>OV656835.1:5336486-6586486 GCA_927399475.2 Acleris emargana | reverse complement strand
ACGAAATCAGTCCATCGGCTAAGCCAAGAAAACAAATAGACTAACCCACATTTCCATTTATAAATACCAGATAGTGGCACAAAGACATTCCGCCTTGGTGTCTAGGGTTGGCAACACAATACAATATAAACCGGCCATATGTCTGACCATGCTCAGTGTATATAGTTCCAAAGCCGTCAAATATACAAAAACTATCTCAAGAAAGTGCACCAGCAAAAGAGCGTATCTTGATGGCACTTCCTACTCTCTTACGTTTTTCGGCAATAACTCGAAAACGGTATATTCGATCATGTTGATCGCGATTTCAAACTTAAACGTGAAGAGAGTTAAGTTCAAACTCGTAGATCTCGAAATATCAGATACGAGTTTTTTTCTAAAGTACTTCAGGTCAGGTGGGGTAAATGCGACAAACCATCTTTTTTAAAGAGATTTGGTTGGTTTGATGAACTTGCCCTTGAAGCACTTGCTCGAGGTGGGATAAGAGCATCAAAGGGGTAAGTGAAACAAAACCTTATATTATTAGTGTTCTCAATTATATGGAAAAAACGCAAGCGTTGTTCTGATTTTGGTAGAGAGATGAAAATTCCGGACAAGTGCGAGTCGACCACCGCGGGTCCCGCACATGACGCGGTTAACTCAATTCAAAATTTGGACGCCGTTCCTTGCATAAAGACCCTGTTTTTTGTGATTTAATTAAAAATGCATAGTTTTCAGATTTTTCCCTACATTGATAGAATAAGACGGTGTTACTTGCCAAATTTCCTAGTTCTACATCAACGGAAAATACCCTATAAGTTTTGATTCCCTTGAGAGTGCCGAAATATAAGTTAATTGCGTCATAAACGGCCGTACCTTTTTTTACGTTAACTTAGAAATTTAATTTTTTCACAGCTTCAAGGGACTGTAAGTAGACCTGAGTATATGGTTTTAATTTGAACTCGATACGTCTACGCGTTCCAGAGATAAAGGGACAACAAAATAATCCTATAAGAGTTCCGTTTTTTTTTTTCGAGGTACGGAACCCTAAAAACAACTGCGGAAAATGACGGAAAGGTAGGTTCCTGGAAAGCGTAGCCACGCCCTATAAACCGAATGACCCAGGAGTTAAAACTCCACATTACTGCAAACATGCCTGGTCGCCAGACTTTCGCGATTCCCTATTCGTTTTACTTACGATTCACGTTTGGTATAACCTAGAAAGAAGGCCACTGCCAACATATCTGGGGCTGTATCCCGTCTAAGCTTATCTTGTTTCTGCATTGTAATGTGAACGTTATTGTATCTTATCTTATCTTGTACTAGTGACCCGCCCTCGCGTCGCGTCGGTTTATGTATTTTTTCTGAAACATCCGTACATAAACCATAATTTATTATACATCCAGAGACCGGTGAAACGGGCGTTAGCACTCGCAATAATGTGGACATGACTCCAAACATTTAAATTAAACAAATTAAATTTGATCCTTTACAAGTATGAAATAAATAATAGAAAGACTTGTGTTTGATTTATTAAGGGGCTACCATGGGCAGATGACCTTCGATCTGAAGCTCTAAACTTTCAGTTTCTGTTAAAACCTATTTGCATTAACACTGCTGTTCTAAACTAGCTGCCATCTAATTTTTTTACTAGTCACTGATATCGAGATTTATGTTATTAAAGTTCGACTTAAAAAAAAAAAAAAACGATGATTTATTAGATATATTAGTGAAGAATATTAAGATGTAGTTTCGATACCAATTGACGCTGAAGATGAAAAACTTAAATCCAATTTTGTGTTTTATAATTTTATAATAAAATTATAAAAAAAACCATGGGTAATTTTGAAATTCTGTTCGAACTTAAACTTCATCAAAAACGTCTATTATGGGCATGGACTAGCCCCTTAAATTAAATAAACATTATTTATAAAGTTTGTCACGGCTAAAATAAACTTAAGTACCTAGATTATATTAGATTAGATTATATAGATATAATATTAATGGTCACTCCTCCCGTCTTTGTATTATTTATTTATTACTGTCCTGCAAAGGATCAACATTGTTCAAATAAGCAATCAATTAATTTAATTTAATTTGTTTAATTAATATCTTTGGAGTCAATGTGGACATGACTCCAAAGATTGCGAGTAATGACGCCCATTGCCCGATCTCTGCATAACCCATTTCCATCTCATTCCACGTATTACGTTTTCAAGGCCGATTTTGTTTGTCACCAGAACTGTGAGTTGTTAGTTTTAATCTTTTTTTGTGTGCTGTTTGTGTTTGATGGGCTGAATTGTTGTACTTTAGGTTGCAAAAGCCACTGCTTAAAAAGATGATAACGTCTCTCATGATAAACCGCCTCAATAAGGTAAGGCAGTGTAGGCACTTAATGACAGTAGTCTGCTAAATGTATGTCATTTGGTCGGGTGGTCTGTATTGTTACGTCAAAGGTTTTTCCCGAGCAGCTTTTCTTTATTATTATACTAGCGGCCCGCCAGCGGCTTCGCCCCGCTGCAAATTCCTGACTTTCCCGGTGGATTTTTCCATTATTTTCTTTCATAAAAACCTTGTCGTGACATTGACGAACACAACCAAAAATAAATCAGCCAAATCGGTTCAGCCGTTCTCGAGTTTTGCGCTTACCAACACATTTAGCGATTCATTTTTATTATATACTAGCGGCCCGCCAGCGGCTTCGCCCCGCTGCAAATTTCAGACTTTCAATTCATTTGTTACAAAAAATGTGATAAATGAAGAACCGCTCGACCGATTTTGTGCAAACTTCACATAAACCATCTACTAAATAGTCCGAACAAAGACTAAACATTTGGTTTGGATAGGTGAGCCCGTTCTTGAGTTATAAAATTACAACGAAAAATGGCATTGATTTTTATATATATAGATATAGTTTAGCAGCCACGGCTATTATCAAATTAAAAGCTTTGTCCTTGAATTTTTAATTAACTAACGTGAATTCAGGTACGATTCGGTGAACCTAGTCGGTCATCGTTTTGGGTGTGAAAACAAAGGCGTGGTTCGCAAACCAAGGGTGATTCGCACAAACTGCGGTTGGGTGATTATTCGGCGTTTTAACCGCCGTCATTATTCTCTTCGCATATTATTCAAGACGAAACTAATATCTTTATTGTTCTTTTAAATGGAATGGATGGATACTACCCCGGGTCCGCTGATTTTGACATCAAAAGTGGCGGGTAATTATCATTATTTTCGTCGTTTGAAACGCCCGAATATTCACCCGGTTGCCAAGAGAACTTTAAGCGTCAAGGTAACCTGGGACTCATATTTCAATCGATGAAACCATATAGCCCTTGACATGTGATCGTATGGTTTTTAACCTGGCGGCCATGACTGTCAAGTAAATAAGAGCTATCGTGAAGCTGTCAATACGATACATGTCAATAGCAATATAGTTTTACCGAGTAGAATAGACCGAAATTAGCCAAAAAAAAACAACGTCAACTGATGCTGCTTTACTTGAACCACTGGTTCTAAACCAGATGCCTAGCACTGTCCACAACCATAACCATTCTCTCGTGTATCGTAACCTAATAGCTCTTAAGTTGCATGTTCACTTGCTCAGCTTGAAGTCATGTAGGCCTTCGCTATACAAGTGCAGGAAAAGAAACAGGTTAATCCCAGCGAGAGTTTTTTTTTATGGCGTAGGAAGGCCAGAGAGCACACAGGCCACCTGATGGCAATTGGAAACTGTGACCCATAGACATTCGCATTCACAAGACTGCAAATGCACTGCCAACCCTGAGGACCAAGATGGAATGCCTATATGCTAGTCATTTCACCGGCTGTCTTATCCCCAAACCGGAACACAACAATGCAAACACTGCTGCTTGGCGGTAGGTTAATGGATAAGAAGGAGTTGGTTAAGAACTACAATTAACCGGTATTTCGCTAACTCCCAAGCCCTGGTCCAAACAAGCGTTTTTGGATCGAAATTACAGAAATCGGGGCTAGAGCGGAGGCACAGTACGGGGAAAAGAACATATGTGGTGAACCCACCTTTATGGGCACCTTACACTAACAATCTATAGGCCGAGATTGGCCTGTCACTTCTTCGTATCAGATCACAAACTATCAGTTTCTCTAATGTTGAATTTCACCAACACCTTTACAAACGATTAGAGTGTTAACAGCTGTCAAAATGTATGAACTAACAATTGATTGACATTGCTTGGTGAAATTGTTACTTGAGGTTTCATACTCGATTTTTAGACTCGCAGTCCAAGGTTATAAATATATTGTGCTTTTATCGTATATCAGACGAAACATAGTTGCCGGCTACATATTGCCGTGACCATCTAGCTCGTGTAAAGCTCCTTTAAAACATTTAGAGCTAAAACGCCCCTTTGGCACTAGTGTTAAAAGCATGTGTGGAAGTCATGCATCATCACGTGCTATATTTGGGCGCCCTATCTGCGCGTTTCCTACATCCACTGTTTATTCAGAAATTTCTGTTCACTCAATCTGACGCATGCCATTCGAGTTGGACATTATCGTCCTACACGTCGATTACCTACTTAATACGTTTAATGCCGGTTAATCTACAAATGTATGTAATTTAGACCCGCCACGAATCTCACTGGCGCCGAATAAATGACCACTTAAAAATAAACGCACGGTCATACACTAAAGGTCAATGCTTTGTTTCAAGCGAGCTTGATTTGGGGTTTCAGAGAACGCTTCAGTCTCATTGTTCCTGTATGTGGTGGAAATGTACTGCAATAGGGGTTATGGAACTATTACAATACGTTTCTATAGAATGACCAACGGTAAAGGATTTTTGACTTTCGAGCACTCGAAAGTTTAACGCGGAATTGAGCAAAATCTGTGAAACCGTTTTTTGAAATACGAGCGGTAGAATTGAAAACGAATGGTGTGGACCTATAACCTTGTGACGGGCGTCTTTAAATTTTCTATGGCTCGTAATTTCAAAACTACGGTTTCACAGATTTAGCTCTATCCCGACTTTCGAGCAAATCCGGATTTTCATACAAAATAAATCCGGATTTGCAATCCCTACTTGAAAGTATACATATAATGTACTACGTATCTTGTGACGGGCATCTTATCCAAGATGTGTTTATTAACACATCGTCCCCGTAAATAAGGTATTTTACCCAGAAGCATTCTATTTTTCGACTATAGTTATTATTTAATCAAAAACCATAATCAAATCCAGACGAAATAACAAGATACCTGACTACCTGTGCTGTAACTCTGTCAAACAACTTCAGTTATTTCAGATACGGTGTTAAGAAGCCTTGCCGTGTTGTATTGTAACATCCTACCTTGAACTTCCGGTAGAAATTAGCCCCGAGGGCCGCAGTGTGTTGCACACCTCCCAGGCTATCCCAAGGGTCTGTCACATGCGCTACCATAATCCTATACGTTTTACCTATAGCGCGGTAGCTTTAGCTTAATCGAAGTCATATAGTCTGTTTGGCTTTGATATCCTGGTATCTACAACCACTGTATGCTATCTCTCGGTACCTTCAGATTCTAGTAGAAGTCTATCAGCGCGATGGATTACACAGTGTGTCACACATCTCCTGGGTTATCCCAAGTATCTGTCACAGGTTTCATCGAAGACAAATAGTTTGTTTGGCTATATCTGCGGCACGATACTTGAACTTCATCAAAGTTATATAGTCTGCGTGGCTTAGATATCCTGGTATCTACAGCCACTGTACGCTATATCTACGGCACAGTACCTTGAGCTTCGGGTAGAAGTCTGGCAGCCTGTTGGGCTTCAGCCCCAGTGTGTTGCAGATCTCCCGGTACAGTCCCAGGATCTGCTTCATCGTCCCAGCGGCGCAGAAGTGGTTGAGCATCTCCGCGGCCAGCGCGCACTCAGGGGGCGTCGGCTCCGCCCGCCCGCGGTTCATTTTGAGGGGCTGGAAGACAAAGGACTTTACTAATGTGTTTACAATCTATGCTAACTTTAACAGAGGGAACGCGAATTTTGACAGTTTGAATCTATCCGGTAAAATCCAGAACCACGGAAGCTATTTGGAAAACCCTTATTAGCAATTCTCAAGCCTAATGTAGCCTTAAACGGTGATTACATATAGGTAGGTAAACGTATAAATTAAACCGTCAATAACCAAATAAAGAAACAGGTAAAAAGTGACGTCAAATTGTCTCAACTTTTTTTAATTAAAATCTTAACACCGTTACTTAAGTCATAAAATCTAAAAGCAGCTTCTAATGCCCTTTTGTACAGCTGTATGTAGTAAAAAGCCTGCGAAATTAGACACCAATTAGTACCAACCGTGCTCTAATTAAGCCAATTCAACACCAGCACACTACAATAACTCATACACCTCAAACTCGTAGGTCCATGTTTCTTTAGCTTAGGATGTGAGTCTCCTATTACATTTGAGTTACAATTGTGGCTCTTATTCAGTGTTGATACGGTATATGTTGGTTGAAGCCACAGATTGGGATCGGGAAGGACAGCATTGCTTCTGGCAAATGGCCGGCAGTGACGTCAGAGGTGTCAGTGCACTGGTAACGAGATTACAGCTCAATTGTTTTATCTGTAGACATAAACCGCGACTGACTGACAACGCACTGACGCTGGAACTAAGGACTTTCACGCGCGATTTGTAAATAAAACCTTGACTTAACCGACTTCATAAAAAGGTGAAGGTTCTCAATTTGACTGTTTTTTTTAAAATGTTTGTTAAGTACATTGGGTGAACCGATTTTGATGAGACTTTTTTTATTTAAGCTGGTGCTTCCCGTGAGGTCCAGTTCTGATGATGGAATCCACGAGGAATCGACAGAACTCCTCAAATATTACAGACGCACCTACAGCTACTTTAGTATTTTTCATTGTAACTTATGAATTTGCGTGGAAAGCACTATTTGGTGAAGTTGAACTGGTGACCACATGTGGCCGACGGAACTCCTTAACGGTACCTATTTCAAGAATGGCGATAAGATATCTAGATTAAGATAATTGAGCTACTAAGACGAAGCACATTTGGGTTCAAATATATGACTATAACTTTCCCGCGGCGTTGCTTGCGGCCGCTCATTCCCAAAATACCATAATTAGAAAATACCAAATTACACTTTGTACCAGATTCCCAAAACACCAAATTAATGTTCCGAGAAGCAGAGGTCGCGTGAGTGGACACGTACTACGTCATATCCGGCAACCGAAGATGTCTAAACTTTGAAATCGGGGTAATTTAAAAGTATTCTTCGTATATTTTAATTTAAGACTATCATTGTACATAGTTACTAACGTTTTGACCATTTACTGTAATCTAATTTCGGCATTCACAGGTTTTTGATAGAATGTACAGTCAGCGAAAAAATCGACAGATCCGAGTACAAAAGTTTCTTTGATCTGTGGGTTTTCTTGCACTCTAAACCTTAGTTGGTCTCAAAGAGTATTTTAATCCTTGATAGAAATGGGTCCAACTGGCATTAAAAATATTCCTCAAACCTGTCGATTTTCTCGCTCTCCATGTCATCACTTAGAAAGTTAGTAAAGGTCCCCTAAGAGCATTTTCGCATAGCAGCAAGAGATTTCGTAACTGCAATTACTGCCCCATCTTAACTTTCCACCCTGTTTGAGTAGCTGCACACTTGAGTGCTATGTCACTTTAATGTCATGTTAAAATAAACAATAAATAAAAATGCCTCGTCAAAGGCGTTAAAGCGAAAAGGTACAAAAGTGTGCAGCTAAGGCCGACTGAATAAACTATGAGAGTCCAGGTTCTAAATTTCTGATGTGAACTAGAACAGCATGAAGTAGTTACGCGTTATTAGTCTTCGACTTTGTTCAAAGTCGTAACAAGCTTCCAAAGTAAGAATGCACGTTCTGAAATGTTGATTATGCGCTCTGACGGGACAACTAAAACTTGCCGGTTAATCGAATCGATAATTGAAATGCAGAGAATTACGTATTTACTACCCTTTCGGTACGTTATACAATGCCCTAGAAGTACAGATGATTAAGAAATCGATGAAGGTAAGTACTCACATCAAGGATCACTACTACTATGTTGAGATACATTGCAAAATATGAAAAAAAAATAGGTACCTATATTTTTGATGTGTATAATTCACATCACATGTGTAATCATTAAAACAAGAGAGGAAGCCAGAAATCAGTTGATCTAAATTACTATAACGTCCTTGTTAAAATGCACATTCTGCACGCCTCAGCGACGACGGTATAGTAGATGAAAGTCTACACTAAAAAAATACTTGCTTTAACAAGATTTTAATAGTAAATAAGCGTATTGAATGCATACGAAATATGAAGACTTAATATACAACTATAGTGTTAGAGTTACGTTCCTCAAATCGAACAAAAAAGAACCTTTATCATACTTCATTGTCTGTCCGTCAAGACGCCTTTTCTCAGAAACGCAAGGAGGTATCAAATTTATATTAAAATAAATAGGTCTAACGGTCCCTAAGAATATCAAGTTTCAAAGTCAGCGCAATCAAACACACGGCCAATTAAACCGCATATTTTGACACTGGCAAGAGAGACGAATCTTCTCGTGACCACGGCTGTTGTAACCGATGTTGCCATGTCAAGTGTTACAAAAATCGGGACTGTGTTAATAAAAACTAATCGGACGGTCAGCCAAGATAGTGGTCTACCGGTTTTGACAAAAGTTTCTGTGAGATCTAATTATCGCTAAGGTTGACACTTGTCGCTGTCATAATATTATTACAAAGGAAAATCGAACTTGATGTATCACGAACGTGCAAATAAACTTCAACCGTAGGGTGGTAGAATAGAACACATTTTTGGAGACTGTACATTGTACAAATTATAAGGTTGAAAAATGGTGTCTTACATTACAGCCGTCTCCCAGCAAACATTTTTGGTAAAAATAACGATAAAACCACCTATTATAGGTCGCAAATCTGACAGTGACCAAAATGAGTTACCTCGAATCGACGTGGAATCCACGTGGAATCCACCAAAGTGGGGAAAAAAAGCACGTGCCGGCTACGTCGATTCCACGTAAATTTAGTAATTGCGACCTAATGGTTACTACATAGGTGATGTTTGCGACGTGGATTAAACGTCGCCACGACGTGTCATGTGGTTGCAATGTACAAAATTGGTGAGACTTACCATTTTTCAACATGATTTCAACGTGTTTTTAACAATTTATTTACCCAGAAAGGTTATTTTTTATGAAATATCATGCAGAGAAAGAGACAAATATATTACGAGAGTATTATCTTTTCGCTTACAAACCAAATGTCTAACTAATAATCAATCTTAAGTTTTGCAACGAGAATGGCGGCCATTACTTGGCGTAAAATAATTATTTAGGTCGATTACGCAGGAATTATACGATAAAATCTTGTGCGCTGAAAATTTTCTCGTGCAGTATGTTAGGTTTTTATTCAAAACTACTGATGGGCTTTCGAAATACTTAAGTATTACTTTTTTTTAAGCTCATAAGTAGTATATATTGCTTGTAATTGGGGTTCGTAAATTTGTGTTCCGTGTTTGTAAATATATTAAATTGACTTTATATATTTTTTCATGTAAATGAAAATAAATGTACCATTAGATTTGATTGTTATAGGTATTACAATATACCTAAATTATGCAATTTGCAATAACACGTCCTAATTATAACAAAACAAAATGTCGGCTCGACCAAGAAGTTAAAATTTACCTAAAAATACGACGTACTGGTATTTAAGTCAATTTTACGTAATATATACTTAATTCTGCGACCTAATGGTGCAGAGTAACCGTTCAAGGTCGAAGCGACCGCCATCACAACGTCGCTGTGTCCGCTTCTTCAGTAATTGTTTGACAGCGTGGGCGTAGGTGGTGTGCTTACGATCAGAGGTGCCGAGGGTGAATATTACGCAATCCGTTCTGCGAGGACATTGAAACATCGGATAGCTCATGTGTCTTCCTTTTTTATCCCAAACTCCTTCAACTGTACATTTTATGCAACTACTTTTCGTCGCGTTAAAGTTTGGTGTACCTAAAAATTACTTACCATTACTCTTAGCTGAACCAAAAGCAACCCGTTTTATAACCCGTAATTACATACATACATGAATCCATCCGCATACGTATAATTAGTTAGCAGTAAACAGTAATTAAGTAAGTACCTATCTCACCTTTCAGATACGCCCTAGCAGGAGTGTCACAGATAAAACATTTAATTTTAATCAACATCTTTTTTTCATTTATTATAATGCCTTCATCTATTATTTTATTCATCTCATTTATAAATTGTCGTAAATAAAGTTCCAAAGGTGGTTTTCCACTTCCATAGTAAATTGACAACATTTCATTTTGGTGACACATGCAAATTACTATACGAATCGAAAGGGTTTTGCCTCCTGAACACGGCAAAATATTTATTTAGATTTATTTTTCTTTATTGACAAAATTACAAGTAAGTTAAAAAAAAATCGAGTTTTACCAATACTATGCCTGAATAGATATAATACCATTGCCTTTTTCACGAGAAAAAAAGCTGTCATACTTCAAGTTTGACATTGACACTATTGACAGATGGATAGATACTTGAGATCGGTTGACCGCCATTATTAAAAAGAAAATCTTTTTTTTATACAGATTGGACTAACGTAATATGTCCATTGTGTCGTAGAAATGAAGTTACGCCCTTTTATAATAAGAACATCTTAATAAATGAATAATAAAATAATTATACATCCTAGGGAAAAAATAAAACTATCAGTGTCTTCCTCCTTCCAAACAGTATCTATAAAACGAATAAAATTAAAGTCTTGAAAATATGAAATCTTGTCAATTGCTGGAAACATCGGCTTTATATTTGTCATGTCATATATTGCCATAGCAATAGGCCACACTTCGGAAGCAGTACTGTTAAAAAGAGACATACCGTCTACGTTGAACATCAACTCAATACTGGATATAGTACTTAAATCCATATTTGACAAAGTTTTTTGTAAACAACTACTTACACCTTGATACCAAAACTTGCCTTGGCCCATAGGCTCTATAAAGACATCGTCAGTTTTTAGAAGTGCTCGTCCATCTTTTGGCAATTTAAATCCGTATTCAATCAGTAAAACTAAAAGTCGTTTAGAGATGAATTGGTGGATTTATACTGAACTGTCCATTTTATTAGGTCTTCCATAAGTTTTATTGATTTCATATCAGAGCAGTCTTCATTTCTAATGTACTCATCTCCAGAGTCTTCATTTTCCGATTCTTTGTTTGCACCGATTTCATTGCCATCTCTCATCTCATCTATATTATCAGATATTTTATTTCCTAATTCATTATAATACGAATCCATATAATCAAGATCTTTGCCTGTGTGTGTCATTGAAACGGTATCAGTATCAGTACTATCAGTAGATTGACACAAAGTTGAATATTCATGAATACTGGATTTAGAAGGTAATTCACACTTTTGTTCTTCTTTTAATATTTCACTTTGAATTTTCATATTAGCCTTACACTTCCTATGGTAACTGCTGGAATGTCTATATATTTTTTTGTCTTTGGCCATTGTAAATCCAACACTACTTTTGATTTAAAAACGAAATAACTATTGGGTAAACACGCCTTATTTCACCGAGAAATGACTTATTTGTGAGTAAAATAAACTTGACCTGAAGTCGCCTCTCAAACTTCAACTTATTAGTTATTTTTAGGGTTAATTTGACTATTAGGTTATGTAAATGAAACCTTATGGTATTTTTAGTACCTTACAAGTATTTACAACTTTGTTAGTCTCAAGTTGGTATCTATGGAAGGTAATATTTACTACGAAATTGGTAGCAAAAGCTACTTAAATCGTTGACCTAAAGGTCCCCAGTGTAAGAAAAAAATACGTCACATATACACCTATTATGCACCTAGAAGTATATATTAACTATTGGTCGAGTTTCGAAGTTAATTTTACCTTATATTTTGCTCATTCTCAACCTTTAAGTTTCTGACTTTATGGTGTACTGGTTAAGGGAAATTTACGTTTTAAAGGCTCTATATTTTTACCCGGAAGTATTAATGTACGATATGTGAATTTATGTGGTGCATATGATGTAATTTTTACCTAAATTAGTAATATATTCTAGAGCCTGGGAAAAAGCACTTAGAATGTTTGCTGGGCTTACAATGACAAATTTGGCGTTCCGTTTTTGACCTCCACTCAGAATAACAAGTTTGTGAGGCTTAATTGTCTTAGTCTAGATGACGACCACACTTTATGCACTAGTGCATAAAAAGCGATTTTATGCAGCCTATACCCAGCATAAAGAAGGACTTTACGAGCATGAGAAGTAAAATAAATATTGAACACGCATTTTATCTTAATGTGCCTCTCCGACTAGCGAAGGTTGGCAGTCAGCTCCGAAAACTTTTCTCTGTCTCTCGCGAGGTGAAACAGATGGGCAGCACTCGTGACACCAGTCCACTCCCGGAGATTCCTCAGCCATGATTTCTTCCGGCGGCCTACATGTCTTTTGCCAGCGACCTTTCCCATCATTATAAGTTGTAAGAGGTTGTATCTGTCATGCCGTAGTACATGGCCAAGATATGCAATCTTTCTTTGGCGGATGTTATCCACGCATTTTATGCTTTATCAAATCAATGAAAATTGACAAATATAACGAACACGCATCAAAGTTCGGGAGTTGGAGCTCGTGACGTCACAACGTGGCATAAACATAAAACGTCAATGCACTTTATCTTCGTAATTTTGTTTAAGTGACAAAAGCAAAAATATGTGTTCAATATTTTTTGAAAATGTAAACGACGACGGGCTAAAAATATTTTTTTAGGTCCTTCCTATTACGCTCTCGAAGCTATTCGGGGCACTAGCCTAAATATATAGAGATGCATCTGATTACTTTAATCCCTTGGTCAATAACCATCTAAATTTTGAAATAACTTACAAGGAGACGCGCCGGCCATCGCAAGATACGTGTTTGTTAAGGAAATAAATAATTTAGATTTTAGATTTTTATAATTCTGATCTAACTGGAGCCTGTCACACGGGGTATCCCGTATAAACATTGACAGTAAAAAGAAAAACACCCAGTAAAAAAAAGATAAAAATTTGCAATTTTAACAATTAAGGCCGAAAATAGGGAAAAGAAATAGTAGATTGTACAACAAGTGCATAAAACGTACCATTTTACCCGAGACGTGCATATAGCCACCCGAGCCGGTAAGGCGAGGGTGGATGGTCACGTCGAGGGTAAAATGGGTTTTATGCTCGAGTTTTACACTCTGCTTTTCACTTCGATTGCAAGGAAATAAAACAACGATTAAGCATATACAAGAAAATTTAATAAATTTTTATAATGTAATTAATATGTTCTATCACGCATAAAATGTAATTTCATCGACCGTTCGTCAAATTAGCTTAAAAAAACACACTCCGCAAACATGTTTACGCTTTTTTGGTTCCTCCAAATCATAAAACTTTCGTATGTGCTGAGATAGATTTTCTTCGATTTAGGCGGCAATATCTGCTCAATTACATTTTTCACACTTCTGTCCATTAAAGTCTCAGGCGAAATCATTTTTTGATCGTCACTATCACTACTTGAAGACATTGTTCAATTACTTAAGAATAATTTATTGAATTTTCAACCGCAACACAACAAATTTAGTTAGTTTTTAATTTTGTTTGACGAATAATTAGCGTCCCGCTACACAATTTTTCTTAATTTTTTTTTTTCTAATTTTCAATTATGTGACGTTTGAATGGACACTATGGTTTGAGCCTTAATGCCAAGTTATTATAAATATTTGCGTTACTTATATTTTTTTTACGTAAATGCACGCCCGTATTAATCTTAAAGTATTAAGATAGTATTACATATTATGTCGTAATTATAATAAGATATAACCTAAATCTCATAAAAAATATATCAATTAAATGAAGGTGTATTGTGTATGTGGCTGTAAGGCCTTATTGCCTTAGTCTTAAAAGAAGAAATTACTTTATGCACTAGAGCATAAAATGCGATTTTATGCAGCCTATACCCAGCATAAAGAAGGACTTTACGAGCATGAGAAGTGAAAAAACATTTGTTCCACCACCACTTTTATAGCAACTATAAATTAAAATACCACGACGACGGTGACAAACAAGCGTAAGCGGTTACCGTAGCCTAGGTATGTACGCTTGCAACACCAGAAGTACCACATGCGCGTTGCCGCCCCTTTAAAAACCTATTTACTCCTCTTGAAGAACTCCATACCTACTATATAGTCCCCAGGGAAAACCTCAACAGGGAGCTCATCCCACAATCTAAGCGTTCACGGGAGGTAGTTCCTTTGGAATCGCGATGCGCGACCATTTGTTTTGCATATACCTAGTATTAACATTGGCTAAAAATGTTGCTTACCAAGGCGTATTTTTTACTATTTCGTTATTTAAAAGATCACTAAAGTCCAAATCTACGAAACAAGAGGCAACAGCTGATGAAGGAACCTGTATCTATTGCTATTGCAGACGAGTTTTTAGGAGTGTAATGATGTTTTAACAGGATTTTCCTCTCAGCGAGATCGTGGCGTTTTTTACGGTCACATCCATTTTTTTCTCCCAAATTATCAATAATTCTTAATAGTTTAAAATTATGTCTTCTATTTAATATAAACCTTTATTCAGATTGAAACATGTTTAAACGTTTATGTTTATATGAGAGTTGAGATGGTAACACCGATGATATGACATAAAAAAGTGAGAATATGGGCTGGCAAGTTTGTCAAGTTTGAGCAATATTTAGGAAGTACTTAAAACTAATAAAACCATCGTATTAATGATGTTGAATGTAAACAACAAGTAAATACTTCCTGAAAGTATTCAAGACGTAGGTATTTTATGAAAAAACCAGAGGTTTTTATCTTGCGGGGAGCTTTTTTATAGACAAAATGTATTAAATACAAAAAAATTGCATGGTTGGAACGCACTGGGTGCAGTCTTGGCTTAGCTAATTTGTGTATGCTTTTCATTGATTATTAGATTGTTTTTTCAGATTTGTGGATGATTTTCTGTTCCTAGACGAAATGCTTAGCGCTATCGTAAAAGACTGTGGAAAACCGTCAAAATGTATGGAATACTCGCCCGCGGCAGCTTACTTAAATCCTATACATTTTGGATGACGATGACGCTCTCATTAAAAGTATTGTGAAGCGCAAGCGCCGCTAAAATCGCGTAGCTGTCAAAAAAATGCATACAAATTTAGCTCCGGCCGTTAACGTTTCTCACCCCCTAAATTAAGGCCGATTTCCACGATTTTTGAATATGTTGTAGTTATTACAAACAACTAGGTCAGTGCGCTTCTGTTTTTTGTTTTTTAAATGCTTCATTCTAAGAAGTATTTTCGTGGAAAGGACAAACATACAGACATCGTTTTTCATGATATCTACAACATATTTAAATATCGTAGAAATCGGACTAGGTTTACTAGTAGAGAAACGTTTTCGCAATTTTGTATGTTTTTTTTTAAGTTGACAGTCCTCTTAAGCATCTTGTTTAGGGCCACAACAAAATCCGAGATTTAATTATGCAACATTCTATAAAAATAAACAGATTCCCGTCATCCTTGTTAAACCTATTTTAAAGCCGATACTTACATTTTTTTCCCAAAAAAACTAATACTTTAAAAACACACTATACTCGTATTCGCCCACGAACATTTTCTCTTAACATAGCGACATCTTACTTTTTTTTGTCTCACTGAAATTAGGTAAAGGAAAAAACCAACAAAGAAATGTTTCAATAAAATCAAGAAGTCACTGACTCATCTCATCACCCTCGTAGGACAGAATGATATAACCATCAGTAAATTCTAACTTAAAGAACTACCGGTGTCTATAGAAGTTTCACAACCATTGCACGTACAGCGCCTAAAACTACCTACGGAGCCCAAAATGTATACGATTATTAAAGTCTAGCACTGAGCAAGAAACCTTAAAAGCGCCCAAGGACTCTCTTCAGCGTCTAATATGCATGTAAGCTATTCTGGCTGGCATCGATCGTGATAACCAGCGCATAGCGTTGCGCAACATCAAACGGAAACTCTTTAATTGTTGCATTCTCCGACAAAAACGTCGAATTAACAAGATTCGGTGGAGCGATATGTTAGGCGCGTTACGATCGCAATATTTTACATCATATTTTTCGACAAACAAGAGCTAGAAAAGACAGTGGAAGTTTAAACTATATAAGTATTGCAGTACAGCTATCGCGTCAAATATATGTATACATGGACCTTATTGCCAGCAGCATACAGGTGTATATATATTTTTGACGTCTTGGTTACGTTTATATATTTACACCGTTGACTGTACATTACAGGATTTCCTCGATAGCAACAATAAAGATGTTAGCAATGCACTAAAAGAAAAATAACTCATCTATATTACAAAGGAAGAGGACAAAAGTGCCACACCTGCCCAGCGTTTTAGTCCATTTATTTCCCCGTGACTTATGAAGACCTCCTGTAAATCTTATAAGGCTACCATACCACCCCATAGAAAACTAGTAACGCAGTGGCTCATGCAATAGAACTACTGCGAGACCGAGCTGCTGCTGACTGTAGTGCAATAGTAAACCCCGACCCTACCACTTTGACTTTGGCTTTATTACCTATTAATATATTACCACTGTCACCCATGTTAGATATTAAATACCGAACTAAAATTTATATTATTTATATTATCATTCATTACCTACACATCATTTTGCATAGGTAGATTTTTACTATATTATAATATTGAGTGGCGTCCGCGGACCGGGAGACGAGCTGTAGGTAGGCCTCCGACAAGATGGACCTTGTAAGGATCGCGTGAACGCGATGAATGCGAAAAGCACAAGAACGGTCTGAGTGGAGAGTGGGGAATGCAATGTACATACATACCTTCACGCCTGTAATCCCAGAGTGGGCTAGGCAGAGCTACAGAATTACAACTTTTAAAAGTGGTTGACAATTCAGTAACCACAATTTGCACAAATAGGCTAAGATGTTTACCAGCATATTAGTGACAGGTTGCAAGCCCATCGCCTAACTGTACTACAAGCCTATATTCCCTTTGTCGCCTCTTACGACATCCACGGGAAGACATGGAGTGGCACTATTCTAACCCGGCAACCACACGGGGATGGGAATGCAATGTAACCGGTTATTAACCGATTTTGTATGAAAATGACCGGTTAAAACTAGTTTTTATAAACGTGTTTTTGTTAAAGAAATATATTTCATTTCATTACAATCAAATACCATCAGTATCCACTTAATAAGGTTATATTTACATACACACAAATAACACAAATGAAGAAAATGCTAAAATTTTTTGGTCATTATAATGGATGGATGAGAAATACGAACGAGATATAATATGGCGAGCGGGAGTGAGTGCCGATGTTGGTATTACTAAACCGCGATTAGAATACACTTCGGAAGTAACGTCAGCACGCTGTCATTGCATATAAATGACAATTACTAATGGCGGATATAATATGCAATGACAGCGTGCTGACGTTACTTCCGAAGTGTATTCTAATCGCGGTTAAGTAATAAAGGACTCCCTAGCTAGACGCACATACAGTGATCAGACTCGCCCTACTGAATAATGGCCAAATTGCACCCGAAACCTCATGAAGAGTTTGAGGGATGGAAGATAAAGTTTTATGTTTGGACCGGTGCATTGCGGGACACACATATGTACGAACACACTCAACAACGTACGTTTCTTAAAGAATATAAGTTCGCTCACGTTCAAAATTTCTTCATTAACCTTAGAATAGGGAATATGCATGTTTTTTTTTTACAGCTTCAATTGAAGCTGATTCATGTAACAAACAGATCACAAAAATCATTTTTTGAATAACTATAAAAATAACCAAGATATAAGCAAAGATTTGTTCCTATCTCTTTCTAGAAAAACGGAATTTTACATGGAGTTTATATGGCCGCAGTGCACAATGACGTCACGGTGCACATCGGATCTCTCTGTCTAATTAGAAGTTTGAAATGCTTATAACTTCCGTATTTCTTGACCGATTTTAATTTTAATTTCCGTTTTGGTGATCTCTTTTACGGTATTTTCATATTTTGATGAGAAATGCGATTTTTAAAATCCATGCATATTCCCTATAGACATTGTCAAATGTCTATTTCTTAAGAGATATTCAATTCGCCGCTAACACCTTACGTAACTATTCCAAATCGCATTAAATATTAAAACCCTCCATTGGCAATTTTGTAATTAACGATACAAATGCATGCCAGTGGTCGCGTTTACACGTGCCATAAGCAGACGGTTTACAGCCCTCGCGGCGGCACCCTCATAATGCACATCAAAGTCGATGGCACGTGCAAGGAGCTGTTATGCCACCGACAGGCATATGTATTCCCGGCTTTATATCGCGTAGGTTTGCAGTGCCGCAGCTGATTTATGAGAAGATTCCGATTCTGTTTTTTTTTCTGAGAAGGAATCCGAATTGGAATCTTAATCTAAGTAAGTTGACGTACATACATATATCGCCTAAATCACTTCCACGCGGAATGGTACCTATATACCGCCGGCCGAGGAAAGAGCCAGCTCTACTAAATCTGCATGAAATCTATAAAAATTTAGCAATAAAATTCGCAAACTTAACGCCAATCGCTGAAGTTTGCTGAGAAGTCAATAATTCCTCGAGGAAAGTATACGGGAAGAGTTAACGATGGTTTATTTTTGTCATTATCATTTTAAGCTCGTAGAAAAAGTAATGTATGCAACGGTACATAATTAGCTCTTAATGTACTTGTGCCTGCAATTAGAGATCAACCGCAGCACTCGTACCTTAAGAAGCTTCATTATGTACCGGTTACATAAAAAACTATTATAATTGTGGTTTTTCGAGATGTGTATTGAAATAAAGTTCAATCAATCAAAAATTTATTGACAACATATACACCTAGGTATACATATTTTTTCGAGTTACACTACATCATAAATAGGTGCATCTTAGGTGCTACACAAATGATAAATCGATAACACACAAAACATTTGACACATTTGTTACACATTACTTTAGCATACATGAATGCGCTCTTTCGCTTTAGCGAGCCGTGCATAGGGTACCTTTGGTCCCTTGCATCGCAATATTCCGTAGCCATGTACATCACTCAGTTGTTAGTCCGTATTTTACATATTCTATGGCTTTTCCAGTTTGCGCTCGCTATAAAACAAAACTGTGTGGTTCTTTGTATCCCCGTAGAGGCTGCACGGATGTCCCGCTCGCGATAAACGAGGTGTCATTATCATTACTCTTCTTAGATGAGTCACTGGGTCACTTCAATTTAAAATATGCAAACATGGTGCGTCCTAAAATATATAACACGTGTATTACAACTTGAAAGGGGTTTATACTAGGGCTTATTTGAGACTTGTGATCGTAAAAATCCGAGTTCGAACACCACTGGTGGCTATAACCAACACTTACAAGTTATGACATTATATGATGCTATAGCAGTGAACTAGGCAACCTGCACATTCTCACAGCTCAATGCGTAGGAGTAATTGCACAAAAAAATCCCTCAGGGACAAAAACAAGCAATGCGTTTTCAAAACATTTTGTTAGATTCACTTGTGGATGAACTAATAGCACTTCGCTAAAGCTGGAGACATTGTTAGTAACATCAAGACACTTGGCTATGTAGGTATCCCTAATACTGAATCAACTAACCTGTCCTCCGAACACGTCTAAACACGTCTTGCCGCACAAGCTTGACAAAATGAAATTCGCAGAACTGAACTTGAATTACTAATAAATACTGATCCATTCGGGAACTGTGCGAAGTTCGTCCAACCGGTGCCACGTTGCTTATTCAACTCGTAAAAAATCCAGTGCATTTTCCGATACATCATTGTATCTTGGGTAAATAAATTACCATCTCGAATTGCTTGGCTATGTAATGTATTTGTGAACCCGCGTTTTCTTCTGCACATGTCTGTTAACCTGCGGCGCAGCGTAGCCCCGCGGCCCACCATCACTGTATCCTGCGCATCCAGGATCCGACGCGGCTTCGTCCATGGTGTCAATTGCAAATTTCGATAGTACATTTGACATTCTGGATCGAATTAAGCAGGAGTTCTCTGCCCCACCAGCTGTTGCAATGGCGAAGCCGTAAATGACGACAATAAAACGCGTGTCGATAGTGTTTGACTTTGGGTATTGTGGCGACGCCTTGAGACCGAGCTCGTGTATTATCAAGTAATTGCCTGTAATATCGACCACTGCAGCTACATTGAGGTGTTATTCTGATAGAAAACTTACACTTGAACTAATTGTTTTTTTTTCGGTTCTTGGCGAGTTAGGCATTGTTTTAAACGAAACTAGCGAGCCACCCTCGCATCGCTTCAGATTATGCGAGTTTTCATTAACACGCTGTGACACAACAGCCGTGATTGCAGGAAGACGATAGCTGTCCTAGGTTCGATTCCTGGTGTAGACAAATATTTGTGTGATGGCGCGAGTATTTGTTCCTGAGTCCCGGATGTTTTAAAATTCTCGTGTCACTGTGTTTGTAATTAAACTCCTCCGATATGGCTCAACCGATTTTCGTAAAATTTTGTGAGCATATCGGTTAGTTCTGCGAATCGGACAACATCTATTTTTCATCCCCCTAAATGTTAAGGGTGGTCCACCCCTAAATTTTACATACATGGCAAAACAACGTTTGCCGGGTCAGCTAGTTTCTCTATAATTATGTTTAATGTCAATCAGGCCAATTTGTGACATGGTCCCTTGATATTGTCCCTTTAATTACTTTATTATATAAGTGCTTTTTATCACGCGACTAGGTCTCGATTTATTTTAATAATAAGCTAGTTAAACTTGCCTCGTAGGCAAGTGAGTGTTAGGAGTATGGATTCGTCACTTTTGGACCTTAACAGCATTGAATGAATCGAAATTTTACGAAACTTTTCATACTGCGACTGCGCCGGCCTTCCACAAGCTGGACCGACGATCTGATAAAGGTCGCGGGTAAGGTTTGCAATCCGAATAATCCGAATATTCAATTATCCGAATATCCGCCGAAAATAATATTCAAAATTATCCGAATACTAAACCGCGAATTATCCGAATAAACGGATATTTTGAAAACACTATAAAAATCATTTATAAGCAGGAAAATTTCAAAAAAAATACGAGAAAAAACACTAATGACTAATGACATTTTATGTCCATCTGTAGGTATTGCCCAAATAAGGTGTTTAGAGAAATGTTCCATATTAAGTATTATTATTATATTTTATTAAATAAGTACCTGAATACCAACTTACATAAATTACATAATATATTGATTAAATCTAGCAGACACGAATTGTTACTAATGTTACTATTATTAGGTATTTAAATGAGCAACGAAAACACTTGCAGATAAGGCGGATTTTCTACCTGTCACTAAAATAATTATTGGTATTACCTACCTACTCTGAACCGACCGAACACCGAACCCATTCGCTCAATCAGTCGGTCTGTATCTATTACGTTACACACCTTTAAATATGCTAATTTTGTTTTATTTTATAAAATACCAAAATTATCCGAAATTATTCAAATATCCGAATATTCGGATAATAAATATTGAAGTATTCAATTATCCGAATATTAAAAAACTGGGCGGATATTGCAAACCCTAGTCGCGGGGAACCGCCGAGTGACAGCAGCAGAGGACCGATCGTTGTGGAAATCCTTGGGGAAGGCCTTTGTCCACCAGTGGACGTCTTGCGCTGGCCTCGTTGGTAGTGACCCTGCCTACAAAGCTAGCGGTCCTGGGTTCAAATCCCGGTAAGGGCAGATATTTGTGTGATGAGCGCGAATATTTGTTCCTGAGTCATGGATGTTTTCTATGTATTTATTTAAGTATATATTTCTCTATATAAGTATTTATATCGTTGTCTAGTACCCATAGTACAAGCCTAGAGCTTAGTTTGGGACTAGGTCAATTGGTGTGACATTGTCCCCTGATATTTATTATTTATTATTATTTATTATTATTAATGATGATGCCTCATGTTAGATATGAAACGTCCATATGAATGATTTATTATGTGTTGCCGAATGGTCATGGATTTCCATAAATCAGTTTTTTTTAAAGTAAAATGAAAAATAATAGATACTGAGATTAAGTTGTTATTTATGTTTACCTGCCAGTAAAAAATAGATTTTCTAATTATTTATGAGTTTTCTTAAGTTTTGTCATAAAAGAGAGGCCTAATTTCTGTCATACATATTACATACAATATAACTATGACAAGATACAACGTGTCCCCAGCCTGTTGACACAGAATGAACACTCGTTGTACTACTTCTCACAAATGCTGTGAAACAGTTATAATTTTAATTTGAAGTAAAAAAAAACAAAAACTGACAAATTATTTATATGCATATAAACGACAGAAAAAAGGTAGCATACTGTATCATTATTGACGCGAATAAGATGAAAAGAGATGCTTGTGTGAGTGTGACACGCATGTCAAAGTCAAAGGCATAATGTGTGCGTGTCTACAGGCAACACACGATGGGAATAGGTGAATGTCTGATGAGTAAATAGAGGGTGCTCCAAAGGGTTAAATTTTAAAAACATTGTTTTCTCGGTAATTACTCCTTTATTAGGTCCGATTGTTTTAATACTTTGCATATTGGTCAAAAATACCCTAATAAACGTACACGTTTATTAGGGTACAGGGTATTAACACTACAATGTTCGTCTATGACCATAGGCTGAGGATACATGGTATACATAGCCTATCGAACACTGCAGGACTCGGCAGCTTACGCCGTTAGGAAAATTAGACAGCTAACCAATATTGAGACAGCTCGCCTAGTTTATTATAGTTATTTCCATAGTGTCATGTCGTACGGTATTCTGGTTTGGGGTAAGGCAGCTGACATACAAAGTATATTTGTGTTACAAAAAAGGGCCATTCGTTCTATTTACAACTTAAATTCCCGTGACTCGCTGAGAAAACTTTTTAAGGAAATTAATATCTTAACTGTAGCGTCTCAATTTATTTATGAGAATATTATTTATGTTATTAAAAATTTAGATTCTTTCACAAAAAATTCTGATATACATAATTTCAATACTAGAATTAAAAATAAAATCGCTATTCGAAAATTCCGCGTCCGTAAAGTATATAAATCATTTGTTGGTCAATGCATCCATTTCTTTAATAAATTACCTGACATAGCTTTAAAGCTACCCTTTCCAGCACTTAAAAATTACTTGAAAAAGTCGTTAATGTCTAAAGCGTATTATTATAGGATCGAGGACTATCTAATAGGCAAAAATGCTTGACCTAAACCCGAAACTTAATATTATTATTCTTTTTTTCAAATTCAGTAGCTTTATCTTGTCTAGGGGGACACCGTTGATGTAGGAAAACATATCAATCTTATGTGGTCGTCTTGCACCGTCTTATATACTTACACCTAGGTAGGTGTTCTCTTATTATTATTATTTTTCTTCTCCCTCTATCTCTCTCGCAAGATTTTGGTGTGTTTTCCTGCTGAAACTACGCAGCTTATTTAATATATTTTTTAATTTAATATTTATAGATTTATATAATGCTAGACTTCATCTGCATTGTTGGTAGTACCTTATTGTTTTGTTTGTACTATCTTTTTTATTATTTTTTATTTTTTATCCACCCTACTGCTGAATGTGCTGATGTGATGAGTGTAAGGTGATAAGTAGTTACATGTAGTTTATATTTTTATTTATTTCTATTTTTCTATTATTCTTTCTTGCTAAAATATAATATATGTATATAGCAATCTAGTATAATCATGTCTTAGTGGAAACTGTAGAGGAGTAAGACGCATGTTTTGTTTAAGGTCTAGTAAGTAAGTTTATTATGTACGTTTTACTCTGTTTGTTTTCCAAATAAAAAACATACACATAAACGACTAAGTATACCATTGTAACATTAAATATATTTAAAAAATGACTGACTGCCGAGTTTCTTGCGGCGTTTCTTCTCAGCAGTGGTCTCCTCTTGTGAAGCGCTGGTAGATTCTTTGACGTGTAAAAATGCCCGTGTGGCCTACTTACTGAATAAATGTCTTTTATCTTTTTTATCTTTTATAATTATTTTTCATTTTGAATGATCATTTAGGATGTAAAACGAATAAGCAACATTCGGGTTTTTAAAACTAGCTTTTTGTTATTTCCTCAGTTTAAAAAAATAGAACTAAAACCAGCCGGGAACGAAAGTGAATCCGAATAACCGCCATTCAATTTGTCATGCTCAACTAACTGCCTTGGAAAATAAATATTGGCTGTTAGTGCGACTAACGAACGTATGTTTAGACCGAGAATATACGATTAGTACTGATGCACTTCCTGTTATGTAAGTTATGAATTTGTTTGTTTAATAATTCAATTTATTAAATAAAAAAGTAAGTAATCGCATTTTTGAAAACTTCTGCAATGGTCAAGTTTTCGGGTCAGACATTTTTTTTAATTTCAAATAATTTCAATAACCGCATATTTTAAGAGGATTCTGAAAATAAAAAAATCCATACAATATGCGATAACATTTCTCTTCCCTTAGACATAGTCAAAACTAGGTCTGTACTTTTATATAATAAATAGGCCTTTCCATCTATTCCAGATGATTTAGGTAGTACTATGTATGAAGACACTTTCGCTCGTGAGTTAACTGGCCGATTCGGGATAGGATCCCCCGGCCGCACGCACGGCAAGTGTACGCACCCCCTGTTGGTCAGGGGTTGGCGGCCCGCTCGTGAAGCCTCGCGCGTTCATCTCTAAGGACACCCAACCAGGTGAAGTCGTGTTTTGTTTGACCTTCTTGAACAAGCCGACGCCACCTACTACGATCTTCGGCCAGCTCTTCCGATTGGCCGCTAGAGATGTCGAAAGCTACCATATCACAAAATGCACAATCTTTGAGGCGCAAAATTAACCGGCCAATGGACCTCTTGGCGTGTGCGACCTCTCCCAGCAAGATTTTTCGGGGCAAACGAATCTGTTCCATGCGGTGCACGTGCCCTAACCACCGCAGCCGCCTCAGCTTGAGCGTGGCGTGCTGTGGAGTTGAGGTGCTCTTGGAATAGCCTCGTTTGCCACGCGATCCCTCCAGGTGATGCCTAGTACGCCTCGAAGACAACGCATGTGGAATGTGTTCAGTTGGGATTGTTCATATCTAATTCGAAAACCATTTCGAGGAATAAGGTTTTAAAGCCGTTCTGCATTATTAAGTTTTTGAAATATTTATCTATTTCGCATATTTCGACAAAAGTATATTTGACCTTTGTTTGACTTTCGTTTTCGGCTTGAAGCACTCATAGGTGTATCATACGGGTTAGGCGAAATCCGTTTGAAAAAGTATGTTTTAATACACTATTAAAATCACTTATCATTAGATATCCTTTGATTGTTGTAATTAATTAGAAAATGCCAACCTAAATTTAAAATGATCATGTCATCCATAAAATGTCTGCTAAATAAATAAAGATATTAAAACAAAACTATTGGGTTAAATACAAAATTAATGAAATCAGTCTCCTAAAATTACCTATTTTTTTGAATTAGAATGTAAAAACTGTGGGTTATTTTTTTCGGTCTATCCCACTTGGTGTTCCTGTTTTGCATACGTCGTCCAGGATTCCACCCCCACCAAGATTCTGCTCAAAACACATGCTTGGTAAACAAGCATCTTGGTTTTTAACGTAAGATGTTTGCTGTCCCAAGCCCTTGCACGAATCGATCTCTGCATCTAGCAAGAGATTGCTAGACTTGTGCGAGCCCAAGTAGCAAACTTGCTGTACTTTTAAACAAACAAAAAACGGAAATGCACAACAAACAAACCTGGAGTTTTTATAACAACTACAACATATTCAACTATCGTGGAAAACGTGATTTATAAACGTTACCACCGGGAAAATAATTTACATGGAAAAAAAATCGCATCGCTACTCAATCCTCTAGGAGTTGATTAGGTAATAATATCCATTACTAAACGCCGTCCCAAGGTATTATTTACTATGAAGTATTTATAAAAACAAAATAAACTTAGTGTACATGTATATGTGTTAACATGAACTGGCATTAGGATCATTCTGGTTTGACTCAACTGTACACACAGCAACACATCTAGCTATACACTTCAGAAATCTGAAATATTGCATGAAAGAGAGTCGCACTAGAATGCATAGAAGTTGACATAATACACATATATACATCTCTTTCTTTTTCTCTCTGCTCTGTCTTTAATGGTTAGTTAGGTTAGGTTAGGTTAGGTTAGGTGTGATGTTGTGTGTACTGTTCGTTGTAGTGCCTTAAATTATGTTAAATTAAACCGGGCAAAAGCATGTCGAACCACGCTCAGTGTGGGGTTCCGAAGCCGTTACAACAAAGCTAAAAAAGTATCCCAAAGTTTCAAATTCAAAATATTTTTTCAGATTGGTCACGTCAGGGCTCTTTTACACGTCGGTAACATGGAGTGAATCTACGAGCGCTTCGGACAAGAGCATCATTGCGGAGAAGAAGCGCCGCAAGACACTCCAGCAGAAGGTCATTTTTTCAATCATAAAGTACTAAAAACAACATGTACTCGTATGGAATAATTTTGTATTTAAAGTTATTTGGTGCTGTTTTTAATGTTTTTCACTACATAGTATAAAACAAAGTCGCTTGCGCTGTCTGTCCCTATGTATGCTTAAATCTTTAAAACTACGCAACGGATTTTGATGCGGTTTTTTTTAATAGATAGAGTGATTCTTAAGGAAGGTTTATATGTATAATACATTCCACGCGGGCGAAGCCGCGGGCGGGTCGCTATAGTAAATAAACGTCTAATATAGTTATAACACTAATGTACAAATAAATATCAGGGGACAATCTCACACCCATTGGCCTAGTTCCAAACTAAGCTCTAGGCTTGTACTATGAGTACTAAGGCAACAATAAACTTACTTATATAGAGAAATACATACTTAAATTCATAGAAAACACCCAAGACTCGGGAACAAATGCTCGTGCTCATCACACAAATAATTGCCCGTACCGGGGATCGAACCCAGGACCGCTAGCTTCGTAGGCAGGGTCACTACCGACTAGGCTACCGCGTCGTCGTTTTTGAGTAGGTATAGGCACCCGCCTGTAACGCAGGAACCAATCAAGTATACGAGTTAGTTAGTCGGGATAGTTATACTGCCGTCCTGCTAAAGAAGGTGGCTAACTGCATAGTAATAGTATCAGCATTTTAAATTTAATGTGGTTGCCAATAGAGTATAGAATGCTTTGACTACTACATTGCAATTAGCTGCCTTCTTTGATATGACGGCAGTATAGGTCGGTTATAATGTGCTGTCATTGAAGATATTTGGGTCATTCTACTTTTCGATACCTAAAATAGAAATGATAATTTAACATCCATTATAAAAATTCGTAGATATCTTGAGATAATTTCACAGCAGTCCCACATTAATTTTCAACCAGATCTCACGTTATATTGTAAATTTACCCACTATTTTTGTCATTTTTGTATATAAAACACGAATTTGCTGCTCAAATTACCACTTCGTTACCAGTCTCAGCGTCCCTTTACGAATAACGACCACTGCGTTACTATTATTGCCTTTTTTTACACAGCCCAACCCAATTTAGAAATAAAAAATATTCAAGTATGTCGATCGGAATCCGAATATTGTGTGCATTTTTAAGATTATCTAGTTTTGTTGAAAATTATGACTCCAAATTTACGTTCACGTTAAGGGACGTTTTATTAGGCATCGAAAAGTAGAATGGCCGATTAATCAGATTCTAATTACTTGTAATTTTAGTAAATCTAGCGAAAATTACACTTCTTGGGTCCAACATTTCCTTAATGGTTCCCCAAATCTCAAAACTTTATAATAACAGTAGCTGACCCGGCAAGCGTTGTTTTGCCATGTATGTAAAATTTAGAGGGATGAAAAATAGAGATGTTGTCCGATTCGCAGACCTAACCGATATGCACACAAAATTTCAAGAAAATCGGTCGAGCCATGTCGGAGGAGTTTAATTACAAACACTGTGACACGAGAATTTTATACACCGTGTTTTTTTTTATTTACGTTAACTTTAAGAGAACGTTCTTTAGGTCAAATAAAGTTAATTTCCCGAAGACAGACAAATGATAACAGTAACGGTTTTAAAGATATTTAATTTTTAAATTTAATCAGTTAATCACGTTGAACTGGTCTAAAAGGCTCTTAACTGTTTGTGTATGTCACGCCAACATTGTATTTGACACTGACTATGAGGTCTATGAGTTAACTCTAAAGGACCTTTTAGAATGACCAAAGATACAACATTTAATTACTTTGTTCTAAACAGAAAAAAAAAATTTTTTTGTCTTGTATAAAAATCTAATCTACCAAATAGTTTCTATGGATGTACCTAGTAATATGCCGAAGTTATCGTAAATCAATAAAAACACGGTGTATATTAGAAAAGACGACAAAACCGATTTACCGTTATTACTAGTGATCGTTATCAACGTGCTGTATTAGTAGCAAACTACGGTTGCCAAAAAAAAAATACAAAAGTATTTTAAACGTTATATATTTCACAAATTAGGCGATGGGCTTGCCACCTGTCACTAATGCACTGGGAAACATCTTAGCCTACTTGTGCAAAATGTGGTTACAGAATTATCAAGAAGTTGTAAGACTTGTTGGTAATTATTTAGCTCGGCCTACCCCACTCTGGGAATGAAGGCGTGAGTTTATGTATGTATGTATTAGAAAAGATTTACATGTTTTTTTTAAGGTTTCCAATGCTACTACCCTCGACATCATAATGTTAAAAATACTGTAGCTTTACTCGTATGGGAGGCAACCGAAAAAAACCTTTTTCATTATTGTATTTTACAACTATGTCGGCGTAATTTAATTAATAGTACATTACTACAGACGCCGGGAAGTAGGTGGTTGCAGGCCGAGTTCATATAGACGGCCGAGCGAAGCGAGGTCGGATAGTTACGAGGCTGGCAACCCCTTTTCACGGCGAGGTATGTATAGTGCTTTTCTCAAACATATGCAATGAAATAAAAAAAAACATCACTCAAGAAACATTTGTGTAATAGGCATTAACGCGGATATTTTTGGTCCGAACCACACAGATACAAAAAGAAACGATTTTCAGCTATTCAGCCTGTTCATAAAACCAGCTGTCATGGCCATATTAAAATTTAAAAAAAATTACTTCCCGGCCTAGGCCTTCAATTTTGTATGAAATTCCTTTACAGTTCTCTCGAGTTGTTCCGTCGGGAACGTGGCACTTTGAAGCCTAAAATAGCTAACATAACGCCGACATTACATAGCATGTTTGAGAAAATAACTATGCCAAATGATAGCTTTATAGTATCAAGAGTGTTAATTATACCGCGAACAGAGGTACGGACACGGAGAAACGATGAGGGTTCCTTGTTGATACGGAAACCTAAAAAGTTAGCTGATGGTCAGTAGGTTGCGTGACCAACTGACATTGACCTAGCAAACTCATTCGCACTGCTAAATCAAAACAGTAGTAACACTAAATACAACTGTATTGTAAAACCAACTTTATGCCGTGTGGTTTTCGGGTTAGAATAGTGCCACTCCATGTCTTCCCGTGGATGTCGTATGAGGCGACTAAGGGAATAATGGCTTGTAGTACTGTTAGGCGATGGGCTTGCCACCTGTCACTACTGATGTGCCAAAGGAAACTTTCCAAAATTGCGGAAAATTTCATGTAGGAAAATTTTGGAAACTTCTCACAATTTTGTATGGGGATTGAAACTTTCCGTTTCTTAAATTTAAATTTCCTATATTTCTTGTGTAAGTTTCCGGAAATTTCTTGCAACTTTTCCAACTTTTTGGAAACTTTCCGCAACTTGCACATCAGTACCTGTCACTAATACACTGGGCACCATCTTAGCCTGCCTACTTGTGCACAATGTGGTTACAGAATTATCAAGAAGTTTTAAGACTTGTTGGTAATTCTGTAGCTCTGCCTGCCCCACTCTGGGAACGAAGGCGTGAGTTTATGTATGTATGTATTACAACTACTATGAACTTGAAACAAAACTAGCAAGGATTTTGAGTTGATACTGTATTGATCTAGCAGTGCGAATGTGTAAATTCTAACACGGAAAGATGTAACTACACATATCACAACGTAATTATAAATTTAAAAACAAAACAATGCGGCTATTTCGGTTTTAGTATTTTAAATAAAGGCGCGCCCCACCATTGACAATGATTTTCACGGCTACAAACATACATACATTACATACCTTCACGCCTGTGAGTCCTGTGACCTACAACTTTAGAAACTTGTTAATAATTCAGTAACCACATTTTCCGCGGACCGGGAGACGAGTAGGTAGGCCTCCAACAAGATGCAGTGACGACCTTGTAAGGATCGCGGGAACGCGGTGGATGCGAAAAGCACCAGACCGGTCTGAGTGGAGAGCCTTGGGGGAGGCATATGTCCAGGAGTGGACGTCTTTCGGCTGACATGATGATGATGATGAGCCACATTTTGCACAAATAGGCTAAGATGTATGTAAAAACCCAATAGGCTACTTCAATGTATGTAAAAACCAGTCAAGTGCGAGTCGGACTTGCGCACAGTACGTATTATTATATTCTGACAAAAATTAGCGCTTTAAAGCTGAATATTTCATAAATGGATCCCTTAACCGAAAAATTGTTTCCACAAACCCGCAACATTTTTGAAAGACCTATCCAACCACACCCCACACTATGGGGTAGACGAGAAAAAAACATCCCCAAGGTACGTGTAGAGGTACATTCAAAAAAGATTTTATTTTACGACTTTATTGGCGTGACTTATATGCATACCTGGGATAACTCGGGGCAAGTTCTAGGGATTTGATATCGATAAAAAAGATGTCGATATAATTAAATTAATACATGTGCACATTGCACATTCTCGATTACTGTAAAGAGGTTCGATGTCTGATATCGAGCCTTTTAAGATAATAAAAGTATGCGGATGTCATTTCAATCAAAATGACAATATACTTACTGTCAGTACCTATCATTTTCGTACGTTTAGCAGTTTAAAGTAGATATTTTCAACTAGACTGCAATCATTAGGTAATACCGACGAATATGGAAAAAAGATTGATTGTATATTATGAAAACTGTTGTAAAATAAACAAATAAATATACGTGTTAATTTGTTTATTTTTTATCTAAAAATGAGGAGAAAATAAGTAATATTTATTTATGTCGAATAACATTTAGATAGAGTAACATCGATATATTTTATATCGATAACATATTTTGCTTCATCACTTTCTTACAGATACCGAGTTATCTCAGGTATGCTTATATGTATATTTATGGCAAATTACAGCTTTCTAGTATTAAGTCTCTGAGCTAGGCTGCGGACGGACGGACGGACGGACATGGCGAAACTATAAGGGTTCATAGTTTGACTACGGAACCCAAAAAAGCAAGCGTTCCTAATTATGTGGCCACCACTGTAGATCATTGTCTAATATCCAGTCTACAGAATGATTTAGGACTAGGTCAACATGAATAACATTGTCCACGGATCATATTTATTTTACGACCTGTCACAACATTAATAAACGAAGTACCGTAAAATGGGGTTAGATTGATTCATATTAAAAATAAATCTTTTGTAACTCCTGCATTTAATCGGTAAATAAATTATTAAAAAAAACATATTAGCGACTACTTATTTGGAGTAACTTATAGCAGCTTGAGCCAGACTACGGTAGACGGCTTAGTAGAAAAAAAACATTACGCACCCTAAAATAGTGTTTCTTAAAATGGGGCTACTTTGATTACCCCTGTGTTTATATCACAATATCAAAGTCACCCCTGAAGCATGCCAAAAATTAGTGGTTTTTAGTTTCGAAGTTTTTAAATACAAATTGTCTGAAAATACTTCAACTATTAACATTTTGCGCTCTCATATGATATGAGACATATGAAAGTAATGTCGCGAAAGAGCTAAATAATAACTTAGACATTGCACAAAATCGACGATTCAAAAAATTATCAAAGTTGCCCCGCGTTTCCAGTCACCCCATTTTACGGTACGTCGTTTAATTATATTTAAAGATACCTATACAAAGCTATGCATACAACACTGAGTCAGTTCTCATACTGACCTTTACGCGGAGTATGTATGTACTCGCGTTAACATTAAATGAACGCCTTCCTTGTTGGAAACAGATGCAGAATGCCAAGTATTTATATCTCCCTGTATGTCTAGCTTCATGTTTATACGTTGTTTTTTTATATGATTAAATAACTACACATAAAGGATGTTGTCTTTTTAAAGGCTACATTTATGCACCGGTCCATAAATCGGCAGTGGGTCTTGGCCTCCAACTATACTTTTAACATGTGTTTTTGATTCCGTATCAAAAGGATTCTAACGGGGCTATATTACTCAGATTCCGGCGTCCGTCCGTCTGTCTGTTGGTTAGTAAAATTATCTTTTGAACCGTTAAAAGCTAGACATTTAACATTTTAACATACTTCGAATTTCCTATTATCGCTCAATACAATACACGCGTTGGTTTCGGCGTTTCTTTGCACGATTTTAAACATTGTACCCGTCGGAACTCTTCATGCGGTAGCACTTGGCGGGTTTATTATAATTATATCAGTGCATTCACAGTGCAGATAAATATTTACCGAGCACAAACAGCTCACAAAGGAAAAACCGATCGATTGAGGTAATCATGTCAGGAGATAACAAACGATACCTAATTACCGTTATATGTATCGTTTTAAATAACGAACGTTTTATTATTAAATCGATTTCAAAAAAGGAGGTTTCTCAATTCGACACGTTATATGTATATTTTGATGTTTGTTTGCGGATAACTTCGTCGTTTATGAACCTATTTTGATGATTCTTTTTTTTTATGGCGTAGGAAGGCAAACGAGCACACAGGCCACCTGATGGTAAGTCGAAACTGTGACCCATAGACAAGACTCACATTCGCATTCACAAGACTGCAAATGCACTGCCAATTCTAAGGACTAAGGTGGAATGCCTCTATGCTAGTCATTTCATTTATTTGTTGGAAAATAAATATTCTAAGGGTGGCGTTTTTCAAGCTGTGGCGGGATAAAGTTTTGGTGCGCGAGTTATCATTATCACTCAACCGATTTTTTTTTCTATTATAATCTGCATTTATTCCTTAGACTAATATCAGTGTTTTAAGATGTTAACGATAAGCCAGTGTGCTCTCCAGTAAGGACAGTGACTCATCCATTAGAAACGAGACTAGCTCATTATTTATTATTTCTTCGTTGATATTTGTTGTTTCGGGTGCGTGCATGACTCGATGTATGAATGTTGAAGAAGCCAAAGAAATTAGATCGTAGCAAGTGGAAAGAAGTGGTCTCTGCCTACCCCTCTGGAAAACAGGCGTGGTTTAATGTATGTATGTATTTGTTGTTAGACGGTATAAATATACTTAAAAAACCATTAACACTTGGTCTTACTAATGACTATACCACCCACTATACTACCCATATAAAAAATTATATCCGCTCCCAGTTCCAAAAGTATGAATATTATATATAATCTTTTTTTTATTTGACAGTACAAAATCTGACACAAAATGTATGAAACCTTAAACGCACTTTTAGGAAAGTAAAAGTAAATCGTTTATTCCGCCTACACGTTTGCTCGGTGGTACAGAACCCTTCGTGTACAGTCAACAGCATAAATAAGTGATCATTTATGTACCTTGTCGCTTTCAATCGTTTCACTATTTTGTATAGCATTTCAAACATAACGTTAAAGTGACAAGGTACATAAATGATCACTTATTTATGCTGTTGACTGTACGAGTCCGCCTGGCGCTTGCCCGTTTTTTGTATATTTAAGCGTCATATACAGATGATCAAATACATTGGGTCTTTATTCAGTACGAGTAAATTGAAACTGAAACATCGACATTTCCCCTTCATTGTTATGTTTATAAAAATCTGGCAGAAAATGCTGAGATTCTATTATAAAGCCAAAACAGAGTGTCGCCCTGGACAACATCAACGATTTTCGAAAGCTGATAAAATGTATGTACGTCAATCCTTCACATTTTCGATAACGTTTGCGAAACCACCTACTGATATTTTAGACTGCCGTCAATAGAACTTGCAAAATATGTAAACAAACCCAAACGAACCAATTCCCCATGATTACTCGATAATCACGTACTTTTAAAGATCAAATGAGGTATTTGCAATACACTAGATCATTATTTTCACATTAAGTTTAAAATGAAATAACTATTCATTATACGTTATTTTTAATAGAAACACGCTTGGTGAATATTTGAGGTTATGTGTCAATCGGTAATAATGTGTGTACGTCGTTCACAAGTTCTATTGATGGCGACTTTATGACGGATAACCTAACTTTGCAGTTCAGTTTACCGTAAGAGAACAGGACAGAGCTATATTACGGCTATAGCTTTGTCCTTTTCTCTCAGCGTAAAATGAATTGCAAAGCTATGTCATAATAACCCTACAGGGCAGATTACGTACTGCACAGAAAGTGACGGGTGTTTTATGCACGTATATGAGCATTTCTAAAAAAGTTTGTACATTTCATTCACGACTTCAATTTGCAAAAAAAATTGCAGGTTGGTAGAGTGAATGAAGCTGAGCCTAAATAACAGTCTCCCAAAATGTCCTCATACATTTGTATGAAACTTTCCTTTTTTGTTACTAACTTTCTTTGGTTCATGGTAACAAAAAAGGAAAGTTTCATACAAATGTATGAGGACATTTTGGGAGACTATGTTATTTAGGCTCAGCTTCATTCACTCTACCAACCTGCATTTTTTTTTGCAAATTGAAGTCGTGAATGAAATGTACAAACTTTTTTAGAAATGCTCATATCCAGATGGATAATCACCAGTGATGGGTATACATCGGTATCAACGTTCAAATTTCATGGCACTCGGTAAGGGTAGTAAAATAAATAAATACATTTGAATATTTGAATAATAACGTTTAATTATTTTTATTGTTTTTACACTCATACACTGCGGTAAACTGTAAATATACTAAAAGAGGTTGATATTCTAAATACGTCATAAAACCTCAATACTCATTTCGCATTCGAAAAATAAAACAATATGTTAAATTTCCCAACGAATGTCAATTTAACTGTCATGCAAAATAATCTGTAAAGTCAAATAATAGTTTATCGAAACATTCATAATTCATAAGTTTCATAACTGAAAATTAGCTTTAATGACAAATGCCCAATCAAACTCCGTGTTAAACTGAGATAATGGACTCAACACAATATCCTGATTTTATATTTATTTACATTTTTAGTTCTTTTTTACTTATACAAAATAAAGGTTTAAAATACTAAGTGTATTTGTTTGTATTTGTTTTTCTGCCGACCATACATTGCCATGAAATTTGAACGTTGATACCGATGTCTAGTGATGGGAAATAGAATAGGTGAGCTAAAATACCTATTCTTCGCGAGAGGACATAATATAGAGTGGTTACAACCGGATAAAAAAAAATTTTTTTTTCTGTTCCGGGTTTTCGATATTTATTCGGGTAATTATCGTAATGTAAAACATGACATGTTTTGTTTAAAGTACGGCATGTTTAATGTTAGTTTTTAGTAAAAAGGGCTAGAGAAAAGAAGGAATGTACAAGATTTCTAAAAAGTAGTAGCAGGACTAATAATATGGGTTTTCCCACGCATTGTTTGTTTATGACTTGCAAATGGGCGTTCACATTTTCGGATTACTTATAATTTTAACTTTATGGCAGGAATGTTACCATTTTTACTACAAACTTTACAAACATTCTATAAGGAAAAGAATGTATGTTCAACATTACGGCTAGTATTCGCAGTGCCCGGATAAATATCAAATAACCGGAATCCAAAAAATATATACTTTTATCCGGTTGTAACCACTCCATATTATGTCCTCTCGCAAAGAATAGGTATTTTAGCTCACCTATTTCCCATCACTGAAATCACGACCATAAACTGGGGTCCTAGTAAAAAAGGGTTTATGTCTAGTATACTCCCGTTTATTTATATACCCTTTTATTAAACGAGTTCAGTCGACTTATACCTTTTTTACTAGAACCCCAGTGCCCGAAGTGATCAGTTAATCATCTAATAGGGAATATGCATGGATTTTAAAAATCGCATTTCTCATCAAAATATGAAAATACCGTAAAAGAGATCACCAAAACGGAAATTAAAATTAAAATCGGTCAAGAAATACGGAAGTTATAAGCATTTGAAACTTCTAATTAGACAGAGAGATCCGATGTGCACCGTGACGTCATTGTGCACTGCGGCCATATAAACTCCATGTAAAATTCCGTTTTTCTAGAAAGAGATAGGAACAAATCTTTGTTGGCTTATATCTTGGTTATTTTTATAGTTATTCAAAAAATGATTTTTGTGATCTGTTTGTTACATGAATCAGCTTCAATTGAAGCTGTAAAAAAAAACATGCATATTCCCTATTGAGTCATTCCGCTAATTTGCTACCGAAACTTTAAGCATCGCCCTACATTCTAATTATAAAAACGCGAGTCGAGAGCGAAATTAAAATAAATTCCAGAGGCAAAACAATCGGTTCTTAGTAATTTCTATTTTTATTGCAGTCCTGGGTGGTTCACTTGTTATATCTTCACAGCTCGCCAGCGACGAACTAACACTGGGTGGATTGACCGTATGTATATTATTAGTGAGCAAATTATTAGGGAAAAAAAATAAACGATCGTAGAAAGTAAAAATATACAAGTAATCACCTTTGAAACTGAACGATATGGAATACGTCATTCCTCGACTGTAACATTAATAAAAATTCCTTAGGTCCAATTTTTTTTATTGCATAAATCTAAGTGGGAATATACGAGGGTGCATTGAAAAGTTCTGAGCCTAAGGTTGAATATAATAAAAAAAAAAACAAATAAGTACTGGCAGGTCAAAGTGCCATATTTAGTCGCCATTATGCACTATCTTTTGTTTTTTTCCTGTCACAATTTTGCATTTTATGCTGGAACTGCTACATAAGGTCACTGATTTTTCAAGTAATGGATAAAATTGAGCACCGTTCTGTCATAAAATGTTTGCAAAAGAAGGGGTACAAATATTTGAAGATATGAATCAAACATAAGGGCAATCTGCTCCATCGTATGCTACCATAAAAAGATGGGTAGCTGGTTTCAAACGTGGCCGGGAGACTGTTCAAGACGAGCCTAGGAGTGGGCGGCCGTTGACGGCTACTACGGAGGAAAATGTCAATAATATATTAGATGCGATAATGAAGGATAGGCGATTGAAGATTGTGGAGATAGCGGAAGCAATGGGTATTTCTTATGAGCGGGCACAGAACATCATCACCGATGTTCTTGGATTTTCTAAGGTGTCAACCAGGTGGGTGCCAAGACTGCTTTCAGTCGAGAACAAACGAGTACGTGTTACAATTTCCCAAGATTGTTTATGTATGTTTCAACGTGACTTCGTTTTATAACTATGGACGAGACATGGGTCCACCACAGTACACCAGAATCGAAAGAACAATCCAGGCAATAGAAAAGACCAGGTTCACCACCACCCAAAAAAGCCAAGGTCATTTTGTCAGCTAATAAGGTAATGGCCTCAGTTTTCTGGGATTGCAGGGGGGTTATCATGAATATCATGTTAGACTATCTCGAAAAGGGCAAAGCAATAAATTCGGACTACTATTGTGCTCTTTTACGTCATCTGCGTGAGGAAATTAAAATAAAGAGACCTGGAATGCTGTCGAAAAAAGTACTGTTTCACCAAGACAACGCTCGCGATCACACTTCGGCGAAATCAATGGCACAAATATATGATTGTGGATTTGTAGTGCTGCCGCATGACCCTTACTCGCCGGATCTAGCTCCTCCCGATTATCATCTCTTCCCAAACCTCAAAAAACACTTGGGAGGACAAATATTTTCGACAAATATGGAGGTACAAGAAGCAGTAGACTCATATTTTAACGACCTCAGCGATTCTTTTTTTTTTGATGGGATAATGAAGTCGGAGGCGAGGTAGACTAAGTGCATTGACCTTCATGGAGAATATGTCGAAAAATAAAATTGTTATAAAAAGTGAGCCCGTTACTTTTTTTTACCAGGCTCAGAACTTTTCAATCCACCCACGTATATCTAAATAAGTCTACTTGCCGTGTGGCAGCCGGCTTAGAATTGTGCCACTCCATGTCATTCCGTGGAAGTCGTAAGAGGCGACTAAGGGAATAAAGGCTTGTAGTACTGTTAGGCGATGGGCTTGCTACCTGTAACTAATATACACTAATTGTGCAAAGTTTTTAGAGTTGTTAATAATTTTGTAGCTCTGCCTACCCAACTCTGGGAATGAAGGCGTGAAGGTATGTATGTATGTCTGCATAAGTCTACTTCTATTCTATCTAACAGTGTGCATTTTATTTTCATACCCGACGGCCTAACGGGACCCAACTCTATTATTAAGCCTTCGTTGTCCGTCCGTCCATAAAGAGAGAACAATATCAATACTAGCAGTTTATAGTAAGGGAGTAGAAACACGGTAATATATACAAGCTTCAAGGCGTGATTAATGTGATTATTAGCCTTGGGACTTTTGGATGCTCGCTATGGTTCTAGAATCCACGGAGTCGCCATTATGTTAAAATATTTTTTTAGAAGTCAAAGTCAAAGTGGATAAGTACATACAACTTGTATGTATATAATTACCAATAATATAATTGGTAACGCAGGGGACAATGTTGTCCATAGGTTTTGTATGGAAAATGTGCATTTTCCCCTGAGTTACCAGGTTTTTTCGCGGATTAAAAAATATTTGAGCTGTTTAACGTATAAGGTCTGTAAATTTGGTGGTCTGATTTTAATATTCATAGATCATTATTAACCATAAGTCACCAGGAAAGTTTTAAAACCGCAAAAGAAAAGGAGTACCTTAAAAGTTGATTCACCCATGTGTGTGTAATAACTAATAAATTTATGATAAAATTAATTGCAGTCATAATAACGTGGTTATTACCGATCGATATAACAGCGTAAATCTAACATGTTTTATTTTTACACTTTGACTTTGACTTCGAAAAATAATATTTTAACATAATGAACTCGCGACTCCGTGGATTCTAGAACGATAGCGAGCATCCAAAAGTCCCAAGCCTAGTGATTATATTGCAAGCCATAAAGAAAAACACAAATAAAAAGCGGCCAAGTGTGTTTCGGACTGTACGGAACCTAGGTCCGATACGCACTCAACCTTTTTAGGATTCCGTACGCAAAGGGTAAAAACGGGACCCTGTTGCTAATACTCCGCTGTCCGTCTGTCTGTCACCAGGCTGTATCTCACGGACCGTGATAGCTAGGCAGTTGAAATTTTCACAGATGATGTATTTCTGTTGCCGCCATAACAACAAATACTAAAAACAGGGTAAAATAGATATTTAAGAGGGGCTCCCATACGTGTTTTTTTATAGATAACTAGCTTATGCCCGCGACTCCGTCTTACAACCCTTTTCTCGAATCAAAAGTAGCCTATGTCCTTTCTCAGGCTCTAGACTATCTGTGTACCTAATTTCATTTAAATCGGTTCAGTAGTTTTAGCGTGAAAGCGAGACAGACAGACAGTTTTTTTAATAATATTAGTTAGGATGTTACGGTACCCTTCGTGCGCGAGTCTAACGGGCACTTGGCCGGTTTATTAGCTAACTCAAGCTCGCTTTCGTTTCTCATAAGAGTCATAATAATGACACTATTATGTGCTCGCAATCACTAAGTAAACGACGCATTTTCTCGCTGACATCCGTGTGAACCATTCGTAACGTGTTCAATCAGAACTGACGTAACATTATCGATCGATAAGCTTCAGCGATAGCGGAGAAATTAACGCGTAATCTCCAGGTATTCGCGAATTTTACTAAACAATCATCTATACATATAAAACTACCGTACGAACGAACCTAAACCGCTGGACTTGAAATTCCTTGGGTACTTTAGGGGTGCACTATAAAATAAATGTATTCCACGCGTACTAAATCGTGTAGTTAAAGTACACTCAAAAGCACTAATATATATGTAAACATAGACCTTATTATCAATGGCATAGGGACGTGTAAAAATACTTAACAATAATGAGTCATTAATTATTAATGATTAGTTTTGAAGTAATTCCTTTGTCGTAATTTGACGCTCTTGTTATGGCACCGTTCTATGATAATTGATAAACTATTTAATATACGATAATAGTAAATATTTTCTTAATTTTATTTACAACAACACGGGTAGCTAAATGACGGCGGTATCTAGGCACGCCGCGTCATTCGGGTACGCAATTTGAAACAACTATTTATCTCTTTCTAACAATAGCGTTCGCTACGGATTGCCGTCTTTGTCTGTAGAAATATAGTAACGTAGCAACTGTCAGTAATTCGCGAAGAGTTTTGAATGCGTTTAGTATGAGCATAACGTATCTAAATATAAAATATCATTGTATATACGTAGTAAACGCAAGGTTTATATTTAATATGTATGATAGTTATATGAGATGAAATCATTGTCATAAAAGTCAATATCTTCAGTTCATGTTATGTTAATGTGTTCCATTTTAAGATTGTCTTGTTGCAGTGCCCTTGTAGGGTTTATTTTGGAGCTACCTAGTGTATTTTTAAGAGCTCAGAACATAAATAAATACAGGCCAACGAATGTTTAAATAAGTATATAGTTATCTAGACGAACCGCGTTGTAAATTATAACTGGACTCTATATCTTAAAATAGTAACTAGTAGTGCTATCTAACGTTTCGTTTAGTATTCCCACTCGGTCTAAAAGGAATTATCCCCCTATATCGCTTAGATTTGCATCCTCTAGATACAGACAAAACAGTTTCTTGACGCGTGCTGGTAAAGGCTTGAATAATTGGGTGAATAAGCTGGATATCGATATATTCAATTGCAAAATCCCTTCCGTGAGGCGAAGTTTGATAGCGAAATGTATTGTTTGAGCATGTTTTGTGTACCATAGGAAAGATAACCTTTTGGCGATCTGCCTCTAGCTGGTATTTAGCAGTAGTTTTAACAGTAGTGTAATTAGCGCTAGTGTTTTGTGTAAGTGCGTGTACCTTTGAAGTTTGTACTAAACTTTAAATTTGCTACTCAGTCTCTACATGTGAAATCCTTTAATTGGTTTTGTACTTCCTATTCTTGTTCCATATGTTGTATTTGTAACTGTTGGATTTCCTATCAATAAATAAATAAATAAATAGTAAAAAAAAGCCGTTTCCCGCCATCAGTATGTATGTACGTTTAATTATTTCAAACTTCGCAACGCATTTTAAAGCGGTTATCATTGATAGATGAACTGTCTCTTACTGAGACACCAATATTATGATTTAAGAGGAAGGCTTCTTTTCTGGTTTATGTACCGGTGCACGTTTTTGTATTGTATTGATTTGTCATACATTTAAATTTTATTAGAAATCGCTTGAATCTTCTCGCAACTATAACACTATTCTCTTCATTAAATCAGACAGTGCTTTAACCGTACCTACGATAAATGTGCACAATACTTCAGTATGTGTGGTTCATTCAACACACACACAATATAAGTAGAGACTTTAAAGACTGAAATATTTGGGGTAAAGGTATAGTCAACACGAAGCATTTAAACTTTGAATGATCTAACCCTTTCACTCCTCATCCGCTATTAAATCGCAGAAAAGAGAGGTAAACTTCGAACGATTTTCAAACGAAGGCATTGTTTATAAGCAGACGTAGAAGTTTTTGTGGCACTAATAAAATTGTCCTAGGGACTTACGAACTATATTAATGTATCGATAAATTGTACTTTCTTATGATAGTTATGACCATGAGATAACGTATAATATGAGCATGCAACTTGCATGCCTATTATACAGTTTTTGTGTAAGAAACAATTTATAATAAAATAAAAAAAAAATGAGTTTCAAAATCCTTAAAAAGTATTTAACTTAATACCTATCGACTATGAAATGTCACTTTGAAATAAGTATTTAAAACAGTTATCGATAAAATTAATGTCGGAAGAAAGTCCCTAGTCAATTGTCATTTTTGCCACGAAAACTTCTATGTCTGCTTATAAGTGATTTTGGTGTCTGTGATAACTAGGGTTAGGATTTTGGTGGCATATCGTGGTTTTAGAATCCATGGAGTCGCTATTTCCTAATTATTATAATACATGACACTTTGATTTTGACCTTCAGTATGGTTTAATTCAAAATGAACTAAATTCATTTTTAGTTCGGTTATTCCATACCCACTAATATTTGCTTGTTTTTAACGCTTTCACAACAGAGTTATCCTCCAGTACAAAATGTATTTAAATTGGTTGAGCGGTTTAATTAATAAATGAACTGTGAAATATTTAAATACTGAAGGTCAAAATCAAAGTGGTATGTATTTAAATAAATAGGAAACCGCGACTCCATGGATTCTAGAACCACGATTTGCCACCGAAAGTCCTAACTCTAGTGATAACAGTATTATCTATCTAAATATATATAAGAAAGTGACTGACATATCAACGCACAGTCCAAACCGCTGAGTCTAGAAGATTCCTATTGGCTCGTAGGTTCCTTATGAGGTCTAGGGTTGCATTAAGAAAGTATTTTCAGAAAATCAACCCCCGAAGGGAAGGAATAGGAGGAGTAGAGCGGGAAACTAATTCCTTTAATCTATTACCTATGTAAATAGACATCGAAAAAATGCATATTGTGCTAGTCGTACATCGCATGACATGAGTCAAGACTAGTGATAGGCGGCTTGTAAGTTTCAAAAGTTCACTTAAATTCCTGCAATACTCTGAAAGTTTCAAAAGTGAAACTTTCACCTAATATTTCATGCAATATTCTGAAAGTTACTAAAGTGAAATCGTTTAATTTCCGAAAATTACCAAAGTTTTGTAATGTAACATAAGTAACGGAAACTCCTCGTGAAATTTAAATGAAATTTACTTGTGTCGGAATCATTTCCATCTAATCATGTAATTTTCAGAAGCTGTAATTTTCGCAGTTAAGGAAAGTTTTGTAATGTTTCAGAAATCGCCCATCACTAGTCAAGACGCACAACGCCTACGTGAGCTATTTCGACAACTCACAAATTGTATGGAATCGACATCAGCGCCCGACGTGGTAGACAGTCAGGATGGTTACCACGGTAATTCAGTTGCTCAAAACGTGGTACTTTTTGTGCGGAAAGTTGAATTTTTCGCACAAGGGGTTTTTACTCCCCTTTTTTTACCCTTAATTGTTTAAATTCCCCTGTGATTTTAATCAGACTAAGAATTAAGTAAAATTGTCTTTTTATTACCGTTTTATTTTAGTTTCATTGACATATTTACGCAAATTTATTAGAAAAACGTCGTTCAATACACGTGCGGAACTGACATTTTCATTGGTTTCTAGTGGAGTTTGGGATTACATGTTTTCCGCACTTGCATCAAAATGTAGTATTCACCATTAGAAAAGGCAGGCAATTTTTTATTAATTTAATCCGAAGCGGAGCCAGGGCGGGACGCTAGTCAAGAATTAGTACGCAATTGCAACACATTAAAAAAAGGTGACTGTACGATTATTTAGGTTTAGGAATCAATCAAATTGACTCAACTCGAAATGAGTAACGCGCCCACTGCAAATTTTAAGGGTGAGCATCACAATTATTCAGTTTGTAAACAATGTAATAGCACACCTGCTACATACGTTTAAGGTAGACAATCGGGCGATTTGAATCGAGACTTATGACTTCCAAGAAGCAAACTCAACTGGCCAGCTGCCAGGTACCTGAGTCGCGATGTTTCGTACATAGTTCATTATTTATGTTTATACGTGCAGATAGCGTTGTGGTGTTAGGTTATTTGGGATGTTATTGAAGACATCTGGATTCACTTAAGCTTGGTTTGCAGACATCCGGGATCTTATGATTATGAACCAGAAAAGCGGTGGACACTACCAAAATTAAATTATACATAATCCATTAGCATTACACAAGAAGCGGACTAGCGCGCTGAGGTTCCTGTACAGCCTGAATTGGCCAGTTTATAGGTATTTATTTACAGTTTACGTTGATTAGTAAATTGAAAAAAGGTGCTACCTACTTTCATTGATTCATGCGCTTTAGAGTTAGTTCGGCCATTAAGTATAATTTACAACAAATCCTTATCAACTCGAGTGTTTCCATCACAATGGAAAACTGCAAAAAATGACCCTGTGTACAAGTTTGGAGGTGATAATACAGTTTCTAACTGAAGGCCTTTAGCCATCTTGTCTTCCTTTGCAAAGATTTTTGAATTCCTCGTCTGCCATTCAAAGACATTTAAGAATTTATGACTGACTTACAACACGGCTATGTTAGTGCTGAATCCACATATACTAATTTGGTTGCGTTTACTGAGGTCGTCTAAAACAATTGACATTGGCACTCAAGCTGATGTCATATACACAGACTTCAGGAAAGCATTTGATAAAGTTCCTTACAAAATGTTGCTATCAAAATTACATATCTTCGTCTGGATTTACTTCTGAGCAGGAATAGTTAAACAAATACTTAAGGAATAGAGTTTTTTGTAGTGGTTAACGGGTTTCAATCCTCTTAGCATATCATAACATCTGGTGTCCCTCAAGGATCGCACTTAGGCCCAACCCTATTTAATATTTTTATCAACGACACTCCTGACTGTTTAAAACACTAATATTTTTATGTATGCCGGTGACCCGAAGTTTGTTTGTACAATAGCTTCTGACAGAGACGTATGTTGCGATTTGAGCAGTCTCGATGAATGGTGTAGTAATAATGAAATGGTTCTAAATGCTAAGAAATGCTTACACATAAGATTTTCGAGGAAATATAACATTATAAATTCTAAATATTTCATTGGAAACAACACAATTCAACAGACCAGTGCGCGACTTGGGCGTAATATGTGATCAACAACTTACTTTTGTGCCTCATATAGCAAATATTATTAAGAAATCTGATTTGTGATAAGGAATAGTAAAGCCATCTGACAAAGTAAAAGCAAGATATTACTTTATAATATTCTTGAGCAGAGTATAAAGGAATATTGAACACTCGTTGCGAATAGAGCGAGTACTGAAGTGGTTCTTACATCATCCTTCTTTTTCATCTCGCAAAGCAAAAAACTAGCCTCGTATAATAAGAGATTAGGCTTTAGGATGAAGTCTCTGGAGCTATGAAGAAAGATTGCAGACACCATTGTTTGCAAATATGAATCAATTGTTATTCCGAGCACCATCCCGAATGCCCCGCAACCCCCTTACTCCGCTCTGTCCTCCACTCAGACGTAACTGTTCTCAGCAACTCACCTATTCCAAGACTAAGCAAAATTCTCAACGCCACTATTCACGAAAAGGATATATCGCACTGCTAGACCAAGACCGCATCAACTCAAAATCATGGTTAGTTTAGTTTCAAGCTCATAGACGTTGTATTAAAGTTGATTTTAAAATACACTTGTATTTTGAGTTACTACACTCTTGATCTCGCAGTGCGATATATACACTTCGACCCAATAAATATAAACACATTTACACATTTGTGTTTAAGTAATTTAGTAAATTACTGTTAATGCAAGCTACTAATGTAATTACAGATTAAACCATTGTTGGTAAATCTAATAAATAAATAAATAACCACATCTTTTTCTAGTACCCTGTATCAGATAACCCACAAATCCCACAATCTTACCATATCTTGCTAATATTATAAATGCAATGGTTTGTGTTACAATGTTTGTTACTGATGATGGACTACTTTATATGTGGTCCTGTAGGATTGTCAACACTTACAAATTCATGGGCAGAAACTAGATTGTTAATAATTGAACTAAAGATGCAGTTGGCATAGTTGGTAACAATCCCTAATTTAAACAAAATACATCAAATTTAACCTGAAAGTGGGGCCACACCGCAACATAAATAAACAAGAGTTGAATATCATTATACACACAACCTATAAAAAAAAATTAGCTATGTATTGCTATTTGAAATATCTTTCATTTCATGTTTCAACCAGAAAAATAAATGAATGGATGGGCATTAAGGTAAAACAGTTAATTTTGAGAAAATTCGATGTTTAATTTCATTGTATTATGCAAGTATTTGTTATGCAGCAAGATTTTAACAAGAGGTGAAAGTAACTTCCATTATAATGCTTGAGTATATCACTAAAAATTGAAATGTTAACTACATTTCATATCTCAGAAACCTTTTCTCTTCATATAACAAGAGGCAATATTTCCATAGTTTCTAACAATACTGGATGCAAACGAAAACTTTTATAAGATGCAAACGTTTCTTACGTCAAAAAAACTTCTACAAACTATTACTAAAGTTGGTTGGTAGAGGTTAAAATTTTATGAATGAATTTCAGGAAGTACTAAAAACAAATAGTGTGTAATTTGATGCATGGAAAATAGAAACCTACTGTAGAACTAGATCGGAATCATTACGATTTCAACAGATTTCAAAGTCAAGTTTAGACAACAAATCGACAAATGGTGTACAAAGCTACTAGGTCAAACTAACCACTCCTATTTTCACTTCAATTTACGCTTAAACACCATCCTCTTGAATTAAACTACACCTTTTTTAAGCTAAATTCGTATTCGGCACATCAAAATACGAGGCCGAAGTGTTACAAACCGAGAGGTTAACGCACCAAGTATAAATTTAGAAAAATACACCTACTTAAAAACGTACGACGAGAACTACTCTGAAATATCAATTACCTACTAACTTCCTATAAAAACCTAAATTAAGTCAACGTTGTTACCATACAGCCAGATATGGTCAGTAAATAAACAAAGAAATATACAATTAATAACACAATTAAAAAAATTACCTATAAAATTGTAACGCTAATTTAATCCCGCGTTGACACAACACTATTAAATTAAACAGATATAACCATTAATAAAGGCTCCATTATGATCATAAAGCACTTTGAAACGTTAATCACTGATTAAAAATTTACACTCACCTGCAATTCACTAGATATTAAAAACACTCCCCTTTCGTGACTTTGGTTTCGTCGTTATCATACCACAGACTGTATATTTTGCTACCGGTCGGGTCAGTGAACATACTTTCACAATAATATGGCGAGATATATTAAATCTGTGGTGCTGCCACTAATGTTGCAGTTACACTAGCGGCCGAAAATTCGAGGTCTCTTTCATTTATGTATGGAAGGACAGAGACTTTAGCACGAGTAGTCTTCAATTCTCGCTAATGTGGCCGCAGCGTGTGTTTCTCGTAATGTTGGCAAAACTCACCTTGTTGCAAATTTTCTAAGTTCGTGTTCGTTGCCAATAGTGGTGCTAAAGGATCATGGGCAAATTGGGTGTGCCACCAACAGAATTGAAACCTATATCATTAAAAAGGTTTTAGTTAAAGCATCATTTCTTAATATTGCCGCACATATCTAGCTCACCGGAGAATAAAAATATGGGCACTTGAAAACAAGATATATCGTCAATAGAAACTTCGGCTAATTAATGTATAATTGTTACAGTTTATTATAGAACTGCGTGTACAAAAATATGTAAACTGTAGTGTTCGTGATTCTCCAGAACTTGTCTAAAAAAGTACATTTAAAAATATTCGTAACAACACGTTACTCGCAGGATTACAAAGTATCTCGTAAAACTCTATCATCAACAAAACCTTCGATTAAGTTACTTAACTGAAAAAATTACAAGATTTTTTTTATGTAGGTATGTAATGTATGTTTTAAATGGTGTATTTATTTGTACGACAAATAAACTCTCGATTTCAAGAAAATACTTCAGTTTGTTAATGTATATTACCTAAAGTTTATATGGACTGTCTTGTTTTCAAGTGATCATAATATTTTTGTTCACCGGTGAGCTAGGTATTTGCGGCCATAATAAGAAATGAGGTTTTCACTAAGTTCATTTTAAATATAAAGGTTTCAATTCTGTTGGTGTCACACCCAATTTCCATACAAAAATGCCCATGATCCTTTAATATTGTTTAGTTTTATATTTTAAAGAGAGGACAATAAATGCAGAAAATGAATGTACACACTTTTTAGGAATGCTCATTACTTTGTTCCGAAAAGTAATTTATATAAGCACAGTATATAAATAAACCAGTAAAGAAGCTACGAAAAAATGCTCGAAACGACGCACTCACACAGACGCACGCCTCTACGAGACCGCTAAGAGGATTTGGCGGTGCTGTCAGCCGCGTGTGTCGCGTCGAGACGAATGGGCTCCTTCGCATTTTACGTTCGTTCTTGAGAAAGATGCCACAAAAGTATTGCGTGGTATATACGGTTGTTTGAATTCGGCTTCTTCAAACCCGGAACTTTCATTTTTTAAACTCTCTGCTGGTGTTGAAAGGTAAGAATAAATAAAATATTTTTAAATAAAATGCTTTTTATAATACGATGACGTGTTGCAAAAGTAAAAATATAAAAATCGTTTAATTTCCCAGCGAAAATTCGAGAGAACTCGGGAGATTTTAGTCGAAATAAAACAACTCTATTTTACACTAATTACTTTAATTTACAAACTATTAAATTATTAAACGATATAAAATAATAAACATCTCTGCAATATTTGAACATTGAGTGTTTTTTTTTAAATATTTTTCTCGACCGTGGATAGGTCCTTCTTTGAGTGTCTACCTTTGGTGTTCTCGTCTTAAAAATACTGTTTTAATTTGTTACTTTGGTTCGAAATGTAGAAATTCGGGAAACGGGGTCGCTAAATCGTGATATCGGGAGGGAAGAGCCGAAATCGGTAGATCTCCCGACGAATCGGGAACTTTTGCAACACGTCTGACATTTTGTTTATTAGGTTATGAAATATGTCAAATAAGCATACTTCCTCTCGAATTTAGAAAAAGAAGAAACCGCCGCCATGGTAAACTTTGTGTTGTTCTACCTATTCCTTCCAAAATCGAAATCTGGGGATCTGTGTGGTCTCTGACAGTGATTTCGTTGGCAGCATGAGAAAAAGTAGCCGCCATCTTGAACTCTTTAGTTAATCAACCGATTGCTTCCAAAATCGATATCTGGGGATGTGTATGGTCTCCAACAACTAATCTGTTGGCGGAATGAGAAAAAGTAGCCGCCATCTTGATTTTTTTTATTATTCGACAGGCTGCTTCCAAAATCGATATCGGGAGATCTGTGTGGTCCTAACTCTCGAAATCGATACTTGAATTAGCCTGTCGAATAATAAAAAAGTTCAAGATGGCGGCTACTTTTTCTCATTCTGCCAACAAATTCGTTGTCGGAGACCACGCACATCCCCAGATATCGATTTTGGAAGCAATCGGTTGAATAAATAAAAAAAAAAATATAGCCTCTACTTTTTCTCAATCTGTCAACAGATAAGTTGTCGGAGACCATACACATCCCCATATATCGATTTTGGAAGCAATCGGTTGAATAACTAAAAAGTTCAAGATGGCGGCTACTTTTTCTCAATCTGCAACGGATTTGTTGTCGCAGATCACACGTATCGATTTTGCACTAACTAGCTGAGATACAATAAACAAGTTTTTTTTTCAATTTTACAAAATGTCAGTGGACAACCCTTACGCTCAATTGGAGCGTAGGTATTTATCTTGAAAAGTAGGCCTAGTTTCTTTACTGGTTTATTTATATACTGTGATATAAGTGTTCTAATTTTAATGTTGAAAGTCATGTTAACTGAGTAATGGGCATTTCTATTTTTCCTTGTACTCAATAAAAATAAATTTAACGCAGCGTTAAATTAGTCCATTTGGTAACGCATTTTTTTAATGCTTAAATTTAAAAATATATACTTCTTGTTAAAAACTTTTTAATAGATTTTTCTGATTGATCCTAAAGTTTTTAACAAGAAGTATATTTTTAAATTTAAGCATTAAAAAAATGCGTTACCAAATGGACTAATTTAACGCTGCGTTAACAATTTTTTAATAGAGTACAAGGAAAAATAGAAATGCCCTAATATAATATGGAACTTCTACGCTTTTAAATTAAGGCGTATTACTTTTATTTAATAAATGCTTAACAAATGAGGTATTAAGAATGAGAGAATACAACCATTTCCCAAATTTAGGGAACGGGGGCAAAATAAAATAAAATATGCTAAGAGTCAAAAAAACATTTATTTACCAAAAAATGTAGGTACACATTGGAAATATTACTACCGAGCGTCGTACCCGTCGCTGAAAAACTTCGGGTGTATTTACGTCCTTAGGACATCCATAGACAAATTGTAAGACTTACACATATTAACTGCCAGTTACATTAATAATTGAGAATTATAGAATCCGCTTACTTTTATTTCATTCGTACCTAAGGGCAAAGGTGTATGATCATAGAGCTGTTTTAAGGGCTATAATAAAGTGAAAAAGGAACCCTTAAAATTAAAAAAATATATAAATGTTCTTAAAAAAATCGTGAAGATCCAGTTAATAAAATTAAATACTCATTATAAAAAAAATAAGCCAATTTTACATTTTGCAATTATAAATGTAACGCCAGTGAATTGATAATACAACTGTAGACTTAATTACAATCTTATTTAATCTGTACGGCAGCGACATGCTGTCTCTCGTTTAGCGCTACTACTTGAGGTTCCTACTCTGAAAATCGAAGTTCAAAGTTTCGCTAGCCCATCCTTTTCACTCGATTTAGTCTCGAAAACGAGTGACAGAGATTGAGCTAACCTAACTCCGCACTTTGATTTTCAGAGTAGGGCCTCTGATCATTATTCTCGTCATTCCAGTGGAAAGATCGCCACAAAGACCTCTTCCAATGTTTACCGCAAGACCGCAATCTCAGTCACAACAACCCAATACTGTGAAAGTACGTACGTATATCTTGTACGTAAATCAACGGAGGTACTCAATACGATGAACGAGAGACAACAGATTGTACCAAATGAACAGCGTCGGACGCAAAGAAATACCATGAGGCAGGCTTATTGCATCCGGCCCTTTTCTAGGCTGCTTACAGCGTTAAGAGACGGATGCTCATAGTCTGCAACGAGATACCTTGAAACGGTTAGCGTGTGTTCTATGTAACAATAAAAAAAGGCAATTTTTGTATAAAGTAAAACAAATCATTATACTGTCATGATTTTAAAAGCTCAAGGTTAAAAACAACCCTGCATAACTAAATAATACGTAAACATATCGTCATTTCAAACACATTTCCAACTTTGTACTATAAATAAAACAAATGATAGTGACAAGAATACAAATAACTTAGCAAATTTAATTTAAAACCTCTGACAATCGAGAGTGGCATCAAAATTACCAATGGTTACTTATTGAACCAACATACATTTAGAAAAGTATAAAAGTAAACCCTAGACTTCACAAACAGTAGCGTTAAACATAATACCTGTAAAATACTGTTCGGTGTTTTGTGTAATTTATCTAAGTTGTCGATCGGAACACACGCCAACCCTACCAAAATAAAAATCAGTCATAGTAAATAGCATTAAAATTAACCGTAACCCTATTGGCGCACGCTTAACGGCAAGAAGGACGGTGTTTTGGGAACTTAGGACAGAATAAATGCATTACAAAGAAACCAGGGCCATCATATCGAGGACCAAGCTGGAAGTTTACATGTGAAGGCCTATTATGGGCGTATTTAACGATGTGGGTAACCGTGGATAAAGCATCTGTCACATTCAGATCACTACGTAAGTGCGAGAGTGACAGATCCACAGCGATAAAGGCGATGAATAAAAAAAATTACTGAAAGTAATTTTCAATGGATTTGAAGACGTACATATAAAAAAAAGTGTCATATAATGTAAACAAAGCTGAAAACTGCAAATCTAAAAAAAAAACATCACATATATGATCAAGCAGTGAAACCATCACATAATAATGGTTAATATAAAAAACACGAAGGAATGTTTACGCGCCACGCTTAAAACTACTTATAGATAATATTAGGTATATTTAAATTACATGTAAGTACGAGCTTCGCCTTCTCTCTTGCCTTTTATTTCAGTTTCTTTTCTGAGATATACCGGACAGTCCTAAATGATGCATATTAAAATCATATTATATAACCAGGGTTCGGAGGTTTTATAGCGCGGTAAGACTAAAGCGAGCTATGGAGTCGATATACACATTAAAACTCGCGTCATACGCATACTCAATTAGTTATTGCAATCTACACTCTACAGTTATTACTTAATTGTTAAAATAATTTAATAAAACTATCGTTTGTGTTTTTATTGCATTACCGGATAAACGAAGCATGTAATTAGTTTTTATTTATAAAGTTATTACGATCATAACAAAATGTAGGTATCCAAGTATCATTATCCCTAAAGCATGTAGCTATGGGAATAATGCCTTTCATCAGATTGACAAGCAATTTATATAAATAGAAAGAATTGTTACTTTTTACCCGACTGCGTCAGAAGGAGGGTTATGTTTTTTGGAATTATATTAATAATTGAATATGAGTATGACGCGACTTTCAATTTTAATGTCGACTCCATAGCTCGTAGTCTTTCCGTGCTATAAAAATCCGAACCCCGATCATATTATACAACTTACAAACCTTGCTTGTACAAGTTTAACTTGTAGGTCGAGAACAGTTGTAATGTTAGCTTCATTATAAAAAATCAGCTGAATTGTCCATTTGAACTGTGCAATATAAATCTCCTTTCTTTATCAAAATACTCTTACGCTAATTTCGTATACTAGAAACTCGCTTGGAGGTGGGTACGCCAAGTCAACTATATATAATACTTGATCATTTTGTTCATTTTGTTCATAATAAAACAACGCATTGGTACTCGTGGTCAATCGAGTCAAAATGGACTTTCTATCTTTGATATTTCAAACTATATCCTACCACTGTATATGGATACTTGAAGCTGGATACAGAGCATAAAACAAAGGCCCGTTTGACTTGAACTACCACAAAACATTGTTTTTATAGGCTTTTGCAACTGCTAAAGGTACTGAAAAATTGTAAATTGATTACCCTATACTAACAGTAACTTAAGTTTAAAACTCCTACAGAGTGACACACGAACGACCACAGAGCTAACACTTGGAACATTTGTAACATTATGTAATACAATGACTTAGGTATTTTATTAAACTTGTGACCGAAATAATGATGAGAGGACCGTCTTGGTGCTTAATTTGTTAGCGGAGTGCGGATAAATAAGGATTGAAAGTAAACGCTGCTATATATTAATCGTTAGAAAGAAAAGGCGACAATAGTGTCAACGCTATACTCTGTTCAATTTAGGATGATCTCTGTGACAGCCGTATTGTATTTCGTGACTTCAATCTCATGCTATACTCACAAGTGAGGTATTTAAAAGTAGGCGATTAATTATTCAAGTTCCTGAACGGCGTGGCTAGGTGCGTACCAATGTAGTGTTAATGTAAATTTTAAAATAATAATAATACTTGTTTATATGAGCTGTCACAGGCATCGTCTTAAATTGAACAGAGTATAATTTCTATTATTTCTATTACACAAGCGGAACAGAGTTTAAAATATAATAAAATAAATCAGTATCAGTTTAAAATTAAATGGTCACAAGTTCTCAAAAATGAAGACAGCACTGTCGTTCGAATTCAAAAAGTCGCAAGTGCAAAGGATAATCCTTGCGCATTCAACTTTTTGTAATCTTGACGGCAGATTTAGCACGGAAGTTGGGCTATTAGATTATTATAACATTTAATCAGTAATTAGTGTGATTGACAGTGATTGAAACTGGTTATATGCTATTATTTGAAAGTGTCAAGAGTGTGAAGAGGTTCATTTAAGAGACTCAGTTGAAGTTGTTTGTAATGGAATGAAATACAGAACGTTTCAAAGATTATACGCTTTAAGTCATTCCCAAACGTAATAAGGTCAAGAGGGACTATTACTTCGATGAGTGAAGTGATGGAGTGAAGTAGAGAAAAAAAAATCTACTTGTCAATAGATGTAACAGTTCCATACTAACTTTAAAACGGGAGATAAACCCACTCTACGTAATACTCATACTCGCTCGTCATACTTATTTTCGTATTAAATTTGGAAATGAGCTAAGGCGTTTAACTTTTGACACCCTCTGCGTAAAAAGGTTAAAAAGGAAAAAGGTTATCCATAAAAATACCGAGATAGAACTATTGAACTACTAACAATTTACAACTATCTATTCTACAACTGGCAATTACCAGAGATTCGTTTTTTTCCGACACTTTTACACAACGGCAGTAATTTCTTATTTATAGACTTCCAATGTATTTCTCCGGTGAATAACACACAGTAAAGACATACGTATTTACTGAGTGTTTCTGTGATTGAGATTTTATGAATGTTACTATAGATGTAGAGCATTATTGTTTTCCATCGTATTTTCATGGAAACGTACCAGTGTCTTGCTATTTAGTCGGTCATAGTACAAATACTGAGGTTGACTGAAGTAGCATGAGAAACACGAACATTTCCGACAAAATACGATGGAAAACAACTATGATCTCTTTATATTTTTTGTTGATTTGAATTTGGCAGGTCTTAGCTTAGTCCATTTACGAGAAGCTTACGTCTCGTGTGTTAACTATATCGATATACTTACATCAAAATCGATAAATATGAAATCATTCATGGTGCAAAAGTGCCAGTAAAATTACTCTGATAATGACAGTTTTTACCCCCCGCCCCGTCGAACAGATCCAAAAGCCATTACCAATGATGTCATCCTACAGCCAGTCTTTTCACAACGCTAATCTAAACGTACAGTCAAGTTTATAATTATGTGTACACTTTAGTACTGTGACATGAAATTGACAAGGTACTAAATTGTACACATATTTATGAACTCGCTAGTACGTTACAACTATACTTAAAACCCGACAGTTCACAACTGAATAAGGTGTTTGGATATAAGAGAAAGTGTATGATGCGAAGAAGTCATTTCTTATGTACTAATGTCTTGGTTATGTACTAATGAATATAATTGAACAGATAAAACACTATTGGTTTGATTATAAGTGTTTTGATACAAAAAAGTATACAAGTTTGGATGTTTCGCAGTAAAATTTTAAAAGAACATTGGTAGGTTAAAGTAAGATTGGTTATTCGTTGTTTTTAATGAAGTTTAGTATGCTCAGACAAGTTGCATTATGTTTAGTTTTACGCTCGCCATAATCCCCACGCGTGAGAACGAGAGAGTCCGATAAAAAAGATGTATTGCCTTGATGTTCAGATGATAACGGCTCTACACTGGGTGGCTAACTGCCGCACTCGGAGACGTCAATTAAATTTAATGCTGGTTTAGTGACTGGTCTTATTCTATTGCTGTAGCAAAGAAAGTGACAGCAGCAACTTTAATCAAGCATTAAATTTAATTGACGTCTCTGAGTGCGGTAGTTAGTGTTGTTTTGTGGTAAACCAACTTGTGGCATTATATTAGAATGCCACATAATGCCACATGCATTATGAGTAAAGGCCTGGCCACATCACCACGGCACAGCGTCGTGTGAAACGGCGCAGCGCAGTTTAAAGGCACGTTGCCGCGTCGTGCAAAAGTCAAAGGTAAAAGTTAGTTTGTCAAACACAAAGACGCCTCTCTAACATACTAATAAAATAAAAAACAATAAAAGATCATTAGTACATTAGTTTTGCCGTTTTATGTCTGAAAGCTCTCGCTCATCGAGGTCTTCAAAGAGGACTAGAACCAAGAGAGCCAAAGAAACTTTTGGTGACAGCCCAGATAGTTCTGAAAACAGGGAGAGAAATCTCTTACTGCTAAGCACAGAAAGTGCGACATCGTTGGAAAGCAGTGTTGAAACGGACAGAAATATGGAGACTCCCCGCGGTGGTAGGAAAGTCGCTGACAAGACTGAAACAGCCGTGTACGTGGAGGACAGCATCGATGTCAATTTGACCAAAGAATTCCCAAAATACGACGATGAGACTGACACTGCTTACAACAAAGTAGAGGACGCATTCAAGAGCCTTCCAGACAAGTATCAAGGCAAGCATTATTTTGACATCATTGTCGAACTGGCAAACACCATCACATTAGAGGATGTGGAAAAATGGGCTGATTGCGCGATTAACTACGTTGGGTTTGACGCTGTGAAGATGAGGTCAAAGCTTCGCACTGTGGTTGCAACGTGTGACTTGACCTTTTTGGTCAATATAGCACTTAGACGTGGAAACAAGGTGACCAAAATACTGGCTACAGTGGGCAAAGCTGAGACGGTGAAACGACTAAAGCGACTGGCTAGAACTTTAAAGATAAAGGACGGTGCTGCAGGTAACCCCTCAGCTGTCATCTTTCAAGGGTGGTCGCAAGTTTTCCGGATATGGTGGCAGCCATAATAGTGACTAGGTCACCGAACATGGCTCTACCTTACGATTCTCAGAAAGAGGTGCACCCAGAGTTTCCGAAACTAGCAAGAACACAGGCTACTGCTGGAATCATACTGCAGACTCTGTCCAGTTCAGATAGGTATAAAGTGATCGCTATATATCTGGTGAACACACTGTTGACCTCAAGAATCATAGCTAAAGATTCGCCGCGATGGAAGGACGCCACCAACTCCACTAGGGCCCATGACTCTATGAAGTTTGTGATGAACGCCTTCAACTCATCCGTGCTGGACGATGCCAACCGGCGTTATTTAAGTGAGGCCACAGGGGTCATCACTTCAGGCTCAGAGGATCTCTCAGCCGCGTGGAGGGCTGCAGGCACTGCTTGCGAGGACTGGGTCATGAGGGAGTACGGTTATAGCGTCTCCAAAATTCGGCTCAGTAAGCATGTTGTTTTGATGCAGGGCTGTAATATGCATCAAAACAACATGACCCAAAGCTTGATATATTATGTGTAAAATTGTTAGGTTAGTTTAGATTAGCATGTTAGGTTAAATTAATATTTCATATCATGTGCATGTTACCTGGCGCCGAGTGCGCACCACAATGTTATTTCTTTAATTAAGAAGCTATCAAGAATAAAGTATAAATATAAATAGCCCTTCCAGTTCTTTTTATTTACAGATACAACCCCAATCTTTGTATCTATTACGTTTAGATATTATAATAGCTTGAAGCCGATGTTATACGGCACCGTGTATATGGACGTGCCGTGGTGATGTGGCCAGGTCCAAGTCTGGTTCATGGTAGGCCAGCGTTGTTTTAAAATAGAACCAGGTTTTCCATAATTTTATGGGGCAAAACTAAGGTCAGAACCCAACTTGTCTAAACGTACCATTAATAAAAATTGATCGATGCGTACGCGAGGCTATTTATAAGCGACATAAATCTGCCCTTCTAAGCTAATACGCAGTATGTCAGATAAAACTCCTGTAGCAATATCAGTGTTATCAGTGTTATTACTGAGAGAAAAGAACTAGGACTGCTTTGGTTATTGATTTTGAGATACTGTTTATTCGTTTAGGAGGGCAGAAATCCGCTTAGAGAGTACATCACATCTAGACTATTACAAGAAGGTATTATTGTTCGTGAGTTTGTTGGACGTAATCTGACACTATTGATAAGATTGTTTAAAATATAGCACTAACAAAAATAAAAACACAGAGGGACATAGAATACCTTTTATCCGGGAAAAACAACGTTATTCTAAAAAAACAGTATAGCAACGGTATCAAATTAATTGTGCCTATTTCAAACTTAATTAGACGATAGCAAAATGGAAGTATATAAAAAGTAAACATTAAAATCAGATGTATAGGATCAAGACATCAAAGCAGATGCAACGCATTACCCTCGTAGCGTTCTAATCTCGAATACCTTATCCCTGACAAAACTGACGTCATGTTTAGTACACATAATGAAATAAATTCGAGCCGACTCAGATCCTGTAGACGAAGTTCGTCACATAAATTCACATGATTAAGCCACGTTCCTACCGCGCTAGACAACAGCACAGCCACGGACCAATTAGAATTCAGAACCGAAAATTTATGAATTGACCTTTACGGACTAAATTCCATAACACCTAAATACATAACTGATAAAAAATCCGAAAGCCAAAATATCTGCATCAGAATGTCAATTAAATAAATGCCGGAATCAAAACAGTCGTAAAAGAAATTTATGAAACTGTTCATATTTTGGATGTTATGGAACTAGACAAAAATACAATGTATTGTGAAATGAAGTCATAATGAAACCAACTCAAAAATATGACCAATAATAAAACTAACGATTTCTTCAGCTGACATAGCCCGCGACTGCGCAAGGGAATTCGTTCAGGTAACAGTAGACCACAGCACAGCCAACATTACAGAAATATCATAATTTCATCACTGACAGCTTAATCAGTGGCAATCGGCGATTACACTGAGTCGTTCAACTGATGCGGTCGCCAGACTTGTTTCAATCTCTATTTTAAGTTCAGATTTGAACCAAATGCGTTGACCGCATGCGGCGGACGACTCAATGTAATTGCGGCTTTATAATCCCAAAAGATAAGGAAGCGTTTAAAATATTTCTGTACAATGGTGGAGCCGCTGGGACAACCAATTTACAAGTGATGGTTAGAATCACAAGAACTGTCACTACACTTCACACGTGGAAAAAAAAAAGGTGATGAAACAAAGCATAGCTTGGTAAATAAGAGTGCCGAGTTAAATTGGCATTGTGGTCCAAATTTTATCCAAAAATGGCTACGTGGTTGCTACTTGAGAATATTGTAGTTCCTGTACTATTTATTCATTACAGTTCTTGTGACACGACCAGTGTCACTTTTAAGTATCCCAGTTCAAGCTGCAGTAGAAACGTCCCTTTACAAATAAACCTACGAAAGTAATTATAAAACAACTTAAAACTACTCATGCGTTTCAGCTTTTCAATACACCGAAAATTATTGTTTTCGTGAATATTATTATATTATAACTACAGGCCGAAATGTATGTAATAGAGTCTAAAAACACATTATATTATAGAGTAGTAAAAGCTGAAACACAATACCTGCACATGCACTTACCTAAGATGTTAACCTAAGACTCCAGGTGTAGATAGATCATAACGATACTTTATCCTTCTCATATCATGAAATTCCAACTGATATTACGTAGTTTTACAAAAAAAAAACATGTTATACTTAAAATTATGTTTGTTATATAAAAAAAACAAGATATCTCAAATACTCATGTGATTATGAGGGGGCACCTTCGCCTCGGTTTGTTCACGCGTGTATATTTTTACCTATACTTCTTTTGTTTAGGCACTTCACTAAATGTAAAAAAAAGGCCACGTGATATAGTTCGACAGCCAACAGCAGCAGAGCCTTGACACGTCAATGCTCGACAAAACCGTTTTGATAGGCTGTTCAACATAGTCACGTGGTTTGGTTCGTTTACATATATTTAAGTACCTGCGTAAACAAGTATAGGCAAGCCTCGTTCAGGGTCCGGCGACGCGATGCGTGAGGCGACTATTGTAGGGCTATGCATCGCTTATGCCTTGTCATAAGCCACGCGAGCGCAAGCAAGAGGCCCGATAAAACACCTGTCCCGCTCAGTTGTTAATGCCACTACAATAGCAAACTCAAACATAACTATGCTTCCGCAGTATCCTACGAAAGCGATTAGAGGCGACGCGATACGATGCGAAAATCAAACGCAGCGTCTAACAAGTCCTTCTCACGCGATTGGCGTTCGAATCGGACAGCGGTTTTTGTATGACCTCGTTCACCACGGCGGTGCTTCCGTGATGAAAGTTGTACACAAAAAGCGCGAAATAACGTTTTCATATATCGCCATGTTTGATTTTCCATCGCATCGCGTCATCCGACGCCTCGCGAATCGCGTCGCCGGTCCCTGAAGTCTAAGGGCGGATCCCCCAACCCCTTTGAGTCAATGACATAGTCTCGTATCATGGCTCAAGATATTTGATCGCGCCATAAAGGTCTATTTTGGGTAATTGCGATCCCCGCCTGGACCGAATTCTGGATCCACCCCTGGAAGCCCTTCGCGTCCCCCAGGGAGAGTGACCTCGACTCATAATAAACATTAGTTTTGAGACATCAACAACCAAGACGGATTTACACAAAAGAAACTGGTTTATGTAGTAAGAACATACGTAACATCGTTTCCACGGCCAGCTTAAGGGTCGAATACGGGCATGGTGGCGAGCTTCGTCTTGACCGCCTCGGTGGTGTCATCGCACAGCAGCAGGGTGTGCGAGTAGCCCATGGCCACCTGGGTGACGTTCGTGCCGTCCATGCGGGTCACCTCCTTGGGGCGGGCGGTGGACTTGGCGATTTCGCCGGTGCCCTGAAATACACCAACATGATGAGTCACTGACGGTTTTCAAATTAAATCTTATCAAAATTGTTGTTCAGAAATAATGTTCAGTCTGCATTCAAGGGTGCAAATAGTTGTTAGTTGTTGTTGTTTTAATTATTTTAGTATACATTTGTGTTCATTGATTATTTGTATTTATGTTGACGATTTCAATATAATTTACGAATTCGACTTGCATTACATTGATGAATAAATAAATAAACTAAAGTTAAAGTTAAAGTTATAGTTATTAAAAAGAGGAATTAAAGTGCAAATCTGCTAATTCTCAAAAATAATAAGTTTTTGAATAAACAAAACCTACAATCGTTGCCCAAGAAAGACGTGTCACCAATCACGTTTCATCATTATCCTCAAACACAATGTTATACTTGAATTCTAAATATGAAAAAAAAAACCTTTTGCGAAGTTGGTAGTCATGAATCTCAAATTCAGTTAAACTGTGTCAAAATATATGGGGAACTGTCTGTTTTATTTAAACCATGTTTTTTTGGCGAATTACTACTAATACAAGGTTAAATAGTGTGGTATTGTTTTTAACTCGGTCGCCGTTATTATCAAGTAAATAGGAGCTATCGAAACGTTAACAATACGATAACTCGTCAAAGGCAATATTGTTTTATACAGTAGAATAGGCGTGAATCAACTTTTAAGGTACTCCTTTTCCTTTGCTGTATTAAAACTTTCTTGGTGACTTATGATTTATGATCAGAGGGCGGAATTGCTCATGGCAAAAATCAAACGTCAATAGAGTTGGAACGTTGAATTTTATCGACTATCGAATAAACTGAAATTAAATTTACCTAGCGTATCTTTATTTATTTATTAACAAAACTAAACCTCAAATCCATAAGCAAACAATAATAGACTTCATATGAACATTACGGAATAACATTGAAATAAATGACAATGTAAAACAGTAATTTTAAAAACTACTTATCTTAGTACTGTATTATTAAAACTACCTAAGTTTAAATAATACAACCTAAGGATTCAAATCACCTGTGAACTAATTTTCATCGTATAAAACAGTATCGTAATCTAAGTCTGTGCTAGTGACGTTTTCCTCGTCTTCTCTGTAAATAATACATGATAGTAATAATAATAAAAAAAACGGAATTGTGGATTATTAATGTTTTTCCATGGAATGTTACAAGAAACGAGAAATATTATCAACTCTATACAAAAACTATTATTGTTCTTTACCTCTTTAAACTTAGGTACTTAGGTAGGTATGTTATGTGAGTTTCAACGCAATATTTTTTTAGTTGCTTTAAGTGAACTTTACATTTAGAGCAGTACCTAGGTATATTGTTGAGTTCTTTTCGTTGTAAGTAAGACAAGGATACTTCTTTATCCATTTGTTAATTGTTTATCTTTTTGGATTAACAATTTTTTACAAAGGTGAATTAGTTGCAAAAAGACTAGTGGCAGAAATGACAGTTAACTGCCATGCTATTTACTTTTAATCTAATCAAAGAGGTTAATGTTACAGTCAGAAATGTAAATGGTGACTGAACTTATCGATAGCTGAAAAAGTCGATAAAATTCAACGTTCCAACTCTATTGACGTTTGATTTTTGCCATGAGCAATTCCGCCCTCAATTGTCACTGTTTATGATCAATAATAATGTATGAATATTAAAATCAGACCACCGAATTTACAGACCTTACACGTTAAACACCGCAAATATTATTTCATCTCTAAAAAAAACTTGGTAACTCAAGGGAAAATGTACACTTTCCATACAAAACCTAGGGACAACGTCGTTCCCTGCGTTACCAACTATATTTTATTTTAAACTGTACTATTTTAAATCAAATAATTCAAATGTTAGCAAATTTGTCTGATTTAAAAAGCGTGTAAGCTACGTCGTTGGAATATATATAGTTTTTCTAAAAACTTAATTTGTGAAACATGTCGAAAAATGGGGAGTATCTTATAAGTTGAGTCACCCATAGACACCCTATTACTACTATTACCGCACACGCAACAAATAAGTTTAGCATTGTTTTACTGCCGTTGACATTATCAATATTCAGCAACTTCACGGTTACGCAAAGTGACAAGATTGTATCTTGCAAGTGGCCCTTGTAGGTAAACATACCAATTCTCCGTAGGTGGGCGAGACGCCCCAAGCGATGAGGGAGTCGTCAGCTGCAATCACTATGGAAGTGTTGCTGGTGCCGACGCTACGAATGTTCCAACCTACAATCATTATAATAAAATAACTATTCTGTACAAGCAGATCGGTTATACTTATAATATTTTTCATATCTTATTGGGGTAAACGTCAGAACCCCAGGGCCAATGGAGATGTTTGATGTTTAGAAAATACCGAAATACACTTACCTTTTTGCTACTATTTGATACCTAACTTGAAATAAAAACAGCCTCGTTGACAGCGAAAAAACGAGCACAGAAAGTGGGCAGACATTCTGACGTCAGGGTGTCTAGACGACTTATTTTTAGTTCGAGACAAAACAACTTATCTCATTCTAAATATATACTAGGGTTTTAGTAACCCAAACTATATTTTATTTTTATTTTTATGGCATTTAAGAAGAATGATAAGCATGAAAAAAATATTTTGATAATGGATATTTAATTTGCCTGTAGTATATATTTTTGGTAATATATTTGCATTGTGGGTTAAAAATCATACACTCTAATATACTATTCCCACCCTATCGGATTAATACAGGCAAATTAAAAATCCATAACCAAAACATTATAATTATTGTAATATGAAAACCTATGCACATATTTCATGGAACTAAAAACAAAATAATTAAATTACTTTTACTTCGTTCCCAGAGTGGGGTAGGCAGAGCTACAGAATTACCAACAACTCTAAAAACTTGTTGACAATTCCTTTACTACGTTTTGCACAATCGGCTAAGATGTTCACCAGTGGCAGGTTGCAAGCCCATCGCCTAACAGTACTACCAGCCTTTATTCCCTTCGTCGCCTCTTACGACATCCACGGGAAGATTATGATTTATGACATTAACCTCGTTCTTCGACCAAATCGATACTCCGATACTATTTAAATCATTTAATGTCATCGCATTTTATTTTACCACATAGACACCTATTTAGACTTTACCATACCATGGCAGTAGTTCTAGCGTGATGTTCTGATGTTAGACGATTTATGATACCTTATTTGATAGTAGGTAGGTAATTTATAACCAAGGACCGGATTTCTTCATAGCAAAAATCAAACTGTCAGAGGGAATGGCCAAATTGTTTTATCGACAATTCCACTTATCGATGTTACGGAATATTATCGCATATCGACTTATACGATTATTCTGTAACATTTGACCTCTTTGATAACCAACCTGAATCTTCATATTAAAATACATTTGTGCACTTAATTGCCAGTTACACAACCTACTCAAAAGAGTGTGTATATATTATATTTAAAATCCCTTCAATTATTGGTGACTGGAATTAAGTGTTCGAGGTCCTCGTCACTGTCTTGAGTTAAGTGCGTATCCATGTTATAAAATGAATGGACTATGGCCACTTGTTCATGGTTTTCGACCTACATCTACCGATGTCATGTTAATGACTCATTAAATGACATTTATCGATAGTTGATAAAACACTTTGGTCAAACGCTCTGACAGTTTGATTTTTGCTATGAAGAATTCCGGTCGTTGTTTATAACAGAATACTAAATCGATTTCCATCGTCAACCTTACCCGATAGTAAAAAAAAAAAGAAGAGATTTTAATTAAATGCATCGCTAAGTCTAAATTTGCCGAACGACATCTGTCACAGGCCCAGTAAGATATGAAAAATATTATAGACAAATTAACCCTCGGCCAGCTCTTACCAGTGAGGTCCTGGACTGGTTTGGGGTACATGTTGGCCTCGCCAGTGCGCTTGGTCTGCCCAAACAGGAACAGAGTACCTGAAAATTATGATACTTTTTAATGTAAATAGACCAAGCACTGTGGCGAACCTTGGAGGCTGTGTTCAGAAGTGGATGAATGTTAAAGTTGATGAGTAGAATGGATAGTTTCACCACGATAGTGTCAGAGTTTAAGCAGTTGATCTTCAAACAAAGGGTTAGTCGTAGCACAGATAACAGAATACAAGTACAGATACCCAATCTCATACAGCAAAAGCGTGCCGTCCTAAGGTAGACAATTCGGTAGGCAATTTTAGTACCGTAGTTACACCAGTAGATGCCGTATCTGAGCCACCACTGGATGCTGGCAGCCTACCTAATAGTTTTAGTAACGTATCACCAGATGGCATTGACTTCAAGAATGAGACGTCAAGAAAATTGTTGACTTAAAATTAATATGTAATGGGTATAATCCTACCGGTGGCATTGTGTTAGCTTTTATTAATTAATAGGAACATCTGCCCTGATTAATGATGTCCAGGACAAATAGGAATGTTTTAATGACATGTTTGGGAAGTTTTTTGCTGACAATAAATAAAAGCAATAGGTAGAAATAACTGGTTTATTAGGTTTAAAGAATTAATTTTACATTTCACTTACAATGAGAATTAAGAATAAGTTAAAAATAGTTTGGTGAGCGTATTTAAGCGTGCGTATTTACATAAAAAGGAAATATCGCCTTCAACTTCAACTTTATCCGAATCCAACGAAACAAAGTTATACACTCGGCCTCAAAAAAATCGCACCTTTTGGTATGTTGACTTCAAGCAGCTATAAACCCTATTTAATCTAAGATAAGGTATGAGTGTGGGGCCTCATTTTAAAGGTTATTGAATCCTTTAATTAATAAAAATGTGATAATGATTGCTAAGCTTAAAAAAAATCGTTTTTCATGAAAAGAGGAAAAACATTTATTCACGCCAAAATTACACAATCTAAAAACATAACAAAATTAAAAAATACAGTTAAACAAATTCTTAAAACTAAACTTAAAACCTAGGGTTACCTCCCCTAGCCCTAATTACAGCCTCCATGCGATCCTTCGTTGACCTCACCAACGTCACGATGCGTTCTTGAGAAATGTCACTCCACTCCTCGACGACGGCGTCCCGAAGCTGTTCAAGGGTGGCAGGGGCAGTGTCACGAGACCGCACCCGGCGTTTCAGATCATCCCAAATGTGCTCTATGGGGTCGGTTTTGCCCGATTTTAAAGCTTATTAACTGTGCTTTCAAATGATACTAATATTGGTAGGGTACAATAAATAAGTTAAGAGCTTTATTCGCTTGAAGTCAAAATTTCAAAAGGTGCGATTTTTTTGACGCCGAGTGTAGTTTAAATGTTTGTACACAAACTGTCAGCGCGTTTTGATAATTCAATGGTTAAAGATAGCACGTTGTTCGTTCCGTGTTTGTACTAACATTTTAATACACCGAAACCGCCAAAACAGTATTTTGTAATATTCATTTATATTCGCCAAGACATTATTTTCTCTATTGTTTTTTTGTTTTTAATATAAAAGAAGTATTTTGAGTATTGATTTTACGCATCAAACAAGAATTTGTAAAAACGAAACGCGTGGGGTCTGTGAGTGCATAGTAGCACAGTATATAAATAAACCAGTAAAGAAGCTACGAAAAAATGCTCGAAACGACGCACTCACACAGACGCACGCCTCTACGAGACCGCTAAGAGGATTTGGCGGTGCTGTCAGCCGCGTGTGTCGCGTCGAGACGAATGGGCTCCTTCGCATTTTACGTTCGTTCTTGAGAAAGATGCCACAAAAGTATTGCGTGGTATATACGGTTGTTTGATTCGGCTTCTTCAAACCCGGAACTTTCATTTTTTAAACTCTCTGCTGGTGTTGAAAGGTAAGAATAAATAAAATATTTTTAAATAAAATTCTTTTTATAATACGGTGACGTGTTGCAAAAGTAAAAATATAAAAATCGTTTAATTTCCCAGCGAAAATTCGAGAGAACTCGGGAGATTTTAGTCGAAATAAAACAACTCTATTTTACACTAATTACTTTAATTTACAAACTATTAAATTATTAAACGATATAAAATAATAAACATCTCTGCAATATTTGAACATTGAGTGTTTTTTTTTAAATATTTTTCTCGACCGTGGATAGGTCCTTCTTTGAGTGTCTACCTTTGGTGTTCTCGTCTTAAAAATACTGTTTTAATTTGTTACTTTGGTTCGAAATGTAGAAATTCGGGAAACGGGGTCGCTAAATCGTGATATCGGGAGGGAAGAGCCGAAATCGGTAGATCTCCCGACGAATCGGGAACTTTTGCAACACGTCTGACATTTTGTTTATTAGGTTATGAAATATGTCAAATAAGCATACTTCCTCTCGAATTTAGAAAAAGAAGAAACCGCCGCCATGGTAAACTTTGTGTTGTTCTACCTATTCCTTCCAAAATCGAAATCTGGGGATCTGTGTGGTCTCTGACAGTGATTTCGTTGGCAGCATGAGAAAAAGTAGCCGCCATCTTGAACTCTTTAGTTAATCAACCGATTGCTTCCAAAATCGATATCTGGGGATGTGTATGGTCTCCAACAACTAATCTGTTGGCGGAATGAGAAAAAGTAGCCGCCAGCTTGATTTTTTTTATTATTCGACAGGCTGCTTCCAAAATCGATATCGGGAGATCTGTGTGGTCCTAACTCTCGAAATCGATACTTGAATTAGCCTGTCGAATAATAAAAAAGTTCAAGATGGCGGCTACTTTTTCTCATTCTGCCAACAAATTCGTTGTCGGAGACCACGCACATCCCCAGATATCGATTTTGGAAGCAATCGGTTGAATAAATAAAAAAAAAATATGGCCTCTACTTTTTCTCAATCTGTCAACAGATAAGTTGTCGGAGACCATACACATCCCCATATATCGATTTTGGAAGCAATCGGTTGAATAACTAAAAAGTTCAAGATGGCGGCTACTTTTTCTCAATCTGCAACGGATTTGTTGTCGCAGATCACACGTATCGATTTTGCACTAACTAGCTGAGATACAATAAACAAGTTTTTTTTTCAATTTTACAAAATGTCAGTGGACAACCCTTACGCTCAATTGGAGCGTAGGTATTTATCTTGAAAAGTAGGCCTAGTTTCTTTACTGGTTTATTTATATACTGTGATAGTAGTTTCTCGATCCGTGATGGCACCATCTAGTGAGTACCTAATAAGGCGTAGCAAGCTTGAAAACTTATAAGATTTTTATGAGTTAGATGGAGTTAATATAAAATTTATTGCATTTATTAAACTTGTAAAATATACCCTACTTTATGTAGAGAAGGATGTTTTTGATGTAATTAAGGTACGTTGAATTTATTAAGGTGCAAAAATCATTCAATCTTCACGATTACTGATTCAAATGTTTCGCTCGATACCTGTGGCGCCATCTATGAGTTAATTAAAGTAATAATTATACGTTGTTCGAGTTGGGAGGCCATGGTCGTAGTGATTGAGTAGGTTCAAAATCCAAAAAAAAACTTAAGTAAATTGGCCACATGAGGGCTTTTTTACACGTCGGTAATATGGAGTGAATCTACCTAGCGCTTCGGACAAGACCATCATTGCGGAGAAGAAGCGCCGCAAGAAACTCCAGCAGAAGTTCTTTTTTTCAATTATTAAATACAATAATAATTAAAAGTAAGTTACATTACAAGGTAATAAAACTAATAAAGTATTAAATAGTATATTTTTAAAACTAACACAAAAAGATTAATAAAATAAAGTTAAAAATAATGACTAGCGGTGCGTTCCTATATTCAAAACCGTTGGTAGAGTTGTGACGTCACGTTAAAATTTGACACATTTTGTACGTAGCAAATGTCAAAACGCTACTGCCCGTAAGGAAAACGATTCGTTTCTTGAATATAGGAACCGGGGCTTAGAGAACAACATGAAGAGGTGTCTACGTCAGGAACGATAGTTAAAATAACTGAATTGGAAAACAGGTCCTTGCTTAGAAGTAGTGTTTAAATGTGTAAGTCGCAGTGTTTGAGTGTGGTTTAGTGTGGTAGTGGAATGCGTGTTTGACTGACCGATCTCATTAACGGCGAGGCTGTAGGTCGAGCCGCAGTGCACGGAGCGGACGCCGCGCGCGGCCGTGTCAAAGTACTTGATCAGACGAGGCACGGACTCGTCCTTCTGCTCGGCGTGCCCGAGACGGCCGAAGCCGCCGAAGCCCCAGCTGTACGCGCGCTTCTTGGAGTCAATAGCCACCTGGTGAAGACGTGGTGATGGATAGGGTTAAGATTTTGGCATGCCGTGGTTCTACAATCCATAGAGTCACTATTTCTTAAATCAGAATTCAAATTCAAAATTCAAAATATTTATTCAGTAAATTGGCCGCATGAGGGCTCTTTTACACGTCGTAACATGGATCTACTAGCGCTTCGGACAAGACCATCATTGCGGAGATGAAGCGCCGCAAGAAACTCCAGCAGAAGGCTACCTATCTAATATCTATATACCACTTTGATTCCAAAATAAACTAAAGACATTTTTAGTTCGGTTCATTCGTACCTTGTAATATTTGAATATTTGTTTGTTTGTAATGCTTTCACAACGGAGATATCCTGCGTATCCACATCTAACTATTTCAGCGATTTCACGAATTAATCTTGAAATATAACAATACTGAAGAACAAAATCAAGGTGGTATGTTTAAAATAACTAGGAAATAGCTCCTCCATGGATTCTAGAACCACGATATACCACCAAAAGTCCTAACCTAGAAGTATAGATAACAGAGTACTATGATATTAAGTCGTAATGACACCTAATCAAAAAATGTATGTATGGTAACCTCGTAGCAAACTTTTCTCATCTTACCGTGTGGTTATTGCCACAGGAGAAGTCAACAATGTCCACATCCTTGACGGGCAGGATGTGCCCGTCCTTGGTCTTCTCGAAGAACATCCCGATGCGCTTGGGGAGGGTCTCGAAGTGGTACGACAGCTTTGTCGACGTCACGAAGAACTTGCCGTCGGTATTGTGGCCTGGGTGTTAGGAATAACGTTTAGAGGAACATACGTCGTATTCCGGGAGCAAAAACACATATAACAGAATGTATGTTTAGTATAAATGGAATATTACTCTCTAAGCCTTTATATCTAGCACGAACTTTTCGCTGGAACCTTCAATCAAACTTATTTGACACTGAGTAAACACGCTTCTAGTCAACGCGTCAAATTTATTATTTAAAACAAAATATTATATCAAATCCAGTAAATTTCTCCAAAAATAGTCTCTACTCTTTAAATTTATGTTTTCCCTTTGTACTCATATTTAATTTAGATATTTTTTTGTATGTTTTTGTACATACCAAATAAATCAAGAATGACAAATGTCTAAAGTAGCAGGAAAAGTGACTAAAGTCGAGTCCGGAATTAGGCGAACTAACTTGACAGTTCATTGTACACTAATGTTGCCACAGTTTGGCTAGTGCTGTTAATATCGATATTTAAAAAGTCTAGTTTATCATTATTATTGTGTTTGGAATCTAACTAATAATTGTAACCTAGCAACAATACTTATTAGCGTATAAAATTAATTAAAATCGAAAACATAACGGATTTGGAATTATCATCGACGATATATAGCGTTTGTCTCTATAGCACTTTCATATTTGCCAGCAAGAAAGGAATGAATGCTATATGTATGGTACATGAAATGTACCGTACTAGCCCGACGGAAGCCACCTAAAAGGATCACAATGGCCTGTTGTAATGTCAGCATTATTTTTGTATTTTATCCCTAATTTGAGGAGTAAGTATCGTAAATATCCGCTTTAAACCGTACATCCTTCAGATTATAATTATATCGTAAAAATTGCTGTAGTTTTTCCCTATTTGGCAAGTATGTATGAGTGCGAAAGTTTCGACGACATTACTTGATAAAATATAAATAAAATCAGATTTATAGAAGGCACAAGGTTATATCGACATATTTGTGTCGACATAAACCTATCACTATTTATTTTTTCCTATGTCTGGCAACATTTTCGGCTGTCAAGTTAGTTCGCCTAATTCCGGACTCGACTATAATCTGTTTGTTTGTGTTGCGTAGCTAATCTGTTTAAATATGTACTACATATCAAGTCAAGTACGGAGGTAAGATATTTGAAAGAAAATATATAAATTTTGAACTCGTTAAAGTCGTAAAAGGTATAAACGTTTCTCGATAGGAGTGTCACTTCTTTTATTGCCTATTTGTCATAATCTTTCACTACTGTCGAATCGTTTTTGCTCCCGCTATAACGATGTATGGTGAGGAAGAGTAGCAGAAACGACAAATGAATATACGATCAATTTAAAAACAGTCGCCTTCTTTGGCATTACGGCATCGTAGACAGTGTCACTACCAACTAGGCCAACGGCGTTGTCAACAATTTAAACCCTTACTAAGGCAGAGGCTCTATATTTCCCACATTACAATAAGCTGAAATTGAACTTTACTACCTTCGTTTTATGATACTATTTTAATTGTATTTTCCTGAAATATAACATCATCTATTATTACTCTTTAGAGACTTGCAATTCCATGACTGTATTTAATTTTGTTCTAGTATTTTTACTTTAATGGGGCTTTATTAGGGGTTAAAAGCTAATCTTACCCAGCTGGCCGTACTCCGGCAATCCGAACGAATGCAGGCCGCCGTGGCAGTCCAGGATCATAGAGAACTCCGCACCGCATCCCACCTTCACGATCGCTTGACCACTGTAATAGACACAACACTAAGGCACTGGTCCCGCCGCCGACGATGAGGGAAGCGAGTACAGCCAGCGATCAACTATTCTGCCCTACTACGGAGAAAAGGCACAAGTGCAATTAATTAAAAGAAGCATATCGTCGGCCTTAAGTGTTAACCTGCCAAATCCATTTTTAGGATTTAGCAGATTTGCACTTTATGTCATCTATTTAGAATGCAAATCTGCTAAATCCTAAAAATGGATTTGGCAGGTTAACACTTAAGGCCGACGATATTGAACTCTCAAAGGTTATAATAAGGTTGAAAGTGCAATACAATTATTATAGTAGATGTGCCTTTATCCGTAGGAGGGCAGTATTAATATTTGTCTCTATATTTTTTGTTTCGACAATCTAGTGGATAGAGTTCTCGACGACAGTGTGAACAGCCAGCGATAAACTATTAATATAGGTGTCTCTTTTATTGACACACGATCTATATCTTTTATTCGTTTCTTGAACGAGAAAATAGTCAATAGCTAATTGCTTCCTCGCCCTTGGTGAGTCCAGTGCCTCATGAAAAGAACTATTAAATAGATATCGTATAATTTTATGAAAATTGTATGATAACTTATTCCAAAAATTTCATCCTTTTATCATAACTATATAAATAAATACCTCCCATATAATAGTGACCCCTTCTTTCAGAGCTGATATCTAGGCATCGGAGTTTTTGTCGCACGGTAAGACTAATAGCAAGCTATGGAGTCGTCATTTGCCATAAATCTAAACTCTTATTCATATTCATACTTACATAGGTCGGTCGTGTATAATTTATCTAGGCCAAGTTATATAAATAAAAAAATCTATTAGATTATAAATTCATAACTTGAACTATTTTAACATACAATTCGCCACTAGTTTGGACTAAAACATTCCCCTCTGTCGTGTTTTAATGTATCTTTTGTTTGTTTATAAAATTTCGTAATTAAATCAGTATAAAAACGATAATTATTTTTTATTGTAATATTTATTTTCCAAATATAACATTAAATAATCGTTTCTTAACTCGTCAACGTTGTTGTGTTTGATTATAAAAAAAACTGAATAAATGAGTATGAATATGAATAAGAGTTTAGATTTATGGCAAATGACGACTCCATAGCTTGCCATTAGTCTTACCGTGCGACAAAAACTCCGATGCCTACTGATATCTTTTAAACAACCCACCCAATTTTAATGAAACCGCGCCAAGAGCCACTGCTAGAAAACCTGCTTTCAAATATAAAAAAACGCCTCCAAATCGATTCACTCGTTTAAGAGCTACGGTGCCACATACAAACACACACACATAGCGTTCATACTTACCCCTTTTTTTGGGTCGGGGGTTAGAAAGGTTCAAACGGATCTACTATGAGTCATTGAGGAGTTCCTATGGCCACATCCTGTCTCCATCATCATACCATCATCATCATATCAGCCTAGTGCAGTCCACTGCTGGACATAGGCCGCCAAGGAGCGCCACAAAGCACGATCTCGCGCCCTTTGCATCCAGTCACTGCCAGCTGCCTTCTCAGGTCATCGGTCCAACTAGCCGGGGGGCGTCCTACACTACATTTGCCTAAGCGTGGACTCCATTCATACCAGCTCGATGGTAAGCAGTTAAGAATGCAATTGGGTCGTTCTTTTTTACCGACAATAAACCGTCGATTTTCGATTTTTTCGATTTTTTAACAATGGTTTCAGTGTTCGATTCCAAAAAAAAAATGCATTTATTCTTTATTAAAACTAATTAATGCTTCCTGTCCTGCATTAATATTTTATTCTTTTTAATATGGTTTACCAGAAACACTGTGACAGAGTGGCCGTTTTCAGACGAAACCAAGTATTAGATGACCACTCTGACAGGGCATTCTACGGAAAACCATATTATTAAAAAAAACGTGGGTTAAAGCAAGAGCACAATTATTTGGTACTCTTACATAAATAAAAGTATGGACGTATATTAAACACGAAAAACATAATTCCATACTCTAATGAGACGCTTAATAAGATGAGAGACAGGCTATTGTCGGTAAAAAAGAAGAACGACCCAAGTAACATCCATATTTCTTGGCCGATTTTTAATTTCACTTGTGTTGACCTCAACTCTCTATTTTCTTGAGCAAAGCTATATAAAAACCTACGAGTATCGAATGCGGGTGGGCGTCAGCACCTGCGGGGTGTTGTTCCCCAGGCCGCACTGGCCGCTCTTGTTGTCGCCGCATGAGTACACAGTGCCAGTGTCTGAAACATATTAAAACAATTGAAAATTGCCATTTTACTGAAAGGGGTGAAAAAAAATCAGTCAAGAGCGAGTCGGCTTCCGTACAGCCGCGCAGTACGTATTATGAGCAGAGGACGGAATTTTCGTGGCACTTATGGGCTGTCGTAGTGACTTCTCATTTATCGACTTTCAATGTATATATCGATATACTAAACTTCTAAATAGATTGTTGGCAACATATCGTGTCATGCGGGTAACCAGATAATTTGAAAAAAAAGGACAATCTATTTACTAATATTATGAAGAAACTATAGCAACACTTGTTAGCACTAGCAAGTATTTTAAACATGACATTGAAAAAGCAGAAATAGATTACCAATAGACATTGTTAGCCGTATTTAGAACGGATTTCATAAGATTTGTTGTTTTCCAAGTAACTTTTATCAAGGCTAGATCGCTCTTTAGAGATAACACCGCCTATCGTTTACCTCTACCTTTAATCTTCTTTTGAAATTTGTGTTCTGTACTCTGTACTGTATTGTATCGATATATATGTATACCGGAAGTCGATAAATGAGAACTCACTAGCGTTATTGAAAAGTGCCACCAAAATTCCGGTCTCTGATTATGAGTTCGATTTCGAATCGAATCACTCAACCCAACTCACGCATGAGCATTTTATTTTATTTGTACTATGATATATAGGCATCGGAGTTTTTGTCGCACGGTAAGACTAATAGCAAGCTATGGAGTCGTCATTTGCCATAAATCTAAACTCTTATTCATATTCATACTCATTTATTTAATTTATCTTAAAATGCCTCTATAGCGGTCGGTCGTGTCTTATCGTTATCTTAGTCAAGTTATATAAAAAAATAATTTTCTATTAGATAATAAATTCATAACATTTTTAATATACAATTCGCCACTAGTGTGGACTTAACCATTCCCTTCTGCCGTGTTTTTATGTATATTTTGTTTGTTTATATATTTTCGTAATTAAATCAGTATAAAAATGGTAATTATTTTTTATTGTAATATTTATTTTCCAAATATAGCATTAAATAATCGTTTCTGAACTCGTCAACGTTGTTGTCCTTGATTATATAAAAAAAACCTAATTAATTAAATAAATAAATGAGTATGAATATGAATAAGACTTTAGATTTATGGCAAATGACGACTCCATAGCTTGCTATTAGTTTGCCATACAGTACATGTCATAAGTCTAACAAAAAAAACTTTAAAAATACTACTGTTGCAAACCAACTTTCAATTGTTATAAATCCTAAAACATCACTCAATATTAAAAATAATGATTAAATACCTACTCAACGATCCCCCACGCGACATAATTCGTCGACTTTATTTTTTTCTTTTACAATATGGCGTCTGGGGACCGATTTTTGACTTTCGAGCGCTCGATTTCAAAAGCGAGCGGTAGAAAATATTCGAATGCGAAAATTTTTCACGATTTATTTTCGAATGGTCCCAAATTCCATATTTTGAGATTCTCACTCGAAACTGAGGGATTGACTAAATAGTACACTCGCGAGCAAAAAAATCGACTCAAGCTGCACGTTTGGGTTCTCCGCCCAGTATCTCTTGACCCATCCAAAATATCTTGAAAAAAATGGTATCAAACGAAAGCTGATAAAGTAACGATTTCAAAAATGTATAATTTTCAGTCATGCCAGGTTCCACAACTGATGGGGCCAGGTTTTGCAAAGACGAATAAAAAAAATACTATGAAAATTAAAAGGAAGTCGTGAAATAAACCGGGGACCGCTCATTTTTAAATTGAATCAGTTTATCATCTTGAACTGGTGTAAAAGGCTCTTAATAGGGTACTTGCCTCATATTAAATTTGGCTTAATAAATTAATATTTTCTGTAGTATTAGACTAAAGAAACCAATATTTATCGATTTTAGATATTAAAAGTGTAAGATGGCTACATATTTTCTATTTAAAATTGTTCCTTTTTTATTTTTTATTTTGAACTCCGAAAACGCTGTCGGACATGGTGTGACGTCATAGGAATCTAAGCAAACTTCATGTCCGACATTATACGAGTGAAATTCGCTATGTAATCTGCAAGTATTCTGTGCTGAACCATGACATTGACATTTATGACCCGTGGACTTTTGAGGTTGTGTTGTGATCGTAATCGGTTTATTATTAGTAAAAACCTATTCTGCGAGTTACTGTTACTGCTTTCTCGTTTTATTGATAAGAGCAATCATGGATGTTGGATTCGTGAAGGCAGATGGCACAAACTTACCAAGAATCGACACGTTGATGGTCGGTAATTTTTTTGCCTTGAATCCAGATTTCATATCTAATCCATAATTTTCCTGAGGTTTTAACTGATGTGTTCTTGCATTCTCGGACAATACAATAACGATAATTACTATATTTTCCATGTAAACTGGTGGAAATCATCGTTTTTATTAAAAAAGTATCGAGGTTTTCACAATGATAAACATGCACTGGTCAAATGTCAATGTTTGTTTTCGGCTCGGATGACGTCACAGCCCAGATAATCTATAGACTAATATGGCTGTAAGCGTTTTCGCCTGTTAACGAAAACTAAACTTTTAAAATAAAACTTTTGCGGTTTTCTAGGTCCTAAAAAAATATGGCAATATTTTTTTAAGCTAATCTGACAATAATTAATAATTTGAGACCTACTTTAAAAAAGAGTCAACTAGCCTATTGTTTGTGTAAGTATGTCATTCCAACATTGACTTATTTGACACCGACTATTAGTTAACTCTAAAGGCCATTTCACAATGACCAAAGATACAACATTTAATTACGTTGTTTTTGCAATATTTAAAAATCTAATCCACCATTTAGTTTCTATGGATGTACCTAGTAATATGCCGAAGTTATCGTAAATCAAACATTGTGTTATAGGCTGATGTAGTAGGCATGACCTGCAAATCGTCATTGCTTTGAAAAAACCTCGTATCTCATATTTTGTGACTTACGATTTTAAACTTTAACGTGTAAAGAATTAAGTTCAAAGTCATACATCTCAAAATTTCAGATACGATTTTTTTCTAAAGTAGTAACGAAATGTGACTGGTCGAGTTTTACCGTACCTGTGACAAACATGGAGTGGTGCCGTCCGACGGCGGCGTGGATGATGTTCATCCCCTCGAACGCTGGGATAGGCTCCGGAACGTTACGGATGTTTGTGTCGCCGAAGCCGAGTTGTCCGTGCGTGTTACGGCCTGGGGAGCAACAGACATATACACATGGTTGTGGGGAAACGGCAGACACATACAGAGACTTAATATGGCCGCGTTTATCGCGTGACAAAATGTGGATTAATCATCCGTCACTTTTTGGCACGTATACACCGTGTTTTTTTTGATTTACGATAACTTTAAGGGAACGTTCTTTAGGTCAAATAAAGTTAATTTCCCGAAGACGGACAAATGATAACTGTAACGGTTAAAGATATTTAATTTTTAAATTTAATCATTTAATCACGTTGAACTGGTCTAAAAGCTTCTTAACTGTCTGTGTATGTCACGCCAACATTGACGTATTTGACACTGACTATGAGTTAACTCTAAAGGCCCTTTTAGAATGACCAAAGATACAAAATTTAATTACTTTGTTCTAAAAAGTTTTTTTTTTTTTTGCAATATTTAAAAATCGAATCTACCACTTAGTTTCTATGGATGTACCTAGTAATATGCCGAAGTTATCATAACTCAAAAAAAACACGGTGTATAAATACAACAGTGACGGATGCTGCTAAGACAAATGGCGGTATCTCCGGCACAACCTTATTACCAGTGATCGTAGATTTTCCAGCATTTTTGGTGCAGTGCTAGGGTTGTCAGTAGTGCCCAATATTAAATTGTTGGAATCAAGAATCAAATAAAATCTAAAATAAAAATAAAATAGCGTATTAAACAAATCGGAAATACAGAAAAAAAAAACAGAACATGTAAAGCCTAACCCAATATGCATAATGAAATGAAGGGTTAATTTACTACGAGTATAAGAGAAAATGTAACACAGTTGCAATAACTTCTTATCTCAGGTTATAGTTCATATTTATGATTAGGAATTTATATACTAACTATATATTAGCAAGACAGTAAAATGCGTAGGTAATGGCAGTGCATAAATATAGAAGACATTTTGTTTCTTCACTGACGTCCCGTCAAAGTGTTAAATTATAATAACTGATTGAGTAAAAAAAATAGTGTTTCATTTCCAATGACCACATAATATTACATAATTTTAAACGTCAATCATATTATATACACGTCTACAACCCTAGGTCGCTGTCGTGTGTCATTTGACGTCATCGCACCAAGAATGCTGGAAAAAGTACGATCACTGCTTATTACTAATGGGCGGCTGACGGATGCAATATGGTGACGATGGCGTAGGGTGGATAAGTTTTCGATTAAATTTCGATTACGATCTATGTTTTAAAATGTATGCATGCATGTTTTTTTTTACTTATATGATACATCGGTTCTTCTTCTAAGTAAATCATTTTAATTACTTGATGATGTAAGATTGTGCATAATGTCTCTTGTCTTCAAATTATATTTATACCAAAATTAGAACAGTTAAGAATAGAATTCCAGACTATATTATTTGTCTATAGATGTAGAGAGGTCGTTATTATACAAGAGGACAAATAATTATTAGACACAATATTAACGATCACATGACAAATACCTACGCACCTAGCTGTCACCCACCGTCTAGAGTGCAGTGCTTTATAAAAGAAACCGACTGAAACTATGTGATGGAAAAAAATGACTTTTGTGCAATGTTGTAACTTATTGACTACATATCTTGAAGTGTATCCATATCATGGCCATCGCTTGACGTTATTGAGACGTAATTGGTACCCTTCAGCCGCCCATTACTTATTAGTAGCAGAAGATCATTTAATCTGTTGTGGCTATTGAATTTCGTTCCTTTACTTTCTCACCTATTATCTGATCGAATAGTTAGATAGAAAAAACACTCATGTTTCAAGGTTTATAAAGACTACTTTCCTATCAAAATATTCGATCAGAGGTGGATAATATATTATTACTAGTGACTGTACCATGCACAAGGTACTGCCACCACTGCACAAGTATATCCATGAAGACAGTAATTATTTAATTAACATACCGAATGAAAACGCCCGTCCCTCATCAGAAATCAGGAGGGAGTGGCCGGCACTGCAAGCGCTCACTATCAGACGGAACTGAAACAAAACACAACCCTAAGAAACAATACAAGCATGGGGAAGGTAAACAAGCACGCATGCCACCTGAGATTAAGTGGGATATTTAACCTATAGACATTTGATTCAATCATCTTTTCCCTGTACCTCGTTGCATACGAAGGGCTAAATTTCCTTAGTTTATAGACGATGTTTATTTTCAATTGTTACGTCTTTTTTTCAAAAACGTGCTGGCAAGGGCGAGCGCTGGAGTTCTCGTTAGACGCGCCAATTAGTAAAGTTACTAATTAGTCGGATGATCTTTTTAGAAAAAAAATATCAGCTGTTTTATATTTAATCTAAGAACGTGCTCGACTTTTTCTACACCGTATTTTATTTTATTTACGATAACTTTAAGGGAACGTTCGTCAGGTCAAATTTCCCGAAGACACAAATTATAACTCTTACGGTTTTACCGATATTTATTTTTTAAATTAAATCAGTTAATCACGTTGAACTGGTGTAAAAGGCTCTTAGTTGTGTGTGTATGTCACGCCAACATTGACATATTTGACACTGACTATTAGTTAACTCTAAAGGCCCTTTCAGAATGACCAAAGATACAACATTTAATTACTTTGCTCTAAACTGTTTTTTTTTGTGCAATATTTTAAAATCTAATCTATCACTTAGTTATAGATGTACCTAGTAATATGCCGAAGTTATCGTAAATCAAGGTTTAAATCGCTATGGAGCAGTTATGATTCTTCGAATATTGCGAGGAAAATTTTCCCCGCTCACTTCAGTATGCGAACGTTCGTGAAGCACCGAGCGGAAATTCTATTCACAAATAGATCACTGCAACCGGGGAGCTGCATCTAATGACCACCATCCGAGTGGTCGCCAAGGTCTATTTGCCCTGTTATTGAATCAGTGGGGACCAGGGGTCCGCGATCGCGATTATACTACGACCTCGTATTCGTTGTAGGTACATTGGAGTGTTTCACATGAATAATATAGTTTATCTACTCTCATATACACTGTTAAAAATCTTAGCCTGATTGAGCAAATTGTGGTTACAGAGTTGTCAACAAGTGAGTTTTTGGTAATTCTGTAGCACTGCCTACCCCACTCTGGGAATGAAGGCGTGAAGGTATGTATGTACGTATCTACTCTCATATCGTAAAGTTCGAATTAATACTTCAAAACGAATTTATGTTGGCATACTTTATAAACACAATACCGAAAAAAATAAACACTATAAGTAACATTATTTCTCTAACAAAATAATGTTATGAACAGGGATCGGAAATTCGGATCGATATTTACCTATACTTTCGCGCCGGTTTTGTTGTTCAGTTGTATGGAGGTGGACTCAATCATATAATTCATATAAAATTTCCGGGATTTCAAAATAAATAAATTACACCGGCATTAATTCATAATTATTTATTTATATTAACTGTTTGAAGTTATTTTCCATGTATATGTTTAACCAAATGTTATTTAATTTACCTGTAACTTATTAACCTAACGAATTTATAGGAGCAAAACAGAACGTTTTATCCTACATGTAAAGTAATTATTATATTAACGTTTTGTAGAATCCCAAAATCCCAAAACTTAAATTATTAAAATAATATTTTTAAGAAGCCGACGCCATGTTTACCTATCTTTTTCCGGGATTTTGCCAACTTTAGGTAAATATCGATCCGAATTTCCGATCCATGGTTATGAAGTAAAATTTTTTTGCAGACTTAGCTAACGCCCTAACTCTCTAATTACCTTTTTTTAATGCAAAAAAGGTCTGCCTAATTTCAAAATTTATAGAGAGAAGAATTGACCATTATTTTTCCAAAATCAAACAAACATTAACTTACTTTCCTGTCAACTTATGTCAAACACTAATAATATCGACCATCACAACCATTTTTTCCGCCTGCTGCAGCTTTCTATGATCATGAAAAATTATTAAAGAAGTTGTCAAGTGTACAACCCCTAAATTAACTCATTGTATCACAATATTGAATACTGGTCTATTACTTATATAACCAAGAATTCGAGCAAACTCATTACAAATTAATAGTACATTGTGTATTAAGGTCGGTAAGTTATGAATTACGATCGAGGCTCTAGTAGAAGCCCGAAGTCGAAGACTGAGGGCTTTCTGAGTTGAGGTTCGTAATTCCCGTACCGCCCGTGAAACATACAATGTTTTTCATCACATTTGCGAGTAAATAAATACATAAGTCAGCACAACTATTATTACGAATTACTTGAACTTTTTTTAAGCGGATGGCTGGCGGACTCCACAGATTATAAAAATGTATTCGTTCAGAAACGTTAAGGGCAAATACTTACGTAGTTATACATACAGCCCTGAAGGAGTGTAAAAAAAAAACGACGTTTTGATACAGAAAATTATTAAAATCGGTTATTAAGAACCTTAATTGAGTATTTAAGTAACATGTAGCGAGATTGCAATGAAATTCCTGTTTAAATAACATTTTAAGACAATTTTTCAATTGCGTGTAAACTCTTTGCTTGAACTTGCATGACCTGTGTGCTGTGCCATAAATTAAAAAAAAATTACTTGGGTTTCATGGTAAAAAGAAAGGTCGAGGGTTTTATATGGGACATTGCGGCCAAGTTAACCTGTATGTTTAGATACTGTTTACGTGCAAGTGTGATGAAAAAAATGTGAAAAACTAAACACCCTTTAAAAATTGCGTCTCTCTTGTAAAAGAAGATATTCATGCGTACACATTAAGGCGCGAGCCGGTGACGCGAGAATACCGATTCGTGACGCAACTGGGGTTGAGCCGTGACGCAAGATGTTGTGAGGCATAGTTAAGAATCTTCCGGGTTAGATAGAAGGCTCAACAATCGAAAGAATAAGCAGTCTTAAGCATTAAAATGACTACATTTGACTGGTCCAGTTGGTAGCAGGTACGCAGGGTCACCTGCGTACGAAGGTAGCGATTCCGGGTTCGATTCCCGGTTTGGACAAATACACTTAGGGACAAAAAAAACGGGTCAGAGTGCGTTTTTCATACTAAAGAGGCTATTTCGAAGCCTTGGTTCCTCGCCAGGGGATGCTTTTAGTGAAATCTGATGATGGATACCCCGAGCATCGATACAGGACTTCCAGAGTGACTAGGATACCCAACTGATTGAATCTGCGGCTAACGCCGGAATTGATCATGTTCAGAAAAACATCTAAAATGGCAATATAAATAAATAAATAAATAAATAAATATCTGGGGACAATGTCACACCAATTGACCTAGTCCCAAACTAAGCTCTAGGCTTGTACTATGGGTACTAGACAACGATATAAATACTTAAATAGAGAAATGTATACTTAAAATACATAGAAAACATCCATGACTCAGGAACAAATATTTGCGCTCATCACACAAATATCTGCACTTACCGGGATTTGAACCCAGGACCGCTAGCTTCATAGGCAGGGTCACTACCAACTAGGCTAGCGCGTCGTCAATGTCGATAATGTAAGGAAATCAAAATGCAGACCCTAACTCTCTCGCTGTGGTGTTAACTGATTGTGCGATAAGTTAGGTACGAGGGTGCATTGAAAAGTTCTGAGCCTAAGGTTGAATATAATAAAAAAATAAAAACTGGCAGGTTAAAGTGCCATATTTAGTCGCCATTATGCACTATCTTTTGTTTTTTTTCTGTCACAATTTTGCATTTTATGTTGGAACTGCTACATAAAGTCACTGATTTTTCAAGTAATGGATAAAATTGAGCACCGTTCTGTCATAAAATATTTGCAAAAGAAGGGGTTAACACCAAAACAAATATTTGAAGATAAGAATCAAACATTAGGGCAATCTGCTCCATCGTATGCTACCATAAAAAGATGGGTAGCTGGTTTCAAACGTGGCCGGGAGACTGTTCAAGACGAGCCTAGGAGTGGGCGGCCGTTGACGGCTACTACGGATGAAAATGTCAATAAAATATTAGATGCGATAATAAAGGATAGGCGATTGAAGACTGTGGAGATAGCGGAAGCAATGGGTATTTCTTATGAGCGGGCACAGAACATCATCACGGATTTTCTTGGATTTTCTAAGGTGTCAACCAGGTGGGTGCCTAGACTGCTTTCAGTCGAGAACAAACGAGTACGTGTTACAATTTCCCAAGATTGTTTATGTATGTTTCAACGTGACCCCGAAGATTTTCTCAATCGTTTTATAACTATGGACGAGACATGGGTCCACCACAGTACACCAGAATCGAAAGAACAATCCAGGCAATGGAAAAGACCACGTTCACCACCACCCAAAAAAGCCAAGGTCATTTTGTCAGCTAATAAGGTAATGGCCTCAGTTTTCTGGGATTTCAGGGGGGTTATCATGAATATCATGATAGACTATCTCGAAAAGGGCAAAACAATAAATTCGGACTACTATTGTGGTCTTTTACGTCGTCTGCGTGAGGAAATTAAAATAAAAGAGACCTGGAATGCTGTCGAAAAAAGTACTGTTTCACCAAGACAACGCTCGCGTTCACACTTCGGCAAAATCAATGGCACTAATATATGATTGTGGATTTGTAGTGCTGCCGCATCCCCCTTACTCGCCGGATCTAGCTCTTTCCGATTATCATCTATTCCCAAACCTCAAAAAACACTTGGGAGGACAAAGATTTTCTATAAATATGGAGGTACAAGAAGCAGTAGACTCATATTTTAACGACCTCAGCGATTCTTTTTTTTTGATGGGATAATGAAGTTGGAGGCGAGGTGGACTAAGTGCATTGACCTTCATGGAGAATATGTCGAAAAATAAAATTGTTATAAAAAGTGAGCCCGTTACTTTTTTTTACAAGGCTCAGAACTTTTCAATCCACCCTCGTATCTTAAGAACATTTGACCTCCTCTATTGAACCTCGGAGTATCCACCATTAAACCTTACTCAAAATAACCCCTGGCCAGGAACCAAGTTTTCGAAATAGCCTCGTTTGTATGAAAAACGCACTCTGACCCGTTTTTTTTGTCTCTGAGTGTATTTGTGTGATAACTAGACCTAGAGATTTTCCTAGCACGAACGACGTGTTGTTAGTGCTTGACACAATAAAAACATCGACCATCTTGTTATCGATAAGTCCACTTCAATGTCATCGAGCTATTTACATCGAAGTACGTGCCTAAAATATTAATAAATTGAAAGTTTTGTTATTAACTTATTATCAGAGATCGGATTAGGTAGAGCTAATTTGCCTAAACTTGATGCATGTTCATTCAAAAATGTGTCCATGAGTGAAAACTCACTCATGAATGAATATGCGTCAAGTTTAGGCAAATTAGCTCTGCCTATTCCGATCTCTGCTTATTATTCTTATCTTACTTTTTAAAACACACCACATTGTTATATATAATATGACATAATGATTGTATTTTTTTCCTTATTGAAATGATTTTGCTATTTTCTTATTAGGCACTTCAATGAGCTTTAATTTTGATTATTTTCTTAATAACTATATTATAATGATGTACAATTATTTCCTCTATGACGTTGAAGTAGTGGTTATCGATAGCAGAATTGTCGATGTTTTTACTGTGTCAAGCACTAACAACACGTCGTTCGTGCTAGGAAAATCTCTAGGTCTAGTGATAAGATAACTGATGGGCGCGAGTATTTGTTCCTGTCTTCGATGTTTTCTATGTATTTATTTCACTTAAAAAAGTTCTTGTCATCATTTGACATATCGTCGGTGAAACTGCAAAACCGCGTAAGTAACATTTTAAATAAGAAGCAAAATGCACCGTTTTAATAAGACGGTAAGGTTTATTTTGCTCTATCATAAATTTGGTAGTTATCGTTACTACTTTGGAAAAAAAACTCGTATCTGATATTTCGAGATGTATGAGAGCTTAATTCTCTCTACGTTTAAGTTTAAACTCATATACGTATCGAGCAATGACGATATCTGAGAACGTAATCATGCGAGTAGCACAAAATCAATGTAGAGATCCTTGAGGACGCCCAGTACGGACAAAAAAAACATTATTGGAATAAGTTTGTTGCTGAATGTACTTTTTTTGCAAATCTTTATCTGCTTAGCAAGAAACTATTGAGTCCTAACACAGTGGGCCTACGTTACGAATAACAAAGGAGATCATGTCGCCACCTTCCGACTCTATCAGATCACCTCTTACATACCGTAATATTGTATTGTCATCGGGTTTACATAATTCGCACTGCTAGATCAAGACAGTATCAACTCAAAATCATTTTTAGTTTTGTTTCAAGCTCATAGACGTTGTATTAAAGTTGATTTTAAAATACTGGTGTATTTTGAGTTACTACTCTTTTGATCTGGCAGTGTGTCCCACTGCTAGATCAAGACTGTATCAACTCTAAATCATTGTTAGTTTCGTTTCAAGCTCACAGGCGTTGTATTAAAGTTGATTTTAAAATACAGGTGTATTTTGAGTTACTACTCTTTTGATCTGGCAGTGTGACCCACTGCTAGATCAAGACTGTATCAACTCTAAATCATTGTTAGTTTTGTTTCAAGCTCACAGGCGTTGTATTAAAGTTGATTTTAAAATACAGGTGTATTTTGAGTTACTACCTTTTGATCTGGCAGTGTGACCCACTGCTAGATCAAGACTGTATCAACTCTAAATCATTGTTAGTTTTGTTTCAAGCTCACAGGCGTTGTATTAAAGTTGATTTTAAAATACAGGTGTATTTTGATTTACTACTCTTTTGATCTGGCAGTGTGAACCACTGCTAGATCAAGACTGTATCAACTCTAAATCATTGTTAGTTTTGTTTCAAGCTCACAGGCGTTGTATTAAAGTTGATTTTAAAATACAGTTGTATTTTGATTTACTACACTTTTGATCTGGCAGTGCGAATTATGTGGTCCAAATTTCAGCCAATTCCGCTAACGGGAAGTGGGTCAAATTTTACTTACAAGCAGGGGTCGCTCTTTTGGAGCCGATGACGTCAAAATGTCGAAATTTTACAGTTAAAATGTCGAAATTTTACATTTTGCAATCAAAATACGGTAGAACTAAAATTGTAACAGTTAAAACACAGCCTAATTGCAATCAAAATACTGTCGAATAACGGCAGCAGCATAATTTTTTTCACTATATGTTACTAAAAAAAGGAATTGAGTAAATTTTTGAGTCAATGCGAGAATAGCATTTATGACTATTTAATCATACTAAGAAGAAGTTTTAAGACTTGTTGGTAATTCTTTAGCTCTGCCTACCCCACTCTGGGAATGAAGGCGTGAGTTTATGTATGTATGTAATCATACTAATTTTTATGACAGCATAAACAGTTTCTTAATTATAATTGCAAGTTAAAAAAAAGCGGCCAAGTGCGAGTCGGACTCGCCCATGGAGGGTTCCGTAGCAGCAATTTTATTCAACCTTAATCGACGTATTAAAAAAAACTACGAGTTTATAAGTTCATATATTTTTTTTAAGTTTTATCATTCACTTATATTAGGAGTTACAGAGGGGGGGGCTCACATTTTACCGCTTTGGAAGTGTCTCTCGCGCAAACTATTCAGTTTAGAAAATAATGATACTAGAAACCTCAATATCATTTTTGAAGACCTATCCATAGACACGTATAAGATTGATGAAAAATAAAATAAAAAATTATGAACTTATTAGTTACTACAACTCACCCGTTGGTTAGTGAACCGGTGGAACGTATACAAGTTCGGATGAGTACGGCCGGTGGAGTTCTCCTTCTTGGCAACGAGGTCCCAAGACACGAGCCCGGATATCATGAGAACGCCAGACGTCTTGTAGAACGACTTCAGCAGCTCCTGTGGCAACGGACAAATTATTTAGACGGGCGTTTTCACTAAAATGTGTACCCAATTAAGAACTAAAATGAAGGATACTTTAACTTTGTCAGTTTTGTGACGAAAATTTGTCATACATTTACGTATGGCTAATTTTCGGTGCATTGCCCGTGGTCCACCTATTTTGTCCACCTATGTGGATTACGGAGAGTAAACTGGCCAAAATTAACAGGTAGGTTTAGGTTATGTTAGTTCTTCAGAAGGCCCGAAGGGCCAAAATAACCTAGAAGTAGGAGCTGCGCGTAAGCGCAGCTCCGTCGACTTCTTTAAGTTTTCCTAAAATGCCCAGGTGGACAAAATAGGTGGACCACGGGCAATAAAGGTAATTTTCGTCACAAAACTGACAAAGATAAAATTCCTTCATTGGGGTTAACGTTTTAGTGAAAACGCCCAGACACATGTACGTGAAATGTATTGTGTGTATTGTATAATCATTAGGGTTAGGATTTTGGTGGTATATCGTGTTTCTAGAATCCATGGAGTCGCAATCCCCTAATTATTATATTATATATAATATAATACATGACACTTTGATTTTGACCTTCATTATGGTCATATTTAAAAATGAAATAAATACATTTTTAGTTCGGTTATTACATACCATACCTACTAATATTTGCTTGTTTGTAACGCTTTCAAATTGGTTTAGTGGTTTAATTAATAAATGTATTATAATATATAGGAAATAGCGACTCCACGGATTCTATAACCATGATTTGCCACCAAAAGTCCTAACTCTAATAATTATATACCAAAGACGCATGAATGTTTACCGTTTTTACGATACCACAAAAAATAAAGTTTCACGTTAAGTGCCAAGTTTATTGGTATTGTTTCTTTTTTTCTGGAATTTGTCCGTAATATAATAACATATTCTGAAAAAACATCAACTCCTTCGTTTATTGAATTCGATATACCGCGTATGAATGTATTGGCGTATGAGAGCACTATTTAAATGTATGACTATTTTTTTAGGTACATTTTTCGGGTTTACCCTTGTTTGCTCTCTCATTTCCTCTTGTGATGGTTACAAATGTAACCTAACCTACGTGCATCATAAAGCTTGTCCCAGAAAAAAATGTCGCTCATTATTAGATGGGGTTGTGTATCAGGATGAAATCTAAAGAGGTTTGAAAACTATGTTTCCCGTTAGGATGCTCTATAATGTATAAATAAAAAATAAAAAAACGTTGTCAGTACTAGACGTTCAACGATGTCGTCGGTGCAAGAAAAGTTACACGAATTTATTTTGTACAAATATGTTCAATATAAAGGCATCTCTGCGAAGAAAGTGGCGTCGGAGCTGAAAACGTCTACGACGTGTTTTCAAAAAAGTGTCCCGTCATGAAATCGTCAAGAAATCAGTTTGTCAAGAAACGTCAGGAAATTATCAATACTAAGGATGATGTTATACCAAAGAGCTATGGAAATCAAGTAACGCAAAATTAAACACATTTTGTCTTATGACTATTTTTCAAAAAGTTGTCCACTTTGAGATTTTTTATTGTCCACTCATGAAAAGCGTTAATATTCTTGACGCTATTTCTACCAACGGAACAGTGTCCCAAGGTAGAAATTTGTATTTTGCGGATGGCAACCCCGATTGGATTCCATAGACAATGAGACAATAGTGCCACCATTTTGTTTTAGTTGTCAGTTGAGCAAAACAGTCGGAGCGTTCGAAGTGAAAGTGATATAAAAAATATTTCCTGACGTGTTTCGACTCAAAAAGTAAGTAATCATTATAATCGAATATGTACAAAACTTTGTGTTAAAGGTGATAAATACTCAGGAAGCTTTTGTTGTTGGATCTCGGTTTTTTTTTTTTACATTCTTCATATTATCAGTACTAAAAAACCGCCTTCAGGAAATGATTTTATCTTACGGAACACGTTAAAATAAGCATATTTTACTTGAAAACTTTTCTCTAAATTCAAAAATGGCCGAGTTATAGGGGTTTGAATGTTAAATAAAATATAAAAAAGTAAAAAATAATACAAAGAAAAATAGGTTAGGTTAGTTTTTATATACAGCCGAAGGGCAAACCGGCCAGAAATAGGGGACCCGTCGACTCGGTTTTTAACTTCGTAATATTCTAATATACAACATCCCAAGTCCCTGACGCCTTGAAATAAACCAACATTTGAACCGCTATATCTCGGTCATTTTTGATTTTAAAGAAAAGTTTATCTAAAAAAATATGCTTATATTTGTATTTTCTCCAAGATTCAATCAAAATAATCATGAAAACGGCAAAAATAAATTGGTCAAATTTTCCAATTCCTTATATTGCACCCCCTTTGCTTTAGGCGGACCGGTGAAGTCAGTGAACATACATAAAAAATAAAATAAAAAATACAAACAGTGAAACGTATAACCTTCTTCTTTTTTTTGAAGTCGGTTCAAAAATATACTAAATTTTACTATGCAACCCTACCTCCTGCATGAAACATCCAAAATTTCTTGACGTCAGGAAAATGTCACGAAATCTTGTCAGGAAAATCAGGCACGCAGTCATATTTTTGTAACTACATCGAAAGTATCTATTAGATCCAACAACAAAAGCTTCCTGAGTATTTATCACCTTTAACACAAAGTTTTGTATATATTTGATTATAATGATTACTTACTTTTTGAGTCGAAACACGTCGGGAAATATTTTTTATATCACTTTCACTTCGAACGCTCCGACTGTTTTGCTCAAATGACAACTAAAACAAAATGGTGGCACTAATGTCTCATTATCTATGCAATCCAATCGGGGTGCCATCCGCAAAATACAAATTTCTACCTTGGGACACTGTTCCGTTGGTAGAAATAGCGTCAAGAAATGTGTCACGAAATTTTTTATCAAATTGTGGGTCATTTAATGTTTTTGACTTTTAAATAACAGAAAAGGCATAAAAAAGCTCAAGTGTGATTTTAAATAGTGTCACATATTATATAACTGTAGATAAGAGCAAGTCCCTTTCTAAGTATTTGAAAATATAGGTTTCACGAAGACTTATTATCCTTTGGGCAGGGTGGGGACATATATATTTTTATATGGGGGCTACTTTACTGGTATAAACGATTTTAAGAAACAGGATTGACCCGCACAACAATGTGTAATACAATTTCTGAAAAGAAGATTCATATTTAATTCATATTAACGCTTTTCATGAGTGGACAATAAAAAATTCTCAAAGTGGACAACTTTTTGAAAAATAGTCCTACAAGAACCGTTCAAAGGGTTTTAAAACGGTTCAGGGAGACAGGTGGTATACGGCGACGGCCTGGAAGTGGAAGTAAACTAGGGTTTGTAAATTAGAATATCGAGAAGAAGATTATAACAGCTTTACAGAAAAAACCTACCCTCTCTGTACGAGACTTGGCCAAGAAGTTTAAAACCTCGAAATCTACAGTGCAACGAGTGAAGAAAAATTGTTCTATAACAACGTTTAAACAAACTAAAGTGCCCAACAGAAATGCAAAACAGTCAAAAGAGTCTAAAACGAGATCTAGAAAACTTTATTCAAAAATGACTAAGAAAAAATATTGTACTGTTATGGATGACGAAACTTACTGCAAACTTGAATTCAAATGACTTCCAGGACACCACTATTATTCTGGGACCGACTGAAAAGTAGTAAGTGAAGAGTATAAGGTTATCAAAATGGATAAATTTGCAAAGAAAGTTCTCGTGTGGCAGGTGATCTGTTCATGTGGCAAACGGAGAACACCATATTTTGCTAATGGAACCATAATTGGTGATATATACCCGAATGAGTGCCTCAAAAAACGATTGTTGCCATTCATTAAGAGGCATACTTCACCTGCCCTGTTCTGGCCTGATTTGGCCACGTGTCACTACACGAAGGAAGCAATAGAGTGGTACAAAGCAAAATGTCGATTTTGTTGAAAAACTCTCAATCCTCCCAACTGCCCGGAGATACGACCCATTAAAAAATATTGGGCTCGTGTGAAACAGAAGCTTTTAAAACATAAAAGTAATGCCACTTCAGTTCAAGACTTCAAGCGGAAGTGGAATGAAGCTTCCAAACTGATCACCGATGACGATGTACAAACTTTGATGGCAGGGGTCAAGGGAAAATTAAGAAGTTTCTGGATGAACTAATCCTAAACTGGTCTTTATGCGTAAATAATAATATTTTAAGGAATATCCAATAAAACGGTATCAGAAAATTTGGTGAATTTTAATATTTAATAAGGATTTTTTTATAGTTTATAAGCGACATTTTTTACAGGGACAAGCTTTATTTCATCATCATCATCATGTCAGCCGAAAGACGTCCACTGCTGGACATAGGCCTCCCCCAAGGCTCTCCACTCCGACCGGTCTTGTGCTTTTCGCATCCACCGCTTTCCCGCGATCCCTACAAGGTCGTCACTCCATCTCGTTGGAGGCCTACCCACAGCTCGTGGCCCGGTCCGCGGACGCCACTCAAGAACCTTCTGACCCCATCGGCCATCAGTCCTGCGTGCGATGTGCCCCGCCCACTGCCACTTCAGTTTAGCTATTCTTCGGGCATCATATTTATTAAAGATAAACTGAATTCAACACGTATTCAGCAGAAAATAGCTTTCAATGAAACGAAAATTCTGGGAAGTGTTATATTCTAGGGTGAAACAAGGGGACACCCTTTTTTTAAAACCACCCATTAGTGTATCACATGAGAGTTAATGCGAGGTACTAAATGAAGTTTTTTTTTCTTCTAGAACCGACGACCGTTTGGGGCGCTACCGTTTTAACAATGGCCACCGCGTGTTGGACAGCGTGTAGACGTACAAGGTACACCGAGGATTTGGTACGGCGGGACATTGATGGAAGCGAGATCAAAAACGACCGAGTAGGAAGATCCTTCCCGAGTGCCTAATGTGGCTGACACGATGATGCCTATATTAACCCATTGAATGTGTCACTCACACGCCAAACATGTTTGATATGCAATTAAAATTACACTTTATTGATACGAAACAAAGTATATTTAATCTTGTACTTTTGAGTTGTTGCCGGCGTGGCAGTTCAAAAGCTGATGATGTAATGATATAATAATAATAATAAAATAAAACCGCAGGGCAGCTAGTGGCGAGCTGTTGGTGAGTGGCGACACCACGGACCTGAATGCTCCCGAGGGTAGGTCCTGTTCCTCACCTCACGCTTGCCTTCACCGGCCGGCTGGAGTGAATAATGACGAGGAACAGACCCTCACCTCTGGCTTGCCTTTATTGGCCGGTCAGAGTGGAGTCGCAAGAGCTATATGCTCGAAGGGTGGATATGTTGCATAAGTGGTGAGTGGGCACCTTATGGTCGTTTAAAGTCCAGAAGCACCTCTCCACCCTTAGCCCCTCTGGAACTGTTACCTCCCTGCTGCTATATATATGCGGCTACTTCGGGAGGCCCATTCCATTGAGTTGGCGAGTCACCGCCTGCCATTTCAACCAAAGTAATTAGCATTGGCCAGGCAGGCGCCGTAGTTTCATCAATAGCCTAGTTCACCAATCCATATCTGTTCATTCATAGAGACTATTTTAATACTTCCATCCTTCTTAAATAGTCCTACACTAACCGTTGGTTGTCCGTGGGAGCATACTTCTATAGTTTGAACTCAGGGACAATCGCCGGTTGGTGTCCCATCACTTTACTAAATTAAACTTGTCTAAAGGGCCTCTGCGTGTTGGCTTCGGCTCCATGTACGCCATCCAAAGGTCCGGGACTCCCAATAAAGTCCCGTGATTGGTAAAGACATACAAATAATAATAATAATAAATATCAGGGGACAATCTCACACCAATTGACCTAGTCCCAAACTAAGCTCTAGGCTTGTACTATGGGTACTAGACAACGATATAAATACTTATATAGAGAAATAAATACTTAAATACATAGAAAACATCCATGACTCAGGAACAAATATTCGCGCTCATCACACAAATATCTGCCCTTACCGGGATTTGAACCCAGGACCGCTCGCTTCGTAGGCAGGGTCACTAACAACTAGGCCAGCGCGTCGCGTCGCGTCGTCATATGGGGATAAGATGCATAAATGTGCGCTTAAATTAGGACAATGACAATACAATGAAATAAGGCCTGCCTGTCTATAATTATCTCTAAGAGCTTTTGTTTTCAATTTAAAATCGGGTAGTTGGAAAATCTCTTCGGATCTTCAAGGCATGGTTACATCATTTAATGAATCTTTCACTACTCGAGTCTATGTATAGTTTGTGAAAAGAAATTGATCGCCTGTTATCTTATACCTAGTTTGCGATCTTTTGTTCTGTGTCAACTTGTCGAGTGTCAACGGTAACTCGACAAAGGGGAGACGCTCAGCTTCTCTTTTGTTACAGCAACATAAATAGCTTCTTAGAAATAATAATGAATGATATTTATTTGATTAAAACGTAATGTTTCTTTGTTTAGTTCTCTTTATAACTGAGAGCTTCAGATTTACAATGCATTTTGTACAACAACAGTTTGTTTTGTAGGGACAGCAGATTTTTTGCCAGAGCCATGTACCTAGCATTTTGTGAACGTTGTTTGCCTTTTCCAGAAAGGCCACGTACCAAAATATTTGGCTTTGTCTGCTTGAGTTATTTGTACAGTTGTACACTTATGGGCGTTACTGAAGAGCAGCATGTCTTGTGGTATACTAGCAAACGTGGTAAAACCTTTTTACAATACCCGGCCTTCCCTGGCTTTAAGTTGTTACAAACGAAACTTGTCCTGACTATGTTTGATATGCTACATTTTCCGCCAAATTGCTATGTTATTTAATCAGTTAATCACTGTTGGCGCATGTTTGTTGGGTTTTAATCTATTGTCAAAACAGTTGCATCATCACCAAGACCCTTACACTAATAAGTTTAATCATTTTAATTTAATCATGAGGCTTTTCAAGCTTAACCAACTATGCTAACCGGGTTAAAGTGTTAACAGGACCAACTGTACAAGATTAAACCTCTTAAGGCCCACCATACTTGAAACAGGGAGTTTTTTGTGAGTGGAACTTTGAGTCTACCATAAAGGCAATAAAGTTCAATTACGTTTGTTCGATAATGCAATTTTCAGTTTGTGTAAATAGGAAAATAAACTTTATTTTCATTGCTACACGGTTCAAATTAAATTGCCTTGATTATGTACATTATATTGCACACTGGGCTAAGGCCCAGATATCTTACCTCCGGCAGCTTGAGAGTGGATTCCGCGCCCAAGGGCGACAGAGGCCTCGGCTCTTCCTGGGTGTGGTCGGACTGCACGGAGTCGTTGCTGTCGTCCTCATCCGAGTTAGGCTTACGGGGCTTGCGCGCCTTCGCGGAGCGCCCCGTGACCGTTGCGACACGCTTCCGGGTACCGTTGCTCGACATGGCTAGGCTAACGAAAAACAATAGATAACAACCTTTAAGGGGTGAGTGTCCGAAAAGACCTGTGCGAGGTAGCAAAGCGAAAAAGTCCACCAAGGAGGCTAGGAAAATTTAAAATGCTTATACTATTACTATGTAGTTAGCCGCTTTCTTTGGTAGGACGGCAGTCTGGTAGATACTCGACCTCAATCTATCTTTATCATACACAAGTTTGAAACACACACTTATACGTGAAACTATAATAAATTTGGTATTTTTTTTAATTTTAATTTTTGAAGTTGCATTTCTGAATTTAGTTTAGTTCGAATACGAATTTCCGCCCGCTTCCTTTGTGATGATTTTTTTTCAGTTTTTTTTTAAATAAGTTCCTAGTTGTTATGCATTTTTGGAGAGCTAAGAAAACAGTTAAGTTTTTAAAATAATCTGTAAGCCAAGTTTCATAACGTTTTTTTTGTTTTTAAGCCATTTGAGTGGAAAGCGATCGCAAAAAAAAAATTAAAAATTTTCGTTTTTCGTCTCGCTTTTTTAAATTTGGACCGATTATTACTGTTTTAATATTGAGAAATAACCAATGTTCAATCGTTTTTGTAAATCAGAAAAAAAAAATAGATTTAAATCGATACTTTTTTTGTAATAAATTTTTCAAGTTGAATTTCTGACTAATTTAAAAAAAAACTAAAAAACGCGATAACTTAAAAATGGTTCACTTTTGCATAATGCATATGAGGGTCAAAATTATCGCAAATAGTCACCCCTATCACCTCCTAACGGGAATAGGTCGACTTACCAATAACCTTGTATAACACTTCTCTTTTTGCGTTGGTGGTTAAAAAGAAACAGGAAAAGGAAAGGAGGTAATTGTCTCTAAAATGTATATGTATAGACTCTTAAAAAGACTTTTGGTTGTGGACACTTTGGACTTTATTACAATGCGATAAAGTGGAAAACTGGATACATCTCTTTGTAGTGGACTGTACTCCCTCTCACTAGCACTTGTATGCTCTTATGTGAGTCTATCTGGCTTCAATTAACCATACTCAAAAGTCTTTTTAATACCTATTAAACTATTAGTAGTATATTGTATGTTAGTTGTATGAATAACAATGGAAAATATTTAAGCCGAGACTGGAATTTCTCAGAATTAAACAGATAGGTTGTTTTTTGTACAACAAACAATTTGCATTAATGTGTTTAATTTTCTAGTAAATAAGTAATATAAAGTGTTGATACAATTTGTTCAATTTTGCCTGATAGTGTTTTAATATATTAAAATTAATAATTATATACTTATTCAAAAATCACTGTTAATATTTTATGCTTGAAGTACAATTTAAGAAAATCTAAAATATTATTTTATTTTCTTTGCAATGCGGGAATTTTTTTAACTATTTTGCCTTAATTTTTTTTCTAAAAAACGCGCTTTTTTTATTTTTACCTTGTAGTCATGAAAAATGTTAAATTTTTTGTTATTATTTGGAGAGAAGTGGAAGAAGAGAATTTGGAGATAAATACATGGTTCTAGAAAAAATGTGCTAAAAGCCCCCAACTATTCATACTTTTAAGTGCTGATGCATATCTTTATATATAAAAATGGGTTCACTAATGTTTGACCAAAAAATTATCGACAAATAGTCATTTGACAAACAACGTTTCACCAAATGATCATTTGGCAAACGAGACAATTGTCAAAAGTATCATCTTACAAAAACTCACTTAGCAATTGATCATTTAGCAATTAGTTTACCTATTTCTGGGCAGAAAAAAAAACAACCTCGAAGGCCAAGGCGGGAGCCAAGCTCCCGCCTTTGCCTTCTAACCTAACCTATCCGAGTCGGTTATGCCCTGATACGTCTTCCTCGTAAAATGTAAATTTAACTGTTGATCATTTGGAAAAATAAGTCATTTGTAAAATGACTAGTAGTAAAATGATCAATTGACTTAACATTTTTTTGCAAGACGTTGTTTGTCAAGTGTAATTTTGCCAAATGTCTTTTGGTCAAACGGCAGGACACCATAAAAATGAATTGGTGATTCCCTTGGTCACTCGAAAATGGCTTAACCGATTTTAACAATTTATTTAGTATTGTGTTTTCAATGAATACAAGGTTTTTGTGAAAAGTAAAGTACACATGGGCAGCTAGCATTAGATAATAGATTTACGAAGTATACTTCACCATAGAGTCACTACATATTTGAACTCTATTCTTGGTAAATGTTGACATATTTCAAGAAATAATTATAGAAATAAATTATTTTTCACTTAATTTTCACATTATTAAATCAAACTATGTTGTCCTATCTTATTGGTCCTATCAGTATGAATTATGGTAAAGTATTAAACGGTCTGTACTGTGAAATTGTCTTCAAAGCAGAGATGGGCATTAATCGATTAACTTTTTAGTCAACTAATCAATCGATTAAAAAATCAATCGTCACAAAATTAATCGCGATTAATTTAATCAAGATTAAATTAATCGTCGCATGATACGATTGACGATTGATCAATCGTCATGTTAATCGACTAAATGTCACGATTAATTTTCGACTAAATATTAGAAGACAGCACAGCACGTTGAAAAAATAGTTATGTCTCGTTGTTCAATGTCATAATTATTTATAAAGCGATAACTGCGAACATAATACGAGTACCTATGCTTCCCAACATTCCTAAGTATTGTTTTACATTCCTTAAGGTGTAGCAATCTATCAACGTAACACGAAACATAGACTTAAAAATAACTTATTTATTACTGATATCAATCGAAAGAAAATTAATCTAATTAATCAATCGATTAAAAATTTAGTCGTTGCCATTTAATCGACGATTAATTTAGTCGCGACTAAATTAGTCGAAACTCTTATGATTAAGATTGATCAATCGTCATTTTTAATCGTTAGTCGCGATTAAATAGGTTAATCTTAATCGTTAATCGTTAGTCGGTTAAAATTTGCCCATCTCTGCTTCAAAGAAATGACAGCATTTGTATTTTATTTAAGTTACATACAGTGGTGGACATATAATTAGAAACACTTGCGACGTATTTCACATTATACAAGGCACATTGCCGTAAAACTTTTGTTTTTGGAAATAAAACAACAAAATGCATAGAATACGTTCAACAACTTATAATTAATTAAAAAACAAATAAATATCCGAGTTTACAACTACCATTTAGATATTTAGTTACGTACAAACAACTAAACGACATTTGCAGTACCATCCGTCATGGACAAGTAATTAGAAACACTAAAGAAATGAGGTAAAAATCAAAGTTTTAACGTGTCAACGTCAACAATTTCAAATTATTTATGTAAAATAATGTTTGGTTTACTAAATTTCTTAACAATTAATATTTAGTTGCATAGCCTTTGTTATTAATGACGGCTCTGCAACGACGTGGCATTGATTCAAGTAATTTCATACATTTATCGAGTGGGATCGAGTTCCATGCTTCAACAAAGGCTTCGTAAAGTTCATTTTGACTGGAATTACGTTTAACGGAGACTTTTTTTTTAACGACGTACCACAAATTTTCAATTGGATTTAAATCGGGACTATTTGCAGGCCAGTCTAACATGGTAACACGTTGCTCACTAAGAAAGGATTTAACACTGCGGGCCGTGTTTTGGGTCGTTATCGTGCTGAAAGATCCAGGTCACAGGCAAATGGTCGTCGGTGTAGGGAATCATTGTCTCTTCTAAGATGTTTATGTATTGAAATTGATCCATTATACCTTCAATCTTACGGACGGGTCCAACTCCGCAACCAGAAAAACATCCCCATACTTTAATATTACCACCGCCGTGTTTGACTATGCTCCTCGTGTATTTATAATCAAAAGCATGGTTTATTGGACGTCTAACGTAGCGTTTGCCGTCTGAATTCACCACATTTATTTTTGTTTCATCCGAGAATAACACTTTTTTCCATTCTCGTACGGTCCAGTTAAGATATTTCTTTGCAAATAATAATCGCTTCTCTCGGTGTTGCTTGGTAAGAAGCGGTACCTTTCGAGAAACCCTCCCGAACAATTTAGCTTCCACTAATCTGCGGCGTACCAGTTTCGAGGAAATGTTCCTTGGGTCATCAGGTGAAAAAACTTCATTTCTAATCTCGTTGGAGCCTTTGAACGGGTCCTATTTAGCTACACGTATTATTTGCGAATCTTCCCGGGGAGATGTTTTCCTTGGACGAGCCTTTCTAACAACACTTTTAGTAGTTCCGTTAGTTTTATAATGAGCAATAGCGTTGAAAACTTTCTTCACAGAACATTCTAGATGTTTAGCAATTCTTCTATAAGTCCACTTTCGATCTAAATGTAATTTAACAATTAATTGCCTGGTTGACTCGTCACAACTCTTATTTTTACCCATTTTTAACAATACTTCCAATCCAATCCAATCTTGGTTTTATGGCAATCGGTCACAATAGGTGTGCGACCATTTCTGCCAATGACTTAATTTGACAACAGCACAGTGACAACTGATTGACCAGTTTAAAATAGGGTCCGAAACAGGTAACAGACGGTGTTCGTTGTAGAACCTGTGAAGGGCGAAGGGCGAACACAACATATTATAGACACCACAAACAAACAATGGAATAACAAAATCCAGCAGGAGACAGTTAAAGTTTAATATTTTGGGAGTGGATATAATGTAAAAGCGTTTTCAGATATTTTTTATTTTTAAATGCTAGGGTAAGAAGTGATTTGAAGTTGATCGGTTTTGGGATAGTAGTCGGAAGGATATCATAAAGAGCAATAGTATGGTTACGGCAGTTAAAGAAAATATGATCCGTGGTTCCATCCTCCTGCCCACATGCACAGGTAGGGGATTGGATAATACCCAGCCTGTGCAGGTGATGAGGAGTGCAGGTGTGCCCGATCCGTAAACGGCAAAGAACAGAGGTAGTTTGTTTATTAGCTAAACGGCAGAAGTAGAACCAAGGTTTGCTTGGGATGTCAGGCTGAATATCGCTATAGTAGCGTCCCTTGACATGTTTGGAGAGGTCGTATGTACGTTGCCAGACTGATGCCATATCAAGCCTGGCCACAGCAGAGAGATCATGAGGGAAACAGTGAAAATGATCAGGAATGCCAGTAAGTGTTGCCCCTTTAGCGAAAGAATCCACCATCTCATTCCCAGCGACCCCCGAATGGCTAGGGATCCATGACAGAGTTATCTCAATATTACCATGGTGACATTCAAGAAGAGACTGTCTTATGCGGAGTACTAACGGGAATAAGTTTTTCGTGGAGAACTGGTTGGCCTTGATGGCCTGTAAACTACTTAGGGAATCCGAGAAAACGATGGATTTATTTAATTTGTGCGCTTTAATAAAATTGACTGCTTCCAAAATAGCCACCAACTCACCCGTGAAAACAGAGACTTGAGGGGGACATTTAAAGCTCAAGACAATGGAAAATTTAGGGATCCAAACAGCTGATCCTACCATACTGTCGTTTGAGAGTTTAGAGGAGTCCGTAAAGACAGTCGTCCAATCGTGCCAATCTTTGCCGATTTTATTATTGAACAGGTGCTCAGCACCGGGTTGATTCTTGTAAATTCCGAAGTCCAGATCAATGCAAGGCTGGAAGATTAGAGCGTCATAGGGGGTAGAAAAAAGAGGAAACAGAGAGCAGGAAAACACTGGATGAGGAAGAGTTTTAAATTTACGAAGGCTATTAATTAGACACGGTGTAGATTTATTAACCCAGAAATAACTATTGGAGATGAGGTCAGAGAGAACATGAAGTTTAGAAAGGAGTGGGTGATCTGAGCGTTGGGCGATCCTATAGAGAAATCTGTCTGAGAGGTACTGACGACGAAGCGATAAGGGGGGATCGAGAGCCTCCACCTGCAACGCGTTCGTAGGGGAAGATTTCATGGCTCCCAATATGAGTCTCAGGGACTGAAACTGTATGCGGTCCATTTTTTTAAGTGCAACCTTATTGCAAGGTTCTAGGATAAAAGACCCGTAATCTAGGATGCTACGAATTAAGGCGTTGTACAGAAGTTTTTGGGAGTACGGGTGGGCACCCCACCACACCCCCGACAAACATCTAAGGATATTTATGTTTGATTGGCATTTTTGAACCACCGAATTTATGTGGGCAGCCGCAGTCAGATGAGAGTCTAGAGCAGGGGTTCCCAAAGTGGTCCAGGTGGACCCCCAGGGGTCCACAGGAGACTCAACGGGGGTCTACGTTGGCGTGACAAAAAAATGGGGGTTCACAATTCGTTAGTGGGGGTCCACGAAAATGTATCTGGTTTCGATAGTAAAGAACGAAAACAGATACTATTTTTTGTGCTATTTTAATAGCCTGGATGACTGATAAATACAAGATAGCTTTATTACGCTGCTCCTCGATTAAAATTTCGAAAAATTAAACTGACATTTTATAAAAATTACACCATTTGCCTCCAAAACTTGTCGACTGCAAGTCTGCAACAAATCGCGAGCGAGCTGTTCGACAAGCGATCAACATTCACATTTTTTGCCGAGTTTTGGGAATATGGTAGAAATGTGGTGTAGGGGGTCTACCAGAACTAGTTCACTTTTGAAAGTGGTCTATGAGAAAAAAAGTTTGGGAACCCCTGGTCTAGAGTGACTCCCAGAAATTTGACATTGTTAGAAATGGGGATCACTTGGTTATTAAATGCAATCTCAATCTGGGGAATGGCCCTCCTCCTGGTGAAAATAACAACATTACTTTTAGAGGCGGACAAAGACAGACCGTGGGAAGAAAGCCACTCGCCCAGATAGAACAGGGCTTGATTGAGGCTGTTAGCAGCCATGTCGAGGTTACTTGCTTGAGTGTAAAGAGCTAAGTCATCGGCGTATTGTAAGACATTGCAGAATGGGCTAACAGCCTCTTCCAAGTCGAAGGTATAGAGGCTATACAACAGCGGACTAAGAACTGACCCCTGAGGAAGGCCATTCCAGGTAAGACGGGGAGGAGAAAGCGTGTCGCGATGTTTGGTTACTATCGATCTTTCCATCAAAGTATTGCATGTGAAATTGATCAGCTTCTCAGGCAAACTCAGCTGGAATAATTTTTCCCTGAGTAAGGAGAGCATTACGTTATCGTATGCAGACGAGATGTCTAAGAAAACCCCAACCAGAAATTCGTTTTTAGTCATCGAAATCCTTATATCCGTGGTTAGAATAGACAGGCTATCCATAGTACCCATTCCCCGTCGAAAGCCGAACTGGCTCCCGGCCAGGATTTTCTTGTTCTCGACACACCACTCAAGACGCTTCTTAATCATATGCTCTACGATTTTAAGTAAACAAGATGAGAGGGCGATAGGGCGATACGAAGAAGCGACTGAAGGGTCTTTGCCAGGTTTTAGGATCGGAATTATTACCTGTTTTTTCCATGAGTTGGGTATGAAACCTGTTTCAAAAAACGAGTTGATAATCTGGAGAAACACTGCTTTCGTTATTTGACCCGAATGAATAATAAAGGCATATGGAATGTTGTCTAAGCCTGGCGCTGAATGACGTAGGTGGTCTAAGGATGCCTGAAGCTCTAGAATGGAAAAGGGCTCGTCAAATCTACTAGATGAAGAAGAATCATTATGATTGGTTGGAAGAGAGTTTAGGTTAGGGACAGAAGGAGGAGACAGAGAGTCAGAAAAATCCTTGAGCCAACCTGAAGAGTCGTTGCTGCTCAAATCTGAGGATACAAAGGCTCCACGGAAGCGTTTGATTGCTTTCCAAAGCAATGAAGCAGGAGTACGGGGGGATATGCTCTGACAAAATCTAATCCACCCAAATCTTTTTTTCTTTTTAAAGAGCCGCTTAGCCAAAGCTGTAAATCTTTTAAAAATAAGATAATTATCGATGGACATGCACGCACAGTATGCTTCCTCAGCTTCTCGTCTACGACGGATCATGTCTGTACAATCTAGGTCCCACCAAGGTGGTGAGAGTCGGTAAGCTCTACCTGGTTTTTTAACAGGGATATTTTTTTTTGCCACTGATGTCAGGGTTTCAACCAATCTATCGTGACAAACAAGAGCGTTATTAGGGGATACCGGGGGAAATTCACTGGCAGCGGAATCTATATCGTCGGCAAATTTGTCCCAATTAGCTTTGGAAAGGCGGAAACGAAAAATAGAAGACGAAGTTGAAGGTGGAGAAAAGGAAGAGGGGGCGGAGATACGAATAGGAAGGTGGTCACTACCACAGGAGTCCAGCAGCACAGACCATGACAGCAAAGAGGCGAGGTTGGGAGAACATAGAGATAGGTCGACTGCACTCGTGTTTAGACCAGGAGCTGTCCTGCGAGTAGGGGTGCCGTCATTAAGGAGACAGATATTTTTCTCCTCCATCAGGTCCACCAGATCACAAGCCAATGAGTCACAGACTGAGCTTCCCCACAAAAAGTGGTGACAGTTAAAATCCCCCAAGATTATGAAGGACCCCGCAAGGGCAGAAAAGAAGGGTTCGAGATCGGCAATTACGACTGAGCGTGGATCGGAAATATATATAGAAAGCACACAAAAATTTAAAATTTTGGCTGCTACTGCATTGATTCCTGAGGGAATCGGTGGAAGAGCTAATCGGCTAAAAATAGTAGATGATTTGATAAGTAAAGCAGTACCAGCATAACCATCCCCTCTGTCATCCCGAAGACACACATACCCCGGAACCCGGAATCGGGAACCCGGGACCAACCATGTCTCCGAGATGGCAAAGGCGATGGGATCATATAAATTAACCAATTGATGTATTTCATGTATCTTAGGACGTAGGCTGTGGCTATTCCATTGAATCATGTTGAATGTTAACAACATTCAAGAGTAGTCTCAGTTTGTTGGCAACGTTGGACGGTATAGGGAAGTCGTTCATTTTTGTGAACATATTGATAAGCAAAGAAAGCATGACCTCTATTAAATTGTCATTAGGAGCAGATTGAGACGGGTCATGGGATGACGAAGGGGACTGCAAAGCAACCCCGTTGGCAGGAGGTGGGGGGTTAAACTGACCTATAATAGTCTGATGGGCTGCACGATCATAACCCTGGGATAGGGGTTGTCGAGGGGATCTGGGGGTATATACGGTTTTTCTGTAACTTTGGGAGGAGGAAATATGGGTTGGGGCGGGGGGAGAAGGGGATGCAGTGACGCGTTGGGAATTTGGGGGGTTAACGGGAGCAAACATAGTCCTAGCGGCATCTGAATAAGAACGCCTAACCAGTGGAAACCTTTCCGAAGCCTCTGCGTATGGAATGTTCTCTTGGGCCATGGTAGCCTTAATAGCCTTTTGGCGACCTTGCTCTGGGCACGTCTGACTCGTAGCGAAGTGTCTGCCTGAGCAGAAAAGACATGAAGCTAACTCTTCCTGAACAGGACAACTTCTTCCAATATGCTCCTTGGTACATTTAAAGCAGCGAGGTTTTGATCTGCATTGGTCTGCCACATGTCCAAACCTGCAGCAACTATGACACTGGATGGTGGGAAGCTGATAGGTCTCAACAATGATGGATGTATACATGCTAAAAATCCTAGCCGGCAGAACCTGTCCGCTAAATGTCAGAACAACTGTACCTGTGGGGACCCATTCTATAACCCCCTCTCTGTGGATTTTCCTATTTAGCCTTCGTGCTTTTAAAATTTCCCCACAACCCGTTGGCAGTTCTACTGTTTTGACAAACTCATCCATGGAAAACTCTGTTGGGATACCTCGAACAATACCCATTCGGGTAACATTAAATGTTGGGATGACTGCCACAAATTGCTTTGCAGCCAGCAGAGGATCACTGAGAAAAGAATTGGCAGAGTCCCCAGATTTAAATTCAATTGAAATCCTATTCCTGCCTACACTTTTAATTCCCTCTCTTTGTATGTTTTGTACTTTACAATTGACCATTACTTGGCCAAACTTGATAGGATTCAGTGTAGTCCCAGCCGCCGGGTGGGAATCCGATCGAGAGACGTGCACTAAATAGGGTCCCGTATCAACGTCACTATATTTTTTAGTCTCAATTAGGCTCGGGTGAGAAAATATTTGCTGCACCGCGGATGCGGGAGCCCTATTTTGCAGTTTTGATGGCTCTTGAACGTCATCTCGAGGATGAGGTCTTTTATTATTGCGTCTTTCAGCCACCGATTGCTCACCAGAGAAAATATCTTGCGACATTTCGATTGATGGGCAATCGGGAGCCGCTATATCGGAATCATTCTGTATATCGGGAGGTTTAGGGAGGATTGGAGCCATAGTTAGTTAAAGCTATGGTTATCAGCACACAATACGGTTAATACACTTACTGCTACCGCAGATACGACACAGGAACACAACGAAACGACTTAAATAACACTAAATTTGATTTGGTAATCTACGCACACGTGCTGTCACCAAAAAACCGCCAAGGCAAAAACAAAAGGCCCTTTTTTCCACGTTCACAGCAATTCAACATTTGCATGCATTCGCAACATCGTAGTAACATCCAATGATACTTAATTATAATAATTATAAAATTTTCGATAGAAAAATCACGACCGCTTCAAATCAAGTTTCCCGCTCTTTTTTTCAAAACCGATCTTAACAATACTTATTATTCACGTAATTTTCCAAATTGACGTTTAATTGCCGCCGAAACAACAGAAAGCGTAGCAACAAGCGTAAAGAGCTTTTCTTTTTAGTTTCAAAAATGGAACGAACCATGGATCCTGATTCTAATTAGTTGTCCAAGCGGCCAGTAATAGAAATTCAACTATCATGATTTTTAAAATCTTTTAATAATTAAAGATAGAACAGATTTACTTTTTTAAATATTTTATGAGTTTTTTAACTCATTGGCTATATTCTGGCATAGTCAATAGTGATTTAATCAATATAATTTTTACTCATAACGATAGTTCATTCTGTGTTTACCTAAGTTTTATGTACTGTTTCTAATTATATGTCCACCACTGTAAGTACTGTTTCATTTAAGTGCTGTGCTGTTTTTTTGTTTCATTTAAGTGCTGTGCTGTCTTCTTATGTATTTATTCAAAAACGACATTATGTGCTGAATCCTATCCTAATTGCGGTTTGATATCGGATTCTCCTATTCTATTAAAAACATACACACCGTGTAATAGGTTACAAATTGCATAGTGGAAGTGTGTAAGTTCACAAATCATAGTTCAGGCATTAGGCATTAGGTACTTTGTAGTAATGGTCCCAGATTTAAAACCAGCCATACTATAAATACAATTTCAAAAGTAGTGAATAATAAACAGTCATATTTTGTCAGGTTACTTTGTATATCTTGCGCTTTTTGTTAGCATATTGGTTGGTACTCAAGCTAGCTGAGCACTACTTTAGGCACTAGCTCAATAGGTTGGACACTAATATACACATCTTTGAAATTTTGTAAACTCTGTAGTTCTTCACCCTCCTGCATAAATACAAGTGTAAACCTAATTTCTTTAATTTTGCAATAAAGTTTTAAATGTCTCATCAGCTTATCAACCAGATCCAAGAACTCAATAAATATCCACACATAACTAATAGTGGAGTCTTTAATAACGTGTGTTTAGAGTCCCTAATTGTCATTAGAACTAACATGTTTATACTTAAGCATTTTCATTGAGTGTTGTTATAATATAACCCTAACCTGAGCGAACTGCTGCTATTATTGGAGAAGTTTAATCATTGTCCGACTCTGTTGGAAACCAGTTTAGGCCAAACAATAAGTCAGACAAAATGATGGGTTGAAACCCATTCATGACATGGACATAAAAGCCTGAGAAGGAATACCGCCGCATATTAATATTATAAGAAAATATGTAATGCATTTTTTAAAAACTAAATATGTAATTTAACTTCTCAGTCAATAACTGTAATGAAATAAGACTGAAAAACGATAATATTTTGTTAATATTGTTTTTCTAATGCATAGTCAGCAGCTGTTATATACATATGCGACATCAATGGGCTAAAAATATTTGATGGATCGGATACTTACTAAAGGCTTAATGCGCGTGTCCGATATTTTAGAGCAGAATGAAGTATATCATTGCCAATGATTTTACGAGTTCACAAAATGAAACCACATAAGCAAATCGACCCCCAGTTTTAATCACTAACATGTATTTCACTACGAATAAACCATTTAAAGCTTTAAATACTTAATATAATTTAATATTCATACAATCGAGAATAACGGACCGCAAACAATGAATATAAAAACGAGTAATAACCGGGAACAACTTCACAAAAAAAAACGTTTTACCAGGCCGAATATTCCAAAATAGCACATATAAACGCATTTAAATTGAATATTTAAGTGTATCCGCCAATAAACAATCGTAAATCTCAATTTTTCAGCGAAAACCGTAAGCCATAACGACACGTGCCGAATACAGCATAAAAAGCTTACAGCTCAATAAATACTTACAATAAATAAAATATCACAAACAAAATCACCTAATTCATCATAAACTTACCGGTTTAACACAATAAACTAAACCTAAAATTATTTTTTAAAACGATGTCTATCAAAGCTTGCGTTGCTCGCGGCCTATTAAATAGGGATGCCGTAAAAAAAATATCAAACACCGTTTGTTTTCTATTTCCTATGCTTCATGGCTGTTATTTTATTATTATCTCATTTTCGTACTCTCTTCATCAGTCTGTGGTAATAAAAAAGAATAATTATGTAACATAGACTATGACAGCTTCTCAAGCAAGACACATACGATTTCGTTACCTACAATACGATACCCGTGGATATACCAAAATAAAAAATATTTTGCACTATCTGTCGCAGCAAACTAGAGAGACAAGTAGCCAACATAAGCATAACATTTAAACTCAGTCGCTTTTAGGCCGGCCATACATGTAAAGTTTCCGGGCACGGAATCCGAATTCATTTTCCGAATCAGGATACCCGAATAAATTCTATAAAAAGTCTATTGGCTACCGAAAACGTCAGGTATTTTTCCGTAAGGGATTATTCCGCGCATTCGTTTCGGAATTTAGCCCGCATTCCATCGGAAAAGAACCGATGTCGTCGTCCTTAACGCAACGCTCGCATACATTTTGTTCCTACTGGCGCACACGGGCGGAATCAGTCACACATAGGAAAAGCAGTTCTATATTTAGATAAAACGAGAAAGTGTTGACAATGATCCAATGAACCTGGTAGGTCTAAAGCAATATCACTTGGTGAAAGATATATACTCGTACTTAATAGTTCATACCGGCACCAGTAAAGTATTTGTTCCAAATTGTGTACTTGCATGTAAAAATTAAGGTACCTTAGCTATGCCAGCATTGTAAAAATTACACCAAGAGGGTAAATAAAAACTTTTGCCAAACCTGCCTCGACCGTGTCATTTTGATTACCTAGTACACTGTGATAAGATACATTCTTATTATCAAACAGTAAGTACGTTTAAATAAGCCTTCAAGTCGCAATAACGGAAAATACACGTTGAAGAAATGGTTGGGAGATAATAATATACAATATCCGAATGATGCACAAAAGGAAGAACTTCTAAGTTTGATAACAAAACTCTAAGGAGAACCATTATTTGAAATTGATCATTTGCATGGTTACAGTATCATCAGGTTACCACCATACCACTGTGACCTTCATGCGATGAAGCCTAAGGATTAAGTTCAAATAAGTCTACTCTAAATGAGTACTTCAGTAAAATTACTGCAAATAAATGCCACAAAGAGTGTGATCATGTGATTTATTCGGAACAAAAATATTGGGAACAAAAATACCATTTAATTGTCGATATACAAGATATACTTTTTTCTAAATCATTTATGTATTCTTATATATTTTTTATTATTAAATTATATTATTTAATATAACATAGGTACTACAATTAAAACTTAAAACTAAACTTATTTAAATTAAAATACAACTAAGCTACTAAGATGTAAATAATAATCATCATAATAATAATCGCAGGTCCTCTCGCGGCATGGTCCTTAAGACACTTGCATTACCTCTCTGGATAGCTAGCCCAATCCTTTGGGAGAGGTAAGCAAAATGTATAGGTAGGGCACTGGTATGGGACGCGACGTGTGTTGACACATTCGCCCTTTCCCACGTCCAGTCAACCCGTAATCGGGCCGGTGCAGCAGCTGATCAGGCCCAAACCATCAAGCGCTGCAAATATTCATCATAATTAAATAATTACGAATTTGTGGCACTTGCAGTGGAGACCATGGGACCTTGGTCAGCCGATATGAAAAGCTTTATTAAGGCGCTGTCATCCCGGCTCATAGACGCCTCCGGAGATCCTAGAGCTGGTGCTTACTTCTCCCAAAGGATTGGGCTAGCTATCCAAGATATATCACCTCATTCTACTAATATTATATACTCGGAAATTTATGAGCATGTACTTAAGTCAGTTTGAGTGAATATTTGGTACTCTTTCTACTAAGTAACTACTGGACGAAGTTTGATGGAACTTGACAGTATTTAATAAATAAGTCCCCACACGCACGGGCGCTTGGGGGGTTCTTTCTATGCATGCATTCTCACAATATTTACATGTCAGCAATTAATAAACACATTTTTAATACTTATCGTAGTATACCGTATTTGTTATAATGCTCATCTATTTCCATAATATAATAGTTTGACGAGTGATAATAATGTGCATTTACATAAGGGCCATTTTACAATCTTGCATCTCTTACTTTCCTTTATTATAAAAAAATAAGTTGGTTGAATCCCGCAGATTTGACCGCAGGGTTGTGGGCAGGGCCACTTGATATTGTTTTAAATGTCTTTCTCGGCTTAGTCTTTTAGCCCTTGTCATGTCATAATAAATAAATAAAAATAGCACAACCGAAAAAATGTGCTCAAAAAAAAATCAGTGATTATTTATGAAAACTAGAATGCAGTGGGTATGATCTGCCAAATATTTAGACTAATGTTTAAAGAATGTATTTTTTTAACCACTGATGCGTTTTCGCGTTGATGTAGAAGTGAGATCTATAATAACTGTTGCTTTGGTCGAATCAGAAACTCTGTGAGGTACGTTTGGCTGGGTTGTATGGGATGAGGGTAGATTGGAATTGGGCATTCAATTGTGGATGAGCGAGGTGATGAGAGCTGGAATGGCATTGTGTATGTACAGGTAAAGTTAGTAATTTAATTATTATTCTGGGCCTATGACCGTAATTATTTCTATATGCTTGTAAATTTGTGGTTTTGGTGTGAGGATGATACCAATACTCGAGTAACACAACCTGAAATGATGCACTGATGTTGTTTTATACCCCTACGATAAAGGCAGAATCAGGTTATGATATCAGCGCCTACAAAATGAAAATCACATGCTCACATGTTTTGCATAAATAAGTACTAAGACAGTCAGCTTTGAAGCGCTGTAAAACTACTACTTAAAATAATTTTCAACCTGTTTAAGAATGACATGACAGGGTTTTCAGTCCAAAACGACATTGTTTACAAAGATTGAAGTGTTGCAAAGGGTGAGTATAGTGAACGAGCTTAAACCTTGATAATAATTTTAATAGTTTTACAAGTGATACCCAGTATTAAGACCATTTTCTACTAATTCATATGGTTAAAGGTAAGTTATAAATAAGAGGCGGTATATTATTATCGTTTGTTAAGTTAGTTAATTTGGAATGGAGATAGCTTATACCTTAGATTGGCACAAAGTATAGGCTTCTTTTCATCCCGGAAACTTAAAATATCCCGAGGGAATAACCTTAGTTGGAATCTACGCGGACGAAGTCGGGGGTAGAAGATAGTGCTCAATATATTATGTAGAAATAGTAACTATATTTAAAGGCCTACTCGTTTTTACTGAATGAATAGTGAGTGACGTAATTTTGGTGCCCAGGATAAATTTGGTTTAGTCTAAGGCTAATAAATGGATGAGGTTTTTGCACTTAATGGTTTTCAACAGAAATCTATGTGCAGGTGCAATTTTTTCATCAGTTATTATCATTTAATTTACATACTATTAATAAGTTATTTTAGTATTAAGTGGTACATTTGTTTATTTTTACTGTCAAGCATAGAAACATCTTGCTCATTCGCAACTCAGGAGCTAAATCAATTTAATCAATTCCAATTAATTAAACAAATATACTACTCTCGATATAATGTATTATAATTAAATTAATAAAAGCGAATTAGATACGACACGCGAAAATTTTACTCAGTATAAATGAAAATAAAAATAACCAAATAGAGTCTGACCAGTGAGTGGTGAAACAATAAAATGGCGGCAAAATTAAAATATCACTAGTTGGTAACACAAAATGCATAGCAACTGGATAGGTACTCGTAATGTGACAGCTTGTTTCATAGGTAAGTTGCCATGTGAATAATTTGAAAAAAAATGCTTGTGACACGACTGGTTGGTCAGACTCTACCAAGTCTAATTTATTTCGTGGTGTTGCTACACCTAATATTTGGCCACATTAAGAAATATAAAATCAGAATACAATGACAATTCCAGTCCAGACTTGAAGCGTATCTTCACGTGATCTTCACAAATGTTCAGGTGAGCGTAGTATGCATCTTATCCGAGTTCCCACTTCTGTTGATATATTTAGTGAGACATTGGACCCGATTCTACAGTGGCCTCTAAACTTCCTAATTTTATTTACGTGTCGCTAAAACACTTTAATATTTTATGAGCAGCTGTCATAATCAAATGACAGCGCCATGACAGCGCTAATTTGAATCTGACACTTCTTATTTTAGGCGGTCTCATACATTGTAAGCTTGACTTTCTGGAATAGCACTGGTTAAATCTGCCGTTAGACGGACGACGGACTATGTCTTAAAATTAGACAATTTAGTTTTAGTTAGTTTTAGGCTATTTAAGCGATGTGCACGTAGAATCGGGTCCAAAGTCATAAAGTAGTTGCGTTATTTTGTGTACACTCGGTTAAGAAATCAAAGAAATAATACGTCAGCCACGCAATTCAAACGTTTATTAATCCCTTACAATCAGTAAATATACAAAATACTGGTCGATGGGTTGGATGGAAACGGATTATAAAACCATGCAACTATTATTGTCCTAGCCTACAACAATAGTCCAATTTTTCTCAATACATTATTCAAAAGTATACATACTGCTATCATTGCTTACTGTTATTATTGCTGGTTATTTATATTATTTGACCTAAAATCTTTTGCCATAAAACTACTAGCTAACTATCTATAGCTAAAGCTGTCATGTTTTTAGAATAATGTACTGAATGATGAAAATTTTACTATTTTTGTTGAAAATGTTTAGAGTGGCGACGTTCGTAACTTCAGCATTCGTAGACGAAAATAACACGGGATTTGACATTTGGGGAAATTGTATGACGTATGACGTTTGGCTCGGTTAATGTTGAAGTAATGCTAGTGAATATAGAAACATTCCAGGTCTATGGCGATGTTAATACTTCAACGTATTTGTCATTTTGGCGACAATGATACCGATACTTGAGTAAAACCACCGTGTGTTGTGATGCTAGTGTTGCTTTTTCCTCTAGGCAAAATATATATTATTTTAACTAAAATAAATAAATAAATATATGGGGACAATCTCACACAAATTGACCTAGCCCCAAACTAAGCTCTAGGCTTATAGTAAGGGTACTAGACAATGATAAACTTACTTGTATAGATAAATACATACTGAAATACTTGGAAAATACCCAAGAATCAGGAATCGCACTAGCTTCGTAGGCAGGGTCACTACCGACTAGGCTACCGCGCCGCGTCGATAAACATTACCAGATACTGAAAGAAAGCAGCAGCAGTAGTGGCCAGGGCTGAATTAACCATGTCAGGGGCCCGTAAGCATTGCAATTCTGGCAGTTGCCTACCTCGCCTTATGGATAATCCGGCCCTGGCAGTGGCAGTGGCAATCGGCATTCGTATGTTTGTTTGACAGTGACTTGAGTATTGTAATAAAAACACTATTCGCGTTGGAATACTTGTTTTTGTATATCTGACAGAATTCGGCAAAAGCAATAAACACGCAACATCCCAATATACAACATATGGGTAAGAACAAATAACTATCAACTGTATAAGTTCATTAGAGTTTGAAAGACCGAGCGTCGATTGATTTCTGACCCAAAAACTCCAATTCCACAGTTTACATCAAAATCTTTAGAGCCGTTTTTGAGAACACAACGAAAAACCAAATATTATATTCCCCATATACTTAGGATACGGGTGGGAGCTATCATACAGAGGATAAATAAAGAAATTGTGATATAAATTCGCACACATTCGCACAGTGACTCTCGAAAGTGACTTTCCGCTAACGTACGGATAGGAAAACAAATTTCACATCAATTCATTATAAACTAAACGTGATAGTTATCATTTTTAAATGACACATTCGCACAATAAGGAATATCGTATGTAAATTTCCGCTTCTTGAAAAGTAGTTTTAGCTAAGTCGCATTCTGATTTACGTGGCTAAAAATTGCGTTGGAATAAACTCTTAGCGAACCAAGGCTTTCTGTAAACTGTTGGTCAAACAAGGGGAAACTGTCTCCTTCTGCTTTTAATAGTCGCAATTCGCTAAAAAGAAATGCTTGAATTCACAACGTGGATCCTAAATTACACTTTATAACCAGACAGACACTATGGCCACTTTCATGAAGACTTGGTTAGCCTTTCTAAGCCACTGATCCAACTTCGTCAAGGAACCCAGACCAAGGTGATTTCGTATTATTTAAAGTAGCAAATGCAAGTAGTCAAACTCCCTCCAAATATTGTAACCCCGTAAATGATCTTGTAAATATTTAAAACGAGAAAATATATTTGACTCAACTACTTTTACACAACATTCGATAAAAATCGAAACAACAATGCTCAAGTTCACCGAACGAACGTAAGTTGATTTATTTACTTAATTGCTTTCACGAGATCTCCCAAAATTTATAGGTCCTTAATGTTTCCCAGTACCTGCTCCGAGATTTTCTCGGAGGGTACTTTCTGTACAAGCCCTGGTTCACGTTGAACGATAATACAAACATTTTGCCAAATACTGAGCGATATATATAAAGTTCGCAAGCTTCAAGAGTGGTTACTTACCGAATATTTGGGAATTCCGTTTCGTATTCGTAGACATAAGGGCCAGATGATCCGGAAGGAAGATCCATATCTCCAATATCAGGGAACGCCTAGATCCTCTGGACGCGCTCTACAAACGGTGAGACGTTACAGGCTTATTTACCACGTCCTGTAGGAGTAAACGGAAAAATAGGAATCCTTGGAGACAACTGCTGCAGCGGTGTTTGTTATTTAATAGTAAAATTATATGAAAAAAATTAATAAGCTGAAGGCGAGGCGGAAAATGCATCTTCGAAACTTCTTTTCGTTCGTGCATTAAAGAAATACTTTTCTGCATATATTCACAATATTGTTATGAAAATATCTCTCAAACCTAAAATACCATAGGTCAATTAAGTAAAATGCTGTCAAAAACTTAATATTTAAATTAAGGTACTTTAGTTTTACTCAATACTTTATGTTACAGGAGCCCCGGGAAATGATACAAACCAGCGAAGATATACAACAGCTTATATTTCTGGCAGTAGGGTTACATAATATTCCGATATCACAGCCGTACGGTCTCATGGGTTTTCTCCGTCTGCCCGGTGGCCGCCTGCGCTTCCTACCGCCATACGAAAATAATAAATATTAACTACCCTTTACTTTCAATAAATAATTTCTAATTAAAATGATAAAATAAATGGCGTTTAGGAGTAATGCTAACAGTCGGCCGTCCTGCAGTCGGGATGCCCCCATTCCGATTGACTCGGCCATTCTATTAGAGGTATGGCCTCATACCTACTATACTCATTACCAGTAATACATTTGTGTTTTACTTTATCTGACATTGTTCATTATCATGAAATCAAACTATACAAATAGATAAATCAACAAAATATTGAATGCCAAAACATGTTATTTGTCATTATAAGAACTAATAAAGAGTACTTTGAACACATTTACTATATTATGTATCATTCCGCAAGTTATGTATTTTAGGTTATTTCATCTCGTTCAGGCCACCCGCAGGCCTTTATAAAACACTTGCCAAAGGCCACCCGCAGGCCTTTATAAAACACTTGTTATAGGCCACCCGCAGGCCAATATTCATTCAGTCTTCCGTTTGGCCATCCGAAAGCCTTGGCATGCCAGTGCATCCTCAATGATTATGTGACCACCCGAAGGTCATATTTTATCTTCAATCAACTGCATGTGCGAGGTAATATCCGATCACCCGGTATCTATGCTGCAACTGGTAGGACAGGAATGGACAACTGTTATTTATACTTAATACCAGATTATTACATCAATCAAATATTGTGTCAAATGCTAACCGTAATAGTGAATATGCTAACAGATAACCTTGAATAAAGCAAAATAGTGAATACAGGCAAATTACTTTTAGTCTGGCACCGACATCCAATTCATTCAATGTCTACGTAATCGTATAATCCTAAAACGGTGTAGTGTTAGTGTTACAATATCTCGTGAAAGCTGACGTTGATGTCTGGTATATCAGGAAACAATATGGTGTAATAACTAATAATATGTTTTATTCATCGTTTGATTCCGTGTCGGTATTGTCACTGATTTCACTAGCAATTGGTGATACGCATATTGTAACCCATGGCTTAAGTTGATCAGCACTATATATATTTTTGTACGGTCTCTGAGCATGTCCGGGAATGCTCGATACTTCGTATCTATCATTCTCTAAGACCGCTGTAACCTTAAAGGGCCCACGAAACTTAGGAGCTAGCTTTTTGCTTTTCCCCTTTTCAGGGTTGTGGTTGGGAATCATTATCAAGTCACCCTCCTTAAAAACTTTAGTTAATGCCCTGTTTTTGTCGAAATTTGCTTTCATTTTGATCTGTCCTTTCTCTATTCTTTCATGCACAATTTTTCTCATTTCTTGTCTATCCATATCTGATAACTGTTCTTCCGTTTCCAGAGCCCCTTTTAGAATGCCTTCGCTCTGACTTGCTGTTCTTTGCCCAAACATAATTTCAGCTGGAGTTTTCCCTGTACTTTTGTTGACAGTATTATTCAAACTCCACTGTAGTTTATTAACGTGAGTGTCCCAGTCTCTCTCATCCAATCCATGATTCATAGCGGATAGTGAATTCAATATTGTCCTGTTATACCTCTCGATTTGTCCATTTGCTCGAGGGGTCGCAACGGCATTTAAAACGTGTTTTGCCCCAATCGAAGCAACGAAAGTTTTGAACTCTTTTGAGGTAAAACTGGAACCCTGATCAGATATTATAATTTGCGGTATACAAAAAGATGTAAAAATGTCATCTAACACTTTAATAGTGGTTTTAGACTTGGTATTTCTTACTGCCTTGACAAAAATGTATTTGGTGAATGCGTCTATAATGCCAAGTATATAAGTGTTTCCTTTTTTACTTTTGATAAAGGGACCTAAATGGTCCATGTGAACCGTGTGAAATATAGCATTCACTTTGGGAATAGGATGCAAGTAACCCGATTTCTTGCCTACCAGTTCTTTATTGTATGCACAGTTAATGCAAGCGTTAACATATTTCTTGACGAAGCGTTTCATTTTGGGGAACCAATAATCTGCTTGTATCTTCTCTAAAGTCTTGTCGATAGCAAAATGGCCCGCTTCGTCATGATTGAGCTGACATATCCTCCACCGAGCAGAGCTCGGTACGACCCATTTTAATTTAGAGCCCACGCGTCTATAAACTTTGGCATCGCGGAGAACGTAATTAGTTGTAATGTCCTTAATATCTTCCTCACTAGTTTGGAGAATACTTTTTACGTGCTTGATGCGTGGATCTGTCATTTGTACTGTGTGGAGCCAATCATTGGTGTTAATGTTGAGAATATCTATCGCTTCTTGAGTGTCTGTTGTAGCCGTTGGATTGCGGCTCAAGGCATCCACGTGTTGCATGTTGTGCCCAGGTCTATACTCGATCGTAAAAGTGTATTCTAGTAGCAGCAACCACCACCTCGCTATCTTGGGTATAAGATCTCTCTTTGTCAATGTAGACCGCAATGCATTACAATCTGTGATCACCTTAAATTCTAGTCCAATAAGATAAACCCGAAACTTTTTAAGGGATAACACCACCGCTATCGTCTCCAATTCATAAGAATGCCAAAAGCTTTCTTCAGGCGTGGTTTGCTTACTATAATAGGCGACAGGTCTGAAAGGAGATTCTTCATCTCGTCTCTGGAGCAGGATTCCACCAACACCCAATTTACTGGCATCACAATGAACTTCCGTGATATATTTCGGGTCATACAATGCCAGTATCGGTCTCGCAACTAATTTGGATTTTATGTCTTGGAATGCGGTTTCCTGTTCATCACACCATTTCCAAGGTACACCATTCTTAGTCAGTTTGGTTAGCGGTTGTACAATTGAAGCAAAATTATAAACAAATCGTCTAAAATAACTAGCCAAACCAACAAACTGTCTAATTTGATGTACATTGGTTGGTTTAGGAAACTGTGCGACTGCCTGTATTTTGTTATTTCCAGGCTTGAGCCCCGCCTCCGATATCTCGTAGCCAAGATAATCAATCTCTGATTGGAAAAAGAAACACTTCTTAAGGTTAAGTGTTAGGTTGGCCTCGTGCAAAAGCTGCAAAATTGATTCTAGCTTACTAAAAGCTTCCTCTATAGAAGTACCTGTCGATAATAAATCATCTAGGTATGGAATAGCTAACTCAAATCGCTTAGCTCCAAGTGCCTTGTTGATCATACTCTGGAATACGGCGGGAGCATTCACCAGCCCAAAGGGCATTCGGGTATACTCATAATGGCCGTCAGGAGTTACAAAAGCCGTGATATAACGTGACTCCTCTGCCACTGGTATCTGATAGTACCCGGATGCCAAATCCAAGCTCGTAAAGAAAGACTTGCCACTAAGCCGATCAAGCTGGTCATCTATAACGGGCATTGGGTAACTGTCCTTTATCGTATTCTTATTTAGCGCCCTATAATCGACACAAAGTCTGTAGTCGTTATTTTTCTTGCGCACTAACACTATCGGACTAGCAAACGGGGATTGAGACTCGCGTATGATGTCGTTAGACAATAACTCTCCAACCATTTCCCTAACCTTGGCACGCTCACTATACGGCAGTCTATATGGCCTGTACGTAACTGGAGTATTGTCTTTAAGGCGGAGGGTCATTTCTGCTATGTTAGTTAGCCCTAGCTCTTGCATGCTAAATGCAAAACAATTCCTAAATTTATTTAACAACAAAAGCAACCGATCTTTATCAGCGTCTAATACTTTTGGACCAACATTTAACATATCCGGTGTAATCGGTTCTTTGGCTTGATTATCATTGATGCGTTGGACTTGAGTATCAGCAGTGATATTGTTAACTATTCTATGTTCTGTTTCAGAAAAGTGCGGCTGCTTATTCTCTAATTTAATAGCTCGTCCGAGTAATTTTAGTTTAGACAAAGTGACAGGTCTGGACGAAGGATTAATTACTATACAACGTCCCTTGCCGTTATGAAATTGATAAATTCCTTGCAATAACATGTACTCACTATTTGGTTTCATACAGGCACTCCCCGGGAGAAACAACAATCCCGTAAATTCGTTGTCTGTGTGTACATCGATATCCGTGAGCCCTACAATGTCGACCTTGTCGGTATTTATGACGGCTATACGTTCCACGCTCGTGTCATCGCAATATAATGTCAGCTCTTTACTTGTCTTGTGAACTACTACCGTCGGTAATTCTGTTAAGGTTTGTCCTATCAGGACATCAGTCTTAAGTAAGTGGTCTGAAACAACGTATGCCTCGACGTTGGCATCTACTGCATCTACCTTAATATTAACTATTACCCTAGCCTGAGGAGTAACGCTTCCAAATGCAAAACCATTAATAATAGGGAGATTGGTTTTATTTATTGTTAATCCTAACTTTCCAACCAGTATCTCTTTAATTAAAGTGCACTGGCTTCCAAAATCTACATAACCGGAACACAACATATTATTAATGGTGACTGATTTAAAATACTTACTATTAGCTTGCTCAGTGCTAGATATCTGTAGCACGTTCTGGATATTGTTAGGTTTATTAACCATGGGATTCTCACTAGGTTGTGGCGGTTTATATGTGCCAGCATTACAATTTTGAGAACCGTGCCCGAGGCGCGAACATTTCTCGCAGCGTTTAAGGGGTTTCGTACATTTACGAGCCGTATGCCCAACTTCCTCACAATTAAAACAACGAAGAACATATTTATTTGTTGATTGTTCGCGAATGCCCGACGAAAACTTATTAGTATTATAATGACGACTCGTGCCATTCCCACGTTCTTGCTGCCGCTGAGATTCATTTCTCGTAAACTGGCCCTCTCTTCTAGGGTAGGCGTTATTTCGTTTGGATATACGACGTAAATATTTCAGTAACTGTGCCGGTCTTCTGAAGTTCGAGCCTTGAGCATTGAGGCGTATACCGTGATCAAAAATGCCACTTATTATGCAGTCAACTGCGTTTCGACCTCTCAGACCGCACATTCTTACAAGTCTCGCCTTGTCATGGAAATACTCTTCCAGGGTCTCTTCGCGTCTACTTTTCCTACTGAGCATTTCACCCAAACGGTCCGCATAATTCCTATCATCTGGAAAAGCTCGTATTATTTTCTTTTGCCATTGTTTCCAACCCAAATCAACAGTACTTCTGCCTTGATACCATTGTTTTGCATTCCCAGCCAACTTTGGTATGGCGTAGTAAATTATCTGTCTTTCGCTCCAGCCGTATATTTTCGCGGTCTCGTTTACTTTTCGAATCCAGCTTACCGCTGTCTGTGAGTGAGCATCTGGGTCGAACTGTGGAATAACGTTGTGTGCACCTTCGAAATGGTTTGCTTTGCCTCTTATGATCTTTGCAAACTTTTTAAGGAAACCAGTCTCCTGGCTACTCCCAGATCGGGACCGATATCGCCTTCGCTTTCCATGTCGATGACGGTGACGACTAGTTCGCGCCCGGCTGCTTTTGAACGACGAACTTGACGACCGCGAGACAACCGAATTTGAATGATGACGTCGTTTCCTACTACGATCTACAGGGCGGTAAGTACTATCACTGTCTACATCTGTCAGCACTTTGTAGTGAAGCCGTTTACCTGTGGAACGGCGACCTCGGCGATTACGCCGGTTAGCCTTTGTACAAATTGTATTATCCGAGCTAACGTTGCTAATGTCGCTGCTACTATCACTACTACTCGATGACGATCTGCGGCGACGGGAACGACTGCGGTAGGTCGTCCGCGCTAGTTGTCTCCTATTCGATTTAGTGACTGAGCGCCGTCGACTTCTGTAGCTCTTAGTACGTCTGGAGCTACGTGGCGTTCTGTTAAGCATTCTCCTATTAGGAGGAGGTGTATAACGCGACTCGTCGCCCGAGGACATCTTGCCAGACAGTGAGCGAGTGAAAACTACAATAGCGTATGTGCCCAGATCGTGTTAAACATATTATAAATCAGATTTGTTAATTTATTTGTGATGTAATAATCGGCAGTCATTTATTTTATATTTAGTATAATTCAATAGGTATGATTATTAGTAGGAAGAAACGAGGGAAAAGAAATGAAAACATTGGTAAATTTTTGTAACAGAGCAATATTCCTAACAATTTTTTTTTTTTTTTTTTTTTTTTTTTTTTTTTTTTTTTTTTTTTTTTTTTTTTTTATATTCTTAGATACCAAGAGCTGTAGTTTTGAACGGCATAACCAGGTAATAAAACATTAAGAAGTCTGAAAACCACATCTTCGCGTTGTTCTATAACTCAATCACACCTATGTTTATATTTATTACATTCTTATTATATATTCGTATATATTTTATCTACGTAAGTATAACACGTCACACTAAGTGTCAGATCGAAAACCACAGAATCACAATCACAATGCTAAGATTAGTCAACACAATTTTAACGTTTTATCAGAAACGTAAACAAAGGAGTTGTAATCATGAACTTCACACAGAACAGAAATCAAGAAAAGTGTTTTTATTTATCCATTTTTAAACATAGGATCTATACCGATGCCTTTAAGTAGGCATTTATTTCGAATGAGATTGAATGTGTATGTAAAAGACTACATGATTTTGCCTTGACACGAAAGTACAGTACGTAATTAATTGGGTACTAGGTACTGCTACCTTTGTTTAAAGTTGAATCTTGATTCTGTACTTTATTTTGTGCGTAAATGCATTGTGAATGTAAAACAGTGACAGTGAAACACAAAACACATTATTATTATTATTATTTTTAATTCATACAAAGAACCAACAACATAAACTGACCAATACTCATCCTTATTTCGTTGCAGTTAGGTTCATGAGCGATCAATTAATTATGTTGTTGATGGTGTTTTACTAGTCGTTCCTTATAAAAAATAAACAATAATAGCAGTGTTAAAAAAAATAAAAAAAAGTTCATACCTTTGGATTTTTTTCAACGTTCTTACCACTTCTGACTGTTACAGGAGCCCCGGGAAATGATACAAACCAGCGAAGATATACAACAGCTTATATTTCTGGCAGTAGGGTTACATAATATTCCGATATCACAGCCGTACGGTCTCATGGGTTTTCTCCGTCTGCCCGGTGGCCGCCTGCGCTTCCTACCGCCATACGAAAATAATAAATATTAACTACCCTTTACTTTCAATAAATAATTTCTAATTAAAATGATAAAATAAATGGCGTTTAGGAGTAATGCTAACATTTAGGAATAATACAATAATTTCGGAAATGATCGGAACACACCAAATAAATAAAAGAAAAAGAGACTTAATTAAAATTATTTAAATATTTACTTACGTTTGAAAAAAGCAAATTATCCGAAAAACGAAGGAGAGAATTATTAAATTTTCCCGCACGACCGATCGCACTCCCGTTTGATTTAAAATAAATTATTTTGTGACGCTAGACGCTAGTCCTCGGAATTCGACTAACATCATTATTGAAGTGTCTCTCAACAAGAAATATTCGCTAAAGCAATAAGATAAGGCCGCAGCGTTAACATGCAGTCGTTGGATAAACGTCCGTGCGTATGAGGGCTAAGGCGCCCATTCACTATCCAGCATAGCAGTCATCGTTCCATCCTACGCTTCATGCATGGGCCCTACTTTGAAAACCGAACTTCATGCTCTATCCCTTACTCTTGACACAGTGGAACGAAAGGGACGAGGAATCGGAAGTTTCGAATTTAGCGCTCCGTAGTAACCATCTAGGTTGGTAAATATGGTGGCATAACGTCCGGCAACACTGAGCTGACTTTAAGTATAAAAATAAACTTTGGTGTCGTGTTCTAGCCATCATTCAGAACCACTAAATTAAAAAATATTACCGAGTTACTGTCACTCCACACTGGTGACTAGATTATAGATTGGGATGGAACTAAGTAGAGCCTGTAGTGTAGCTTAGCTTAGAAGGGTTGGGCTGCGTGGTAGGGTTGTCTTTGCAAGTTGTATTAACTGGGATATACCTAAAAAACTCCGTTTGAGTTTATTTATTTAATTTGAAAGAATAGCCTTTCATAAGAATAATTAAAATATTTTTTCAATAAATAAACCTTACCTTCTAACAACAATAAAATGACGTAGCAGTTTTAACGCCCTAAGAACATTGAACAAGTCTGAATATTATGTTTTCTGTAAAAACATCGTGAAGATTTCTCTTAAAAACGATTATGTAAAAGTGTAATTTTCGCTACCTACAGTACAGAGTCCGACCAGCGAGTATTGTTATAAAACATTTCAAGCCTGCCGCAAGCAACACCGCGGGAAAGCTAAAATCATAATAAGGTAAAATGGGGTTTTTGAATTGATTAATTTTAAAAATTAATCTTCTGTAACTCCTGCATTTAATCGTTAAATAATTTATTAAAAATATCATATTAGCGATTACTTATTTGGAGTAACTTAAAGCAGCTTGAGCCAGACTACGGTAGACGGCTTAATAGAAAAAAACATTACGCACCCTAAAATCTTATTTCTTAAAATGGGGCTACTTTGATTATCCCTGTGTTTATATTACAATATTAAAGTCACCCCTGAAGTATGCCAAAAATAAGTGGTTTTTTGTTTCGAAGTTTTTAAATCCAAATAGTCTGAAAACACTTCAACTATTAACATTGTGCGCTCTCATATGAATATGAGACATATGAAAGTAATGTCACGAAAGAGCTAAATAATAACTTAGACATTGCACAAAATCGACGATTCCAAAAAATTATCAAAGTTGCCCCGCGTTTCTAAAGTCACCCCATTTTACGGTATTTAAACCTTAATGTGCTTCGTCATAGTCGCTCAACTAACTAAATCGAGGTATCTTATCACCACCCATGAATGAAATAAGCACCGCTTAGGAGTTCCGGTGGCCATCTGTGATCTTCATCATTTTAACGGGCGATATAAAAGTAGGTAAATATCCATTATACACTGATAAGCGCGTAGACAGAGTATTACATAGACGGGACACGAATAAATAATACAACGAGTAAAAGATAAACAATTTTAAGGGAATAAAAAGTATCAATAAAGAAGACGGCTTCTTTACTGTCTATCTCACTCGCAAAATACGTTTTTTCAACGCGATTCAATGAGTTAATTGTTGCTTTTGACTTACTAAAAACTAACCACAGGGATCGTTTTGAGAAGTTGATTCCTTGAAAATGGTTTTATAATTTTCGTAGGTACTTAATAGTTTTATAAACATGGATGAACAGGAGCCTCGCGAGTGCATACAATATCTGGTAACACAAGTGGTAACTGGTATCAAGGTAGACACATGTCAAAGTTGTATGGACGAGCCAAGTATAGGTCTAACTATCGCATAAGAAATAACTATAAGTGTCCATCGAACAGAGGTCGGATAAATGGGCGTCATTACTCGCAATGATGTGGACATGACTCCGTAGATTTTAATTAAACAAATTAAATTATATTTATTGATTTCTTACCTGAACCTTAAACTTGATCCTTTGCAGGACAGTAATAAATAAATAATACGAAGACGTGAGGAGTGGCCATTTATAATAATCTACTTAAGTTTGCTCCATTAACATTCGCTGATTGCAAAAGGATCTTTTAATCTAATTCTTTTATTTTAACCATGAAAATGAACAAGCTAACCACGGAATAATTAAAAAAAGTACTGTTTATTTGCTTTAATGAATCTCCACGATAACAAGTTTTTGTATTATTTATTTATAATATAACTATAACTGCCATGCAAGATCAAAATTATTTTTAGGGTAAGTAATATCAATTAATGTAATTTAATTTGTTTCATTAAACTATTTGGAGTCATTTCATGAGAGTGATGAAGCCCATATTCCGATCTCTAATAATGAATGAATTAATGACTGACTGTTGAGTTTCTCGCTGCGTTTCTTCTCAGCAAGAGACCACCTCTTGCGAAGCGCTGGTAGATTTTACTTACTGAATAAACATCTTTTATCTTTTTATCTTTTAATGGTGGACCGGCTATGCTACATAGTGTGTCCAACATGGCGGACTGCTATGGAAGGGATCGTGAATAGGACCCTTAATTTTGTGATTGAGCATTTTGTGTGCTTGTTCAACTTCAATGGAAGATTGGAAGGTTAATATGGCTTCTTTTCATTCATGGCAACGATTCAACAAGAAAGAAAATCAATATACGCAACGCGCTTCCAAACTTGCATTGTAAAATGATTATTGATTTTTGAGAGTTTGGGTACTGTATATGTACATTCGTTGATACTTTTTGATAGCGTTGGTGTCGCGTCGCGTCGTGTAGCGTGAATCAATACATTAGCGCAATGTCAAACAACTCTGATCGGTATACTGCTTGACACAGAGACTCTATTTTCCATTGGCGGGACCGGCTGCCGTTGCTATGATGCATCATGTAAGTGCATTTTTAATGTTTTGTTTTTATTAAGTTTTTGTTACTTTGAATGATTTGCATTAACAATTGATTTGACATTTGTGTTTGTATTTTTGCTTAAATTAATATTAAATTGTAGTACTTAATGTTTTATCAAACGTGCTCGGATAGGATAACTTTTCTTTCGAAAAACGAGGAGGCGAGGCGCCTCATTTTGTTCTTAGGAATAAAACAAAAGTACGAATAGTACATTATTTCCTAGGCGCGGAAAGTAAGGGATTTCCTGACGAGCAATAGCGAGGCCTGCTAAAATACGAGACAGGAAATCCACGTTTCCGCCGAGGCATATATAATGCTTTTCTGAAACAATGCGAGGATAGTATTTTTAAAATGCTTTGACAAAGTCAGAGAGAATGTTTGTTAACTACGAGTATTAGTTAAAATAGTTCCACGCACGCGCCGCCGCCGCCCTCCGCCGCCCTCAAGGGTGCACAGGATTAGGACGCATTAATGAGCACTTAAAAATCAATATGGACATGGATGGAAAGTGTTTTCATATAGTTTTTTTACTCCTTGGAGTAAAATGAGGCACTTTCCGTCCTTGTGTTTCAAACGGAAAACTCATCTTTCTGAGCATGTTTGCATGGCATTTCATACATCTTTGAAGGGATAGTGAAAAAATCACTTACAACCAAGTTAATAAAAAGGTCAATTTGGGCCTCCTTTGGGTACGGAATGTCAGGATGCTAAAATCCGGGCAATAGCATGTCTGACCATGCTCAGAGTAGGGTTCCAAAGCTGTTACTGCACTAAAACTATCTCTAATGACAGCAAGTATATGAGCTAATTCTCTAGATACCAAGACTCTGAGCTAAGCTGCGGATGGACAGGCGGATGGAGTGACATGGGGAAACAATAAGTTTTCCCAGCTTGACTACAGTACCCTATAAAGAAGGAGGTTGTCAATTTGTCATAATTATGTCACATTGTTTAAGACAAGTATTGTACTGGTGGAAAAAACCAATGCCTCATGGACGGCAACCACCTTAAATAATGGAAATAGCAAATTCTACACAAAGGAAACTTATTTTTCAAAACAATAAATACTACATTTATGGATTTTTGGAAATTCATCTGCCTTAACCTGGAATTGAACTGGTTGAATATGACAAAATAATAATAGTAGGGTTTTTAGGGTTTTTATTTTATTTAAAGGTGTATGTTGTAGATATAAATGATCACTATGCTTTCGATATGTATCATAAAATATGATTGTATTGGTTGTCATATTGGACTAACCATTTCAAAACCTGGTTAATTAAGAGGACTTTTTTCCAAAATCCTATAATGCAGTATTTATTGTTTTTAAAAATAACAGTTAGTCTCCTTTGCGTAGAATTTGCTATTTCAAATATTAAACGTAGTTGATGCCCATGCGGCGTTCGTTTTATATTTAAGGCTCATTCTGCTAAGTTACCAGTGCTTGTCCTGCAAGCCCCTATTTCCAGGTCTTAGCAATAAAATAACTAGAGTTACCTTATACACTCAGGGACAAAAAAAAAGGGTCAGAGTGCGTTTTTCATACAAAGGAGGCTATTTCGAAGCCTTGGTTCCTTGCCAGGGGTGGTTTTGAGTGAGGTTTAATGGTGGATACTCCGAGGTTCAATAGAGGAGGTCAAATGTTCTTAAGATACCTAACTTATCGCACAATCAGTTAACACCACAGCGAGAGTTTGGGTCAGCATTTGGATTTCCTTACATTTTATTGCCATTTTAGATTTTCCGAAGATGATGAATTCCGGCGTTAGCCGTTGATTCAATCAATTGGGTATCCTAGGCACTCTGGAAGTCCTGTATCGATGCTCGGTGTTTCCATCATCAGATTTCACTAGAAGCATCCCCTGGCGAGGAACCAAGGCTTCGAAATAGCCTCTTTAGTATGAAAAACGCACTATGACCCGTTTTTTTGTCCCTGAGTGTATATGGCTGCGAAACTTGGTCTCTCATAAAACAACACAGAGAAATGCTGAAGTACTTCCAAAGAGTTAAGGAGGAGTTAAGGAGTTAATCAAGAAACAGGACAAAGTATGAAACAACTACATAAGATCGAAGACTGTGACAACCATGCTCATGAAAGTAAACCAATTTGTGGAGATTTACTAATTTGATTATTTTATGTGTAAAAAAGTAAAGATTATTTTGGTTAATATGTATAATTTGGTTGGTTCGTTGGTTAGATCATTTTCACAGGAGCATTTTTTCATAGTAGCGAGTTTTACATCGCGTTCTTTCATGATCGCAAATTTAATTATTCGTCTTTTTTATTTAATGTTTGGTGACTTTACTATTCGCATTTTTTCTCAATCGCAAATGTTCCTTAGTAATTACATCGTAATACGTCGTCGGTAGGTTAGGTTAGGTTCGTTGTTATCACTATCACTATCACTACATAGTATAAAACAAAGTCGCTTGCGCTGTCTGTCCCTATGTATGCTTAAATCTTTAAAACTACGCAACGGATTTTGATGCGGTTTTTTTTAATAGATAGAGTGATTCTTAAGGAAGGTTTATATGTATAATACATTCCACGCGGGCGAAGCCGCGGGCGGGTCGCTAGTATCAAAATAAGTCAGAAATAGGAGTCCGCTGTGCGAAGCTCCGTCGACTCTATTAAATTAGGTTGGGAAAAATTGTGACTAATAAAATATGCGATGTAAATGAACGCGAACATGATAAAACGCTTTATTTAAATAATTTACTTTTTGTAAATTTTTGAAGATGCGTTCCTGACTTTTTTAGCCAAAAACTTAAATTTAAATTATCTTAGAAATGGTTTACTTTTGCAGAGGGTATTATGGGACCAAAATGATTGCAAATGACCTCTCCCATAACCCCTAGAGGGGAATAGGTCGACTTAACCTATAACCCTGTATGTATGTTTGATCCTTTGTGGCGCTTATACTGAACTGAAACTAAACGCATGGACCGATTTTGATGATTCTTCTGGCAATCGATTTGTCTTAATGGTCTTAAAATGTGAGTTCACTGAAGATATTGCAGTAGGGTGAATCCACTTTTAAGGTACTCCTTTTCTTTTGCGGTTTTAAAACTTACCTGGTGACTTATGGTTAATAATGATCTATGAATATTAAAATCAGACCACCAAATTTACAGACCTTACACGTTAAACAGTTCTAATATTTTTTAATCCGCGAAAAAACCTGGTAACTCAGGGGAAAATGCACATTTTTCATACAAAACCTAGAGACAACATTGTCCCCTGCGTTACCAACTATAATTATTATTTAAAACTGTATTATTTTAAATCAAATAACTTCAAATGTGAGCCTATTTGTCTGATTTAATAAGCGTGTAAGCCACGTCATTAACAAAAATATAGTTTTTCTAAAAACATATAATTGGTAAAACATGTCGAAAAATAGGGAGTACCTTAAAAGTTGATTCACCCAGTAATCAAAATTCAATATGGCGGCTACTAGACAAGACGCTTTATTGTAAATAAATGTTTTAGAAAAAAAACCAAAAACCCGACTGTGATTTAAAAATCAAACTGAATAGTGAAAAACAAGCTCTATAATCTATAGAAAATTGTAAGAGTAATGTACTTATTGATATTTATATCAATTAAAATTTAACTTGAATATTGGAAAAGGTGTTCCATCCGGGGACAAGCTAGTCAAAATGTTAAAGGACCATGCGTCAAAATGGACCAAAAACCAACAGAGCTGAGAGTTAGGTCATTGAAAAGGTCTGCTTATGTACTTTATTTCTTCTATGGCTACAAAGTTGAATTCCTTTGCATAATCGAGATACACATTTGAGTCGGTCTAAGTACAATCTTCGAGAAATTGTGTTTTACATGAACCTTATAATGGCGTAAATTATTCTGGAGGTCAGTTAAGACAGATTTACTCAGTTACTAAGATGTGTAAAATAAAATATCTTTGTAGCTAATCAAACATAGGTATATAGATAAACTCAGTATCAGGATGTTCATCAGGATTAATACATGAAAACATAAAGGTACGCATATAACACCCTCGTATTGCACATATGCACTCCTAATATGTGAATGCTGGCTTTGTAGTTAAGGAAAAATTAAAGTTATACATACCTCAATACTAGCATTTCTTGTAAGCTGTTTTGTATATGTCGCCGGTGTTGAAAAACCGAATGGGGACATAATATACAATGGCGCCATTCTGCCATAGTTATATGAATCAGTAGTTCACTTAATACATAACATTGATCATTCATTAATTAAATACGTAAACACTCGCAAAATAGATTACATTACCAAGTAGCACTTAAGTCTACCATCGTTGTTAAACAATCTAACCAAATGAAACAACTTGAGCGTCGATATACCCTCAATATTATTTATTATTTTAGATAAGGTTTTCTGCGGGTATTCTGTAAGTAAAACAAAGTTTCCCATACATCGCATTTACTCTGACTACATACATACATACCTTCACGCCTTCATTCCCAGAGTGGGGTAGGCAGAGCTACAGAATTACCAACAACTCCAAAAACTTGTTGATAACTCTGTAACCACAACTTGCACAATTAGGCTAAGATGTTTAACTGCGCATTAGTGACAGGTTGCAAGCCCATCGCCTAAAAGTACTATAAGCCCTTATTCCCTTAGTCGCCTCGTACGACATCCACGGGAAGACATGGAGTGGCACTATTCTACCCCGGCAACCATACGGGTATACTCTGACTAAAATATGAATAACTCAGTTCTGCAATGGAACTGAACTTGGTACCAATAGAATGAAATGAAGAACACGTAAATACCTATTTAATGACATGACTCTTAGGTCGGTTGGTTTTTGACCTTCCATATAAAGTTGCCCATGGTCCTTTTTTAAGAAATAGGTTGTAATTCATTACCTGTACCTGCAATACTTTTTCCAATATTCAAGTAAAAATTAAATTGTTATAAATATCAATAAGTACCTACTACTCTTACAATTTTCTATAGATTTGTTTTTCGCTTTTGAGTTGATTTGTTTATCGCAGTCGAGTTTTTTGTTTCACCCGTGTTGTTCCCGCGTTAGAATAGTGCCACTCCATGTCTTCCCGATCGATCGATGGCAGAATGGATTAGTCGACGTCGATCGGTAGTTTCTATCACACCCATCGATCGATCGTCGATCGACGGCATCGATCGATGGCAGAATGGATTAGTCGACGGTATTAGACCAGTCGCGATCGACGATCGATCGATCGGTCTAATAACACAAAACGATCATCGTCGACTAATGCCATCGACCAGTAATCGATCGATTGATTAGAGGAACGGTATCCGTCGATCAATTAAAGCTATTAGACCAGTCTATCGACATCGATCGACGTTGATCGATGCTGTCGATCGACGATAGATCGATTGGTCTAATAACACCCTTATGATATTGTACTAAAATACCGAGTGGACGTTTCAATTGATACTAGTAATTTTTTTATTCCGTAGACTAAAATGACAGCTACAAATGTCAAACGTAAAAATAATGTGGCCAGCTTTTAAGAAACAGTGCGGTCCCTTGTTTCGGTTCGTGGTGTAATTATTAATAACCGATATAATAAAAAATACAATGTAAGATAGTTTTCAGGTACTTATCGAAAATTAATAAAATCTACATTATTTCAACTCTTAACCTAGCTACTATACTATTGCACAATTAGTGCCACCATGGAAAAATGGCACTGACGTGACGCCAACGCATTGCCATTTGTTTTTCGTAGCCCAAGTAGTCAAGTTTTTATTTTATTTCATTTTTTGTAGTCAGCCAGTCACACAATTCAAATTCAAATTTCAAATTAATATTGTGATACCGTTACTTGAAATTTAACCGCAGAAAAATAAAGCGATTGGTTTGGTGTATTTAGCTTTGAATGATAAGTAGGTATTGAGTTTGAAATCGAATAAAATTTACCTCAACACGTGGCCATTTTACCTAAAGTATTGTATCATTTTGGAACTTATTTTACTTACACGGATTATCTCATTGCGTTACGGACACTTACATCCATAAACAGTACCGAGCTATATTTTTGTCGGTAAGTTTCGGTTGTATCACATCACTATTTATGAGTTGTAAAAAACAGACAACACATGAAAATTGTGTTGGTTTCGGAAGATGTTCCAAATTTAAAACTCTTTATTTTAATTACCATATTTGAAAAGATAACGTAATTAAATAAATATGTTACAGCTGTCATTGCTGTTACCTACTACCACAGTAAAGGTCACAGCACACATATCAACTCGGAAAGGGATCGTCACCCTATCAACTCGAGCCGTTCAGTATCATTTGTATGAAACTCCCTACTGCAACGCAGACTAATCGGAATCGTAACGTAGTCGCCTCGCCTAGTAGTGGAAAGGCGAGGCGGTGACGATCCCTTTCCGAGTTGATATGTGTGCTGTGACCTTAATGCTGGTCATTGCCAAGCCAACGTGTTTTGAACGCATAATAGAGGACTTATGATATGTGTGTAGATATACCAAATGGTGGTATAGTGTCCTTTAGCAAGTGCGACCATATTACTAGCGGGTGTGATTGAATCTGCTTCTTTTATTGAATTTGAGATACCGCCTATTAGGTAAATAAATTTACAACTAATTTTCGTGACTGTACCGACCGTAGTTACCGTTTTTACATTTTAAGGTCTTTTTCTCAAACATGCTATGTAATGTCGGCGTTATGATAGTTATTTTAGGCTTCAAAGTGCCACGTTCCCGACGGAACAACTCGAGAGAACTGTAAAGGAATTTCATACAAAATTGAAGGCCTAGGCCGGGAAGTAATTTTTTTTAATTATAATATGGCCATGACAGCTGGTTTTATGAACAGGCTGAATAGCTGAAAATCGTTCTTTTTTTGTATCTGTGTGGTTCGGACCAAAAATATCCGCGTTAATGCCTATTACACAAATGTTTTTTGAGTGATGTTTTATTTTTATTTCATTGCATATGTTTGAGAAAAGCACTATACATACCTCCCCGTGAAAAGGGGTTGCCAGCCTCGTAACTATCCGACCTCGCTTCGCTCGGCCGTCTATATGAACTCGGCCTGCAACCACCTACTTCCCGGCGTCTGTAGTAATGTACTATTTCTTTATGGATTTGTATGGGCATGCACTCACTACATCAACTACCCTACGTAACGTTTTTAGGATTATGCAGTCAAACAAGGAACCCTTACAGTTTGGCCATGTCCGTCCGCGGCCTAGCTCAGAGACTCTTAGTACTAGAAAACTGGAATTAAACATTACCTTCGTACTATTTACATTTGTAAGTTACTTATACCTACATAACGTAAACCAAGACTCACGGATCGCACAGTCAAACTGTAAAATTTTTAGTGTACCTCCCCTACACGTAACGTGGGGATGTATTTTTGTTTCTCGTGTACTGCATAATGGGGGGGGGGGGGGGGGAGTTGGATAGGTTAAACAAAAAACCTATGACAACAATTTATTGATTAAGGACTCCGTGTATGAAATGTTAAGCTTAATATTAACATCTTAGCCTATTTGTGCAAAATGTGGTTACAGAATTATCAACAATCAAGTTGTAGGTAATTCTGTAGCTCTGCCTACCCCACTCTGGGATTACAGGCGTGAAGGTATGTAAGCTTTAAAGCGCTAATTTTTGTTTCAGTCATGTGTCCAAACAGCCAAAACAACGAATACTAAATATCTGAAAAATATCTTGAACTAAAGCGCATATTACGAATTGTAAAGGAAAACTATTACGGCTAATGTCGGGTTCCTATATTCAATCCGAGGATAGATAAGGCTTACCTCGGGTTAAAATTTGACATTTGCCCATACAAAATGTGTCAAATTTTAATCCGAAGTAAGCCTATCTGTCCGCGGATTGAATATAGCAACCGGACGTAAGTAGACATGATTGGTTCCGAGATACAGGCTTAAGTGTTTATACCGACTTAAATCGCGTAAGACAGCACCAAATAACTTTAAATAGAGAACTAGCACATACTTGTTGTTTTTTAAAATAGTTTTTGTGATAACTTCTGAATCCTACACTGAGCATGGTCAGACAGAAAGATTTCAGTGCTTGTATAATTTACTAGCGGTCCGACCTCGCTTCATTTAAAATAAGTTAAAATAACCCAAGTTCTTTTGGAATAATATTGTAACGAGGTTGTTACAACCTCCTTTGTTTGCGTTCCTGGCCACTCTTACATTTTGATCAAAATATTTCAAAATTCAAATTTATTACATTTTATTCCGATATCGATCCTTGGATCATTCTCCAGATATTTTCCAGAAGAACCATACACGAGTACTCGTGTCTTGGTAATATTGTACCTACATTAATTTATTATTTTATTTGGTATTTAGTTATACATACATACATACATAAACTCACGCCTTCATGCCCAGAGTGGGGTAGGCAGAGCTACAGAATTACCAACAACTCTAAAAACTTGTTGATAATTCTGTAACCACATTTTGCATAAACAGGCTAAGATGTTTACCAGCGTATTAGTGACAGATTGCAAGCCCATCGCCTAACAGTACTCCAAGCCTTTATTCCCTTAGTCGCCTCTTACGACATCCACGGGAAGACATGGAGTGGCACTATTCTAACCCGGCAACCACACAGTTATAAATTATAAAATATATACATTATATTTCTAACAGTGATTCATTTATCTTTGACACAACGTCTATACCGTAAGAATATACTTTTCAAATGATCATTTATCCAATTCTAAGTTGACATGATTGACTAACACGGCTGCGAAGTACGCCGGCGAGTAAACAAACGCGTCACCTTCCCGAACATTAGTTGAGCGGAGTTTATTGGTCTTCAGGGTGGCAACACCGGGCACACGTTGTATAACGTCTAGAAATAAATATAAAATAAATTAACCGTGTATTTTTATGTCTTCGCTCCGCGCGTGTATCGCCAAGCTGTCGCAATGAATCTATTATGCCAGTTTTAAATTGAGTTCCTTTGTAAACTTTTCTGTTTCGCAACCGCCTGCGTCTACTGAAACCCGGTGAAGTACAAAGTTATTTGGCAAATGGAACCTCATTGTTTGGGATCCGAAATTCAGTTGTTCAGTTGCTTGGAAGCGGACTCAATTTTATTTAATTAACTAGCGAGCGCTTTGCTTCGCTTAATACAAGTTATAATAATCCAAGTTCATCCGGAATAATATACAATTCAAATGGTGAAAGAATTTATAGACAAGTGCATTTGCATAGAGGTTTTATTTTACGACGTTTTACAAAGACGTATTACTTACAAACTAGAAATTTGTCGTGGGGTCATTTGGCCTACTGCCTACACACTTGCAATCACATCTCAAGGCATATTTAACGGAACATTAATCAAAACTCTATATTTTGATCGCAATATTGTATCACAAAAACAAACAAGAAACATTTTTTATTTTAATGAATTAATGACGTCTTATCTGTTTTATTATATGAAAAACAAATAACTTGAAACATTTCACACGGGCAAAAAACATCTTTTTTTTAAATGTCTTATTTTTATTTTCTTCTGCAAAAAAAGCTGGTGATATATTATTAACATAAACTATTAAGAATCGAATTAAAATCTTTTAGTTTTTCAAAATAACAAACACAACAACAAAACCTTAACATGATCTCCAAGTAAAATGGGAAATGTCTTTAGCCGGCATCCCTGTATGCCCATAGAGATAAATAGAATGACGTTATGCGGGTGCCAGGCAAAGCGGTCACGCACACAATCATACAAAACCTGGCCTGTTTCTGTCGTAGTGTTTTCAGGGCCACACCCTATCTAGAGAGTAAATAATGAATACAATGTATTTATTATTACCTGACCTTATATAAATACAGCATTTCGGAGCATAAACGTTGTTTCTAGAGTTTAATCACTGAACACAATCACATTAAATTGGTTGATAAGAGATTCCATATAAGGCACCCCTCAGCCGCATCATCCATACGCTGAATCTCTGGTTGCCGATAGAACCAATTTATTTTTTTGTCATTATAATGAATTTTTAAATGTAACTTTGTATGTATTGTCTGTTTAATGTCTGATGAAAGTGATGAATTTTTATAGATTATGTGATTGATTAAGTTAATTTAAGGCACTATTGTATTAGGGTGAACCCGTAAAGATAGTAGCTGAAATGAAACAATAAATAAATAAATCAAATAAAAATATTTTCAATAATTAATTTCTTCAATAAATGTTAGTCCCGTCGTGTATCAACCTTGGAAAAACCTCACCACACAAATTATAAATATTTATTTAATCGTAAGAATTATAGTCTTCTTCTTTTTTTAATAATGGCGGTATTCCGCAGTGATTTCGTCTGTGTTAAGTGTGTAGAGTAAAACAGTAAATAGAATAAATCAAAAGTACAAAGCCGGTCTTTCAATCGGTCATCTTCCCTCCCCGAAATACATTTTGCATGACAACCGCTGTCTTTTAGTTGTCAGCAAGCTATCTAAATTGTACAAATAAGGTAAAATCTTGGAGAGGTTTTATATAAAACCACGAAAGAGGTTGAAATAGCGCAATTCGAGGTTAGATTTTGATTATAATATAATTAATTCTTACATACATACATACAAAAACTCACGCCTTCATTCCCAGAGTGGGGTAGGCAGAGCTACAGAATTACCAACAACTCTAAAAACTTAACTTATGTTTTAAATATAACTGTAGAGATTGATTTAAGAAGCCTTCTTATTCTTCGACATGGTTTTGAAATTTTAATACATTTATGTCGGGTTCCTATATTCAATCCGAGGATAGATAAGGCTTACCTCGGGTTAAAATTTGACATTTGCCCATACAAAATGTGTCAAATTTTAATCCGAAGTAAGCCTATCTGTCCGCGGATTGAATATAGGAACCGGACGTTAGATGTTTCCAGATTGTGTTTGTGGTTTCCTATTATTTTGTCTGTGAAAGTTTTCATTCAATATTCTCGTAATTATAAATAAATAAATAAAAACCCTACATACATGGAAGAGATTTTCATTAAAACTAAAAAAAATATTACAGGATCGCTTATAATTACTATGGCTAATTATTCCAAGTATTAAAAAAAACATCCAAGTTGGTGTCGTCAAATATTTTAGATATGATTTCTCGAACTGAAAAGTACTTACCTAAAATAACCCCTAATAAAAAACGATTTATTTTTGTATTTTATTACTTTATTTTTTTGTTCTAGGTCGATCTGCGTTTAGGAATTTGAGGAGAGCAACCGGATATCATCATGACCGCGTAAGTATTTTTTATTTGATCTATCTATCCCAAAAAAAAGAATGTCTATTTTGTAATGCATATATTTTCGATGATGTTTATCTTTGCTTATTTATTTTATAAATAATTTTATAAAATATCAGGCAGTTTTTCATCGTTATTCTACTATATTCTTAATATAAAACAAAACTAGAATAATGAGCCGGTGCGTTGTCGTGGTGAAGGTTAGTTCCCGATTCGCCGGATTCTTGAGTGAAGAGTTCTGACTGGCACATATTGTATACATATAAGAAATTCCGGCGAAACGGGAATCCGACGAAACTAGAATCCGGCGAATCGGGAACTAACCGTGGTGAACATTTTGTTCTTTTGTGTGTATGTACAGGTTGATTGTGGAGTTGTAGACCTCTAAATACACCCAGCCCTGTATATGGCTATTAATCCTAAGAAATGGTAACATTGATCTTGTTGGGACGGTTTTTGCTTTCTTCAGCGCAGTTCCTTCTAATCAACGGCTTCAGAGCATAGTGGTGTCTTCATTGGTCCTCAGTTACGAAACGAAGCAAAAACTTTTTTGGGGAACTCCTTATTTAGATATCAAATATACAACACGGATAACCTAGGTGGAAGATACCCTGCCTACAAAGCTACAGCAAATCGAGTCGAGAGTCTTCTTCGAGTTTCTATGTAGGTATAAACATTAATCGTTATGAAAAATTTACTATACAAGCCTAGTGCCGAGTCAAAAACTCATATGAAGGAAACGCCACCATATGTAGCAGTAACGGTTAGTCCAACTGTCCCCCCTGTATTGTTACCGTAATACCACATAAAGCGGCTAACTGCGTAATTATAGCCCATAAGTCCCATAACCCATTCATTGCAGGTGACACCGATCGATGTCATTCTTTACCCTTAAACTGTGCCGTATCGGCGTAATATTTTCTCTAAATATTTCATGGCATATGTTCCATAAAAAAATCGCACCTTCGGTAGAACAAGGGCACAATGTACTATATGATTATAGGGGCAATTGTGCCCTTGTCCTACCGAAGATGCGAAATGTCGTGTTTGAAATTATTCTAGATGGTTTTACAAAAAAATACACTCAGGGCAAAAATATCGGGTCAGAGTGCGTTTTTCATACAAACGAGGCTATTTCGAAGCCTTGGTTCCTGGCCAGGGGTTGTTTTGAGTAAGGTTTAATGGTGGATACTCCGAGGTTCAAAAGTTCTTAAGATACCTAACTTATCGCACAATCAGTTAACACCACAACGAGATAGTTTGTGTCAGCATTTAGATTTCCTTACATTTTATTGCCCATTTGAACATGCACATTTCTGGCGTTATCCGCAGATTAAATCACTTGGGTATCGTAGGCACTCTGGAAGTCCTGTATGGATGCTCGTGGTGTCCATCATCAGATTTCACTGAGAGCATCCCGTGGCGAGGAACCAAGGCTTCGAAATAGCCTCTGAGTGTACATTGTTATTACTAAAATTCGAAATCAAATGCCGCTACCACGCATTTCAATTTAACTAAAGCTGAATGCCGCGGACGCCAAACAGCGTCATATTCAGAATTAGCTGAGCGCCGCTGACGGTGATCGGCGTCACATTTGACTTTTTGGTTATACGCCGTGTTTTTATTTATTTATTAGTCAAATAAAGTTAATTTCCCGAAGACAGACAAATGACAACTGTAACGGTATTAAAGATATTAATTTTTTAAAAATCAGTTAATCACGTTGAACTGGTCTAAAAGGCTCTTAACTGTCTGTGTATGTCACGCCAACATTGACGTATTTGACACTGACTATGAGTTAACTCTAAAGGCCCTTTTAGAATGACCAAAGATACAACATTTAATTACTTTGTTCAAACAGTTTTTTTATTTTTTTTGCAATATTTAAAAATCTAATCTACCACTTAGTTTCTATGGATGTACCTAGTAATATGACGAAGTTATAGTAAATCAAATAAAACACGGTGTATAATAAAGTATAGATCACTTGGAGATCTAGAACTATACCAATGTATTGCAGTTAGCCGCCTTCTTTGGGTAACTCTAAACTAACCGTACTTATAATGTAAGTATAAAATAGGTATATTGTAATTTTTTCTTTGCAGGATGCGCAAAGGCAAGAATGGAGGAAGTTCACTTGAGGAGGGTGATCAATCACCCAAACCCAAGTACGTATAACCTTATTTTTAAACCCCCAACGCAAACAGAGTGTTAGAAGTTTAACGTGTGTCTGTGTATCTGTATGTTGCATTATAGGTCACAAATGGATGGATAGATTCGAACGCAGGTTTTTTAAATGAAACATAGTTTAACCAGGGTAGTTTTTATATGAAGGGTCCACGGAAAGAACATGTCTAGTCACATTAATAACTTTTTGAAATATCGTGATTTGAAAGTTAGGAACCATGTCATTTTGTACGTAATTTTCGTATTTTTTGAAGAGTGAAAAGATACAAGATATATGAAGAATTATCTCTGAATCTGAGTGGTAGGTCATAGTTCATTTCGTCCTCTACATTTTGAGATTCTGAGAAAATAAAGTTCATAACAAAATGAGTATTTTCATTTGCGTTTTCCAACCATTTTATCTTAAATATCTTAAAGGTCAGGGAAATTAAAATTTTGTAAAAAGCGGCCAATCTGTAGGAACCACTTTCGCTTGGAATGCAAAATTTCAACCTAACACAGGCACAATAAGATCAAATAGTTGGGACCTCTCATATTCGCCACTAAATACCAAAAAATAAAATTGAATTTAATAATCGCATAATGCTTAAAAGCCGGCGAAGCAAACACACAAAATAAAATTCAACACATTTTTTTTCAGTAAGTTAATAATAATAAAAAAAACTAGTATGCTTTTAAGAAACTTTTAAACCTAAAAGCATTATTTTTATCAGACCACCTTTTCAAAAAATCCTTTTGTCATTTCCTTCTTTGCATAGTGTCAGTTGTAGTGATTTTCTATAATAATAATCTCTTTATTGTACTGATCTACCACCGAGCCGGTTTCTTTTTAATAATTATGAAAGCTGTAGCAGCTGCAGACGCGTATTACCCAAATTTTCAGCCGTTGCCACAATGCTCAAAACAAAACAGTCGCGCACATGCGCAGTTGTGCACAGATCTCACGCAATGCGCGATGATGCTGCAACCAGCCCAGCTGCCCAAACTTACACATCAAGATTAAAAGTAATACGTAGGTACGAACCGGTAAACATATTGTGCATCGTAATTGACACGTGAAAGGCACAATTTGCATTTGAGCTTTGCGTCCAATATAAAGAAGGTCACGAGATTTTGCAAAAACGAAAAGGGTTGAAGGGCTTGGTTCCAACACGTTAGTGTCTCAGTTTTTTAAAAATAGATTCATTGATAATTGTAATTTTTATCCGGTTTGAATCGAGGATCTTACTGTTACACTCGAATTATCCGGCAGCAAATATAGGGGAACGCAGGAGTTGGCAATAACATTTTTTCTTATTAGGGTTGTTTAACTAATTTTCATCACACTAGCATGTAAACAGTATCTAAACATACAGGTTAACTTGACCGCAATGCCCCATATAAAACCCTCGACCTTTCTTCTTACCATGAAACCCAAGGTCGGTAAGTAATTTTTTTTTAATTTATAGCACAGCACACAGGTCATGCAAGTTCAAGCAAAGAGTTTACACGCAATTGTAAAATTGTCTTAAAATGTTATTTAAACAGGAATTTTATTGCAATCTCGCTACATGTTACTTAAATACTCAATTAATATTCTTAATAATCGATTTTAATAGTTGTCTGTAACAAACGTCGTTTTTTTTACACTCCTTCAGGGCTGTATGTATACCTACGTAAGTATTTGCCCTTAACGTTTCTGAACGAAACATTTGCATAATCTGTGGAGTCCGCCAGCCATCCGCTTAAAAAAAGTTCAAGTAATTCGTAATAATAGTTGTGATGACTTGTGTGTTTATTTACTCGCAAATGTGATGAAAAACATTGTATGTTTCACGGGCGGTACGGGAATTACGTACCTCGACTCAGAAAGCCCTCAGTCTTCGACTTCGGGCTTCTACTAGAGCCTCGATCGTAATTCCTTACTTACCGACCTTAATACACAATGTACTATAACGCAATTTGCTTCAAATAAATTGTGATCCAATGATTACACCTTCAGCAGGGGTGATTTTTTACGATTGTTAACGTCGTTACTTAGGGTTGCGGGTAAACAAGGTTTAATTTTAATTTAAATAAGTTTAGTTTTAACTTTTAATTGCACTATAATAATAAATTAATTTCTTTAGTAAACAAGACCTTTATACATACATACATACATACATAAACTCACGCCTTCATTCCCAGAGAGGGGTAGGCAGAGCTAAAGAATTACCAACAAGTTTTAAAACTTCTTGATAATTCTGTAACCACATTTTGCACAAGTAGGCTAAGATGTTTCCCAGTGTATTAGTGACAGGTGGCAAGCCCATCGCCTAACAGTACTACAAGCCTTTATAGTTTCGCCAAATCCGCCTGACCGCAGTTTAACTCGGAGTCTTGTGGTACAGTCAACAGCATAAATAAGTGATCATTTATGTACCTTGTCACTTTAACGTTGTGTTTGAAATGACATACAAAATTGTGAAACGATTGAAAGCGACAAGGTACATAAATGATCTCTTATTTATGCTCTTGACTGTACTACAACGCTGTCATTTGGCATGGTTATACATACATTATTATTAAATTAAGACAACAAACTTGTTTCATTCAATCTTGTTTTTTGTATTCCCATAAAAGCAAAGGTTTTTTTTTAACAACTTAAACAAGTCTAACGAAAAGCAAGCTGTAAAAAACCCAACTGCTGTTTGGATTATGTCGTCAAAGTAATGTTACTTGTCATGTGTATATTTTTAATTCAGCCAATTTAATATTTACATAATTTTGATATAGCCTATGACACTCCAGTGGTTAAGACGAATCTAACCACGTATAATTTATTAAAATCGGTTTAGCCGTTTAGTAGTTGCGAGCGGACTTTGAGTCGGACGTATATATTATATACAAGTCAAACACATAACCCTCCTTTTACAATATATAATAAAAATACAAATTTGAGTACAAAAGGTGAACTTAATGCCTAGTAGCATTCTCTGCCAGTTGAAATTTGGACAAGTCAGAATATTTACGTTAATAAGTACTTGTTGTTATTCGGGTATATTTTTTTGTTTGTTCTTGTCCGGTTGGACGGTCCGACATGTTCTTGCCCGGTTTTTTTGTTATCATTTTTCTTTTATTAATGTGATTTTTCCATTTTTTCTTTAAAACGCTAATTAATCATAACAAAGAAACGCAATTATAAAAAAAAATGCAATGTATGTCGAAGGTACCAAACAACAATTAAAATCAAATCCATTTCAAATGATTATCAACATTTTGTTTAAATAGCTACAGCTGTTAATAAAATTTACTTTCACCAAATCACACAAGACAAAAAAATATATACTCGCACTCGTAACACAAATATTGCCTGGGAATCGAACCCAAGACCTAGCCGCTTAGCCGACTAACTAATTCAAACTCAAATCCGGTTCGACGGTTTAATCGAGTCACTACGAGAAGGGGAGCCGGCGTGCGGTCCCCGGGTGGGGAACGCATGTCCGCTTTATGGAAACGTTCGTCACTTGACTCTTATTTCGATGCTGTTAAGGTCCAAAGTGACGACCCTTCATACCGCGACTATAGCACGGCTTAGGGGTAAACAGTCCAGTCTGTACACGGCTTCGAGTCTCTGCACCGGCTCGTCGTTTCCGCGCACAACAACCAACATCCTCAAACATCGGACCTTACAAGTGTTATGAGTGAGCACCTCGACGACGAATCTCCGAATCAGTCGTGTCTGCCTCGCTTGATTACGTACGTACCTTACTAGAGCTAAGTGTAGAGCACTAGTCATAATCATTATAAATTCATCGCCAAACATCTGTTTTACTATAATTTTTAAGTCTAAGGCACCTTTGCCCATTCTGCCGAATGAAGAAGGTTGCGTGCGAATTTTCCTTTTGTTTCATTTTTCTAATTGTACAATTTACGATGATATGTTCATTGTGTGTGTGAAACCTTCCGTGATTTCACCTGATGGACATGAATTCCAGCATTATGATGATGTGTTGGGACCATTTTGTACTACATTCCTTCTTGTGCGTGGCTTACTCGAGCTCCTAAGTATAGCGCGCCAGTCATGAATGTCATCATCATCTATTTAACTACCTATGGTTTTACTTGATATCTGTATTCTATTTCGTTTTACTTATCTATGTGAAGTATAAGGCGCCTTTGTTCATTCTGCCGAATGAAGAAGGTTGCGTGCGAGTTTTCCTTTATTTTTTATTTGTTTTTTCTAATTGTACAATTTATGTTGATGTTATCATTGTTGATGGTTCCGTTGGAAGATCACTGACTTGAATGCCAGCGTTATGATGATGACATGGGGCCATTTTGTACTAAATTCCTACTTGTGCGTATTTTGTTGTTTGTCACGAATAAATGTTTGACTTTGTTATCTTTGACTTTAAAGTTTATGTGTATCATATATTTGACATAATAAAACTAACATCACATCATAGTCGCCGCAATTTCCGATACGATCTTTTAACATTTACGGTCTGCAAATTTCCCTTTTTGAAAACGCTTGAAAGTTAGTCTTTGTTTAGTAAGGAACTTTTTTATTTAATATTGTAAAGCCCTTATATCTGTTTATGTTTATTGAGACATGCATTTAATTACGCAGCGAGACTGAATTCCAGCTTAAGAAGCAATGATTTGGCGTGTTTTTGTATAGCTGCAAATTAATGTGCAATTGTAAAGTCGATTTAATGAGACATTAAGATTGATTGGAACATTTGTGACAGAATTTAAAGATTAAAAATCTGTTCAATATGTCACACAAAGGGCTCTCTACGAGAACTCTTACAAAAGCTCTGTCGTTATCAGGATCATCGTCGTGCGTTATTTCTAACATAGCGGTTTACGGGGGCGAATAGTCCATCTGTCACTGTCAAGTCGTTTAAAATGTAAATGTACTTTGGATTTGTGTTGACTTTTTTTTTACTGTTATCATTTAATTCTATTTGTGACGACCTCAATGTAACTGCATATAATTTGACATGTAATGTCATTCATACTGTGTTATGTTGAGTAATTAAATCTGAATCTGAATCTTCTTCGGGAAAAATCGTTTTTTTTTTTTTTTTTATGGCATGGGAAGGCAAACGAGCACACAGGCCACCTGATGGTAAGTGGAAACTGTGACCCATAGACATTCGCATTCACAAGACTGCGAATGCGTTGCCAACCCTGAGGACTAAGATGGAATGCCTCTATGCTAGTCATTTCACCGGCTGTCTTATCCCCAAACCGGAACACAACAATGCGAACACTGCTGCTTGGCGGTAGGTTAATGGATAAGATAGTGGTACCAACCCGGACGGACCCTGCACAAGGTCCTCCCACAAGTAAAAAAGTTTTTGACCCGAGTAACGCTCGGTCCTCCATGTACTGTATTCTAATACAGTATGTTTATTTTAATTTTGTATAAATTCAGGTGTTGATTTTCATCAAACCCTCCTTTCATATATTTTATTGTAATAAATGTCAGTAACAGCATAGAATATAAAGTAACTTATAGTTTAGATATTAATGATTTCGCCGGCGACCCTCTGAAACGCATCATGTATTGTTTGGTCTATAAATTTGTTGCCTAACATCAATTTAGGCTGAAAATACATCATTTCGTCGATGAAACTGCAACATCGCGTAAGTGACATTTTAAATAAGAAGCAAAATGCACCTTTTTAATAACACCGTAAGGTTTATTTTGCTCCGTCATAAATTTGTTAGTTACGCGGTTTTGCAGTATCACCGACGATTTAATAAATGGTTTCGATTACTTAAGTGAGGTAGCCTTATTGAAATATTAAAAAAAAACGATCCGCTCCATTACCATACCATACCAACAGCGTAACAGCCTGTTCCGACACTTTTAAATAAATAAATATCAGGTCTAGGCTTTTAGGGGAAAATCGGGAGACCTGGCCAGGTAGGAGACTTGAGCCATCTCAAATATTGGGTCCTTACCTATGAAATTGGCGTTTTTTTTACGTGTTTTATTTCGTACGGAATTTATTTATTTCAATTTTAACTGCCAAAATATTTTTAAATTTCATTAATACACTATGCAACAAAGGTTTTAGATGCAAATAATATGGTTCAATTTCTTACTTAATGTTTAAAATTAAAGTGTGAACTTAACTCTTTTTAAGTGCTGCAAGTTCAAGTGTTTCAATTACGCAGAGTTTTATGAAGCGAACTATTTTTAAGTAACTAAGATATGTATAATATAGCTTAGAAGTGTCCAATATTCCTGACAGAATTTTGTTTGGTTTGCATTTGACGTTACTAAATAATGATGAATAATGAAAACCACCGTTTTCATAAAATTCTCCATATAAAACGCCAATTTCATAGGTAAGGACCTAATATTTAATTCATACGTGCCATCGGTGCCATTGCCAGCTCGACGCTTGTACAAAGGCGGCTGCGACGACGTTGCCATATTGGTCGCCATTAGTATGGTTCAGCGTTGAGCGTCAAGTGATTTTGAGCGTCAAAAGTGAAAACAAAAAACATTAATTGCATTCTATTGCAATTTCAAGTTTCGGAGGCAAGAACTGTTTTAGTATCACATATTATTAATGGGTTAGTGTAGTAATGTGGAGTTTAGAGGTAGTCAGCTTAACGGGAAAAGGTGGCCACTTTTTTCCGTTAAGTTGATTACTCGAAAGTCAATTGTTAGTAAACTATGGGATTTGATTTCATGAAAAGCACCGTCCGATTTCAAGAAAATACTTTAGTTTATTCGAAAACTCAATAATAGCAATGAGGGCGCCACTGTACATCCGGCGTACGCTCAGCAGTCTTAATCAATAATCTAATAATATCAAATTATGCCTAACTAGATTTGACACCCATGGACCAAATAACACGATGCTACAACTAATTTAAAGCACTTTTAATTAAAGTGGGGTTCATCTCTCCCGGACTTTCCCTACTATGGGTATAGTCTTTACTATTTGAACTGAGCTGATCTTCTACACAAAGGCCATTGTTTGTAAACAATACCATTGTCTTTCTTTGTGTCCGTAACACCAAGCCGATTACATACAAAAAAGTTAGAACTACATTGAATATACATTGAATTATCAACCCTACGCTCTTAGTCAGTAGGTTTAAAATGTAAAGTGTCAGGATACAGATATAAGTTTTGTGTAGATGATAGTATTGTGTAAAGAATAAGCACAGTTCAAATAATAAAGACTTATATCTGTATCCTGACACTTTACATTTTAAACCTACTGACTAAGAGAGTAGGGTTGATAATTCCATGTACATTCAATGTAGTTCTAACTTTTTTTTATGTAATCGGCTTGGTGTTACGGACACAAAGAAAGACAATGGTATTGTTTACAAACAATGGCCTTTGTGTAGAAGATCGGCTCAGTAGAAATAATAAAGACTATACTAGACAACGATAAATTCACTGACACAGAAAAAAAACTTAGAAAACATCCACGAATCAGGAACCAATACTCGCGCTCAACACCCAAATATCTGCCGGTACCAAGATTTGAAACCGGGACCGCTAGCTCCGAAGCTAGGGTCCCTACCAACTATGCCAACATTTGCTCGCTCCCATATATTTACCGGCATCTTTATTTTTTCCAGAAATGCCGCTGGCTTCAGGTTTGTTCAGCGAAAATTCGCTCAGGGCGCGCCCCTCCCGCCCCCTCAACCAATGGCTGCGTCACCTGCCCCCGAGAGGAGGCCTGAACCACCAAGGGAGGAACAGCGCCCGTTGCACCAAAGCAGCATGTCGGCGATGAGCCTCCTGGATGTGATCGCTTTACACAGTGAGTTTTTTATTTTACTGCATTTTTGTACTATCCGCGATTAGAATACGATTCGAATCGTTGGTACTACATACAGTCCTGATTATGGAGTGAAATTTAACCGGTTATTGGCCGTTTTTGTATGAAAATAACCGGTTAAAACCGGTTATAACCGGCTATTGCATTCCCTAATCAAGATCATAAAGTCAATTTATGATATCTTTTTACTTTAAGTGCAGACGCTTACAGGTTATAGATTTACAAAGTATGCTTTACCAGTCACTACATGTTTGTTGTTTAATTCAATACTTTTGTAAAAAAATAATTTACAAATATGTTATTATTCTCACTTAATGTTCACGTTATCATCACCTTGTTACAAATAGCTTTGATGACGATGATGAGATATTAATTTTTGCTGGTATTTAGCTTAGTTTTTTTTTCCAAACTTGTAACAACCTAAGTGTTTTCATTTATCTGCACACTACCATTGACAATGTCAAATCTTGTATTGACTCAAAAACGATATACGCATCGTATTCTAATCGCGATGTGACAATATAGATGTGTTAGCGAGAACTCGGAATGGCAGTATATCTATAGATTAAATCCATTTTAGCTTGAAGGCCTTTCCTCCGCTGGAGCAGACGTTTTCAGTTACTGAACTCCTGGTTGTATGGTGACTTGAACACATTCATTCATGGTTTACCGTTGGCATGATAAATATTATAAACACGAGACCATTGCCTAAACTTTTTGTTCAGAGCCTAAAAAAATATCTGAGCAACGAGCAAAAACTTCAACGCCCTTCGAGAACACTCGACTCAGTCACCTTTCTAACAAAAAAACGCTGGTAACGCCTGATTGTGCAAAATGTGGTTACAGAATAATCAAAAAAAAATTAGAGTTGCTGGTAATTCTGTAGCTCTGCCTACCTCTCTGGGAATGAAGGCGTGAAGATATGTAGATATGCATTAAAAAAAACAAAAATGGTCCATCCGGTTAGGAGTTATGATACCCAGTATACACGGTGTGACACCCCTCTTTTTGCGTCCGGGGTTAAAAATACGATTCATTGTAGGTACTACATAAAATTACTATAGTTTTGATTGTGTATGTGCCACAGACAGATTCAGAGATAAATACTTATAAACATAATTATCAACAAGTGTTTAGTTGTAGGTAATTCTGTAGCTCTGCCTACCCCTCTCTGGGAACGAAGGCGTGAGTTTATGTATGTATGTATATACACAACTTTTTCAAAAGGTTGGAATCGTTGTAAAAGATGTTGTCAAAAAAAAAGTCAATCCTTCGTTCGTTAGTTACTAAAAAAATAAACAAACACTGCTAATGGCTAAAGAGCTTTAAACGCCACATGGTCTTTCCCACATCACATCAAATGCTAGACTCAAAAAACATGACGCATTTACAAACAAAATGTCGTCATTAAGACGACTAAAGCGCCTCATTGCAAAGTCTGATAAAAGTCAATATTTTCTCAGTAAAAATAACCAATACTAATGCCAATAATTTACATTCCTAAGCACTACCAACTTGGCTGAAAGCGTCGTCACCATTATAATATTATACGTGGTTACAGAATTATCAAGAACTTATTTAAGAGTGCTTGGTGATTCTGTAGCTCTGCCTACACCCCACTCTGGGAATGAAGGCGTGAGTTTATGTATGTATGTATGATTATACATATAAGCCATTCTGAGTTCTCGTTAATTTATATAGACTATACATTAAACTGTGTTATTTGTGTTTATCCAATTGACAGTCCAGCAATACAGTAGTAACTAATAAAATAACCAAAGAAACGTGGTTAGTACATTTTCTAAAAATAAATGTTGACAATGACAACATTAGGTTCGAAGTTAACACTGCGCCGAGCAAACGTCGAGCGTCCACTGGCGCCCTCATTACTATTATTATGTTTTCTAATTAACAAAACAATTTCCTTGGAATCGGACGATGCTTTTTTATAGCGCAAGTAAAAACACAGGATATCTAAAACGTAACAAACTTTAATAACCAGGGATCGGATATTCGGATCGATATTTACCTATACTTTAGCGCCGGCTTTGTTGTTCAGTTGTATGGAGGTGGACTCAATCATATAATTCATATAAAATTTCCGGGATTTCAAAATAAATAAATTACACCGGCATTAATTCATAATTATTTATTTATATTAACTGTTTGAAGTTATTTTCCATGTATATGTTTAACCAAATGTTATTTAATTTACCTGTAACTTATTAACCTAACGAATTTATAGGAGCAAAACAGAACGTTTTATCCTACATGTAAAGTAATTATTATATTAACGTTTTGTAGAATCCCAAAATCCCAGAACTTAAATTATTAAAATAATATTTTTAAGAAGCCGACGCCATGTTTACCTATCTTTTTCCGGGATTTTGCCAACTTTAGGTAAATATCGATCCGAATTTCCGATCCATGTTAATAACAGTTATAGTCTTTACTATTTGAACTGAGCTGATCTTCTACACAAAAGCCCATTGTTTGTAAACAATACCATTGTCTTTCTTTGTGTCCGTAACACCAAGCCGATTACATACAAAAAAGTTAGAACTACATTGAATGTACATTGAATTATCAACCCTACCCTCTTAGTCAGTAGGTTTAAAATGTAAAGTGTCAGGATACAGCGTATTTGTAGTATAAAAAAGCACCGTCCGATTTCAAGAAATACTTTAGTTTATTTGAAAACTCAATAACAGTAATGAGGGACTGTACAGTCAGGGACATTCGCGGTCGTCCACTTAAGAAAATTTTGGCGTGTTCATCGCAGCTAGCTAATCCTACAGCGCTCAGGTCGTTACGCGTCGAACGCGCAAAAGAATATCACCCTAGGAGTGGTCGACCGGGAATGCTCCCGACTGTACATCCGGCGTACGCTCGGCGCAGTCTCAAAGAATTTCTAATAACAATACTGCGCTCTCAAGTGGTTATGGTATTTCAGCATTATCCTACAAAATGGCGTCTAACGACGAGGTTACTCTTCACAAAAGTCTAATATGTTCTTCATTTAATACCTATAAATTACGACTAAAAGCGGGGTACTCACTCACTAGCGAGCCGTAACTGTTACACACACAAGCGTTAGGTACTCGATGCGGTTAAACACTGCGTTGCGTTGTGTTCGATGTTCTTATTTTAAAAGGCAAGTTATTGAGAACACGAAGGTCTCGCTCTAACCTTACTAGTCAGGCCACCCCATGGAAAGTTGAGCCATTTGTCAAGTCGAGAAGCAAATTACAACGAGGACTATGATATTAAGTATTTAGTTGTTATGCTCCGTATGTGTACGTTCCAGTTAGGTATTTTCTTTAGCAAGGAGAATGCAACTGAGCGCAGGCAATCCGAAGGTAAGTGGGCTTTGAGACTAGAGATGGGCGGCTTGTAAGTTTCAAAAGTGAAACTTTCACTTAAATTTCTGCAATATTCTGAAAGTTTCAAAAGTAAAACTTTCACCTAATCATGCAATATTCTGAAATTTACTAAAGTGAAATCATTTAATTTCTGAAAATAACTAAAGTTTTGTAATGTAACGTAAGTAACGGAAACTTTTCATGAAATTTACATGTGTCAAAATCATTTCCATCTAATTATGTAACTTTCAGAAGCTGTAATTTACGCAGTTAAGGAAAATTGTTTCAGAAATCGCCCATCACTATTTGAGACCCGCGGGTCATGCAATCTAATGATTTAAAATGCGTAACACCGAGGATTAAGGGGCCACAAGTGATCAAGTCAATATGATTATTTTATTCGGATATATTATTGATCATATTTCATTGAGACTGTTAAATATAAAAACACGATTAGATACAAAATCATCGATAGTTAAAATTTTCAAACCTGACACCGTTTTCGCATTTTTTTTGGTTGAATCTTCGAATCCCTACGATCTCAAAGACTTGATTAAATAGTTGAGAATTTATAACTTCTTGAGTTAACCATTTTTAAATAAAAGTAGTGGTTTTAAAGTAAACATCAATTATTTGAACTTGACGCGCTGCCATCAAAGCGCGCAGTCTATGTCTATCTCATGTTTTCTACCGGAAGCAAATAAAACTATCCCTTTTCATTCTTGTGCGGGCGTGGCCCCTTAAAGTGGAAAGCATAATTTCACCGGCTATCTTTCTCCCACACGTGCGTTTGCATGTGGCACGTGTCGTGATGCTAATAATAGTGGCACCATCCGAACGGACCCTGCATGAAATACGATCGCAAATAGTAATGTGCAAAGTACCTAACTCATTACTCGGACGGTATTATTAACTGTGTCCAAAACATCAAAGAGCGACGTGAAATATTATTTAATACCATGGTATTAAGAGCTGGTAAATTAAAACAGTGTTTTATTCTTAGTTTTCATAGGGTCTAAAATGGAAGAATTGCCAATGAAAGTTTGAAATTAGGGTTGCAATTATTTAGCAACAAAACTCCCTTCAATTTGTGTATAAGGTATCATTATTAATTTTATTCGGAAGCCTGGCAGCTGTCTATCAATAGGGGTGCGCATGCGAGGATTATGGCTGCATAAGGGTGCAGCCCGAATTAATGGGCCCTAGGCATGGGGGGGAAGTATGGTTACCTAATACTGACCACCCGCCCAACAAATACCGGAAAATGCGGGGCGCGACCGTCAGGGGATCAAATTTAACAAAGGTTATCGATTAATAGGGAGGCTGGTTTTTTTACCTTGATAAATTTAGCTATAGTTTTTCATTTGTGTATTGTAAAATAAAAATGAAGCGGCTAGTTGACCTTTAATGTGTGTAATTAATTAAAGACTTTCGAAATCGTATTTTGTCTTATAATTTCGATTTGATCTTGCTTTCTAAATTAACTGGATGTAGAGTTAATTGAAAAATCAAGATAAATACCAATGCATCTCGACTGACAATGCAATTTATACCTACAATTAATTCACTTCGACAAGTAAATATCATTAATTACACGCGGCTCGTTGCGATTGCCACATTGCACACTATATTTTATTCCAACTGCCCATTAGCTTTTTGTCGGAGCTATCCAAACACTTGATCGATGACGTGGCTGACCAAGCTGGCAGCTTCGCTGAACGTATTATGGTCATCACACACTACAGCGCCCCGGCAGATCAGCACCGCCTCAGCTGCAAGTGATATATTGAAAAGTGAGCTTTGAACTGTGTTAATACGATACATTTTTCAATAGACGTCGCGAGATTGTTTTTTAATCAAATTGTATTAAACGTGTTGCTCTCGCGTATTATATTATTGTTTTGTATATTTTAATGCTCACCTATGCCAACATAAGCTGAGGGATGTTGCTTTGTCAACGGTTAATTAAAACATATAATATAGTCTAGTGATTTTTTCCCTCTGTGGAAAAAGAGACTTCTAAGTTTATACCATGTGTATGCTGTATTTAGTACGGTAGCTCGATGGAACGATTGGAACGCGATTATTTTAACCTCGTAAGGTCCTTTGAATTTTTGTAGGACTTTGAATCTACCACCAAGGCAATAAAGTTCAATTACGTTTGTTCAATAATGCCATTTTCGGTTTTTGAAGATAGGAAAATAAGTCTTATTTTTATTGCAATACAGTTCAAATTATATTTCCTTGATTATGTACACTGGGCCTTACGAGGAATTAAAAAAAAAAAATTTTTTTTTTACGTGGAATAAACCTAGTTTAATCTGGATGGGTCCTAGCTAGGTTTTTTTGTTTGAGTTATTTACTCTCAAAGTAGTAGGTTCGAAGGCAGGTTCACTACCGACAAAGCTAACGTGTCGACGAACAATACACATTATCAGTTGAATAGTTAATTTAGGCCGGCTTGCACGTAAATGTTGACCCTAGGTTAACAGGTTAAATACATACATACCTTCAGGCCTGTACTCCCAGAGCTGGGTAGGCAGAGCCACAGAAATACCTACAACTTCAATAAGTTGTTGATAATTCAGCAACCATACTTTGCACAAACAGGCCAAGATGTTGACCAGATTAACTGGTTAATTTGTTAAAGTTGTCAGTTTTTAAATGAATCTGACATTCTTTAATAATTTAACCTTGGGTTAATCTAGGTTTAAATTTAAGTACAAACGGGTTTTACTCGTTATGGTCTTATTTACCAATGGATAGTGGACCAAACATCTGTCCACTCTGACTATACCGTCATTCTATACCGTTAGTAATGAGGTTGATATTGCTACAGGAGTTTTATCTGAGATACTGCCTATTGCCTTAGGATGGCAGTATATAAAGCGAGAGTGCCAGATGCTTCGTCCACCGCGATACAAGCGAATATAATACGGGCCCACCCAATACCAATCGCGTCACTGGTAGATGACGTGGCACGAAGAAACACGTCATCTACAAGTGACGCGATTGGTTTAGAAACGAGACCAATAAAAACGCTAGTTATCGTAACGCATCTTGGCACCAAAGAGGGTGGATAACTGCAATGTACTCAATGCATTGATAACTACTCTATTGGTAATCGCGTTAAAATGCTTTTAGGTACTTTCACTATGCAGTTAGCTCGGTATTACGGTGGCAAGGAAGGACATGAGAAAAAATACTTATTTGAGCCTTGTTAGTAGTGACCCTTTTTTTGATTTTTTTTCTCTGGGGTAATGCGTTTATGCCTATCCCAGGTATTTGTGTGATGAGCGTGAGCATTTGTTCCTGAGTCTTGGATGTTTTCTATGTATTTAAGTATTATCGTTGTCTAGTACCCATATTACAAGCCTAGAGCTTAGTTTGTGACTAGGCCAATTTGTGTGACATAGTCCCCTGATTTTATTTTATTTACCACACAGCGTGGCATTATTATTACGTATCTGTACCACTCTTTTGCGAACTGTGTCTTTCTCGCAGCTATTTTCTTGTTTAAACAATTTCGATCAAGACTTGGACCGTATTAATAATGCTGAGATATTCGTCTTAACCCTTAATTTGGCAAAAATAAAAAAAGTCGGGAATTCAAACCCTTTTTGATTTTGAATCAGCAAAAAAATAAAAAACATTCCAAACATTAAAAGTGAATATTATAGTATGTTCACTGTGCCATACACTGCCAAATTAAGGGTTAAGACGCGTCAGAAGATACACGCTTTACTATGGTGTTTATTTGTATGGCCCTGAGACAGTGGTTTACATATTCTCGGTGCGAGAGTAAAAAGTATAGTATATTTTTCAATTTATTGAATTTATTAGATACGCAGTAGGTGTATAGTGTTTAATCGTTTCCAGTCGTTTTTTGTCGGATAAGTTCGTATTTATTTTTCTTTCTCTGTTGTGTTATTGATGGATAGTTGAGAAAGCAAGATAAATACGAACATATCCGAGAAAAAACGATGGGGAAGGATTATACTACATCGTACTGCAGTATCGCCGAAGACATCTCGACATACGATATAATTGAGCATGCAGTTGCGATCTGTCATATTTTTTTACATTAATTTAGTAATCTGCTTTAGCCTTTTTGCGGAAATACATATTTTTGATTTGATTGAAGGTATTGTTACATATTATTAAAAGGCATTTGCGGATGAAAATTACTAGTGCTAGCCAAGCGAAATTGTATTTTTAATATAGTAACAAAACATATTGTTTTCCTTTTATGTATATACAGGATGTTATAATTGGATCCGTTCATCTATACACAGGATGTTATAATTGGTTCCGTTCGACAGCTCCCGTTCCAATATCACTAGGAATAAAACTAATATAGAAATAAAGAAAACATTTCCTTTGTTTATTTTTTGGCGTCCTAGATACAAGTAAGCTTTTCACAATACCTACGGATTCTCGTAATCAAAGACCTCTTACTAATTAACCAGTTTTTTAATCTAGATTAATTTGGATGCAGCACTATTTTTGTACATTAGACTAAAAACAAAGACATGTTTCCACTTTTTCTACGTATTTATATAAGTTCCAAATGTTTCTTTGTTTAAATTACTCTGTAATAAAAAAAACTGCAACGAATGAATTTAAAGCATTAATGTGCTAATAAGCACAGGTTTTTGTGCAGGGCTGTTTGAAAGACGAAGTAGGTACCTACTTTTAAAAAACTCACCAATTTGAATACATAAAATAAACTCAAGGGCAATACCTGTTTATGATTGAAATGAAACATGAATAGGCACTGCTGCCGGGCCCTCTCCAGTAGACTTAGCAACCCCCTTTTTCCCCAACAAGGGGGTTGCTAAGTCCACTGTAGAGGGCGTTACTGACGATAAGGCGAGACGTATTTACGTGGGTGTCCTATCGATTTGCCTCTATTCATCTCCAATTTTAGTTTCACAGACGATTCGCAGATATTTTCTAAGAAAGAATTTCATTTAGTAGGCGTATACGTTTATACACTCAGCGGTAAAAAAAACCGCCCACCACAAATATACCTTTTTAAATAAGCTAATAACGTCAAGAATAATCAACCAAATTCACTTCAACTTGTTTTCCAGCTAGTTAATCTAGGCAAAATATGGCGTACAAATAATAATCTTAAAAGATACAGTGCTTTTTAAAATGACAGTCAAAAGTCACTAGAAAGACAAATCGAACAAAACGCAATAATTTACTATGGACAGGTGGTTTGTGGATCCTTTGTTATTCCTTTAGGAAGAGCCACGATTATGAAGAATATTTTCAAGCCATTTTGAACCTTGGTTACTTTGCTGGAAAATAAAAGATTCTCAATCAAATTGGTTGAGTATTCTTGACGTTGTTGTCTAATTTAAGAGGTAACATTTCGCACTGCCAGATCAAAAGAGGAGTAACTCAAAATACAACTGTATTTTAAAATAAACTTTAATACAACGTCTATGAGCTTGAAACAAATCTAAAAAAGATTTTGAGTTAATGCTGTCTTGATCTAGCAGTGCGATTTGTTAACACTTGTATGAACAAACGACGGGGTTGTCGGTTACTTTTGTAGCTTCAATATGCCCTTATTCGTTTTCTCCATAAGCTAATAGGCAGGAAATTGATACACACGGTAACTTTTAGTTGATTGGACAATTTGTAAATGTCTCAGTTAACCGAACAATTGGTTTGTTAAACATGAATCCGAGTAATCATTTTTTTGGTGTAGGTAGAATCGCGTCATGCACTACAAAGATTTACTATTTAGGCCCCGCGTAGAAAAAACATTTCAACCAAAATAACTCGACTTAGGCACTGGTATCTGGGTGAATCAACTTTTAAGGTACTCCCCATATTTCGACATGTTTCACGAATTATACATATGTTTTTAGAAAAACCTATTTGTTAATGACGCGAGTTACACGCTTATTAGATAAGACAAATAGACTAATATTTCCAATTATTTGATTTAAGGTAGTACATTTTTAAATAATAATATAGTTGGTAACGCAGGGGACTATGTTGTCCCTAGGTTTTGGATGGAAAATGTGCATTTTCCCCTGAGTTACCAGGCTTTTTTGAGGGTTAAAAAATATTTGAGCTGTTTAACGTGTAAGGTCTGTAATTTTGGTGGACTGATTTTAATATTCATATTTTAAATTTTTAATACCGCAAATGAAAAGGAGTACCTTGAAAGTTGATTCACCCATCTACCAAACTAACAAAAGATATAGATCCCGTGTCAATGAACGAGACGCGTATATGAATGGTTGATCGCTGCCTGTTCACACTGCCGGCGAAAACTCTTTCCACTGGTTTGTCGAAACAAAAAATATAGATCGCGTGTCGATGAAAGAGACACAAATATTAATAGTTGATCGCTGGCTGTACTCGCTTCCCGGTCATCGTCGGCGGAGGGACCAGTGCCTTAACCTTTTGAACGCCGTACGTCAAATACAAAATGCGTCAAATACAAGTGTGCAGTGGCACGAGTTTCAGTTGTCGGCCAGAGCCGACTGTGGCGTTCAAAAGGTTAATGGCACAAAATTTTGGTTTTGCGATAGATAGATGAGATAGGTAATACATAAAAAAATACAAATAAATCATACATACATACATTTAATCACGCCTGTTTCCCAGAGGGGTAGGCAGAGACCACAAAAATCATAGTCCATAAATATGTTATCTATGGCATTCAAATTAAGGCATATCGGTAATTTTCTAGAAATATCTTCGGCATGTGGATTAAAGTACCTTCTAATATCTTTTAATCATACCACCTCAGGGAGGTTGCCATATAACGTGGCCATCCAACTCATGACCGAGAGGGTGACTGACTTTGGGGAAACTCAATTAATATTGATGCCCAATGACTTGTTTACGGCTGGTATTTATTTCAATAACTAGTTGCGTACGCGATACGAAACTTCTGAATTAGTGTTAGAATTAGAATCGTGTTTTTATAAAATCGTTGCCAATTGCAGTTGACTAAGTACGAAGCAATGTTTATGCTAATTTCTGAAGGTACACATAATTAAGTACATACATACATACATACATACCTTCACGCCTCCATTCCCAGAGTGGGGTAGGCAGAGTTACAGAATTACCAACAACTCCAAAAACTTGTTGATAACTCTGTAACCACAATTTGCACAATTAGGCTAAGATGTTTAACAGCGCATTAATGACAGGTTGCAAGCCCATCGCCTAACAGTACTACAAGCCCTTATTCCCTTAGTCGCCTCTTACGACATCCACGGGAAGACGTGGAGTGGCACAATTCTACTCCGGCAACCATATTAAGTAGCTGTGAAAAATGGTAATTGTGTTATACTGGATGGTGTTAGTTGAGTTATGTAAAAATTACTAAACTTAGAGTTTAAAAAGAAACTGCAGATATCTTCAACTCAATTTGAAAACCATCATAAAATTGTGATTTTGAGAAACATTTTGACGTTAGAATTGCACTTAAAATCGAAACTCCTAATAAAAACCTCATAGCAACAATTCAAGGTATGAACATAAATTGTGTCGCATTACTTCAAACTCGGATATCTCCTTGAAATTTGGTATACGAATTTGAAACTTAACTTGTTCGAAAAAAGGCGCAAATTCCGCTGTCTTTCTGAATGGATTTATCCGAGTTTGAAATGAAGCGACTCAATTATCTACGCAGATTTGTGACGTATCAGTCAAAGACAGCACGCTTAGAGTATTAATTGGTTCTCTCACTACTCGTACAATGTCGTGTCCTCGTAATATTTTGCTACATCTACATCAGTGTATTAAAACATAATCACAGTGTACAACACGCGGAGCGCCTATCGAAATCGAATAGCAATTTATTAAAAAAAGACCATGATCTAGGTAGGCGCTTTATTAAACTGCATCAAAAATAATAATTTTGGGTTAAATTCTATAACAATATTTTGTTAATTTTATCCAATATTTAATTAAGGAATTACGATTTCTTTGATTTTATAAAAAGTTAATTTTTCATAGTATTGCAAAGATAATATTCTTTTATATGTATAAATGGTGAAAAATTCAAACCTAAAATACATTTAGTTCCAAAGTAATAATGAAAACCTCTTAGTAATTCTAATAACAGTAGCACATGTCCACACGCTTGTACGGCGACCCCCCATAGAGGCGGGAGCGTAGGAAAGTGAACTCTTTACCAAACCAGGTTTAGGTTAGGTTCCTCGTTAGGCCCTCGTCCAATTTCGTAATTCCGAATATAATAATAAAAAATAAAAATAAACCATTGGAATGCAATCTAGTCTTATGTATGAGTTATGATGACTACTAAGTATTTTAAATCTGACCTTAACTTCTAATACGGACTAAGCTAAGAATGTGCCCATTAACACTTTTCCTATTGTCTCTGTTAAGGGGAAGACACTTTGTTAACGTGTTCTTTGTGTGTAGTACTCACTGCACTAATTACACTATCACCATACTAAACTAACTCGAAAGGCTTTGTCCTTTTCAGTCTTCGCTGTATATCCGTGTTGTCGATATAATACTTAATGTCAGTCAACTAAAGTACTTAATTGATATTTTATCAACCCTAGTCCTAGTTGATAAATAATAATTATTGTTAACCTAAATGTGCAATACGGACAATTTTATCTTGGGATCTTATTCTAGAGTCATTTAGTATCAAGTTATCTGTATTAAAATATTTAGTTAGCCCTCTAAAATTGCCGTGCCCTTGCAGGACGTCACATGGATACCTAACCTTTGAAAGATAAGAGTCATTTTGACAGAATGTTCTTAAATTAGGCCTAGGTTACCGTTTCTTTTGCCCTTCAAGTAATCGGTCTCTGGAATGCGCTTACTCTTACTCCGTCTATGGGTCACAGTTTCCACTTACCATCAGGTGGCCTGTGTGCTCGTTTGCCTTCCTATGATATAAAAAAAAAAAAAAAAAGAGCAACATAAGCTTCTCCAAAATATACTTAAGTAAGAACGTGAGTAAAGTTATCATACATAATTGAATATGTATTATATTTTTCATGTCGTATACTCTCTAAGTAGGCCATTGTTTATTTAAGAAGCGGGTTGAAATTGAAGCATGACAACCCTAGGGAAGAAAAGTAATTTGAAACAAGAACTTTGTCAATAGTAGGTAGTAAGTAGTAATAGTAATAGTAGCATAAACAAATACAGTCTCTCTGTAGTAAAATTAAACAAAATGAAACCAAATGTCAGACCACGCTCAGAGTAGGGTTCCGAATCCGTTAGTACAAATCCAAAAAACTATCTAAAAAACACGTATCTAATTATCTATTTAATGTTTTTTGGTGGTGTCTTAGATGATTTTTAGTAGGTATAATCTCCAAGTCAAAGTCAAAATCTTTATTGCACGTCACATTCATGACGTAAAACAATATAGAACAAATATAGAGGTTTACATAGTGACGCACTGTAAGGGCACAGCAAAATACGAGAGGACGACTATACATATAAATTATAATATTGCTTATGCGCTAATTAATTTAATTCTAATCTAAAATTAATTTGGAAAACTCGGGAACCAATAAAGTCGTATGTTATAGAAGTAGGTTTAAAGGATGTAGAATTTTTTAAGACAATGCTGTGGTGTTCGTGATGCCGAAGAACTTGTCTAAAAAAGTTATTTAGATATAATCGTAACAACACGTTACTCGCCAGATGTTTTATTTACCAAGTATCCCAATAGATGGCTCTGTCAAATGCTTTACGATATGAGATTATATCATCGCTGTATATAAAATAACCGAATTATTAAATCACTAATGCCGTAGGTTCATTAAAATTACTGTTTTCTATAGCTGACTAGCTTAGCTTTAATGAATAAATTAATATCAGAAGAAAATCTAAAATCTCTTTGGCGTGGTATGATCGTTCATTAAACGATACCATCAGAACTCTTAGCTTTTTTACGGCAAATATTTACTTGAACGCTGTTTGTCACGATCAAAATTGCAAAACCGCTTAAGTAACATATTAAATAAAGAGCAAAATGCACCATTTTAATAATACAGTAAGGTTTATTTTGCTCTGTCATAAATTTGTCACAATGGAGTGCTGGCACCTACCCTGATGTATGGTAGTGAATGTTGGGTGTGGCAGGACAAGCATGTAAGTCGTGTAAATGCAGTTGAAATGCGCTCTTTGCGTAGTATGTGTGGTGTGAAACTGATTGATAGAGTAAGAAATGAAAAAATCAGAGAGAAATGTGGAATAAAAGAAGATGTCGCACATTTAGAACAATAGTGACATAACTCAGAAATTTTAAATTTCGAGTTAGGGCTCTATCATACTCAATTTATGACTTAAAGTGTGAAAGCTGAAATTTTGAATTAGGTCACTATCGTTCTGAAGGTGCGATGTAGTGACTAAGATTGAAAAGGGCATGCTTCGATGGTTCGGTCATTTGGAAAGGATGGATGAAAGAAGATTGACGAAAGAGATATACAGATCGAAAGTGAGGAAGGGTCGTACTTTTTGAATCAAATCGGAGAAATACTGGAAAAGGGCCGAATCTTAAGTACCCGAAACCGACGTGCGTGCATGACTCGATGTATGAATATTGAAGAAGCGAAAGAAATAAGTCAAGATCGTAGCAAGTGGAAAGAAGTGGTCTCTGCCTACCCCTCTGGGAAACAGGCGTGATTTAATGTATGTATGTATGTATGTATGTATGTATGTATGTATGTATGTATGTATGTATGTATGTATGTATGTATGTATGTATGTATGTATGTATGTATAAATTTGTTAGTTACGCGGTTTCGCTGTATCACCGGCGAAATTACTTGTCGCTACTCGTATCGTATGAGCCCTATTCGAGACTAACTTTTATAATGACAGTAAGACAAAATAAATGAAAAAACGGTGATTTATCGATTACTTTTGTGATTGTTTTTGTTTATAGTTCATTTTATGACTAATTTGTATTGATTTTTTAAGTTTTGGTCTAACGTGATTTTCTGCAGGCTATCTTTGTGGTCTTTTTTTTTCTGTGGTAACCTTGTGGTACCTTGTTCGAAAGCTAGAAATACTTGGATGTTTTTAAAATAATCTACTAGTTAGATGTATTAGTTTTTTTTGTTTTTGAACCATTTCTTCGGAACTAATCGTAAAAACATACTTAAAATCCCCTTTCCTTACCTTTCTGTCCCTTCTTCTGAAACTTGAACAGGTAATTCCAGTTTTATTTCTGATAATTAATGTTTCGTTGTGTAAATAAAACAAAAGAAAAAATATGATTTGAGTGATTACTTTTTTTAAATAATTTTTTGAAGTTGCTTATCTGACGTTTTATGAAAAAAACTTTAAATAAAATTATCTCGAAAATGGTTCACTTTTGCATAATGCATTATAGCAGGCAGATTATTTCAAATCCTTCAACGTATTTCTAGCTTTCAAACAAATTATAATCACAAATTAGTTTCATAAAATTAACTAAAAACGATAACAATTTTAAAAGTAACAATTTTAAAATAAAACAAAATAACTAATAACATTAACATTAACATATTTTTATATAATCGGGTGTGCTAAGTAGTAATGGTGCTTTTTTATAACGCCCATGTAACACCACCTTAACGTGGTCAGTTTTGTGACTTTGGCGGTCAGCCTATAGTTGCGGGGCGATATGTCACAAAACTGACGTCACATTTGTCTACTAAATTCTAATTGAAAAATGATTCAATTCATTTTATGAAAAAATACATCTGAGACCGTCTTTTTCCTTCCAAAATATTTGAAAGTTACGAAATAGCTACCGTATGGTCGAGCTCGCAATAACGCCCGTGAAGCTCAAAGTATTTTTTAAATTTTGTGTTCAAAATTTAAAAAAGTGTTTTGTTTTCAATTTTATTATTACTCTTAAAATGTTTTTTATGAATGGTAATTTACCAGCGATTAGTAACTAACGTATTCACCAATATTCATAACCGTGGTATAAGTGATTTCTTTAATAAATCTTCGTGAGGAAATTTCAATGTGCTGCGTATTTTTTTTTTCTGTGTTTTTTCTTTTAAATGGCATATCGTTGTGAAGAGTATTAACCAGAGAAGTTTTTTAATCAATTTGAAATCGTCTATGACTTGTGATTTTTTTTTAATACTTTTTTTAGACTAATGTCATTTTATTTTCCTCATTTTGTCATAGCTTTAAGGGCCCATATTTTTTTTTTAAAGCACTACCTATGGGTTTTGGTTTTGTTTTAAAATAAAACCATTATCAGAGCATGATTTAAAAAAAAAATGGGCGGTTTCAGTTGCTTAGGTATGTAATTAAGAAGGTTTAAAGGTAAAATTTTGGGATACTTTCAAAAAAACGGAAAAAAAAAATATTTAAAAAAAACTATCAACTTTAGCATAGGGGTCACTATGGCAAATGTGTTCCAATTGGACCCAAGTATTTCCCATTTTCGTTTGTCGAACCCGCTACCAAACACCCTGTATATAAATAATCTCACAAACCTGACTGACGCAATGTGCACGTTGAACAATCCACTGACACAACCTTTCTTCACGCCGCACTTTCTCACACTGGACGTGTTATTGGTGGCCGGTTGATCACGTGATACTCAATATTGCCATTTCCAGAAATATAATATGAATTGGTAGATTTTTTCATGTAGTTTCGACCGTTACAAACCTGACATGTCAGGCGGCATCAGTTTTAGGTATAATTATTTAAATTAAACTTTAATACGATAGCGATAAGCTATAATTTATAAAATTCCTTTATGTGACGTGCAAACCAGTCTGGACTATTCGACTCCATCAAATTACTTAATTATTATAATATTCAATGTTGTAACTTGTAAAAAGTTTATTTTACCGTGGCACACGTCACAAACTGCTAACCTCGCTGCTTTAAAATGTCAATATAACACAATGCGTATTTTTAACGTGCATTTTTTGCCAAATCATTGTTAAAAAAGCTTACTATATGTCTGCATCATTTAAATCATTAAACAACAATATTTAATGCAGTAACAAATGGTTAAACTTGAGGGATATCATGAAAACGGAGGGTACACTTTTAAGATGTTACTTTCTCTTAATAAAATATTATAGGCCCTTTTGTATGGAAATTTGTATGCACATTGAATACGTAATGCATATTCAGCTATAGTGTTATTTTCAATTTATAGGTCAACACCTTTTGTCAGTATACATTTAATCGCCGACGACTCATAACATATCGCCCATTTATATCATTAGAATAGTTCAGTGTGAAATAAATCAATCAATCATTGGCCCTTTTAAATAACAAGTCTAACGAAAAGCAAGCTTAAAAAACGCAACTGCTGTTTGGATAATGTCGTCAAAGTAATGTTATTTATCATGTATACATTTTTTATTTCGCCAATTTCACATTTACAGAATTTTAATATAGCCTATGGCATTCTAGTGGTTAGTATGACTCTAACCATGTATAACTTATTAAAATCGGTTTCGGCTTCGCCGCAGTCGGGTAAAAAAGACGTTTGCGCAATTTGATTGTCGAAGCAAATTTAACCCTCCACCTTAAGAAATAAGCTCACTAAATACGTAAGCAGATGTTTCATAGAACCGCTATTTTTCTAAGGTAGGCAGTGTAAGCATCCCCATTAGGTACTAGGAAACCATGTTTCAAATCGCGCACGACAACAATACTGATAACGGCCACAACTTTTAGAGTTTTCGTAGAGAGCGTGACATTTAAACGGAGTTCAATTCTGACACTAATTTATTCCAAGCGAATCATAATCCGCTGGTACACCGGTCAATCTTCATGTCTCATTAAATCGACTTGACAATTTCACATCAGTTTGCAACAATACGAAAACACACCAAATCTCTTGCTTTATAAGCTGTAATTCAGTCCCGTTGAGAAACAGACACCGCACGGAACAAATGGAAAAAAAATCTTGATGAAAACATGATTTTTCACTAAATATTTTTTTTCCTCCAAGTTTTTATATATACTCATCAAGACACGTTTTTTTTTTTTAAATCAAAATTTACCGTAGTTTGTTTTCCATACTTTCCGTGCGGTGTCCTATTATGCTGGTCTCTAAAAACAAACAGAGATAAGTCGCTTTACAATGTTAAAGAAAAAGTTTCTAGGTAAATAAATATAAATGTTTTGATTTTTACTCTTGAAATTTGGGGTAAAATCGTGCGTAATTTTATCGATACCGTCCGTGAATGTTAAATGATTGCGGCGACTAGATAAAGTGAATATTTGTTCCCCAAAATGTATGATCATTAATTTAAGCATCAAATAATATATTTCGCCTGTGTGGTCACCGGGTTAGAATAGTGCCACTCCATGTCTTCTCGTGGATGTCGTAAGAGGCGACTAAGGGAATAATAAAGGCTTCTAGTACTCTTAGGCGATGGGCTTGCAACCTGTCACTAATACACTGGTAAACATCTTAGCCTGATTGTGCAAAACGTGGTTACAGAATTATCAACAACTTATTTAAGAGTGCTTGGTAATTCTGTAGCTCTGCCTACCCCACTCTGGGAATGAAGGCGTGAGCCTATGTATGTATGTATGTAATATATTTTGTACTTAGATAACACTACGCCGAGCGTCCAGTGGCGCCCTCGTTACTACAAATTATGTTTTCTAATAATTTAAAGTATTGTTTTAAAATCGAAGGATGCTTTTTTGGTTGACAAATGAATACACAATGTATACATAGCATATTTAACACAAAGTTAAATGACCTTTAACCTTCGTTTCGTCAAATTAACGGATAAGGTAGCCTCTTTTTTCTGGTAGTATACTCACCCATAGTTCAATTGTTATTAAATTGTGTATTAATTTGTACAACATAAAAATAAATAAAATAAAATAAAATCATTTATTCTGTAAGTAGGCCCTGTAGGCACTTTTACAAGTCTGAATCTACCATCTACCAGCGCTTCAAGAGACCATTGTTGAGAAGAAGCACCGCAAGAAACTCAACAGTAAGCCCTTTTTTAAATAAAGAACTTATTACAATACTAAACATAAGCTATCTAATTTAAATGTCACAGGGATGTACAGGTCCCAGTAGTAATAATAATTTAATTAATAAACATGTCAGGTTAAAATAATAATACAATTCCGGAGATGTAAAGAGTCTCCAAATGTCAAATTAAAATTAAATATAGGTAAGTAGGTAATTAAACAAAAAAACAAAACAACAAACACAAACAAGGGAGATGTAGAAAGTCTCCACGGTCAATTTTGGAGATGTAAAGAGTCTCCAGATGTCAAATTAAAATAATAAGCATACAAGGAGATGTATATAGTCTCCACTCACATAAGCATCCTTCGATTTGCAGACGATACTTGGTTTGTTAGAAAAGAACAACAGTTATGAGGGCGCCACTGGACGCTGACAAATTATATGAAAGTTTTATTTGACTAAACCTTTGTAACAGAAGTTATTGATACGTATACATAAATAACTTTTTCTGTCCTTGTTGACGATTAGTATAGACTTTTAATAAACAAACTTATACGCGTTTGGGATTATGTATTCTCGAGATTCATTGTTCCCATGGATATTATACAGTATTTAAATATTCACGGTTGAATCGAGCTCTGTGTCCCGGTGCCGGTTAAATATTCCTTTTATTAACAATTTGAATGTATCAATGAACCTTTTTACCCTTGTTTAATTGAGAGATAGAAACCGCATCGCGAATGCGGTTCTGTTTACAAGCTTTTCATAGAGCACGTGATAGTCTGCCATCGACAATGAAAGGGGAACAGGGCAGGGGGCTAGGACGGGTGAGGTGGACTAATACGTATATTGTACGCGTGCATCAGTCGCATACAATAGCAGACTCCTAGGGGATGAGACTGGTCGATACAGATCTCGCGCATGCGCGCGTGTCCGGGCTTAAAATTCGAGGGTGCAATTAATGATTTTACCCAAGTGAGTCACGCTTTTTATTTGGAATAATACCGGCATGTCGGAATATGGTCAGTGTACGGTTCCGAAGCCGTTACGATAAACACAAAATACATCTCAAGAAACAACATATTATGTAAACTACGTAGGTATTTAATAAAAATAAATAAATACCAGAGCTCTACTTTGAAAATGGAAGTTCGAAGTTACGTCTCGATTTCGAAGTCTTGAATGACGAGTGACAGGGATGGAGCTAACCGACTTAAAACCGTAACTTCGAATTTCGATTAGTCACCCAAATGGACCTAGTCCCAAACTAAACTCTAGGCTTATACTATGGGTACTAGACATCGAGAAATATATTTAAATAAGTAGAAAACATCCAAGAATCACGAATTAATACTCGCGCTGATCACACAAATATCCGCCATTACTGGGATTTGAACCCAGGAGCGCTAGCTTCGTAGGCAGGGTTACTATTGAGTAAAGCTAACTTGTCGTTTCATTGTGGGGTTGGTGAGGTGTTATTGAATTGAACTAAAGTGGTCGTATGTTATTTATTAAAGCATTTATATTCAAATCTTAAGAGGTAGTCAAGATGCATTCGGTTTTCGTCGGCGTTATCTAAATATCGATTGACGATTGAAAATTCAATTTCTTCCAAGGTATAAGTATATTATACACTATATATTTTTGTATACAACGTATTATTAATTAATCTAGTATAAAACAGAAAATGATATGAATTAAATTTATTTATTTCACCAAAAAAGAAACAAAAAAAAAACAAAGTTTAATACATTTTCTTTATTTACAATATAAAAACAGTATACGTGTTCTACAAAAATATATAAACAAAGTAGCCTCGTAACGTGCTTATTGGACTCTAAAAATTGCGCGTTATGAGTGGTCAATGATTAGTATTAAATTTACTCCAGACATTTAAAAGACAATCAGAGTTGGACAAAACAGATTTTTTCTTTCTAGGTAGCTTTCCTTGACTCGTTATTAGTGGGTCTGAGTTTAACAAAAGGCGATTTATGAGATCCGTATTCGTCAAGACGCGTGATATCTTCCTCGTTATTTAGCCTGAATGATCTTATGTTTTTATCTATGGCCTCGGCAGCTTCTTCTGAAAGCTGTCCTATAGATAAAAAACACGTGGTCGATAACTACAGACTTCAGACCCATTAATAAGTACTTTATGTACAGAAGCCGGTGAATTGTACCACGGATATTCATGAACAAGCTGCCGAGACGTATCAAAAGCATAATTTTTAAACCTATCTCAATTAATTTTATACCCAGAGTTCAACCTTTTGAACGCCACCGACGCGACGGCTCTGGCCGTCAACGTAAAGTCGTGCCACTGACGCCACGACGGCTACAGCCGTCACAAGTTTAAGATCAAAAGAGACTTTATTTCGTATCAATAAGGTGTAATTTGCATGGAATAGAAAAATGTTTGGCGTGTGAGTGACACATCTTGTATACGACGTAAGGCGTTCAAAAGGTTAAACAGTTTAAAATCGTGTCACACCTGTCGATGAGATCCTTCTTGATGCCAGTAACTTCAGCTGCAAAGCGGAATTATCCAAAAAACCTACGAACCGTGTGACCATCGTTTGTACAACTTCCGCCAACACGTGGTTTGCCATCGATCAATCGTAACTTTGTTATAAATTCACGTTTAAGTGTCTGCGTTTTTGTAGCTACTCACAATCATCACTCAAATATATGCATTCTTGTAAATTTGCAAAGAATAAAAGTAGCTGAAAGGAAAAGGGCATGTATTGAGATGGGATGTTGATAGTTCTTTACGGGCGTAGCAATCTCGTAGCACTGCTACGAGTTCCGTAGAAGGCTTCTGGACAAGTGTCCGGCTAAATCCGGCCAGTAGACAATATGAAATAATTAACTAGCTTTCTACTAGATACAGAGTCATCTTTATATTATTGTAGAAACATAGTTAAAACCTTACTTGACCGTAAATAGTAGACAAATACTTCGTTTGTAATAATAAAGCGTCAAGTAGACTTCAAACAATTTAATAATGATTATTAAATCATGTTACAAAAGATTTTACCTACTACCACAGACAAGAAAGTTCTCATAGTAAAACTGGTTGTAATAATGCTGGTCATTTCCTACGGGTTTTGAACGCATAATAGAGGACTTATGATACGGTCTAGATAAATGCAATTTATGTCAATAGTAATGTATTCTTTCTATTGTAATATTGCGTTTGTTCAAGACTTTTGACTTGACAACTTGACATTGTCAATGTGGGACGAGGTTTTGTCAAACAATACGGTACCTGTACACAGTACCTGATCAAAAAGTTTGCATTCGGATTGCGTGGTTTGTACAGGTGTGTGATACTCTACGATCATTGGTTTTTTTATTACAAATACACTGGCTGAAATCTTACAGTCATCTATCTATATATATAAAACAAAGACGGGTTTGTTACAACACTTATAACTCGAGATCGGCTGGATCAATTTTCATGGTTTTTGTTTCGTTGGATTTGTCTCCGCCCTGAATAGCAGAATACATTTTAAAAACAATGAAAACTTGACGAATACATAATTATGAAAATGAATCATTTTCCATTTAATTATGTTCCTTTGTTTCGTACCTGTCAAACATTTGTTTTCCTCCTGTCATCCTGTCAAATACTGTGATTGACATTTATGCATGCGTTCAGAAATGTATTTTGTGTAAACTATTTAAAAAGGGTTAATAAACTTTTGTCTGTATTTTTTTTAATCAATTAAAAAGGTTGTAAAGTGTATTAAGCAGATTTGAATAGAAGTTCCTCAAATATTTATGCGTGCTTTCAGAAATAATGACAAATGGTTAACATTTACGCGTGCGTTCATAACTTTACTTTCGATGCAGTTCCTGGTCATCCAGATATGCGTTCTACTGATGCTCTTGGTCGTATTTACACAGTTCATCCGAAGAATGATGAATGTTTCTATTTGCAGTTGTTGCTGGTACATGTTCGAGGGCCAACATCCTTTGAATCACTACGAACTGTTAATGGTATAATGTGCCCCACATTTCATGCAGCATGTCAAGAGCTCAATTTGATTGAAAACGATACTCATTGGGACACGACAATCGCTGAAGCAATTATTTCTGCATCTCCAAGTCAGATACGCACATTATTTGCTATCATCATTTAGACATGCTTCCCATCGAACCCACGTGACCTGTGGAACAAATACAAAGATAACATGTCAGAAGACATTTTACATCGAATTCGTGTCAGCACAAGAAATCCCAATCTTGAGGCGAATGAGGAGATGCATAACCAGGCTTTGCTCTTGATCGAAGATATGTGTTACCTCATGTGCGGCAGTTTGTTAGTCAGGCTAGGAATGCCAGCGCCAGATCGCGGAATGAATGACGCATTTAATAGAGAACTGGAACGTGAACGTGAATATGATCCACATGAATTAGTCCAATCAGTTCAAACGATTGTACCACTGTTGAATCCTAAACAGAGGGAAGTCTATGATACATCAATTGATGATGGAAATATTTTTTCTGGTTGCCCCCGGTGGAACTGGAAATACATTCCTCATGTCATTGATTTTAGCCACTGTACGTGCGAGATCCGAAATTGCGGTAGCAGTTGCTTCTTCTGGACTAGCGGCCACATTGTTAGACGGATGCCGTACGGCTCACTCAGCGTTAAAATTGCCATTTAACCTTCAAACTACTGAACAACCCACGTGTAACATTTCGAAACACTCCGCAATGGCCAAAGTTTTGGTAGCATCAAAAATCATAATATGGGACGAATGCACAATGGCGCACAAACGCGCATTGGAAGCACTTGACCGAACATTAAAAGATCTGCGCAATGACTCGAGATGTTTTGGTGGTGCAATGATTTTACTATCTGGCGATTTCCGACAAACACTACCAGTCATTCCAAGAGCTACTGCTGCCGATGAAATAAACGCTTGCCTCAAAGCATCAAATCTGTGGCGATATGTGAAGAAACTTCAACTGTCAGTAAATATGAGAGTTGCATTGTTGAACGATCTATCTGCTGATGATTTCTCTAAGCAATTGAGCGGATTGATGTCATTTCCTAACGGATATGCCCTAGTTTAAAAGAATTCAATTCCCGATTCGTCTTGCCTTCGCCATGACGATTAACAAATCACAGGGCCAATCCTTGACTATTTGTGGCCTCAATCTAGAAAATTCATGTTTTTCTCATGGTCAATTGTACGTGGCATGTTCACGTGTCAGCAAACCATCCGCTTTATTTGTTGTTGCGCCTTAGAAAAAAAAAAAAGAGTCGTTTACCACAAGGTGCTTGAATGAAAAGAGTTAATCGTTTAATTCAGTCATTTTTTGCTGACACGTGTTTGAAGTACTTAATTTTTTTTTTAATTCTCTGTCTGTATGTATTATTTATCATAATAAAATACTTTTTTATATCTATCTGTATTTTTATTTTCTATCATTGTATTACGTTCATCAAAGCCTAAATTAGTTCAGCTAAAAGGTAACACGACATTCATTGACTGTTAGGCGGTACGAAGTTCGCCGGGTCAGCTAGTAGAATAGTAAATTGTGTATTAAGGTCGGTAAGTAAGGAATTACGATCGAGGCTCTAGTAGAAGCCCGAAGTCGAAGACTGAGGGCTTTCTGAGTCGAGGTTCGTAATTCCTGTACCGACCGTGAAACATACAATGTTTTTCATCACATTTGCGAGTAAATAAATAAAATTATAGGACAGAAAACACTTATAATACTTACACAAGTCAGCACAACTATTATTACGAATTACTTGAACTTTTTTTAAGCGGATGACGGGCGGACTCCACAGATTATACAAATGTTTCGTTCAGAAACGTTAAGGGCAAATACTTACGTAGGTATACATACAGCCCTGAAGGAGTGTAAAAAAAAACGACGTTTTGATACAGAAAACTATTAAAATCGATTATTAAGAACATTAATTGAGTATTTAAGTAACATGTAGCGAGATTGCAATGAAATTCCTGTTTAAATAACATTTTAAGACAATTTTTCAATTGCGTGTAAACTCTTTGCTTGAACTTGCATGACCTGTGTGCTGTGCTATAAATTAAAAAAAAATTACTTACCGACCTTGGGTTTCATGGTAAATAAAAAGGTCGAGGGTTTTATATGGGGCATTGCGGCCAAGTTAACCTGTATGTTTAGATACTGTTTACGTGCAAGTGTGATGAAAAAATAAATACAGTATAATAAAATCCAATAAAATCATATCACAAGTGCCATTTTGTATCTCTTACGAATTAAAATAGTTCCTAGTGCATCAGAATAAAACCTAATTTCGATCATTTTAAGAATAAGTGTTTCTGGAGTACGTAGCATCCCCGGTACCAAGACGCGACAAACGAATGACGGGCGATCATATCGCGATGTTAATATCCATTGACTATGAAGTTTAATGAGAATTACTATTTCTATCTTAATGTTCCAACATTAAGATATTTTAATTATTTTTGACAATAATCAAACAAGCTTTAAAAAACGGACTGTTGTTGCTAAATCCTAAATGATCGTTCAAAATTAAAAATGATGAAAGAATCCTAAAGATGATTTTTAATACCTATTCAACGCTACCCCATTTGTCATAGTTCGTCGACTTACTTTTTTAATTTTTACGATATTGCGTCTAGTTGCCGCCATATTGAATTTTAATTACTGTCATATCTTTAGTGACGCTCACAAGATTAAGACAAATCGATTGTCATAAGAGTCATCAAAATCAGTCCACGCGTTAAGTTTCAGTTTAAGTTAGGCTGATAAACACATTACCCTTCTCCTTTGGCAGTCGGGTAATTAATAATAATCGCAGAAAATCATACCTGCGATAGAGAGAGATAAAAGCTCTGTATATCTTTTGTTTCTATTGACGCAGTTTACGAGCCAATAACATCACGTTCCCGGTGGCTTGACGCCGTGTTCAACTGCCACGGGCTCGGATTTTCATACAAAATGGACCCGCCTAGTAGTCCGGTGGCACGCATAGGGCCAGGTAAGCTCCGCCCTATAAATCCCCGCCAAGCGACGCGGAGCGCCCTTCAGACGCTCTCGACATCGGCCCTGCTCAGAGTGGTCCGCGACACGATAGCATCGACACGGGTCGACGTCAGCGCTTTTTTTAGTTCGCTTTTTTTTTTTAAATTTCTGGTGTTGAAGTGTGATTCACGATGGCGAGAACGAAACGTTGTTTCCGGCGCAACCTGTATCATCACTGGGCTCTAGTTACCAATCATCTTCGTGAGCCTAACCGCGCACCGCCCGCACCGGCCGCTCCTGCAGCTCCTCCAGCTCCTCCAGTTCTTCCCGCTCATGCCGCTCGTGTCGCTCCTCCAGCTGCTCCAGCTCGTGCCGCTCCTGCCGCACGTGTCGCTCCTCCAGTTCTTCCCGCTCGTGCTGCTCCTACCGCTCCTGCCGCTCGAGTCGCTCCTCCAGCTCGTGCCGCTCCTGCCGCACGTGTCGCTCCTCCAGCTCCTCCAGCTCGTGCCGCTCCTGCCGCTCGTGTCGCTCCTGCCGCTTGTGTCGCTCCTCCAGCTCATGCCGCTCCTACCGCTCCTGCCGCTCTTACCGCTCCTGCCGCTCGTGTCGCTCCTCCAGCTCGTGCCGCTCCTGCCGCACGTGTCGCTCCTCCAGCTCCTCCAGCTCGTGCCGCTCCTGCCGCTCGTGTCGCTCCTCCAGCTTGTGCCGCTCCTACCGCTCCTGCCGCTCCTGCCGCTCGTGTCGCTCCTCCAGCTCCTCCAGCTCGTGCCGCTCCTGCCGCTCCTACCGCTCGTGTCGCTCCTCCAGCTTGTGCCGCTCCTGCCGCTCGTGTCGCTCCTCCAGCTTCTCCAGTTCGTCCCGCTCCTACCGCTCGTGTCGCTCCTCCAGCTCCTCCAGTTCTTCCCGCTCCTGCCGCTCGTGTCGCTCCTCCAGCTCCTCCAGCTCCCCCGGCTCGTCCCGCACCCATTCTTCCTTCTCCGAACCCGGCTCCACGTAAGTAATTAATTTCAGTTTCAATTATCATCGCTTATTTCTCGAAATAGTTTTAAATTTCTTCCAATTGATTTTTTTATAAATTGATTAATAACTTATTACGTGGAATTTGAAAATTGCCTGCTTGTTACATGGTCGTTTTGATCGCAAAATGCGGGGGTACGAGGGCTGCCTTTTAAGTTGTGTCGTTTGAAATAAGTATAGACAATCTAATAGATTATTACCATTTATTGTTTTTCAAAGAATTCGCCGCGATATTTAATACACTTTTGCATGCGTTCAAACCAGTTTTTAAAACATTTATTCCACTCCGAAGTGGGGGTAGTCAAAATGGCCGATTTGTATGCGTCAACAGCTTCTTCGGGTGAGCTGAAACGTTGACCACGAAGACTTTGCTTAATTTTGGGGAACGTAAAAAAATCGTTAGGGCTTAAGTCAGGACTGTAAGGCGGGTGATCTAAAATTTCCACGTTTTGGGTGTTCAAAAACATCTTTGTCTGGCGGGCGGTGTGCGAACTTGCATTGTCATGGTGCAGTATCATACGACGTTCCGAGTTGTTTTTTCGAAATTCGGTGATGACTTGTGGCAAACAAACAGTGGTATACCAGTCGGCGGTAACCGTCTTGCGATCTTCTAGTACAATAGTGGCGACGTGACCACCCTTTGCCACAAACGAGGCAACCATTTTTTTTGAAGTGCTCCGAGATCGTATGACTTTGGTCGGTTTTGGCTCGTCCTGGAAGACCCAGACAGTTGACTGCTGTTTTGAATCTGGATCGTAAGCATATATCCAAGACTCGTCACCACTAACCACATCATAAACATGTTTTGACTCTCCTCGGCTGAATCGCTTCAGAGTTTTGCGACACCAACTTACACGGGCTGTTTTTTGGTCGTCGCTAAGCAAATGTGGTATCCAACGAGAGATCAACTTTTTTACAACAAGTTCTTCGTGCAGGATTTTTTGGACAGTGGTCCCTGAAATGCCCACGGATGCCTCTATTTCACGGTATGTCACATGACGATCTTCGAGTATTAGCTGCCGCACGGCTTCGATATTCTCTTGCGTCATGGCGGTTTTTGGACGACCTTCACGAAGCTTATCACTGAGGCTAGAGTGCCCACGTAAAAATTCTAAGTACCAGCGTTCTACAGTCCTAAGACACGGTGCTGCATCACCAAACACAGATGTGATCTCCTCAAAGCACTGAAGTCGCGATAATCCCCTTTTAAAGTTGTAGAAAATTACCGCACGCAAATTTTCCTTAGACATTTCCATTTTTACAACCGACTTGTCACCTTTGAATAGACGCTGTAATAAAACTATTCGACCAATTTGAAAACATTCTTTTGTTTTCGAGTTCTAAATTCAAAAGGATGAAAATGCCATATGTTTTTTTTTAAATAATCGCGGGAGGTTGGCAAACGACACAACTTAAAAGGCAGCCCTCGTAGTACCTACAGGGCTTTTAGATTTTAACCTTGTATTAAATCTACACTAAGTATTGTTTTCTTGAATATTTTAAGTGATGAGTAGAGTTAGGACTTTTTGTGGCACATCGTGGTTCTAAAATCCATAGAGTCGCTATTTCCTAATTTTTATAATACATATCACTTTGAGTTTGACCTTCAGTATGGTCATATTTCAAAATGAACTCATATTAAATTTATTAGCAAAGGTTCTCAAATTCTTCTTCTAAATTTCCGTGCCTTTGTGTTGAATCTCATGGAAAAACTTCCTCAGAAATTATAATTAGGATTGTTTATTTTTGCTAACTCCCCATTTTTATTTTTTTTATCGAAAATATAAAGTATTTTAAGAAACTAAATTGTATATTTTAGCATTATATATTTTTTCATTTCTTATAATTTATTGAAAAATTGATATACGACTTCTCGTAAATTACATGTCGCGGATGAATCTATAAATCAGAGACAAGAAAGACAAAAAAAAAAGTTCAGTTGTCATCTGTCAACTGTCAATGGTACCGTACATGCTCTGTGCCTTTTATATTATAACCTAACTTGCTTGCACATTATCATTGATATCGTCACAACAACGTTTGAAACAAAATATTTTCAATTATGACCGACAAATTTTCAAGCTGATTCAAAAAACCTTCCCAAATTGGATAACGGAGCTTTGATGGAATATATTGCCTCAAACTCCACAAATATAAATATTCCACATTAACTTCATGACACCACCTTTCACGGAAGTCTTCCCGGATGCGAACTTTTGTTTTTGAACTATTCTTTGAATCGTTTTTACACGCAGGAACAAAACATTAACTGTATTCTTCCATTTTTAAGGGAGTTTGTGATATTCAACAAATCGAAAACAACGGTATAACCTAACATTCATTTAAGTCAGTGTCAGTGACAGATGAACTTTTTTTTTCATAACTAAAGTCCAAGACTTTAATAGATTCAGCCTGTGAGGAATGTTAAACAAAGGTCATATGTATATTTATTAAAACATCTTGAATACGCTGGTAAACATCTTAGCCTATTTGTGCAAATCGTGGTTACTGAATTGTCAATAACTTTTTGAAGTTGTAATTCTGTAGCTCTGCCTACCCCACTCTGGGATTACAGGCGTGAAGGTATGTATGTATGTATCTTGAATCATTGATTATTTTTTCGAAGTAAATGTCTGAAATTCTTTCAAAACCTCATATCTCGAAAGGGTTTTCGAAACATATAATTCATTCAAAGATTTACAGCATTCAAATGTAAAGAGAATTTTATTAATGTCGTAAAATACCGGAGAGATTGTATATGTTTGATATAGAACCCCGAAAAAGGCTACAGAGACTATCGGCCCGCCTTTAGGGTCACATAAAATTGTAATATATTGGTAAAACCTAACTGCAGCAAGCGATTTGAAAAGCCTTTCAGTCGAAATGGTTTAAAACGTTTCATACATTGCTGAAAACGGGTATACCCCAATTTACTGACCTTCGCAATACTTTGTCACTTGTAGAATCACAACACGTTATTGATCAGCCACTTGACGTAAGTAATTTGGCTTTGTGATGCAAATCAGGTTTAGTCGGTTATACTCGTATATCCAGACAAGGAAAGTTATTAGAAGAATATTGTTTTTTGTTCGATTTGTTCGACTTCGGAAAAACTCGGAACCCAAACCTTTTATCCCGGGCGAATGTTCTAGAACATGTTTTATTTTTATTTTTACAAAATCGTAAGAGATAATGCAATAGAATTCTAGTTCGTTCGCTTTGTCTAAACCTACCGTTATCGTAGTGCGGTTGATGGTGACTCTGCCACGTTTAAATAAAAACTATTTGTTCAAACTGAACTCAGTCCCTATTGGTACAATTGGTTACAAAAGGGTTGCTGTGGTCACGCTTTAATAAAGAAAAATGGCGGCATTCGTGTAACACAGAAACTTAATGGCCCCAAGCTCAATTAACAAGTATGGGAAACTTCTGACAGCTACGCGATTTAAGCCTCGATTCACGGTCATCTTAAGATATTAAGCTAATAGCTCAAATAAAAACAAATGTTTTTTTTTTAAACATTTTTTTTTACTTAAGTGCGTTTAAAAGAAAATATATACGCGGGGGTGAACTCTTTGTAGGGTTCAAATATATTTAAATACATTCTTCTATCTATAGATACCCTAAACATAAAAATGACAAAAAGCGCTGTTTTTTTAATGCAAGGTTGGCCTTATTTCCCTGTAATAACTGGTAAAGGTAATCAGTATCAAATGAACCCTTCCGAATCGTTCGATTTTCTATCCAAAAAATTGAAACCACTTTCCCTCCCTGTGGCATAGCGGGGGAGTACGTCGTAAATATCATAGGGAAATCAGAAACTATAACACAGGGTGAGCTTACCCTAACTTACAGTTCCCGAATACTCCATACTGACCCATGCATATTCCCTGCCGGTGACACGGAGTCCATTAAGTTTGTTAAGGTAGCGGACACTGACGTGTCGGGGGGAGGGTTATTGATTCCTGGTTGAGTGGGAGTGAGGGTGGTTGCATAGGGAGCGATTCGGTTAGCACTATGCTCTATAATGAACTGATCAAACCTACGTAACCAATTGGGATGGAGCAAAAAAATGTAACTCACGGTTTTTACATTTTAATTCGAAAGAATAGGTAATTTTAAGAGACCTATATAATTAATTTTGTATTTGACCCAATAGTTTCGTTTTAATATCTTTATTTATTTAGAAGACGTTTTATGGATGACATGATTATTTAAATTTAGGATGGCATTTTAAATAAATTACAACAATGAAATGATATCTTATGATAAAAAGTAATTGTAATAGTGTATTATAACATACTATTTCAAGCGGTTCTCGCCTATCTCGTAAGATACACTTAGGAGGGCTTCAAGCCGAAAACGAAAGTCAAACAAAGGTCAAATATACTTTTGTCAAAATATCCGAAATAAATAAATATTCAAAAAACTGAATAATGCAGAACGGTTTTAAAACCTCACTCCTTCAAATGGTTTTCGAATTAGAGTAATTTTAAAAATATGAACAATCCCAATTAGTTTCGGGCGTTTCAACTCCGCTCGCATCATTGAATTTCCCTTTACATTATTTTTAAGGCGGAGTGTTTGAAAGTCCTTTTGTTATTTGGACGACGCGTTTATTATGTTAGTGAAGCAGGCAAGGGCCTACAACGTTATATTTGTGTATTCATGTCATAAGCGCGCGTGTTTGCTCTCGAGTCTTAATTTTACCTAGTTAAATTATTGTAAATTAAAATTAAAGGAAGTATATGACGTGGCAAAGGGGTTCAGGCTATTTACGATCAGCCCAATAGAACCCTGACCCACCATAGAACTGTGTCACAGTGACGTTATGTTTTATAATGTCCCTGGGCTGATAGTACGTAGGTACCTACGTATTTTTTTGTCTAAATAAGTGTGTTTATCGTTGTCAAGTACCTAAAATCATCAATACTTCTGATAATCTTTTCAACTAAAAACTAAACTAAACGTAAACTATGTATCCATACGTCTTATTTGTACTTTTAACTTGTGGTAACTTTAGTTGTTAATGTTGTAATATATTTTTTAGCTATTAGTTATATTGTACCGTTTGTTACCCTTATCACTACATAGTATAAAACAAAGTCGCTTGCGCTGTCTGTCCCTATGTATGCTTAAATCTTTAAAACTACGCAACGGATTTTGATGCGGTTTTTTTTAATAGATAGAGTGATTCTTAAGGAAGGTTTATATGTATAATACATTCCACGCGGGCGAAGCCGCGGGCGGGTCGCTAGTAAACATTAAAACATTAAAACATAATCGATAACCTTACAACTTATTTACATATAAAGAAATAAACTCCAATCTGTGACTCCAATACGTAAAAAATACTAGACTCAAGTGTAGATATACGCGCTAATCACACGATTATTTGATCTTAACGGGCACCGAATTCGCTCTCGCTTCGTAGGCTTGGTTGATATTAAAAATGTACATAATACGAGAGCGAATAAATATTCGTTCTGTGTACATACGCTGGCAGCTCTCAACCAGTGCACGCTACCGAAACCAATATCCAGTCCATCGAATGGGCTTCACTTTAATTTATTTAACTTCTAAAAGCTGGGGAGGCACGCGCCCCCGGCTGCGTTATGCCAATTACTGTCCGTAACAGGGTGGGGGTCTGATACTGGTTGCCTGGGATATTGATTGAACTTCCTAGGGGAAGGGCCTAATTACATAATATCGATATACCACTAAAACATGACCATACATAAGCAGGCAACTTTTCTAACTCTACCGGAATTATTGTCGAGTAAATAAGAGTTATAATGTCGACACTACTAGCAATCTTATTTGATCGAGTGTCAGTACATGCATTTGGCTAGTAAAAAAGAAGCGTGGAGCTATTAATAGCACTTTAGGACTGAAACAGTAAATTGTATGATTTATTTGTTTTAGCTCGGGCTTGCCCATCGCCTCGGACGACGTTCGTAAAGCTCTATTTACGAGGTGGGTACCTTATAATCGTTAGTCGTTTTTCAGACGCTACCGTTCGAAAGCGTCAACTGTACTTGGTTTCCTTTACTTTAGGGATATAATCACCGTTGCGGTAAATCGTCTGCGTCCTAAAGGAAGCTGCCACGTGACTACGAACGAGTACAGGGGTGCCTTGGTTTTCTATGCCACCCTGTTATTGGGGGATGGAGGAGAGGTAGCGTCGCCTTGACTTTCCCCTCAAAACAATACGACCTTGGTGACGTGACCTTGGTTGATGTTGTTTCAACCGTGTAGTTTATTTTTTTTATTTATTTATCCTTAATAGTGGTTCTTGTTGCCAGTGCCACTCAATCTAGACCAAATTGGGGCTATTTAGTTCGACATACGACACACTTCGGTCTGTGTATGAAATTATAGGTGTACGTACAGCTTAATTAAGAGCCGGGGAATAGGTGCGGGGGTGAGGTACGACTAAGCTCGACTGGCCACCTCACTCCCCGGACCTCATGCGTACACCCCTCAGTTAATTAGTACGCATACGTATATAATTCGATGAGTTATTATTGTAAGTATTTTGATTTTCTATAAATCTATCTATATCTATCCCCGCAAAAGGCAAAGATTATTATTATGTCTCAGCTTCGTCCTCTTGATGTACCCTCCAATTTTCCCGGGCGGTTTCCATGCCTACGTGAGGCCAGACAGGAGGCAGGCTCTCAATAGGTTGAGGTAGGTCGCCTCCCTGTTTCCAACCACCCGTTGCGCACAGCGTTGCCTAGACAACCAGCCCAGACAGGGGAACAGTGGCGAGAGCAAACTCAATATCCGGGAGGGATGTCAGGTTGATGGGTCTTTGAAGTAATTAAGGTATGTTTATACCTTACTTTAAATCGTAATATTTTTAAATGGTAGTTGTTATTGATGTGACAGTGAGAGATGTTCAAAAAAAAAAAAAAAACAAAAAAAAAAGTTGAGAGATGTTGCGTGTATATTATAACATTGTGGCCTTGAAGGAAACGTGTGGAGCTTACCCCACGTGGTTCTGCATTTAGGACACAAGAGATATTTTAGAATTTAATTTACAAAAAATCTCGGTCTAATTTAATTGCGGGCGAAATTAGTCCTACAAAGACTTTAGTTCTGTATTTTTACTAATCGATTTACTCATCATCATCATCATCATCATGTCAGCCGTAAGACGTTCACTGCTGGACATAGGCCTCTCCCAAGGCTCTCCACTCACACCGGTCTTGTGCTTTTCGCATCCACCACTTTCCCGCGATATGCTAGGTACTTCAAAATATCTGGTGTTAATTTTAATTATTTTATGTGCGACCGGTAATTACTACAATGCATGGTATTTAATATTGACCGTTATCTTGTTTCTTTAAGCACTTGTAAGTATTTTCTTGCGTCGCTACTCCTTTTCAGCTCCCGAGAATTTTTATGTACAAGCGATTTTCTATTTTTATAAAGTGTAATTTCTGGTGCCCCCTGCCAAATTTTTTGGCGGCTTAAGCTTTATTACATTGAATTATTTATTTGTATTTTGATGTCGCTGCCAGGCTAATTTTGTGCGATATTGTATTAAGTAAATAGTATTAAGCAGTCAAAATGATTATTTTATGACATTCAATTCCGATTGATATTTTAGTATGTAACCCGTTTTTCTTCTTAATATATTATTGAACTGTTGTGAATTACGATTGCGAAATAAAAAATAAACATTCAATATGATATACATGTTCACCTTCCTACATACGAGCATACAGGTGTAGCCAATAAACATCTTCAATCTTTCTTTCTCAATCAGCCTAAGTACCCACCCATAAGCTTATTGAGAAAGCAAGATAATTTTAAGTGTACGTTACAATTATGAGGCTTATATCCTTGGGGGGGAATGGGGGGGGGGGGGGGTGTCTGGTTGTATTGTCCGTCTCCCTGCGTTAGGGCCGAATGATGTGCCTATTGATAAGACGCATCAAATACCCTTTGATGAATCAAATAGAGAAGTGGACCTAAACGACGTGTTTTCAACCTCAATTTAAATGGGTGGGGTGAATAGGGGGGTGTCTGGTTGCGTTGTCCGTCTCCGTCAGGGGCCGAATGATGTGCCTATTGATATGTTGCATGAAATACCCTTTCATGAATCAAATAGAGAAGCGGATCTAAATGACGTATTTCCAAACTTAATTAAAATGCGTGGGATGAATGGGGGGGCGTCTGGTTTACTTGTCCGTCTGTATGTGATATTGATGTGCGCCGCAGATCTGTACCCTTTGACCAATCTCTATAAGAGAGCTTAACTAAATATCGTGATTTCAACCTTAATTTAACTTAAACCCCTTTGCAATAAAAACGGGCATCGTCATTATCATTTAACTTAGAGCTAGGCTCTTTGTCGCTGGAGTAATTGCCACTTTTCTTTGTTCTCTGCCAGCCTTTTTAACTCCTGAGATATTGACCCTCTGTCTTATTTGGCTGAAGTAAACGGGCTTATATCATTATTCAGTTAAAATATTATTCCAATATAAATGGCATTGCATGTCTATAACGAAATAATGTAAAATAAATAGCAATAATTAATTTAACAACTAATAAATGGTAACCAACCCGGTGTGAAAAATACCCTTCAAAGTTATATATTTCTCATTGAAGATACTCTTTATTTTCTTATTAAGTAATTATGACTTTGAGCCGATATAAAAAAAACACGTGCTCAGTATTTTTTCATGTTCTTAAACATAATAAATCAAACAAATAATTAATGGTAAATGGTAACAATCAATTTTTTTCAACAAATTCGCTACAGAAGTTAAGAGGGTTTAGTCACTTCTCAGTGCTTTAGTACAATTTATCTTAAAAGGTTGAGATTGGTTGGGCAGCTAAAAAAATACGTGTCTGTTATTTTAGAGCTTTGTACTCTCTAACATATATATCAAAATAAACCAAATCGGAGCCGGACTGTTGGGTACCTTTCCTTGTGATTGTTTTTAAGCTATTGCATAGCTTCTATCGCGGGCCTTGAGCGCGGGGACCGAATCCAGAAATTCCGTAACGAAAAAACCTCACGCTCCCCACTCCGACGGGCAAGGAGGTGTGGCTTGAAGGCCGTGCATCGTCTAACGTCGTTTCAGTTCGGCAGTCTTCGACACGGCGTTGTGTGCGTTTGTACGACATGCAATAGCTTTACCGCGGCAGTCCCCGAGTGCCACACGTCTTTTTTTTGGTCTACTGTGTGTAGTAGGTAGTTTTTTTTTGGGAACTAGCGACTCCCCAGCGTCTTCACCCCCGCTGCAATATTCCATACAAACCTTTTCTGACAATAACGAACATCGAACACAACAAAAAAAAAAGATGCAGTCTTAACTTGTGCGCATTTTTATAAACATCCTAGGATCTTTGGTAGTTTGTGTCGACAAAGCGACTACTTTTAGCTACGGGCTTTAATAATATTAATTATCAACAGAGGTCCACCCCCACCCACCGCCTTGTGAGCATCAACAGCCAATGGTGCGGTTGGAGAGACTCCGGCGCGAAGAGATGCCAGGGCCATCGCACGCCACGCCAGGGCCATTGCACGCCACGCCAGGGCCATCGCACGCCACGCCAGGGCCATCGCACGCCACGCCAGGGCCATCGCACGCCACGCCAGGGCCATCGCACGCCACGACAGGGCCATCGCACGCCTCGCCAGGGCCATCGCACGCCACGCCAGGGTCATCGCGCGCCATGCCAGGGCCATCGTACGCCACGCCAGGGCCATCGCGCGCCATGCCAGGGCCATCGTACGCCACGCCAGGGTCATCGCGCGCCATGCCAGGGCCATCGTACGCCACGCCAGGGCCATCGCGCGCCATGCTAGGGCCATTGTACGCCACGCCAGGGCCATCGCGCGCCATGCCAGGGCCATCGTACGCCACGCCAGGGCCATCGCGCGCCATGCCAGGACCATTGTACGCCACACCAGGGCCATCACGCGTACGTCGCCGATCCCCTACCCCACCCGCACGCCAAGAACCCAACAGAGGCGTCAAGAAGACCACCAAGTTTAAGAGGAGGATGTGCTTGCGCCCGCGTCCCGGCATGGCTCTTAATACCGAGCCGGTAAGGCCTAATACTAATACTAATACTAATACGGTATCGACGACGCTATCCTACTTAAAATTGCGTTACAGCAATATTACAAATATATTGACGACATGATAGCATAGTTGGTAGTGACCCTGCCTACGAAGCTAGCTGTCCTGGGTTCGATTCCCGGTTTGGGCAAATATTTGTGCGATGAGCATTTGTATTTGTTTCTGAGTCTTGGATGTAAGTATTTATATCGTTGTCTAGTACCCATAGTACAAGCCTAGAGCTTAGTTTGAGAGTAGGTCGATTTGTGTGAGATCGTCCCTTGATATTTATTCATAAGTCACGCCAGCAATCTTCGTCCACGCAGACAGGTGTAGACTGATGCCGAAGATAAGGAACGCAAACATCAATTCAATACAGACCTGCTTGTGTTAAGCACTGAAATAAAATGGAGGTCGACGGATCGCTGCCAATCATTTGACCAATAGCCCTCGAAGATTTTACCCGCACAGACGCATTGTATTATAATTATCAAACGTTATAGCGCCTTCTACGTTGTAACTTTAGTGGTACTACTGTACTTTGATTATGATGAGGATGATATGCTTACCCAGGCGGTGATGTAAAACTAAGCACTTGGCCACCGTAGGATTTTTCAGCAATTACATTTTATTATTGACTCCTCGGTCGTCGAAATTTCTCCCCAACGACGCGTTAGCCTAATTGTTAGTTACCCTGCCTTTGAAGCTAGTGGTTCCGGGTTCAATTCCCGGTAAGGCAGATATTTGTGTGATGGGCGCGAGTATTTGGTCTTGGATGCAAGTTAAGTTTATCGCTGCCTAGTACTCATACTGCGAGCCTAGAGTTTAGTTTGGGTAGAATTTGTGTGGGATTGTCTCCTGATTTGTTTATTAGATATTTTTTTCGATGTAGCAACCCAGCGCACCACGAGCTGCCATGATTCGCGAAGTTCGGGTGTCCACAGTCTCCACAATGTCATCTACTACTGAGGACGACCTGCCGCTCCTATACTTCAGACGAGAACCGGGCGCTCCAGGTAAGTAGCTTGTGATGATGTTGATGAACATGGTGATGATAAAGACATTGATTTTGATTATGATGTGATGACTGTCATGAAGGTATTAATGATAACGGTACGATGATGTATATGATATTTGTCGGTGATGCTGACGAGAATTTTCATGGAGATTTTGATTACGATGACGGCGATTATTGCGATGATGGCTATGGTATTGATGTTAGTCGGAGTGGATCCTTTGGAGGAGATGACTTCAAAATGACGCAATTTTGCGCAAATAAACATTTGCGGCATAAACGGGTACAATTGCAGAAGTTTATTCTTATATGAATGTCAATTTGGAGAGGATTATTTTAGAAATTTTAACCTTTCGTTCTAATCACCACATTGCAAATTGACGTCATCGGCATCAAAATTTCCCCCGAACAAATCAAAAGATGGTGCTGGTTATATGATGCGATTAATATGATTATACATGATGATGACGATAATTTGGAAATACGTACAACCATACCTTCATGCCTGTCTCCCAAGTGAGTATACAGAGACCATAGGACGCCAGGTGCACTGCTCTCAAAATACAACTTTCGCTTCCTCTACATTCATCAACTCCTTCATCCACCTACAAATAACCATATGCATGTTTATAAATGTAAATAATGCTTGTGATCATCGCAACCTACTAATCGATTATTTATTGTCTTTTGTTATTTTTCTAGTTTGTAGGGCTTATTATGCCTGGTAGAGGGGAGTTCTTAGCTTTGAACCTTGCAAAAAATGTAAACAGCTTTTTTTTTAGAATCATGTATTTCAACTTATCTCTGCAAATAATATCAAAAAATTAAATATTTTCATGACCATTGTCAATAAAATTCAAGGCAAAATAGTTAACAGGACATTTCTATTTATTATATATAAAAAATTGGTAGAACCAATATATTTTTGCAGAATTGAACAAATTCCCCCACGGAAATGAAAATAAATAAATATTTTCGTTTTTTTTTTATTGTTTTGACGCAAAAATATTAACAGTGATTTTAGAACATAAAAAATATTAAAATTAATATATTAAAACGCTATCAGCCCAAATTAAACAAATTAAATCAACTCAAATTAATGTCAGTCGTTTCTTTTAATACCGGTTAAGAAAAAAATGTAACAGAGTTCAATTTAGTTTAACTTTCATTTATAGGCTTTATACTCGTATAAATTATTTACAAGAAAATTAAACACATTAATGCAAATGGTTTGTTTTACTATATTAAACTATTAAACAACCTCTTATCTGTTGATTTTTTTGAAATTCCGGTCTGGGCTTAAATATTTTCGATTGTTCAACAACTATCAGTTTTGTAAAATTTTCCCTTTATGTACCAAACCAACCGAGACCGAGGTTTATATAAAAATCGTGGTTTTTCTTAACACTTACCACAATATTTACAAAAACGTAAGTTGACTTGAATCACCATTTCCAATTCAACAATAAATCTAGTTAATAGCACTTGAACAGAGTCGTGAAAATAACACATGGGCAAACAATAATTAATTCGGGTGCGTAACGATCGATATAAAAATATTTTCTATAATATCAGTCGATATAACGCTCATTTTATATAATTATTGAATCATATAACAACATTTAATATATTTAAATATGATATAATTATCATTTCATATAACGATCATTTGTTCTAAAAATATTGTATATAAGATACATTAAGTAAAATGCATATTTATTATAATCAACTTATGATATAAAGTTAATTTCATATAAAGTACAGTTGGTATAAAAAATACTGTCTATACTAACTCGTGTCCAACCACAAGGGTCGGTTTGTTAGTTAGGTACTCCTAGGTCTCAACTAATATATAGGTTAGGTTAGGTTAGAATTGTGTCAAGGCGCGAAGCGCCATAACTACGCGGAATAGGAGCTCCGCAAAGCGGAGCTCCGTCGACTTTGCCTCACGGTCAGTGTTGTACCAAAAAATCATTCGACAAAAAAAGTTATACCACATGATAGTTATACAATATGATTTTTAAACAAAATGATGATTATACCAAATGATGTTTATAATAAATAAATGATATACCAAATGATAATTATAGTAAATACAAATAGATATTTTGTTAATACACCAATCGTTTATTATATAAAATGAGTGATTATATCCTTTAAAATTATATCAAATGAAATTATATTAATTATTTTTATACCGATCATTACACACCCAATTAATTCACCCGTGGTGTGATGGCATGACAACGGCAACGACGTTGATAATGCTGGGTCCTACTGAAAAAGGAGATCGTACTAATAAACGAGCAATATTTGTATCTTCTTCTGAAATAACATGAAATTAGGAGCTTTCGTGACATGGAAATTAGGGAAAGTTACCAAAATTCAGATTTAAAAAATTATATCTCAGAAACATATAATTTTCGGTACTTATATGACCGAAGTTACTCCTAATGAGCTCTACCATCCTTAAAATGATCGTATCCAGTCAGTCTGTATCAGGGCTTGCTGGTTTTACGGCGAACGAAAAATCGATGTGTCTAGTTATAATCTTCGGGAAAGTTCGTTTTCAACCCGAGCACCGCTCCGTCTTCCAGGTTGGTACCTACTACATTAGATAAACGGAGTATACAACATTTAAACCCTTTTCCACTAGGACCCCAGAGCAGGCTATCTTCATGGTATATGATGGTAGTGGCGTTGTGTTTCTTGCACTTTGCTCGGTTATGTCCGGTCCCAATATTCAAACCATAGAAAGTTTTTTTTTTAATGGCATTTGAATTCAAACGAGCACACAGGCCACCTGATGGTAAGTGAAAACTGTGACCCATAGACATTCGCATTCACAAGACTGCAAATGCACTACCAACCCTGAGGACTAAGATGGAATGCGTCTATGCTAGTCATTTCACTGGCTGGCTTATCCCCAAACCGGAACACAACAATGCGAACACTGCTGCTTGGCGGTAGGTTAAAAGATAAGATGGTGGTACCAACCCGGACGGACCCTGCCCAAGGCCCTCCCACAAGATTAACTTACTGCGACTCAGTTCACTTACAAAATGTCTCATATTTGAATTGGAATATCTATCCTAACATATCCATCGATTGAACATAGAGACCGGACATAAGCGTACGTTGCCTTCTTTTTTTTTTAGACCCCGACCCCGAACCCGACACGACGGACACAGACTCGGTTGTGGATTTCCATTTCAAACGCCCTGACCAACCCAGCAACTTCAGAGGAAGGAGAAACCGCCCTCGTCGCTCGAGGGAGGTGACGCCGATGCCGTGGCTACGTCAGTGGGCTCAATATACCTTCCAATGCGGAATATGCTTGACTTTTTTAAATCGCATTTGTCAACGAAACATGAAAATACCTTAAATACCGTAAAAGAGATCACCAGTGAAATTAAAATTGGCCAAGAAATATGGATGATACGAGCCTTTCAAGCTGCACTATGACGTCATGTACTCGTCACAGAAGCTGTGGAAAAAGTCATGCAAGTTCCCTATAAGGGTTCCGGATTCGTGAGCCTAACGCTTGTTGTTCCACTGCTATTCGGCAGCCCTGCCTATATCTGGACAGTTCGCTCTTCCGGCATCTAAAGATACCTAACCTAACCTTCCTACTTTTGTGGGGTTATCGTGGTAAATGATTTCTGACAAAATCAAATAGCAGTGGAACAAACATAATGCGATCACTAAGCTAACAATTAAGGGGTTGGTTATATTCGGAATACGATAGTATCCACTGTAGTGGGATATGAAAAGTGTCACAGCTCGCGGTTCAGCGAAATAAACCGGACAAGAGTCAACCTTACAATATTAAGCCCATACATATTGTACAAATTACGACCATTGGAATAAAGATCCAAAGGTTTTCCTTTGTTTTTATGACTAACATTTATCAGCAAATTTTGTTGTATAGTGAGCCTTAGAACGCCTATAATAAAGCAAAAAAAGCTGCATAGATAATAGTAGTTTATGCAACAGTTGTATAAGAGAGGTCAAAAAAGACGAGTGGTGTGGTGGGTGGCAAGACGCCACGAGTATTTTTTGACTTAGTTATACACCGTTGCATACAATACTTTTTCTACGACTAGGTTTCAAATAAAATGCAAAATTAAATTAATATACCTAGGTTAGAATACGAACGAACGAAGCACAGAACGACAAACGAGCGAGAAACATTCGAAAACAACAAAATATGTGTCTATGGTTAACTTTGTTTTTAAATTGATGTGCACTTGCCAGGTTTCATATTTAAAAAAAAGTTGCACAATCGATTTAACTTGTGAAATAGGGACTAAAAAACACATAATGATTTGAGAAATGAATTCTTTTACCTGATTGGTCGATTTTAATATAGCTGCGTTCTGGTTGGTTGATACCAAATAAAATGTTTTTTTTAAAGAGTTAAATTAGTAAAAGAGTTTACATACCAAAAAGAACCTAACGTTCCGATTGACAGTCAATGTGTATTGTGATTGGTGGTTTAATTTGGTGAAGTAGTGATTGGTCAAATTAACCTAGGTGTAAGCTTTGGCAGCTAGGCATATCGTTTTGGCTCAAAAAAGCACAAGTGCTGTTAAGGGGAATAGACTAGATAGACTTTTCTACGGAATGTTCTGCGGACATATTATCTATATTCTTATATTAGTGTTCGTGACTATATAAATGACAGATAAAAGTACAGGAGTAGGAAAAAATATTAAAACTGTAGTAGGGCTTTTGATTTTGGTTGGCTATGTTGCTGACTCTCCTTTTGTTCTACCACCTCAATTTAATGGAAGTTGTGACCGAATATTTCTTACCCTCTTTTGTTATTGACATCAAAGTTACCTCAGTAAAGTACTCATTATCATTCGCTTGAGTGCTCTTGTTGGTGGAGTAATGTAAAGCCTTCTGAGACACGCTGGAACGAAACGACGCCTACTTTTTCTTGCAATTGGTCCGGGGACGTTCTTCATGGTCTCTCTTTTAATTTATCCACCATTTTATTTAAACACCTTCCCTTGCAACTAACAAACTATGTAATAAAATCATGAAAGTAATTTTAACTTTCTTCTAACTGTCGAACTGGCTTTTTTATACTTCTGCAATTCTGATGACAATGCAAAACATGGTACCATCGAGCTGGTATGATGGAGACGGAAGGTCACCTTAACCTCGTAAGTCCCCGCGTACTTGTACAAGTACAAATTAATGACAGTAGTTCAGACCTGACTACTCACTATCGTATAAAATATTTTGAACTCTAAAGCACTAATTAAAAGACTCTAAAGCATTATTCTTAATATGTACTTGGTAAAGTACATTCGGTACTTAGCACTACCGCTATTAAGAAAACACAGGACTTACGAGGATAGGAACTCCCCAATGGCTCATAGTATTGGCTATTGCGTTTATTATCATCGCTATAAAGTTGGGAATAATGTGTGTTTTAAAAAAATAATTTTTTGCTTACGCTTTTTCATACAATTATAATCTTTATGTAGTCGTCGTTCCGTAACAGCTGATCAAACATCTTCACTTGTCTATTTTTGATTGACTATTACGATAGACTAGCACAGTACTACTAAATAGTTCCTTAATTGTATATTTTTATGTACAGCTAGTTACGAGTGCAAATGTGATAGCCAAACTCCAATAGACATTTGAATTTGTAAGAGTATGGCGACAGAAGAGACCACGAAAGAGACGACCGCTGCTTGGATTGAGGACCTATGGTCTGTGTCAATTGAAACTGGCAAAGATGTAAACAACAAACTGCTGTTTGACACATAACCTCAAATGCTTGTTTTTATTAGAAAACCGTATTGTTAATAGTTGAAAGTAATGATCACGTGTATAAATCATTACAAAAACCTCACTCGATCTAACCCTTCTTTAGTCAAATATTGGGAAACTGTTTCCCACTCAATTTGTATACTTCTCTATAAAAAACCAGTTTAATTAAGGGTAAAAAGTACGTGATAATCGATTAGTAATGGTAAACTGGTTAGTTTTGCTTTGGTTTTACATCTTTGCCAATTTGTATTCTTAATTTTATTAATCGTTTCAACTACAATGTGACATGTTATTTTACTTCTAAAAGGCGTAAGACCGGTCCTTGTGGCAAACTTTTGCGGAACAGTCCAAGCGGTTGACGTCTTTCGGCTGTAATTATGAATACCAACATGGTAAACCAATGTAAATAACGAATTTTTTTCTTTTTAAGAATATGTGTTCTTGTAAAAATCATGCTCATAGAGATTTGTCTCAAAACTATACTATTTTATATATATTTTTGTTTACTGAGAAAAAAGACTAGTGGCCAGAGTGACGTCATTTAGTTTTTAACTGCGTTTTGTTTTTGTAAGGGCTTGTTTACGGTGACGCGGAGCGCCGCGCGTGGCGTGCGGCTTGGCGCCGCGCGGCGGTTTTTTGTTTACACAGAGGCGGCGCGTGCAGCGCACCGCGTCATCACACTCACAAACACAAACATATGGCGATGTATGGTGTTGTTTATGAAGATGCAGGGAGTAGCGGAGCGCGCGGCGGAGCACGCGGTGGAGCACGCGGTGGGCATCGGGTCAACAAGACAAGACTGTCGGAAGCGCGCCACCCAACGCTACGCGCGACGCCCCGCGTCTCTGTAAACAAGCCCCTAGTCTAGCTCCAGCTGTGACGTAGAAAAGGCGTTTAAGCTCTTTAGCCATTAGCTGTTTGTTTATTTATTTTCTCAGTAAATAATTAACAAAAAAAATGCTCTAGAGACAAACCTCTGCATGATTTTTACAGTTGGTTTATATTCCATGGGTGAGTTTAGTTGTTTAGCGGTCCTTAGGATGTTAACCTTTTGAACACCTTACGTCAAAAAAGTGTGACACTCACACGCGAAACATGTTTGATATGCTGTGCAAATTACAACTTAATTTATACGGAACAAAGTTTAATCTTGAACTTGTGTCGGCTGTGGCCGACGATGGCGTCAGTAGCACAACTTTCTGTCGGCCAGTGAGGCTAGACAAGTTGCTTAACGCTAACGTAAAATATTTTCGAAAACGGACAGCTTACGTCAATCGTATACATTCTTGATATCGATGTACACTGAATCCCGCCGATACATTGCAGTTTTCAAAACTAACAAAAGTACAATTAAGCAAAAAAAGTACTATTCTACGAGGGCTGATAGGAAAGATCGCGGCCTGACCTTTAATTTTTTTTTTTAATCTGCCGCCATTTTGAACTCTTATCTTCATTGTATATTCAGTGTTCATACCGCAAAATTTTAATTGGAAGAAAATATAATATAAATTTTACGTCTGATTTAAAAATACGTGTAAACAGATTTTTCATAATTAACAATTTGGAGCAAGCAGTGGGTTTATGCTGGATCTCCGCTTCCCAAAAAGGCAAAGGCCATTTTGTCGGCCAATAAAGTCAGGACTCATGACATCAGTCTTCTCGGACGCAAAGGGAGTAATAATGGTTGACTATCTCCAGAAACGTACCACTATAAACTCGGACTATTATTGCGAACTTTTACGGCGATTACGAGAGGAACTAAAAGTACAAAGACCTGGATTGTTGACAAAAAAAGTTCTCTTTCACCAGAAACGCACGCCTGCACACGTCACTAAAATCGATGGCAGAAATTCACAACTGTGGGTTTGAATTATTGCCCCATCCGCCTTATTCGCCCGATTTGGCACCGTCGGACTTCCTCCTATTTTCAAACTTAAACAACACATGGGCGGTAAGAAATTTTTGACCAACGACGAGGTCCAAGCTGAAGTGGACACCTATTTTGAGGACCTGGAGGAAAGTTTCTTCAAAAGTGGTTTGGAATCCAAATGGAACAAGTGCAAAGACCTCGACGGGGACTACGTAGAGAAATAAATATATTTAAAAAAAACTTAAGATTTGATTGCATACTTAGGCCACGAACTTTCAGTCACTCATTAAAAAGTAGTTTTCGTGAGAAAAGTTATGTTTTCGCTAAAATAAAAACGTCTGGCCTAATAGCATGCACATTATTGCACATATAGCAGCTATATGCCCGATTTTGTACATTATAGGAAATAAGATCGTTTTTACTAAAATACAATACAAGTTACTTTGCCGGAATATCAGTAATACTAAAGTGTTTTTGTAAAGTATGTAAAATGTAATCTACATACCTCGCTCAAGAAAAGACATTGCGGTTTTTGACTTGTATCATTTACAATTACTTAAAATATCTGTATTTCGTTAATCAAAGCTAACTACGACTGACGTGACATATGAAATCCTTTGATATTATGCAAATACGTAATGACTACTGATAATGAAGGTATTTCTCTGCAATGGGGTGCTCTATTTCCTTGTTATTTCATTACAAAATACCCACAATTTTAAGGTTGAGTTTTGAGCACTGCAATGTATCGGCGGGATATAGTGTGCGACGACAAATGCCGAATACACCTTGTCTAGGGTCTCAGAGGCGTCTGTGGCATTCAAAAGTGTAGAACAGGGACCGCGACGTGGGCGATAGGCTTACATCTAAGGTGTTTCAGTTCTCCAATCCACCGAACCGGGGCCAGGTCAGCTCAGGCGCTCCGCACGCCGCCCGTGTCCGCGTACATTCCCGGCACCCGCCCCGCGCCCTGTCAAGCGATCAGGTAACACACATAAAAAATGTATTGCACCACACACACACATGCACGCTGTAAAAAAACTTAACAGCAAGTACAAACAATTTAAAACGATGTCTTTAAAAAGACGCCATGGAAGTGAAGTCTCAGATTTGATCTTTTCTTGTCCAGCTTTTGAGCGATAAAGAAATGTCTTCCTACCAGCAGACATCCCTTTTTATGCTCAAACCCCCGCCTCCTTTAGAAATAATTGACAAGAGGATATCCGGTGTTATTTAAGAAACGAACCAATTTCATTTCGATAGATAATCCCTCTGAATACCTATAATTATCCTCAATGTCAATAATCTCATAAGGGCCTTTATATTTGACATTTTTATTTTCGACGCAAACGCGACTGGGTTATACATAATTAGAAATTCCAGGAAACCAAAAGTAACAGTAAGACCAACGTGGCCAGTAGTCGACGGACGGACCGACGAAGAATGCCCTGTCTACTTCTTTTAGAAACAAAATTGTAATGTTGGTGTGGCTTATGTACCTACCTGCGAATAAACCGTATTAGATTTTCATTACTAAGTCTCCCGACCGTACCCTTTCTGTTTCACCCTGAGTGTCTAAATCCTGATCCTTTAACGCTCTAACCAAGAATGAGGCGAGCCTACTACATTGATGGCGTTAGTTTTACCTTAAGTGGCAGCCGCAGTTTCCTTCGGGTTTGGCTTCAGTGGTGTACGCGATTAACATGCCCTTTCCTATGTCGTCGGTGAATAGAGCAAAATAAACCTTACTTTGTTATTAAAAAGGTGCATTTTGCTCCTTGTTAAAAATGTTACTTGCAGTATCACCGACGATATTCAACGTCAAACGTAAAATCTTGCATATAGCTCCACCACCGCGAAACTCGTGGGATAGATCTTATTAGGGTTATATAGGGGTTTTAAAGTAATAGTTTCGTCATATCCATCTATCCGTCTGTATGTCACAGGCATTGTACCCGAAGACTACAAGACAGAAGTACACTGGTGAAATTTGGAGTATACCTAGTCGGTTACTAAGTTCTGTTACTTAGATTAATTACAATTAAAAAAAAAATTAAAGCAGTTTTGCATAAACCTGTATATTAATCAAAACTTTAATTTATATAGAATAATAATAAAAATAATGTATTCTAAACTATTGCAATTATTTGATGTACGAGCTTGAAGTATTCCCATTTCGGACGATAAAATCATAGTTAAAATCACGCACGACGATGATACTGATAACGGCCCCAACTTTTGTAAGTGTTCCTGTAGAGAGTTCAAATTTGCGTGACATATTTAACAGACTTATAGCTTTAAATTCTGATACGAATGTATTCAAAGCAACTAAAGATCCGCTTGGACACCGGTCAATCTTGATGACTCATTAAATCGACTTTAAGATTTCACATGATTTTGTAGAAATACGAAAACACACCAAATCTCTTGCTTCATAAGTCATGTTGAGAAATATAATTTTGGTCTCTAAACATATACAGAGATAGGTTTTTTTATAATATTATACAAAAAAAGTTCTTTGATAAACAAAGACTAACTTTTATTTAAGCGATTTCAAAAAATGAAATTTACAGAAAAGTCATGCGTAATTTCATCGATGCCGGCTGTGAATGTTAAAAGATCGTATCGGGAATTGCGGAAACTTAGAAAAAATATTAATTGTTTTTCAAAATGTATATTAATTAAGCTTTTAATTTTTATACATATTGAAATTATAAAATAAACATAAGTTAGTTTTATTTGCATCAACCTTAGTAACAGAACTTAGTAACCAACTAGGTAGATGTCTTGTACGAGTCGCTACTTAGTTTGGTAGTTAAATAAGTAAAATGAGTAATTCTATATTTGTATGACACACAAATGAACAAAGTTTTAAACCTTGTGTGACATGATACATTTGGGTGTGGGTGGAGTTTAAAGTTCACTACTCTCCCACCCCCTCCACTCTCCCCCCACCGTAAAATGTGTCCCTGTTAACGGTTTTTTAACTTTATTGAGACAGCTATAAAATAAAACAAGGTTATATGTATTTTTATAGGCTCAACGGTATTCAAGCTATAACTACAGTTCCGGCCACTAATATATCACCTTGTACTACTTTTACTTTTTCCGATTGTACAGTACAACATTGGGCTCAAATATTTCTGATACATCTGTATTGCTAGAGATATAAGAGTGTGACACATATTTTTGAGCGCAATGTGCATTGGAAGTGCGACGTCATCGTGCCGCTGATTCGTCGTCACTGCCTCTCGAATAGCTTTCTCGAGGTGGTTCAGGAGGACTTGGTTGTATTTTTCCCTAATATAATTATATATTTCCCTAATAAATGTCTAAGTTGTAATGACTGAGTCTAGTAAGTAACAAGTTGACACTTTCCTAAATTCGCTACTTTAGTTAATTTGCCACTTTCCTTGATTAGCTACTTTAGTAAATTAGCCACTTTCCTAAATTCGAAACTTTAGTTAATTTGCCACTTTCCTTGATTCGCTACTTTAGTGAATTTGCAACTTTCCTAAATTCGCAACTATAGTTAATTTGCCACTTTCCTTGATTCGCTACTTTAGTGAATTTGCAACTTTGCTAAATTCGCTACTGTAGTTAATTTGCAACTTTCCTAAATTCGCTACTTTAGTTAATTTGCCACTTTCCCAATTATAACACTTTTGTTAATTCGTTACTTTTCCGAATTCGACACTTTTGTCCATTCTCTACTTTCCCAAATTTGACACTGTTGTTCAGTCGTTACTTTTCCGAATTAGACACTTGTCCATTCGCTACTTTCCCATATTTGACAACAGTGACAAATTTGCAAACCAACTTTAAATCGTAATAAATCCTAATTGATCATTCAAAATGAAAAATGATACAAGAAACCTAAAGTTGATTTTTAAATACCTATTAAATGATACCCAACCTGTCATAGTACATCGACTATTTCTTTTTTCTTTTTTATAACATGGCGTCTGGTTGCCGCCATATTGAATTTTGATTACTATCACATCTTTAGTGAGCGCCACAACGAAACGAACATACATATATAGGCTGGTAAACACATTACCCTTCTCCTTCGGCAGTCGGGTAAAAAGGGTAGAATTTGGAAAGGTAGCGATTGCACAAAAGTGTCGAATTTGGGAAAGTGGCGGATTACTAAACTATCAAATTAAGTAAAGTAGCGAATTGGGGAAAGTGTCGACTTGTTACTGGACTCAAATGACTAAGGACCGTATTAATAAACTGATCTCGACTCTAATGCCCGTCTCAAGATGCGTCAAAAATGACAGTTTTCTATGGTTTGACATTTACTTTGACGTATCTTGTGACGGGCATCTTAGCCAAGATTAGTTTATTAACCCGTCGAGCGATATGTCAAAATTGATGTACATCAAAATTAAACTTTATGTCAAATGAATAAGTCATGTAATGTCAAAAAATCTACGCACACATGTTGTGCGTAGGACACCTGAGGGGTTAATACGGCCCTAAGTAAGCAAATTACTTGTTTTTACATGCTTCGAAAATGGTCTTGGTTCTATGAAGCTGTACTTAGCTTACTTAGTCGTTTAATGTACATAGGTACATAGGTTGTGCAACGACTGTGTTAGCAAAAGGTCCTTATAACGCTTGGTACCAAAATGTCCTTACTAGATAAAACGTCGTAATTGAAAAACTACCTAGTAGCTGAAGACCCAACTGAATAATTTCGTACCAACCGGATACCAACATGAAATGTACAATGGTTTCCCATAAAAGTGATGCTATTTCCGAATTTCATAGTCTGCCACAGCTAACTTGCCGAAAGTAAAAAAAACTAAAGTCATTAGTCAAGTGTTTTACCCATCTGATACTGAAATAATAGTTCATCAGTTAGAAAGAGTGATGGGCAATTTTGTATGGACCCCGTCCCCACCCTCCAACAGTCACGGGATGCATGTCTATATGTTCGTTAGGACCCAAAAAAATACAAAATACCTGTTTTTAGTAGCTAAATGGATGGAATTTTTCTATGAAAAAACCTTTCAAGAGCCATGCAAGGCAAGAATGTGTTAATTTTTAAACAAATTCCATACGATATGATTATGACTTTCAAAGAAAGCCCCATACATATGGCGATCGTCGCCATAATAAAAATACATCATGTTGCCAAATCTATAAACTGGGACATGTTTCATCTCTGTTGGTGGGTGGGGACAGTTTTGCCCATCGTCCTTTACTGGTAGATATACAGAAAAGCGAAATCTGTCAGTATTTTCTTGCCTGAAGTGCTTGGCAGACTCAAACTTAAACATCAAACAAAAGTCTGCCAAGGCTTTTTCTGCCGTGACACCTTGACAGACGAGATTATGGTAGCAATATCCGAGGAACCCGTATTTTGGATAGTACAGAATACTGACATTTTAATTGCTGTAGCCTTATTTTATTTCACGTTTAATAATTATGAAGGTCAGTTTTACGTAAGTGATAAAACATATCTTCAGGTGAGTTTTCGAATCACCATAAGGTGCCTTAATTGTACCGCGTTAAGGGTTATATAATATAACCCTAATATAACTTATATTAGACATTTGACATACCCCCTTTTTGGCACCGAAAGTGACAGCTAAACTATTAAGAAACCATTGTGCATTTCATCGCGATATCAAGTCGGTACGAAATTTTGCAGTCGGGTCCCTACTATAGTTGACGGGCCTATCGTATCTTCCATATATTCAATACGTATTCCTCTCAAAAGGTATCTACAAGTCAATACCGAATTGTCCATGTAAGTGACTAGTAAATGCCTTTAAAGTACAGTCAGCGTCATAAAGTACGTAGCAGTCAAGACCACCAAATAGTTGGACATCCAGAATGTTCATTAACTTTGACGCAGCCTAAGTGATCAAATTGTTCAGGTGACCCATAGTGTTCAAATATACCGGAGCACCCACAACGCCTAACACTTGGTAACATTCAAGCCGCTGTTAGTACAGTAACGTCCATGGGCGAAGGCTTCTTAGCATCCAAAGTAGCAAAAACTACGGGACACATAAGAAAACTGAACCTTATTTACCAGTAAGTAACACGAAAACAGTACCATACTGTTATGGGCTGGCATATGTCTATCTCAGGTTTTAATTAGTCACATTATTTATTGCGTGGTTAACAGGTTTTGCAATATTGAAGCTGCCAACTTAAACCAGTATCCGGTATATTTTATATTAGGCTGCGTAGATGTTAATGAGCATTCTGGATGTTTCCAACTATTTGGTGGTCTTGACTGCTACGTACTTTATGACGCTGACAAAGTACCATGCAGGTGATATTAAATTGATGTATTAACGTTGTACAATCTAGACGAATTGCTCCTCGAACCTCTCTTTATATTTTACAATTTGATTACATAAATAGTTTTCACGCTACTAAGACATTCTGCCAGATTTGTTATGATCGTTTGGACCTTAGATTAAGACGTTTTACAACCAAGCCCTACTTTTGAATATTGCAATTGCGTTGCGTTGGTAATGCAAAATCTAACTAAGTCCTCCTGAACCGAAATAGTAAAAAATATCCAAAAGTTCAGAGATTCTCTCGAGAATGTAGGTACTAGAAGAAGGGTTAAAGCCGAAAACACAGCGGGCGGGCGCTGGTCGTGCGCTGAGCGGGTCAGAAAGTCGGTGGGTGTTAACATGGAGTTATATGGACGCATTCACACACGCGGCGTGACGGGGGCTGGGGTCGGGACCTGCGTAGGAGTCGTGCCCACCGCTCGCCACTACAATCAGCGAGCGGGAGGGGGGGAGGGGGGGGGGGGGTCCATCGCGGTCGTACGCGCATGCTCCGATAGGCATTCTCACAGAGCGCGTGCTCGGCGGCGTGTGTAGCGTTTCGTGAATCCCGGCGTTTCAGCGCTCTGTGAATATAACCACCCGCGCGCGCATGCTGTGTTTTGCGCTTAAAGGTTATATCATGAGATCAAAACTATAAATGAGGCTAACTATGCTGTGGATGGCACCTGATGTAAATGGAATAAAACATAGTATTTTACTAACAAATATTAATTTAATCTACTTACATAGTCTGTGGCCACCTTATTTATCTCTCGTGTATCACTTAAAATAACTTTACAGCAGTAACTTCTAGCAGTGGCAGAGGTGTGAAGTCTAGGAACCTCTAAGTTGTAGCTTTTTATTCTGACATTCAAAAGAAAAAAGGTAGTACAAGGGTAAATACGAAATCTAAAAAGTACGAACAACTGAAGCATTTCCCAATTATTATATTTCCAATAACCAAACCCCTGGGCCTCTATACGTCACGGTAAAATCCATGTCGTGTTTGAACTGTTGGTATTTTCACCGTCTTGATAGCTCTTATTTACTTGAAAGTAATGGCGGCTGACGTCATAACAATACCATAAGGGTGCGACTCCACTGAGGCAGAGACGAGAGGAGTGGAGCGGAGCTGTGCCAATATTAACCAATGGAATCTGCGCAAGGCGCGCTCGACGTGACCGCATGCGCCTTTTATTGGTTAATATTGGCACAGCTCCGCTCCGCTCCTCTCGTCTCCGCCTCAGTGGAGCCGCACCCTAACAGGTTAAGGCTGCGCCGAGCGCGCCGAGCGCACGCCGGATGTACAGTGGCGCCCTCATTACTATTATTGTGTTTTCTAATAAACTAAAGTGTATTCTTGTAATCGGACGGTGCTTTTTTGTACTACAAATGAAAATACAACTTATAGGACATATCACATAGTTAAATAACAATTGACCTTCGTGTTATCAACTTAACGGAAAACAGTGGCCATCTTTTCCCGTTAAGCTGACTACTCACCGGGTAATTTTTATCAAAGTTCTTTACGTATACCATAAATTGTGTTTTTACTTGCGCTACAAAAAAGCATCGTCCGATTCCAAGGAAATTCTTAAGTTAGTTAGAAAACTAAATAGTAGTAATGAGGGCGCCACTGGACGCTCGACGTTTGCTCGGCGCAGTGTTAACTACGATATTGTTGTTACCGCCTAGAATGCCGGCCCTTCCGGGTATTATCATTGTGCACATTGTTTTAGATTATGCCCGGTTCGACTCGACTATGACCGACGACTCCTCGGTAGACGGGGACGTGCCGCTAGTGCACTTCGTGGAAAAATTACATCCAAAGTGTTGCTCCGCGTCCGTATACAAGTCGGTGCAAAACGTCGTCATGGCAACCAGGGCCAAGAGCGTCTTCCTCAGGCGCCGTTGCCGTAAATGCAGTCGCTGCGCCGTCATTAGGAAGATAATTAAGGTAATTAAATTCCACGGTTCAAATTTTATACATGATTTATTCTGGACTCCTAGTGGAAAAGGGCACAAGTCGACTAAACTCGTAATAAAGAAGGGTATACAAGGTACGGTCCGAAATTTTTAGTGAAACAAAAAATAAAAGCGAAACTTTATTTGCAACTTTTCGATGTATTTCCCCTGCTACATCAATGCATTTATGCATTCGACTAAACCAACTTTCAAAACAGGAAAAAAATCGTTCTTGCGGCAGGTCAAAAGAAGTCGCCTGAATTCTTCCACCGCTTCATCCGCTGTCGAAAATTGTCGTCCAAGAAATGTTTTTTTTACAGTGGGGAATTAAAAAAAATTGTCTGAATCTGTATAGCTAATTTCGTAACTCAGTGGAAAAGTAAACGTTTCTTAATTTAGTGCTTAACTAGGTACAAACTTTTAAAGAAACGCCCCCTTGTATCTTATATAATAGCACAAAATGCTTCCATTGTTGCGGATAAAAAGTGACAGACATGTTTTTCTGTAATTTCATATAAAAATAACTGAATGTTACTGGCCAGTGACATTACACAAAAGAGTTAGTAATGAAATTTTCCTTTAAACTGCAATAAAATGAAATCAATAGGATTAATAATACGCCGTTGGCTAACTTTTTTTGGACCGGCCCTCGTATATACCTTTTTGTTTCTTTATTATATGAACATATAAGGTCGCAGCTGAGCCGCTGCTGTCACGCAAAAGTACGCCTCAAGGCTCGGTTTCATAGGGTGAAAGCCCGCACGCTGGCAGAAATCCATTGACGAGTTATTTTAACATTACTGCGCTGTAAGTTATAGCAGCGATGCAATGTACCACTAAAAGCATTCGGGCTATTTGACCAATGAAACTGAGCCTTATATACGCTGATACAAAGGCGAACATTTTCTTAGGGCCGATTTCAACAAGCATGCAGTGTTGAATATGTTTTAATGAACCAGAATATTTTCTGGGAACACTTATGTTATTTTCAGGAACTTCCAGCTATTTACAATTGTTTCAAATATTTTCAACGAGTGTGTTATCATTCAATGTTATCATAAACTTTGTTGCCTCCGTATTCATAAACGCACTATAAACCTATTTTAGTTAAAGTGTGCGTAGTCCCGTTCTGTCAAACTGAAATGTCAAAAACAGATAAGGATAAATTTTAAGCACACTTATTGCGCGTTTGTGAATAAGAAGCTCTATCTTTAATAATATTATATGTGAAAGTAACTTTGTCAGTTTCTTACGCTTTTGAGTCTAAACCGCTGAAGCGATATTAGAGCATTTCTAAAAAAGTTTGTACATTTCATTTATGACTTCGATTTGCAAAAAAAAATGCAGGTTGGTAGGGTGAATGAAGCTGAGCCTAAATAACATAGTCTCCCAAAATGTCCTCATACATTTGTATGAAACTTTCCTTTTTTGTTACTAACTTTCTTTGGTTCATAGTAACAAAAAAGGAAAGTTTCATAGAAATGTATGAGGACATTTTGGGAGACTATGTTATTTAGGCTCAGCTTCATTCACTCTACCAACCTGCAATTTTTTTTGCAAATTAAAGTCGTGAATGAAATGTACAAACTTTTTTAGAAATGCTCATTAATGAAATTTGGTATGGAGAGATCGATCCTCGAGAAAGTTCCCAAGGGAGCGATTAACAACTTATAACTATTTATTTCTCGTATGAATTTGTTCGTCCCTTAGTGTTATTTGTGTGAGATGGTCTCAAGCCTTTTATTTTCAGCTGTCCGTGCTGGTACGGCAAGCCTTCCGAAAGAAACGCTCATCGTTGATCGAATTGAATCCCAACGAAAACCGCGCCAGCCAGATCTTAGCCCAGATGCGCGTCACTCGCCCCGGCCAATTAACAGCCTGGGTTTTCCTTGACATATTGCCCCGACCATACTCAAGGGGGATTAAAATCGAGTATAAGCCCGCGGGTGACGACAAGATGGATGCTACAGGTAAGTACGTGCCCGCACGTTCAACCCAACAGTGACACTATGCAATAAAGGAATTCGTAGAACATTGAATAATATTTAACCGCAATCATTTATTTATTTAGACTTTATTGCACAATACCACAGAACAGATAGCTACAGAAAGCAATCTACATACAAAGTGCGCTCGAGCAACGCACACATAGACACCGCTCACGGACACGATATCTCGGAGTAGTTGGGACGAGTGCGAGCGCGAGTGCCGTCCGCTTGACACCGTCCGTGGACTTTTTTGTGCGATAATTAGGTATAATGGAGCAACAAAAAAGAAGTTATTATAACTGTTCAGTGGACGGTTGCTTAAATTCCACTTTAAACGGTGAATTGTCCTTTTTCAAGCTACCAGTGGCTTCAGAGAGGTAAGTAGGTATCTGCTTGTATTTCAATGGTTCGTTTTAAACTTACACAGAAGAGTTAGGTAGGTAAGCGCCCCGCCCCGGCCCCCGAAGAATATATCTAAGATCGATTTAAATAATAGTTTCCTATTTTGAATCAGTATAAACGAAGTACTTAACTATATTTTTGTAAGGTAAATTCACGCCACCTTACGTAAGTTGAAAACATGTTTTTTTGTTTGTGTAGATATTGTGTTGTTTTTAGTGTCTTTTGATAGGTTTAGGTCTAAAACGTATATGGTTATGGAAATTGTGTAACTAGGGTAATTCGTTTAGAAGTTATAAGGAATTTTGGATAATGAAAATTGACAAACGTAAATTTTTTTATGTTTCTGCTCTGTCGCAAGATATTTTCTGTGACAAATTTGTAATATAGGTAACAATTTTATATTATATTTCCATTCTTCCCGTTTCATTCTCAACAATAAATCAAACGACTAGATACGAGTGCCACTACCGCGATAGTTTTTTGTGCATAAGCCATAGTTGACAACCCTAGAGCGACCGCCGAGCGTAGGTATGAAAAGTGAAGTACATACATGTGATTTACTTCTGTACTTATCTGTTCTGTGACAATACACAAAGTTGGTATAAATAGTGGACTTAATGTCTTTCTGATAGTCAACAAACGGGCAAATCAGAAACCATTTAAGGTTGGTGCTGGGAAGAAAATGATAAAACAAAAAATTAGGTCCAATGAAACTAATTATAAATACGAATAAAAACTATCCATGACACAATAATCACACTATTCACTATTAAATGTCACTATTCTAATAGTTTTCTCGTAATGTTGTGTTTGTGTTGGATTTAACTTGCGTTACTTATTTGATACAGTTGTTAGTTCGGTGTCCTTATGGTTCAGTTCACTCATACACATTTTTTTATTTTGTAACACTCGTGCTGCCATCTGCCACCGCCGACCTAAAACGTATTGAGGGAGTCAGACAGTTATTGACATTGTTTTTTTTACATATTAAGTTAACGCACATGTTATCATTCAGCTAAGTAGCGCCGAATTTTCTAACAAGTTATTAAGTGCCGAGCTCGTGTGTTTATTATAGAGCTTTAACCCTTAATTTGGCAGTGTACATCACAGTGACCATACTATAATGTTCACTTTTAATGTTTGGAATGTTTTTATATTTTTTTGCTGATTCAAAATCAAAAAGGGTTTGAATTCCCGACTTTTTTTATTTTTGCCAAATTAAGGGTTAAGGTTCAAAGTTAAATAATGTCTAATCTTATAAACAGACCTAGGAATGTACGGGGCAAAATTAAATGACAGCTAGGGATTGCCTATATCGATAAACTCAATGCTCGATGCTTTTCCCATGTACCAGTGATCGCTCTAAGTTTTGTTTGTAAAAATAATTTTGCAAATGAAACAAAATAGTGCATTCTGTTTTTTTTTTTTTTAACAGTTTTTTTTACCTTCAGTCACATTTTTTTACTCCTTACAAATTCTGATCATTTATTTTAACAATAGTAAATGCTATGGGACGGTCATTACGAAATACACAAGAACAAACAAATATGATGATGATGAGTGAAGGTTAAAAAATCCTCATTCTGGTTATCCTAAACCAAAAAAAATAACCAGAATTATGCTCTTTTGTTTCATTTGCATAATTTCAATAAAAAAATATTTTTACAAACAAAACTTGTAGCGATTACTAGTATATGGGAAAAATATCGATATAGGCAATCCCTAGCTGTCATTTAATTTTGCCCCCTATATTCCTAGGTCTGCTTATAAACCAAGCACCTGGTGAGCTGCACTAGTTTTTTTTTAGTTTTTTTATTTCAATTTGTAAAACTCATTTGTTTCTTGCAGTTTATGTCGTAGAACGTTCTACCATGCTGGACACCTCGGATCTCTCCTTTATGGAGCAAAAGAATGTCGTTGCCACTCTCCTGGAGCATATGGAGAGACAAGCTCAAGGCCAAGGAGTTCAGGGTGACCCGAAGGTACTGGTTGAGCCTAGCCAGGATGCTCCGGTGGGTCACCACGACGAAGAACCCCAACCCTCTACCAGCCGAGCTAGTTTTGATGGATGGACGGAACACCCCCTAGAGCCAAACCGGGGTGACCCGAAGGTAAAGGTTGAGCCTAGCCAGGATGCTCCGGTGGGTCACCAGGACGAAGAACCCCAACCCTCTACCAGCCGAGCTAGTTTTAATGGATGGACGGAACACTCCCTAGAGCTAAAACGGGGTGACCCGAAGTTACGGGTTGAGCCTAGCCAGGATGATTCGGTGGGTCTTCAGAACGAAGAACCCCAACCTTCTACCAGCCGAGCTAGTTTTAATGGATGGACGGAACACCTCCTAGAGCCAAAATGGGGTGAACCGAAGTTACGGGTTGAGCCTAGCCAGGATGCTCCGGTGGGTCTTCAGAACGAAGAACGCCAACCCTCTACCAGCCGAGCTAGTTTTAATGGATGGACGGAACACCCCCTAGAGCCAAAACGGGGTGACCCGAAGTTACGGGTTGAGCCTAGCCAGGATGCTCCGGTGGGTCACCAGGACGAAGAACCCCAACCCTCTACCAGCCGGGCTAATTTTAATGAAAGGACGGAACACCCCCCAGGGTCAAAACGTAAATGTTTCGAGTCAGATATAAATCAGGTATGTACAATTAAAACTTTTTTTTAAAATACTTTTTAGTGATCATAAATTATACTGTTATGTAGTCCCACTTCTCAATTAATGAGAAACTATAGGCCATTTCAAGCTCGCCGCAAGCAACGCGGGAAAGTCATAGCGCATATATTTAAACCATTTAAATGTGCTTCGTCATAGTCGCTCAAGTATCATAATAGCCATTGAAATAGGTACCGTTGAGGAGTTCCGGTATCCAACTGTGATCTTCATCATCAGTTTCACTTCACTTTTGCTGAAGTCGGTTAAAAATAGAAAGCATTTATTCGACGCCCACACAACACTACATGCATAAATATGTTGTTGTTGTATGTCCCTGTAGTTTTCATTAAGCTATTACAGTATTCCCAGCTCTATAATAGCCTTCGGCTTGCTATCGCTATCACGCTTGCACTCGCAACTGTCTGTATATTTTTCACTCATGTATCATAGAGAAACGAAGACTGCCGATCGCTATTAAGAAAATTGTAGCAATCCATTGACGGGTTGTTTTTATATTTTTGAGCCGAGAGCTATTGCAGCGACGCAGTGTATCACGAACAGCATGCGGGCTGTCGCGAATACATACTTTATGATACATATTTTACAGCCGTCTACCAGCCGTGGACATGTGGGCATGCAACGCAAACCAAAGCGTAGACGCAAGGATCAGGTATGTAGAATTAAACAGGGCAAGTGCGAGTCGGCTCGCGCACCGACGGTATTCGATTCGATCGATTTGTATTCGATTTTGAATGGAATCAGCGCGACTTCACTCACACTTAACCAATTTTTAGTATTTGTTGTTTTTCTTCACGGTTTGTAATATACGGGGTTATTGGTAAGTCGACCTATTCCCCTCTAGGGGTTATGGGAGAGGTCATTTGCAATCATTTTGGTCCCATAATATCCTCTGCAAAATGAACCATTTCTGAGATAAGTAATTTAAATTTAAGTTTTTTGTTAAAAAATGACAGGAATGCTTCTTCAAAAATTTACAAAAAAAATATAAGCATTTTAAATAAAATAAAATAAATAGCTTTTGTACAAGGTTTGCTGTTCTTATGCAATATTAAAAATACAATTATCTGTACACGTTTATGAATGCAAGACCAAAAAGTAAAAAAAAAACATGTTTTTATTTATCAGTTTATCCAACATAAATGACACAAAAACAGATAATTTTACAACTTTTGCGTAGGGTATTAGGGGCTAAACTAGGAGGACTAAGGCCAACTTTTCTTTGATCTATTTATTTTCCTTTAAGACATGTCAGATTGTAATAAGTATTAAAAAAAAATGTTTTTTACGGAACGTATATTGCCGTTCCGTTCCGTATCCGACCAGCAGTTGCAGCGTGAACAAACACAAACTTTCGCATGGACAAGATTACTAGATTTATGTAAAAGTTATGACAAATATTATTCTAATTTCGATAATCGGTATTTAGAAATTATGTGATCTTTGGCGATTCCGTATTGATTTGGGTAGCACCTAATTGTCCCAAATGTTTAATCTAGAAATCGGAAGGAAATAAGCAACCCCGAGCAAAAAAATCAAATGCGAATATCCGACGTCCCACCGGACACAACCAAGTCAACATTCAAACTCAAACGACGGATACCGAAGATGACGATATGTCCGAGACAGCTTCCACCTCTGAGAGAATCGGCCCCAAACGAATTAAGGTGGCACCAACCTTCACCCCTTCCCCGGAGGAATTCCAAGTAAGTTCTGAACTGGTTATAAATAAAATTGATCACTCCAAATATGATTCCCTTTTTAGCCCAGTACTTAGCCTGTTAAATTTGTTAGTGTGTTATTGAGCCGCATCGGCACAAATGCGATTGTTGTACTCAAGCTGAGTTTGCCTGTAATTGGGTAAACACCCTGCCACTCTTCCCTATACATATATTATTAATATTAAGTTAATGGTGTTATATATGTTGGCAAACCTAATAAATAAATAAATAAAATTGGGGAACACAGGACGTAGGATGGTAATCGCTTAGGCACAACGACATGGCAATATCGTCAGGGTGTTTGTTTTATTAAATTGAGGGCGAACAAGCAGGGGGGACCGATTTTTGACATTCGAGTGTTCGATTTCAAAACCGAGCGGTAGGAAATACTATTGGAATGCGAAAATCTTAAACGATTTATTTTCGAATGGTCCCAAATTCCATATTTTTGAGAGTTTCACTTGAAACTGAGGGTAGTATTGTTAAGTTGGAACTTGTTTCATTATATGTATTTTAATTGCGAATAAATGAGTGAAGCTAACAAGAGATGAAATCATAACAAGCAATTTAATATTTCAGTGCGAATAAGATTTTTTTACTCTTATATTACAAATTCTTGAATGGTTATAAATGTAGGAATAATGAAACGCTTTCTCGTCTGTGGATGTCTATGGCATTGTGCTAGGTTTGTTTATGGTTCGTGTACTTCCCGGCATACATACCCAACAGGTTTGAAAGATGTCAAATGATACTATCTATTGATAGAATTCAAAACTAATGTCACGGACCACTCGTGTTCATATTTTCTATCGCTCGCAAGTCAAAAATACAATTTCATTATTTTTTGTCACTTTCGAAAAAATCGGCCCGCCAGGTCGCTTGATTCTGCCATAATACCAAAGAAGGCAGCTAACTGCAATGCAGTATTCAAAGCATTCTATACTCTAATGGTATAGTACTATCTATATTAACATTTAAAATGGTGTCCCCTTATTTTACAGACTGAAATTTCTCAGAATATTATTTCATAGAAAATGTTTCATATACTATTTGGTTCTTGTATTTTTGCTTCGAATATTTTTTTTCTAAAACTGTTTACTTGAATGAAACATATTCCACAGAAAATCAATTCAAAGAATTTTATAATTTATTTTTTTCATTTATCAAACTTATCAAATAATATAGTTATTTTTTAAAGAATATTGCTTGGACAATGTATTTTTTTTTCAATAAAATTGAGTGTAAAAGTGATTATTTTTTGTGAAACAAACCGAAATTACTGCCTGCATAATAAGGGTACACCAATAATAACAAAAGCAATACAATATAATACATTATTATCTTTTAGTATAAGGGTAATATGATAAATAATATGGTATTATTTTGTCCGTTCGACCGACGTTGTTGAGAGAATCACTACCCTGAACCGACTCGAATAGGTTAGGTTAGAAGGCTATGGCGGGAGCGAGGCGAAGCAAGCTCCCGCCTTAGCCTTCGAGGTTATTTTTTTTACATCCGTTGAATAAACTTTTATAGGTAACTACCTACTGTATAACATGATTTTATTGTTTTTAAGTCATATATGAACTAAATAACATGAGAACTAATAATATTTAATTTGCTATTCTATGATATGAAAAAAGAAACATTGAATTTTATTTGAAATAAAAAACGATGATTTAAATGTCTTCAAAGTAATTATTCTACATATTGATTATTCTATGAAATGATAATACGAGAAAATTTTTCTATGAAATGAAATTCTAAACAACTTCAGTCTGTAAAATAACGTACAACCATTTAAAATGCTTATACTATTACTGTCCCTCATTTGGTATTTCGGCAGTGATGTTCATGTTTATTATTCACAGGACCCAATAGCGTATTTCAAATCGCTCGAGGAAAGGGCGGCACCGTTTGGCATCTGCAAAGTCGTCCCGCCAGATACTTTCAAACCGCCATGCAAATTACTCGGGAATAACCGCTTCTCAGTAGTCTACCAGTACATCTCGAAGCTATACAATCGATGGGGGCCCGACTCAAGGGAGCTGGCCGCCATTAAAGCTTATTTGTGGTTGCAGAACTTCACAATTAAGAGGCCGCCTATTGTAAGTACACCAAACATTTCCCGTCGGTTTTTTTTCATGTAAAACTCATCTCACGGTTATGATAGGAACAAAGTTCGGTCAACTGAACTAACCCGGTTTGTGGATGGTTACTATAAAGCACTAAATTCAAAATTGAATGCTCCATTTACATGTTATTCTTGACTGAATCGATTGAAAGCATATCTTAGATCATCGATTTTCAACGCAATCCATAACTTCCCATAGATGGAATGCAGCGAGATTAATTTACCCAAACTCCATCACGTCGTTGAACGTTACGGGGGTGCGAACAAAGTGGTGAAATACAAGCGATGGGGCCGCGTCGCTGAAGAGATGAATTTGCGCCAAGTCCGCACCAGCGAGCGGAGACTCGACCAAGTCTTCATCCAGTATCTGCTACCGTACGCTTCTCTATCTTTAGGTGAGTAAGGGGAGTTCACATACACATCTAACGCTCACAGGCAAAAGTACTCACCCTTCCGTTTAAAATACTTAAACCAGAGAGTAAGGTCAAAAATACTGAATTGGTTAAGTATTTGATGTAAATTCTTGTGTTTTATGTTTTAAACAATTTAAGGTGATATGTATACAAAAATTAGAAAATGGCGACTATGATATCTAGAATCACGGTATGCCACCAAAAGACCTAGCGTTATTCTGTCAGTCTTATCTGGCATGCATAGTTCATCAACTAATGAACAAGTTTAATTATTAACTCTGATCCACAGACGAGCGTCAAAAGAAAATATCCAGTGTTGAGAGCGGCTGGACTAAAAAATATCAAAGGATTGTCAAAAAGGCGCACAGGCCTTTCCACAAGCAGGAGCGATTGTTAGGAGAGGCGGCGTCATCCGAAGACGAGTCTGAGTTACCAGAGGTCGTCGTGGCCCTGCGAGAGGCAGAGGACTGCATTGTACCAGGTCGGGCTATGAACCTGACGGTTTTCAAGAAGGTAAGTCCTCGATGAAACACAGTTACCCAATCCGGTAGCAGATGCGTCAGTGAATATGGTCAGTAGTTTTACATTTTTATTCGATAAATATCCTTATAAAGGTCAAATTTGAAGCGTTACCAGATTAAAATCGTTATTGTTAATTCAAATAATTTGTTTAATCAAAGTATCTTAGCCTACTACTACGAAAAAACCGGACAAGAGCATGTCCATGCTAAGTGTATCTGTAGGGTTTCGAAGCTATTACTACAAATTTATACGAAAAACAACAAGTATGAACAAATTTTATTTTTAATGTGTCAGGCCTTACAATATATGACAAAATTATCACGACTACTAATACACTTTCGCGGTGTCAGCTAGCCGGCGGCCAATAAATCGTCGAAATATACATGTTATGCTATGTACATAATGTTTTCTAAGCGGTATCCAATGATGCCTCACTCTGTTATAATACTTATAATGTATTCTGTTTGCAGGAAATGTAGGGTCACCCTATGAACCCTTCATATAATGTACCTATTCCGATTACTGATCATTAAAACAATTGTTTCAGGTCGCCGAGGCCCTCAAGGATAACCATTTCGATCGAAAGCATGCACACAGCATAGAACAAATCGAACAGGCATACTGGAATGCAGTCTTACACGGAGACGATCATATAGTGGCCAACGCGGCTTCTATTGACACAGGAGACGAGGGATATGGGTTCCCCAAATTCGAGGCATATGGGTACGGACGCCACCCATACAATTTGAAGGTATGTAATATCCATATACAGTGGTAGTCACACAATTACGGACGCTTGCGTTTTTTCCATGATCTTAATCAATTTTATTCTTAGTTACACTCATAGTGAACAATAAACTAAGGTTTACATGTATATAAAATTTATCTCTGTTGAAGTCGAATCTTTTACATAAATCACGCCTGTTTCCCAGAGGGGTAGGCAGAGACCACTTCTTTCCACTTGCTACGATCTTGAGAAATTTCTTTCGCTTCTTCAACATTCATACATCGAGTCATGCACGCACGTCGGTTTCGGGGATTCGGCCCTTATCCAGTATTTCTCCGATTTGATTCGAAAAAGTACGCCAAGGGCGGCCCGTTCCACTCACTTTCGATCTGTATATCTCTTTCGTCAATCTTCTTTCATCCATCCTTTCCAAATGACCGAACCATCGAAGTATTCCCTTTTCAATCTTAGTCACTACTTCTTTTATTCCACAATATTCTAAAAAAGAAGAGTAGAGATTTTCCATATCAAAAATGCGATTCTATGTTGATAGATGTGTCTCCACCCTAACCGCTGGACCTATAGCTGGGGGAGGGGACCGAATTTTGACTTTCAAGCGCTCGATTTCTAATCCGAGCGGTAGAAAATATTCGAATGCGAAAATCTTTCACGATTTATTTTCGAATGGTCCCAAATTCCATATTTTTGAGATTTTCACTCGAAAGTGAGGGATTGACTAAACAGTATTGTTAAGTTGGAACTTGTTTGATTATACGCAGAGAGTCGATGATTTACCGTTTTTTTTTTTATTAATATTGCGAATAAATGTGTGAAGCTAACAAAAGATGAAATCATAATAAGCAATTTAATATTTCTGTGCTAATAAGATTTTTTTACGCTTTGTTTACAAATTCTTGACTGGTTATAAATGTAGGAAAAATGAAACGCTTTCTCGTCTGTGGATGTCTATGGCATTGTGCTAGGTTTGTTTATGCTTCGTGTATCTAATTCCCGGCATACATACCCAACACGTTTGAAAGATGTAAAATGATACTTTCAATTGATAGAATTCAAAACGAATGCCACGGACCACTCGTATTCATATTTTCTATCGCTCGCAAGTCAAAAATACCATTTCATTGTTTTTTGTCACTTTCGAGTGAAACTTTCGAGCGCTCGAAAGTCAAAAATCGGTGCCCGAGTCCGACGCTTTACCGATTTGGTTTTTCAGATGGTTGCCAAACACTCTGATAATGTCCTTCGTTTCCTCGGCGATTTGCTGGGCGCCAACAACCCCACGCTACACCTCAACATGTTGTTCAGCACCTCGTGCTGGCACAGAGACCCCCACCGTCTCCCCTGGATAGAGTACTTACACAAAGGGGAGCCGAAGATATGGTGAGTAATATAACCGTTCCCAAAAAGGATCGGTGAACAAAGGGTTTGCTTGGTAGTTTTATTTAATAATTGTGTAAGGCACTTCTACCTTGAGCATACCTGTGCTAACTCTGGGCACCTTTTAGGGATTTGATATCGATAAAAAAGATGTCGATATACATTTTACCATATTATTATTTATTTATTTTTTATTTGACGACGCGCTGGCCTAGTTGTTAGTGACCCTGCCTACGAAGCTAGCGGTCCTGGGTTCAAATCCCGGTAAGGGCAGTTATTTATGTGATGAGTGCGAATATTTGTTCCTGAGTCATGGATGTTTACTATGTATTTAAGTATATATTTCTCTATATACGTATTTATATCGTTGTCTAGTACCCATAATACAAGCCTAGAGCTTAAATTGGGACTAGGTCAATTGGTGTGACATTGTCCCCTGATATTTTTTTATTTATATTTATGTGCTCATTGAAAATTTTCGATTACTATTCGATAATAAAAGTAAGTGGATGTCATTTCAATCAAAATTACAATTTACTGACAGTGCCATTTATTATGATTCGTTCATATTCTGCTACGATTGTTACGAAGTCCAAAATAATCATGCCACCCATGAAAATCCCATGCCCACGAGAATATTATATTAACTCATGGATTAGTGAATATCCTGACAACTATTTGGGTCGAAGTTATTTGGCCTTAAATTTAATATCCGTTTTCACCCGAAAAAATATAATGTCACGCGTCACGTCAAATCTGATACTGAATGAATCTGATATTGAATAACATTTACATGTTGACAGTAACATCGATATTGTTTTTTGTCGATAATATATTTTGCTACATCACTTTAGTATAAGTGCCCCAAGTTAGCACAGGTATAGTCTTTATTATTTGAACTGAGCTGATCTTCTACACAAAGGCCATTGTTTGTGTACAATCCCAAGTAGCACACTGGGTGGGAAATAGCTCGTATATCATATCTATTTAGATACTTAAGTGAAATATATAGCCATGACTAAGTTCTATCTAGGTGGAAAGAACCACGGGGAGAAAAATTGCAGCTTATTTTTGGTTCTATATTGAATCCATAAGAGATCTCACGATTACCTTAAGTGGCAATTAGAACTATGGGTGAAAGTTATGCGCAGTGAACGACGATTATTGAACGAATGAATAATAATATTTCAGTTCGGTCAATGAGTGATAAATGGGACGCCAAAGTTCCTTTGAGTGACGTGGCAAAAATTAAGTCGGTAAGTTTTGTAAAGTGAATGTGATCTGCCATTTTAATTTTGGATTTATACATCTGTTTGGTAAGTGATTAAAATTCACGTTCAGGCATTGAAATAAGCACGAAATTCTTGCGAATGCTTTTTTACCGTGAAACTATAGTATGGTTTCTTTGTAAATTTCGATGCGCCTTTGATTAGATCAGGAATATTTAAAAAGAGAGTGTTAAATCATATAAGGAATTGATACTGATAAGAACTAAAACTGTAAAAACCTGACCTAATGATTGTAGGTTACGTACAATGTTAAAGTAACATCGTCACAACTATCAAAAGTCTATGATTATGCGTCAGTGTGATAAAATTCTGTTTAAAATAAATCATTTTCAAGGACTCCAATTTGTAAACATGGCGAAACAAAAAAGATCTTACAGTGTTTATTTTCACTTATTTGTTTTCTATTTGAAACTATCAGGTCTGAAAATCACTTATTTGTATCTTGCGAGTGGCACAGCAGTGAATGCTATGCCCTAGAGCTTTTGTGCTGTGACACTAGCGGCTTGCGTTAAAGCCTAAAACGGCACAGAGTTCGTGCTTCCTATAAATGCTATGGGAAACAGCCGGCCGTGGACGGAGTTCCGTTTTTGGTGTAATTAAAAACACCGGCCACAGCCGTAATGCCATATCACGAGGGTCTTAGTTTACGTCTCTCGACGTACTGTCCGTGAACGTGTTAACATTGTTTGACAACACTTATAGCTTTAAACACAACTCAAAATTGTATATGACTTCATCTTGTCACTTGTAGTTGCTTAGGAACGTTTTTTGTTTCCACTATATAACATGGTTGGGTAAAGTCGATTTTGCTACTTAAAGTTGCATGCAGGTTTTAATTTTCACTGAATAAGAAGCAATAGTGCTATATAAGGCCCTAGTTACTTATAAACAACTTTTACATATAAGTGGGAGCATACCCTTATTTGGATCTTTTAATTCCAAATGACTAGTATAATAGAGTAGTATATCACCAATAGTGGCTAAAGAGATAATTTTACGACCCTTCTAGGCCTTAAAGTTGCAATCACTTTAGTTTCCAAAAGGGCCGTAAAATTATCTCTTTAGCCACTATTGGTGATACACTACTCTATTATACTAGTCATTTGGAATTAAAAGTTTCAAATAAGGGTATGTTCCCACTTATATATAAAAGTGGCTTATAAGTTACTTTAGGGCCTTATATATCACTATTGCTTCTTATTCAGTGACAATTACAACCTGCATGCAACTTTAAGTAGCAAAATCGACTTTACCCAACTATAAGTAATAAAGTAGAAACAAAAAACGTTCCTAAGCAACTATAAGTGACAGGATGAACTCGTATACAAGTTTGAGTAGTGTTTAAAGCTATAAGTGAAGTCAACCACTGTTAAACCACTCATTTAGAACATAAAGCTATAAGATAAGCTGCAAAATTCACTAATGTGCTGCTTGGGATACTATTATCTTTCTTTGTGTCCGTAACCGCAAGCCGATTACATACAGAAAAGTTAGAACTAAATTGAATGATCAACCCTATCCTCTTACGTCCGGTTCCTATATTCAATCCGCGGACAGATAGGCTTACTTCGGATTAAAATTTGACACATTTTGTATGGGCAAATGTCAAATTTTAACCCGAGGTAAGCCTTATCTATCCTCGGATTGAATATAGGAACCCGACATCAGTCAGTAGGTTTAAAATGTAAAGTATCAGGATACATATATAAGTCTTTATTATTTGAACTGAGCTTATTCTCTATACAATACTAACATCTACACAAGACTTATATCTGTATCCTGATACTTTACATTTTATACCTACTGACTAAGAGGTTAGGGTTGATAATTCAATGTAGTTCTAACTTTTTTTGTATGTAATCGGCTTGCGTTTACGGACACAAAGAAAGATAATAATATTGTACACAAACAATGGCCTTTGTGTAGAAGATCAGCTCAGTTCAAATAATAAAGACTATATGAGCATGAGTGTCAATAAGCAGAATTGTTGGTTCGCAGAAATCATAACGCATACAATTAGGTGGAATAATTAAGAGTATCATTGACCAGTCGAATGTTCTCAATAAAACGCATTAACATAAGAAGAATAATGTTACAGCAATGACGTTTTCAACGTTCAAACTTTGAAAGAAAATCAGTAAGATGTTCTCGGCATATTAAAATAACAATAACTTAGGTGAACTGTGTCCATATTTCGACATGTTTCAAGACGTTTAGACCTCAGAATCATTTTATTATGGTCCTTAACTTCGCTATCGGACTCGTGGTCCCGCTGGTATTCGACGGAGGGCTCCTATTTCTGGGCGGTTTGCCCTTCGGGCACCTAAACTTTTGAGGGGTTCCGGACTTGTGTGATGCATGATTTCTGACGAAAGCGAATAGCAGTGGGACTAAAAATAACGACCATAGCCTAAACTTTAATTTTATAGGTACGGGATCCCCGACGGTGAGAGCGAGAACTTCCGGCGTGCTGTCCAAAGACTGTGCCCGGCGTTCTGCCAGAACAAACCCATTTGGCTGGCCTCCGACATCGCTATGATCCCGCCTGATACCCTGGTCAACCACAACGTCAAACTGACTCGGGTTGTCCAAAATCCCGGGGAATACATCCTGGTGTTCCCGAAAGCGCATTCTTCGTCCATTTCAACCGGATTTAACGTCTCAGAAAGTGTCTATTTCGCTACTTTAGACTGGCTGGAGTCTGCCCCGACTTTGTTTAAGGTGAGATATGGCTTAGGTACTCGGGTTTATCGTGCAAGTTGCAACTTGTTCTTAGAATGAATGGTACATTTTCAAGACAACAACGTTTTTTTGTTTAAATTCCAAAGAAACTGAATTTGGATTTGCTTGATCAACTTAGTATTATGAAAAATTAAATATCTGTATTAAAATCTGCTAATTAAAATCCGTTTTGTGTCCAGGGCCTCCGCGACAGTTGCGAACCGAGCATGTTCTCCCTGGAGCAGCTGTTGATAAACGGCGTCAGTGACGAGAACACGCCGCGGCACCTCTTGCTGCCCATGTGCTCCGTGTTGTCGACCTTGATCAGCGATGAGCTGGAAAACCGCCGGTTGCTGGCGCTAAAGGGGCTCAAGGTAAGTCTCACCGTGCTCCGGGGACATACATACACATACATAAACTCATGCCTTCATTCCCAGAGTAGGCAGAGAGAATTACTACCAACTCTTAAATAAGTTGTTGATAATTCTGTAACCGCGTTGCACAATCAGGCTAAGACGTTTACCGGTGTATTAGTGACAGGTTGCATTGCAAGCCCATCGCCTAACAGTACTAGAAGCCTTTATTATTCCCTTAGTCGCCTCTTACGACATCCACCACACACGCAGGCGGATATATAGAAACACAAAATTCGCGATGTCTCTTTGTCATAGTATAGGTAACACCGTATTCGATGGCTGCTTCAAAATATTAATTGCGAAACAAGAGCTATCGGCCAAAAGCAAAAATGCTTGGTGAAAAATCATAAAAATCATTTTTCACCTACCATTATTGCTTAAAGCATTTGCTCATTCATCAGCTATTAGAAAAAAAAATGTTAAGTTCACAGAGAAGTATTTTTTCTCAATTGACAGTGTTAGATCAAAAGATGGTTTCTTTTAGAAAAATCTAACTATAAAACCATTAGTTCCCTGAAACTAAATTATTACAAATTAGCTCTATTATAACCTTCAAGGCACAGGTCGAGTTATAAATAAGTCATCCTGTTTAATGACCGGCCTATGACTAAAGGGTAGCTGACGGGTGCAATATGGTGACAAAAGCATAATATGGATAAGACCTTTATTAAATTTCGAGTACTAATTATGTATGAAACTATATGCAGTTTTTGTTATAAATCAGTACCTACAGTTCCAAATAATGGTGAAGTATCACTTAATGAATACGATTCTTTTACGTCTGTAGATGTAGGAATGGAATTAAAATACGTGATATAGAAAAAAAAAAACTTCAACAATAAAATTCTGCAACGTTTTAGCAACGATGTTCTCTTTTTTTTAAATCAATTGTAGCCATATCCGTATAACGAATATCGTTCGACATTTTTGAGGTAATTTGCATCCGTCAGCCGCCCGTTATGATGAAGCCCGCTCAAAATGATTGTGTTGTTTAGATCGACAAACCACTACCCCCGAAGAGGGGTCCGTCGAGGCGAGGCTGGAATAATGCGCCGGAGTGCGAGTTCTGCCGTTGCACCCTCTTCCTGTCCGGGGTAAGTAGCCACCACCCACTTGACAGCAGAGGCATAACACGTGAAGCAAACAGCGAACATTTTGACAGATTTCGGATTTTGTTCATATTTGGATGAAACTTACTTCTATCTAATACTTTTCATACGTAAATACGTATACTCTGCCTTTACGACTCGATGACGTCTATGTTAACGTACGGTCAGCGTCAAAAGAAACTGATCACTTAAATACCTTGTCGCTTTACTGTCACGTAAGCAATGTCAAACAAGATTGTCTAATGTGTTAATGCGATAAAGTTCAAAACGCTCACTTTAGACGCTGACTATACTAGGGAATTTTAGTACATCGGATTACAATTGATATTGATGATGCTGACTCAAAATCAAAAAAAGTGGTCTGTTAAAAATCGTGCTTCAATTTTAATAGTTTAGTATAGTTTTTTAAAAATAATTTTTAAAATAATTAGAAGGTGCTGAGAAAACATAATAATATTATCAGTGCTTGCTACGCCAGCTTAGCTTTGGACTAGTGGTCGGAAAGACGTCATTTTGTTAGTAACCTCGTTTTATTTTTTCAAGTCTAGCAATTGTAAGCTGTGATGTAAAAATCATCATGTGGCGTTTAAGCTCTATAAGCAGAATTTTGTTAATTTCAAGATCAAAAATTGACAACATTTCATTTTGGTGATACCTGCAAATTACTATACGAATCGAAAGGGTTTTGCCTCCTGAACACGGCAAAATATTTATTTAGATTTATTTTTCTTTATTGACAAAATTACAAGTAAGTTAAAAAAAAAACGAGTTTTACCAATACTATGCCTGAATAGATATAATACCATTGCCTTTTTCACGAGAAAAAAGCTGTCATACTTCAAGTTTGACATTGACACTATTGACAGATGGATAGATACTTGAGATCGGTTGACTGCCATTATTAAAAAGAAAAACTTCTTTTTTATACAGATTGGACTAACGTAATATGTCCATTGTGTCGTAGAAATGAAGTTACGCCCTTTTAGAATAAGAATCTTAATAAATTAATAATACAATAATTATACATCCTAGGGAAAAAATAAAACTATTAGTGTCTTCCTCCTTCCAAACAGTATCTATAAAACGAATAAAATTAAAGTCTTGAAAATATGAAATCTTGTCAATTGTGTTATTTTGAGACAAACAGACCATATTTAAAAGAAGTTAAACATAACATGCACGGAAGGTCTTTACGTTTTTCTGAATAACGAATACGAGAGGCATTTTCAAATCGACTGCTTAAGCCAGATACGTTTCACCAAAGATTGAAATAATAAATAAATATGGGATTAAGTTTGAAACTTCTTCCACAACATCTTATGGTGATACTTCGGTGTCCGTCTGTCATGTTTGAAAAGTACAAGTATCGAGCTTTTGTTTTTAATCGTGTTTTCACGGTCTCATTGAAAAAATATAATGTTTAACCTTATCGCCGCCACGTCAATGAAGTAATAAAGTGTTTTCAACCCCAATGACAGCTAATTTCAACCTTACGTCACAAATACTAAGATCTATTTTGCACTGTAATCCTCGACTTGATATGAAGTCATGGCGGGTGCCCACTAAATGAACTGACTTCATATCAAGTCAATGGCGGCGAAGTTAATATATCCAAAGAGCAGACTTAGGCGTTATGCTAATTAAGATTCAGATCGTGGATGCCACACGAGCGTTGCCGGTGCGTTGCGTCCTGTCTTAAACATTGATTGACGCACGTGGGTGCCCACTAAATGAACTGACTTCATATCAAGTCAATGGCGGCGAAGTTAATATATCCAAAGAGCAGACTTAGGCGTTATGCTAATTAAGATTCAGATCGTGGATGCCACACGAGCGTTGCCGGTGCGTTGCGTCCTGTCTTAAACATTGATTGACGCACGTATTTCAACGCATCGTGCGTCGTTCGAATTTCTGTAGAACAGAAAGACGCAGCTCCCGTGTGGCATCTCTCAGCAGATGTGCCTTGTTAAGCTACGTTGTATTTCACAGGTGGTTGGCTTGACGGGCAAGCGAGGCGCGTTCTGCACCGAGCACGCCCTCAAGCTCCTCGACTGCGGCAAGTACAGTCACGTCGCGGTGCCGGAATTGGAGTTCAGGTCGAATTATAAGAACGGAGACCTCGAACAAATTATAAGGAACACTGAAGCCCGCGTCCTCGAAGGAGTCTAAATCGTTATTTATTATTTGCCCGACTGTGATCGGAAGGAGATGCTTTTACCTGATCCTCGTGAGGCCCCACGCTGGGAGATTTTAAATCTACCAGCGACGAAGTAATGTTCTATTACTTTTACGTTTATTCTTTTCAAAACAAAAAAAAATACTTCACCCTTTGATTTGTACAACTTATTGTACACCGGGTCTCACGAGGCTATTTATGGTTCTTAGTTCCCATGTTTCGGCGGATGAGAGGTCGTTCGATTCGTCGTAGCGTAGCGATGGTCACTGGGTACTTTCAAAAAAACCGGTCAAGTGCGTCTCAGACTCGCGCACTGAGGGTTCCATATTTAAGATTTTCATACGATACCCCACATGACACGGTTAACTCGATTCAAAATTTGGACTGTTACTACCTTACTAGCTTGAAAATGAATAATTTAAGGATTTTTCCCTATACTTGTAGTGTAACACGGTATTACTTGCCAAATTTCATAGTTCTAGGTCAACGGAAAGTACCCTATAAATTTTGATTCCCTTGAGAGTGTGTCGAAATATACGTTTTTCGCGGCTTATTTACTTTAGCTTAGAAGTTTGTTTTTTTCACAACTTCAAGGGACTGCAAACCGGAGTATATCGTTTTAATTTCAATTCGATACCAGCTCGCGTTCCATAGATAAAGGGTCTCGACAGACAGGCGGGCGGAAGAACAAGGAGATCCTAAAAGGGTTCAGTTTTTTCCTTTTCAAGCACGGGAACCCAAAAAAACCGAAATGGTGGATTTAAAAGTATACAGTGTGTTCTATTATAAAATTTCAAGAATATTTGACGTAGTTAAAGGCTCAATTATAAAGTCCTTATTTTTTCATTTTGTGTGACGAAAATTAACCATATGTGTGACGGAGTTTCGTTACACCACGGAAGAAAGTTAACGTCGTCTCAATTGTCCTTAACTACGTAATATATTTTTGAAAACCAACAACAACCACAATACCAAATCGCGTCAAAACATAATATACTAACATACTTAGTTCATTGCAAAATATCAAAATAATTTAGTAATATTTTTGAACCTTGGCAATTTTTGATGTGTGTAAATTACAGTACAACTAAATATACCCTTTTTCACTTCTCAAAATAAAGTTGCACACTTTTAAATCAGCCATTTTTTTATTAAAGTATCCGGTGACACTCGCGACTCTTAAGACCATTGTACATAATGCGATACCAGCCTGATATCCCGGTGCAGCACGGGGTGAATGACCTCAAACATTATGCTAATATGGATATGCCACGGGGTTTCGGGACTTATGTTGTTAAATATTATTCTGATTTTATTACTTCAAATAAATTTCAATACAACTTAAACGTGTAAAATAAATATTTTGACAAAAGTAATTTAGGTATGTAACAAAATTAAAAAAGTTAGTTTTTATTATACTCTGTTTAAAATTGATCTGCCAAATAGTCTTTGAGTATGAATATAAATAAAACATATAATACGGTACGCATTATCAGTTCACCACACTACACACAGATATTATATTTTATTAGTTTGTATGAAATTGAAATAGCATACAATTATTTTCTCAATATTTTATATGTTTAATCGATTTCTTTACACGTCTAAAATCCTATCCTAATGCCTATTTATAAATATCCCAACAATCGCATTTTCTTTTCGAACCAGATCCCGGGATTTTAGTCATATCCATATTAAGATTTCTACTCTATATCCCGCAGTGTTGCACCGTGAAATCCGATCACTGCTGATAACACCTTAAGGTGGGACCCACCGCTGCGTAAAATACGCTGTCGTTGCGTAAACAAATGACGGGGTCATAGTAACAACATGGCGCGGTTTTTGACGCAGCGTAATATACGCACCGTTAAGCAGCGGTGTGGTCGCACCTTTAAACCGAGTCTGATTTTTACGATTTTTGAATTTGTTCTAGATAATAATTATGAAAAACTATGAAGAAATATTTTCTTGGAAAGAAAAACGTACAGAAAGTATTTCATAATAACTACAATTTATTCAAAAATCGTGGAAATCGGACTTGATGGGCGGACTGCTACGCGATTTTAGCATCCCGTTAGTCAATTCGACAATTTTGTCAATGTTCGGAAATCTATCTTGTCTAATGCCATGCAAACGAGGGAACAGGGGTTCGATCAATTGCTGTTGTGTTTGCAGGTTATAAGTGTTATAATTATTGTGCTTTGAGGGGGCTAAACTAATATAACAATATTCGTTGGAATTATATCATTTGAAATCATAGTTTTAAAGAGATGGTACCGGCAACGAGGTACGTCTCGATTGAACTACGGCGCGCATCTGCCGGAGGCGTTAGAGCGTCACGGTACAAGTGTGCAGCTATAAACAAACGAACATAAGTTGATTGCCCCCAAGAATTCATAAGGTCAAAGATCACACTCTCCTTGGACAGTCGTGCACCGTCACTTTAATTGCCTTTTAGTTTGTTCTGGCTTAGGGTCTTGGAAGACCACTAAGCACTAGAGTTAAAAGTAACAATTAAGTTTATGGCTGTAAGGCCTAAAACCCACGAAACCATGAGCAAGGTCCTATCATGTCTAAAATTAAGGTTTAGATGTCATGTATATAATACCTAATATAGCAGCTTGTGTGCCATAGGCATCTCCATGCTAAAAATAATCGATATCGTATACTTTATCAGTCCTGTCACTATAATTGTTGTGTACATTTTCCGATACCAATGCCATTTATGTCTAATTATAAAATTAAGATATTTTTAGATTGACTAAAGACTTCTTTGTTGTGTTTAGGATTTTATCGAACCAAACTGTTGTATTTGGAGACGAAATTTCGACTGATTCGGCAACCATTGTATCCACGTATTTTTATTAGGTTGATAAGTGTAAGATTAAGGTTAAAGTAACTCGCTTGAATTTTCAAGTGTTCTTTACATATTGTTTTTTTGCTTAGTAGGTCTCTTTAGTAGGTTTTGTGCAAATTGTGGTTACTGAATTGTCAACAACTTTTTGAAGTTGTAATTCTGTAGCTCTGCCTACCCCACTCTGGGATTACAGGCGTGAAGGTATGTGTAGGTCTCTGTTGTTGAGAAGTTTTAAGCGCAAAATCAAGTAAATGCATAAGCATTTCCTGTACAACCAACAGAAACGATTTACCAGAATTCAAAAGTACCTAGCAAGTATGTCTAAAGTTTTTTTTTAATTTTCGACCAGCTTCTTTAATATTTAAGTAGAAGTGTGTGTTTTATGTAGGTTTTATTGCGTTTTATTGCAAATTTAGTCCTGTGCGATGTTTCTCAACTCTAAATCTAGTTCGATTTTTACGAATTTTGAATATGTTAGTAATTTTGAAAAAACGGGGTTTGTACGGTTCCGACATTTCCTTTTCATTTTCTTGAAAAGGAAAACGTACAGACGTAGTTTTTCATAATTACTTCAACATATTCAATATTAATATCATATCGGACTTTGTTTACGGAGTTGGAAACATTACCACATTTTGTATGAAAATTTTCAACTTCACAATCCTATTTGTCGAATTCAAATGTCACAATGACAGATAAGGACAAAGCAGTTATAAAAGAAAGATAATAAACCTGTTTCGAGGCGTTTTCGTCACATTACAAATCCGGTATATATTTCAACATGAATCATAGCATAATATACCATCAAGACATAGTTGTTTTGATATCTAGACGTATTCATTTTATTTAATATGTAAGTTGGACTTTGATATTGTATTTAGGTGGTGCTTTGATAATGTTTAGGAATAAGAAAGAAGCACTACTACTTGCGTTGGGGTTAGGGTTTATACATATTCCCCTACGTCGTAATAAAATCTCATATTCTAGCCAGCAAAAGAAATAGTTAAAAAACTAAGAGTTTTCTGGGAAGATGTGAAAACAAGTACAAACTCATACATCTCTAAATATCAGATACGAGTTTTTTCTAAAGTAGTACCGATATGAATTTGCTTTCTTACATGAATTTACTTACTCTTATGGCCGAAGCTAGTATTTAAGATATCGTACCAAAATGGTACGAAATAAGCTCTTTAGAGCTCTCGGACTTGACCGATTGAGTCGCGTCTTAAGCCAATCCAGGTTACCACCTCGAACACTAGGTTTTTTTTTAAATATATTAAATTAAAGGAATAATGTTTCAACCGACTAAATCTCTTAAGGGTCGCAGTTTGACGAACGAAATTAAACATTTCTCTCCGCATTGTTGCGGGTGAAATGACAATAGTGCCTCTATCCATCTTAGTCCTCAGGGTTGGCAACGCATTTTCAGTCTAAGGATTGGAAATGCTCAGGTGCCATAGAACGGTGTCACAGTGCCATTAATAAACAATTTGTTTGACACTTCTTACAACTTGAGTCATAACCAGGGATCGGAAATTCGGATCGATATTTACCTATACTTTCGCGCCGGCTTTGTTGTTCAGTTGTATGGAGGTGGACTCAATCATATAATTCATAATAAAATTTCCGGGATTTCAAAATAATATATTACACCGGCATTAATTCATAATTATTTATTTATATTAACTGTTTGAAGTTATTTTCCATGTATATGTTTAACCAAATGTTATTTAATTTACCTGTAATGTACGAATTTATAGGAGCAAAACAGAATGTTCTTAAATGAATCCTACGTGTAAAGTAATTATTATATTAACGTTTTGTAGAATCCCAGAATCCCAGAACTTAAATTATTAAAATAATATTTTTAAGAAGCCGACGCCTGTTTGCCTATCTTTTTCCGGGATTTTGCCAACTTTAGGTAAATATCGATCCGAATTTCCGATCCCTGGTCATAACGTTAATGTGACACTGTTCTATGGTGGTTTAATGTTCCATTGGGCTGATAGTGCATGCTTGCCTTCCGCATGTCGCAAACAAATCTCAACGGTTTGAGAAACTCGCCTCTAAGAGTGAGGCGTCAGATGAAATATTTCCTGGGATCAAAGTACCCTTTTTATTGTTACCTAAAGCACAGATTAAGTAAGAGTTACTACGTAACAGATATTTATCTGAGCGAGGTACGTCCGATAATCACCGCCTGACGGAACATAGTTGCCGATGCTAATACATCAAGGATGCCCGCGCGCGGCGATGTCAACTCGCTCGACCGGTTTTTGAGTGTCGAGACATGGTCGAGACACGTCAAGCGAGATGCAAGTAGGCGAGTAGTACAACACTCTTACTTAATCTGTGGTAGTAGGTAAATTCTAGTCATTACGTCAAGTTCGGTTAGATGTGTGTGGTGTGCTGTTGTTTCTTTGAATTATTTTGGTGAATGTATAATTTAAAAAAATGACTCCTTATTGCTGTGTGAGTGGGTGTTTACACAAGAGAACCAAAAATAATAAAAAGGAAACGTTTTTCTCTTTGCCGGTGAACGAGGAAAGGTCAGTAGTTGCAATTTATTTTTATTTATACATATAAGATGATATACCTAAGTATATTGAAGTGATCAATCAACATGAAACAGTGTTCATCAAGTTAGAAATATTGAATTATCTAAATTCGGGGTCAATAGAAATGATAAAATTATTTGTTTACAAACAAATCAGTACTGTTTGACACATAACCTCAATATTTCTGCAAACGAGTTTTGATTCGAAAAAACCTATACCTAGTTAATAGTTATTTAATCTTAAACAGAATGTAAAAGTAACAATCAAGCGTGTACATCAAATAAATATATATATTATATTTTGATTATTCAAGTAACTGTTTTTCTCATAATGTGTACCTGTTAATTTATATTAATATTTTCGATGTGTTGACAACCCTACCGTTCGAGCGAGCAAACGTAGGTATAACTATACGTTCGCAGTAAACTACGAAAAATGAACTTTCAATAGGAGTTAATATGGTTTATTTAGGCGCGTTCGGCCAGCATTATACATATATTTTATATGTATTCAATACTTTTACGTGTTGATCGGACCTACTTTGTCGCTTTGTATAGAAGTGAAATATGCCTGCCTAAAGCCACTCCACTGGCTTCATAGGCAGCTTGAGCTCTACCGATTGATGCATGATGCATTCAGTGAACGGTGTCGTCATCGATAATGTATAGAAGCGAGCAGCCTTAGAGATATTTATTTAAATAATTATCGGATAAAATTTAACATTTATAAATTTGTGTCAAACTCAGCTCAACCTATGGGCGCTAGACAACTAATTGGAAGGCCATTTGCAACGTTAAAAGATGGCGGACGTGTAATTTGTTTTAGACTTTAATTTTTGGGTAATTAGGTGTTAAAAGTTCTTTTCTGATAGTGATTTGTACTTTTTATGCCTTTGTGTCGCACAGTGATTGAAGACTTGGACTTATTTCGTGTATCTGGCATCTTTCTTCTCGTTTCAAGTGGACTCGCAGTGGTGCAGAGGTTAAAACTATCTTGACCTCTGACCTACAAATCACCGTACAACGTTGCCCCCAATCTCCCTGAGAAGATTGGATTGTGTTTTATTGCTATATTGATTTATACTCATATAAACCTTGACACTGGCGAAATCACTTCACGTGGAAACGCCATAATATCCCTGCGGTAGTAGCTGTTCAAGTCGCCGCGGGGGCAAAAAAAAAAAAAAAACTAATTGGAAACTAAACATTGGACTTTCTTATTCATTTATAATTAATAATTATTGTGCTGTGAATAAAGGCTTATAGTCAACTAAGACAATTCGATTTTATTAGTTTAAGCCCAAAACGGATTTAAACATTGGCTAAGTTAACTGATAAGTTTTTTAACTAGTAGAAAATAACTAGCTTTTCCTTTGGATTTAAGTGTTCAAGGTGCTAGGTACTAGTATTTATTTGATTAGGTTAACTATTTCTAGTTTGGTAACAAAATAATATTAAGTTATCCTCGTAAGGCCTACGTCAAATTTCGTTAGTTCGAAAATGAATCTTGTGTCGGTCAACGAAAGTCAAAAGTCACTTTGACAAATGTCCTAAATTTAGGACGTTTGGCCTCACGAGTATATGTAGAACTAGACAAGATGCATTCTGTTTGTAGATCTTTATCCCCGCCCTATTTGGCCTAATAATAAAATAAGAATTCGTTGATTGCAACTTATTTAGAGATACGACATTTGAGTGTATCTTCGTCGGACTTATGTAAGATGCCTGGGTTACCTTTGTTCCGGCGACATATTATCGTCGGTGATACTTCAAAACCGCGTAACTAACAAATTTATGATAGAGCAAAATAAACCATACTGTCTTATTAAAAAGATGCATTTTGCTCCTTATTTTAAATGTTACTTACGCGGTTTTGCAGTTTCACCGACGATATCGCACCTTCAGAACAATAGTGACGAAATTCAGAAAAATTTTGAATTTCGAGTTAGGGCTCTATCATAATCTATTTATGACTTAGTGTGAAAGCTAAAATTTTGAATTAGGTCATTATCGTTCTGGAGGTGCTATATGTTTGCCAAACGGCAGGCTCTCGAGATGCCTGTACACAGAAAATGAACCAATTCTTTCAGTTTTTGGAACCAAAATGTTATTATAATTATTAAGTAGAAAAAACCCCCGATATAATCGCGACCCTTTAGGGCCGTATTAATGAACTCATCTTGGCTGAGATGCCCGTCACAAGATACGTCAAAGTAAACGTCAAGCCGTAGAAAGCTGTCATTTTTGACACATCTTGAGACGAGCATTACAGTCGAGATCAGTTTATTAATACGGGTCTTAGTGCTGATATCTCATAAATGGCCTAACCTGAAACAATCCCGATAACTCTAGCTTCCCACCTCGCAAGGCCCACCATACTGAAAAATGAGAGTTTTTTGTAACTGGGCTTTTGGCAATAAAGTTCAATTGCGATTGTTCGAAAATGCCATTTTCAGTTAATGAACATAGGAAAATAAACCTTATACTTATTGCGACAGAGTTCAAAGTAAATTGCCTTGATTATGTACATCCTATTGCACACAGCCTTACGAGGTTAACGAAAAACCGCGGCCAAATCGGTCCGTCCGTTTACACGTCAGCGGATCAGGGGCGTGCGTAAGGGACGCATTTACACCTTAGAGTGAGCAACATATCCTTGCATATCACTCTTACGTATTGCTCCATCCCTTACGCACGCCCATGATCCGCTGACATGTAGAGGGGCCATAACAGAGGCACACAGACACATATTCTCTTGTCGGGGGTTAATAAGGCTCACTGTCAAGAATTACTCCAGAATGCATCATTAGTAATTACTAATTACATACAAATCGCATCTTTAGAATTATAGTGACCTAATTCAAAAAATTTGGATTTAGAGTTAGGTCTCTATAGTGACAAATATACGTCTCAAAGTCGAAAGCTAAAATGTTGAATTAGGTCACTATAATTCTAAAGGTACGAAATGTATACTTGTTATTCTATCAAATAAATTATAAGTGGTATTCTTGATTTTTTTTTAAATGTGTCCACTGACTTCAACCGTGATAAAATCCACTTGGTTATTCTATCAAATAAATTATAAAATTGTGGTATTCTTGAATTTTTTAAAATGTGTCCACTGACTTCGACCGTGATAAAATCCACTTGGTTATTCTATCAAATAAATTATAAAATTGTGGTATTCTTGAATTTTTTTAAAATGTGTCCACTGACTTCGACTGTGATAAAATCCACTTGGTAATTCTATCAAATAAATTATAAAATTGTGTTTTGTTTATATATAACAAATAGATATACTCTCATTAAGAGGAAGCCAGTGACGCCCTCGTTACTCTTATTGTGTTTTTCAATAAATTTAAGTATTGTCTTGAAATAGAAGGATGGGTATTTATTGTAGATACATACAAAAAAATACTTAAGTCTGTGGGTCACTCGGTTACTTCTCGTTAGTGTTTAGGCATTATTTAATGTAATGATCTTTGAATGTAAGTATTGTATTGTGATGTGTTTTTCAATAAATATCTAGATGTCAATTACTTGTTTTATTTTTATGTTGGTCAATAATAAAGAAAAAAAATAGGGGCAATGTTACACAATAGTACAGTAGTACTTTATCATTTGAACCTTGCATTAAGGTTTATTCGCACTAGTTCCATTGACATTTCCATTGATGGCACTACTGCGAATATATTTTTCCAGTAATTCTATTTTATTAAAAAATAATTTAGTCTCACTAAAACCGTTACTAAATAAATTGCATTCCATTATTTATAATATAAAAATCTAAACAGCGTTTTATCTTGAATCATGTTTTTGAGCATTGTACTCCAAATAAAGACAAAAAACTTAAAATTGTCTTAAAAATGAAGTATTTTAATTGTGCAAATGAAAACACAATTTATAGGGTATTTTTAAGTGAAAAAGGAGGCAGACGACCAAGCGACTCACCTGGCGGTAAGTGATCATAGCGACCCATAAACCGGCAATACCAGAGGAATCACAGGTGCGCGAAAAGGTTAAGCTCGTTTTTTGTAGGCCCCATGTCATACTGGTAAGGAAATACAGAGGCCGAGAGCGGATTCCACATACGAGTACGGCCACCAAAAGATGAACGACAAAGCGACTACCTACAATAACTTAAGTCAGTTTATTATCAGCGATATTAATAAATTTCACCCTATTTTATTTTTTTATATGGGACAATATATAGTCTAGATTGAAGATGACCATTAAAAACATACATACATTATTTCCCAGAGTGGGGTAGGCAGAGGTACAGAATTACCAACAACTCTAAAAACTTGTTGATAACTCTGTAACCACAATTTGCACAAATAGGCTCAGATGTTTAACAGTGTATATTAGTGAGAGGTAGCAAGCCAACCGCCTAGCACCCTAAATAAATAAAGCCTGTTATTAAACGCGTTATTTTTCTAAAAATCGTTGTAACCAAATATATACCTATTTTCCCAAAAGATGAACAGCGTGCCCTAATTTTGAGCGGTTAGGGCCCAAAAGTCGAACTAACATAATAAAAAGCCTTCTCTCAAAAATGACCGGAAAAGTTGACATTACTAACTCCATACTGAGACGCGAAGTACGTAGTTTACAGACAGTTCCCAAATTAAAAAAAATACATTGCGTGCTCGCTACACAAGCCCGCAATGTTGCATACCAATTTCATTGTTATCTAGTTTGTAACTTTTTAAAAAGTGAAAACGGCCAATATAAATTGAGGGCACGTCTTATACATCCATATTTTCTTCGAAACGTAACTTTTTTATCTGTGTCTGGAATAGCTTGAGGTTTTTTTTCTAAAAAAGCTTGCGTTTCTCCTTGTCATAAACATAAAGGCGGTAAAGAGTGATGTTATTTCACGTGAAGTTTCTGTTTATATGCGATTTGTATCTGGCGATTTTTGAGAAAAGCACTATATGCCTCGGCAGGAACGGCATATTATTAGTAGGAGAATGGGGGTTTCCTTTTGAAACAACAGATCTTCGTGTTTTCGCTCAGAAATACCTCAATAAAATTGGCAAGAATATATAAATGTTGATTAGGTTAAGTAATTTTAAAGTACTTACTTTTATTATTCGTTGATGTTCTCACAATATCCACTACTTCTATTATTCTATGAAACCGGCCATATTTGTATGAACCATTAATAAAAAAAGGTGTCGCGTCATTTTATATTTTATTCACTTCCCCTTAAATTGTTCCAAATATATCCCACATACTTCACTAAAGCTTTAAAGGAATCACTATACCAATTCCAAATATCCCCAAATTTAGAACCACCATATTTTTATAAAAGTCTTAAGTATGAAAGTAATCCTTTGGCACTGTTAATATGGACACAGCCATTTGAAAATGTATTGTTCCCATTATCGCCTGAAGAGACTAATTGAAACAACGCCAGAAACTTTTAAAAATTCACTATTTTGTGTCAATTCCTAATAGCCCCTTTGTTGCGATATTTGGAACGGTACTTTTGTTTAAGGATATCTCTGGAATTTCAATAAATATACGGTTAATATACAGGGTGGTCCAAAGACTGACGACTAAAAAAAAAATTTTGATGCCTCACATCCGGGGCTATTCGAATATACCCCATGTATGTTGGCCGATTTTTTGTTGTTTTCGAGTAATTAATTTTTAAAGATTTTTTCAAAAAAATTCGGGCCGAGCCGTTTATTAACATGTAACTTTTTTTGGTTACGTTTTTTCTGGATGTTTTATTTTGCGACATTATCCTCACACTGTACTTTCACACATACAATAATCAGCTTCCCAACCTTAACGCAAGTTACAATAAAATTGACCGAAAGTGAAAGTTTTACCTTTGAGCAGATCGAAGTACCTATGATTTTGTAAATTAAAAAAAACCTAAAAATCTTAGAATTCAAAGACCAGAAGTAATTTTAAAAACTTTGCCAGTCTCTAAACTTTCAGAATAATACAAAAAAAAAGACACTTAGTAGGTCATAATTTGCTGGATTCGACTTTCAAACGTACTAAGGTAGAATGTGTAATAAAGAGTCTGTAACATAAAAACTGTTTTTTATTTGGTCGAACCTAATTTGGTACTGGCCATAAAGCCATGTAATATTTTTTATGAACAAATAAATTTGTTCTTCCTTTGTCTTAAGAAAGGAATCACGTCTTTTATTGTGAAATAACTAATAGTTACTTCTGCTCTCGTTACGTTTAATTTCTGAATTCTTCTCGCTTTGTTAACTGGACTCTGATTGATTTGCCTTACGACCGACCTGTGCTTGTGTTTTGGACTTTTGAACTTAGCCTAGTGATTGAATTTACTTTCGTGTAGCAACATGAACTACACTCTTAGTGATTATGCAGAGATGCATTATTATTATGGTGCAGCTCAAGGTAATGGACATTTAGCGGCCAGGCTGTACCTACCGGCAACAATTGGAGCACCGGGAAGCCCCACGGCAGCATTACCCGGACCACAGAGTATTCATAAACACACATTTGACACTGATGTCTGGACGTGATCCTGGCCATCCAACTCAAGAAGGAGTTCCCAGAGTGGATCCAGATAGGAGGGATGAAGTCTTGGCAGAAATCCAAAGAGACCCGTCTACAAGTTCAAAGAGGATTAATAACAGAACTGGAAGCTATGCAAGCAAGCTAAGACCAGAAGTAATTTTAAAAACTTTGCCTTTGCCATACTTCATCCCTCCTATCTGGGGATGCTGCCGTGGGGCTTCCCGGTGCTCCAATTGTTGCCGGTACAGCCTTGCCGCTAAATGTCCATTACCTTGAGCTGCACCATGATAATAATGCATCTCTGCATAATCACTAAGAGTGTAGTTCATGTTGCCAAACGAAAGTAAATTCAATCACTAGGCTAAGTTCAAAAGTCCAAAACACAAGCACAGGTCGGTCGTAAGGCAAATCAATCAGAGTCCAGTTAACAAAGCGAGAAGAATTCAGAAATTAAACGTAACGAGAGCAGAAGTAACTATTAGTTATTTCACAATAAAAGACGTGATTCCTTTCTTAAGACAAAGGAAGAACAAATTTATTTGTTCATAAAAAATATTACATGGCTTTATTGATGGCCAGTACCAAATTAGGTTCGACCAAATAAAAAACAGTTTTTATGTTACAGACTCTTTATTACACATTCTACCTTAGTACGTTTGAAAGTCGAATCCAGCAAATTATGACCTATTAAGTGTCACTTTTTTTGTATTATTCTGAAAGTTTAGAGACTGGCAAAGTTTTTAAAATTACTTCTGGTCTTTGAATTCTAAGATTTTTAGGTTTTTTTTAATTTACAAAATCATAGGTACTTCGATCTGCTCAAAGGTAAAACTTTCACTTTCGGTCAATTTTATTGTAACTTGCGTTAAGGTTGGGAAGCTGATTATTGTATGTGTGAAAGTACAGTTTGTGAGGATAATGTCGCAAAATAAAACATCCAGAAAAAACGTAACCAAAAAAAGTTACATGTTAATAAACGGCTCGGCCCGAAATTTTTTGAAAAAATCTTTAAAAATTAATTACTCGAAAACAACAAAAAATCGGCCAACATACAAGGGGTATATTCGAATAGCCCCGGATGTGAGGCATCAAAATTTTTTTTTTAGACGTCAGTCTTTGGACCACCCTGTATACAGAGATGGGAAGTCACCGGTAAGCTGTGTTACGAGTAATCATTAAAGTACAACTATCTGTAGTTACTTCGTTTTTATAACAGTTTTTCATAAAATTTTGTACCAAATACCCCAATTTGCCCCAATCTACGGTAGCAGGTAAAAAAATGAACAATTAGGTTTTTTATAAAGTATTCTAAGTGCAATATTAAGCTAGATGTTAAATATCAAAGCCGTTTTTTATTTTGTCTGAAATTTAATTGATGTGGTCAATGCCATCTAGCGGCGAGCAGATGCATTTTATGCATTCTAATAAAAAAGGGTTTTGTAGTGCATGAAATAAGCTTTAAAATGAGCACTATTAAAAGTCTTTTGCACGTAAAATAAGTGAGCTGTATTGCAAATAAGAGGAGCATCTAATGTTTTTTCTTTTAAATCAATGGGTTTCATAAGTGCCATTTCCACCAAAATTAAAATTAATCGTATTCCGCCTAGAATTAACTTTATTATGAAGAGTTTGATAGATTGTATCAGTTTGGCTGCTTCAGGACACATATTTTTCAAAAAAGTCAAGATTAAAAAAAAAAAAAACAAATTTTTAAACACCTTTTTTTCATAATATCTCAAAAATGACGATAGATACGTATAAAAGTGTAGGGATAAAAAATTTAGGTATTTTTCTGACAAACAATTTAGCTTTTTTGTTTTTTCTGTCAAACAAAAAATGACGGAGATATAATTGTTTAAAGAGCGCGTGGCAGCGCAATCACAGCCTCTCTTAAGCCCTTTAACCCTTCACCGTTTTAGAAAAAGGTTTTTTACTATATATTGCAATGAAGGATGTTGTAGCTCTCTTAATTACCTTTACAATGGTTTTTTATAAATTGTGATAACATGAAAATTGAAGGAGTTATGGTCCAAAAACTTATCATATTTTTTTCTACTTAGTAACTGAAAATTTCGGAGTGTGAATATTTGGAGCAATGTGAAAGTACGCAGTATAATAGAGACCCAAAACTATTGTAATGTGTATATATATACATAATATGGCTCATATATTTTGGAAACGTAGGCATGAATACATACCAACGTTCTTATCACTACATAGTATAAAACAAAGTCGCTTGCGCTGTCTGTCCCTATGTATGCTTAAATCTTTAAAACTACGCAACGGATTTTGATGCGGTTTTTTTAAATAGATAGAGTGATTCTTAAGGAAGGTTTATATGTATAATACATTCCACGCGGGCGAAGCCGCGGGCGGGTCGCTAGTATGTATATATAACACATTTGAGTGAAGGGGCCAACGAAAAAGCCAGGTGATCAGCTGTGCGTGCTCCGTTTATTCGTTATAATGTGACCAGTATATTTCCGTCTGCAAAGGAATGAGCACGTGTTTAATATAATATAATATATAACTGTACTAAAATGCTGATACCAATATGTTACTTTATTTATGAAGGATAATATTATACTGTTGCTGGTTTTTGGATTCAGTGCATTTGTAATTTTCATAATTCTTATCTCGGATGCCGAAGACGCGAATTCGCGTCCCATGTATGTGTAATCGTAATGCCGAGGACGCGATTTCGCGTCCTCGGCATTACGCCGGCACTGCGTGATGAGTAAAAATGTGAGGCGTCGGCAATGAATGGGTTAACTAGACACCCAATTTCAATACATTTTGTTTAATAAAAAAATGTTAGTAGATAAAAAACCTGTTTGTTTAATAATATCTTATTAAAATTGTGCCATAAAATTATATTATCCAAAAATCTAATGACAATATATCAATTCTATATATTCTATATATATTCTACTAGTATTGACGTTCGTACTATTCAAAGAGCACGATAGCAGCACTTAATCCAGTCTGCATCTTATATCAGGTAATTTTTTAAAATTGAATTTATATTGTAAATAAAGTAAATTGTTAATTAGTTATTGACTAGCCTGGTCGGCTTTTAAGCTTATTCTCGTATTAATGTAATTATTTACATACATACATACATTAAATCACGCCTTCATTCCCAGAGTGGGGTAGGCAGAGCTAAAGAATTACCAATAATAATGTATTTTTTTTTTTCAAATATTGAGGTTAGGTGAGAAATCGATAAAATTGTCACTAAATTAATCGATAATAAAATAATAAATATAATAATCGGTTAAAAATTTGATAATTATTATAGAGAATATAAAATATTACTTACTCTATACTTACATCTTTTTATGTCATACCAAAGTATTTTTTTGTGATTTTTTCAATTTAGGGGTTGTTTGCAAGGGTTGTAAGATTTTCAAGGGGTTGAAAATGATTTTAATATGAGGTAATTGTGTTAGAAAACACTTTAAAATTTCACCACTTACTATTAGACATGTTTTCTAGCGATAAAATGGCTCAATGTCAATTTTTCCATTAAAGGGTTGTTTACACCCCTTAAAAATAATGGGCGGAGTTCAGATCATTTACACTTTTGAAGTTAAGGGTAAGATGAGCCTAATTCCAAAATTTCACGCAAATCGGTTCACAGTTAAAAAATTCGGAGGTAAGACCGTATTTTTCGCTTCAATGACTGCACTATACCCCACTCTGGGAATGAAGGCGTGAGTTTATGTATGTATGTTTGTAAATAGCAATTGCACAGACAAAACCTTCGGATTTCCCAAATAGGTCACCAAATCGCTTTAGTTATATTATTATTAGAAAACATAATAATCGGCAAGGACCAAAAAGTTGGACCACAGTTAAGCGCAGTTAACCATACAAACAAAGAAGTCGAAAAAAGTTCCGTATTGCCAGGAAAATTATCCCTACAATTGTATGGCTAAATTTCGTGTCACTAAATGTTATTGAGTTAGCGTGGCCAACGTTTTAGTCCTTACCCTAACAGTAATAAGGGACCCACAGGACGTTCGGCGTCCTCTAAACATGCCAAAGGGGGCAATTCCGCTGAAGATATTAGGATTACAGTATAGTCTGTGTCAATTGAAATTGCCAATGACGTAAACAAATTTGTACTGTTTGATACTTAGGTAACCTCAAATATTCATCAAGAGTGTTTTTTAGTTAAAATAACGTTTAATTAATAGTTATTTAATCTTAAACTTAATGTGAAAGTAAAGATCAAGTGTACAAATCTTGATCTTCAAAAGGACGTGATTATCGAAATGGTAAATTGGTTCGTTTGGTTGTGTTCACATCTTTGCCCATTTCAATTGGAACATACTATATTTAGGGTAAAGTCACTAGTGGTCAGGCGGAGACCAGTAGTCGACCTTATATGAGTGCGAAGAGTCGGAAATATATCTTTCATACTCTTCCCACTCATACAAAGTATAGGTAGAGGCTGACTACAGGTCTCTGGCTGACCACTGATGACTTTACCCTATGTAAACGATGCGGTCTGTGAGAAGTGTTATAGTCAAGACAAAAATATACTGTACAAACATCACTTTATTAAGTAATTCCACAAGCCTGACGCCATAATCAATCAATAATGACTTATTTACTACAATATAATGGCAAACGATACATGTCCATAGCCAAGAGTCATTAGTAATAAAATAATTATACAACATGGGCTCGAATACCTGTTAAATAACATATTTATATTACTAGAAAACTAACATGTCAGGATTTCTGAGCTGGCAATGTTCAATAATATATTTACAATTAATTTAAAGAGGCAGTATACCTTTTAACTTCAATTCTCATAACGTATTTGTTACATTAGCATGTTTTAACGGTTTTTATAATGCGAAATAATGTAACAAAATGAAAGAAATTTATCTTTAAACATAAATTGAAAATAATTTCCCTTGGATTAGACGAAGCTTATCGCACAAAACTTTACAAGTGTACCAGTCATAGTCATAAATATGTACACGTTCCCAAGACGTCAAAAATATCTACACACCTCTATGTCAAAAATATTTGCCACGATAGCTGTATAGGTATTTATGCTTTTGACTGTATACAAGTGTACTAGTGGACAATACGTATTGTATGTAAATATCGTGCTATTGTAAGTTACTTGTTCTATATAGTAATTATGTAATCCAATTACCTAAATCATTAGGGCCTGGAATCAAGGGTGAGGCTTTTAAAAAGTTCTAGGTAGAGAACGCCGCTGTTTATCGATGTTATCGACCAATCGATAGTTTATTTCTTTATTTATGTTTTTATAAAATAATAAAGAAAGTGGTCTCAAAGGGATCTATTCTCAAGTTATAAGACTTATAAGTAGGCTTGGGACTTTTGGATGCTCGCTATGGTTTTAGATTCCACGGAGTCGCCATTATGTTAAAATATAATTTTTCGAAGTCAAAGTCAAAGTGTAAAAATAAAACATGTTAGATTTACGCTGTTATATCGATCGAAATTTATTAGTTATTACACACACATGTCACAGTTCACAGGTGACGCGATATGCAAATATAGGTACGATTTACTTAATTATGCATCCTCTTTGATACTTTCGTTGTGACAGACTACTGACTGACATCTATTTTAGCAATTAAAAAAACACTTGATTAATAAATTGTCACTTGATTAAACACGGTTTAAGCAATTTCTGATAAAATTTAAAATTACATCAACGAATTTTACCACAACGCACCACAAAGATGACGAATCGGCAAAAATTCTCGAGAATACAACTTTAACATCAGTGGACGTGGAGAGATCTTTTTCAACACACAAAAGAGTTTTTGATAGGTCCAGAACTCGTTTAACCCCGCAAAATATAGAAAAAATAATAGTGATCCATTCTTACTACCATTTTAATGATGAACATGAAATAGTAATAGATGATGATTATGATGCACTGATTCAAAAACCCTATACCTCATCAAAAACTTAGAAGTGGCGACTAATATTAGATTGAAAAATACATTTTTGTTATTGTTACTTAAATTATTTGTTTTAGTTTATTTTGTTTACTAGCAATAGAGTATTTTAATATTGGTAATTATATACATACAAGTTGTATGTACTTATCCACTTTGACTTTGACTTCTAAAAAAATATTTTAACATAATGGCGACTCCGTGGATTCTAGAACCATAGCGAGCATCCAAAAGTCTCAAGCCTACTTATAAGCTATAAAGGTTCATCAGAAAATTTGAGGTTTGATTTAATAAAGACCAATTAAATAAATAAACTACCGATTTGTCGATAATGTCGATAAATAGCGGTGTTCTCTCCCTACAACTTGTAAAAAGCTTCCCCTAAAGTTCTGGGCCCAGTTGTGAGCCCTATCAATCATACATAATAGTTATTTATGTAACTGGTACATAATGAAGCTTTTTAAGGTGCGAGAGCTGAGGTTAGAGCGCGAACTTGCGAGCATCATGTAGCGTTGCATACATAAAATTTTCTACAAGCTTAAGAAGATACCTAATGACAAAAATTAACAATCGCAAAATTATCTTTAATACTTTCCTTGATTTTTCTAGAGTTTTCCTTTGTTTCACTTTGTTCCATTAAACGTCAAGTAAATTTTCTTTGGCTGCACTTTGTAGGTTACATTACAATTCTCCCTTTCACTTCAAGGTTATTACTATAAAATTGTAAGAGAAAGGGACAAAACAACGTAACTTTTAAAGTCGGAGTAGGACCCCAAGGTTGGTTGTACATGCTCCGTGTTTATCCATGTCAAAACATCTGCCCAATTGGAGAATTTTGATTTTACTAATGGAATCACTATATCCTCATCCATGCTTACGTAGACATCTGTTAGACAATCAAAATATGGGAAGTAAGATTAAGCATTAGTTGATATACTCGTATATTGGCTTCTATGTCATAATGAAATTTAAGAAAAAATAATATGGATTCTCTGAATAGTGTAGAAACAAGCAAATCCGAAACTTCAGATCTCCATCTCCTTCACTCGTCATTCAAGACTGAATTGAGAGAAAGAGATGGGACTGACGTAACATTACGCGTTGATTTTAAGAGTAGTTACCTATAAAACCTATTTATCTAATAAATGCCTTGATCAACAGCATCGCTTTTCGGTCCTGGTGCTATTCCAGATTAAGTCACAAGAAAGTTATAACAGTCCCACCGAAGACATACTTCAAATAGACGTTTTAGTCAATAAATAAATAAGTAATCAATTGACAACAATTCATTTTGTGCTAAGGTAGTAAAATAAAATACCGTTTCTAGATGTTACACTGCTGATTACAGTAAAAATATCTTTGGATTTTTTTATGCAGTAGTTTTTTTTATATTTAGGAAAAACAGTAAAAAAAGTTGGATTGTGAATGTTAGGAATACACTTATAGTGCCCTTAGTCCATTTATTACCAAAGGAATTCCAAAAAATATACAACTGTCATGTTCATTGTTTATCTGTCTGACGGATTACTTGATTCTGACTGACGACACGCTTTCAATTCTACGCAAAATAGTTTATTTATTTTAATGGCGTCTACAAATTACGTAATTAATTAAATTATGCAAAATAGCAAATTTGTGAACGAACGGCAGCGAATGATTGACATGACATGACAGTCAGTTTTGTTTACTGTTTAAAGTTACTTTTTTAAATTTTAAATCAGGCTAAGATCACGACGTCAGTATTCCTAACTTTGTATATACGGTCTTTTTAGTGACTATTTCTTTAATAAATTACTAACGACGAATTTAAGTTAAATAAAGAAAAACCAAGAAATACGGGTAGTCTAATTTTTAACCAGCTATTATAAACGCATTTGAAATGTTGTCAATTTTGGGCACCTTGTACCCAAAATCTCAATCTCAATCAATTCAATTGTAGCTAGCTTAGAATTGATCAAATGCAATACGTAATAATGTACGGCTAGGATTATTCAGTGGCACATCGTGGTCCTGAAATCATGCCATCAATATTTCCCTTCTTATATCCGTACCACCTCGGTTTTGACCTTCAATATATTTCAAAATAAAGTAACTAATTAAGTTAATTTTTGTTTGTTTTTTTTTTTTAAATGTAAATGGCATTATGTACCAAAAGTAATTTAACTTTATTTCCTTGCTCATCTAACGTAGGCGTAACAGTATTATTAACAATAATCAACATCTACCTACAACATTTCTGCCGTCCTAAGCAAATCCTCAAATTATATCCTCGCACAAACCCTTAAGTGGTTTATGAGGTGTTTATTTAAATTTAAAATGTATTTTTGTAGTACAATAAATAAAAAATAAAAAAAATAAAAAAATAAGCAGTATCTCAAAATCAATAACCAAAGCATTTTTAGTTCTCTTCTCTTAGTAATAAGGTTGATATTGCTACAGGAGATTTATCCGACATACTGCGAATTAGCTTAGCAGGGCAGATTTTGTTCACGGAGGGGTTTCTCGAAAGATTATTTAGAATTTGCTTGAGTGAGTACAACATTCAATATCATTTTGAGGCGGTTAATATAAGACTACTTGTGGGAGGGCCTTGTGCAGGGTCCGTCCGGGTTGGTACCACCATCTTATCCATTAACCTACCGCCAAGCAGCAGTGTTTGCATTGTTGTGTTCCGGTTTGGGGATAACACAGCCGGTGAAATGACTAGCATAGAGGCATTCCATCTTAGTCCTCAGGGATGGCAACGCATTTGCAGGCTTAGGATTGCGGTCTTGTGAATGCGAATATCTATGGGTCACAGTTTCCACTTACCATCAGGTGGCCTGTGTGCTCGGTTGCCATCCTATGCCACAAAAAAAAAAGTGATTGTGATGGTTTAGTTAAAAGATTACCGATAATTTTCTAATCAAATGGAAACTTACCTTTAGGAAGATGTATCCCACGCTGAGCCACGGAGTTTCGGAATGTGCTTTTTGTTATGTGCTTCTTTTGTCCTATAACATTTTCTTCCACAAATGGAACTTACTGAATTGGTTAGTTTCGATTTAATTTTCAAATTGTTGCTAATCATCACCATATTTGTTATTTCTGAGCTGGTGTCTTTTCTGGTTCCCCTTGAAATATCGTACTCTTAATGGAATATCAGTTCAAAGTTAACGTTTCCTATATTTTCATTTCATCCACTATTCATTACCTCCATTTAGTACCGTTTGGTATTCAAAATTTCGTAACCGGCTTTAAATGTAATTTAATTCTGTAGGGGGTAACGAAAGTTTGGTAACCAAACGGTACTAAAGGATTACCTCGAACGATTCAATTGAGTATTTTTAAAGCACCGGTTTTTTTTAATTATGTGAATAATACACATTGAAAATCATTTAAATATTTATCATTCCACTGCTATGGTTTATGTGCTACTTTTCTGGGAGCGATTTATTTTATTGGGATTGCAGTTCTAACCTAACCCATGTTATTTTACTATCAAACGATGTGGTTAAATATTTTTTGCTAATTATGACTATGAAATAAAAGAGTTCAAGAAAGAAGAAGAGTAGAAGAGTTATTCATTAAATAAACTGCGATATTTAGTTGTTCTGTCTCTTGAATAGTTAATGAAATTAAAAAAGAAAAAAGCACTTAACAATCCTTGTACTGTTCTTCTAATAATTATATGTAATGAATAGTCGATGAAGCCAAATTACTCTAAGAAAAAATAATAGTACTGAATATTCTATGGATCGTGTTCGGTGAATTGAAATTCTATAAAAACTTTGTCAATATTTCAGGGGGCACCCGTCTTTTCTTCTAATCGCATATCAAGCCCTGCTACTAGGCCGATAAGGAGTCAATAATGAAACATTGCACAACCATGAAGTTAATGAATGTTGATTATGCAATTCTGTTGTTACATTCCCTTAACACGCAATAAATAGGTACGTTTAGTATTGTTTTACTGCTGTCAACATTAACAATATTCAGCAACAGGTCGTGCAATGTCTGGATTGACTTCTTATTGGCCTAGTACTGCAATGCATTAATGTATTTCTCTATCTCTGTGGATTATTTGAAAAGGGGAAAAGGTGCCCCGAGATGTCTTATACCTCGAGCTTTGTGCATTTTTTCCGACGCAATTCCCTTAAATGGAGTGATTTTTCAGAAGCAGTCCATATTTGAAGGATTGAGAAGCAGTCCATATTTAATATTCTCTCTAATGAAGTATATTTCCGGAGCTATGTGTTTTGGCGTATTTCTCTCTTTCTGCAGTTCATATTCATATTCAGTTTGAGATAAGTAATTAAGAATAAGAAAAAAAAACTTCTTCATCCTTGGTCGTTCTCACTCATTCTTGATTCTATCAATTAGACATTTGGGCATTGTTCTTCCTTGAGGTAAAGGCAACCCGTTTCAAGTTAGTCCTTGCAGTGCATTCTTTTATTTTCGTGTGTGTCGCTATTTAGATTAGTAAAAAAGCCGCTGCTGTTGCTGTAGCCAGTTTACGCGCTGGAACTCCTGGCATCGACAGCGCTAACCTTACTTGAGTTTTCTGATACGTGCCCTTTCTGACGCAATTCTGCCTCCAGGTAAAGATATCCCCGATCCAGCCATTTTTTTCAATATTTTTGCTTTTTTCTCAGTAGTTTTCCCTTCTAATGGCGTTATGAACCCTGCGGCCTGTGCTTTGGCATATATATTTTTTTTAGCATCTGCTTTGGGTCCCGGCGGTAGACCGAGCTTTTTCTTGATTTTGGCAATTAGTTTCCTTTCAGATGATGTCGTACCTTCAGATAAAGGCATACAGATAACGGCTAGCGCATGGAGTATTCTTTCCTTTTGTTCTGATTTTGCACCCGTTTTCAAGCTCGCTAACTTAGCGTTAGCCAGCTTGTCCCTTTGGAATCCTGGCATCAACGGCACTATGTTAACGCTACTCTTAAATGTATTAATATGTGCTTTTTCTGATGGAATTGTGTATTCTGGTAAAGGCATACCCATTTCTTTCAATACAGGAAATAATTTTATCTTCGGTGGGGGTGACTTCTTCCTTAATGGCGTAATTAATTGATTTTTTACCGTGCCGGTTGTAGGCTGTGACGGTAAACAAATCTCATTTCTGATATTTCCAATGAGTTGTTTTTCACGCTCTGTCCAGCCTTTGGCTAAGAGCAGCTTGTTTAAATCTAGCTCCTGGAGTATTTTTTCTCTTTGCTCTATTATTTTGTCGTTAATTGCCTTTGACTTTAACAAAACTGGTTTAGCTACGTCACCGTTTTCTGGTATAGGTATTCCCAATTTTTCCAATTCCCTTTGAATCTTTTTCGTCTGACCCCGTGCTTCTGACGGGGTAAATGATGCCGTCGTTTGTGTTTTAGTGTCCTTCTGGCTTCCTATAACATTTCTAGATTTCGGAAATAGTGTATGCCGCTTTTTCTTTTTCTCTTTTTTTTTCTTTTGGGATGTGTTTTCTTCAGATAAAGGCAAACGGATTGCTTCGACCGTTATTTCTTTTTGTTTCCTTTGTTTGCTATCAGAAGAAGTTATGAAGTCAGCTGTTTTTGATTGGGATCGCTTAACCGACGTAAATATCGCCGTTGGCGGCTCTAGCGCAACTCCACCTTGTGTTTTTTTAATCAGCGCTTTTGGCATCCGGGTTCTGCGTTCTGGTGAAGACATCCCAATTTCTCCAGAATTTTGAAATAGTTTATCTTTCTGGGTGTTTGATTTTCCTTCTAATGACGTAATTAAACCAGCAGTTTCGGTTTTACTGTCATTTCTTTTAACTTCTGCAGTTTTAGGTTTCAGCGGTAGACCGAGTTCATTTCTAATTTTATTAATTAGTTTCCTTTCAGACATTGTCCTTCCTTTAGGTAAAGCCATGCCGCTAAGAGCTAGGCCACGGATTATGCTCTCTTTTACTTCTAGTGTATTATCGTCTAAAGATGTCAAAAAAAATTCCCCTGATTTTGCCATTTTATCTGCAGGAAACCCTGAAAAAACCTTAACTCCGCATTTATTTTTTGGAATTTTGGATTCTTTTAAGTGGGTTTTACCTTTTTGCGAAAGTATTTTTTCTAATGGCTTTGGTGTCTTGCTATCTAAAGTAGTCCGGCTACCGGTCGCTTGTGCCACACGCATTTTTTGTAAGTCTAATTGATTTGAGCCCACTTTGATTTTGTCGATTAATGATTTTCTTACTGGTAGTTCAAGCTCCGAATCTTTGTTGTCTTTTTCGATTTTATTTTTTTCTTCTATAGATTGCAGTATGCTAATATTTGCAGCTTCTCCGCGATCTTCTTTCTTCTCAGCAGTTGTTGGTTCCGGCAGGCTGCGTGGACTTCGGAGTTTTTCAATAAGTTCCTTCTCAGAAATTGTTATTCCTATATCAAGGTTTTCTAATTGTTTCAAAACATTTCCTTTTCGTGCCCTTGCCTTTACTGACAAGGTTGTTGAAACATTACTTTTTTTATCAACTATGTGTCCTTCTTCTATTGACTTGTTGGCTTTGTCAAGTCTTTGTTGCTCTGTCAGATGATCACGCAAGTCACATTTTAGGTTGTCTTTTGTGTATTTTTTGTTGCTTTTGTAACAATCGTAAATACCTTTTATGATTTTAAACAAGACGTCAGAATCACATGTACAACAACAGGATTCTTGACTTGCGATCATCGGACGACGGTTCATCCTTAACTGGGTTTGCATACGCGGGAGCGAACGTGGAATCCGAATGTTTTCGTGTTCTGTCGGTAAAATGTTGTAATATACCGCAATGGTATTGATTACCAACTTGATGAAGACGTCAGTGCTCACGTTGACAAAGCGCGTTAAAAAGGAGTCAGAGTTTCTTTTAGTGTTCCGATTATCCTCTACAACAGCGCGGTCAATCACTTCTGGCATGACGCATTTTTTGGACGTAATACTTAAGCACCCTTTTACTATATGAGGGCCCTGTGTATATTCCTCTGATGTAACATTACTCCGCCTTATTTCATGTGTTTTCAAGTATTTTTTTGTTACTGATTCATTTTTTAACTTTCCGCTATATGGTCTTTCTTCTACAGATGAACAGTCAGAGTTAAAATATAAAGTTTTCAAACTTTGCATACTTGGGCTACTAGCCTTTCTCACGCGTAATGTTTGTATATCATTCATGATGCTGTTGTTTCTGTGCTTTGACGAATATTTTTGCCATCGGTAATTGGTGACAGGCGTTATGGGTATACCGTCTGCCATTAAGATTTCATGGATGTGTTTTCGTTCATTTCATATAAAAAATATTCTTGTGGTCTTTGTCGCTTTGATTTCGAACTGCAAACATAAAAATGTTTTAATTTGCAAAGAAAGTACTCATTTTGTTATGACCTTGTTTTTCTATACATTAAAGTCCATTTTGACTAGCCTACATTTGAATACAGATTTTTATAGTTTTTTGATATTTCCAAAACTGTATAATTTGACAACTTCATTTTACTTTTTGCGTAACATAATTGTCTTTAAATCAGGATTTTTTCAGTTTTTTAAGTTCATAAACTTCGGAGCTATGGGGCGAACGGTCATTTTTAGTACATTTTAGGCTGTAAATCAAAAAGGAAAACCCTAACTGAAATGTCTATTAAGAAATGAAATAGCATTTTTAACGTTTTACCCATTCTTCAGTTTTTGTACTCCTTTCTCACTCACTTTAATACGCTCTTGAACCTACTTCATCTGAAACCCATTTTTTTTTAATTAAGGTCTCTTGTATGTAATATAATATATTCTGACCTAAGTCATAAATGTGACTGTAATTATGTCTGTCTGTATGTTTTTTACGCCTTTACGACTTAATAGCTGAACCAATTTCGATGAAATTTGGTATCGACAGCTTGAGCCCCGCTTTATGTATGTAAGTAGGTACCGTAAAACCTGGTAACTATGGTCCAAAATCTTCCAACTATGGTCCAAAATCAATGACCAAAAGTACAAGTTCCCATTATCTTTAGTTAAGGAAACGTGTTGTTTTATAGACATTTCTTGTTGACTAAAGTTTTAAAATGCTTATACTTAAGTCATCTATGAGGAATTAAACCAATTAGACTTGGACCACAGTTGAAGTACTGGACCATAGTTACCAGGTTTTACGGTTCTGAATATTATAAATCTGAAAGTCACTTTGTTCGTTATGTTTTTACGGATAAACAGCTAATTTAATTTCGATGAGGTATATGTACACATAGTAGCTTAAGCCTGGGAAGGACATAAAATACTTTTTATTCCCGATAATGGTCAGTTTTCAAGGGAATAGCAATAAATGACTTCTACGCGGACAGAATCGACAGTTATTCAATTTCATACTAAATAAACTACGCAAGGGATTATGACCTTCACCTGCCGTTGACCATAATATATGTACTTCTTTGGTCCGTGCCAAAGATCTTCAGAAAAGATTTGAATTTAGATCCCTAGGCTTTACTCTTTAACCTTTTCAACGCCAATAACCACTAAAGTGGTCGTGTACTGTCGTGCCTACCACGCCATCGACCGTTTTAGTGGCTCACAGATACAGTGCAAAATAAACCCGAGTATTTGTGACGTAAGGTTGACATTAGCTCTGGTTTTAAGCTGTCATTGGCGTGTGAGTGATGTCTTGTATTTGATATGGCGTTGAAAAGGTTAAAGTCCTTTGTTTGTTATAGCATAGCTGGGTTGTGACCATCAAAGGAGCTGGTACAACCCAGCCGAAACGTCATTAACGAGGCATGTGTATAACTCGTTAGATTTAATCACGACACGTCAACACCTGATTTTATGTCTAACTTCTGCCCGCGACTTCGTCCGTGTAGATTTAGATTATCGTTATTCTCTCGAGAACTCATTTTCCGAGATGAAATGTAGCCTTTGTGTTAATTCAGGGTATAAGCTATTTCCATTTCAAATTTCATCCCAATCCGCCCATCCAACTAACACACCCACAAAAACACACAAACTTTCGTATTTATAGTACCTATTTGTATTATATGGAAGACATCTCGTTAGCCTAGTTGGTATTAGCCTAGCCCTGCCTACAAAGTAAATCCCGGTAAGGGCAGATATTTGTGTGATGAGCACAAGCATTGGTTCAGGAGTCTTGGATGTTTTCTATGTTAACTAGGTATGTCTCTATGACAGTATGTTTATCGTTGTCTTGTACCCATAGTACAAACGTAGAGCGTTAGGACTTCCCTGATATTTCATAATTATGTGATACATTACCAGATAATCTTTCCGCCGTAAAAATCGAACAGCTGTTTAGATTATGCATGTGCCTGTCCCCAGTATATACCACTCGCGACGGCGCCCTTACCGCCACAAGTGGTCACCGCCAAATAATTACATATCTTTACAGGTGTACATATTCCGACTTTTCTAAAATAATTTATTTATGTTGTGTTTTTGTTCAATTAAATTGTGGCATATGTAATTTGTGTTGCCACTATAATTTCGACAGTGTCAGGTTTAGGAGAATTTCACCATCAACAACAACCTACTGTCTTAAGGTGCGATCTCACCGCTGTTTAAAATACGCTGACGGTACGGATTCGCAATGACGTGTCGTAAATGTAAAAATGATGCGACCCCACTGCTGCTTAAAATACGGAGACGGTACGGAATCGCAGCGACGCATCGTATCCGTACTGTTTTTATCACATGGCCTCCACACCGCTGCTCAAAATACGATATCTTTGCGTAAGCAAAAGACGGGGTCATAGGAACAACATGGCGCCGGTTTTGACGCACCGTTAGCAGAGGCGTGGAAGGCATGCGATAAAAAGGTACGCATACGATGCGTCACTGCGATTCCGTACCGTCACCGATTTTTAAGCATTGGTGTGGGCGTACCTATAAAATCGTGACGTTTACGGCACGTCACTGATTCCGTACCGTCTCCGTATTTTAAGCAGCAGTGTGGAGGGCATGCGATATAAACGGTACGGATACGATGCGTCCCTGCGATTCCGTACCGTCTTCTTATTTAAGCAGTGTTGGGTCGCATCCTTATGGCCGAACCCTATGCAATCTGCGGACAGATAGGCTTACTTCGGATTAAAATTTGACACATTTTGTAAGGGCAATGTCAAATTTAACCCGAAGTAAGCCTCATCTATCCCCGGTTTGAATATAACCTATGCTATAAAAGAGCGGAGTCTTCTGGCACAGGTATATCTTTACTTGAAAGGAGACTTCAGCCATGGATGTGATATTATGTAAGAAAAAACAAAGTTTTTTTTTCTATTTCTAACTTAACTGACGATTATTGTGTTAACAGCTGTCAAAATGTATAAACTAGCTTTGAACTAGCATTCGATTAACATTGATTAACATTTAACATCATCACTCTCCTGCCCCTTTCCCAACTTATTTGGGGTCTGCGCAACATGTCTTTACTTCCATACTTCTCTATTAGTCGTCATGTAGGTATGTAGGTATGGCTAGAAAGGGAGTGGATCCCTTTCTAGCCATATCATCTTTGACACAATCCATCCATCGTTTCTTTTGTCTTCCCCTAATCGTATAGCCATTCACATTCATACTCAAAACTTTCCTGACGATATTTTCCTCATTCCTCCGCATCACATGCCCATACCATGGCAACCGATTTCCACACAACTTTTCGGTCACTTTCAGACTTCCTCTTATATACTCATTTCTTATTCTATCCATTCGCATAACAACACACATCCATCACATCACATTCGTTGCATTTCATTTCGATGAAATTGGTACTTAATATTAATTAACATTGTGTTGCCATGTGTAAAATAACGATGACCTCCGAATACATTACAGATTAAATATAGGTCTACCAGAATCTCATAACAAAGAAATTCAAATTTAGGGCTTGCAACTCCGGGGTAATACTATTTAAAGGTTTTGATACTTGATTTTCCACCAGTTCTATAAAAGTGTGATGAATCTTCCGTCTCCGAAGGTTACCGGAACTCTTCAAACAGGGTAAGTAATACAAGATATAAGAACTGATAATATAACACTCATAATATATACGCTCACTTTGTATAAACACGTTTAGTATAACGTTCACTGGATATAATTTACGGAAGATATAATTTCAAAATATCTATTTATGATGATATTTATGATTTATGAAACGGAGGATAAAAAAAAGCAATTTTAAAACAGTATTGTTTATTAAATACATGATTGTTACAATTTTACATCAAAATTATAATATAGCTAATAACAAAACTGGCAGACGACACATGATACAATCCAGAACTGGCCATATAATAGAACACAAATCCAAAAGAACTAGAAAAACAATGCATTATTATTGTTACAAAAGGGAGCCAGATTTCCCACATAAAGTGTATTTTAACTTAACCCTATCTTTCCCTGGTTTGAATATTGGAAACATAGGTACATATTGCCCTGCTAAGTCAAATGCTTACGTCTCAAATATAACTCCTATAGCAATCACTACCTCATATCTTATAATATAAGAGAGAATTGAATCTACTTAAGCGGTTGAACCTGAGATACTGTCTTAGAAGGGCAGCTTAATTCTTCAAGTTATAGTGTGGTTGGAAAGATAAATATGTATATTAATGCAATACCAAAGTTATATAAGTAAAGTTACTGTTTTTTTAAATCTAACCTTTAATTTTATAATCTTAGGTAATAAACAATCTTAAAAATTAAGATTATAGCTAAGACTGTTTAGTTAAGTTTTTTGAAAATATACAGTTTTTTTTAAGTGCATACGTTTGGACATAGCAACTTTCCAAAAACAAATTGGTGCTAAAAACTAAAAACGCACATACTAAAATTTGGAGAATCGGTTAAATGGGTTCAGAAGCTTGGCTGACAACTATCACCCGACGTCCACGCATCACCAGCGGGTGCTGTGGGGGTCCATACGTCTGAAAGGGTTATATAATTATTACAGCCGCCAGCAATATAGTACATATTGCCTAGGCGCGGAAAGTAAATGATTTCCTGACGAGGTGGTTAGCAGGCCGAGCAAAAGCGAGGCCTGCTAAAATGCGAGTCAAGAAATCCTCGTTTCCGCCGAGGCATGTATAATGCTTGTCTCAAACAATGTGAGGAAGTGATACAAATCATCATCATCATCATGTCAGCCGAAAGACGTCCACTGCTGGACATAGGCCTCCCCCAAGGCTCTCCACTCAGACCGGTCTTGTGCTTTTCGCATCCACCGCTTTCCTATACAAATACATGATTATAAGTATTTTTAAAAACGTTTGACAAATTCGGAGAGAATGTTTGTTTGAAAACTACGAGTATTAGTTGAGATAGTTCCACGCACGACGAGCCACCGCCCGCCGCCGCACCACGGATTTTTTTCATGGTCCTTTCGTTTTGATACGCAATAGAGAGCACTTTTAAAAAATAAAAACAAAAAACCCGACTGCAGTAAAAAAAACAACTGAAAAGCGAGAGACAAGCTATATAATCGATAGGTAAATACTTATAATGTACCATGCAATGATTTTTTGTTTGATACCTCGTTAACAAGTAATGCAATTTATACCAATATACATACAACTTGAATAGTGGAAAAGGTATTCCAGGCGGGGACAAGCTATTAATCCAAATGTTTTTTGTTTCAAGAAAATACTTACATTTTATAATTCATTGCTTGTCCCCGCCTGCAATACCTTTTCCACTATTCAAGTTGTATGTATATTGGTATAAATTGCATTACTTGTTAACGAGGTATCAAACAAAAAATCATTGCATGGTACATTATAAGTATTTACCTATCGATTATATAGCTTGTCTCTCGCTTTTCAGTTGTTTTTTTTACTGCAGTCGGGTTTTTTGTTTTTATTTAAATAATTTAGTTTATTTCACATTTTTTAGTTTTTATTAATAAAATAGTGGTTTTATTAATATAACCAAACGTTAAATGAGCTCTGGAGCTCGATTTTTTAATGTCACGAAGCTATAAGTAACAAATTACAAGCGGAACTCTCCTTTTAGCAAAAGAAGCATCGTGCATTCAAAAATCGATCCACAGTAGTAACGTAAGATTAGTTCATTTGGTTAGATGGAGGCCGATCGAACAGATTGTAGATACCTACTTAGACCGAGAAATTGAAGTAGGTATAAATCAACTAAACTTCTCTTAATCTCTAACAATTTAGTTCCTCAACGGTCAGTACGTCATACGTGTACCTGGGTACTAGACTAAGCACCTACATTGAGGTTGCCTATTCCGTGTATCTTTACTTAAATAAACTGTCCATGCGTAGGCACGATGGCGCATTAGGTAGGTATTAGCCAGCAATTTATACTATAACATCAATGTGCATTAATCAAGTATGTAGTAGGTATTCGTGAATTATTAATTATTACACTACTTTCTTAATGGTTTATATTGTAGGCGTTTACAGCTCAACAAGAAATATTTATTACTTAACATTTAACGTCCTTTTCGATTTCCCTGTCTAAATGATAGCATCAAAGTATTATAATGTATATATATTTGGAATGGGCTATTTACTAGCTTTCATTTGAGACCCATATTGCTATAATAAACAATTTTTTTTTTTAAACCCCCTCTTTTTTTTTGCAGACGCCATTTTGAAATATTATATACCCTATGTCACTTCAGCAATTAAGACGAATCGAATGACACCTACTATGTTAAAATCGGTCAAGCCGTTTAGGCTGCAGAGCGTGCCCAGAAATAGACATACATACATACATACATACATACATACATACATACATACATACATACATACGCTCGAAAAACATAACCCTCCTTCTGACGCAGTCGGGTAAAAACAATATGCACATGGACGGAAAGTGTTTTCATATGGTTTTTTTTACACCTAGGAGTAAAATGAGGCACTTTCCGTCCTTGTGTTTCAATCGGAAATAGTACATTGTTGCCTAGGCGGGGAAAGTAAGGGTTTTCCTGACGAGGTGGTTAGCAGGCCGAGCAACAGCGAGGCCTGCTAAAATACAAGTCAGGAAATCCTCGTTTCCGCCGAGGCATACATAATGCTTTTCTCAAACATGTGAGGAAATAATACAAATACATTTCTAAAAAGCAAGTAATTTAATTTTCATTTTTGTTTGCCCTCCACAGCATAAATTGTTCATAAGTTCGGTTATATTTTTACTTAGATTTAGCGGTTTTGCCTAACCGAGGCAGCTTCAGATTTTAATATAGGCGGTGTGGTACCTATTTCGTCGCTTTCGTCGCTTGAGCTCATTTTTTATAGTAAGTATTTCACAAAACAAATAGTTTAATATTCGGTTTCACAATTATATTCTGCAGAATGAACGAATGTTACCGACTGTCAATTGTTTTTAAATACTAACCATAGACATTGGAATGCAAATTCAAAAAGAAACACACGCACTGTGCTAAAAAAGCGAGCAGTTACCTTGGCTGTTTGGAATTTTTGTCTTGGTCCTTTTGATTTTGTATGCAAATTGACAGCATTTTTAAAAAATATATGGACATGGACGGAAAGTGTTTTCATATAGTTTTTTTACTCCTAGGAGTAAAATGAGGCTCTTTCCGTCCTTGTCTTTCAATCGGAATACCGTTTTTTCCGAGCATGTTTGAGAAAATATAATATCTAAAACTGGGCTCACTAATCATGTCGTACTCACGGACCCTCTCGGATATATTACAACCGCTTTAGGTTCTTTTGTGCAAATACCCTGTTCACTCAGCTGCTGTTCTAGTGTCACGATATTTTTCCGTCACCGTAAGAGCATCGGTCATCGACATAGCCCGAAGAATAGCTAAACTGAAGTGGCAGTAGGCGGGGCACATCGCTCGCAGGACTGATGGCCGATGGGGCCAGAAGGTTCTTGAGTGGCGCCCGCGGACCGGGAGACGAGCTGTAAGTAGGCCTCCAACAAGATTGAGTGACGACCTTGTAAGGATCGCGGGAACGCGGTGGATGCGAAAAGAACAAGACCGGTCTGAGTGGAGAGCTGACATGATGAAGAGCATCGGGTAATGTACTTAGAAGAACTCATTGGTTCATGGTGACCGCGGTGGTTCAAACTCGGTGCCTTACAATCTCGAGTCGACCCCCTAAGCCACTATGCCACCAACGCTCTAATAATTCTCGACTACTATAGACATAGCACGACAGACCTTCAGGGTGATTTAGGATTAATTATACAATTATTTGTGTATTTATCAGTACTTATAAGTACTTATAAATACACATTGAAAGGGACAGATATACGATGGATAGCTATTCCTTCCACTACCTGGAACTTGGTAGTTTTTTTTAAAATACAGACACAGTATATATACCTACAGCTAAAGCAGTAAAGAAGCTAGGCCTACTTTTCGAGATGAATACCTACTCTCCGAATGAGCGTAAGGGTTGTCTTACGTCCACGGTATTTTAGGAGACCACAAGGTTCCCAAGATATCGATTTTGAAACCAATCACCCCAATATCTAAAAAGTTCAAGATGGCGGCTACTTTTTCACATTCTGTCAACGGATTCGCTGTCGGATATCACGCAGATCCCCACATCCAATCTGTCGAATAACTAAAGAAAGAAGAAATAATATAAAATGCAAAGGAAAGCATTCGTCTCGAGGTGACACTCGCCTCATACAGCACTGCCATGTCCGCTTAGCGGTCTCGTAGAGGCGTGCGTTTGTGTGCGTGCGTCGTTTCGAGCATTATTTTCTTTCTTAGCATTAGGCACATAGGGGTGTGTTCGTAGCTTCTTTACTTCTTTATATATACAGGTGACTTAAAATTGGTAATACAAAATCAAAGTTTTAAACTCAACAAGTTCCCCTCTATGTTTCGGTTTGCTAATTTACTAAAAGTATTTTTTTTTAAGTTTAATTGTATCCCATTTTTCTTGCTTAATGCTGTTACGTCCTAACTGAACACTGTGTAAGTATCTGCTTGTTAAGTGCATAGTACGCATGCGAACGAATTCTGAATGAATTCTTCTGCTGATCAATTTTCTTTGCCATACCCTTTAGGGTTTCTCAATTACTGAAGCGACTATCCTTTTTAAAATATTTCGTTATCATAATCGTTGTTCGTCCTACATTTTGTTCCACACTTTGCACCTGCACAAAACACAACTAAGCAATGTGTAAACGATTTCTTAACACTTCACACTTATCAATGTACAAACTTGTTAAATTATTACTTCTCACCTGTTCTTGCTACTTTACAAAGTGTAGACCTGCCTTAAATTAGATTGATAATATCGAGTGACAGGTGTGACAGTTAAGTATAAAATAATAATAATAAATAATAATAATAATAAATATCAGGGGACAATGTCACACCAATTGACCTAGTCCCAATTTAAGCTCTAGGCTTGTATTATGGGAACTAGACAACGATATAAATACTTATATAGAGAAATACATACTTAAATACATAGTTAACATCCATGACTCAGGAACAAATATTTGCGCTCATCACACAAATATCTGCCCTTACCGGGATTTGAACCCAGGACCGATAGCTTCGTAGGCAGGGTCACTACCAACTAGGCCAGCGCGTCGTCAAAATGTAGGGTAACCACATTTTAAGACTTTGATTATTACTTTTGTTAGAAAGTTAACAATAGTTAAAGAAGGCTAATGTATACGTCATTAACTGAGCCATAATCAAATGTTTTGTATTACCAATTTGAAGTCATCCTGTATACTGTGATTACTGATGTGCCAAAGGAAACTTTCCAAAATTGCGGAAAATTTCATGTAGGAAAATTTCGGAAACTTCTCACAATTTTGTATGGGGATTGAAACTTTCCGTTTCTTAAATTGAAATTTCCTATATTTCTTGTGAGTTTCCGGAAATTTCTTGCAACTTTTCCAACTTTTTGGAAACTTTCCGCAACTTGCACATCAGTAACTGTGATACAGGTCTAGAACTCCACTAATATTGCATCATTTCTTACACAGTCTTTGGGTGCGACGAGCTATGATCTGGGTTTGTTTTCGTCGTAGTGTCGGCTCACATTCCTCCTGCGTCTGTATCTATGAATTCTTGGGGCAACTGTTTCTTTTTTGCCTGGAAATTTGAAAGGGGCACCTTGACTTGAAAAAGAGTCGTCTTTAATGGCGTATCTTGTAGGCAATCGGTCGATTCTGTATCGTAAATTCTTCGATGTTTCCTTCAAATCTAAAATGAAAAAATAGGGTGCGTAACGATCGATAAAAAGTATTACCTATAATATCACTCGGTATAACGATCATTTGATATAATTATTGAATTATATAACCACATTTAACATATCTAAATATGTTATTATTATTTGAAGGTCAAAATCAAAGTGTCATATTTAATTTAATAATTAGGAAAAAGCGACTCCATAGATTTTAGAACCACGAAATTCCTAACCCTAGTTATAATTATTATTTTTTATAATGATCATTTGATCTAATAATATTTATTATAACATACTTTAAGTATAATGCATATTTACGACTATAAACTTATGATTTAAAGTTAATTTAATGTAAAGTACAATTGGTATAACCATTTTTGATATAATCATAAGTTTACTACCCCACAAAATATATCTACTTAGGCAAAAGGGCAAAGGGGGACGGGGGTGACTCCTACATCCACGTGGGTAGGTTCGTTAGTTACCTTGTGGGTCACAGAGCGGAAATAGAACGACGCCTCGCCCCTGAACCCCTTGCCCGTGCTCAAAACTAAGTGCTACCAGAAATGTAGGTTAGGTTAGATCTTCGACCCCTGCACAAACGAAGTACTACCAGAAAAGAGTTTAGGTTAGGTAAATAAAAAATAAATTTCCGCACAAAGATATTTTCTTTACCACCGTAGGTAAGAACATCGTTTGAGCTTCAAATTTTCTAGCCATCGCTCGCTTAAAAACATCTTCCTTGTATCCCCCTTTTCGGTCAAGTATGGCAATAAAAAAGAATTATTTTTATATCAAGTGACCAAATTATATATATAATATTATATAAGTGCCGTGTGGCTACCGGGTTCGAATAGTGCCACTCCATGTCTTCCCGTGGATGTCGTAAGAGGCGACTAAGGTGATAAAGGCTTGTAGTACCTACTGTTAGGCGATGGGCTTGCCACCTGTCACTAATACACTGGGAAACATTTTAGCCTACTTGTGCAAAATGTGGTTACAGAATTATCAAGAAGTTTTAAGACTTGTTGGTAATTCTTTAGCTCTGCCTACCACACTCTGGGAATGAAGGCGTGAATTTATGTATGTATATTATATAATATATTATAATGCTTATGTACTTAGTTATGATTTTACTTCTTAACTTAACGAACAAAGAACACAAGGTGATTTTTTTTTGCCGTTAGCAACGCCACATGAAAACCACAGTTTATTGGACGAGTATACCTACAGGGTGTCCCGTAAGTAACATGACAAACTTAAGGGATAGATGGGTGTGTCACCTATCAAATATAGAAAAATGTCCTTAGTATCAGTGTCCTTATTTTCGAAATATTTTTATTTTTCGGAGTTTTCGGAAAATGTACACCCGTATGTAATAGGTTCTTTAGTTGTGGTCGCTTCGCTTCTTTTCATGCGAGTATAACACCCGTCCGTAATAAATCATAATTTATACATAAGTGAACATAACAAAGTTTGATATTTTCGCCGCCAATACAAAGTAAAACCAACTTACATTGTGAACTGGTGTCCGATAGCTGAAGCCCGGACGAGCCATCATCGTACGCCGACGTAGAAACCACAATGAAAACCGATGATGGCTGCGGGTCATGACATCGTGACGTCAGCTTCGGTTCTGCCAGTTCATATAAATCTTCCAGTTCTGTGCAGGATCCGATCCGAGCTGGTTTTAAAGCGGTACATTTACTGTTCCTGAAAAACAATTGTGTCATGAAATTACTAAAACTGTGGATCGAACTTCCATACACGGTGATTATGATTAGTCAGCTCTAAGATATGTTTAATATCAGTTCTAAGCTAAAATAACCTTTTAAAATAAGGAAACTAAAACCTTTCTACTAATCTCATACTAAATGTATGGGAGTGTATAATATCAAAATTTTGGATATTTCTCGTTTGATTTAAAAAAGTTATTGATGTTATTTTACTGGTTAGGTAACGGACTTTCGATATCAGTTTAAAGTTTTTTGATATCTGTAATAGTTACGGAATAATCGCCTGGACACACTTAACGATTACACCCTGTATGTATGCTCTAGAACTATAAACGCGTGGGCCGATCGATTTATTTGAATCTTGTGGTATCACTAAATATAAGACATTACCAAAACATTATATGGCAGCAACCGGACGCCTTATTGTGAAAATGAAAAAAACAAGTAGACCTACTATGACGGGCTATTAAAAAAAAATGTAGATATGAATGATTATTTAGGATTAATGACTACATATTTAAAGGTCTTGGTATTGTGCTGGGGTGTTACTGTACAGTCAACAGCATAAATAAGTGATCATTTATGTACCTTGTCGCTTTCAATCGTTTCACTATTTTGTATAGCATTTCAAACATAACGTTCAAGTGGCAAGGTACATAAATGATCACTTATTTATGCTGTTGACTGTACATAAGTTACAACACTTCACAACCTGACCGCATCCCACAAAACTCCATGTACAAATCGAAACGAAATTGACAACGTTGTCAATAAACAAAACTGTTCATTATTTAGTATGTAATCTTAAGGTATCTAGGTACGATATAAATATGTAATAAAATAGTGGAAAGACAAAATAAAAAAAAAGAGTATATATACTACAGAGAGCTTTCTACGAGTATGACTGGCGTCCTAGTGAAAAAGGTTATGTCTTCTGAAGATCAAATGAAAAAGGGGTTAAGTTTGTATACTCCGTTCATGTATATACCCTTTCTTTATTACGAGTTAAGTCGACTAGTACCCTTTTTCACTACGACCCCAGAACTATCAGATAGATAAACCCCCTATAATGGTGACCCCTTCCTTCAGAGCTGATATCTTTTAGGGCACAATGATTTTCATTATTCTAACCTAACCTTTTTTTTTTTTTTTTTTTTTCTCGCTGGGGAAATGCGTTTACGCATACCACCCAGGTCCAGGGGGACTGGGATGGTTATGTGGGACTCACCAACCGAGAACCCAGCGGTAAACCATCTGCGTTTGTCAGGGAGGTGCCACGCGATCACGAACAAGCGCATTCGGCTGTGGTACCTCGACGCCAATGACTCCGGGAGGGTGGCTTGGTTTACTAAGGCACCCTCAGACTTCCGGTGCGCCCCGGTGGACTAAGGGGTCCCCTGACCCCTTCGGCCGGCGCGCTGTTACGGTGGGGGAAGGAGGTGCGCATAGCGCCGCCTTGCCCTTCCCCTCCGTCGTCTGCGGAGTGGGTCAGCGAGAGCGCTGGTCTCTCTAGCCCGCTCCGCTTCCTCCTTCGAGTTGTGCAAAGTGCGCCCCAAAGCCCCACCTTCCGTCGAGTACCAGGCCGAGATACCGCAACTGGGCCCCCACTGCTATAACCGTCCCTTGGACAGTTATAGTAGCCCCCCTGGGAGGTCCTTTTCACGGTTTGTGAAATAGAAGGGCCTCTGTTTTGGGAAGTGCCAATTCTAACCTAACCTAACCTAACCTAACCTAACCTAACCTAACCTATAGTTCATTTATTTTAGCATGATACAAAACGAAATAAAGGTATTTTATTGGGCACGTTACACGCAACATAATAGTTATATACAAAAACATTGCTACAAAACGTCTTTTTTGACTGCTATTATTTCACAGTAAATATTAAATGAACGTTATAATCTATTGCAGTAGTACTTAGTCATATTCGTTAATATTTACATAGCGTTTTTTATTTGTGTTGATTAAATTTACTTCAATTAAAACGTGGTCTATAAAAGACCTAAAGAAGCAGGGCTTACAAACCTGTGTCAACAACATAGGTGACGAAACGACTAAGCATATAACTCGACTAAATCAAATAATATCCTGTCACCCGGGTCAGCAGTTATTATTATTTTCGTCAATATATTGAAGACAACAATGACGGCGGTTGAAACGAATTTTTTTGGGCCGACTTAAGCCCCCGCGTGGAGACCCAGAAATTATAAATAACAATTATTTTTCTCCGACATATTTAGAAAAGTTAACCTTGTTGTAGTTAACACATCCGAGAAGATCTGCGTTAGAGGCAAAATTAAAAAAAGGTTATTTTATTATGGGTACCTATCCCAAGTGTTTTACTTTTTAAAACCATGTTTGGACTAAGATACTTCAAACAGTCAAACTCTTCCATGTGTATTTTACTTTTTAAATGCGTCATAGACTATAAATGTTAACCTTTACGAGCGTCGTTTACAGTGTATTAAAGTGTATCAAACAGACTTTTTTTTATACATTGATTTCATAAACAAAACAAATGCCGACATAACTTAAGCGCGTAATATAAGTTGTAATTTTAACCCACAGTTTATTCAAATTCGATTTATTAGATTTCAATTTTGTGATTTTATTAGTTTTGGTATTTTTTCTGTATGTACCTGTTTTGAATTTGAATTGCATTATGACAGATGTCGTTGCTGGTGGCGGGAATGAGATTTTTCGAAGGAATTTTTGGAACTTTACTTATTATAATATAAATAAGCAATTTTGATATATTTTCTCGCATTTCTGGCCTTGTCTGCTAACTCGTACTGCTCTCGCGACGGCCGTTTTCCCAGTCTCTGCAGTAATGTACTAATCATTGTCTTGTGCCGGTTTGGTTCAGTAGGTAACGTGTCTGTCAGGCTCAGCAATGGTTTCATCTCTTGCATTAGATCACCAAAAGTGCCAAAATAACGTTTATTTAGTCGCTTCAATTTCACATCGTCACTAACCAATCCAGTGGTGGTATATAAGTAGAGGTCAGTGGTTTGCTGTTAATGTTATTTTGGGCACTAATTTTGCAGAAATACGGCAAATAATTAAAAAGTAAATATCAGAGGACAATGTCACACCAATTGACCTAGTCCCAAACTAAGTTCTAGGCTAAAAAAAAGTCATAGTTTGCCTTTACCCAAAACTAACATGTCATCTTGTAATTTTTTTATGTAAGTATTTAAGATAGGAGGACCCTTTGGCACAAGAATAAATGATAAATACACGTAGAAGCGAATCTCCGGGCTCCCGACAAGCGATCGGCGCGTTTGATACCTACAGCTAAGCAACACCTGAGGTGTCTAGCTAGTCAGAGGCGTTACACGCGGAATATGTATTAATATACCAAAATATATATACTAATCAAAACAAAATAGGGGTTTTTTGTAAATCAATTGTTTTGTGATTACCGTGCGTGTGGTTTTTAAAAAAGTTGCATATTTTTGCTCATATTGTATGAAATTTGAAAAATGTTTTAAAAAACCACCCGCACGGTAAAAACAAAACAAGGGACAAAAAATGAAAAACACAGCTTGTAAGTTGAACTTTTCAGCTTTCGAATCGTAGTAAATTTCAGGTGAAGATTTGTTATAATACTACTTCTCCGAAAACAGTTGTTTAGTATGTAGAACATAGCGTGGCCCCTATTTTGTTTTGATTAGTATATATATTATAATAGACTCTATGTCTATGATAGACTTGATGATTGTGGATGAACGGTTGCGTAACAAAGTTGTAGATACCAGATCATTTCGAGGAGTTAGCGTAGGTTCAGATCACTACTTAGTGGTAACACGGGTAAGGGGTCTGTTCACACGTTGGCGCCATCGTGTTCCCGTACCGACAACTGCGTTAGAGAGGATAAAAGTAGAGAAACTGAATGACGAAGTTATACAAGATGAGTACGTAAAAAAGCTGAAAGATTGTTTTGAATGTGTCAATAAGATGAATGACAGTGAAGTTGAGAATAATGTAAATAATGTATGGGAGATTATGAAGAATGGCATGGTCAAATCGGCCACTGAAGTATGCGGTGTAGTCAAAAGAAGAAAAAGCAAGAATGAACGTCCGGAATGGTGGGATAGAGAGGTAGATGATGTAGTGACAGAGAAGAAAAAGTGTTGGTTGGATTTTGTAGCTGTAGATCCAGGACAAGATCTAAGCGACAGAAAGAAAAAAGAGTATAATAGATCAAAGAAAAGAGTGAAAGAAGTTGTGGCTAGAAAGAAAGATTTACTGAATGAAAAGTATGATAAGAGTTTCTCTGACAACTTCCGGTCGAATATTAAACTCTGTTGGAGCTTGATTAAATCGGCTCGGGGGAAATCAGAGAAAACTAAATTAAGCGCGGTGAGGAATGAGTCTGGTGACTTAATATGTGGGGAAGAAAAAATGCTTGATAGATGGAAAACTTATTTTGAAAGCTTGTTTGAATGCGAAGATATTTGTCTTGAGCCAGAAAGCATGAGTAAAGATGCAAGTAGCGAAGGTGAAAGTGTTATTAGTATGAGTGAAATCATGAAAGCTTTAAAAAGTATGAAAGCGGGAAAGTCAGCAGGTTGCGATAGAGTGTCGATAGAAATTCTGAGGAGAGGAGATGGCCTGGTGGGTAGTCTGTTGTACCGTCTTTTTAATGCATGTTTGAGTAGCGGCCGAGACCCGGAAGATTGGGTCAAGGCCGTTATCGTCCCTCTGTATAAAGGAAAGGGGTCACAGCAAGACTGCAAAAACTACCGCGGTATCAGCCTCCTTAGTGTTGTCGGCAAAGTATATGCGAAGATTTTAATTGAATGTTACGAATGACAAAATATGGGATGTACAAGCGGGATTTCGAAAGGGAATGGGATGTACGGATCAGGTCTTTTCACTACGGTCCATCACAGAAAAGTTCTTGACGTTGAACCAAAAGGTTTTCTGTGCTTTTGTGGACCTGGAAAAGGCCTATGATAGGGTAGATAGAAAGGAGTTGTGGACGGTGTTGTCTATGTATGGAGTGAGCAGCAACCTGGTGCAGGCTTTGAGGTCCCTTTATGAGGGCTCCAGAGCCTGTGTCAGGATTAATGGGGTATACTCGGCCTGGTTTAATATCTCTAAAGGTGTTAGACAGGGCTGTGTTGCCTCACCATGTCTGTTCAATCTATTCATGGACAGTTGTATGCGGGATTTGAGAGAGTATGATAAGGGTTTGCGTATGCAAGAGTTGCTAATCAAATGCCTCTTATATGCCGATGATCAAGTTATACTTGCCCCATCGGTACTTGAGTTGCAGGAGATTGTGACAGTGATGAATGAGGGATTTAAGCAAAAGGGGATGAAAGTAAATGTTGCCAAGACCAAGGTCATGGTGATAGAGAAGGATGAGGAGATGACTGAGTGTGTGATAAATATAAATGGTGAATTAGTAGAACAAGTGAGCGAATTTGTGTACCTGGGAAGTATGTTTACAAGAGATGGTAAGTGTGAGAAGGATATCGAGAGGAGGGTGAATGCGGGCAATTAAATTAATGGGGCCCTGTACTCCTTTGTAAGCAGACAGGGCGTTTCACAAAAAGCCCGGCTGGCTGTTCACAATGGAGTGCTGGCCCCTACCCTGATGTATGGTAGTGAATGTTGGGTGTGGCAGAACAAGCATGTAAGTCGTGTAAATGCAGTTGAAATGCGCTCTTTGCGTAGTATGTGTGGTGTGAAACTGATTGATAGAGTAAGAAATGAAAAAATCAGAGAGAAATGCGGAATAAAAGAAGATGTAGTCACTAAGATTGAAAAGGGCATGCTTCGATGGTTCGGTCATCTGGAAAGGATGGATGAAAAAAGATTGACGAAAGAGATATATAGATCGAAAGTAAGTAGAAGGGTCGGAAGGGGCCGCGTAGCTAGGCGTACTTTTTCGAATCAAATCGGAGAAATACTGGAAAAAGGCCGAATCTTAAGTACCCGAAACCGACGTGCGTGCATGACCCGATGTATGAATGTTGAAGAAGCGAAAGAAATTTGTCAAGATCGTAGCAAGTGGAAAGAAGTGGTCTCTGCCTACCCCTCTGGGAAACAGGCGTGATTTAATGTATGTATGTATGTATATATTATAATAATAATAATGAATCTTACGATATATTTTGCATACTAGTTGACAGAGTCGACACAAGCAGTTATAATATATACGTATTAATATTTATTTAGACCTTGCTGTAAGATATATTTATCTCTGTCCCTCGCCAATGGGATGGATGTGATATTTTCAAATGAGTATGGTGTGGTTCTTTGCTATAATGCCATGTCGCTCATCCAATAGAATAATGACATAATTGCAAAAAATCGGGTTTTGAGATTTTACCGTCATAAGTGTTCTAAAGGTCAGGTCTATCGCGTGGAACAATGACATAACATGCATGCTAAAAATGCAATTATGTCATTATTCTATTGGATGAGCGATATATTCTGGCACATTAATAGATGTTATAGCTCCGGTTGTGATGGGCTTAAAGCCGTGCAGCGCGGGGCGCCGCGGTCGTTGTACTTGTCACGTCGCGCGTGTTGCGATTTAAAACGAATTAGTAGATAAGAATAGTATTTTGTAACAAAGTTTTTTCAACTTACTAAAAATTCAAGTCCGGAAAGGAACGTATAAAGTAACTCCGCATCCTAGACTAAAACTTATTGCGCTCAATATTACTGCAAAGGTTACTTATAGACTCGTTTCAGTATTTTATAGACGATTGACAACCACTTAAGCCATGTAAATCTCTGGAGATAAACTTAATATGTTTAAAAAGTCTTATTACCTAAATTAACGTAAAAGTTAAAAAATCATCTCTTAATAATGTGTAAACGTTAAAGAAAAATTAATATTTCGCGAGTGACAGCCCTAACTTTGTGCGCGGAAGATAGACTTTGTGGGCGTAGCGGGGTAACGGGGGAAGTTCGTATTTAAAGCGCAGTATTTCTGGCCTGGGTAGAGGAAATTCGCTTCTACGTGTAGTTATTATTTATTCTTATGCCATTACCACACATTTCCAGCAAAACAGTTTTCTCTATTTGATGTGAGGTAACTGGTGACTTTGAACGAGGCCCGGCTAGTAATGAAATGAAAAATAATTACCTAAATAAGGTAGTAACTGGCCTTAACTCAGTTTCTTTATAAAATGGTTCAAACATGTCCGTATCGTCATACGTCAATTGTTGAGAACCAAACGAGGCTGTAGAATATTCCAAGCGTCTTGCGAGACTGGAAAGGATGTTCAGCGAATTGATTTCGCAAAAAGAGCCGCTTGATAAACTTAAACACGGTTCTGTCTCAACTAACATAAAAGAATTTCTAGGATTTATCAATGGTTTGTGTCGCCGCTTACTGCCGCCCGGTACGTTAATCCTCTTAGACGGCAATCGGGATCGATAAATATATGACAGAGAATTCTCTGTTCCAGTATCATCTTCAAAGTATTCTTCAAAAAACACATTGCTAATATTTAAACGTAAGGCTCGTTTTATTTCCGAAATGCTGACGTCACTTTCAGAATTATAGATATACACAGTTGATTTGGAGCTTAATCCGACACTCGATCCATCGCTAACCATGGAAGAAATTTTCACAAACAAAAGACTCTGGCTTTCCGTAAGGATTCCAGTACTCATTAATGATTGTTGCAAAGATTTAGCACTTGTAGGTTGTTTAATGTGGGAAGATATGCACATAACACTTCCCACAGTTACTTTGATTCCTTCGTTATCGGTAAAAACTCCTGCCTTAACCCCCGGAATACACTCGTTCGGGCAAGAACAAAATGAAGAAATATCAGGCGAAGTGACTCTAATCTTTACGTAACTGTGTTTAAATCTTATTTTCTTTTTATCACAACCACAAGCCGCGTCACACTTGTCCGTTTTAACTATTTCTTGGATCTCCTCTTGGATTCCAACCGCAGCAGCGGCAGCACCGCCCAATCTTGCCGCCGTCGATTTCTTAATACTTTTCGGCCCCGTTTTCTTGTCTTTAAATGTTTTAGCTTCGGACGCAGTGACCACTTCTGGCAAACCTGCCGCTAATATCGCTTTTTTTACCATTTCTTTTTCCGAAGGAGTACCTCCTTCTGGCATAGGCAACCCGGCTTCTGCAAGTTCCCTCAGTATTTTTGATTTTTCTGATTTAGTTTTTCCAGACAGTGATAGCCCTGCCAACCTGTCTTTTTTGGTCTTAACATCTTCATCTTGAATTCTTTTAGCCATTGCTTTTTCCGAAGACGTCATATCATCTGGCAGCGGTAATCCTGCTTGAATTTGCCCTCTTAATATATTTTCCTTTTCCTCTGGACTCTTACCTTTGAGAGACATTAGTAAATCCGCAGGTTTTGTTTCTCCGGCGGGTGTTGTTTTCGCTGGTGCTTCAGCTAAAACTTTCTTGATAATTTCTTTTTCTGAAGGTGTTCGGCCCTCGGGAATGGGAACTCCAGCTGCCAGCATTTTTTTCAAAATGTTTTCTTTCTGTGCAGGGGACTTTCCATCTAAAGGAGTAAATATTCCTGCTGCCGATTTTGACGCCTTTATTTTATTGATCATAGCTTTTTCTGATGGTGTGCGGCCTTCTGGGAGCTCCAGGCCTGCATCCTTCATCTTCCTTAATATGATTTCTTTTTGCTCAGGTGTTTTCCCTTCCAGCGGAGTAATGATGCCAGCTTCCTGAGCTTTCCTATACTTTTCTTTCATAGCGGGCGTTGTTGGTTTAGGAGGAAGCCCTAAATCTTTTAATACCTTATTTTTCAAGTCTTTCGAAGACTGCGTTGTTCCTTCGGGCAACGGTAAGCCAGCTAGCGCTCGGCCCCTTAATATTTTCTCCTTTTCCTCAGGAGTTTTGCCTTCCAATGGGGTCAGTAAACCGGCTTTTTTGGCTTTGGCCAGTCTCGCTGCTGCTGATGGGGATTTCGGAGTAAGTGATTCGTACCCAGTTTCATCTTTAATTTTATCAATTAAAGCTTTCTCTGATGGAGTTTTACCTTCAGGGAGAGGTAAGCTAGCGATAGCACTGCGTCTAATAATTTTTTCCTTTTCTTCGGGTGTTTTACCATCGAGAGGTGTAATTACCCCTTGCGCTTCTTTTGAAAGGCTCTTCAGAATTTTTTCTTTCTCTTTTGAAGTTTTATCTTTTAACCCAGGAGTACCTACTGATTTGGTTTTCGTTGGCTTTTCTACGGAAGGCTCGATTTCTCTTTCGGATTCAGGTGTTAAAAGATCGCAAATACATTCGTCAGCTGGGCCTTTACCCTCAGTTATGACCTTAGCCGTTTCTTCTTCAAGTGCTGCCCTTTCTTTTGGGGGAAGCGCCGGTGGACCCACCGGGGGACGTTGTCCCGATCTAATTTGATCAATAAGTGCTCTATCAGACGCTGTTTTTCCTATTGGAAGTGGTAGTCCTTTGTCGGCGAGAGCTTGAAGTATTTGTTTCTTTTGCTCAGGGGTTTTGCCAGCAAGAGAACTCACAAGTCCGGCCGCTTTGGCTTTGCGTAGTTTTTCTGAAGCAGATTTTGCTGCAGATGCAGCCGACTTAACTTCCTCTTGAATTTTGTTGATCAGTGCTTTTTCTGACGCTGTCCTACCTTCTGGCAACGGTATTCCTTTTCCAATCAATTTCCTGAGAATAAGTTCTTTTTGTTCGGGTGTTTTACCCTCCAACGGAGTAAACACTCCTGCAATGAGTGCCCTTTTTTGTAATTCTCTATCTGTGGCAGTTTTTGGTTCCGGTGGCAGCCCAAGATCCATTCTGACTTTGTTAATGAGTGCCTTTTCGGACGGTGTTTTCCCTTCAGGCAAAGGTATTCCGTGAAGAGCCAGGTTGCGAAGTATTTTTTCCTTTTGTTCCGGTCCCTTGCCTGCTAAAGGTGTTAGCAACCCTGCTGCTCGTGCTTTACGTATTTTTTCTGACGGAATACCAGTCAAAGATATCTCAGGCTTAGCGCCAGCTTGAATACTTTCAATAAGTGCTTTTTCAGATGGTGTTTTACCTTCCGGCAGAGGAATACCAGCCTGAACAAGACCTCGAAGTATTTTTTCTTTTTTTTCTGGTGCTTTACCTTCTAAAGGTGTAATCAGTCCAGCAGCTAGAGCACTTGCGTACTTTTTCTTGTCTGCGTCTGTTGTGGGCGTGGGAGGCAATCCAAGATCTTTTCTTACTTTTTCAATTAGTTTTTGTTCAGATGGTGTCTTTCCTTCAGGTAAAGGTATTCCGGTTTGAGCGAGACCGCGAAGTATTTTTTCTTTCTGTTCAGGTGTTTTGCCATCTAGCGTTGTAAGAAACCCTGCTGCTTTGGCCTTGGCCACTTTTTCCGGCGGAATCCCTTTAAGAGACAGCGCAAGTTTAGTTTTACCCAAAATATTATTAATAAGCGCTTTCTCAGAAGTCGTTTTGCCTTCTGGTAAAGGTAAACCGGCCTGAGCAAGACCACGAAGTATTTTTTCTTTTTTTTCTGGTGCTTTACCTTCTAAAGGTGTAATCAGTCCAGCAGCTAGAGCACTTGCGTACTTTTTCTTGTCTGCGTCTGTTGTGGGCGTGGGAGGCAATCCAAGATCTTTTCTTACTTTTTCAATAAGTTTTTGTTCAGATGGTGTCTTTCCTTCAGGTAAAGGTATTCCAGTTTGAGCGAGACCGCGAAGTATTTTTTCTTTCTGTTCAGCTGTTTTTCCATCTAACGGAGTAAGGAAGCCTGCTGCTTTGGCTTTTGCCAGTTTTTCTGGCGGGATGCCTTTAAGAGACAAGGCAGGTTTAGTTTCACCTTTAACTTTATGAATGAGTGCTTTTTCAGAAGCAGTTTTGCCTTCTGGCAAAGGTATACCGGCCTGAGCAAGATCTCGAAGTATTTTTTCTTTCTGTTCTGATGTTTTTCCATCTAGTGGAGTGAGCAAACCAGCAGCTTTGGCTTTTGCCAGTTTAGATGGCGAGATGCCTTTATATTCGACAGGTATAGTATCACCTTGGATTTTTTTAATAAGTGCTTTTTCAGAAGCTGTTTTACCTTCTGGCAGAGGTATACTGGCCTGAGCAAGACCACGAAGTATTTTTTCTTTTTGTTCTGGTGTTTTACCTTCTAAGGGTGTAATTAGTCCAGCAAATAGTGCACTTGCGTACTTCTTCTTGTCTGCGTCTGTTGTGGGCGTGGGAGGCAATCCGAGATCTTTTCTTACTTTTTCAATTAGTTTTTGTTCAGATGGTGTCTTTCCTTCAGGTAAAGGTATTCCGGTTTGAGCAAGACCGCGAAGTATTTTTTCTTTCTGTTCAGGTGTTTTTCCATTTAATGAAGTAAGGAAGCCTGCTGCTTTGGCTTTTACAAGTTTTTCTGGCGATATGCCTTTAAGAGACAAGGCAGGTTTAGTTTCACCTTTAATTTTATGAATAAGTGCTTTTTCAGACCCCGTTTTGCCTTCTGGAAAAGGTATACCGGCCTGAGCAAGATCTCGAAGTATTTTTTCTTTCTGTTCTGATGTTTTTCCATCTAGTGGAGTTAGCAAACCAGCAGCTTTGGCTTTTGCCAGTTTAGATGGCGAGATGCCTTTATATTCGATAGGTATAGTATCACCTTGGATTTTCTGTATAAGCGCTTTCTCAGAAGCTGTTTTGCCTTCTGGTAAAGGTATACCGGCCTGTGCAAGACCACGAAGTATTTTTTCTTTTTGTTCTGGTGTTTTACCTTCTAAAGGTGTTATCAGTCCAGCAGCTAGTGCACTTGCGTACTTTTTCTTGTCTGCATCTGTTGTGGGCGTTGGAGGCAATCCAAGATCTTTTCTTACTTTTTCAATTAGTTTTTGTTCAGATGGTGTCTTTCCTTCAGGTAAAGGTATTCCAGTTTGAGCGAGACCGCGAAGTATTTTTTCTTTCTGTTCAGGTGTTTTGCCATCTAGTGTTGTAAGAAGCCCTGCTGCTTTGGCCTTGGCCACCTTTTCTGGCGGAATGCCTTCAAGAGACACTGCAAGTTTAGTTTTAGCCAAAATATTATCGATAAGCGCTTTCTCAGAAGCCGTTTTGCCCTCTGGCAAAGGTATTCCGGCCTGAGCAAGAGCACGAAGTATTTTTTCTTTTTGTTCTGGTGTTTTACCTTCTAAAGGTGTAATCAGTCCAGCAGCTAGTGCACTTGCGTACTTTTTCTTGTCTGCGTCTGTTGTGGGCGTTGGAGGCAATCCAAGATCTTTTCTTACTTTTTCAATCATTTTTTGTTCAGATGGTGTCTTTCCTTCTGGTAAAGGTATTCCGGTTTGAGCGAGACCGCGAAGTATTTTTTCTTTTTGTTCAGGTGTTTTGCCATCTAGAGTTGTAAGAAGCCCTGCTGCTTTGGCCTTGGCCACTTTTTCTGGCGGAATCCCTTTCAGAGACACCGCAAGTTTAGTTTTAGCCAAAATATTATCGATAAGCGCTTTCTCAGAAGCCGTTTCGCCCTCTGGCAAAGGTATCCCGGCCTGAGCAAGAGCACGAAGTATTTTTTCTTTTTGTTCTGGTGTTTTACCTTCTAAAGGTGTAATCAGTCCAGCAGCTAGTGCACTAGCGTACTTTTTCTTGTCTGCGTCTGTTGTGGGCGTGGGAGGTAATCCAAGATCTTTTCTTACTTTTTCAATTAGTTTTTGTTCAGATGGTGTCTTTCCTTCAGGTAAAGGTATTCCCGTTTGAGCGAGACCGCGAAGTATTTTTTCTTTCTGTTCAGGTGTTTTGCCATCTAGTGTTGTAAGAAGCCCTGCTGCTTTGGCCTTGGCCACTTTTTCTGGCGGAATTCCTTTAAGAGACACCGCAAGTTTAGTTTTACCCAAAATATTATCGATAAGCGCTTTCTCAGAAGCCGTTTTGCCCTCTGGCAAAGGTATCCCGGCCTGAGCAAGAGCACGAAGTATTTTTTCTTTTTGTTCTGGTGTTTTACCTTCTAAAGGTGTAATCAGTCCAGCAGCTAGTGCGTTTGCGTACTTTTTCTTGTCTGCGTCTGTTGTGGGCGTGGGAGGCAACCCAAGATCTTTTCTTACTTTTTCAATTAGTTTTTGTTCAGATGGTGTCTTTCCTTCAGGTAAAGGTATTCCTGTTTGAGCGAGACCGCGAAGTATTTTTTCTTTCTGTTCAGGTGTTTTGCCATCTAGAGTTGTAAGAAACCCTGCTGCTTTGGCTTTGGCTACTTTGTCTGGTGGAATCCCTTTAAGAGATATAGCAGGTTTAGTTTCACCTTGAATTTTTTGAATAAGCGCTTTCTCAGAAGCGGTTTTACCTTCCGGCATAGCTATACCGGCCTGAGCAAGACCTCTAAGTATTTTTTCTTTCTGTTCTGATGTTTTACCATCTAGTGGAGTTAGTAAACCAGCCGCTTTGGCTTTTGCCAGTTTAGATGGTGAGATGCCTTTAAGAGATATGGCAGGTTTAGTTTCACCTTGAATTTTTTGAATAAGTGCTTTCTCAGAAGCCGTTTTACCTTCCGGCATAGATATACCGGCCTGAGCAAGATCTCGAAGAATTTTTTCTTTCTGTTCTGGTGTTTTACCTTCTAAAGGTGTTATCAGTCCAGCAGCTAGTGCATTTGCGTACTTCTTCTTTTCTGCGTCTGTGATGGGCCCGGGTGGCAATCCAAGGTCTTTTCTTACTTTTTCAATTAGTTTTTGCTCAGACGGTGTTTTTCCTTCGGGTAAAGGTATTCCGGTTTGAGCGAGACCGCGAAGTATTTTTTCTTTCTGTTCAGGTGTTTTGCCATCTAGAGTTGTAAGAAACCCTGCTGCTTTGGCTTTGGCTACTTTGTCTGGTGGAATCCCTTTAAGAGATATAGCAGGTTTAGTTTCACCTTGAATTTTTTGAATAAGCGCTTTCTCAGAAGCGGTTTTACCTTCCGGCATAGCTATACCGGCCTGAGCAAGACCTCTAAGTATTTTTTCTTTCTGTTCTGATGTTTTACCATCTAGTGGAGTTAGTAAACCAGCCGCTTTGGCTTTTGCCAGTTTAGATGGTGAGATGCCTTTAAGAGATATGGCAGGTTTAGTTTCACCTTGAATTTTTTGAATAAGTGCTTTCTCAGAAGCCGTTTTACCTTCCGGCATAGATATACCGGCCTGAGCAAGATCTCGAAGAATTTTTTCTTTCTGTTCTGGTGTTTTACCTTCTAAAGGTGTTATCAGTCCAGCAGCTAGTGCATTTGCGTACTTCTTCTTTTCTGCGTCTGTGATGGGCCCGGGTGGCAATCCAAGGTCTTTTCTTACTTTTTCAATTAGTTTTTGCTCAGACGGTGTTTTTCCTTCGGGTAAAGGTATTCCGGTTTGAGCGAGACCGCGAAGTATTTTTTCTTTCTGTTCAGGTGTTTTGCCATCTAGAGTTGTAAGAAAGCCTGCTGCTTTGGCCTTGGCTACTTTTTCTGGCGAAATCCCTTTTAGAGACAATGCAGGTTTTGTTTCACCCTCAATTTTTTGGATAAGCGCTTTTTCAGAAGCCGTTTTGCCTTCTGGCAAAAGTATACCAGCATTAGCAAGATTTCGAAGTATTTTTTCTTTTTGTTCTGGTGTTTTACCTTCTAAAGGTGTAATCAGTCCAGCAGCAAGTGCATTTGTGTACTTCTTCTTGTCTGCTTCTGTTATGGGCCCGGGTGGCAATCCAAGGTCTTTTCTTACTTTTTCAATTAGTTTTTGTTCAGACGGTGTTTTTCCTTCGGGTAAAGGTATTCCGGTTTGAGCGAGACCGCGAAGTATTTTTTCTTTCTGTTCAGGTGTTTTGCCATCTAGAGTTGTAAGAAAGCCTGCTGCTTTGGCCTTGGCTACTTTTTCTGGCGAAATCCCTTTTAGAGACATATCAGGTTTTGTTTCACCCTCAATTTTTTGGATAAGCGCTTTTTCAGAAGTCGTTTTTCCTTCTGGCAAAGGTATACCGGCCTTAGCAAGATTTCGAAGTATTTTTTCTTTTTGTTCTGGTGTTTTACCTTCTAAAGGTGTAATAAGTCCAGCAGCTAGTGCATTTGCGTACTTCTTCTTGTCTGCTTCTGTTATGGGCCCGGGTGGCAATCCAAGGTCTTTTCTTACTTTTTCAATTAGTTTTTGCTCAGACTGTGTTTTCCCTTCGGGTAAAGGTATTCCGGTTTGAGCGAGACCGCGAAGTATTTTTTCTTTCTGTTCAGGTGTTTTGCCATCTAGAGTTGTAAGAAAGCCTGCTGCTTTGGCCTTGGCTACTTTTTCTGGCGAAATCCCTTTTAGAGACAATGCAGGTTTTGTTTCACCCTCAATTTTTTGGATAAGCGCTTTTTCAGAAGCCGTTTTTCCTTCTGGCAAAGGTATACCGGCCTTAGCAAGATTTCGAAGTATTTTTTCTTTTTGTTCTGGTGTTTTACCTTCTAAAGGTGTAATAAGTCCAGCAGCTAGTGCATTTGCGTACTTCTTCTTGTCTGCTTCTGTTATGGGCCCGGTTGGCAATCCAAGGTCTTTTCTTACTTTTTCAATTAGTTTTTGCTCAGACGGTGTTTTCCCTTCGGGTAAAGGTATTCCGGTTTGAGCGAGACCGCGAAGTATTTTTTCTTTCTGTTCAGGTGTTTTGCCATCTAGAGTTGTAAGAAAGCCTGCTGCTTTGGCCTTGGCTACTTTTTCTGGCGAAATCCCTTTTAGAGACATAGCAGGTTTTGTTTCACCCTCAATTTTTTGGATAAGCGCTTTTTCAGAAGCTGTTTTGCCTTCTGGCAAAGATATACCGGCCTTAGCAAGATTTCGAAGTATTTTTTCTTTTTGTTCTGGTGTTTTACCTTCTAAAGGTGTAATCAGTCCAGCAGCTAGTGCATTTGCGTACTTTTTCTTGTCTGCGTCTGTGATGGGCCCGGGTGGCAATCCAAGGTCTTTTCTTACTTTTTCAATTAGTTTTTGCTCAGATGGTGTCTTTCCTTCAGGTAAAGGTATTCCGGTTTGGGCGAGACCGCGAAGTATTTTTTCTTTCTGTTCAGGTGTTTTGCCATCTAGAGTTGTAAGAAGCCCTGCTGCTTTGGCCTTGGCCACTTTTTCTGGCGGAATCCCTTTAAGAGACACCGCAAGTTTAGTTTTACCCAAAATATTATCGATAAGCGCTTTCTCAGAAGCCGTTTTGCCTTCTGGCAAATGTATACCGGCCTGAGCAAGACCGCGAAGTATTTTTTCTTTCTGTTCAGGTGTTTTGCCATCTAGAGTTGTAAGAAGCCCTGCTGCTTTGGCCTTGGCCACTTTTTCCGGCAGAATCCCTTTAAGAGAAACCGCAAGTTTAGTTTTACCCAAAATATTATCGATAAGCGCTTTCTCAGAAGCCGTTTTGCCCTCTGGCAAAAGTATACCGGCCTGAGCAAGACCTCGAAGTATTTTTTCTTTTTGTTCCGGTGTTTTACCTTCTAAAGGTGTAATCAGTCCAGCAGCTAGTGCGTTTGCGTAATTTTTCTTGTCTGCGTCTGTTGTGGGCGTGGGAGGCAATCCAAGATCTTTTCTTACTTTTTCAATTAGTTTTTGTTCAGATGGTGTCTTTCCTTCAGGTAAAGGTATTCCGGTTTGAGCGAGACCGCGAAGTATTTTTTCTTTCTGTTCAGGTGTTTTGCCATCTAGAGTTGTAAGAAGCCCTGCTGCTTTGGCCTTGGCCACTTTTTCTGGCGGAATCCCTTTAAGAGACACCGCAAGTTTAGTTTTACCCAAAATATTATCGATAAGCGCTTTCTCAGAAGCCGTTTTGCCTTCTGGCAAATGTATACCGGCCTGAGCAAGACCACGAAGTATTTTTTCTTTTTGTTCAGGTGTTTTACCTTCTAAAGGTGTAATCAGTCCAGCAGCTAGTGCGTTTGCGTACTTTTTCTTGTCTGCGTCTGTTGTGGGCGTGGGAGGCAATCCAAGATCTTTTCTTACTTTTTCAATAAGTTTTTGTTCAGATGGTGTCTTTCCTTCAGGTAAAGGTATTCCGGTTTGAGCGAGACCGCGAAGTATTTTTTCTTTCTGTTCAGGTGTTTTGCCATCTAGAGTTGTAAGAAACCCTGCTGCTTTAGCCTTGGCCACTTTTTTAGACGAAATCCCTTTAAGAGATAACGCAGGTTTAGTTTCAGTTTTAATTTTTTGAATAAGCGCTTTCTCAGAAGCCGTTTTGCCTTCTGGCAAAGGTATACCGGCCTTAGCCAGACCACGAAGTATTTTTTCTTTCTGTTCTGTCGTTTTTCCTTCTAGAGGAGTAAATAGACCTGCTGCTTTGGCCTTTTCACGTTGAGATGGTGAGATGCCTTTAAGAGATATAGCAGGTTTAGTTTCACCTTGAATTTTTTGAATAAGCGCTTTCTCAGAAGCGGTTTTGCCTTCCGGCATAGGTATACCGGCCTGAGTTAGACCTCGAAGTATTTTTTCTTTTTGTTCCGATGTCTTGCCATCTATTGGTGTAAGCAAACCCGCTGCTTTAGCTTTGGCAAATTTATCTGCCGGTAGGCCTAGTTCTTTCTTTACTTTTTCTATAAGTTTCTTTTCAGACTCTGTTTTCCCCTCAGGTAAAGGTAAACCGCTCTGAGCTAATCCACGGATTATCTTCTCCTTCTGTTCTGGTGATTTTCCGTCTAAAGTAGTTAAGAAACCTGCTGCTCGTGCCTTTCGCTGTTTTTGCGATAGTGTTCCACCCATAGATATCTGGGGCTTAAGGCCTGAAGGCGCCGTTATTCCAACCGCTTTTGATTTTACCGATTTCGTCTTTGGAACGCCTTTGATTTTAGCGATTATTGATTTTTCTGATGGGGTTCGCCCTTCTGGTAGTTCGATCCCCAAGTATTGCAACCCTTGTAAAATTTTCTCCTTGTCAGCTTTAGATTTCCCTTCTAATGGTTGGAGTAGACCAAGTTTCGCGGCTTTATCATGATTTGCTCTCTCTGCTGCATTTTTTGGTTCCGGAGGTAATCCAAGCTCCTTTCTTACCTTTGCAAGTATTTCAATATCAGAAGGAGTTTTCCCTTCTGGCAAAGGTAAACCCAAATTCGCCAGTCCTCTTATTATGTTTTCTTTTTTATCCGCTGATTTCCCGGTCAAATCTGTTAACAAACCAGCTGCCTTGGCCTTTTTCAAGTTTTCCTGTCTCATTGACTTCATACTTGTGGTTTCTACCCCTACTGCGACTTGTGATTTTCGTTGTTCAGCCAGTTTACGTTCCTCTTTTGCAAGATGACCACACAAAACGCAGTTACAATTATCACAATTTTTCTTCTTGTAGCAATCATAAAGGCCTTTCATTACTTCAAACATAGCGTCAGAATTACACGAGCAGCAACAGGACTCCTCTGCAGTGCTCAGCTGGCAACGATAAATTCTTAACGGCGCTTGCATAATGGGATGTTTAAAGACGCGTTGCCATTCCGGCGGCAAAGTGTTCGGGTTCAGTGTAACTGTATTGACAATAAAATTAGTTCGATAAGGGCTGTTTCCGTTCAAATTCGCATCGGAAAGGCGTTTCTTCATATTTTCCTTTTTTTCTTTAACAGTGTGATTCATTTCTGGTGTACTGCGTTTTTTCGCCGGTATTTCTAAAAATTCTTGGGAAGGAAACGAGTGTGGAACTTTCTGAAAGGCTACGTTTTTGCGTTTTGTCGTCCATGTTTTGGTATCTTTGTATGTTTCTGCAGTTATTATATTATTTACGGGACATAGGACTTCTTCGTTATTTTCTTGCAAACTCTCATAATATGTTTCATTCAATGCACGCGCTGGTTTATTCGGACGCCTCACACTTTTCATGTCTCTTCTGCACTTTTGTTTACTTTCGTTGTTTTCTAACGTATTCTTTTTCGGTTGGTAGCGCTGATAGATTACCGCTATCTCGTCTGCCATTATTGCTTTTCAGTGTCCGATATGGTTCATTTCAAATTGACTTTGAGCTTGTTTTTTTTCAGTTGATTTTAATCTGCATATGAACATATAGAAAAGTCATCAATGGAAAAAATGTGTGTAAATACATTATATCAAATAATTTTACTAGCCCAACTAGCAAACATAAGCCTTAGCTCAATCTCAAGACTACTTTTGGCACCAATTATAAGGGCATTTAGTTTTAATATCAGTCTCATTGAATGCTGTTTGCACTTAAAGTAATCTTGCCAAAATCTTGTAATTTTAGTCTCGTAATATCGCTCTTGTCTAAGTGGGTATCTTGTGTGCCCGCATGGTCTTCAACTGGTCAAATGTCAGAAGCTAGTTAGCCTAAGCAAGCTTCTTTTGATTTTACGTAAGATCTGGCAGGCGAGTGAGCGCCGTCGAAAGTTTATAAACTTAAGAAGAAAAATTGATGAATACAAGTAAGGGTAAGTTCCTTACTCGTACATACATACCTTCACGCCTGTAATCCCGGAGTGGGGTAGGCAGAGCTACAGAATTACCTACAAACCTCCTTACTCGTATTAATGTTATATTGTAATAAAGTGCTATTATAATCAACTGTGTGTATTTTTTTTACGGGTAGTTCCTTTTGATCGAATTCAAAATTGTACACGATTTTTTATAGAAACTATTTGACATAATTATAGGATAAAAATATGTTATAAGTACCTAATCATATTATCTTGTTTTATCGACTTTATGAATCAGAAAAAACTGAGGTTGAGTCCACTTTCACAACTAAGAATTCATAACTGGTTATGAATAAGGATTTTTATTCACTGTTTCATAACCAGTTACTAAACAAGACTTTTTTTTCCATTTTCATAATCAGAAACTAGGTAGGTTTAGGTTATGTTAGCTTTGCAGCAGGCCCGGAGGGCCAAGCCACACAGAAATAGGAGCTCCGCGTTAGCGGAGCTCCGTCGACACTGTCCAATTGATATGAAATAAGAGTGGTATCTAGGTTCTGGTTATGAAAATGGGAAAAAAGTCTTGTTTAATAACTGGTTATGAAACAGTGAATAAAAATCCTTATTCATAACCAGTTATGAAATATTATTTATGAAAGTGGACGAAACGAAAACTGAGACCTTTAGTTTCCCATAAAGAAAAAAAAAACACTATGATCAAAAATAAACTAAAACTTTTAGGTTAATTCGATACCACTAAATATTTGAATGAATATGTATCCATCTAATATAAACCCGCTCAAAATCAAGTAAAAAATACATAATAGAATTGATTTTATTGTTTTTAATATCACCAGTCAGGTTTGTATTCGCGCTGGCATTTTTTGAGATCATAAGTTAAAAAACTTCAAGGTTGCTTATTTTTTGCATATGGATACAGTGTGTACTTGTAAAGCTTATATTGTTTTGCATTTTTAGAAAGTCTTTCTAGTTCCAACGAAATTTTGAAACAATTCAAAATCGTCACTATAGTATTCATCTGATTTGCTTTAAATTCGCACCCCATAAAAATTACATTCTTATTGGGTTCAGCAGTTTTCTGTAATTTTGGTAAATTAATCATTACCATAGAGCAATAAATCCACAGAAGCGCACACACGCGTGTACGGACACGGACCGACGACTCCGCCTCCGCCTCCGCTAAGTTTTCACCGAAGTTATAAAGGAGATGCATTGGCCGCGGCTGCGGCGCGTGCCTACTGCCTACACCTACAAGTTTCGAGTTGACGTCCGGGAATTACCTACTTATCAGTTTATCACTCACGATGCAATGGTTAAAATTTGACATTTGCCCATACAAAATGTGTCAAATTTTAATCCGAAGTAAGCCTATCTGTCCGCGGATTGAATATAGGGTTTGGCCGTAAGCCAACTTACTTGGAAATGGATTAAGGGTTCCGCAAAAGAACCTTTGTCGTCGTACATTAAAATACGGAACCTTTTTTTTGAAATCGCACATCTAGCAGACAAAATATGATGATCTGAAAAAGACGAAGATGCACTTTTACAGCACAATTACAATTCAGTTTTTAAGTTTTAATGGTGACTAATTTTTTTATGTCGATTTAGACTAATTTATTTTACTTGTGGGAGGACCTTGTGCAGGGTCCGTCCGGGTTGGTACCACCATCTTATCTATTAACCTACCGCCAAGCAGCAGTGTTTGCATTGTTGCGTTCTGGTTTGGGGATAAGACAGCCGGTGAAATGACTAGCATAGAGGCATTCCTTCTACGGTTGGCACGGAACGCACCTTTACAAAAACAATCTTAGTACATTTTTTTCAAAGACAATTAGCGTCTCAAGTCTTGCATTTAGACAAACTTCGCCAAATCATCCTTATCTAAAATTACTCCATTCTTTTTCCACCTAGAGACAGTCAAATAAAAATATAAAATGGAAAATAAAACTAAACGCTGCAACCCAAAAACAGCATTGAGATTACCGACGCTATTATTTTATGTTTTATTTTGTCCTTGAATTCCAAATTCGTCTAATTTTCCCCCGTTTGACGGTTTTAATTTTATTATCACACGTGCAAAGGCAACCTATAGGAACCATGATATGTTGAGAAGATTTGGATTTCATGAATGCTTTTTGTGTGACTTGCAACTCCTTTGAAGATTCTGCGACCGAAAATGGCTGTATGGGACCAGTCTCATAGTAAAGTTTCTCGGTAAGTAACTGACTGAGCGTTTCCAAGCGTTGCGATCCTTCCCGCCCCACACCGCGCCCCTACCACCCGCGGTCGCCTGGCTATTACATTGGACAAAGATCCCGTTATTTGATCCTTTGTTTTACAAAGTGCGAATGGAGTATCTTCAGAATAAGAGCCATTTTTAAAGTTTTAAGTAGTAGTTACAATCTATAAAATAATGAAAAATTCATGTTCCATAATTTGCCCAGGGGTGCAACATGAACTGGGCGTTTATAATGCTTTAAAAAGCTTACTAAAAGTTTGCTCCAACCGACTACAATATCCTCGAGAAGCAATCTAAGAAAAACAAATAACTTAAATTTCATACATCGCACACCTTTTTAATCAAGATACGTTGTACCAAAGGGTCTTTACACGTGGCTAAACTTGCACCACATAGTTTTTAACATATTCCGAAATTACGGCACTTTAATAAAGTTTATACTTACCTAACATTTAAAGGAATTCCGTACATAATAGAAACGGTGCAAACCAGGGGAAACCATCTAGTTAAACTCAAACGATGCCGAAAAATGCAATACTACACGACTTAATTCCATACTTTTTGCTAATTTGACTATACTACTTGGAGATTCTCGAGTAACTGCACTTTACAGTAAGGCCTGTTAGAATTGTATTTACCGGCTGTCACTATATTCACCACCCGCGACGGCGCCCCAACCGCCACAAGTGGTCTTACGAAGTATTTACATTTCTTACTATAATTTTTTACTATTTTGTTGTGTAATCACTTTATTTTTAATAAGATGCGTTCATCAAAGTTACAAAATAACAGTGACATTGAAGTCCTGACAGCTTTTGTAATGATTCTACCATTCTACCATAGGATTCTACCACAGATTAAGAAGTAGCATAGAAGGAGTAATAAAATAAAAAACGATAAAACAATAGATGTCATCTTTACTCTAAAGGGAAATTGAATATGCTAAAAAGAGAACACTATGTCTATAAAGATATGTCTGAAAAAGTAAGGTTTGCACACACGGTTTTCTTGTTTTTGGAGGACAAATTTACCAATTTTACATTTTTGTCAAAAGTTCACACTACGTAAACACGGGACTAGAATAATAATAATAATAAGTAAATAATATATTAATATTCAATAATATCAATATCAACACTACTCGAGTGCGATTTGGGGCTAGTCCAGAAATCATGTGATCGCTTATGGGAGGGGTTGAGGGGGGGGGGGGGTAATATTTTACACAGCATACATACATACATAAACTCACGCCTTCAATCCCAGAGTGGGGTAGGCAGAGCAGTAAAGTCAAAAACTAACGAAATTACTATCATCCCCTCATCAGGGACTTTTTTTATTGTTATTGCGGTTTTTTTAAATAACTACACGTTATCTAGAATGGCGGGGGGTAGTGTTACAATCATCAAATATCTCCAGGGGGGGTTAAAATTAGGCCAAACCCGTTACCGGTTTTTTTAAATATATGTCTGTTAAGTCACCGTTACAACAAGTTAATGAGATTAATCAATTAATCAATATGATTACGAAATTGAAGCAATTTGGAATAGATGCCCTGACCTACTTAAAAAACCTTCGTTGTTTCACTGAAGACTCTAACTATACAAGTTTGATATCAATAAAGTAAGATCCTTTACACCATTCAAGTAAATATAACTTTATTGCTAATTAAGTAAATATAAAACTTAAACAAATAAAGTGAAATTAGGCACATATACTTACCGCCTGTTTCACAATCGACAAATAAAGCTTATTTGACACATACATGGTTGCCGGCTTAGAATTGTGCCACTCCATGTCTTCCCGTGGAAGTCGTAAGAGGCGACTAAGAGAATAAAGGCTTGTAGTACTGTTAGGCGATGGGCTTGCTACCTGTCACTAATATACACTGTTGAACATCTTAGCCTAGCAAATTGTGGTTACAGAGTTATCAACAAGGTTTTAGAGTTGTTGGTAATTCTGTAGCTCTGCCTAGCCCACTCTGGGAATGAAGGCGTGAAGGTATGTGACATTTAGCCCTTTCTCTTTCTTGCACTTGAAAATTGACAAGGAGAGGGCCGACTTTAAATGGCAGATAAATTCACTTGTCGGTTGACAGGCCCTTAGTCTACGTTTGGTATTGGTAATGTTAAGGAGGCAGTTAATTTCAAAATGCTGCGAACACATACGGCGATGGTTTTTCAGGACCAATTCTGCCCTCCTTCGGAGAAAAGGCGCGTGTACAATTAATTCATAGAGGCATATTCAACTCTCAAGGGTTATAACAAGGTTGGATTTTCAATACAGTTCATATAGTAGATACGCCTTTTCTCCTTAGGAGGGCAGAATTGTCCCTGGACATATCATGGACATGACTTGGCTGCCACCCATTTTTCTCGTAAAAGCTGTCCTCTGGAAATCTAAAATAAAAGGTAAAGAATTTATTAGGCCACCAAGTCAAATTGGGTTCCTCTACTAAGATGGGTAACTTAATAAAAAAAAACAGCAATATTATATCCAATAGTACATACATACATAAACTCACGCCTTCATTCCCAAAGTGGGGTAGGCAGAGCTACAGAATTACCAAGCACTCTTAAATAAATTGTTGATAATTCTGTAACCACGTTTTGCACAAACAGGCTAAGATGTTTACCAGTGTATTAGTGACAGGTTGCAAGCCCATCGCCTAAGAGTACTAGAAGCCTTTATTATTCCCTTAGTCGCCTCTTACGACATCCACGAGAAGACATGGAGTGGCACTATTCTAACCCGGTGACCACATACATGTTTAATTGTAATTTACAGATATAAGTACCAATATTCTTCTGAATATACAGGGTGTATTGCAAGTCGTGTGCCAAATGAATATGGTGGGTAGCTAAGGTCACTTGCAACACGTTTTGGGCCAATTAACACTCATCCTACCCACGGTGTTTTTTTAATATTTTTTTTGAAAAAATCTCGGAATCTTCCAAAAGTTAACCAATGTTCACCTATCTTTTTTTTAAAATGTGACAGCACAAAAGTACTTATAGTTTTTTTATCTTTAATGTTTGCGCATTCGAATGAAATGTTATTTTTATTCATATAGTAAACAAATAATAAAATATTAGCCAACAAAGTGTGAAGGACAGAAAAATAAAATCTTCACGGTCAACTTTACGGCACAATTAAAAAAAAGTAGAAGCTCCTCAGATCTTCCAACATCATAAAAACTTCTCCAGTTCCTGACGATTCTTACGGTATACCACATGTCTAGAATCACGTTCAGTTTTTCGTCAAAATATGGTTTCAATCTAAAATGGTGGTTTTATTCGGTCAGTAGATCCAGCCAGTTAAATGGGCTAAATGCACAATACAAAACGCAATATGGTTAAAAATCATCTTTATTTTAATAATTACTTCAAATTTTGTTCAAATTGTCTTCCTCCACAATTGATACATTCGCGACACCTTTTTCGTATTTCTACAGTAGTTGTTGTACGAAGTGTCATTTCTTGCCGCATTATTGCGAACGCGTCATTAATTTTTGCGATCAGATGCTCTCTGCTCTCTACCTGTGTTGCGTACACTAGCTCTTTGGCCCTTCCCCAGACGTAAAAGTCAAAGACACTTCGTACAACAACTGTAGAAATACGAAAAAGGTGTCGCGAATGTATCAATTGTGGAGGAAGACAATTTGAACAAAATTTGAAGTAATTATTAAAATAAAGATGATTTTTAACCATATTGCGTTTTGTATTGTGCATTTAGCCCATTTAACTGGCTGGATCTACTGACCGAATAAAACCACCATTTTAGATTGAAACCATATTTTGACGAAAAACTGAACGTGATTCTAGACATGTGGTATACCGTAAGAATCGTCAGGAACTGGAGAAGTTTTTATGATGTTGGAAGATCTGAGGAGCTTCTACTTTTTTTTTAATTCTGCCGTAAAGTTGACCGTGACGATTTTTTATTTTCTGTCCTTCACACTATGTTGGCTAATATTTTTTTATTTGTTTACTATATGAATAAAAATAACATTTCATTAAAATGCGCAAACATTAAAGATAAAAAAACTACAAATACTTTTGTGCTGTCACATTTAAAAAAAAAGATAGGTGAACAAAATGGTTAACTTTTGGAAGATTCCGAGATTTTTTTCAAAAAAAATATTAAAAAAACACCGTGGGTAGGATAAGTGTTAATTGGCCCAAAACGTGTTGAAAGTGACCTTAGCTACCCACCCTATTAATTTGGCACACGACTTGCAATACACCCTGTATAGTTGTTCTGCAATTCGACGCTTTTGAAGGCACAAAATCACTGCAGGAATAACTAAATAATAACAAAATGCCCGTGAAAACTAATCTGTTTGGATGCATTTTCTGCAAAAACGCACTCTGACCCGTATTATTTGACCGAGAGTGTATATCAGGATCTTTATAAAGCTAACCTAACCTAACCTATAGGGTTGTACGCGATAGTCATGAAATACCTAAATCCTGAAATATTTACAGTTTCGGAAAAAAAGCAGTTTGGTCAAATGAAATGTTTGGGAAATGAATCAGTTTGGCAAAAACTTTTTGACGTAACGAAAGGCTCCCCAAAATTCCTGTCACGCATAACGATCAAATGTAAAACTAATTTTGTTATGTTATTTAATTTGGTCCGTGTTTGGTCCGTGTTTGGTCCGTGTTTGGTCCGTGTTTGGTCCGTGTTTGGTCCGTGTTTGGTCCGTGTTTGGTCCGTGTTTGGTCCGTGTTTGGTCCCTGCTTATTTTAGCGACTTGGCAAGTTTTCTCTTTCTCAAATTCCTCTACTTCCTTAACTTGGTCGAATATTTGACTAGATTTTTGCCTTAGATTTTATACTTAGACTGCATTGTACAGACTCAAAGATTAGTGGGTAAAACCTTGCCAAGTCACGCTTTTAAGGATGATGATGACCCCAGGTGATCGGGATAAGGGCAAGGAGATAATGATGCTGTACTAACGAAAGAAGAAAAAAAAAACATGCATAACATTAACGAATAAGCAAGCTTAAAAAAACCCGACTGTTGTTGCTAACCCTTAATTTGGCAAAAATAAAAAAAGTCCGTAGCCCGTGTGGTTGCCGGGTTAGAATAGTGCCACTCCATGTCTTCCCGTTGATGTCGTAAGAGAATAAAGGGAAGGGAATAAAGGCTTGGAGTACTGTTAGGCGATGGGCTTGCAACCTGTCACTAATACGCTGGTAAACATCTTAGCCTGTTTATGCAAAATGTGGTTACAGAATTATCAACAAGTTTTTAGAATTGTTGGTAGTTCTGTAGCTCTGCCTACCCCACTCTGGGAATGAAGGCGTGAGTTTATGTATGTATGTAAAAAAAGTCGGGAATTCAAACCCTTTTTGATTTTGAATCAGCAAAAAATAAAAAAACATTCCAAACATTTTTTTTTTATTTTTTTTGCCCCCGCGGCGACTTGAACAGCTACTACCGCAGGGATATGGCTTCCACGTGAAGTGATTTCGCCAGTGTCAAGGTTTATATGAGTATAAAACACAATCCAATCTTCTCTAGGAAGATTGGGGGCAACGTTGTACGGTGATTTGTAGGTCAGAGGTCAAGATAGTTTTAACCTCTGCACCACTGCGAGTCCACTTGAAACGAGAAGAAAGATGCCAGATACACGAAATAAGTCCAAGTCTTCAATCACTGTGCGACACTAAGGCATAAAAAGTACAAATCACTATCAGAAAAGAACTTTGAACACCTAATTACCCAAAAATTAAAGTCTAAAACAAATTACACGTCCGCCATCTTTTAACGTTGCAAATGGCCTCCATTCCAAACATTAAAAGTGAACATTATAGTATGTTGACTGTGACATACACTGCCAAATTAAGGGTTAACCAACTTTAAATCATTATAAATCCTAAATTACCGTTCAAACTGAAAAGTTATAAAAGAAACCTAAAGATGATTTGTAAATACCTATTCAATGATACCCCCCTTGTCATAGTTCATCGACTTTATTATTATTATTATGTACAATATGGCGTCCTGTTGCCGCTATATTGAATTTTAATTACTGCCACGTCTTTAGTGGCACTCTTCTTCTTTCTTTGCCCCCGCGGCGACTTGAACAGCTACTACCGCGGGGATATGGCGTTTCCACGTGAAGTGATTTCGCCAGTGTCAAGTATATATATTAGTATAAATCAATATAGCAATAAAACACAATCCAATCTTCTCTAGGAAGATTGGGGGCAACGTTGTACGGTGATTTGTAGGTTAGGTCAAGTTAGTTTTGACCTCTGCACCACTGCGAGTCCACTTGAAACGAGAAGAAAGATGCCAGATACACGAAATAAGTCCAAGTCTTCAATCACTGTGCGACACAAAGGCATAAAAAGATCAAATCACTATCAGAAAAGAACTTTGAACACCTAATTACCCAAAAAATAAAGTCTAAAACAAATTAAACGTCCGCCATTTTTTAACGTTGCAAATGGACCTCCTTAGTGGCACTCACAAGATTAAGACAAACCGATTGACATTAGAATCATCAGAATCGGTCGAAGAGTTTAGTTTCCACAACGCCACATAGGAACAAACGTACATAAGTACATCATCCTTCGGCAAAAATGTCAACATGTGTGGAATTAGCATAAACGCTTGATGTTACCGTCCGGCTGACGTGAATCCTATACCTTATCTTATCTTATCTTAAGGCGGAATCAGACGGTTCACTCGGATGAATGTTCCCTCGGGTGATTGATTCTTTTTTCTTTCACTCAATGTTCACACAACTCAGGTAAAATGACATATAAATGAACATTCACTATTCTTATTCGTCAATATGTCATCGAATGAAGTAGTGCGTCTTGGAATAAGCGTAAATGGCCGACTCCGAGTGAACATTCTTTCCGTGTTTAACATTGTTGGATCGGTTCACTAGTGAATTCATTCGGCACTTTTGGTTCACTTCATGATCAGACGTGTCACTTCAGGTGAAAGGTGAGGAATGAAACACAAAAATGAACGAAAAATGAACCGTCTGATTCCGCCTTTACAGATGGTCCCGTTCGGATACACTTCCAGCCCTTTAGGATCTTTTGTGCAATTACCCGCTTATACACACGGAGTGTTCGATTATGCAGCTCCTCACAATATTTTTCCTTCGATTTGGAAATGTAAGTACTTAAGTTAGGTGCGAACTCGGGTTTCCGAGCTACGATCACAATTCGACGCTCTACGCCACTAGGCCACCGACGCTCTTGCCAAATCCTATACCTACATTTCCGATAAACATGACGTTCGCCAAATGCATCTTGACTAAAAAAATGAAATTTGCAAGTACGTTCAAGGACGCACATCAGCGTGCAATCTGTCTGCGATGTGCGTGTGTATTCTGTCTTTCAGCCATTACTATGCAAATTTTCGCATGGGTTTCAGATTGCATACGATTCGACTGCATTACGTAAAATGTAATGTAGAAAATATGCATTCTGCGATCGTTATCGTTAATATTAATTACATACAATACGACAGTTCTCGAAAGAAGCTTGTGTTAGCGTGATGCATCTCGCGGCATGAAATTAAAAGCATGTTTCAAAAGTACGTTTTAATAAAACCAAGACGTAAAAGTAAAACACAAATGGCAGACAACACAAGCATAACAATCAAAAAACTTCATAATTACTCGGCGTACAAAACGGCGTAATAAAAAACAACATTTGGTAAAACGCTACGAGGGATAAATAGGTAATGCTTCCGCCATAAAATAGAAGCGGATACTACCAGCGTAGGGTTTGAGCGGAGGTCGCCGCGTTTTCGTTGTGACCTTTCAATTCCCCTACGGTTTCTTCGCTGAATATTTGAGTGAAGACTTCAGAGTTGTTCTAGTGCCAATGCTGTCGTTTCGATAACTTGTCGAGGTCGGGCTAGGCCTCTCTTGCACCTTCTCTGTATTTCTTTGTTGAAGACTGAAATGAACAAAAAATCGACAATTATTAACACTTTTATTAGCTGCACTTGTAAAGTTGTGTTTCTAAACCCACTTTTATCCGTCGGATTGACGATTTGTATACCTTTCATTGACATTTATTTTTTCTTATTATCATAATTAATGAGAGTGTAAATGCAGACAGCAGAAATTATTTTCATATTATTTACGTTAATAATACCTATTAGATAGATAAAAACCCCGATATCATGGTGACCTTTCAGAGCTTCTATATGATCATTTGATAACTCTTAAGGCCTTATCGATTTTCATGAAACCTAACTAAAATCGACAGCTAGAAAACCTGCTTTCAAATAAGAGAAACCCCATCCAAATCGGTTCCCCCGCAGACAGACACACAAACGGACACAACATACACATACCGGTCAAACTTATAACGCCCCTTTTTTGCATAGGGGGTTAAAAATCTCTCTTATATTGCTGCGCCCAACGGGGTCCATAGAGTACGAATATCACCTACACTCGCGGTCAAATAATACGGGTCAGAGTGCGTTTTTCATACTAAAGAGGCTATTTCGAAGCCTTGGTTCCTCACCAGGGGATACTTTTAGTGAAATCTGATGATGGACACCCCGAGCATCGATACAGGACTTCCAGAGTGCCTAGGATACCCAACTGATTGAATCTGCGGTTAACGCCGGAATCGTGCATGTTCAGAAAAACACCTAAAATGCCAATAAAATGTACGGAAATCCAAGTGCTGACCCAAACTCTCTCGCTGTGGTGTTAACTGATTGTGCGATGAGTTAGATATTCTAAGCTCTTTTGACCTCCTCTATTGACCTCGGAGTATCCACCATTAAACCTCACTCAAAACAACCCCTGGCCAGGAACCAAGGCTTCGAAATAACCTCGTTTTTATGAAAAACGCACTCTGACCCGTATTATTTGACCGAGAGTGTATATAAGTGTATTCTGTATTATTATGAGTGCAATAAATATATGAATATGAATATGAATATGAAATCGGGCAAGAGTATGTTCAACCATACTCAGTGTAGGGTTCCGAAGCCGATACTTAAAACACGAAAACCTGTCTCAACAACACGATGGTATAAATTTACTATTTTAAGTTATGTAGTGATTTATAGGGTTCCGTACCAAAATGGTAAACATGGAACCCTTATGGTGAGACCTCGGTGTCTGTCTGTCTGTTTTTCTGTATGTCGCAGCCATTTCGCAGCAGTTTTCTATGAGACTATAGAAGCTATCAACTTGAAATTTGGCTTGTTGTATAACTTGCTCGCCCGCATCTGTCCCTGTTTTTAATCAAAAGTTGCTTTTTTTAATCCAAAAAATATGACACTTTGATTTTTAGCCAAAAATGTACAACAAATAACCGTTCCTCTATTATCTCAGAAGTTTATGGACCACAAAAATCTGTAAAATTCCTGATTTAAAGATAATTATTTATATTTTACGCAAAAATTTAATGAAGTTTCCGAATTTTACAGTTTTGGAAAAAATATCAAAAAACTTTAAAACATTGTATTACAATTTAGGCTAGTCAAAACGGACTTTATTATACACCGTGTTTTTTTGATTTACGATAACTTTAAGGGAACGTTCTTTAGGTCAAATAAAGTTAATTTCCCGAAGACAGACAAATGATAACTCTTACGGTTTTAAAGATATTTCATTTTAAAATTTAATCAGTTAATCACGTTGAACTGGTGTAAAAGGCTCTTAATGGTGTGTGTTCGAGTATGTCACGCCAACATTGACATATTTGACACTGATTATCAGGGAGCGAAACTTTAGTGCCGGTGACGTCATTATGACGCAAATTCACATATAGGATGATTTTATATAAAAAATATTGCGACATCGCACTGATTCTCAATAATGCTATAGTGATAATGTAAATATTTAGATAATGACAAAGACGATACGAATAAAATATTTCGTTGGAGCATTCTAACGAAAAATATTATTTCTACTAGTAAATGAATGACATTACTTAAATGAAATTTCGAAGTATGCAGAACAATTAAAATTCAAACATAATATCCCATGTGCTTGGTTGTTTGCAATGTTTTTCTAAATTGCTAACTTTTGCTGTTTTATTTTTTCATTATTTACAATCAGAAAAGGAAACTTCTGCAAATACGGCTGTATAGACTACATGGCGACTTCGCTCAACCGAAACAACTATGTTTCGGTTATATTTACAATTTACAAATAAATAAATAATTCAATATAAATTTGTTATTGTCTTCAACAATATGCTTTTTAATATGACAATGACAGTCAATTATCTTTTTTATAAGTACCGTCCGTCTCACCTCAAGTGTCAATATTTGTACAGTAAAGAGGCCAATAAGTTGTTAGTGATGATGTTCAATCTAGATAAAAACACTCTGTACGTAGCTTGACGTCATACGCCTGTCATCGGCACCAAAGTTTCGCTCCCTGCTGATTATCTATTAGTTAACTCCAAAGGTACTTTTAGAATGACCAAAGATACAAAATTTAATTACTTTGTTCTAAACAGAAAACATTTTACATCTACCATGTAGTTTCTACGGATGTACCTAGTAATATGCCGAAGTTATCGTAAATCAAGAAAAACACGGTGTATAGATAGAGCATAGAAAATAAAGTTCATAAGCAGGATCATACTTTTGATGCCGATGACGTCAAAATAACGAAATTTTATACACAGGGTGCTCTGCTTTCCTTTGGCAGGTTAATCACAACCAAAATACGGACCACGGCAGCATCACCTTATTTTTTTACCACTCATTCTCATTACTAAAAATTGAAAATTGGGTCAATTATCTTTTATGAATGTCAATGCCATAATAGTACTTATGACTATTTAATCATCTATGGCCCAGAGATAGAAAGTGCGTCAAAATTTAAAGTAAAGTAAAAGCCCCAAAACATCGGTAAAGCAATACAATAGTTCTGTTACAAGGTCCCATAAATTGTACAAGATTCTTTGCCATTTAGAGAGAATATGCGTTCGCATGGACGATGAGACGTGTGTGAAAAAAGATTTTATCTACTCTCATATCGTAAAGTTCAAATTATAAACTTCAAAACTATTTTATATTGGCATAAGTACTTTATAAACACAATACCGAAATTTAAAAAAAAAACTATAACATTATTTCTCTAACAAAATAATGTTATAAAGTAATTTTTTTACCATTACGATACAAGTTAATCCAAAAAATTAATGTCAACAACGAGGTTCCATATCAATATTTTTTTTATAATGGAACGAACATGCTGTTCGCGTCATTTTTACAGCATTACAAAAAGTTTTCATTCCAATTTTTACTTGTCTGTGACAGCGCCCGGTTTAACGCATGGGCGGTGATGTGCTAGGTTTTGGCGCCATTCATTGAATATGTTTTGCTGTAGTTTATTAACTTTGATCTTTTATTTAGTAGGTTGAATCGCAATGTATGAGAGTAGATAAAGTAGTGTATGAAACTGCACATAACTAGGTATTAAAACACTCATGTGATACTATTAAAAACCTCGCCTAGCGGCTCGGTTCTTAAACACACACTCGTGTTTTAATACCTCTCTTTATGCAACGATTTCATAAACTACTATTACGACTTTGCCAGGTGAACAATACTTTACAACCGAAAATAAGGTGAATACGAGTATAAGCGATCAAAATAAATATATTTTTATGAAAGAGTTTGGGGAAAAATATTTAATCTGGCAAGTAATACGTTCTTACGGAAAACGCACTGGGTCATTAATCACGAAAGGTGCCATAAATGCAAAAGATAAAGATAAAAAAAGATACATACATACATAAACTCACGCCTTCATTCCCAAAGTAGGGTAGGCAGAGCTACCGAATTACCAGCAACTCTAAAACCTTGTTAAAAAAAAGATAAAAGATTTTTATTCCGAAACCGTGTCCCCAAACAATATATATGCAGGTATTTATGTCCAGAAATGTATAAAAGGTGTGATTTTACCATTTATAAGGCATCATGAAGGACATGTGTTGTTTTGGTCCTGCACATTATGCCCGAGACTCGCAGGGAGTTTCTGGCTTCCAACAAAGTGCAATATCTGCCCAAAGATATGAACCCCCGAACTGTCCATAGCTACGACCCATCGAGCGGTATTGGGCATTAGTTAAAGCAGAGCTGCGTAACAACTGTGCTCCAGCAACAACAGATTTTAAAAATAAGTGGAAAAACCCGCCAACAAAGTCACCGAGATAACTGTGCAAAACTTAATGGCAGGCTCTATAGGAATAAATACTTTTACGGTCTCATTTACTTGAAACTTCGAAGAAATGCTCTGCAATGCTAATAATGAGACACTTATTTAAGCAATTACTGAAATTCAACCCCTAGAGGAGTAAAAGGGGGATGGAAAATATATATAGAAAATTTATTTTTATGGTTTGTTAAATCATTCTCCCGAACTCATTATTTCTTTGTATTAAATTTTCCGTTCGCATTTTTCCCCGAACGCGATATTACCTAATTTTATTTTTCACCATTCGATTTTATTACAGTCGCTTTTTATGTTGTTCGACTTTTTTCCCAGTCGGTTTTTTTCCCGTTCGATTTCTATCTCAGTCGCACTTTTCCCAAAAGTATTTACATCGTAATTCGTAGGTAGGTTTAGGTTATGTTAGTTTTGCATCAGGCCCGAAGGGCCAAACCACCCAGAAATAGGAGCTCGACAAATTGGAACGGGAAAAACACGACCGTGAAAATATGGTGGTAGGAAAAGAAGCGACTGGATACTTAAAACTCGCAAGGGTAAAAACACGAATGTAAAAATAAACCGCCGGAAGAAAAGAAACTGTTAATTATCACTTTCGGGGAAAAACGCGATAAGAAAATTAGCTTCAAAGAAAAAATACGTTTGGGAAAGTCATCTAACAAATCATTTTTATGATCAAGTGCAATGAAAATAATGAGTGACGTATTTTAGTGATAGCTAGAGTTAGGACATTTGGTGGCTAATCGTGGTTCTAGAATCCATGGAGTCGCTGTTTCCTATTTATTATAATATAAAACATACCACTTTGACTTTGACCTTCGGTTTTTACTAAATTTTGAAATTAATTTATTAATTAAAGACCGTATCGTGAATTATGGAAACAAGTTTGAATAGCTCTAAAAAAAAAGTTACAATATTTTATCTGGTCTGTCATATGTCAATCTGTTAAGCATATAGTCAAATATTAAAACTGATTATAAAAAATAGTATAATTCCTACACACTGCAAGATGAAGGGTCTCTCAGAGAAAAAACGACTTTCAATTGTGACCAAATATTGTAAAGAATCTGGGGACCGATTTTTGACTTTCGAGCGCTCGATTTCAAAAGCGAGCGGTAGAAAATATTCGAATGCGAAAATTTTTCACGATTTATTTTCGAATGGTCCCAAATTCCATATTTTTGAGATTCTCACTCGAAACTGAGGGATTGACTAAATAGTAATGTTAAGTTGGAACTTGTTTCATTATACGCAGAAAGTCGATGTTTTACCGGTTTTTTTAATTCATATTTTAATTGCGAATAAATGTGTGAAGCTAACAAAATATGAAATCATAACAAGCAATTTAATATTTCAGTGTCAATAAGATTTTTTTACGCTTATTTTACAAATTCTTGACTGGTTATAAATGTAGGAAAAATGAAACGCTTTCTCGTCTGTGGATGTCTTGTCTATGGCATTGTGCTAGGTTTGTATATGCTTCGTGTGTATATACCCAACAGATTTGAAAAATGTCAAATTATACTTTCTATCGATAGAATTCAAAACGAATGCCACAGACCACTCGTGTTCATATTTTCTATCGCTCGCAAGTCAAAAATACCATTTCATTGTTTTTTGTCACTTTCGAGTGAAACTTTCGAGCGCTCGAAAGTCAAAAATCGGTCCCCTGGTATGACTATGAGAAAGATTGCTTCAGAGGAAGGGGTTAGCCTGAAAGCTGTTTACAATACGATAAAAAGGTTTGGTATGAATAATACTTTAAAAGATTTACCTGGTCGAGGTAGAAAACGAGGCCCTTCAAGTCCTAATTTAGACAAAAAGATATGCGAACATTTTTCCCAAAAAAAAGAGGTATCGATTCGGGATTGTGTGAAAAAATTTCGTACTTCTATTGCAATGGTTCAGCGTGCCAAGGAGCGTAACTTGCTTGTAACGTACAAAAAGCAAAAACAGCCTAAACGCAGCAAAACCCAGGAGTCTTCTGTCAAAACTCGGGCTCGGAAGTTGTACGACCAAGTCTTAACTAAAAATTAACAATGTATTATAATGGACGATGAAACCTATGTCAAACTTGACTATAAAACCCTACCCGGACCGCAGTTTTACACCGTAATAAAAGGAACGAAGGTCTCTAAAGAGGACAAATCCATTTTTTGCGAAAAATTTGGGAAAAAAGTGATGGTTTGGCAAGCTATTTGTCAATGCGAATGAAAACATCTCCGTTTTTTGTAACGGGAAACTTAAATTCGGATGTGTACAAGAAGGAATGCCTTCAAAAGCGGGTACTACCACTGATTCGAAAGCACAGGGGTCGTACATTATTCTGGCCCGATTTAGCTGCGTGTCACTATGCTCGCCATGTGTTGAACTGGTATCGAGTGAATAATGTCGAATTTGTCGCGAAATCATTAAATCCTCCGAATTGCCCTGAGATCAGGCCCATCGACAAATTTTGGGCTCTGATGAAGGCAAGGCTACGAAAACAAGCTAAACCAACAGATAACATCGACCAATTCAAAAAAGACTGGATCCGTACCCAAAAAACTTTCAAAACAGTCGATGTCCAAGGGCTAATGAAGAGCATCAAAAGCAAAGTGAGAAAACTGGCAAAGGGGGTCAATAAATAACTAAAAGAAGCTTTTATGATTCACTTAGAAGATCTAAGATTCGCGTATTTTAAGTAGTTTTTTTTGTAATAAAAAGTATTTATTCAGATTACACCATTTTATTTGTTTCCATAATTAACGATACGGTCCTTAAACCGCTAAACCAATTTAAATCTTTTTTGTATGGAGGATCTATCTTTGCTATATAAACTTTGCTTACAAGCAAATATTAGAACGTACGCAATAAATTAACTAAGACTGTATTAATTTGATTTTGAAATATGACCATACTTAAGGTCAAAATCAGTGTCAGTAAAGTAATCAAAAAGTAAAGGTGACTGTGAGCGAGACCCTACGATGATTACAACCAAAATCCAGGAACAGCTAGTAAGTGAATGAAAAACAAAAGTATCTAAAAGATAATGTAACTGACCTTAAATCAATTTCTTCATAAAACGGTTCAAAAAAGTCCGTATCGTCATAAGTCGATTGTTGAGAACCAAACGAGGCTGAAGAATATTCCAAGCGTCTTGCAAGACTGGAAAGGATGTTCAGCGAATTGATTTCGCAAAAAGAGCCGCTTGATAAACAACACGGTTCTGTCTCAACTAACATAAAATAATTTTTAGGATTTATCAATGGTTTGTGTGGCCGCTTACTGCCGCGCGGTACGTTACTCCGCTCAGACGCCAATCGAGATCGGTACATACATGAAAGAGAATTCTCTGTTTCAGTGTCATCTTCAAAGTATTCTTCAAAAAAAATATTGCTAATATTTAAACGTAAGGCTCGTTTTAATTCCGAAATGCTGACGTCACTTTCAGAATTATAGATATACACAGTTGATTTGGAGCTTAATCCGACACTCGAACCATCGCTAACCATGGTAGAAATTTTCACAAACAAAAGACTCTGGCTTTCAGAAAGGTTTCCCATATTCATTAATGATTGTTGCAAAGATTTTGCACTTGTAGGTTGTTTAATGTGGGAAGATATGCACATAACACTTCCCACAGTTACTTTGATTCCTTCGTTATCGGTAAAAACTCCTGCCTTAACCCCCGGAATACACTCGTTCGGGCAAGGACAAAATGAAGAAATATCAGGCGAAGTGACTCTAATCTTTACATAACTGTGTTTAAATCTTATTTTCTTTTTATCACAACCACAAGCCGCGTCACACTTGTCCGTCTTAACTATTTCTTGGATCTCCTCTTGGATTCCAACCGCAGCAGCGGCAGCACCGCCCAATCTTGCCGCCGTCGATTTCTTAATACTTTTCGGCCCCGTTTTCTTGTCTTTAAACGTTTTAGCTTCGGACGCAGTGACCACTTCTGGCAAACCTGCCGCTAATATCGCTTTTTTTACCATTTCTTTTTCCGAAGGAGTACCTCCTTCTGGCATAGGCAACCCGGCTTCTGCAAGTTCCCTCAGTATTTTTGATTTTTCTGATTTAGTTTTTCCAGACAGTGATAGCCCTGCCAACCTGTCTTTTTTGGTCTTAACATCTTCATCTTGAATTCTTTTAGCCATTGCTTTTTCCGAAGACGTCATATCATCTGGCAGCGGTAATCCTGCTTGAATTTGTCCTCTTAATATATTTTCCTTTTCCTCTGGACTCTTACCTTTGAGAGACAATAGTAAATCTGCAGGTTTTGTTTCTCCTGGGGGTGTTGTTTTCGCTGGTGCTTCAGAAAGAACTTTCTTAAAAATTTCTTTTTCTGAAGGCGTTCGGCCCTCGGGAATCGGAACTCCAGCTGCCAGCATTTTTTTCAAAATGTTTTCTTTCTGTGCCGGGGACTTTCCGTCTAAAGGAGTAAATATTCCTGCTGCCGATTTTGACGCCTTTATTTTATTGATCATAGCTTTTTCTGATGGTGTGCGGCCTTCTGGGAGCTCCAGGCCTGCATCCTTCATCTTCCTTAATATGATTTCTTTTTGCTCAGGTGTTTTCCCTTCCAGCGGAGTAATGATGCCAGTTTCTTGAGCTTTCCTATACTTTTCTTTCATAGCGGGCGTTATTGGTTTAGGAGGAAGCCCTAAATCTTTTAATACCTTATTTTTCAAGTCTTTCGAAGACTGCGTTGTTCCTTCGGGCAACGGTAAGCCAGCTAGCGCTCGGCCCCTTAATATTTTTTCCTTTTCCTCAGGAGTTTTGCCTTCCAATGGTGTCAGTAAACCTGCTATTTTGGCTTTGGCCAGTCTCGCTGCTGCTGATGGGGATTTCGGAGTTAGTGATACGTACCCAGTTTCATCTTTAATTTTATCAATTAACGCTTTTTCTGATGGAGTTCTACCTTCAGGGAGAGGTAAGCCAGCGATAGCTCTGCGTCTTATAATTTTTTCCTTTTCTTCGGGTGTTTTACCATCGAGAGGTGTAATTACCCCTTGCGCTTCTTTTGAAAGGCTCTTCAGAATTTTTTCTTTCTCTTTTGAAGTTTTTCCTTCTAACCCAGAAATACCTACTGATTTGTTTTTTGTTGGCTTTTCTGCGGGAGGCTCGCTTCCTCTCTCGGATTCAGGTGTTAACAGATCGCAAATACATTCGTCAGCTGGGCCTTTACCCTCAGTTATGACCTTAGCTGTTTTTTCTTCAAGTGCTGCTCTTACTTTTGGGGGAAGCGCCGGTGGACCAACCTGGGGACGTTGTCCCGACCTGATTTGATCAATAAGTGCTCTATCAGACGCTGTTTTTCCTATTGGAAGTGGAAGTCCTCTGTCGGCGAGAGCTTGAAGTATTTCTTTCTTTCGCCCTGGGGTTTTTCCATCTAGTGAAGTTAGCAAACCAGCCGCTTTGGCTTTGCGTAGTTTTTCTGAAGCAGATTTTGCTGCAGATGCAGCCGACTTAACTTCGCCTTGAATTTTGTTGATCAGTGCTTTTTCTGACGCCGTCCTGCCTTCTGGCAGCGGTAATCCTTTTCCAATCAATTTCCTGAGAATAACTTCTTTTTGTTCGGGTGTTTTACCCTCTAACGGAGTAAGCACTCCTGCAATGAGTGCCCTTTTTTGTAATTCTCTATCTGCGGCAGTTTTTGGTTCCGGTGGCAGCCCAAGATCCATTCTGACTTTGTTAATGAGTGCCTTTTCGGACGGTGTTTTCCCTTCAGGCAAAGGTATTCCGTGAAGAGCCAGGTTGCGAAGTATTTTTTCCTTTTGTTCCGGTCCCTTGCCTGCTAAAGGTGTTAGCAACCCTGCTGCTCGTGCTTTACGTATTTTTTCTGAAGGAATACCAGTCAAAGATATCTCAGGCTTAGCGCCAGCTTGAATGGTTTGAATAAGTGCTTTCTCGGATGGTGTTTTACCTTCCGGCAGAGGGATACCAGCCTGAGCAAGACCTCGAAGTATTTTTTCTTTTTGTTCTGGTGTTTTACCTTCTAAAGGTGTAATAAGTCCAGCAGCTAGTGCATTTGCGTACTTTTTCTTGTCTGCGTCTGTTGTGGGCGTGGGAGGCAATCCAAGATCTTTTCTTACTTTTTCAATAAGTTTTTGTTCAGACGGCGTCTTTCCTTCAGGTAAAGGTATTCCGGTTTGAGCTAGACCGCGAAGTATTTTTTCTTTCTGTTCAGCTGTTTTTCCATCTAATGGAGTAAGGAAGCCTGCTGCTTTGGCTTTTGCCAGTTTTTCTGGCGGGATGCCTTTAAGAGACAAGGCAGGTTTAGTTTCACCTTTAATTTTTTGAATGAGTGCTTTTTCAGACGCCGTTTTGCCTTCTGGCAAAGGTATACCGGCCTGAGCAAGATCTCGAAGTATTTTTTCTTTCTGTTCTGATGTTTTTCCATCTAGTGGAGTTAGCAAACCAGCAGCTTTGGCTTTTGCCAGTTTAGATGGCGAGATGCCTTTATATTCGATAGGTATAGCATCACCTTGGATTTTTTTAATAAGTGCTTTTTCGGAAGCTGTTTTACCTTCTGGCAGAGGTAAACCGGTCTGAGCAAGACCACGAAGTATTTTTTCTTTTTGTTCTAGTGTTTTACCTTCTAATGGTGTAATTAGTCCAGCAGATAGTGCACTTGCGTAGTTATTTTTGTCTGCGTCTGTTGTGGGCCTGGGTGGCAATCCGAGATCATTTCTAACTTTGTCAATAAGTTTTTGTTCAGACGGTGTTTTTCCTTCTGGTAATGGTATACCGGCCTGAGCAAGACCACGAAGTATTTTCTCTTTCTGTTCTGGTGTTTTTCCATAAAGTGGAGTAAGCAAACCAGCCGCTTTGACTTTTGCCAGTTTAGATGGTGAGATGCCTTTAAGGGATATGGCAGGTTTAGTTTGACCTTGAATTTTCTGTATAAGCGCTTTCTCAGAAGCTGTTTTGCCTTCTGGTAAAGGTATACCGGCCTGTGCAAGACCACGAAGTATTTTTTCTTTTTGTTCTGGTGTTTTACCTTCTAAAGGTGTAATCAGTCCAGCAGCTAGTGCATTTGCGTACTTCTTCTTAACTGCATCTGTTGTGGGCGTGGGAGGCAATCCAAGGTCTTTTCTTACCTTTTCAATTAGATTCTGTTCAGATGGTGTCTTTCCTTCCGGTAAAGGTATTCCGGTTTGAGCGAGACCACGAAGTATTTTTTCTTTCTGTTCTGGTGTCTTGCCATCTAGAGTTGTAAGAAGCCCTGCTGCTTTGGCTTTGGCCACTTTTTCTCGCGGAATCCCTTTAAGAGACAGCGCAAGTTTAGTTTTACCCAAAATATTATCGATAAGCGCTTTCTCAGAATCCGTTTTGCCCTCTGGCAAAGGTATACCGGCCTGAGCAAGACCTAGAAGTATTTTTTCTTTCTGTTCTGGTGTTTTTCCATATAATGGAGTTAGCAAACCAGCCGCTTTGGCTTTTGCCAATTTAGATGGTGAGATGCCTTTAAGAGATAATGCAGGTTTAGTTTCACCTTTAATTTTCTGAATGAGTGCTTTTTCAGAAGCCGTTTTGCCTTCTGGCAAAGGTATACCGGCCTGAGCAAGATCCCGAAGTATTTTTTCTTTCTGTTCTGATGTTTTTCCATCTAGTGGAGTGAGCAAACCAGCAGCTTTGGCTTTTGCCAGTTTAGATGGCGAGATGCCTTTATATTCGATAGGTATAGCATCACCTTGGATTTTCTGTATAAGCGCTTTTTCAGAAGCTGTTTTGCCTCCTGGTAAAGGTATACCGGCTTGTGCAAGACAACGAAGTATTTTTTCTTTTTGTTCTGATGTTTTACCTTCTAAGGGTGTTATTAGTCCAGCAGCTAGTGCATTTGCGTACTTTTTCTTGTCTTCGTCTGTTGTGGGCGTGGGAGGCAATCCGAGATCGTTTCTTACTTTTTCAATCAGTTTTATTTCAGATGGTGTCTTTCCTTCCGGTAAAGGTATTCCGGTTTGAGCAAGACCACGAAGTATGTTTTCTTTCTGTTCAGGTGTTTTACCATCTAGAGTTGTAAGAAGCCCTGCTGCTTTGGCCTTGGCCACTTTTTCTGGCGGAATCCCTTTAAGAGACACCGCAAGTTTAATTTTACCCAATATATTATCGATAAGCGCTTTCTCAGAAGCCGTTTTGCCCTCTGGCAAAGGTATACCGGCCTGTGCAAGACCACGAAGTATTTTTTCTTTTTGTTCTGGTGTTTTACCTTCTAAAGGTGTAATCAGTCCAGCAGCTAGTGCATTTGCGTACTTTTTCTTGTCTTCGTCTGTTGCGGGCGTGGTAGGCAATCCGAGATCTTTTCTTACTTTTTCAATCAGTTTTATTTCAGATGGTGTCTTTCCTTCCGGTAAAGGTATTCCGGTTTGAGCGAGACCGCGAAGTATTTTTTCTTTCTGTTCAGGTGTTTTGCCATCTAGAGTTGTAAGAAGCCCTGCTGCTTTGGCTTTGGCTACTTTTTCTGGCGGAATCCCTTTAAGAGACAGCGCAAGTTTAGTTTTACCCAAAATATTATCGATAAGCGCTTTCTCAGAATCCGTTTTGCCCTCTGGCAAAGGTATACCGGCCTGAGCAAGACCTCGAAGTATTTTTTCTTTCTGTTCTGGTGTTTTTCCATATAATGGAGTTAGCAAACCAGCCGCTTTGGCTTTTGCCAATTTAGATGGTGAGATGCCTTTAAGAGATAATGCAGGTTTAGTTTCACCTTTAATTTTCTGAATGAGTGCTTTTTCAGAAGCCGTTTTGCCTTCTGGCAAAGGTATACCGGCCTGAGCAAGATCCCGAAGTATTTTTTCTTTCTGTTCTGATGTTTTTCCATCTAGTGGAGTTAGCAAACCAGCAGCTTTGGCTATTGCCAGTTTAGATGGCGAGATGCCTTTATATTCGATAGGTATAGCATCACCTTGGATTTTCTGTATAAGCGCTTTTTCAGAAGCTGTTTTGCCTTCTGGTAAAAGTATGCCGGCCTTTGCAAGACCACGAAGTATTTTTTCTTTTTGTTCTGGTGTTTTACCTTCTAAGGGTGTAATTAGTCCAGCAGCTAGTGCATTTGCGTACTTTTTCTTGTCTTCGTCTGTTGTGGGCGTGGGAGGCAATCCAAGATCGTTTCTTACTTTTTCAATTAGTTTTTGTTCTGATGGTGTCTTTCCTTCCGGTAAAGGTATTCCGGCTTGAGCGAGACCGCGAAGTATTTTTTCTTTCTGCTCAGGTGTTTTGCCATCTAGAGTTGTAAGAAGCCCTGCTGCTTTGGCCTTGGCCACTTTTTCTGGCGGAATCCCTTTAAGAGACACCGCAAGTTTAGTTTTACCCAAGATTTTATCGATTAGCGCTTTCTCAGAAGCCGTTTTGCCCTCCGGCAAAGGTATACCGGCCTGAGCAAGAGCACGAAGTATTTTTTCTTTTTGTTCTGGTGTTTTACTTTCTAAAGGTGTAATCAGTCCAGCAGCTAGTGCATTTGTGTACTTCTTTTTGTCTGCTTCTGTTATGGGCCCGGGTGGCAATCCAAGGTCTTTTCTTACTTTTTCAATTAGTTTTTGCTCAGACGGTGTTTTTCCTTCGGGTAAAGGTATTCCGGTTTGAGCGAGACCGCGAAGTATTTTTTCTTTCTGTTCAGGTGTTTTGCCATCTAGAGTTGTAAGAAAGCCTGCTGCTTTGGCCTTGGCTACTTTTTCTGGCGGAATCCCTTTAAGAGACAGCGCAAGTTTAGTTTTACCCAAAATATTATCGATAAGCGCTTTCTCAGAAGCCGTTTTGCCCTCTGGCAAAGGTATACCGGCCTGAGCAAGAGCACGAAGTATTTTTTCTTTTTGTTCTGGTGTTTTACCTTCTAAAGGTGTAATAAGTCCAGCAGCTAGTGCATTTGCGTACTTTTTCTTGTCTTCGTCTGTTGTGGGCGTGGGAGGCAATCCAAGATCTTTTCTTACTTTTTCAATCAGTTTTATTTCAGATGGTGTCTTTCCTTCCGGTAAAGGTATTCCGGTTTGAGCGAGACCGCGAAGTATTTTTTCTTTCTGTTCAGGTGTTTTGCCATCTAGAGTTGTAAGAAGCCCTGCTGCTTTGGCCTTGGCCACTTTTTCCGGCGTAATTCCTTTAAGAGACAGCGCAAGTTTAGCTTTACCTATAATATTATCGATAAGCGCTTTCTCAGAAGCCGTTTTGCCCTCTGGCAAAGGTATACCGGCCTGAGCAAGAGCACGAAGTATTTTTTCTTTTTGTTCTGGTGTTTTACCTTCTAAAGGTGTAATAAGTCCAGCAGCTAGTGCATTTGCGTACTTTTTCTTGTCTTCGTCTGTTGTGGGCGTGGGAGGCAATCCAAGATCTTTTCTTACTTTTTCAATCAGTTTTATTTCAGATGGTGTCTTTCCTTCCGGTAAAGGTATTCCGGTTTGAGCGAGACCGCGAAGTATTTTTTCTTTCTGTTCAGGTGTTTTGCCATTTAGAGTTGTAAGAAGCCCTGCTGCTTTGGCCTTGGCCACTTTTTCTGGCGGAATCCCTTTAAGAGACACCGCAATTTTAGTTTTACCCAAGATATTATCGATAAGCGCTTTCTCAGAAGCCGTTTTGCCCTCTGGCAAAGGTATACCGGCCTGAGCAAGAGCACGAAGTATTTTTTCTTTTTGTTCAGGGTTTTTACCTTCTAAAGGTGTAATCAGTCCAGCAGCTAGTGCATTTGCGTACTTTTTCTTGTCTGCGTCTGTTGTGGGCGTGGGAGGCAAACCGAGATCTTTTCTTACTTTTTCAATTAGTTTTTGTTCAGATGGTGTCTTTCCTTCCGGTAAAGGTATTCCGGTTTGAGCGAGACCGCGAAGTATTTTTTCTTTCTGTTCAGGTGTTTTGCCATCTAGAGTTGTAAGAAGCCCTGCTGCTTTGGCCTTTGCCACTTTTTCTGGCGGTATCCCTTTAAGAGACACCGCAATTTTAGTTTTACCCAAGATATTATGGATAAGCGCTTTCTCAGAAGCCGTTTTGCCCTCTGGCAAAGGTATACCGGCCTGAGCAAGACCACGAAGTATTTTTTCTTTTTGTTCAGGGTTTTTACCTTCTAAAGGTGTAATCAGTCCAGCAGCTAGTGCATTTGCGTACTTTTTCTTGTCTGCGTCTGTTGTGGGCGTGGGAGGCAAACCGAGATCTTTTCTTACTTTTTCAATTAGTTTTTGTTCAGATGGTGTCTTTCCTTCCGGTAAAGGTATTCCGGTTTGAGCGAGACCGCGAAGTATTTTTTCTTTCTGTTCAGGTGTTTTGCCATCTAGAGTTGTAAGAAGCCCTGCTGCTTTGGCCTTGGCCACTTTTTCCGGCGTAATTCCTTTAAGAGACAGCGCAAGTTTAGCTTTACCTATAATATTATTGATAAGCGCTTTCTCAGAAGCCGTTTTGCCCTCTGGCAAAGGTATACCGGCCTGAGCAAGACCTCGAAGTATTTTTTCTTTCTGTTCCGGGGTTTTTCCATCAAGTGGAGTTAGCAAACCAGCCGCTTTGGCTTTTGCCAGTTGAGATGGTGAGATGCCTTTAAGAGATATGGCAGGTTTAGTTTCACCTTTAATTTTCTGAATAAGCGCTTTCTCAGAAGCCGTTTTGCCTTCTGGCAAAGGTATCCCGGCCTGAGCAAGACCTCGAAGTATTTTTTCTTTCTGTTCTGTTGTTTTTCCATAAAGTGGAGTTAGTAAACCAGCCGCTTTGGCTTTTGCCAGTTTAGATGGTGAGATGCCTTTAAGAGATATGGCAGGCTTTGTTTCACCTTGAATTTTTTGAATTAGCGCTTTCTCAGAAGCCGTTTTGCCTTCTGGCAAAGGTATACCGGCCTGAGTTAGACCTCGAAGTATTTTTTCTTTTTGTTCCGATGTCTTGCCATCTAGTGGTGTAAGCAAACCCGCTGCTTTAGCTTTGGCAAATTTATCTGCCGGTAGGCCTAGTTCTTTCTTTACTTTTTCTATAAGTTTCTTTTCAGACTCTGTTTTCCCCTCAGGTAAAGGTAAGCCGCTCTGAGCTAATCCACGGATTATCTTCTCCTTCTGCTCTGGTGTTTTTCCGTCTAAAGTAGTTAAGAAGCCTGCTGCTCGTGCCTTTCGCTGTTTTTGCGATAGTGTTCCACCCATAGATATTTGGGGCTTAAGGCCTGAAGGTGCCCTTATTCCAACTGCTTTTGATTTTACCGATTTCGTCTTTGGAACGCCTTTGATTTTAGCGATTATTGATTTTTCTGATGGGGTTCGCCCTTCTGGTAGTTCGATCCCCAAGTCTTGCAACCCTTGTAAAATTTTCTCCTTGTCAGCTTTAGATTTCCCTTCTAATGGTTGGAGTAGACCAAGTTTCACGGCTTTATCATGCTTTGCTCTCTCTGCTGCATTTTTTGGTTCCGGAGGTAATCCAAGCTCCTTTCTTACCTTTGCAAGTATTTCAATATCAGAAGGAGTTTTCCCTTCTGGCAAAGGTAAACCCATATTCGCCAGTCCTCTTATTATGTTTTCTTTTTTATCCGCTGATTTTCCGGTCAAATCTGTTAACAAACCAGCTGCCTTGGCCTTTTTCAAGTTTTCCTGTCTCATTGACTTCATACTTGTGGTTTCTACTCCTACTGCAACTTGTGATTTTCGTTGTTCAGCCAGTTTTCGTTCCTCTTTTGCAAGATGACCACACAAAACGCAGTTACAGTTATCACAATTTTTCTTTTTGTAGCAATCATAAAGGCCTTTCATTACTTCAAACATAGCGTCAGAATTACACGAGCAGCAACAGGACTCCTCTGCAGTGCTCAGCTGGCATCGATAAATTCTAAACGGCTCTTGCATAATGGGATGTTTAAAGACGCGTTGCCATTCCGGCGGCAAAGTGTTCGGGTTCAGTGTAACTGTATTGACAATAAAATTAGTTCGATAAGGACTGTTTCCGTTGAAATTTGCATCGGAAAGGCGTTTCTTTATATTTTCCTTTTTTTCTTTAACAGTGTGATTAATTTCTGGTGTACTGCGTTTTTTCGCCGGTATTTCTAAAAAATCTTGGGTAGAAAACGAGCGTGCATTTTTCTGAAAGGCTACGTTCTCGCGCTTTGTCGTCCATGTTTTGGTATCTTTGTATGTTTCTGCAGTCATTACATTATTTACGGGACATGGGACTTCTTCGTTATTTTCTTGCAAACTCTCATAATATGTTTCATTCAATGCACGCGCTGGTTTATTCGGACGCCTCACACTTTTCATGTCTCTTCTGCACTTTTGTTTACTTTCGTTGTTTTCTAACGTATTCTTTTTCGGTTGGTAGCGCTGATAGATTACCGCTATCTCGTCTGCCATTATTGCTTTTCAGTGTCCGATATGGTTCATTTCAAATTGACTTTGAGCTTGTTTTTTTCAGTTGATTTTAATCTGCATATGAACATATAGAAAAGTCATCAATCGAAAAAATGGGTGTAAATACATTATCTTCTATATAATAAAAATGAATCGCTAAATGTGTTGCTAAGCGCAAAACTCGAGAACGGCTGAACCGATTCGACTGATTTATTTTTTGTTGTGTTTGTCATTGTCAGGACAAGGTTTTTATGAAAGAAAATCCACCGGGAAAGTCAGAACTTTGCAGCGGGGCGAAGCCGCTGGCGGGCCGCTAGTATCAAATAATTTTACTAGCCCAACATAACCCTTAACATAGCTAGCAAACATAAGCCTTACCACCAGAAGAAAAATTGATAAATACCAGTAAGGGTAAGTTCCTTACTCGTATTAATGTTATATTGTCATTATCGTGCTGTTATAATATAATGAACTGTACCTATGTACTCTTATTTATTTTTTACGGTAAGTACCGATTGATCAAATTCAACGTATTATACGAAGTTTTTTAGAAATTATTTGACAAAATCATGGAATAAAAATATTTAATAATCAACTTTTCCTGTTTTATCGACTTGAAAAATCAGAAACAATTGAGACCTTTAGTTTCCCATATTATAGAGTAAAAAACACACGATCAAAGTTTAACAAAAAAATTAAGGTTACTTTGATACCACCACAGATCACAGAAACAAGGGAGATATGTCATGAACGCCAATTCGTACAAGACCCGGTGTCGCCACTTTTAAACATGTGTGCGTCTTACGCTTACGCTCTATTAACTACTACAAAAACAACCTCTTCATAATTGGTTACAGCTTACGAACTAAAAACGCCGTAACATAGTTTTGATAGTAGCAGAAAATTAAGCTTTATACTAAGTTCTCAAGGTTGAAAAATGCTGAAAGATCGTTTTTTTTTCCATCGTAGTTCAGTCACTGAACGTAAGGTAGCGCTTACTCGTCACTTAGCTGCCATCTATGCGACGAGTAATTAATTAGTTCCTCAGAGCTAGATGGCGCCAAGATAGTAGTCCCTATGTTCAGCAGGTTAAGGACTACCCACACACAGCGACATCTAGTTATACTTTTTTCAAGAGGTGTGCGTTTCTCTCCTGTCGTCCACTTAGGGATGCCACAAGGAATGTTTCAAAATATATCGATAAACAATTCAAACTTGTTTGCAACGTTAATATAGGTACTATTCAATTTACAGGCAATAAGTACAATTTTTATTATTTTACTACTAGGTTAATACAATTACATCATTTAAACTTAATATATTATTGTTAGAATAGAATAATATTTTATTAGCAACAATACGGTTTGCGTAAAATTGATACATAAGATTTTAAATTTGGAACGATACCTATATTAGAACGTAACGAAAAATGGCCGAATTTCTTTGGTTCAATTTTTTGGAGCTGTTTAAGATTTTCGTTTTGATTAGTACATAAAAGTCTAAATTGTAAACTTGGACTTTATGATGTTAATACAAATATACTAATAAAATGGGTTCGGTTGAGTGTCACGTCACAAGATCTCAGTTTGGGACAAACCAGTAGTTTACCGACTTGATTATGTAAACTTTATTTCATAAATGGTACAAATTACTTAAAACAGAAAGATAGACTTAATACTTGGGGCAATCTCTACCATCCAACCTTTAGGCTTGAATCCTTTCAAGAGTGAGTCGGCGCGAGCTGTCAATCAGCGCTGTGTGCAAACACAGCTCAATACTGAGCCAGAGCCCTTTGCCTTTGTGGTTGGTTAATTTATTTTTATCTTAATTGTATGATTTGCCTACTTATATTTGAATTGCTAGAGTCCTTCGTCGTTCGTTAATATTGTAAAGAAAATTTAATTTTGTATAACGTGAAAATTTGTTAAAATTATTTTTCTTCTGTTTTAAGCGTGTCGTGGTAGTGATAAATAACTAGAACTATTAACACATTGAATTCTATTGATAGCTGTAGAATAAGTCATTTATCGATAGTCGATAGAAATCACGTCAACACAACTTTCACAACCTTACGCTCTGAAATCCATTCAAATATAAAATATTCATTTAAAAATATAAATAATGCTTAAAAACAAAATTTACCGGTGGTAAGTTATGCCCTTTGATTTTATATTAACGTTTGTATTTCGATTTTTGCACACTTTCACGCTACATCCAGTCATTTTATCATTTAAACGGAGCTTCTATACTGACAGCGTTCAGTGAGTGACTGTGTCAACGCTTGACACGCCTCGTGCCGATATGGTCAATTTGACCATATCGAGGCGACACGAACCACGCCCCCATAACATATCTCCCTTGTTTCTGTGATCTGTGGATACCACTAAATATTTGAATGAATATGTATGTATATAACGGGTGATAACAAAAAAATGAGAATTATTTGCAAGGGTGTAAAAAAATAATTGTGTAACATTTTATAATTTTTTCATAGTAAGGGTTATAATCAGAGCTCGGCGGGAGTGAGCCATTTTTACGTCATTAATGTCAAGTGTAGATATTAATATAGATACGCCTTAAACTAAATAATAAAAAAAAAACATTTATTAATATAATTAATTTACAAATCGAGTGGGTTATTTTATTTGTTATTGTAATAAATAATATTATAAGTTTTTCTATATTTTCAATTTTCTACGCATTTCTTCTTGAGTTTAATATCCACTTATCGGTAGAAAAAGATCTTCCTATATCCACTGAAGTGAGTGGAGTAAAATTGTACAGTCACCAGCAATAATATATTATCAAACATTGGCCGCAAAAATATCAGACACGTCTTTATTACTACAGGTATAAGAACGTGTCAGATATTTTTCCGCCCAATATTACATAATATATTAGAAAGGCGACTGTACCTACAGTAAAAGAGTGTCCACATCTGTTCCTAAAACTAGGTTTGCTACAAAAGCTTGCTATAAAATTCATTATTGTTTTGATGGCGACGTAAAGATCGTAGCAGAATGGCAGCCTAAATAAAATATTGTTTTTAGTTATTAAATTACACCACATCTACCATTGAATGACAAGGTACGTCCATGTTATGCAAACTCTGAAAACAGCTCGCCCCAGCCGAGCTCTGGTTATAATACACATTTAACTATTTACAAAATTATTAATGCACGTTACGATAGGGCCCGTGATCAGCTGTTCGACGCAGTTTTGACATAATGCCCGAACAAGCCCGTTGGACGGCATATTTGTCCATTTTTCGCACACAGGTTTTGATTCTTTTTATCAGTTGGGCACAATTTTCTGCTTCCCAATTTATTTTGTAAACCAAACTGCTCAAAAAACCAGATTTTTTTTCGATCTGCCGACATTGTGGAAGGTTTTTGGGATTTCGGATTTTCGGTACAAATGGCACATTATGGGAGTCTAGGAATTGCAATGTTTTTTTGGCGTAATACGACGATGCCTTATCTGGCCAAAACACATATTCTCCATCAGGGCGATGTTGGCGATTAAATGGTATAAGTATTTTTTTCAAGCATTCACTCTATGAGAGTTTAGGATTAACTGCTAAACCACTAGGTTTGAACCACAGTTTTGACACACCTTTATCGGAAAAAGCCACATAAAGCATAATTTTTTGCTCAAACTTGTGCTTATACTTGTGTTTTATATTGTCTGGTGATGTTGAAATTTTGCTGGTATAGTACCGATCATTTCCAGGTAGGTATATGGGTTTTGCTCAAAGGGAAATAACTTTCATCATCCAAAATAAACGATTTTCCTTTGTAATTTGTAACCATCCCGCGGCATTGTGACATAATGTTACATTTTTGCTGATCGGTGTATTACGGTGCCCTTATCTTCTTGCGGCACTCCAAACCCACCTTTTTTAAAGACCGGCAAATGTACGGTTGAAAACATTTAAATATTTTCGCGGCATCTCGTTGGCTCATGGAATCACTATCATTGAAAGTGATATGGAGTGTCTTCAGTCTTCCCTTGGTCATTATTTTAGCTAGTCGGCCGCTACCACGTTTGCGAGTTGTCGTCAAGGATGCAAGAATTCTATATATAGTAGAAACTGTTACATTTTCTTTGGTAAAATGATCTACTGTGTGCTTTTCCCCTTGTTTATATTTTTATTATAAAAATGTACAACGCGTTTTCGCAGAGCTTCTTGTTTCGGCGTCATTTTGACAATTATAAATGATTGAAAAAATGAAACAAATAAAAATCAAGAATATCAAAAGACGTACAAATTACATCTTGAACAATTTTTTGTCTATGGCAATAGTATTTTTTTTAAGACTAGGTACTGAAAATGATTCTCATTTTTTTGTTATCACTCGTTAGTATACATTGTGTACAAGTAAAGCTTATATTGCGTTTTGTTTTTTATCTTGCTATTGCATTTTCAGAAATTCGATGTTTTGTGGCATTTTGTACATATTAAATTACAAAATTCAAAATAAAAGAAAAAACACATTGGGTGCGTAAAGAAAAAAACTTAGAGAAACGTACCCAACATAATAATATATCAGATAGACTTAATGTCTCAAAGGAGAATATTATAGAATTACAAAGTTGTTTAAAAACAAAAAACCGCCTTCAAAAACGCAAAAATAAAGTGGGTTTATGTCAGTCCAACTGAAGACTGGTTATGGTTCAAAATATTGTGAGTTGGTTCAGCCAATCGCGAGGTAATCGCGGACCAACATACATACATACCTACATACATGTCAAACGGAGAACCTCCTTTCCTTGAAGTCAGTTAAAAATTGAATTAAATTATAAGAAAAGCAATTAAATCTGATATTAGATCGTATAATTCAAAAATAATAAAGGATACTCGTACCTACAATAGAAGCAAATAGGGGACTAAAAATATTCATACGTAAAATTAATAAAAATAAGAGTCAAACACATAAATTAAAAAAACAGGAACGGTAGTGTTGTCACAGATCGATGTTGTCTATTGTTGAAGAATTTAATGAAGACTTATATACCTAAGAGTAGTTCTAGAAAAAGTAAATGAGTTTTTGAATACAAAGCGTGTTAAATGTTTGGATTTCAGAAAAAGTAAAAACGTTCATAGATATGCCCAGACCTTTTACATCGAGGCCAAGCCATTTTATTCATTCATTCTTATTAAAGTTAAAAAATATATGTAGGTAAGTACCATCTTTTACTATTACCTGTCTTGTCCAAATGCGACATGCTTCCAGTTTTATAGGTCTTCGAACTATTTGTGTATATTTTATTATAAGTATATATATTAAAATATATTGCAAGAAGAATATTATGACATTCAATTAGTTATGATAATGGTTTTAAAAATATATGCATATACATCAATATTAACACACGACAGTTTGTCCAGTGATATTTTTACTGTAACCTGTGTGTTCGTGATATTGTATCTCTTATCTTATCAAATCGGAGAAAAACTGGAAAAGTAGTAAGTACCCGAAACCGACGTGCGTGCATGACGCGATGTATGAATGTTGAAGAAGCGAAATAAATTTGTCAAGATCTTAGCAAGTTGAAAGAAGTGGTCTCTGCCTACCCCTCTGGGAAACAGGCGTGATTTAATGTATGTATCTTTATCTTATCTTATCTTACAGAATGGCCCTTTCGGATACACTTTGACCCTCTAGGATATTTTGTGCAATTTCCCTCTTACACACTCAGCTGTTCGAATGTGCAGGTTTTCCTCACGATGTTTTTCCTTCACCGTAAGAGCATCGGGTAATGCACTTAAGTTAGAAAAAGTCATTGGTACATGGTGACCGCGGGGGTTCGAACTCGGTACCTTACGACCACGAGTCGACCCCTAAGGCACTAGGCCACCGACGCTCTTGGTGTTGTACCTCACTCACGTACGGAGGATAATAGGCACACCATAATCATCGATAAACATTCGGCCAGTGTTTGGCTCCCTATACGAAACGGTTGGAGACAATCTGTCATACTTACATACATACATACATACATAAACTCACGCCTTCGTTCCCAGAGAGGGGTAGGCAGAGCTACAGAATTACCTACAACTCTAATAGCTTGTTGATAATTCTGTAACCACTTTTTGCACAATTAGGCTAAGATGTTTACCAGCGTATTAGTGACAGGTTGCAAGCCCATCGCCTAACAGTACTACAAGTCTTTATTCCCTTAATCGCCTCTTACGACATCCACGGGAAGACATTGAGTGGCACTATTCTAACCCGGCAACCACGCGGGACTAAACTTGTGCAGAGTAGTGATCAAATGCGATAATCTGGAGCTTGTAACGGGTATGTTAACTTTATCTTGTCTCGATTATTTAATGTTAACGGTATGAGACGTAATTAACTAACCACGAAATGACGATATGGAGAGGGAGCGAACGAAAGCGCGCGCGTTCGTGTTAAGTGGACGCATATATTATCATCAAAATGGAGATTTCTGATCACTTTCATACAAATTATGAAATCCAAAAGCGACATGGAAATTCCTGATCATAAAATAAGGTAATTAAAAAACGTAAGTAGTAGTACATACCTACGCGTCCAACGCGCGCCGAACACAACGCCGAGCGCCTTATGTGTAGGTGTAGCTGCTGTCTCTAAATAATGTTTGTCATTGAGAACGTTTTCCAGGGTGGTACGGCATTAATATGTATGGCTTAAGGTAGGTACATTTTCTTTAAATGTCTATATGTGTCTATATTACATGAATATTTGGGATTCGGAATATTCGGATTTTGAAAATTCGAGTGTGACATTGGGAAAAATATTTCTTGGGATTTGTTCGAGATTATTCGGAATTTTATAAAATTCGCAATAGTGATGATTCGGAGAATTCAAAATCGGCATTAGTGTCTATCGAATTCGGAAAAAAAACGAGATTATGTAGTAACTTACGCGAACACAATTGTGACTTTAAGTTTTTACGTTAACGTTACGTTATTTTCATTGAAACTGTGTTTCTCTTTAAATCTAATTTATTTTGGCATGCATGTAACCTCTTTTTAATTTATTAAGTTTGTAGTTTGTATTATTTAAGTTTTACTTATTAGTTGTGCAATTAACTTTATTTTAATGTAATACACTATTAAAATTGTATTGTGACCACTGTTGGTGAACCATAAACAATTAAATAAATAAATAAAAACCGGGATCCCACAGGACTACGAATTGTCAGTCCCGTCAAATACTGCAACTGCATTCTCCTAATTAAGTAGCTTAACTTCAATCACAAACAACAACGGAATTGCGTCTTTTTTCAAACAAGTTAAGTTTTAAATTCGTATACCAAATTTCAAGGAGATATCCGAGTTCGAAGTTAAGCGACTCGATTGTAAGTAGTTACCCGGACCGTGTGAGTCGGCATACGATGAAATACACATTCATTGACAAAAAATATAGTTTCATGAGCAATTTAATAAACAAATAAATAAATAAATTGTGGTTACAGAATTAACAAGAAGTTTTTAGAGTTGTTGGTAATTCTGTAGCTCTGCCTACCCCACTCTGGGAATGAAGGCGTGAAGGTATGTATGTATGTATGTAATATAAATAAATATCAGGAAACAATCTCACACAAATTGACCTAGTCCCAAACTAAGCTCTCGGCTTGTACTATGGGTATTAGACAACGATAAACATACTTATATAGAGAAATATAAACTTAAATACATAGAAAACACCCATGACTCGGGAACAAATATTCGCGCTCTTCACACAAATATCCGCCCTTATTTAAATCCGGTGACCTATTCGCGTTTTGTTCTGCCCTCCTAAATCGGAGTAAGGCAGCTGTTGTCGCAGACTAACCGGCTTGGACTAACTAACTAACTACTAACTGCACTTTCAAGTAATCCTTTTAGAATTGTATTTACCGGCTGTCACTTTATTCACCACCCGCGACGGCCACCCAACCGCCACAAGTGGTCTTACGAAGTATTTACATTTCTTACTATAATTTTTTACTATTTTGTTGTAATCAGTAATCACTTTATTTTTAATATGATACACTCATCAAAGTTACAAAATAACAGTGACATTGAAGTACTGACAGGTTTTCTAATGATTCTACCATTCTACCATAGGATTCTACCACAGATTAAGAACTAGCATAGGAGTTATAAAATTAAAAACGATAAAACAATAGCTGCCATCTTTATTCTAAAGGGAAATTGAATATGCTAAAAAGAGAACACTATATATGTCTGGAAAAGTAAGGTTGTACACGGTTTTCTGGTTTTTGGGGGAAAATTGACACGTTTGTCAAAAGTTCACAATACATCAACATGGTCTAGAAATGGACTAGTTAATTATATCGATATCGACATTACTCGAGTGCGACATGGTGACCGCGGGGGTGCGAACTCGGAACCTTACGATCACAATTCGACGCTGTACGCCACTAAGCCACCGACGCCCTTGCCTAATCCTATCCTCGTAAGGTCCAACATACTACAATCAAGGAGTTTTTTAGTGAGTGGACTTTGAATCTACCATCAAGGCAATAAAGTTCAATTACGTTTGTTTGATAATACCATTTCCAGTTTATGAATATATGAAAATAAACCTTATTCACATTGCAACACGTTTCAAATTGAATTGCCTTGATTATGTACATTCTATTGCACACTGGGCCGTTACGAGGCTATTTTTTTTTTTTTTTTTCGGCTATACCTAATTCCTAATTCGATAAACATAACGTTCGCGAAATGCATCTTGACTACACAGGGGACCGATTTTTAACATTCGAGTGTTCGATTTCAAAACCGAGCGGTAGAAAATATTCGAATGCGAAAATCTTTCACGATTTATTTTCGAATGGTTCCAAATTCCATATTTTTGAGATTTTCACTCGAAACTGAGGGATTGACTAAATAAGTAGTATCGTTAAGTTGGAACTTGTTTCATTATACGCAGAAAGTCTATGTTTTACCGATTTTTTTTACCGTCAATGAAACGCTTTCTCGTCTGTGGATGTCTATGGCATTGTGCTAGGTTTGTTTATGCTTCGTGTTCTTCCCGGCATACATACCCAACAGGTTTGAAATATGTCGAATTATACTTTCTATTAATAGAATACAAAACAAATACCACTGACCACTCGTGTTCATAATTTGTATCGCTCGCAAGTCAAAAATTCAATTTCATTGTAGATTTTCACTTTCGAGTGAAACTTTCGAGCGCTTCAAAGTCAAAAAATCGGCCACCAGGTCTTTAAAATATTCACGAAGATTCAAGGACGCACATAAGCGTGCAATCTGTCTGCAATGTGCGTGTACATTCTGTCTTTCAGCCAACCAGCATCACTATAGCGGCCTGTACACGTATAGTTCGGACCGCGGTAAACGCCACGCGCCGTTCCTATCTTTGTTACAAACCGTAGAGGTGTAAAAAATTACGGTCGGATCGAAGGTTGGAACGGCGCGTGGCGTTTCCCACGGTCCGAACTTTACGATTTACGTTTTACGTTTACGCAAGCGTCTTTTACGTGTAAAGGACGCTTATACACATTTTCGCATGGGTTTCAGATTGCATATAACTCGACTGCACTACGTAAAATGTAATGTAGGATAATGTGGCCCTAGAAAATATGCATTCTACGATCGTTACGGGTATGGAAAATGTATGGAATTGATGTAAGCTGCCGGACGGTCGCGTCGAGGATTGATTCCTTTGTCATCGTATTCCTGATTAGATAATATTCTTGTTCCGGCACATTCCTGTTTAGACGTATTCCGTTTTCGGCATATTCTTGTTTTGACACATTTGAGTAAATAAATAAAATATGAAATACTTGAACCGTGTCGTTATAAAATAAAATAATATTTTATAGTTAAATATTTTATTTAATCAATTCAAGACTTCAATAACATTCTAAGGTGGTCCTCGGTGGTTAACGCCTCTAAGACAAAATGTATGCTGATACACCCTCCACCTCCTCGAAATCATAGGACACACCAACGAATGCCTTCATAATGGCTTGGTTAACTGTTAATGTTCCTCCATAGAGTAAGTAGAAACCTATAAGTATTTGGGGCGCATTATAGACCACAAAAAACCTTACATTGACAGTTTGTGCAACAAACAAGCTCAGAGCCATACTATGTAAACTAAACCACCTAAAACACATAGTAAATAAATCGACTTTGCGCACTTTGCATCACGCTTTAGCCGACCCGATATTGAGTTATGGTCTTTGTGGTGGCACCTTCCAAATATATTTACCCTTCCAACGGCATACAAGGGCCAAAATTATGAATCGCCTTTATAAACCTGCTTGTCACAAGGCTATATACACCAAAAATGTTTACAATGTGTGCATTCAAATCTATAATGCCATACAGCTACTCCAGGGAAATATATTTAAGAACAAATCGTCGAACTGGCTCCTAGATAAGTGTTTTTATAGTGTTAAGGACTGCCTCGAGCAATGTAATAAAATGTAATAATTTGTGATCACTTCACTTCAGACCCACCGTACACCTGGCCATACCCCTGGTGGTACGGTGGGTCTTTTAATGTTAAACGGTACCACCGTGTGTAGTGACCCTAGTGATGACCTACCTGTCTCTCACATGATAATATACATAAATAATAAGTAATAGAAAATTCATATTCCAGTATGTAATAGAATCCTTACCGCCTGTTTCACAATCGACAAAGCACTATAAAGGACTATATATAAGTGTCTAGAAATTAAAAAATAACGATACCTATTGATTTCATTTGTTGTAAGACTATAATGATTTATGCCGAAAATGGAATGTGCCGAAACAAGAATATTCCGAAAACGGAATAGGTAAGTCCAAACAGGGTCTATTCCCACTAGTTCTACTGACAGTTCTATTATTCAAAGGACTTCAGATAGAACTAGTGGGACTGATTTTTTCCCAGTAGTACTACTGGAATTTTGTTAAAAAAATATTAATGAACAATGTGTTTTCAAAGCACAAAACGATTTTACTTATAATATTATATGCAACCAATCTACGGTAGGTATGTCCTTTTGCGAAAAGTAAGTCAAAAACTCTACCTATTCCGATCACTGATTATTAATTAATTTTGAATGCAATATTTGCATTAACGGTTTTAGTGAGACTAAATTATTTTAAAATAAAACTCCAATAGAACTACTGGGAATAATTAGTCCCACTAGTTCTATCAAAAGAACTGTCAGTAGAACTAGCGGGAATAGACCCCAAACAGGAGTGTGCCGAAACAATAAATATGTACCTACAGTGAGGAATACTACGAAAAAGGAATCAATCGCTTCGAGGGATACAGTTTGACAGTTTTGGAAAATAGCTTACGTTGGCGTGATGCATCTCGCTCCCTTTTGTATTTACACTGGAGCCGTTTTGGCCGTTTTGGCATGAAATTAAAAACTTGTTTCAAAAGAACGTTTTAATAAACCCAAAACGTAAAAGTAAAACACAAATGGCAGACAGCAAAACAATTAAAAAACTTCATAATTACTCGGCGTACAAAACGGCATAATAAAAAACAACATGGATATTCAAGCGTACTTATGCTTATCAACATTATGAATTATTATTTATTACCTCGACACGTTGTGATCGTGCTCCTGTAGCCGTAAAGTAAAGAACTACCCGCATTAAAAAAAATTTAGTAATTATCCATGTGGCCTCTATCGTTGCACCACGTTTCAGGTAATAGTTTATACTTAATGTTTTATTTGCCTGAGGACGTTTCTCAAATGTCCTTTCTTAAATTTATAAAATACTACAGGTTATGCTAATTTAAAATCATTAAACATATTAAAACAGTTGCTGATAAAAAGTTACCTAACATAACCAAAAATAAAATATTATTTTCGTTCCAACTCACGTACCCCGTAAAGGGTGCTTTTTAAATTAACCAGGCGGACAAAAACCACCAATAGGAGAGCTGCATTGAGCGAAGCTAGGAAAACGAAGAATTCCTATTGGTGAATCTTTTCCTCACTCACCGCTCCGCTGCCTCACACGACGCAACGTAGCCCAAGCTGGCCTTAGGTTATTAAAATGCGTCGGTCGATTCGAAGCGTGTACTTAAAGGACATCTATATTCACGGAAATATGTCAAAATGTATGGACTTAATTGTCAGACTGACTCTTTAATGTAACGCAAGCACCGATACGATTACGTACATTTTATTTTGAGACTTCAAACAGCAGACGAAGCCAGTGGCGTAACTGTACCAACTGAGGCTCGTGGCAAATTCGTCGGATAGGGCCCTTCCTTTCACTTTTATTAAAAAATAAATAATTACTAAGTACCTCCTGTGCTCACGGCCTTTCGGACCGCGGGCCCCTCGGGCCCCTCATACTTTTTCAACGAATCATAAGAAGTTGTACAAGATAATTACATCCTTACATAGAGTTTAACATCGAAGGCATTCATTATTTTTGGCAGTTAACAGATTCGCGTTTTACCTCAATAGACAATAATCCAAATAACTTCAACACTTAAACTCTTAGGACCACTTGCACCGAGTAAACGTCAGATTCATAAGAAATCTGTCATCTTAACTCTCTAATGTCTTATCCTAGTCTGAAATTTTTGGTGCAAGTAGCCCTTAGTATATTTGGGACTAGATCGACACAAATTGCTATGAATAACAAAAAAAATGATCTGCGTTAATTGCGACGAGCAAAATAAACGATCAAGACAAATTGCGATCACCAAAACGCGATATAGATAAAATGCGACTATAAAGTTATACGATTAACAAAATAATACGATAGAGACAAACTAAGAAAATAATTAAAATCTAATGTCGATGCAAATCGCGGTCTAAAATAAGCGATGCAAATAAAACACAAATGGGTAAAACGCAACGCGGTATAGTAATGCTTCCGCCAAAAAATAGAAGCGGATACTACCAGCATAGGGTTTGAGCGGAGGTCGTCACGTTTTCGTAGTGTCCTTTCAACACTCTCTCGGGTGAAGGAGGGGGAGGAGACTTCAGTTTCTTAGCTGAATATTTGAGTGAAGACTTCAGACTTGTCCTAGTGCTGTCGTTTCGATAACTTGTCGAGGTCGGGCTAGGCCTCTCTTGAATCTTCCTCTGTCTTTCTTTGTTGAAGACTGAAATTAGCAATCAATAATTATTAACATTTTTATTAGCTGCACTTGTAACGTTGGAAGTGTATTCTAAACCCACTTTTAACCGTCGGATTGACGACACTTTATATACCTATGTCATCGACATTTTTTCTTCTTATTATCGTTATTATTGAGTGTGAATGCAGACAGCACAAATTGTTTTCATATTATTACATTAATAATACCTATTAGGTAGATAAAATCCCCGATATCATGGTGACCTTTCAGAGCTTCCATATGATCATTTGATATCTCTTAAAAGGCCTTCTCATCTCTCTCATGAAACCTAGAAATAAGAAAAACCTCATCCAAATCGGAAATACCCCCGCGTAAGAGACACACAGACACATATAGCGGTCATTCTTATAACGCCCCTTTTTTACGTCGGACGGAGGGAAACCAAGCAAGGGTGAATATTTCAGAGCGCCGAAATGTATGTCTCGCTATAATACTCATAAATGCTGAACGATTTCAAGACCAAACATTTTTATTACACTACCTAAATAAATAAAAAACATGCTATCGGAGCCTATAGATAGCCTATAGAATCTGTATAGGAAAAAAATGATGTATTTAAGGTAGAAGTATCATCCATTGTCACAAATTTCCAGCAAAACAGTCGACCCTATTTGATGTGAGGTAACTGGTAACTGTGAACGAGACCCTAAGATGACTAAACCAAAATCCTGGAAAGCTAGTTATGAAATGAAAAATAAAACAAACAGTGAAAAAACTTACCTATCGATTGTTGAGAACCAAACGAGTCTGAAGAATATTCCAAGCGTCTTGCAAGACTGGAAAGGATGTTCATTGAACTGATTACGCATAGAGAGCCGCTTGATAAACTCAAACGTGGTTCTGTCTCAACTAACGAAAAAGGTTTTCTCGGATTTATCAATGCTTTGTGTGGCCGCTTACAGCCGCCTAGTACGTTATTCCGATTAGACTCCAATTGAGAACGATACATATATGAAAGAGAATTCTCTGTTTCAGTGTCATCTTCAAAGTATTCTTCAAAAAAAATATTGCTAATATTTAAGGCTCGTTTTAATTCCGAAATGCTGACGTCACTTTCAGAATTATAGATATACACAGTTGATTTGGAGCTTAATCCGACACTCGAACCATCGCTAACCATGGAAGAAATTTTCATAAACAAAAAACTCTGGGTTTCTGTAAGGATTCCAGTACTCATTAATGATTGTTGCAAAGTTTTAGAACTTGTAGGTTGTTTTATGCGGGAAGATATGCACATAACACTTCCCACAGTTACTTTGATTCCTTCATTATCGGTAAAAACTCCTGCCTTAACCCCCGGAATACACTCGTTCGGGCAAGGACAAAATGAAGAAATATCAGGCGAAGTGACTCTAATCTTTACGTAACTGTGTTTAAATCTTATTTTCTTTTTATCACAACCACAAGCCGCGTCACACTTGTCCGTCTTAACTATTTCTTGGATCTCCTCTTGGATTCCAACCGCAGCAGCGGCAGCACCGCCCAATCTTGCCGCCGTCGATTTCTTAATACTTTTCGGCCCCGTTTTCTTGTCTTTGAACCTTTTTGCCTCTGACGCAGTGACCACTTCTGGCAAACCTGCCGCTAATCGCGCTTTTTTCACCATTTCTTTTTCCGAAGGAGTACCCCCTTCTGGCATAGGCAACCCGGTTTCTGCAAGTTCCCTCAGTGTTTTTGATTTTTCTGATTTAGTTTTTCCAGACAGTGATAGCCCTGCCAACCTGTCTTTTTTAGTCTTAACATCTTCATCTTGAATTCTTTTAGCCATTGCTTTTTCCGAAGACGTCATATCATCTGGCAGCGGTAATCCTCCTTGAATTTGTCCTCTTAATATATTTTCCTTTTCCTCTGGACTCTTACCTTTGAGAGACATTAGTAAATCCGTAGGTTTTGTTTCTCCGGCGGGTGTTGTTTTCGCTGGTGCTTCAGCTAGAACTTTCTTGATAATTTCTTTTTCTGAAGGTGTTTGGCCCTCGGGAAACGGAACTCCAGCTGCCAGCATTTTTTTCAAAATGTTTTCTTTCTGTGCTGGGGACTTTCCATCTAAAGGAGTAAATATTCCTGCTCCCAATTTTGATGCCTTTATTTTATTGATCATAGCTTTTTCTGATGGTGTGCGGCCTTCTGGGAGCTCCAGGCCTGCATCCTTCATCTTCCTTAATACGATTTCTTTTTGCTCAGGTGTTTTCCCTTCCAGCGGAGTAATGATGCCAGTTTCTTGAGCTTTCCTATACTTTTCTTTCATAGCGGGCGTTGTTGGTTTAGGAGGAAGCCCTAAATCTTTTAATACCTTATTTTTCAAGTCTTTCGAAGACTGCGTTGTTACTTCGGGCAACGGTAAGCCAGCTAGCGCTCGGCCCCTTAATATTTTTTCCTTTTCCTCAGGAGTTTTGCCTTCCAATGGTGTCAGTAAACCTGCTATTTTGGCTTTGGCCAGTCTCGCTGCTGCTGATGGGGATTTCGGAGTTAGTGATACGTACCCAATTTCATCTTTAATTTTATCAATTAACGCTTTTTCTGATGGAGTTCTACCTTCAGGGAGAGGTAAGCCAGCGATAGCTCTGCGTCTTATAATTTTTTCCTTTTCTTCGGGTGTTTTACCATCGAGAGGTGTAATTACCCCTTGCGCTTCTTTTGAAAGGCTCTTCAGAATTTTTTCTTTCTCTTTTGAAGTTTTTCCTTCTAACCCAGAAATACCTACTGATTTGTTTTTTGTTGGCTTTTCTGCGGGAGGCTCGCTTCCTCTCTCGGATTCAGGTGTTAACAGATCGCAAATACATTCGTCAGCTGGGCCTTTACCCTCAGTTATGACCTTAGCTGTTTTTTCTTCAAGTGCTGCTCTTACTTTTGGGGGAAGCGCCGGTGGACCAACCTGGGGACGTTGTCCCGACCTGATTTGATCAATAAGTGCTCTATCAGACGCTGTTTTTCCTATTGGAAGTGGAAGTCCTCTGTCGGCGAGAGCTTGAAGTATTTCTTTCTTTCGCCCTGGGGTTTTTCCATCTAGTGAAGTTAGCAAACCAGCCGCTTTGGCTTTGCGTAGTTTTTCTGAAGCAGATTTTGCTGCAGATGCAGCCGACTTAACTTCGCCTTGAATTTTGTTGATCAGTGCTTTTTCTGACGCCGTCCTGCCTTCTGGCAGCGGTAATCCTTTTCCAATCAATTTCCTGAGAATAACTTCTTTTTGTTCGGGTGTTTTACCCTCTAACGGAGTAAGCACTCCTGCAATGAGTGCCCTTTTTTGTAATTCTCTATCTGCGGCAGTTTTTGGTTCCGGTGGCAGCCCAAGATCCATTCTGACTTTGTTAATGAGTGCCTTTTCGGACGGTGTTTTCCCTTCAGGCAAAGGTATTCCGTGAAGAGCCAGGTTGCGAAGTATTTTTTCCTTTTGTTCCGGTCCCTTGCCTGCTAAAGGTGTTAGCAACCCTGCTGCTCGTGCTTTACGTATTTTTTGTGACGGAATACCAGTCAAAGATATCTCAGGCTTAGCGCCAGCTTGAATGCTTTGAATAAGTGCTTTCTCGGATGGTGTTTTACCTTCCGGCAGAGGGATACCAGCCTGAGCAAGACCTCGAAGTATTTTTTCTTTTTGTTCTGGTGTTTTACCTTCTAAAGGTGAAATAAGTCCAGCTGCTAGTGCATTTGCGTACTTTTTCTTGTCTGCGTCTGTTGTGGGCGTGGGAGGCAATCCAAGATTTTTTCTTACTTTTTCAATTAGTTTTTGTTCAGACGTTGTCTGTCCTTCAGGTAAAGGTATACCGGCCTGAGCAATACATACAAGTATTTTTTCTTTCTGTTCAGGTGTTTTGTCATCTAGAGTTGTAAGAAATCCTGCTGCTTTGGCCTTGGCCACTTTTTCTGGCACAATTCCTTTAAGGGACAATGCAGGTTTAGTTTCACCTTTAATTTTTTGAATAAGCGCTTTCTCAGAAGCCGTTTTTCCTTCTGGCAAAGGTATTCCGGCCTGGGCAAGACCTCGAAGAGTTTTCTCTTTCTGTTCTGGTGTTTTACCTTCTAAAGGTGTAATCAGTCCAGCAGCTAGTGCATTTGCGTACTTCTTCTTGTCTGCGTCTGTTGTGGGCGTGGGAGGCAATCCGAGATCTTTTCTTACTTTTTCAATTAGTTTTTTTTCAGATGGTGTCTTTCCTTCAGGTAAAGGTATTCCGGTTTGAGCGAGACCGCGAAGTATTTTTTCTTTCTGTTCTGTTGTTTTTCCATCAAGTGGAGTTAGTAAACCAGCCGCTTTGGCTTTTGCCAGTTGAGATGGTGAGATGCCTTTAAGAGATATGGCAGGTTTAGTTTCACCTTGTATTTTTTGAATTAGTGCCTTTTCAGAAGCCGTTTTGCCTTCTGGCAAAGGTATACCGGCCTGAGCAAGACCACGAAGTATTTTTTCTTTTTGTTTTGGTGCTTTACCTTCTAAAGGTGTAATCAGTCCAGCAGCTAGTGCATTTGCGTACTTCTTCTTGTCTGCGTCTGTTGTGGGCGTGGGAGGCAATCCGAGATCTTTTCTTACTTTTTCAATTAGTTTTTTTTCAGATGGTGTCTTTCCTTCAGGTAAAGGTATTCCGGTTTGAGCGAGACCGCGAAGTATTTTTTCTTTCTGTTCTGTTGTTTTTCCATCAAGTGGAGTTAGTAAACCAGCCGCTTTGGCTTTTGCCAGTTGAGATGGTGAGATGCCTTTAAGAGATATGGCAGGTTTAGTTTCACCTTGTATTTTTTGAATTAGTGCCTTTTCAGAAGCCGTTTTGCCTTCTGGCAAAGGTATACCGGCCTGAGCAAGACCACGAAGTATTTTTTCTTTTTGTTTTGGTGCTTTACCTTCTAAAGGTGTAATCAGTCCAGCAGCTAGTGCATTTGCGTACTTCTTCTTGTCTGCGTCTGTCGTAGGCACGGGTGGCAATCTGAGATCTTTTCTAACTTTTTCAATTAGTTTTTGTTCAGACGGTGTCTTTCCTTCTGGTAATGGTATACTGGCCTGGGCAAGATCTCGAAGTATTTTTTCTTTCTGTTCTGATGTTTTTCCATCTAGTGGAGTTAGCAAACCAGCAGCTTTGGCTTTTGCCAGTTTAGATGGCGAGATCCCTTTATATTCGACAGGTATAGTTTCACCTTGTATTTTTTTAATGAGCGCTTTTTCAGAAGCTGTTTTACCCTCTGGCAGAGGTATACTGGCCTGAGCAAGACCACGAAGTATTTTTTCTTTTTGTCCTGGTGTTTTACCTTCTAAAGGTGTAATCAGTCCAGCAGCTAGCGCATTTGCATTCTTTTGCTTGTCTGCGTCTGTTATGGGCCTGGGTGGCAATCCGAGATCATTTCTTACTTTGTCAATAAGTTTTTGTTCAGATGGAGTCTTTCCTTCTGGTAATGGTATACCGGCCTGAGCAAGACCACGAAGTATTTTCTCTTTCTGTTCTGGTGTTTTTCCATCTAGTGGAGTAAGCAAACCAGCCGCTTTGACTTTTGCCAGTTTAGATGGTGAGATGCCTTTAAGGGATATGGCAGGTTTAGTTTTAGCTTGAATTTTCTGAATAAGCGCTTTCTCAGAAGCTGTTTTGCCTTCTGGTAAAGGTATACCGGCCTGTGCAAGACCACGAAGTATTTTTTCTTTTCGTTCTGGTGTTTTACCTTCTAAAGGTGTAATTAGTCCAGCAGCTAGTGCATTTGCGTACTTCTTCTTGTCTGCGTCTGTTGTGGGCGTGGGAGACAATCCGAGATCTTTTCTTACTGTTTCAATTAATTTTTGTTCAGATGGTGTCTTTCCTTCAGGTAAAGGTATTCCGGTTTGAGCGAGACCGCGAAGTATTTTTTCTTTCTGTTCAGGTGTTTTGCCATCTAGCGTTGTAAGAAACCCTGCTGCTTTGGCCTTGGCTACTTTTTCAGGCGTAATTCCTTTAAGATACAGCGCAAGTTTTGCTTTACCTATAATATTATTGATTAGCGCTTTATCAGAAACCGTTTTGCCTTCTGGCAAAGGTATTCCGGCCTGGGCAAGACCTCGAAGAGTTTTCTCTTTCTGTTCTGGTGTTTTACCTTCTAAAGGTGTAATCAGTCCAGCAGCTAGTGCATTTGCGTACTTCTTCTTGTCTGCGTCTGTCGTAGGCACGGGTGGCAATCTGAGATCTTTTCTAACTTTTTCAATTAGTTTTTGTTCAGACGGTGTCTTTCCTTCTGGCAAAGGTATACCGGCCTGAGCAAGGCCTCTAAGTATTTTTTCTTTCTGTTCTGGTGTTTTTCCATCAAGTGGAGTTAGCAAACCAGCTGCTTTGGCATTTGCCTGTTGAGATAGTGAGATGCCTTTTAGAGATATGGCAGGTTTAGTTTTACCTTGAATTTTTTGAACAAGCGCTTTCTCAGAAGCCGTTTTGCCTTCTGGCAAAGGTATACCGGCCTGAGCAAGGCCTCTAAGTATTTTTTCTTTCTGTTCAGGTGTTTTTCCATCAAGTGGAGTTAGCAAACCAGCTGCTTTGGCTTTAGCCAATTGAGATGGTGAGATGCCTTTAAGAGATATGGCAGGTTTAGTTTCACCTTGAATTTTTTGAATAAGCGCTTTCTCAGAATCCGTTTTGCCTTCTGGCAAAGGTATACCGGCCTGAGCAAGACCTCGAAGCATTTTTTCTTTTTGTTCTGATGTCTTGCCATCTAGTGGTGTAAGCAAACCCGCTGCTTTAGCTTTGGCAAGTTTATCTGCCGTTAGGCCTAGTTCTTTCTTTAATTTTTCTATAAGTTTCTTATCAGACTCTGTTTTCCCCTCAGGTAAAGGTAAACCGCTTTGAGCTAATCCACGGATAATCTTCTCCTTCTGTTCTGGTGTTTTTCCGTCTAAAGTAGTTAAGAAGCCTGCTGCTCGTGCCTTTCGCTGTTTTTGCGATAGTGTTCCACCCATAGATATCTGGGGCTTAACGCCTGAAGGTGCTGTTATTCCGACCGCTTTTGATTTTACCGATTTTGTCTTTGGAGCGCCTTTGACTTTGGCGATTATGGATTTTTCTGATGGGGTTCGCCCTTCTGGTAGTTCGATCCCCAAGTCCTGTAATCCTTGTAAATATTTTTCCTTGTCAGAGTTAGATTTCCCTTCTAATGGTTGTAGTAGACCAAGTTTCGCGGCTTTATCATGCTTTGCTCTCTCTTCTGCATTTTTAGGTTCCGGAGGTAATCCAAGCTCCTTTCTTACCTTTGCAAGTATTTCAATATCAGAAGGAGTTTTCCCTTTTGGCAAAGGTAAACCCAAATTTGCCAGTCCTTTCAGTATTTTTACTTTTTCATCCGCTGATTTACCGGTCAAATCTGTTAACAAACCAGTTGCTTTGGCTTTTTTACGGTTTTCCTGTCTCATTGATTTCATGCTTGTGGTTTCTACTGCTACCGCAACTTGTGACTTTCGTTGTCCTGCCAATTTTCGTTCCTCTTTTGCAAGATGACCACATAAAACGCAGTTACAGTTATCACAATTTTTCTTCTTGTAGCAATCATAAAGGCCTTTCATTACTTCAAACATAGCGTCAGAATTACACGAGCAGCAACAGGACTCCTCTGCAGTGCTCAGCTGGCAACGATAAATTCTTAACGGCGTTTGCATAATGGGATGTTTAAATGCGCGTTGCCATTCCGGCGGCAAAGTGTTCGGGTTCAGCGTAACTGTATTGATAATAAAATTAGTTCGATAAGGGCTGTTTCCGTTCAAATTCGCATCGGAAAGGAGTTTCTTTATATTTTGCTTTTTTTCTTTAAGAGTGTGATTCATTTCTGGTGTACTGAGTTTTTTCGACAGTATTTGTAAAAATTCTTGGGTAGGAAACGAGCGTGCAACTTTCTGAAAGGCTACGTTCTCGCGCTTTGTCGTCCATGTTTTGGTATCTTTGTATGGTTCTGCAGTCATTATATTATTTACGGGACATGGGACTTCTTCGTTATTTTCTTGCAAACTCTCATAATATGTTTCATTCAATGCACGCGCTGGTTTATTCAGACGCATCACACTTTTCATGTCTTTTCTGCACTTTTGTTTATTTTCGTTGTTTTCTAACGTATTCTTCTTCGGTCGGTAGCGCTGATAGATTACGGCTATCTCGTCTGCCATTATTGCTTTTCAGTGTCCGATATGGTTCATTTCAAATTGACTTTGAGCTTGTTTTTTTCAGTTGATTTTAATCTGCATTAGAAAAGTCATCAATGGAAAAAATGGGTGTAAATACACTATATTTATTTATTTATTTATTTATTTTATATTATTTCTATTGCATTATAAATTAAAAGTTCTAATGGCGGACTTAATGTCTTAAGGCATTCTCTACCAGTCAACAAACAGAAACAAGTTAAAGGTTGGTGCTTACTTTAAGAAATCAGCTAAACATAAATGATAGAATATGGGTATATGTACTATTAAAAAACAATGACATACTTATAATAAAATACAATGAAATTAATTTACTTATACGAGTATAAATACAATAATATGAAACAAATAAATACATACAATAAACATGTGTACCTACTGTAACAACATTATGCAGAGACTTAATCCTGTATATTGTCAAAGAAGTGCTTCAATACTCTTTCTTACTAGCCCAACTAGAAAAAAATAGCCTTACAACATTCTCAATACTAGTATTTATTTTTATTTGCTCTTATTATATCGTTTAAGCCTAGATGTGGGCACCAATTATAAGGGCATTTAGTTCGTTTTAATATCACTCTCATTGAATGCTGTTTGGACTTAAAGTAATCTTGCCAAATTCTTCTAATATCGCTCTTATCTAAGTACTTACGTACCTTGTAAGCCCGCATAGTCTTAAATTAGTCAAATGTTGGAAGCTAGTTAGCCTAAGCAAGCTCGTTTTGATTTTACGTAAGATCAGGCTGGCAGGCGAGTGAGCGCCGTCGAAAGTTTACAAACTTGAGAAGAAAAAATATTATAAACAAGTAAGGGTAAGTTCCTTACTCGTATTAATGTTATATTGTAATAAAGTGCTATTATATTATAATCAAATCTATGTGTTTATCTTTTACGGTTAGTCATGTAACCTGTAATAAAAACTCGTGTTAATCATTGAATTTGATCAAAGTAACTCCATTTATGGTACTTTGCATTGATAACTATCAATCATCGATTCAGTGGTCGCCATGGGTATACCTGCATTTTACAAGTGCTCTATTAAACTATTTTAAGATCGTTTACTGTAATATTAGGATTCGGAATACTATAAATTCCATGTTGAATTAAATAAGGTTACCTCGCGATTGTGCATAAAACCTTAACTCAACGCAGAAAAAATACTCTAATATCATACCACTGCTTTACACATTTTTTACAGTGCTCTTATGCAATGCTGATATGAGCCTAGACGCTCTTGCGGTTAATGCAGATAATGCACTATATTATAAAACCGCTTACAAAAAGAGCTTCCAAAATGTGGACATAAAAGTGAGTTTTTTCAAGTGCACTTAGTTTTAGTTAATGCTTTTATAGGAGTAAGTGGCTTGCAATAGCATTGAGCAAGAATATTTTTAATCTAACGAGCTTACAAAATGTGTAGCTACCTATACAAGATGGATATAAGAGTGAGTGGGAGTACCTAAATGCTGTTTTCGGAGTAAATGGCATACAATAGTATTGTGTAATGCTCTTATATGCATATATGAGTAGTGTTTAAGCGTCGAGGCGTAATCTACAAGACTCGACCGTGTAATCAATTTAAAAAGGTCGTGTTACTGCTTACTAGCACAGAAACCCCGAGTCATATTATAATAATAATATGTAAATAATATAATTTTAAATATTTTTCCGATACAAACTTTGCAAGACCCTTTGATCCCTTTAGGGGTTGAATTTCGAAAAATCCCTTAGTGGATCTACACGTCACAAAAATAAAGTATCTACTATGTCCTCCCGTGGATGTCGTAAGAGGCGACTAAGGGAATAAAGGCTTGTATAGTCTGTGAGCACTTAAAAGAGCTCACAGACTGTAGTACTGTTAGGCGATGGGCTTGCAACCTGTCACTAATACTATGGTAAACATCTTAGCCTATTTGTGCAAATTGTGGTTACTGAATTATCAACAAATTAGAGTTGTTGGTAGTTCTGTATCTCTGCCTTCCCTACTCTGGGAATGAAGGCGTGAGTGTATGTATGTATGTAGATATATATAAAGATTTAAATCATGTAATCTATTCGCGTTTCGTTCTACCCCTCTAAATTGGAGTAAGGCAGCTGTTGTCGCTGACTATCAACCGGCTTGGAGATTCTCGAGTAAAGTAAATTCAAGTTCAAGTACTTAAGGCCTTTTATAATTGTATTTACCGGCTGTCCCTTATTTTCACCACCCGCCACGGCGCCGCAACCGCAACAAGTGGTCTTAAGTAGTATTTACATATCTTACTATAAATTTGAATACATTTATTTCTTCTATTTAGGTCTTTGTTTTGTGGCATATGTCATTTGTGTTGCCACTGTCGCCAATGTCAGGTTTAAGGAAGGCACGCGTTTAAACGGAGAGTGAACAGTTTTGAAAAGGGGAATAAAATACCTATAAATAATGTTTCGTCTTCATATATTTACAAACAAAACAAAAAATTACATGTTTACAACTTAATTCTAATTTTATGAATGACACTAACTAAATGTTGAATAAGATTTTTAATGTGATGCGCATTAGCATTGTGGCTCTCACTTCAATGTTCCAATAAAGTATTGAACTGTAATATTAGAACTCATTACAGGTTCTAATTTTAATCGACCGGCTGATTTTCATAGGAGACCTAAAACATTCATCTTAAAAGAGTTCTGTATATTCGTGATCCGCAAGGTGGTGACGGGAGCCGATGTTTTGGGAAACGGATAACAAGGCAAACGTAGGTATCTTTTGCGAGAATCACATTTTAGAAAATTTAGGATTATTTAGGAAACGGTAGTGACGGAACGGTCATTTGGGGTGTAGATATTTTTGGGATGCGGATATCTTTTGGGAAAAGCACATTTTGGGAAACACAAACAAACACAGATTATTTGGGAAAAGGTGGAGATGGGAACGGACGGTTTTGGGAAACGGACAGATCGTTCAGAAAGGGAACTCGAAACCTTACGATCACAATTCGACGCTCTATGCCACGGGGCCACCGACGCTCTTGCCTAATCCTATACCTACACTTTCGATAAACATGACGTTCGCGAAATGCATCTTGACTACACAGGTAAATAAAATTTGCACGAAGATTCAAGGTCGCACATCAGCTTGCGATCTGTCTGCGATGTGCGTGTGCATTTTGTCTTTCGGTCATTAATATAAAATAAATAAATAAATATCAGGGGACAATGTCACACCAATTGACCTAGTCCCAATTTAAGCTCTAGGCTTGTATTATGGGTACTAGACAACGATATAAATACTTATATAGAGAAATATATACTTAAATACATAGTAAACATCCATGACTCAGGAACTAATATTCGCGCTCATCACAGTCATCACACAAATATCTGCCCTTACCGGGATTTGAACCCAGGACCGCTAGCTTCGTAGGCAGGGTCACTACCAACTAGGCTAGCGCGTCGTCAATACTATGCACATGGGTTTCAGATTGCATACGATTCGATGGCATTACGTCAAATATGATGTTGTTATACTGTGACTCTAGACGATATGCATTCTGCGATCATTATCGATATGGAAAATTTATAGGAATGATGTAAGCTGCCGGACGGTCTCTTCGAAAGTTTATATCAATTCCATACAATTTGACAGTTTTCGAATATAGCTTATGTTAGCGTGATGCATCTCGCTCCTATACACTAGAGACGTTTTGGGCATGAAATTAAAAACATATTTCAAAAGTACGTTTTAATAAAACCAAGACGTAAAAGTAAAACACAAATGGCAGACAACACAAGCATAAAAATCAAAAAACTTCATAATTACTCGGCGTACAAAACGGCATAATAAAATACAACATGGACATTCAAGATTATTTATGCTCATCAACATTATGAATTATTACCTCGACACGTTTTAAAGTAAAGAACTACCCGCATTATTTTTTATTTAGTAAGTGACCACGTGACCAAGTGACCACGATCATTGCACCACGTTTCAGGTAATAGTTTGTAATGTTTTATTTGCTTGAGGACGTTTCTCAAATGTCCTTTCTTAAATTGATAAAATACTCTAGGTTATGCTAATTTTAAATCATTAAACATATTAATACAGTTGCTGACAAAAGTTACCTAAGATAATGTGTATTCGTGTATAAGTAATTAAAAATACTCTCCGCATAACCAAAGGACATTTACGACGGCGACTAATTTGTCCGACTGTGCTGTTTAACGTAACGCAAGAACCGTGAAGATTGTGTAAATTTTATTTTGATACGATAAAAAGCAGACAAAGCCAGTGGCGTAACTGTACCAACGGAGGCTCGTGGCAAATTTGTCGGATAGAGCCCTTCCTTTCACTTTTATTAAAAGGATGAATTGCAAAAATATTGACATCCATTTCATTTATCTAAACTAAATCCATAACAATCCTTAACTTTTCCCTTTGCGTAACAAATATTCGTCGTAGTAGATATAATAGAGTTTAACATCGAAAGCATTCATTATTTATAGCAGTTAACAGATTCGCGTTTTACCTCAATCGACCAAAATCCAAATAACTTCCGTGCATTGAGCTCATTATAATTTGTAATAAAGTCTTAAAGAACAAATAAGTACTTTACCTCATTAGTGCTAACTGGCTCACACGCAAGTTAAAGCAAAACGAAATATCAAAAACACTAACACTATAACTCTTCGTATATTAGGGACTAGATTGACAAAAACGCTAGAACAATAAAATCGATCTGCGTTAATTGCGACGAGGTGCGTTAATGCGAGTAACAAAATAAACGATCGAGACAAATTGCGATCACAAAAACGCGATGGAGGTAAAATGCGACTATAAAAAAATACGAGTTACAAAATTATACGATAGAGACAAACTAAGAAATTAATTAAAATGGAATGTCGATGCAAATCACGTTCTAAAATTAACGATGAAGATAAAACACAAATAGGTAAAACGCTACGAGGATACTACCAGCATAGGGTTTGCGTGGAGGTTGTCGCGTTTCCGTTGTGTCCTTTCAATTCCCTCTTGAACGCAGGAGGGGGAGGAGACTTCGGTTTCTTCGCTGAATATTTGAGTGAAGACTTCAGACTTGTCCTAGTGCCAATGCTGTCGTTTCGATTACTCGTCGAGGTCGGGATAGGCCTCTCTTGAACCTTACTCTGTCTTTCTTTGTTGAAGGCTGAAATGAACATAAATAACAATTATTAACACTTTTATTAGCTGTACTTGAAAAGTTGGAAGTGTATTTTTAAACCCACTTTTAACCGTCGGATTGACGATGTATACCTGTCAATGACATTTATTTTTTCTTAATATCATAAATAGGGTTCGGAGTTTTCATAGCACGGTAAGACGAAAGAGAGCTGTGGAGTCGACGTAGCATTAAAAGTCAACTCTTATTCATACTCATACTCATTTTTTATTTAATTCCAAAATACTTTTAAATTCGCTGTAAAGCTGCTAAGCTAAGTAAGGAAAGATTATAATTTTATTATAAACAAAATGAAAATTCTATTATATTAGAAACAAACAAAAGTACCTAAGTTTGAAATGGTAATAGCTTCATAAATTAAATTAGTCTTTCGTCATTTTGGAATTAAATAAGAAAATGAGTATGAGTTTGAGTAAGAGTTGACTTTTAATGTTAATGTCGACTCCACAGCTCTCTTTCGTCTTACCGTGCTATGAAAACTCCGAACCCTGGTCATCATTTATGAGAGCGCGAGCGTGAATGCAGACAGCACAAATTGTTTTCATATTATCACATTAATAATACCTAGTAAGTAGATAGATAAAATCCCCGATATCATGGTGACTGCTTCTTTTAGAGCTTCCATATGATCATAAATTCATAATAATATGATATCTCTTAAAAGGCCCTACGGCCCTAGCTAGAAACCACCGCTAGACACCGCCCCTTTATTGCGTAGGGGGTTAAAACAATGCTCAGTGTACCTAGCGTTCCGAAGCCGATGCTGCAAACACGAAAACCTATCTCCAAAACAACAAGTTGGTATAAATTTACTATTTTAAGTTATTTGGTGATTTTAAGGGTTCCTGTGTGGTCACCGGGTTAGAATTGTGCCACTCCATGTCTTCCCGTGGATGTCGTAAGAGGCGACTAAGGGAATAAAGGCTTGTAGTACTGTTAGGCGATGGGCTTGCCACCTGTCACTAATACACTGGCAAACATCTTAGCCTACTTGTGCAAAATGTGGTTACAGAATTATCAAGAAGGTTTAAGACTTGTTGGTAATTCTCTAGCTCTGCCTACCCCACTCTGGGAATGAAGGCGTGAGTTTATGTATGTATGTAAGGGTTCCTTGCCAAAATGGTAAAAAAGGTAGGTAAAAGTACGCTTATGGTGAGACATTTAATTTTCGCTATAGTGACGTGTCCTTGATTGGTTTTTGAGATACAGGCGGCTGAATTGTTTATACCTACACTATTGTTTATACCTACACTATTGTTTATACCTACACTACTATTTATACCTACACTATTGTTTATACCTACACTATTGTTTATACCTACACTACTATTTATACCTACACTATTGTTTATACCTACACTATTGTTTATACCTACACTACTATTTATACCTACACTATTGTTTATACCTACACTATTGTTTATACCTACACTACTATTTATACCTACACTATTGTTTATACCTACACTATTGTTTATACCTACACTATTGTTTATACCTACACTATTATTTATACCTACACTATTGTTTATACCTACACTATTGTTTATACCTACACTACTGTTTATACCTACACTATTGTTTATACCTACACTATTGTTTATACCTACACTATTGTTTATACCTACACTATTGTTTATACCTATAAAAATCATCTAAAACGGCACCTAATAACTAGGCTTAGGACTTTTCATAGCATATCGTGGTTCTAGAATCCATGGAGTCGCTATTTCCCAATTATTATAAACATACCACCTTGATTTTGACCCTCAGTAATTGTTGCAATAAGTAATACTTATTTCAAAATGCCTTCATACGTTAAATCGCTAAACCAGTTTAGGAGTAATTGAATTTTGGTAAAGAGAGTGATTTTATTTCAAGCAAACAAATATTCAAATAGTAGGTACTTATGGTTAAATCGAACAAAAAAAATATTTAGTTTATTTTGTAATATGACAAACTGAAGACCAAAATCAAAGGGGTATATTTATAACAATTATAAAATAGCGACTCCATGGATTTTAGAACCACGACATGCCACCAAAAATCCTAACCCTACTAATAACTTTAAATTGAGCTTGAGCCGTAATTGCGTACCGAAAACCAAAGTATTGGTTTCCTGGTTTCCAATGTGAGCGGTCCAGTTTTGATTCCCTCTGTGGCTCTTGATATTAAGAGGCTCTTCAACATTCTTTAGTTTCTCAAATTTGGAAGTTTGGCATTGTATTGCCGCGCTTCTTACTGAGGTCTGGCACGCCTCTGACGTCATTGCAGAACAGTATGTGCGTTTTTTCATCTCGTCTAGCTTCCGCCGCATTATAAATTGGCGAGTTAAGGTCAAGGCCTCCAGTACATCTTCCGCAGAGTCGCCTTTGCATTTAGCTTTATCTGAAATCAAATGTAATGAATGATTTTTCAATTGGGTACACTACCTAGAGTACTCCCAGCTTCTTAAAATCGTTCGGGTTCTGGTATGGCCATCCCACTTGCTCTCGCAGCTGAGAGCATATTTGCCTCTCTCGTTTTATCCCTGTAAGGCCCAGTGTGCAATAGGATGTATATAATCAAGGCAATTTACGTTGAACTCTGTTGCAATGAGAATAAGACACATGTCTAATAGAACTGCGAATAGGTGACCTTATTTCTTAAGACAGGGACTTAAATTTGCTTTGACTATCAAATAACACTTGCGTTCTTTTTCAAATTCAAAAAATTCAAACTTCAAAATATTTATTCAGTAAATTGGCCACATGAGGGCTCTTTTACACGTCGGTAACATGGAGTGAATCTACTAGCGCTTCGGACAAGACCATCATTGCGGAGAAGAAGCGCCGCAAGAAACTCCAGCAGAAGGTCCTTTTTTCAATTATTAATTAGGTACAATAATACTGAAAAGTAAGTTACATTACAAGGTAATAAAGTAATAAATAATTATTTTAAAAAACCAACACAAACAAAATCCTTACAAATGTAAAGCCAATAAAATAAAGCTAAATACTTGACAAACTAAAACACTAACCCCCTTATTAATAAACGTGGAGTAACCGTCGAGTAGCTAAACCATGCTTTGTCCTTATCTGTCATTGTGACATTTGAATATGACAGATAAGGACAAAGCATGGTTTAGCTACTCGACGGTTACTCCACGTTTATTAATAAGGGGGTAAGGGCCGTGTTCAGTTGTTTAATCCTTAAACGACCGATTAACGATATTTCGGTGTTCGGGCCATTCTACTTTTCGTTGTACACATAAATTTTTAGTCACATTCGCACTAAACATTTTTTATTTCAAATACGGTGAATTGCACCGTTTACTAACTTCAAACTCGAAGAGGGACGTAAATAAGCTTATATTTAGAATTATCCTAATACATAAAAAGTTATTTGTAATAACTATAATGTCAGTAACGCAGTGGATGTTGATGTCCCCGCCTTTTCTATGGAAAGAGTGCAATTTACCACTGAGTTACCAATATTTTTGAACGATAATTGAGTAATTTAAGAGTTGTTTTTTTGGAAACCGTCAAACTTAAACATTCTAAGTTTATGTTATTTATTTAGACGCGGATTCATAATTTGGTATACTTTTTATCGGACTATAACCAAAAATGTACACTGAAAAGTAGAATGACCCGTTCACCACGCGTTAACCATTGATTAATTGCCGTAGGTATGTTAAAATGAAATAGTCTTAGTTTAATCAACCATCGGCTAACAGCTCCCTGAAAGTGAAATTGTGCTGTATCCACTTTGAATTATGTTTTTGAAGAAGATAATGTACTAGATGATTTTGAAGATATTGAGCGACTTTCACGCCATTTTTTATTTATATATTCAATATTTTGAAATCACAAAACTAGCGCAGTTAGGTGGAAATTATGTAGTACCAACTAAAGTTTGAGCACCAGTCAGCGCCACAATTTTATACATTTCTTCCCAAGTACGATGATACGGCGGACCGATTCGGTAATATATGCAAATCGAGTTTCTTAGTTCAGTAAATGGTACAAATCAGGGTAAGCCTTCCTTAGCAATGTAATTAATTTCCAGGTACATTAAAATTACGAAAAACTTATCAAAGCTACCATAGCGTAATTAGCGTATGTAAATCCCACATCTTAATAAAAAAATAAAAGTACATCCAGGTCTTAAGCGTTGGGGGAAACGTACATTTACCTTAGTAAGGTTTACAACATCAAAACTTTCAAGACCCAAGCGTCAAAAAATATATATATTATAAACTTCTTAGGTCTACTGGTATATATAAGTAATGTCATGCATCATGGTAGGTGATACTGATACATACATTGCTTTTACGATACTTTAAGTTGAAAGCTACCTAAAAGAAATCGCAGCAATGTATTTTGTGTCTCCGGCTTTAGCTTATAATTGCCGAGAAAAGTCGAATCGCTGACTGATTTTAATCGAACTGTATTTCATTACATTTAGACATGTTCCATTGATAGGTTGCATACCTAGATTGTGGCAATGAAAAAGGCGTGAGCACAGCTTAGCTGAATGTGAGCTCGCCCGTAGGCGGCCATGGAGAGATTAGCTACATTAACCAGTTACATACAACTTACCTAATTTCTAAATATACAGTGATATATATATCAGTGATACTGCGAACCTGCAAAACTAACAAAGAATGATGGGCAAAAATGTATGGAGCCCAGCCCAATCACCAATAGTATTATAACGTATGTAGGCTTTTTGATCCCACTATTTGCTGTCATTGTTATTATGACGACTAGACTGTGCAGCCTGGGAGAATCGAGATATTTTATGATGAAATATTTAAGTTCGTACAGACCCGGAATGAAAACGTGGGTAACTTTCAACTCTATGGGGATGTGTTAAGGACAAACCTTCACATTCAGCAATTATGATGGCCTGATCTCGTTTCATATAATATAAGGTCATAAGGCTCATAACATGTTGAAGATTTGATTTGCAACTATTTACTTAAAGATAAAGATAAGATAAAGACATTTATTCAGTAAGTAGGCCGCACGGGCACTTTTACACGTCAAGAATCTACCAGCGCTTCACAAGAGGAGACCACTGCTGAGAAGAAGCGCCGCAAGAATTTCAGTCACTTAATTAGTGCAATTGTTTTTATTTTTAAGAATAAATCTATACTAATATAATAAAGCAGAAGAGTTTTTGTTTGTGGGTGTGTGTGTTGGATGAAACGGGTTATCTTTCGAACTACCCGTCGGATTGGAATAAATATTTATGTACAGTACATGATAGATAGTTTCATGAGAAATAGTTTAGCCTAAAAAAAAAACGGTCAAGCGTGAGTCGGATATACGGGAAATAGCATTGTAACATTTAGTGTGTGCGTAAATATTTGAAGGCTGATAATTCTCTTCTCCGGGGTTTTTGAAGTTTGTCCGCGTATTAGAAAATGAAGCTTATGTAACTATCTTTCACGTGGTATACATGAGATTTGTATTGGTTATATGGGCCAATTTGCCCATCATCATTGCATCATTGCATTTGCTCTATCATTCTTTAATGATAGAGCAAAATAAACCATACTGTGTCATTAAAAAGGTGCATTTTGCTCCTTATTTCAAATGTTACTTACGCGGTTTTGCAGTTTCACCGACGAAATGTGAAATAACAGTAACAAAGCTTTCTTATAACATATGCTTTAAATTATATGGACGCATCCCTTAGCGAGCTTACTTAAACGTGGCTCAAATGACCCATACCTGAGGTAGGCTATGTCTGATCAACTTACATTGTGAACTTGTATCCGAAAGCTGGCTCGAGCCATCTCCATGCGCGGTCGCGGAAAGAGACGATGATTTACTCAACAGCGTAGGCGAGGGTACAGTTTTAATTATGTTTAAAACATCATGGTCATAATTTTGCGGTGTTTTGCAGAACCTTGTTTCTTGGAGCCACGTACTAACTCTTCCCTCGGCTTCCTGAACCCTTTGATGTGTTCGAGAATAGAGTTTATTTGTTTCACTTGGTGGCACAACTGATCTGTTTGTACTGAAACAAAACGGAGACATTATAAATGTGCTGAAACTTGACCGCTTCTTATCCAACGACTCAAATTTGGGCCACACATTTCTACCATCATTTTGAATAAATTGAAAAATATAGTCGTACCCATGCCGTTGTGCGTCGAATAGTATCTCTACATTTTGTATGACTAATTTTCGTGTCACAACGGAAAAGTTTCATATAAAAAAAATGAGTGAGTTAGCGTGGCCATGTTTTTGATCCTTACCCAAAAATGTTATATGTTTTTGTTTAATATAGGTACATACATACATACATACCTTCACGCCTTCATTCCCAGAGTGGGGTAGGCAGAGCTACGGAATTACCAACAACTCTAAAAACCTGTTAAGCTTGTTTAATATTATGCTCTGAAAGCGACCAAGAGATCAATTTATATTATGTTCATATATGTATAATAAATAATACTATAGCAGGGGCCGCGAAAATGTATGAAATTTCATAATCATAACATTCATAACACACCGCGTTTTTTATTGCAAAACATGCGTACAATCGAAAGTTCTTCCAAGTCTATTTTAGTTCTTAAAATGTCATAGGGTATAAAACCTTTACAAACGGCGTCAATAGCATATTTAAAACGTGTATCAAATAGTTTTACATCTTTAAACAATATTGTAGGCAGAGCTACAGAACTACCTACAACTTTAAAAACTTGTAGATAATTCTGTAACCACATTCTGTAGCTCTGCCTACCCCACTCTGGGATTACAGGCGTGAAGGTATGTATGTATGTATGTAAACAATATTGTATTCATAAACAAAATGAATTGCCGAATTAACTTGAACACGTAATAATTCGTTTTATAATATTTTATAAACCCCGATTTATTCAAATTAGATTAATTACATTTAAATATAATGGTGGATTGTTTAACAAGGAACTAAATCAAGCCATAGTGTTTGCTGGAGATGTTTAACCACCCAAGTGGAGCGAGGGTGGCTATAGCTCGTGTCATTAGTCATTACATCATGGTTGTTTAGTCTCGCTTTAAACACTCTACCTACTCGGTTACTAAGTTCTGTTACTGAGATTAATTACAATTAAAAAAAAAAATTAAAGCAGTTTTGCATAAACCTGTATATTAACCAAAACTTTGATTTATATAGAATAATAATAAAAATAATGTATTCTAAACTATTGCAATTATTTGATGTACGAGCTTGAAGTATTCCCATTTCGGACGATAAAATCATAGTTAAAATCTCGCACGACGATGATACTGATAACGGCCCCAACTTTTGTAAGAGTTCCTGTAGAGAGTTCAAATTTGCGTGACATATTAAACAGACTTCTAGCTTTAAATTCTGATACGAATGTATTCAAAGCAACTAAAGATCCGCTTGGACACCGGTCAATCTTGATGACTCATTAAATCGACTTTAAGATTTCACATGATTTTGCAGAAATACGAAAACACACCAAATCTCTTGCTTCATAAGTTGGAATTAAGTCATGTTGAGGAATATAATTTTGGTCTCTAAACATATACAGAGATAGGATTTTTTATAATATTATACAAAAAAAGTTCTTTGGTAAACAAAGACTAACTTTTAAGCGAATTTGTATACATATTGAAATTAAAAAATAAACATAAGTTAGTTTTATTTGCATCAACCTTAGTAACAGAACTTAGTAACCAACTAGGTACTTTTCACTTCGAATGCGAGTAAAAAAACGACGTTCTGCCTACGCAAAATTACAATATTGATTAAGTATAACAAAGTTTTTTAATAATTTGTTCCGCCGATTTATCTTTTCTTTAATAAATATGTTTTCGTAAGTGACGCTTCAAATGCTTGCATATTTAGCCAACATTTTATTTAAATCTAACTGGACTATGCATAATAAAATGAATTCATCCTTAATATAACTAAATAGAGTCACACAGTCAGTGTTTCAAGAAATTCTATCGGTTATTTTTATATTTTTGCTGTTGTCATTATGAGGTTTTTTCCACACACTTAAAACTTTCTATACGCAAACACCGTGATTGGATGTTTATGGGTTTCCAAAGAAAAATAAAAAAAAACTTTTAATTCCTAAAGATTAATAAAGTGACATTTTAAGAGCATGAGAAGTGAAAAATTTATAAAAAACTAAACATCAGGGGAGATATCGCACTTACGTAGTCCCAAAATAAGCACAAGGCTTGGAGGTACTGTGGGTACTAAGTATAACACAACGGTAAACATACTTTGAGAAATAAATTCCTAATCATATAAAAAACGTCCAAGACTCAGGAACCAATAATCGCGCTCATCACACAAATATTCACCCTTACGGGAATCGGACCTAGGGCCACTAGATTCATTGGCAGGGTCACTATTAACGATAGGCTAGCGAGTCAAATTGTTTAAAAATAATAAAATGTATATATTCATTAAGATGGAGTGACGACCTTGTGAAGATCGCGGGAACGCGGTGGATGCGGAAAGCACAAGACCGGCCTGAGTGGATAGGCTTGGGGGAGGCTTATGTCCAGCAGTGGACGTCTTTCGACTGACATGGTGATTATAATGATGATTAATTAGGGATTGCAAATCCGGATTTCCCCATACAAAACGAATCCGGATTGCACTCCCTATGATTAATTAAAAAGGTAATGAACAGTGATCGGAATTAGGGGAGCCAAAATACCTATTCTTCACAAGAGTATATAATATAGAGTGGTTACAACCGGGTAGAAAAACATATTTATTCTTGAATACCGGGTATTCGATATTCATCAGGGTATTACTCGTAATCTTAAACATCCATGTTTTTACTTAAAGTACGGGATGAAGTATGTTAATCTAAAAGTTGTAACTAGTACTGGTGGTTTTCAAACTTCAAAGGGGTCAGTTCAGTGTAAATATTACATCTTTCGATATGTTTCGTCCATGGGTAAAATCACCTACCACTGTGCTATGTTAAAATAATAAAGACAATAATTATACCACACACTTTTTCCTTCTTTCCTTGTAAACCTTACACCGTGTCCAATAAGTTCGAATACACATCTTTTTGCACTAACCCTAAAGACATACAGACTGCAGGCCATCGAATTCTTATTTTAATTAATAAAGTATGGTGTCGTTAACAAAATACAATCGTTTCAAACATCAAGCATTTGTAGTTTTCTTTTAATCCACGATGAAACAGTTTCGTGAAACGATTATCAGAAAATTTAGCAATGGCGACAGCCCAGGTGCTATCTTTAAGGCCTTAAAACCCCTTGGAATTAAACGCAATCTAGTTTACACCACAATCAAAAAGTATAAAGAGACCTCCTCAGTAGACGATAGGAAAAGATCCGTTCGGCCACGTTCAGCTAGAACCGATAGTAAAGATTGTGACAGAGCAACTTCGGCGGAAAAAGTACCGTTCTATCCGAAAATTGGCTGCTGAGCTGAAAATTTCAAAAGGATCGGTACACAATATTTTGAGGGTGGATCTTGGATGCCATGCGTACAAAAAACGAAAAGTTTATGGCATTTCCGAAGCGACCAAGAAAAAGAGAGTACAAAGATCCAACGTAATACTTTCTTGGCACGCAGGGGATGAGTTTGTATTTTCTGACGAGAAACTGTTCGTGTTAGAACAGCCTCATAACGCCCAAAATGATCGATTGTGGGCACCAATGATAGAAGACATTCCGGACAACCAGAAAAATGTTCCTAGATTCTAGAGCTCACCATCGGTGATGGTGTGGGGTGCAGTTTGTAAGCGGGGTAAGCTACCTCTAGTATTTATCAATAAAGGCGTTAAAATCAATGCTCAATACTATAAATCCGAGGTTTTGGAGAAAATTGTTGCTCCAAATTTAAAAAGGATGTTTTACAACGAATATTATGATTTCCAACAAGACGGAGCTCCTTCACACACGGCAAACGCTGTTCAAGCTTGGTGTCAGGCTAATTTGACCGATTTTCGGCCGAAACATGAATGGCCACCCAGTTCTTCGGGCTTGAATGTATTAGATTATTTCGTGTGGTCGTACATGCTCTCAAAACTACATGATTATAAAATCGCAAACCTGGATCATTTCAAAAAGGTTATCGAGCATATTTGGGACCAAATACCAATGGAAGCGGTGCGTGCCGCGTGTGATTCATTTGAGAAACGTTTGAAGCTAGTAAAAAAAGTTAAAGGTGGAGTTATTCCGAAACATTTGTTGTAAATATTATACATACGTGTGCCATTAATAAAATATACTTTTGATTGTATTAACTGTTTGTACATTTATTTTATTGAGAATCTAAACTGTATGCAAACTTATTGGACACGGTGTATGGCTAGCCCTTTTTACTACAAACTAACATAAAAGACCCCGTACTTAACAGTACCTAAAAACGACTACGTAGCGAAAAATACCCGGTTCCTATACAAGAAAAAAAATACTGCCCGGTAGTTATTACTCTATATTATGTCCTCTTGCGAAGAATAGGTATTTTGGCTCATCTAATTCCGATCACTGGTAATGAACAAAGCGCTCATTCCCGAAATACCAGTATTTTAAAATACCTGATTCTCAATATATCGGAATCCTAAAACAGAACTTACAAACCAGGGTATTGTTTATTATCTTTACCGAACATTTCCAATCTGGTTGTTTGGAAACCTGGTAAAAAGTGTTCTTTGGTATTTTGAAATACTGGTATTTCCGGAATGAGCGGAACAAATAAACTACAAAGCTTCCAAGCGAATGCGAGGTGGGATTAAGAAAAAAGAAAGCCATCGAGAAATACCTTGTTGCCGAGTTTGGCCGAGGTGGCCACACGACTGTCGTTTTTATTGATGATTTCAAAGCATCTGTATATTGATATCTCTCATGGTAAGATTGCTGATGCGAAGAAGATTCAGGGGAATATTTAAAATGTCTTGCAAGCGATGTAAGGACGTTGAATGCATCTCTGCAGCTCACTGATCCGCTCAACAGACTTGAAGATGATGCTTGCTCGATGGCATATAATGATATTGAACTAGAAGATGATAAATTGTCTATCTGATGTCGTTGCCGGGTGAGTGCTGGTGATTTAGATGACGTCGTATGACCATAATAGCCTTTCTCTTTTCTATTAGCATTGCCAGAGTCGTAAGTATAAGAAACGGGGTCTTCCCTCCTTAAGTTGCGATGCTTATACAAACCCAAAGCACGTTTGATATCTGAAATGCTGACGTCACTTTCAGAATTGTAAATGTAGACGGTAGATCTGGAGCTGGAGTCGTCTGTCGAGGCGTCGCAATCTATGGACGAAATCTTCAAAGAAAAAAGGCTTTCGCACTGACTTGGATCGAGAGTGTAAGTTTCAAATGAGTGTACCGATTTTTGGTTTTCAACATAATTCGTTGTTGGTCGCTCTATAAATGAAGATATTCCCACCGCGCTACCCACGGTTACTTTGATTCCTTCGTTATCAGTAAAAACTCCTGCCTTAACCCCCGGAATGCACTCGTTTGGACAAGGACAAAACGACGAAATATCTGGCGAAGTTATTCTTATCTTCACATAACTGTGCTTGAATCTTATTTTCTTTTTGTCGCAACCACAAGCGGCGTCGCACTTGTCCGTCTTGATAATTTCTTCAATTTCTTCTTGAATGCCGGGAACGCCCATCTCTTTTTCCTTCATTGATTTTAATTTAACTGCGGGGCCAGATTTTGTGGCTACAAACTTCTTTTTTTCGGACGGAGTAACGGTAGGCGGCAAACCGGCCGCTATTTGCTCTTTTTTTATCATTTCCTTTTCTGATCGAGTTTCCCCTTTTGGCATAGGCAATCCTGCCGCTGCCAGTTCCTTAATTAATTTAACCTTTTCTGATTTAGTTTTTCCACTTAGTGACGTAATTCCTATTGATTTAGATTGTTTTGTCACATCGGCTTCTGCTTTAATTTTTTTACTCATTGCTTTCTCCGAAGGTGTCATATCTTCTGGAAGTGGTAAGCCTGCTTCTACTAACCCTTTAATTATGGCTTCTTTCTCTTCTGGCTTTTTTCCTTTGAAAGACGGAGTTAAACCTTCCGCCTCCTTCATTTTTCTGATGATGGATTTTTCAGAAGGTGTTCTACCTTCAGGCAAAGGTATTCCCTTTTCTTTCAATTCTTTTAGTATTTTCTCTTTTTGTTCCGATGTTTTACCTTCTAAAGGCGTTATTAATCCGGCAGCTTGTGCTTTTGAGTACTTTTTCTTCTCTTTGTCGGTTTTTGGTTCCGGTGGTAGACCGATATCTTCTCTGACCTTGTCCATCAGTTTCTTTTCAGACGGCGTCTTCGCCTCCGGTAGAGGTAAACTAGCTTGAGCAAGACTACGAAGGATTTTTTCTTTTTGTTCTGGTGTCTTGCCTGCAAGTGGTGTAAGAAGACCTAATGCTTTAGCTTTAGCGAGTTTTTTTGACGATACTCCAGCAATGTCTAATGCGGGCTTAGTATCAGCTTTGACTTTAGTAATTAGTGCTTTCTCAGATGGTGTTTTGCCTTCAGGCAAAGGTATTCCCTTTTCTTTCAAATCTTTAAGTATTTTTTTCTTTTGTTCTGATGTTTTACCTTCTAACGGCGTTATCAATCCGGCAGCTTGAGCTTTCGAGTACTTTTTCTTCTCTTCGTCGGTTTTTGGTTCCGGTGGTAGACCGATATCTTCTCTGACCTTGTCCATCAGTTTCTTTTCAGACGGCGTCTTCGCCTCCGGTAGAGGTAAACTAGCTTGAGCTAGACTACGAAGGATTTTTTCTTTTTGTTCTAGTGTCTTGCCTGCAAGTGGTGTAAGAAGACCTGCTGCTTTAGCTTTAGCGAGTTTTTTTGACGATACTCCAGCAATGTCTAAGGCAGGCTTAGTTTCAGCTTTGATTTCAGTGATAAGTGCTTTCTCAGATGGTGTTTTGCCTTCAGGCAAAGGTATTCCCTTTTCTTTCAAATATTGAAGTATTTGCTTCTTTTGTTCCGATGTTTTACCTTCTAAAGGCGTAATTAATCCGGCTGCTTGTGCCTTTGAGTACTTTTTCTTCTCTTCGTCGGTTTTTGGTTCCGGTGGTAGACCGATATCATTTCTGACCTTGTCCATCAGTTTCTTTTCAGACGGCGTCTTTGCTTCCGGTAGAGGTAAACCAGCTTCAGCAAGACCGCGAAGGATTTTTTCTTTTTCTCCTGGTGTCTTGCCTGCAAGTGGTGTAAGAAGACCTGCTGCTTTAGCTTTAGCGAGTTTTTTTGACGATACTCCAGCAATGTCTAAGGCAGGCTTAGTTTCAGCTTTGATTTCAGTGATAAGTGCTTTCTCAGATGGTGTTTTGCCTTCAGGCAAAGGTATCCCCTTTTTTTTCAATTCTTTAAGTATTTTTTCTTTTTGTTCTGATGTTTTACCTTCTAAAGGCGTAATTAATCCAGCAGCTTGTGCTTTTGAGTACTTTTTCTTCTCTTCGTCGGTTTTTGGTTCCGGTGGTAAACCGATATCTTCTCTGACCTTGTCCATCAGTTTCTTTTCAGACGGCGTCTTCGCCTCCGGTAGAGGTAAACTAGCTTGAGCTAGACTACGAAGGATTTTTTCTTTTTGTTCTGGTGTCTTGCCTGCAAGTGGTGTAAGAAGACCTGCTGCTTTAGCTTTAGCGAGTTTTTTTGACGATACTCCAGCAATGTTTAAGGCAAGCTTAGTTTCAGCTTTGATTTCAGTGATAAGTGCTTTCTCAGATTGTGTTTTGCCTTCAGGCAAAGGTATTCCCTTTTCTTTCAAATCTTGAAGTATTTTTTTCTTTTGTTCTGATGTTTTACCTTCTAACGGCGTTATCAATCCGGCAGCTTGAGCTTTTGAGTACTTTTTCTTCTCTTCGTCGGTTTTTGGTTCCGGTGGTAGACCGATATCTTTTCTGACCTTGTCCATCAATTTCTTTTCAGACGGTGTCTTTGCTTCTGGTAGAGGTAAACCAGCTTGAGCAAGACTACGAAGAATTTTTCCTTTTTGTTTTAGTGTCTTGCCTGCAAGTGGGGTAAGAAGACCTGCTGCTTTAGCTTTAGCGAGTTTTTTTGACGATACTCCAGCAATGTCTAACGCAGGCTTAGTTTCAGCTTTGATTTCAGTGATAAGTGCTTTCTCAGATGGTGTTTTGCCTTCAGGCAATGGTATTCCCTTTTCTTTTAAATCTTGAAGTATTTGCTTCTTCTGTTCCAATGTTTTACCTTCTAAAGGCGTTATTAATCCAGCAGCTTGTGCTTTTGAGTACTTTTTCTTCTCTTCGTCGGTTTTTGGTTCCGGTGGTAAACCGATATCTTTCCTGACCTTATCCATCAGTTTCTTTTCAGACGGCGTCTTCGCATCTGGTAGAGGTAAACCAGCTTGAGCAAGACTTCGAAGTATTTTTTCTTTTTGTTCTGTTGTCTTGCCTGCAAGTGGTGTAAGAAGACGTGCTGCTTTAGCTTTAGCGAGTTTTTTTGACGATATTCCAGCAATGTCTAATGCAGGCTTAGTTTCAGCTTTAATTTTAGTGATAAGTGCTTTTTCAGATGGTGTTTTGCCTGCAGGCAAAGGTATACCTTTATATTTCAATTCTGTTAGTATTTTTTCTTTTTGTTCTGATGTTTTACCCTCTAAAGGCGTTATTAATCCGGCAGCTTGTGCTTTTGAGTACTTTTTCTTCTCTTCGTCGGTTTTTGGTGCGGGTGGTAGGCCGAGATCTTGTCTGACTTTGTCCATTAGTTTCTTTTCAGACGGCGTCTTTGCTTCCGGTAGAGGTAAACCAGCTTCAGCAAGACCACGAAGGATTTTTTCTTTCTGTTCTGGTGTTTTGCCTGCAAGTGGTGTAAGAAGACCTGCGGCTCTAGCTTTAGCGAGTTTTTTTGACGATACTCCAGCAATGTCTAATGCAGGCTTAGTTTCAGCTTTGACTTTAGTGATTAGTGCTTTCTCAGATGGTGTTTTGCCTTCAGGCAAAAGTATCCCCTTTTCTTTCAATTCTTTAAGTATTTTCTCCTTCTGTTTTGATGTTTTACCTTCTGAAGGCGTTATTATTCCGGCAGCTTGTGCTTTTGAGTACTTTTTTTTTTCTTTTTCTGTTTTTGGTTCTGGTGGTAGACCGAGATCTTTTCTTACTTCGTCTATTGCCATTTTCTCGGATGGTGTCTTTGCTTCAGGCAAAGGTACACCAGCTCTAGCTACACTTTGAAGAATTTTTGCCTTCTGTTCAGGTGTCTTTCCTTCTAGTGGTGTCATAAGTCCTGCTGTTTTAGCTTTTTTCAGTTTTTCAGTCGGGATTCCTACTATAGCAGGCTCAGCTTTAAGTCGATCTTCAACTTTTGTCACCGATCCCCGTTCAGACTCCGGTGTCAGTAAACTGCATATACATTCGTCAACAGGGCCGGTCCCTTCTTGCATATGTTTTGTTTCCTCGTACAATTTCTTTCTTTGCTCAGGAGGTAGCGCAGGAGGACCTTGTATTTTTTGGGCAAGAGCTTTGTCTTCCGCTGTCGTAACTTCCGGTAGGGGTACTCCCCGTTCTGATAATGCTTTAAGTATTTTTTCTTTTTCGGCAGTCGTTTTACCTTTTAGAGGCGTCACTAGCCCAGCGGCTTGTGCTTTAGAGTATCTTTCCTTTTCCGCTTGTGTCTTTGGTTCTGGTGGTAAAATCAGGTCTTTTCTAACCTGATCCGATATTAGTTTTTCAGACGGCGTCTTCGCTTCGGGCAAAGGTAAACCAGCTTGAGCAAGACTTCGAAGGATTTTTTCTTTTTGTTCTGTTGTCTTGCCTGCAAGTGGTGTAAGAAGACCTGCTGCTTTAGCTTTAGCGAGTTTTTTTGACGATATTCCAGCAATGTCTAATGCAGGCTTAGTTTCAGCTTTTATTTTTGTGATAAGTGCTTTTTCAGAAGGTGTTTTGCCTTCAGGCAAAGGTATTCCCTTATCTTTCAATTCTTTTAGTATTTTTTCTTTTTGTTCTGATGTTTTACCTTCTAAAGGCGTTATTAATGCGGCAGCTTGTGCTTTTGAGTACTTTTTCTTGTCTTCGTCGGTTTTTGGTGCCGGTGGTAGACCGAGATCTTGTCTAACTTTGTCCATCAGTTTCTTTTCTGACGGCGTTTTCGCTTCCGGTAAAGGTAAACCAGCTTCAGCAAGACCGCGAAGGATTTTTTCTTTTTGTTCTGATGTCTTGCCTGCAAGTGGTGTAAGAAGACCTGCTGCTTTAGCTTTAGCAAGTTTTTTTGACGATACTCCAGCAATGTCTAATGCAGGCTTAGTTTCTGCTTTGATTTCAGTGATCAGTGCTTTCTCAGATGGTGTTTTGCCTTCAGGCAAAGTTATTCCCTTATCTTTTAATTCTTTAAGAATTTTCTCTTTTTGTTTTGATGTTTTACCTTCTAAAGGCGTTATTAATCCAGCAGCTTGTGCTTTTGAGTACTTTTTCTTTTCTTCGTCTGTTTTTGGTGCGGGTGGTAGACCGATATCTTCTCTGACCTTGTCCATCAGTTTCTTTTCGGATGGCGTCTTCGCTTCGGGTAGAGGTAATCCCGCTTGTGCAAGACTACGAAGGATTTCTTCTTTTTGTTCTGGTGTCTTGCCTGCAAGTGGTGTAAGAAGACCTGCTGCTTTAGCTTTAGCGAGTTTTTTTGACGATACTCCAGCAATTTCTAATGCGGGCTTAGTTTCAGCTTTGACTTTAGTGATTAGTGCTTTCTCAGATGGTGTTTTGCCTTCAGGCAATGGTATTCCTTTTTCTTTTAATTCTTTTACTATTTTTTCCTTTTGTTCGGATGTTTTACCTTCTAACGGCGTTATCAATCCGGCAGCTTCTGCTTTTGAGTACTTTTTCTTCTCTTCGTCGGATTTTGGTTCAGGTGGTAGACCTTTATCTTTTCTGACCTTGTCCATCAGTTTCTTTTCAGACGGCGTCTTTGCTTCCGGTAGAGGTAAACCAGCTTCAGCAAGACCGCGAAAAATTTTTTCTTTTTCTCCTGGTGTCATGCCTGCAAGTGGTGTAAGAAGACCTGCTGCTTTAGCTTTAGCGAGTTTTTTTGACGATACTCCAGCAATGTCTAAGGCAGGCTTAGTTTCAGCTTTGATTTTACTGATAAGTGCTTTCTCAGAAGGTGTTTTGCCTTCAGGCAAAGGTATCCCCTTTTCTTTCAATTCTTGAAGTATTTGCTTCTTTTGTTCTGATGTTTTTCCTTCTAAAGGCGTTATTAATCCGGCAGCTTGTGCTTTTGAGTACTTTTTCTTCTCTTCGTCGGATTTTGGTTCAGGTGGTAGACCTTTATCTTTTCTGACCTTGTCCATCAGTTTCTTTTCAGATGGCGTCTTCGCTTCCGGTAGAGGTAAACCAGCTTCAGCAAGACCGCGAAGGATTTTTTCTTTTTTTTCTGGTGTCTTGCCTGCAAGTGGTGTAAGAAGACCTGCTGCTTTAGCTTTAGCGAGTTTTTTTGACGATACTCCAGCAATGTCTAATGCAGGCTTAGTTTCAGCTTTGACTTTAGTGATTAGTGCTTTCTCAGATGGTGTTTTGCCTTCAGGCAAAGATATTCCCTTTTCTTTCAATTCTTTTAGTATTTTTTCCTTCTGTTTTGATGTTTTACCTTCTAAAGGCGTTATTATTCCGGCAGTTTGAGCTTTTGAGTACTTTAGTTTTTCTTCTTCTGTTTTTGGTTCTGGTGGTAGACCGAGATCTTTTCTTACTTCGTCTATTGCCATTTTCTCGGATGGTGTCTTTGCTTCAGGCAAAGGTACACCAGCTCTAGCTAAACTTTGAAGAATTTTTGCCTTCTGTTCAGGTGTCTTTCCTTCTAGTGGTGTCATAAGTCCTGCTGTTTTAGCTTTTATCAGTTTTTCATTCGGGACTCCTACTATAGCAGGCTCAGCTTTGAGTCGTCCTTCAACTTTTGTCACCGATCCTCTTTCAGACTCAGGTGTCAGTAAACTGCATATACATTCGTCAACAGGGCCGGTGCCTTCTTGCAAATGTTTTGTTTCCTCGTCCAATTTCTTTCTTTGCTCAGGAGGTAGCGCAGGAGGACCTTGTATTTTTTGGGCAAGAGCTTTGTCTTCCGCTGTCGTAACTTCCGGTAGGGGTACTCCCCGTTCTGATAATGCTTTAAGTATTTTTTCTTTTTCGGCAGTCGTTTTACCTTTTAGAGGCGTCACTAGCCCAGCGGCTTGTGCTTTAGAGTATCTTTCCTTTTCCGCTTGTGTCTTTGGTTCTGGTGGTAAAATCAGGTCTTTTCTAACCTGATCCGATATTAGTTTTTCAGACGGCGTTTTCGCTTCGGGCAAAGGTAAACCAGCTTGAGCAAGACTTCGAAGGATTTTTTCTTTTTGTTCTGTTGTCTTGCCTGCAAGTGGTGTAAGAAGACCTGCTGCTTTAGCTTTAGCGAGTTTTTTTGACGATATTCCAGCAATGTCTAATGCAGGCTTAGTTTCAGCTTTTATTTTTGTGATAAGTGCTTTTTCAGAAGGTGTTTTGCCTTCAGGCAAAGGTATTCCCTTATCTTTCAATTCTTTTAGTATTTTTTCTTTTTGTTCTGATGTTTTACCTTCTAAAGGCGTTATTAATGCGGCAGCTTGTGCTTTTGAGTACTTTTTCTTGTCTTCGTCGGTTTTTGGTGCCGGTGGTAGACCGAGATCTTGTCTAACTTTGTCCATCAGTTTCTTTTCTGACGGCGTTTTCGCTTCCGGTAAAGGTAAACCAGCTTCAGCAAGACCGCGAAGGATTTTTTCTTTTTGTTCTGATGTCTTGCCTGCAAGTGGTGTAAGAAGACCTGCGGCTTTAGCTTTAGCGAGTTTTTTTGACGATATTCCAACAATATCTAATGCGGGCTTAGTTTCAGCTTTGACTTTAGTGATAAGTGCTTTCTCAGATGGTGTTTTGCCTTCAGGCAATGGTATTCCTTTTTCTTTTAATTCTTTAAGTATTTTTTCCTTTTGTTCTGATGTTTTACCTTCTAAAGGCGTAATTAATCCGGCAGCTTGTGCTTTTGAGTACTTTTTCTTCTCTTCTTCTGTTTTTGGTTCCGGTGGTAGACCGATATCTTCTCTGACCTTGTCCATCAGTTTCTTTTCAGACGGCGTCTTCGCTTCCGGTAGAGGTAAACCAGCTTGAGCAAGACTACGAAGAATTTTTCCTTTTTGTTCTGGTGTCTTGCCTGCAAGTGGTGTAAGAAGACCTGCTGCTTTAGCTTTAGCGAGTTTTTTTGTAGATATTCCAGCAATATCTAATGCAGGCTTAGTTTCAGCTTTGATTTCAGTGATAAGTGCTTTCTCAGATGTGGTTTTGCCTTCAGGCAAAGGTATTCCCTTTTCTTTCAATTCTTGAAGTATTTGCTTCTTTTGTTCTGATGATTTACCTTCTAATGGCGTAATTAATCCGGCAGCTTGTGCTTTTGAGTACTTTTTCTTCTCTTCGTCGGTTTTTGGTTCCGGTGGTAAACCAATATCTTTTCTGACTTTGTCCATCAGTTTCTTTTCAGACGGCGTCTTCGCTTCCGGTAGAGGTAAACCAGCTTGAGCAAGACTATGAAGGATTTTTTCTTTTTGTTCTCGTGTCTTGCCTGCAAGTGGGGTAAGGAGACCTGCTGCTTTAGCTTTAGCAAGTTTTTTTGACGATATTCCAGCAATGTCTAATGCAGGCTTAGTTTCAGTTTTGACTTTAGTGATTAGTGCTTTCTCAGATGGTGTTTTGCCTTCAGGCAAAAGTATCCCCTTTTCTTTCAATTCTTTAAGTATTTTCTCCTTCTGTTTTGATGTTTTACCTTCTAAAGGCGTTATTATTCCGGCAGCTTGTGCTTTTGAGTACTTTTTTTTTTCTTTTTCTGTTTTTGGTTCTGGTGGTAGACCGAGATCTTTTCTTACTTCGTCTATTGCCATTTTCTCGGATGGTGTCTTTGCTTCAGGCAAAGGTACACCAGCTCTTGCTAGACTTTGAAGAATTTTTGCCTTCTGTTCAGGTGTCTTTCCTTCTAGTGGTGTCAGAAGTCCTGCTGTTTTAGCTTTTTTCAGTTTTTCAATCGGGATTCCTGCTATGGCAGGCTCAGCTTTTAGTCGTTCTTCAACCTTTGTCACCCATCCCCTTTCAGTCTCAGGTGTCAGTAAACTGCATATGCATTCGTCAACAGGGCCGGTCCCTTCTTGAATATGTTTTGTTTGCTCGTCCAATTTCTTTCTTTGTTCAGGAGGTAGCGCAGGAGGACCTTGAATTTTTTGGGCAAGAGCTTTGTCTTCCGCTGTCGTAACTTCCGGTAGGGGTACTCCCCGTTCTGATAATGCTTTTAGTATTTTTTCTTTCTCGGCAGTCGTTTTACCTTTTAGAGGCGTGACTAGTCCAGCGGCTTGTGCTTTAGAATATCTTTCCTTTTCCGAGGGTGTCTTTGGTTCTGGTGGTAATATCAGGTCTTTTCTAACCTGATCCGATATTAGTTTTTCAGACGGTGTCTTTGCTTCAGGTAGTGGTATGCCAGCTTGAGCAAGACTTCGAAGGATTTTTTCTTTTTGCTGTGGAGTTTTGCCAGCTAAAGAAGTAATTAGCCCAGCTGCTTTAGTTTCAGTTCTAATTTTGCTAATAAGAGCTCTTTCAGATGCAGTTTTCCCTGCTGGCAAGGGTATTCCCTCTTCTGCCAATTTTCTGAGAATAGTTTCCTTTTGATCTGGTGTTTTACCTTTTAAGGGCGTAATCAGTCCGGCAGATATTCCTTTTGCGTATTGTTCCTTTTCTTTGGATGTTTTTGGTTCCGAAGGTAGACCGAGATCATGTCTGACTTTGTCCACCAGTTTCTTTTCAGACGGCGTCTTCGCTTCGGGTAGAGGTAAACCAGCTTGAGCAAGACTACGAAGGATTTTTTCTTTTTGTTCTAGAGTCTTGCCGGCAAGTGGTGTAAGAAGACCTGCTGCTTTAGCTTTAGCGAGTTTTTTTGACGATACTCCAGCAATGTCTAGAGCAGGCTTAGTTTCAGCTTTGACTTTAGTGATTAGTGCTTTCTCAGATGGTGTTTTGCCTTCAGGCAAAGGTATTCCTTTATCTTTCAATTCTGTAAGTATTTTCTCTTTTTGTTCTGATGTTTTACCCTCTAAAGGCGTTATTAATCCGGCAGCTTGTGCTTTTGAGTACTTTTTCTTCTCTTCGTCGGTTTTCGGTTCCGGTGGTAGGCCGATATCTTCTCTTACCTTGTTTATTGCTTTCTTTTCAGATGGCGTCTTCGCTTCGGGTAGAGGTAAACCAGCTTGAGCAAGACTACGAAGAACTTTTTCTTTTTGTTCTGGTGTCTTGCCTGCAAGTGGTGTTAGAAGACCTGCTGCTTTAGCTTTAGCGAGTTTTTTTGTAGATATTCCAGCAATATCTAATGCAGGCTTAGTTTCAGCTTTGACTTTAGTGATAAGTGCTTTCTCAGAAGGTGTTTGGCCTTCAGGCAAAGGTATTCCCTTTTCTTTCAATTCTTTTAGTATTTTCTCTTTTTGTTCCGATGTTTTACCTTCTAAAGGCGTTATTAATCCGGCAGCTTGTGCTTTTGAGTACTTTTTCTTCTCTTCCTCTGTTTTTGGTTCCGGTGGTAGACCGATATCTTCTCTGACCTTGTCCATTAGTTTCTTTTCAGACGGCGTCTTCGCTTCGGGTAGAGGCAAACCAGCTTGTGCAAGACTACGAAGGATTTCTTGTTTTTGTTCTGGTGTCTTGCCTGCAAGTGGTGTAAGAAGACCTGCTGCCTTTGCTTTAGCGAGTTTTTTTGACGATATTCCAGCGATATCTAATGTAGGCTTAGTTTTAGCTTTGACTTTTGTGATAATTGCTTTCTCAGATGGTGTTTTGCCTTCAGGCAAAGGTATTCCCTTATCTTTCAATTCTTTTAGTATTTTTTCTTTTTGTTCTGATGTTTTACCCTCTAAAGGCGTAATTAATCCGGCAGCTTGTGCTTTTGAGTACTTTTTCTTCTCTTCGTCGGTTTTCGGTTCCGGTGGTAGACCGATATCTTCTCTTACCTTGTCAAACAGTTTCTTTTCAGACGGCGTCTTCGCTTCCGGTAGAGGTAAACCAGCTTGAGCAAGAGCGCGAAGGATTTTTTCCTTTTGTTCTGGTGTCTTGCCTGCAAGTGGTGTAAGGAGACCTGCTGCTTTAGCTTTAGCAAGTTTTTTTGACGATATTCCAGCAATGTCTAATGCAGGCTTAGTTTCAGTTTTGACTTTACTGATTAGTGCTTTCTCAGATGGTGTTTTGCCCTCAGGCAAAGGTATCCCCTTTTCTTTTAATTCTGTCAGTATTTTCTCCTTTTCTTCCGATGTTTTACCTTCTAAAGGCGTTATCAATCCGGCAGCTTGCGCTTTTGAGTACTTTTTTTTTTCTTCATCGGTTTTAGGTTCCGGTGGTAGACCGAGATCTTTTCTTACTTCGTCTATTGCCATTTTCTCGGATAGTGTCTTTGCTTCAGGCAAAGGTACACCAGCTCTTGCTAGACTTTGAAGAATTTTTGCCTTCTGTTCAGGTGTCTTTCCTTCTAGTGGTGTCAGAAGTCCTGCTGTTTTAGCTTTTTTCAGTTTTTCAGTCGGGATTCCTGCTATGGCAGGCTCAGCTTTTAGTCGTTCTTCAACCTTTGTCACCGATCCCCTTTCAGTCTCAGGTGTCAGTAAACTGCATATGCATTCGTCAACAGGGCCGGTCCCTTCTTGAATATGTTTTGTTTGCTCGTCCAATTTCTTTCTTTGTTCAGGAGGTAGCGCAGGAGGACCTTGAATTTTTTGGGCAAGAGCTTTGTCTTCCGCTGTCGTAACTTCCGGTAGGGGTACTCCCCGTTCTGATAATGCTTTTAGTATTTTTTCTTTCTCGGCAGTCGTTTTACCTTTTAGAGGCGTGACTAGTCCAGCGGCTTGTGCTTTAGAATATCTTTCCTTTTCCGAGGGTGTCTTTGGTTCTGGTGGTAACATCAGGTCTTTTCTAACCTGATCCGATATTAGTTTTTCAGACGGTGTTTTTGCTTCAGGTAGTGGTATGCCAGCTTGAGCAAGACTTCGAAGGATTTTTTCTTTTTGCTGTGGAGTTTTGCCAGCTAAAGAAGTAATTAGCCCAGCTGCTTTAGTTTCAGTTCTAATTTTGCTAATAAGAGCTCTTTCAGATGCAGTTTTGCCTGCTGGCAAGGGTATTCCCTCTTCTGCCAATTTTCTGAGAATAGTTTCCTTTTGATCTGGTGTTTTACCTTTTAAGGGCGTAATCAGTCCGGCAGATATTCCTTTTGCGTATTGTTCCTTTTCTTTGGATGTTTTTGGTTCCGAAGGCAGACCGAGATCTTGTCTGACTTTGTCCACCAGTTTCTTTTCAGACGGCGTCTTCGCTTCGGGTAGAGGTAAACCAGCTTGAGCAAGACCGCGAAGGATTTTTTCTTTTTGTTCTGGTGTCTTGCCCGCAACTGGTGTAAGAAGACCTGCTGCTTTAGCTTTAGCGAGTTTTTTTGACGATACTCCAGCAATGTCTAGAGCAGGCTTAGTTTCAGCTTTGACTTTAGTGATTAGTGCTTTCTCAGATGGTGTTTTGCCTTCAGGCAAAGGTATTCCTTTATCTTTCAATTCTGTAAGTATTTTCTCTTTTTGTTCTGATGTTTTACCCTCTAAAGGCGTTATTAATCCGGCAGCTTGTGCTTTTGAGTACTTTTTCTTCTCTTCGTCGGTTTTCGGTTCCGGTGGTAGGCCGATATCTTCTCTTACCTTGTCTATCGCTTTCTTTTCAGATGGCGTCTTCGCTTCGGGTAGAGGTAAACCAGCTTGAGCAAGACTACGAAGAACTTTTTCTTTTTGTTCTGGTGTCTTGCCTGCAAGTGGTGTTAGAAGACCTGCTGCTTTAGCTTTAGCGAGTTTTTTTGACGATATTCCAGCAATATCTAATGCAGGCTTAGTTTCAGCTTTGACTTTAGTGATAAGTGCTTTCTCAGAAGGTGTTTTGCCTTCAGGCAAAGGTATTCCCTTTTCTTTCAATTCTTTAAGTATTTTCTCTTTTTGTTCTGATGTTTTACCCTCTAAAGGCGTTATTAATCCGGCAGCTTGTGCTTTTGAGTACTTTTTCTTCTCTTCATCGGTTTTTGGTTCCGGTGGTAGACCGATATCTTCTCTGACCTTGTCCATCAGTTTCTTTTCAGACGGCGTCTTCGCTTCCGGTAGAGGTAAACCAGCTTCAGCAAGACTGCGAAGGATTTTTTCTTTATGTTCTGATGTCTTGCCTGCAAGTGGTGTAAGAAGACCTGCTGCCTTAGCTTTAGCGAGTTTTTTTGATGATATTCCAGCAATATCTAATGCAGGCTTAGTTTCAGCTTTGACTTTAGTGATAAGTGCTTTCTCAGAAGGTGTTTTGCCTTCAGGCAAAGGTATTCCCTTTTCTTTCAATTCTTTTAGTATTTTCTCTTTTTGTTCCGATGTTTTACCTTCTAAAGGCGTTATTAATCCGGCTGCTTGTGCCTTTGAGTACTTTTTCTTCTCTTCGTCGGTTTTTGGTTCCGGTGGTAGACCGATATCATTTCTGACCTTGTCCATTAGTTTCTTTTCAGACGGCGTCTTCGCTTCGGGTAGAGGCAAACCAGCTTGTGCAAGACTACGAAGGATTTCTTGTTTTTGTTCTGGTGTCTTGCCTGCAAGTGGTGTAAGAAGACCTGCTGCCTTTGCTTTAGCGAGTTTTTTTGACGATATTCCAGCGATATCTAATGTAGGCTTAGTTTTAGCTTTGACTTTTGTGATAATTGCTTTCTCAGATGGTGTTTTGCCTTCAGGCAAAGGTATTCCCTTATCTTTCAATTCTTTTAGTATTTTTTCTTTTTGTTCTGATGTATTACCCTCTAAAGGCGTAATTAATCCGGCAGCTTGTGCTTTTGAGTACTTTTTCTTCTCTTCGTCGGTTTTTGGTTCCGGTGGTAGACCGATATCTTCTCTGACCTTGTCCATCAGTTTCTTTTCAGACGGCGTCTTCGCTTCCGGTAGAGGTAAACCAGCTTCAGCAAGACCGCGAAGGATTTTTTCTTTTTGTTCTGATGTCTTGCCTGCAAGTGGTGTAAGAAGACCTGCTGCTTTAGCTTTAGCGAGTTTTTTTGACGATACTCCAGCAATATCTAATGCAGGCTTAGTTTCAGCTTTGACTTTAGTGATTAGTGCTTTCTCAGATGGTGTTTTGCCTTCAGGCAAAGTTATTCCTTTTTCTGTTAATTCCTTAAGTATTTCCTCCTTCTGATTCGATGTTTTACCTTCTAAAGGCGTTATCAATCCGGCAGCTTGTGCTTTTGTGTACTTTTTCTTTTCTTCGTCAGTTTTTGGTTCCGGCGGTAGACCGATATCTTGTCTGACTTTGTCCATCAGTTTCTTTTCAGATGGCGTCTTCGCTTCGGGTAGGGGTAAACCGGCTTCAGCAAGGCCACGAAGTATTTTTTCTTTTTGTTCTGGTGTCTTGCCGTCTAGGGTTGTCAAAAAACCTGCTGCCTTGGCTTTGGCCAGTTTCTCCGGCGGAATCCCTGCCATTGATAGCCTAGGCTTAGTTTCAGCCTTAACTTTGTCAATAAAGGCTTTCTCGGATGCTGTCTTCGCTTCAGGTAAAGGTATACCAGCTTTAGCGAGACCACGTAGGATTTTTTCCTTCTGTTCCGCCGACTTACCGTCTAAAGAAGTAAGTAAGCCGGCTGCTTTAGCTTTAGCTAGTTTTTCGGACGGTATTCCCTCCATAGCAAACTTGGCTCTCGTTCCAGCTTGGATTTTTTTGGATAGCGTTTTTTTAGAAGCCTGTATGCCGTCTGGCCGAGGTATTCCCTTTACAGTCATCGCTTTGAGGATTTTTTCTTTTTGTGCTGATGTCTTCCCTTCTAGAGGTGATATCAATCCTACTGGTCGTGATTTCCGCATTTTTCCCGATGCCGTTGGGATTTTTGCAACAGATACTGCAGGTTTACTTTCACCTTGAACCTTTTTAATAAGCGCTTGTTCAGAAGGCGTTTTACCTTCCGGCATAGGTACTCCTTTTTTTGACCATTCCTTTAGAATTTTTTCTTTTTGTTCTGGCGTCTTTCCTTCCAAGGGTGTAATTAACCCTGAAGCTAGTGCCTTAGCGTATTGTTCCTTTTCTTTGGCCGTTTTTGGTTCCGGTGGTAGACCGAGGTCTTTTCTGACCTTGTCAGTCAGTTTCTTATCAGACGGCGTCTTCGCTTCGGGTAGATGTAAACCAGCTTTAGCTAAGCTACGAAGGATCTTTTCCTTTTGTTCCGGTGTTTTGCCGTCTAGAGGTGTCAATAATCCTGCTGCTTTGGCTTTGGCCAGTTTTTCCGATGGAGTCCCTTGCAATGCAGGCTTACTTTCAGCCACTTTTTTTCTAGATACCGCACTTACAGCTTTTGGTGTTAATCCAACCTCTTCTTTGACTTTTTCTATCATTTTCTTTTCGGACGCTGTTTTTCCTTCAGGTATGGGTAAACCACTTTTGGCAAGACCTCGGACTATTTTTTCTTTTTGTTCCGGTGTTTTGCCATCAAGTGTTGTCAAAATGGTAGTAGGTGCTTTAGCTATTGTTGCTTTATCTGCCGCCTTTATTGGTTCCGGTGGTAGTCCGAGCTGAGTCCGAGTTTTTTTGGCTTTCTTTTGTTTTTCCGCATCAGTTTGCAACCCTGCAGATACCGCCGGTTTGACTGCTACGATTACGTCTGACTTCCGAGCCTCGCCTAATTTTTGTTCCTCTTCTAGTTTCCGTTCCGCTTTTGACATTTTTCCACACAAAACGCATTTACAGTTGTCACAGTTTTTCTTTTTATAGCAGTCATAAAGTCCTTTCATGACTTCAAACATGGCATCAGAATTACAAGAACAGCAACAGGATTCCTGCGCCGTGCTCAGCTGGCAACGGTAAATTCTTAATTGAGCTTGCATTAGTGGGTGTTTGAGCACTTGTTGCCATTCCGGTGGTAAACTCTTAGCATTTAAGGAAACGCTATTAACTGCAAACTTGGTTCGGTAGGGCGTGCTGGTGTTCAAATTGATCTGTGAACGCTGTATTTTCGTCCTTGGCCTTGCATGCTTAAAAGCGCGGTGCAATACAGGGGTGCTGCGATTTTTGGCCAGTAATTTTAGACAGTCATCCGTAGTAAGAGTCATTGGTTTTCTCGTAATTTTTTGTAGTCGTTGAGAGGTTACTCTTTTGGTCGATTCCTTCACTTGTTCATTGTGTCGAGATTTATTATTGGTTAAAATTACAGAAATATTGTCGCATCCCCAATACGGGCTTTCTTCTCTGGTTAGAAAACAGTGGTCATAGTATAAAGTTTTAAGACTTTGCGATTTAGCCTTATGACAACTTTTTTGACGCATTAATCTTTTCTTATGACTGAATTCCCTCGACCGTGTTTGTGTATTTGGTTTTTCCGAGTATTTGTCCGGCTTGTGTCGGTAATATATTACGTTTACATCGTCTGCCATTTTATTATCTTTGTTTTCGCTCTAGTTCATTGCCAATGTTTTTTATTTCAATTATCACTTTAATTTAAGCTATTAACCTGCAACAGATATTTAACATGTAAGTTGACTCAGGACTAGGTACAAAAAAATGTTTGTCTATTCAATCAGGTATTTTTTCACTTCATATTTTACTTGAACGGTCTCTTGTAAATTTTGTCTTGATTTTTGAGTGTTCAAAATTGTTTTTGACCACTCTTAACTGCCCATTAAAGAGAGAAGTGGGAAAATGTAGAAAGAGATATATAGATTTTACATAAAAATCTCATGTGCACGACAGAGACAGTTTCTCTCTGTTTATCTTCATTGGTCCCTGCAGCTGTGTGGGCGATTGTACGTCAAGCTATTTCCGAGATATTACATTATAAGCATTGTATTCACAATAAACATGTATATATATATATACCTATGATTATTATATGCGTAAGAGATATACAGATCGAAAGTGAGTGGAAGGGTTGGAAGGGGCCGCCCTAGGCGTACTTTTTCGAATCAAATCGGAGAAATACTGGAAAAGGGCCGAATCTTAAGTACCCGAAACCGACGTGCGTGCATGACTCGATGTATGAATGTTGAAGAAGCGAAAGAAATTTGTCTATCTCGGGGGCGGCTAGCGCTCATCGATTATGACGTCGTATCATAACTCTGCGGGGTGCGCGCTTCTATAGATACCGTAATAGGTATAATGCTACAAATATTCAGGTTTTGCTGAATATCTTTTTTTTTATCTTTATTTATTTTGAAGCTTTGTTCAACCTTGAACATGTCAGCTCCGGCTGGCCTAAATACAAATACACTGACAAACATTACATATAAAAAAACGCTAAAAAAAATAATGTTATTGAAACTCTTATTTACAAAAAAAACCATAAACAAATTTAGCAACCTCTGACAAAGGTTCTGCCAATATGGATTGGAAGATGCCAACATTTGAACAGTTAATACCAAATTGTATAAACAACTGTTCCCTCTTTGCACGAGTCCGAACACATTCCATTAAAAAGTGTTGCACATCCTCTACTGTCCCGCACTCTCCTCCATACTTAGACAAATAACTGAAAATCGATTAGAATTATTTAATAATAAGGTCACTAACCAACTAAATTATATGACGTGTGCTGGGAAAGATCCAGACAGTTTATGTACTTGTTTATTTAATTGTATTATTAAGGAATTTGATGCCTGCTTTAGTCTGAGAAAGGTAAAAATCAAGCAAGGTACGAAATTTAGTGATTGGGCTACACCGGAGATTCATGAAAAGAGATACAAATTATATGAGTTGTATGCTATAAGAGCTGTCGATCATAGGCCTGAGTTTCTAGAGTACGTTAAAAATTATTCTAAGGAATTTAAGCAGATTTGTGCTGCCGCGAAGTCCGAGTATTATTCGAATAAAATTTGCAAATCTGACAACAAGATCAAAACCGTCTGGAATGTAATTAACACTGAAACTGGTAAATCTAATGTTTTCAAATTTTATCATGTCTCCTCTAAAGTTGTGATCAAAACCTTTAGGTCTCTTAATATCAAAAAGACTGAAGATCTTTGGGGCCTCTCTGTTACAGTACTTCAGTCCATTTTAGAGTCAACTGCGCCTTACCTAGCTACTATTTTTAACAAGTGTGTCGACATTGGAGTATTCCCTGATCTGTTGAAACATAGTAAGATCATACCCATGTTTAAGTCGGGGACAAAATCGGACCCCACAAATTTTAGACCAATTTCAATACTACCAGCTCTAAGTAAAGTTTTTGAGAAATTAATTCTTAATCAAATATCCTCAAACTTTAATCAGAATAAGCTACTTCATAGCAGTCAATTTGGATTTACCAAGGGACGATCAACTACTGATGCCGGTTCCACTTTAATAAAACATATCTTTGATGCCTGGGAAAAATCACTAGATGTAATTGGAGTTTTTTGTGATCTGTCCAAGGCATTTGATTGTGTTGATCATGTTACGTTAGTGCGCAAGTTAAGCCACTATGGCATCAAAAATAGTGCACTTGATCTTATTGCTTCCTACCTCGCGCACAGAACTCAGCGGGTAGACATTAACAGAACACAATCCTCTGGGTCATCTGTAGCTATGGGAGTGCCTCAAGGATCTATTCTAGGTCCGTTTTTATTTTTGATCTATATTAACGATCTCCCGTATGTAGTGCGCGATAAACATGAAATAGTCTTGTTTGCTGACGATACCTCACTAATATTCAAAGCGGATAGGAAACAGGATAATTTTAATGGCATCAATGTTGCATTGTCTGCAATTGTTGACTGGTTTACAGCCAACAACTTACTTTTAAATGCCAAAAAAACCAAGTGCATTAAATTTTCTTTGTCCAACGTTAGGAGTATGAATGCGGATAGAATAAGACTGAAGGATGAGACACTGGAATTTGAAGATAGAACAGTATTTTTAGGTGTAACTCTAGACTCGAAACTGCAATGGAGTGCGCATATATCCACACTTGCAAGTAAACTAAGTTCAGCGGCTTATGCGGTAAAGCGAATCCGACAACTTACTGACGTCGAGACAGCGAGACTTGTCTACTATAGTTATTTCCATAGTGTTATGAGTTACGGAATTTTACTGTGGGGAAGAGCGGCTGACATTCAAACCATCTTTGTATTACAGAAGCGGGCTGTACGTGCTATTTACCAATTGGGGTCTCGTGTTTCGCTGAGGGATAAATTTAAAGAAATTAATATTCTTACAGTCGCGTCTCAATATATCTTTGAGAATATAATGTATGTACGCAAAAACCTACATGAGTTTAGGCATAACCGCGACGTTCATAATTTAAATACTAGAAATAGGGATAAGCTCGCACTTCCAGGTCACCGTCTCCGTAAGGTGAGCACTTCGTTTGCGGGGAACTGTATACGTTTTTACAACAAGATACCATCTGATATCGTCAATATGCCGTTCAATAAATTTAAGTCTCACATCAAGCGCTGCTTGTTGAGTAGGGCATATTACACTGTAAATGACTTCATTGGTGACCAAGATGTATTTTAGTAGTTTCAATGTGACATAGCCTTCAAGCCAATTGTGCATTCAAGCACTGACTCAGTCAGTCGACTGTGATTTACTATTTGTATTTTGTATCTTTTTTAGTCTTGTATGTACAAGAAGTTTTTAAATGAGAACACACTGTGATGTTTCTCGCCGGACAGCTGTTTTCCACAATATTACTCTTACTTATTGTCCGGCAGCTTGAGCATGTCATGCTCGCTCAAAGGTCTTTGCTTACGGCGGCGTCGTTGATCGGGTCGCCACTTTCCCGATCACATGGTTGAGAGAGGCGATGGCTGAGATACGCGTCATACTCGTGAACGGGTGCTGTTTGTGGGGTCCGGTCTGTTCACGCTTGCAAGGACTTTTTTTTCAATTTATTATCCTAGTTATATAGCTTTTGACGTAGAGACCTCGTCGTGTTATTCTCATAGTCATTATTTTATTTTATGTTAATGTTTATTGACCTTACATTTTGTAATAATTTTATTTTTGCTAGTTTTAAGAATGTATTGTTTATTACCTTATTACCTTATTATTACTTAATGTAACTTACTTTTAAGTATAATTATGTTTTTTATGATTGAAAAAATGACCTTCTGCTGGAGTTTCTTGCGGCGCTTCTTCTCCGCAATGATGGTCTTGTCCGAAGCGCTGGTAGATTCACTGTACATTACCGACGTGTAAAAGTGCCCGCATGTGGCCAATTTACTGAATAAATATTTTGATTTTGATTTTGATTCTCTTCGTCGTTCGTCTTCTTCTTCTCTTGTTTCGTTACATGTGGCAAGGGACCCTAAATTGATGCGAACTTGACACGTAATTTAAAAACAAACATTGTCCTAGTTATTATTTAGGTACCGAGCGCAGGGCAGAAGAATTGAGTTACCTTCGTTATCAAGTTAAGTAAAATACGATTAAAATAACTTCTACATTCGGCCATCCTCGGTTATTGACGGTATCCTTCGTTTTTCCCATAGAAGTTTTAAGATTGCGCGGTTTAAGATTGTAACAAATCAATGTTGTTGTGTACATGACCGTGCGTCACCGCGCGTGCCCGCGTGCATCACCATGCACCGCGCGCATGATCTTGACCTGCGGTTTAAGATCTACACTCCGGTATCGACCTGTTCAGTTGACCCGCGCGGTTTGAGGCAGACGGAAGTACGGAGATACGAAAACGGAGGATGAGGTAGCCAAAAAACAGGCCTACCTTGCACAAATTAAAAACAGCTGTTCTTTTTTACCCAATGTGTTGAATATAGACAAGAGAATAAAAAGATATATAAAATAGTGAGATATTATATTGTATCCCGCGAAATTTCACCCCCTGTTTTTTTTTGGTAAGAAATTACGTTTATCAATTTAACTTGGTGGAAAATAATATTAACAGGCATGACTATAAGGAGTATTTGAGAAGGTGATAAAGTTTTACTACTAAGTTAGGAAATTAAATAAATAATAAAATAAATAAATATCAGGGGACAATGTCACACCAATTGACCTAGTCCCAAACTAAGCTCTACTAGACAACGATATAAATACTTATATAGAGAAATACATACTTAAATACATAGAAAACATCCATGACTCAGGAACAAATAAACAAATTAAACATTTGTAGTCCGCACAATAATGTTTTTTTGGAAAATATTTGAATTTGACATTGCAAGTTGCACAAAATACTAACAGAAATCAACAGATATAAAGAAAATTAAACTAATATCACTCTGCACTTCAGAAATATCAAAAAATATCAAATATCTGTTTAGGCAAAGATGTAACAGAACTGATACATACATACATTCATTAAATCACGCCTGTTTCCCAGAGGGGTAGGCAGAGACCACTTCTTTCCACTTGCTACGATCTTGACAAATTTCTTTCGCTTCTTCAACATTCACATATCGGGTCATGCACGCACGTCAGTTTCGGGTACTTAAGATTCAGCCGAATCTTAAGTACAGAACTGATAGTTGTTGAATAAATATAAACCCATATCGTAATTTCTCAAAATTAAACAGATTAGTTTTCCTATCGGATTCCTCGGAGGTTAGGATATGGATTCGTTATTATGGGATTTCTACTCTTGCATGCAACTGGTTTAAATCTTATTTCAAAGACAGATCTCAATTTGCGGAAACTGGAAATGATAGCGGAGAGCTCGCAAAATCGCCATGGTACTATCACTACACAGAGGGGAACCCCCCAGGGATCAATATATATTATTCCTGATGACTGTACATCTGCGGACACCAATAGCGGTTTGAATTATTTATATTATTGAATTCCATCCAGGCAATTTAAACCTTACAACATATATTTACCTATAGACAAAATCCTAACGGATCTTGTAGTAGCAGTTGCACTTACACCTTTTCCGATCGTCGTCTCCATTCATAAATCAAAACACGCGCTGAGCTCGAGACAAATAGTACATTATTGCCTAGGCAGTGAAGCATGCAATTGCGGGGTGAGAATTAGTTTAAACGGACGAGCTTGCGAGTCCGTTTAAAAATACGAGGCCCGCAATTGCCGTTCCTGCCGAGGCATATATAGTGCTTCTCTCAAAAATCAACATAAAAAAAAAAACAATTTATAGTTTCCATTATTTTGACATATATTTGTACTAAAGTTTCAAGCAATATTTTTTGTAGTGATGGGTTTTATTATGTAGTATAGTTTACCAAAAAATCAAATTAATCGCAAAGACCGAATTCAAGAAAAAAAATAAAAAGTGAAAAAAAACAAACCGCCATATTACGAAAACTGACAAGTGTACATGGCTCTTCTTTGGGGAACAGACCTTTGCCTACAAGGAGTATCTAAAAATAAAATTACTAGAACATTTGACAGAAAGGCAAATTTTGTATAGAAACACGGCTATAGCCTTTGAAACACAATCATTTGTTGTGATGTAATTGCTAAGTGTGATTTAGCAGGCGCTCATACATTTTGCGTTCACATTTCATCAGTAGCTTTATGAAGATTATTAAAAAACAAAACGTAGGTAACCATTTGGTATCAATTAACTATTTCGTGAATAAAAAAAACTCAAAATTCTATCTCGAAAGCATGTGTCCTGTACATTCCATTGAATCATTTCAGTTTTTGATGAAAACTACCGCGATTTTATTCAGAACAGAAGCTGTAAAGTCACTCCAAACCGCAAAATATGAAAAGGCCTATCAGTGATTCTTGACCAAATATTTTATTTCGAAGACTTTCTTCGTTAAAGAAGGATTTAGTATATTCTCGAACAAACGGTTAGTGAAATAGAAGCATTTTCCGAAAAACGCGTATTAAAATTCTATGGCCTCTTAATAACGCGTTCTACTTTTAACACGGTCACTGCGGGTTGAGGCAAAACCGCCTCAAGCTCGACTTTACGCTGGTGCGAGGATTAAAGTTCGAAGTTCGAAGTTGTTCTCTCTCGTGCGGGAGCTGTCGCTGCTGTCGCACCAATTGATCAAGTCCCAAACTAAGCTCTAGGCTTGTACTAAGGGTAGGTACTAGAAAACGATATAAATACAGAAATATATTCTTAAATACATAGAACACATCCATAACTCAGAAACAAATATTCGTGCTCATCATACAAATATCTGCCTTTACCGGGATTTGATAGATGATTATTTATAATTAATGGGAAAAAAAAATTGTGTTAAAAAAAAAGTAAAAAAATATTATCTTCAATACGGATCCCTCGGTGCGCGAGTTTGACTCGCACCTGACCGGTTTTTTTTTGTCAAGAATACCCGTCCTTTTCTGTCATGTATGAGAACGTAACGTAACATATTAGTAGTAGTGTAACGAATTTTCATACGATTTGGCGTACCTATTGACAAAGTTCATTGTTCATTTTTGAAATCTACATACAGACATACCCTACACAATGATAAACTCACGCCCTCATTCCCAAAGTGGGGTAGGCAGAGCTACAGAATTACCAACAATTGTAAAAACTTGTTCATAATTCTGTAATCACATTTTGCACAATCGAGCTAAGATGTTTACAAGGGTCAATTTCCCAAGCAATATTTTAAGCTGGCGGCGCTGAAAACCGGGGTGAACTATGGTTAAAAATTAAACTGTTATTTTTTTCTGAATACTTCACGCAGTTGCCTATTTTGGGCAATAAGTAGAATTAAAATATTAATGGAAATAATAATTAAAAAATAATAATTAAGAGCTCATTTCTCATCACAGTGGGCTGTCCGCGACTCAGTTTTGATTGCAAAACGTGGAATAAATCAAAAACTATTAATGATTATGAAAAATATTTACCTTTTTTAAAATACTAGATAGTTAGTGTACAAAAAGAAGCCCTGACTTTTTTTTTTACTATTACACATACCGTCCGGTACGAGGAAATACGTTTGTCCGGAGAAACGTTATCATTACCACCGTCAAATATTCTGTGCCTTATATCTGCTAAGCTTCAATATGTACGCCCCCCACCTCCCGTGCACTCGTAGAGTTAGTCACGCGCAAGAGTTTGGTGCTAGCGGTTGTGTTGTGCGCGTTTCTGGCGATAAAATATAAAGGAAAGTTCTTGCTTCAGGTGGGGTGGGGACAAAAAAATCCTCATTCCGACGGTTGATTTATTTTTTGTACTTTTTGTGTGTTTAGTTTAAGATTTATGTATAACACCACGTACGTCATATTTCTTAATTCTGGAGTAACGTTAGTTTAAAGAAACCAGACTCCGTTGTTTTTTTAAAAATATTTTTGTACACGGTTTATCATTCCGTGGTTCTCATTCCGATGTTTCCGGTGTATGAAATACCCACAGAAATGATAAGCAACACCGGCATGATACAAAAGTAGCTTCACTTAGTTATCCAAATAATTATCAAATTTAATTATTTAATTTTATGAAGTCAAAGCAAATGAATAAATATTGTAAGCGTTTAAACGTAAATAATAAAGCGTTTAACGATAACCAAATGTCAGTTATTTTGTACTACTAAGCATATAATATGCATACATACATAGCGTCACGCCTTCATCCCAGAGTGGGGTAGGCAGAGCTATTACCAATAACTCTAACAACTTGTTATATTATATTATATTATAATGAAGAACGTTCTCACCGATGAAAAAAAAAAGATTTGCTACAGATTTATTTTTCAATTTAATTATAATTATAAAGGGCAATGCCAAGTGTTAAGATAAGATATTCAGTTTAAAAATCTCTAAAAGGTTTTTATTTAAATTAGTTTTAGGATGTTTTTGATTTTTTTATAAGATGCTCCTTGACCTCTAGACATAAAGACTGAAAAATGTGCAAGTACACATATGCGACTGCATTTTAACTGTTACAGTATTTACTTAAAATTTATTTAATTTAAATTATTACGTTTTTTTTTTGATCTGGGATATGTAAATTCACATCTAGTCTTGCAATACTATGTTATCATAATTTCATTATGTTACATTTTTGACTGAGTTTTTTAGGTATTTCATATTATATTTTTGAGGCCGTCCTTATGATATGACGCACTAATTATTAAGCATTCAGTGATGTCAGTCAGTGATAAATGATATAATTGCCACTGGGATATTTGTAATATTAGAATGTTTTTTTTTTTTTAATTGATAACTAGTCTATTATCATAAATAAATCACAATATTTAGAATATTTATGTTTATGCAAAATGTGGTTACAGAATTATCAACAAGATTTTAGAGTTGTTGGTAATTCTGTAGCTCTGCCTACCCCACTCTGGGAATGAAGGCGTGAGTTTATGTATGTATGTATGTATTTAGAATATTTTTGAAAAGCCTATTAAAGAAATAAGTAATAAATCAGTCCGGTACATTATAAAAAAATGTAAAGTAATTTTTTTTAATTAAAAAAAATGTTTATTTTATAAGCGAATTGTTTCAAAACATTAATATAAATGTAATTTTTACTCAAACAAAGACTTATAATTATGATAATTATTAATAACATTAATCTAATTTTTACTCAAATAAAGACTTCTAATTATGTTAGTTAATAATAACATTAATGTAATTTTTACTCAAATAAACAGTGATAATTATGATAATTATTGTAATTTTTCATTTATTTTCATTCCAGTGGATAATATTTCATTTACGTGGGTCGTTTCTATCATTCCAGTGGGTATTTATCACTTCGGTGGATACTTTTTATCATGTCGGTGTGTATTTATCATTCCATAGTTTTATCAAATATTCTATCTCGTATATCTCATAAACTATTTATGATTTTGAGTGTCCCATAACACCACGTCTACAATATATAACAATGCATAGTTTAAAATGAAAAACGTTCAAAAATACACAAAACTTAAAAATTGCACCGAAATGAGACAATAAACAGAAATGTTGAAATTGACCCATAAGTGAATTAGTGACAGGTTGCAAGCCCATCGCCTAACAGTACTGCAGGCCTTTATTCCCTTAGTCGCCTCTTACGACATCCACGGAAAGACATGGAGTGGCACTATTCTTATCCGGGAACCACAAGGGGGCATATAGAGAAGGATACTAGGGAGGGAGATACACCCAGGAAAATTCATCAGTGAGCAAATATATTTTGTGGAAATTATACATTCTATTAGATGGAGTGACGACCTTGTAAGGATCGCGGGAACGCGGTGGATGCAAAGAGCACAAGACTGGTCTGAGTGGAGAGGCTTGGGGGAGGCCTATGTCCAGCTGTAGACGTCTTTCGGCTGACTTGATTGATTGATACATTCTATGAAACGTTAGTCGGGAATGAGGTCCGGTAGGGCTGCCCAAACCCACAGCTCCGTGCGTCTTCGGTCGTAGAGTGGTATTGATCCTACATCTTTCCTTACCGTTTCTTCACCGGTTTTGACACCTCGGCAGCTAACAGACGAAGCGCTTGCCTCGCCAAATAATACTCCACCGCGACGGTACTTCAACCGCCACATGTGGTTCGATTAAATATTTAAATTTCACATTTTGTATACTTTTTTGTTTGTTATTATTTATATATTTGAAATTAATAGTTACACAACAACAAATGACATTGATGTGTAACAAAATTTGACTTAATACCATAGAATATAGGCTTGTAGTACTTTACTATAGGCGATGGGCTTGCAACCTGTCACTAATATGCTGGTAAACATCTTAGCCTATTTGTGCAAATTGTGGTTACTGAATTATCAACAACTTTTTTCAAGTTGTTATTCTGTAGCTCTGCCTAGCCCACTCTGGGATTATAGGCGTGAAGATATGTATGTATACCATAGAATAAGAAGCATAGAACGAACTAGTGTTCCAAAAGACCTATTAGCCCTTTTTTTAAGGCTCGCCTCGATTATAGAAAGCCTACAAAGCTCTTTAGCCCCCAACCCTAGTTCTATTCAAGGCCTCGACTCTCGGAGCTAGCAACCTTATACTATATTATTTAAAGCTTAAATGCTGAGACTTTATAATGCTTTAGGCTCGAAGGCTTACTAGAAACAAAGGTAAAAAAAAGGTCCAATATTGACCGTTATAATAACGCAGCATCCAGCCGTCCGTTCTTTCGAGGCCGCTGAACTGCAGTCACGAAAAATCAGGATTAAAATAAGGCTTAGGTCTTAAAAAAGGCGATAACCTAAAAGAAGGCTTTATAACAAAAAAAACATCGTTTACGTCACGTTTTTTAAGACTTCGTCCTTATTTATAATCACTAAGTAAGTCTTCGTAACCTATTCCATTAATGGTGCGTTCCTATATTCAAAACCGTTGGTAGAATTGTGACGTCTCTTTGAAATTTGACACATTTTGTACGTAGCAAATGTCATAACGCTACTGCCCGTAAGGAAAACGATTCGTTTCTTGAATATAGGAACCGGGCATAAGTCAGCTCTAAAAAAGAACTACGGAGCTTTAAATATTTGGGTAAAAGGCTCAAATCTTTTCGAACACCAGAACGAATTATGAGATGAACTCTGCACCAGCTATCTTACTGCACTTTGTAATAAAGAATTTCGTAAGAGGAAATGAAACAAAAACTAGAATCAAATTTCTGCTTGAGCTGTCACGGTCATATAAGCTCTAGGCTTGTGCCATAGGTCAAGGACCGGTTACTCAAACTCGATTGATTATTACTAGAAAAAATGTATACTGATAGAAAAACCAGGGTGCCAATGCAATTTTATCGGTAGCAAAAGTAATATTTCTTGATAACTCTATCTACCTATATTAAAATAAGCAGCAAATGATAAAAATAGATACATACTTAAATAAAAAATTAATACCTATTTATTACTATTCTACGTAAAATTAACACGTAGAATTGTTATTCTGTCTGAGATTTGTAAAATTAATGCCAACCCATCTCTAAGATTCCTTATCCACATTCGTATGAAGAAATTTAGTAAAAAAGCTTGCGCTACGATTCACTGTTTGCACTCTAATACTTAGGGCCGTATTAATAAACTGTAATGCTCGTCTCAAAATGCGTCAATAATGACAGTTTTCTATGGCTGGACGTTTACTTTGACGTATCTTGTGACGGGCATCTGAGCCAAGATGAGTTTATTAATACGGGCCTTAGTGTTCAATTATTTGCTTAGGGTATATCAACCTACTGTGATTGATTATATCATTATTTTCATTGAAACGTTGGCTTAGCAGTTTATAATACTATCGAGCACAAACTTAAAGCACTAACACATAATGACAGGTTTTCATGTATTTTTTGTAAACTTATCTCTATCTCTATCTAGTAAAGAAGAGAAGAGCCTAACCGAACTTAAATGAGCGATATAGAATGACTTCAAGGTCCATTCAAGGTCACTTCAATTAGGTCTGGAGAGTTTGGCCTCCACTTTTACCTATGACCTCATGGTTTGGCCTCTACTTTTACCTATAACTTCAAGGTTTGGCCTCCACTTTTACCTAACTTCATGGTTTGGGCTCCACTTTTACCTATAACTTCATGGTTTGGTCTCCTCTTTTACCTATAACTTCATGGTTTGGTCTCCACTTTTACCTATAACTTCATGGTTTGGTCTCCACTTTTACCTATAACTTCATGGTTTGGTGTCCACTTTTACCTATAACTTCAAGGTTTGGCCTCTCCTTTTACTATCACTTCATGAAAAAAACACATCAAATTCGTAAAAAAATTCAATAACATTTTACGTATGAGTATTTTTCATCGATTTTGATAAATTTCATGTAAGTATTTTCTTTATTATTTTTTACATCGAATCATCGATGCCGTGTTCGATTATTATACTGCAAAATCGTCGTACAACTTGTGTTCAATCTGTGGTTCAAAAGAAGACAAAGCCTATAGGACTATCTCTTTCTAACTCATTGTTAAAGCCAAAAATAGTATAGTAGGTCTTCGATTGCATATCGTCGTTGCTTTGAAAAAACCTCGTATCTCATATTTGTTGACGTACGATTTTGAACTTAAGAGTAAAGAGAATTAAGTTCAAACTCATACATCTCGAAATATCAGATACGAGTTTTTTCTAAAGTAGTAACGATATGTAGTTGTAACTAAATAGTGTAGACACTTGATGTTACATGTTTTGTTTGTTTGTATACCTGATTTTAACAGTTTTAAGTATTTGTGTATGTCTGGACCCACAGGCAAGGTGAAGGTTATTGGAATCTGATAGATGAAATCAGCACAGCTGATTTTGAGAATCGAGTGCCTAATACGACAGGCCGGAGCGTGCTAGTGGGAAATAAATCAACTTCAGAGTTCTATCTAAAAAACGAATCGGTGTTCTATCTAACCTTTAGATGGATAAAAGTGATAAAACCCCCCGATGTTATGTTGACTCCATTCTTAGAGCTGATATCTCTTAAATGACCCGACTGATATTCACGAAACCTACCTTATAACCACCACCATAAGGCCAGAGCCTCTATTCAACATGGTAAAAGGGCATTTTTTTTCAAAGTTGTACCAACAGATTTGTGATGATTTTTTTTCGAACTTATTAATTGTTGAACTTTAAGGGTGTTGAAGCATTTTTAGTAGTCTTAGGTATCTTAATTTAGCAATGGTTTTGTAAAACATACGGAAATTAAATTTATACAGCGATTTCAAAGTGGCTGGGGCTCATATTTGTTTCCCTTCCGTTACCATATACATTTATTGATATAAATTGAAAGAAAGTAAAATGGGGATAAACAAATGCTTTACTTACTTGAAAATATAGTAAGTTATGAAAATAAGTTTTATTTTTAAAACATTATGAACTAATTTGAAAGAAATTACGATTATTGTAACTATTTCGTTACCAGACGACCAAAACTACTTACAATTTTCTTTACCAGTTGGACGTTATGAGGTTTACCCGACAAATTTATTTATACGTGGATATTTTAGTAAAAAGTTTATCCATATAATACACAAATTGCAATGTTTATCAATTGGGGATTTAATAATAAAATAAAATGTTCATTATTTTCAAAGGACGGTAACGAAAATAATGGTAACGAAATCATAAGGCTGCAGTTATACCAAGATCACAAATCCACAAAAGCTTTATTAACCCAACTGACCAAAGCAAAATGAGGGTTATGGTTATCGCATATTTATAGTGGTTACATTTTAGACTTTCCTGACCAATACTGATTATTATTGAGAGACAAATTATGAGCAACTGCAATGGTATTAGGTAGGTACCTATTCTTTGGTGGATGCTTAATTTTTCGGGATAGTTTGATAGTTTGGTAGTTGCAATTTTTCTTGCCTTTATATTTTTTTTTATTCTCGCCACGTCCTTTTTTCTTTGGATTTCATATTTAATAGGGTCATTTTTAATCCTTTCCCGATACCGTTTTTGTTTTTCGGCAGCGATGAGAGGAGCCATTTCTATAACAAATGTAGGTAGTTTAGTCGTATTATTTAAATTTAATTGAGATATCTGCGGTTAATGTTATTGCAACTACGCAGCAGATTAAAAATAACACGTTGCATTATTCTAAAGATAATTTTGCAAACCGTATAAGATGATTTACTTTTGTGGTACAAATAAATTTACCTATGTAAATACTATAATTTATTCAAATGTGATCTCAGTGTAATCATAACTTTATGTTTCCATTCCGTTACTTTTTAGATTCCCCTTATACATGACTGCCGACATGGCAACGAAAGGGGAAGTAACGGGAGAAATGTTTTGCACTTTGAAATACATATTAAATATGCATTCGATCTTGATTGTAAAGATATTTTAGTGAAATTGAATTTAGATATAAACAATTATTTAGGTAAATGTATCACAACAACATAAAGATAAAGATTTTACCTTCAAATCTTGGTAACGGAGTGGTGGAACCCATTTTGAACCACGCAAAGCACGACACTTCAACACACAATTTTTTCGTTTACTGACCGTTTGAAGACAAATATTGTGCTGCTACGTGAAAACAAAAGTTTCTAGATGAAAATAAAGATATATTTTGGTAATAAAAATGATACCTTAAGCCTAATATACGGTAACGGAAAGGGGGAATTCCCCTTATGTCGAATGTGGTGGACACGATTTAAACTAGTTTTTTGTTAAATATTAACTCTAAAGGAGACAAATTAAGGGCGTTTTTAGTAAATTCACATATTAGACTCCCAAAAACAAGTGTTCTCATGTACGACAAAAGTTTCCAAACTTGTTTATTTGAAGTTCGAAAATGTAACACCAGGCCTGGACGCGGAAAAAATTGGGGGTCTTAGGGAACAAAAATAACAAAAAAACTGTAAATTTAACGTTATTGAATACTTCTAGTAGCATCATTTTAAACGTAAGAGTATTGTTTATCTGGTAATTTAGCTACAAGTCAAAGTTTTTAACATAATCATGTAAAAAAGATTGAATGAAGTTGTCGGACACGTGAAAAACGCTAGGTACACTAGAAAAAAAAAATGCCCAAAAACCATATCGTGTTTGAGCTGTTATCCTATTGTCACTATTTTGATAGCTCTTATTTACCTGACAGGGGGGCCATTTGCAACGTTAAAAGATGGCGGTCGTGTAATTTGTTTTAGACTTTAATTTTTGGGTAATTAGGTGTTCAAAGTTCTTTTCTGATAGTGATTTGTACTTTTTATGCCTTTGTGTCGCACAGTGATTGAAGACTTGGACTTATTTCGTGTATCTGGCATCTTTCTTCTCGTTTCAAGTGGACTCGCAGTGGTGCAGAGGTTAAAACTATCTTGACCTCTGACCTACAAATCACCGTACAACGTTGCCCCCAACCCCCAATCTTCCTAGAGAAGATTGGATTGTTTTATTGCTATATTGATTTATACTTATATACTCAGCGGCACGGAATTTAACCCAAATATATAGCTTCGATTTTTTTTATGTTCTACTCATTTTGTTAAATAAATATCAATCCTACATGGTGCATTGTTATTGACAATACATTTTCTTTGTCTATATCCGCTATATTTCTTTTGTTTTAAAAAATAAAGTCAACTTATTGCAAAACCGCACAAATCGTTGTTAAGTCACTTTAAGATTTTACGACTTTATGTGTATTAATTGCTGTTTTTATCAATTAATTGCATTACAATAGATACGAGACGTTATTTTAACGACAAAAAGCTATCGAAGATGTCATTAACACCCGCACAAGTCGCTCAAGCAGTATTACTTGTAGAACAAGGCCACTCTCAGCGACAAGTGGCCACCATCTTAAATGTAGAGCGTTCTAACGTGAAGTACGCATTAAAACGATACCGAGAGACAGGACTCTACACGAGAAGACCAGGCAGTGGCGGGGTGAGGTGCACGTCCGCCCGTGATGACCGCTTCATAATTCTGGAAGTGCTTCGAAATCGCTTTCTCACCGCCGTTGAGATAAGACAGAGACTCCATCAAACAAGAGGCGTGAATGTTAGTGAACGTACGGTTAGAAGGAGAATTCAAGAAACGAACCTACGTGCCCGAAGGCCAGCCAGAGGCCCCGAACTCGAGCGACATCATCGCGTAGCAAGACTTCAGTTTGCACGGGAACATTCAAACTGGACTCTAGAGCAATGGGCCAATGTTCTATGGACTGACGAATGCCGAGCCGCCTTGAGAACACCAGATGGGCGAGAACGTGTGTACCGGAGACGTGGTGAACGATTTCTTGCAATAACCACAAGGCAAACAGTAAGTTTTCATGGGGGTTCTGTAATGGTTTGGGGTGGGATTAGTTCAAACGCTCGCACAGAGTTAGTGATTGTGGAAGTTCGTCTCAACGCTACACGATACATCGAAGAAATTCTTCAAGATCACGTTGTGCCGTACGCGGAATTCATCGGAGCCGAATATTTTTTACTAATGCATGAAAACGCCCGCGAGCACACAGTGCACAGGTCGTCGAGCAATACGTATCTGATGTTGGAATTCGGAAACTTCAGTGGCCAGCCCGAAGTCCGGACATGAACCCGATCGAGCACGTCTGGGACATGTTAAAACGGCGTGTGAAGCGAAGTTTCAACCCACCACAGAACCTTCGTGAGCTGAAAACTACTTAAGTGGCTGCTTGGGAAGAGATTCCAAAAATGGACATCAAAAACATTATCTACAGTATGCCGGACCGTATGCAAGCAGTGATCAGAGCCAGAGGTGGAAACACGCGGTACTGATTTTGTTTAATTAAAGTTCTACTGTTTTATCACTAACTGAATTTTAACTCTTTCTTACGTTTTTCATCTTTTAATCGTAAAATCAAACAAAACGCTCTCTAAACAACTCTGTTTAATCACCCATAATTAAATAATAGTAATATAACAATTACAATGTTAACAAAATTAAAATAACAAATTGGGTTAAATTCTGTGCCGCTGAGTGTATATACTTGACACTGGCGAAATCACTTAACGTGGAAACGCCATATCCCCGCGGTAGTAGCTGTTCAAGTCGCCGCGGGGGCAAAAGAAGAAGGAGAATTTACCCGACAGCAATGGCGGCTGACGTCATAACAATACCATAACAGGTTAACTACGATATCGTTTCTACCGCCTAGAATACCGGCCCTGCATTCTAATAAAAAACCATATCCACATCGGTTCACTCTAAGCTAAGCTGCCTAAAACAGTATTTGCGTCGGACACTTTAACTGCCACCAACCCGCGAGGCGAGTCCATTTTATACGAAAATCAGAGCTCTTGGCAACGAAAGTGTTAAATAAAAACAACACGACTATCACTGTGCTACTCCGTTTAATTCCACAAATACTTGAGCGTTAACAATATATAATTAAGAACATTGTTGGCAGACGACAGGCGATCAACATTAATCGTTAGCTGATTCATCGGAGAGATGGAAGCTGCTGCAACGTGGTGCTGGCATTTCCATTACGTCAAAGCAACAAATACCTGACAGGCCTTTCGTACCGGAGCCCTTCCCCCCTACTCGTATCTTAAACCCCTTAAACTCAGCGTCACTTTCTTCTTCTGGTTCTATATTCATAAGGTTTTCCCTCGCTTCTATTTCTGAAAGAAGTTCTCCGTGGCAAGGGCAACTCCTCTCGCTATCCACCACTTTACAACCGAACAAAGGGTTCGAGTTTTGGATCGGGGGGTTCGGATCCCAATCCTCGGGATGTAGTTTGAAATAATCTAGCGCGTCCTCTAAGCTCATTTCCTTCTCAGGTGGGAGACATACGGGACGCCCTTTCTTACCCATCGAGAATCCCGACCACGTCTGCGTTTGGAAGGATTTCAGTTTCCACCCTTGCATTAACTTTCCCTTTGGCTTCCCTTCCTCACTTGTCACCACCACCGGCTCTTCTTTCTCATATTTCTCTTCATAAGGCACGAATAGCGTTGGAAAGGTAGGGATAAAGGCCGGCGGTTTCTTTTTCTTGTATTGCCACCATTTTTTATTCAAATCGGCTACTTCCGTGACTTCTTCCGTGACTTCTTCCTTTTGCTCCAACTTTTCTGAACGTTTTGAGGCACAGGTCTCACTTTGAAGCTTGACTATCCGTTGGAATGTTTCTTCGTTAGAGCATATTGGGGTGCCGCTCCTTGTGCGAGGTAGTGACTGGATCAACTCAGCAGCTGGGAATTAACAAATATTATTAAAGCAACATTGTCCAAGTTGAAAATACCTACATAGCTATGTTTGACCCATAGACATTAATATAGGTCTACCAGAATCTCATGAAAAAAAGGGAAATTCAAATTTAGGGCTTGCCACTCTGGGGTAATAGGATTTAAAGGTCTTGGTCTTCATACATAATTTTCCACCAGTCCAATAAAAGTATGATGTGGTGGACTCCATCCGTGTAGAAACCACCACATTATTCCATTATGCCTCGAAGATGGAACAAACCGTAAAGAGTTACGGTTAGTTACCTACCTAACCCTTAAAATCAACTTTAGACTTGGATTTCTTATTTACATTTTAGATTTATTTATTTCATAAGTTAGGTTACAGTTATATTGCACACATGTCAATTATACAGAATTCATATTATGACGGTCAAAGTTTTTTTTTTTGGCAAAAGACAATGTCAAAATTTAATGGATTATACAACATAAATAAATTCAGACCTAGGAATATACGGGGCAAAATTAAATGACAGCTAGAAACTGCCTTTATCGATCAACTCGATTATCGATGCTTTTCCCGTATACTTGTGATACGTAACGCGGGGATGTATTTTTTTTTCTCTCGTCTACCCCATAGTGTGGAATGTCGTTGGATAGCTGGTCTTTAACCCTCTGCAACTATGGTGACTTTTCTAGAAACATTCTACTGAGGTGGAGTCTGTCAGACGTCATTTTTGATAAAATATAGAAAAAATACTAATGGATAAATGATAAGTATTGTTTATTTAGTGCATTGCATGGTTATTAAATTTTAATGCGTAATTAATAATAAACATGTATATGAGCTTTTAAATAAAAAAATATGTAATTTACTTAAATAAGGTAAAAAAAAACTGGTATTTTTCACAAAGATTAACTTACAATGCCGCGAGTCGTTAGAAGAAGGTACTGAGCGATACAGAGCTATATCAAGGTATACGGTGATATTTTTTTTGGCGACGTCGATAGACATCACGTCAGTCGCAGAGGGTTAAGTTTGAAAAATATAACGAATTTGAGCAAATAATTTTTCGATTAAGGGCTCCGTTTATGAGATGACTCGAGTGTCCTGTCTAGTATTTTTTCAACTTTTACATTAGTGTTTGACATAATAATGTTTCTTTCGTCTCAATTAACTATTCATGAGAGCGTACAAATAAAATACTAAATACTAAAGCTGTCCAAGTAAATGCGGACACTAACAATGTCATAAGAGGTGAAAAATAAAAGAAAACTTTAAATTGGCATAACTGGAAAACAGTGCAGTTTTTACTGAGGTCATGTTAGGCTGGTTTGGTTGGTACTAGGCTGGGGAATCTCTAGTGTCACTGTAACGTGCTATTTTTAGGACACTCTGTATGTAGTCACTAATCAATAATCATGCACTAACTCATTTTAACAATTTGTATTCTCCTAAGAAATCATACCAATTTAATTTAGGTAGGGCATATACGTTCCCAAGACGTCAAATATATCTTACACCTTTATACTACTGGCCATAAGGTCTATGTATATATATATTTGACGCGATGGCTGTATAGATATGAATGCCCTTGACTGGACTCACTTGTTAACATAGTAAGAGAAATTTCGTTACGTCATCATGAATTACATCACGCGTAGAGCGAGACAGTTCTGTTACGTCACATACGAGTAGGGAATGCAAATAACCGGTTATAACCGGTTATAACCGGTTTTTATCGGTTATTTTCATACAAAAACTGTTATTAATCGGTTAAATTGCATTCCCTACATATCGCACCTCCAAAACAATAGTGACCTAATTCAGAAACTTTTAATTATGAATTCGGACTCTATGATAATAAATTTAAGACTTGGAGTTTGAAAGCTGAAATTTTGAATTAGGTCTACTATTTCTGTACATACCTGTCATGTTTCCTGTCGATCCAACTCCGATGGATACCATTTCGTTGTTCGGTTGTACTGTTTTCTTTTTTTTGGTCTTAGGACCGCACTCCACTTCTAAGCAATTCACTGCACCTTCTTTTAAATAGGGCTTCCCTTGTAAAGTATGCCCTGGAGACTCAAAATCTGAGTAGTGCGGACGCGACGGCGGCGACTTTGGAGTTTTTGGTTCTTTGATACCTTTACACTCTGGACTGCACTTCGATATTTCACCACCACTATCATCACCACTGCCACTACCACCACCACCACCTTTTTTTTCTTTTTTCGCACCTCTCAATTCTTTCTTGACTGGCTTATCAGTCTTAACATTAGGGCAGACAGAATTACACCCGGCGCGACTATTTTTAACGCCTTTCCTATTTAAATTTGTTTCTTTTGGTGGCTTCGTGATATTAATCCACTTTGTATTTGAGCTTGTATCTCTTGGTGGCTTCGTGTTTTCTCCGAGGGAGGGAACAAGAGTGAAGAGGGCCGGGGGCATCGAGCTGCCCCGGTCGTGGTAGACAGGATCGGGGCAAAAAGGCACCAGTTGGTTGTTGAGGTTAATAGTGACGGAGCCTTCTTTTATAGAGCACAGTGATTCATCATCAGTTTCCCTCGAATAAAATCCGTTACATTTTGAACACGTTTGTATACTTTGACTGACTCTTCCGTTTAGGCCGTTATCTTGGAGCGTTGTTTTGTTTAGTTGGGCAGGAGAAATGTGGCCGGATTTTGGGGACCCCGGCTCCTTGTAGATTGAAGCGAAAGAAAACATTGATGCGGTCTGACTGTACCCTGCGCAGTAGGTTGCCCCTAAAATAAACAAGATAGATCGTTAACTTCGTACGAAGCCGTAGGTACAGTCAGCGTTATATACAGGGTAGTTTTTTTATCAGTGCACAATAACATATGATTTTCTATCGTTAACATATTATACGAAACAAATATTATTATTATTATTAGTTGTTGGTAATTCTGTAGCACTGCCTACCCAACTCTGGGATTGAACGCGTGTGTTTATGTATGTATGTATGTAATATAATGTATTATATCCTGTCATTAATACGCTAGTAAACATCTTAAGTTTTTAGAGTTGTAGGTAATTCTGTAGCTCTGCCTACCCCGCTCTGGGAACGAAGGCGTGAGTTTATGTATGTTTATGTAAAAATCAACAGTAAAAACCTTTTTACAGCACGCAGATTGCAAGCCCATCGCCTAACAGTGCTACAAGTCTTTATTCCCATAGTCGCCTCTTATGACATCCACGGGAAGCCACGGAGTGGCACTATTTTAACCCGGCTATCACACGAGATAATAAATATAAGCATTAATAATATGGCGCGTGAAACGTATATTGCGTATAAAAAATGTGCTGTCTGTGCACTTCCCTCTGGCCACGTGGTCCGACCACTTTGTCCGACGAGTCGGAGGACATGGATTTCTCTTTGCCGTTTGGTTCAACTAACCGAACGGCATGGAATCGCGATTCCGCTTCGTCCGAGGGATCGGTCAACCTTAGAAGGTCCTTCGGATTTGTACTTCTCTCTCACTCGTTCTTAATAAGAGCGTATGAGAGACAATACAAACCAGAAACACCTTTTAAGAGTTATCGCACTAAACATGTATAATGGCGAACGGAGTAGGTATAAATGTAAATTAAAAAAAAGGATATAGGTAGCATTTACGTCACTAACACTTAAGATGGGAGAACTCGGCCAGCACCAGATGGCAATTAGAAATTCTATGTATAATCTTAATCGAACGTACCGTCGTGTATGCTGTCTTCCATCCCATCGATGACCGAGGAGATGGCTTCGGTAACAGCATCATGCTGCTTGGTTTGACAGAGACATTCGCCAGTTTTCATTGCGCAGACGCAAGGTTGGACATCGCACGTGTCCACGCCGATCTCGTACGAGAGCGCGTCCGACTTTGCCCTCACTGTGACTTCATTGGTCTGACATTCCATGTCCAATACCTGACTCAGCTTCACAATTGGCTTGAACTCTATCTTAGATTCAACAAAGAATTTCCCGCCTTTGTTTGATAGTGTAAACCCTTTTTTCTTCTTCATACGTTCTTCGCCGAGTAAATTCGAATTTGGGTCCACTAAAAATTACATTTTAATTAGAACAGAAGAAGTTTTAAGTTGAAATGTTGTTTTTCTCCTCGCAAACGCTAATTTATCTATCGTTAACAGTATTATAACGATACGCATAGTCAGTTATAGACCTAATAGTTCTTTAATGAGCGTCGTCATGGTAATAATAATAACAGAGCAGTTATGTAATGCAGCATTGTTTTTGTGGGAGGACCTTGTGCAGGGTCCGTCGGGGTTGGTACCACCATCTTATCCATGAACCTACCGCCAAATAGCAGTGTTCGCATTGTTGTGTTCCGGTTCGGGGATAAGACAGCCGGTGAAATGACTAGCATAGAGGCATTCCATCTTAGTCCTCAGGGTTGGCAGTGCATTTGCAGTCTTGTGAATGCGAATGTCTATGGGTCACAGTTTCCACTTACCTTCAGGTGGCCTGTGTGCTCGATTGCCTTCCTATGCCATAAAATAAATAAAATAAATAAATACCATTTACACTCCTTATCCTCATTTGTGTTTATTAAATACCTAATATTTGTTGTTCTAGCGGCAATATAAATACATAAACTGAAAACTTCTTGTGTCTAGCTATTACGGTTCATAAGATATAGCCCGCTGACAGACAGACGGAGAGCGGGAGCTTATTAAAAAGGTCCCGCGGTACCTTTTAGGTACGAAACCCTAAAAGGGGTAATATACTTACAGATCGAATCCAGCCGCAAACTTTCGAATACATTTGAAGCAATCGCCAATTGGCAGTCTTCCGACGTGCTACTCTCGGAGTAAGAGACCCTCTCCGTGGAAACCATTAAAAAGACGGATGAATCTGATAAATTCTTCTTAGGAAGAAAATTCGATTCATTTGAACTGCTGCTCTTCTCCGGTTTCTCTCGTTTTTTCGACGTATGCAGCCTTGTGTCAGAAAATTGATAAACATACGCATTGTTCACGAAATGTCTGTGTGTTCTGCTTTGTCTGAAAAATAATTACAATGGTGGTCACATAATTAGGGACGCTAGCGTTTTTCGCATACAATTAATCTCTCTTGAAAACAATTCTTTCATTTTATAAGGGCTTGAAAAAACAAATGTTGGGCGTTTATAAAGTTGTAAAACTAAATAATATATTATAATAAACGATACTCCTTTTAAAACGAAAAAAATAACTCCTTTTAAAATAGAAGTTCAGTCCAACTGAAGTCGGCTTCTGGTTAAAAATATTGTAAGTCTCCTATACGACTTTAAGAGTAGTTATTTTTTCGTTTTAGAAGTCGGTTTTTTGTTTTTTTTGGAATGCACTTTATGTTTTTAAAAAGCAAATTTAAAAGAACATGATTAGCTGAATTTAAAAACGATAACGATCCCGCGTTTTTTGGTTGAAACGATGGAGCATAACCGCGAACATTTCTGCTATTATTATTAATTGTACATTTTTAAATGAAAATTAATTTTAAAATGTCATAAATTGTACCTTTTTGGAAAGCTTATGAATTGAGCAAACTATTCCTGTCATTTGTACGCGAAGTGTAGTACTTTTTTTTTAGTTATGCTTTAAAATGTTACAAAATTTGGAAAATAATTACTAGAACTTTCAACTTCAAATCCTTTTATTTGCAAAACTTTGCATTTCTTTGGCATTTTTTATTATTTTTCGTTATCAGTTATTCATTGGCTATTTGAAAAATGCTTTTTTTTATTTCTAAATGACGAAGTTTTTATACAATTACTAGTTTTAGGTCGAAAAGCGGGTATTTTTTTAATTCTAAAAACGTGTATAACTCGGTAACCAATAAGTTTTGACCCCTGGTTGACTGGACTTAAATCGTTACAAATGAGCTGTAGAATAACCCCTTTCAAGGAATACGGCGAATTTCCAGTCACCCTGTATAGTCCGCTTAACTCTCTCAATCAAGGTTGAGGAGTTCCGATGGCCATCAGAGGTCTACATCATCAGTTCCAAGACAGTTGGAAGACAGAACCTCCTTTTACAAGCTTTTACTTAACTTGCTATGTACGTATATCTAGCCGCGATTAGACAGGGATTAGAGGTGACAATTCCCTCTATTCCCACTAGTTCAGTTGTCCAGTTCAGTAGACTGAACTAGTGAGATTCTTTTTCTCGTTTGTTCGGTTGTGAAATCTTAGTTACGAACGTGGACGAAGGGGGTATATGCTTAGTGTCGACGGAGCTCCTATTTCTGGGTGTTTTTAGCCCTTCGGGCCTGCTGAACATCTAACATAACCTAAACCGACCTCTCTTTAAGGATACACGTTTTGGCCAGGTTCAGTCAACTCAACAAACGAGAAAAAAAACCCCTAGTTCAGTCAACTGACCTGGACAACTGAACTAGTGGGAATTAACAGACAGTTTTACTGTATACATACGTCAAAGGTCATATGAATTGACAGCTATTCTAATCCCAAACGAATCGCGCTTTCATAATACCAATGTATGTATGTACGGGTCAAAACTTGCAAGTTGAATTTGATCCACTTCCCGGTTTCCGATAAAACTAAAAATTTGCATAAGTACTCCTTTAGTTCTCGTGACAATACAATAATATAGTACCATCGAGCTGGTCTGATGATGGAGACTCGAGGTGGCCACAGGAACTCCTAAATTACACATGACAAACCCGTCGTGTCAGGGCTCGTTAGAATCGACTTGATGAGTAGATGACGACTGTGCAAAAAATAACAGTCGGCAACTAAAGCTTATCCCAAAAAAATGATTTCTCACAGAAACTTATTTTAAAGTATGTTAATTAGGACAAAGTGTCTCAGTCCTAACACTTGTTATAACCATTTATTAGGTAAACCCACCATTTCATCGAATTTCACTTCATCGATTGTATCATTAATTCATGAAATTTCATTGTATCGAACGCTATTTTCTGCTGAAACTAACATGTTTTCAGGAAATCTTAAACATTAATTTAGTAGGCTAGGTAAGAAAGGATGTTAATAAAATCACATGCGGCAAGAAATGCCCTTCGATGAAACGAAAATTCTGCGTACTGATACGTTCGTTGAAAGTTTTTTCGATAAAATAATAGGCACGCCATTTATTAACATGTCTATTCTGTATCTTTCAATATTTCACTTTGACTGTTATCATTAACTTATAATTTTTTTGTATATTTGTCACTCTGAACATGTTCAGAAATAATAGTGGTTCCGACATTCCCCGATGTCAAATGTTTATTCACTATATCTGTACGTAATAAATAATTACCTTAGAGGGGTGTAAAGTGATATCAAATCTCGATTATCTACCGGGCGTTTAGGACATAGGTTTTTATTATAGTCCGAGAATTCGTAGTCGGACTTTTTAAGGCCACAAGAGTCTTTTGCTACTGCTAATTTTCGTGCCAAAAGAGAAAGAAGACTTAGTGTTCCATTGCTGTAATCAGAATCAGTTGATTCTGTTTCAATAAGATAAAATGACCCTGAGCTCGAGTTTGAAATATAATCCTTTGAAACAACATGTTTCAGGGTTACTCGTGATGACGTCGTTCGGTTGCAATGGTTGCTTGTTTTTGACTTGAAGCGAGATTGATAAATATATGATAAAGGCTTATCCTCGTCATGATAATTACTCAAGCTATTGTCACAATCATTTTTAGTAATATTTTTATGCAAAAAACGTTTAATATCGGTAATGCTGACATCACTTTCAGAATTGTAGATGTACACGGTAGATTTAGACCCAGATCCATCAGTCGTGCAGTCAGTACTCACGGAATCTAATTGTAAAGAAATATGACTATGGTTATACAATTCGTGGGGAGATTCGGGAGTGTGTTTTGGTATTTTATCTTCAGCATTTCTGGAAATCAAGGAAGGTCCGCCTGATACTCTGCCAACGGTAACTTTTATGCCCTCGTTATCGGTGAAAACGCCACTTTTAACTCCAGGTACGCATTCGCCAGGACACGGACAAAATGACGAAATATCGGGCGATGTTACTCTGATCTTAACATAGCTGTGTTTAAATCTTATTTTCTTTTTATCACAGCCACAACCCCTTTCACATGTGGTAGTTTTTATGATTTCCTCAATTTCTTCTTGAATACCATCAGCCAAAGCTCCTCTTTTCAGAGCGTCGGTCCCTGTCTTAGCTGACATGAGTTTTTTCTTTAGTGATGGAGTTACCTCGCGTTCTTTTCGAATCTTTTTGATCATAGCTTTTTCTGATGCTGTTTTACCTTCCGGCAAAGGAAGTCCAGCGTCTGCTAATTCTTTGACAATTCTTTCTTTTTCTACTCTTGATTTACTTTCCAAAGGAGTCAAAAGTCCTGCCATTTTAGCCTCTTTCATTTTTTTGGAGGCAATTTTTTGGATAAGTTGTTTTTCTGATGCCGTTGCACCTTCTGGTAGTGGTAACCCAACATCAGCTAAACCTCTTACTATTTTTTCTTTCTCTGATTTTGTCTTTCCCGCCAGAGGAATCAGTAAACCGAGCTCTTTAGCTCTGGCTATTTTATCAGAGACGAGTTTAGATGGCTTTCTTTCTTGCATTTGCATTTTCTTGATCATCGACTTCTCTGAGCTTGATCTTCCTTCTGGAAGTGGTACACCAGCCTCTGCCATACTTCTGAACATCTTTTCTTTTTCCTCACGCGATTTGCCCTCAAGAGCCAACATGTCCTCCAATCGAGGCGGTGCTTTTGCTGAAATTTCTGTTGCAAAAGATGGGCAAATGCATTCGTCTACCGGCCCTTCTCCTTCCTGTATATTTATTGCAGTTTCTTCGTTCAATTTCCTTCTCTCTTCGGGCGATAGAAGAGGTGGACCCACAAAGCCTTTCCCACTTTCCTCTTTGATTCTAGCGATCATCGCTTTTTCTGACGCTGTTCTACCTTCAGGTAGTTGGACTCCGGCTTGCGCCATACTCTTAAGAATAGCTTCCTTTCGTGTCGATGTTTTACCATCTAATGGAGTGATTAAACCCGCAGCCTGTGCTTTGGTCATAATTTTTTGCATGCTTTTTGTTTTTGGTTCTAGAGGGAGTCCTAAATCAGTTCTCACTTTTTGAATGAGCGCCTTTTCCGACGGTGTTTTACCCTTAGGTAAGGGAACTCCTGCTTGGGCTAACCCTTTTAGAATTTTCTCCTTTTGTGCCGAAGTTTTACCTTCAAGTGGCGTTAGTAACCCGGCAGCTTTCGCTTCTCGCAATTTCTCCATAGGCACTCTCATCACAGATTCAGCTTCAATTTTCTTAACTATAGCTCTTTCGGACGGTGTTCTACCTTCAGGCAATGCAACCCCGGCTTGGGCCAACCTTTTCAATATAGCTTCCTTTTGTGCAGGCGTTTTACCTTCTAGAGGAGTGATTAAACCAGCAGCTTGCGCTTTTGAAATTTTTTCTTTCATGCTTGCTGTTTTGGGTTCAGGAGGGAGCCCCATATCTGTCCTTATTTTTCTAATTAGTTGCTTTTCTGACAGCGTTTTACCCTCAGGCATGGGTATTCCGGCTTTGGCTAACCCTTTCAAGATTTGCTCTTTTTGTGACTGAGATTTTCCTTCAAGGGGCGTTATTAATCCAGCAGCTTTTACTTCCCGCAATTTTTGTGATGGCATTCGTACTACGGGCTCACCCTCAATTTTTTTGATTAAGGCTTTTTCGGACGGTGTTCTTCCTTCCGGAAGTGGGATGCCAGCTTGCGCCATGCTTTTCAGAATAACTTCCTTTTGTGCTGATGTTTTACCCTCTAGTGGAGTAACAAGTCCTGCAGCTTGTGCTTTTGAAATCTTTTCCCTCATGCTTCTAGTTTTTGGTTCCGGAGGGAGTCCCATATCTTTTATTACTTTTTGAATAAGTGCTTTTTCTGAGGGCGACTTACCCTCAGGCATTGGAATTCCCGCTTTTGCCAAACCTTTCACAATTCTTTCTTTTTCTGCATAAGATTTACCTTCTAATGGTGTTATTAATCCAGCAGCTTTTGCTTCCCGCATTTTTTGCGACGGCAATCTTACAGTTGGCTCAGCCTCTATTTTCTTGATCAAAGCTTTTTCGGACGGTGTTCTTCCTTCCGGAAGTGGAATGCCAGCTTGCGCCATGCTTTTCAGAATAACTTCTTTTTGTGCTGATGTTTTACCCTCTAGTGGAGTGATAAGTCCAGCAGCCTGTGCTTTTGAAATCTTTTCCCTCATGCTTCTAGTTTTTGGTTCCGGAGGTAGTCCCAAATTCCTTATAACTTTTTGAACAAGTGCTTTTTCGGTCGGCGTTTTACCCTCAGGCAGAGGAATTCCCGCTTTTGCCAAACCTTTCACGATCCTCTCTTTTTCTGCAGAAGTTTTACCTACTAGTGGTGTTAATAATCCAGCAGCTTTCGCTGCTCTCATTTTTTCTGAAGGTGCCATTGCTTCTTTTCTGGTTGGCGGGCCTCTGATTACTCTTTCAGACTCTGGTGTCAGTTGTGGGCAAATACATTCGTCAACGGGTCCTTCTCCTTCTTGTATATTTGCTGCAGTCTGTTCATCTAATTTCCTTCGTTCTTCTGGGGGAAGAGCTTGTGGACCTTTTACAATCCTTTCAGAAGGAAGCCCCATGTCAATTTGAACTTTTTGAATGAGTGCTCTTTCCGACGCCGTTTTACCTTCAGGCATTGGAATGCCCGATTTCGCTAAGCCCCTAAGAATTTTCTCCTTTTGTGACGGAGATTTTCCTTCAAGCGGCGATATTAGTCCAGCAGCTTTTGCTTCCCGCATTATTTGTGACGGCAACCGAACTACAGGCTCAGCCTCAATTTTTCTGATTAAGGCTTTTTCGGACGGTGTTCTTCCTTCCGGAAGTGGAATGCCAGCTTGCGCCAAGCTTTTCAGAATAACTTCTTTTTGTTCTGATGTTTTACCCTCAAGTGGAGTGACAAGTCCTGCAGCCTGTGCTTTTGAAATCTTTTCCCTCATGCTTCTAGTTTTTGGTTCCGGAGGAAGTCCCATATCCTTTATTACTTTTTGAATAAGTGCTTTTTCCGACGGCGTTTTACCCTCAGCCATTGGGATTCCCGCTTTTGCCAAACCTTTCACAATTCTTTCCTTTTCTGCAGAAGTTTTACCTTCTAGTGGTGTTAATAATCCAGCAGCTTTTGCTTCTCGCATTTTTTGTGACGGCAATCGTACAGTTGGCTCAGCCTCTATTTTCTTGATCAAAACTTTTTCGGACGCTGTTCTTCCTTCAGGAAGGGGAATGCCAGCTTGCGCCATGCTTTTCAGAATGACTTCTTTTTGTGCCGATGTTTTACCCTCAAGTGGTGTGACAAGTCCAGCAGCCTGTGCTTTTGAAATCTTTTCCCTCATACTTCTAGTTTTTGGTTCCGAAGGAAGTCCCATATCCTTTATAACTTTTTGAACAATTGCCTTCTCTGATGGCGTTTTACCCTCAGGCAGTGGAACTCCAGCTTTTGCCAAACCCTTCACGATCCTTTCTTTTTCTGCAGAAGTTTTACCTTCTAGTGGTGTTAATAATCCAGCAGCTTTCGCTGCTCGCATTTTTTCTGAAAGTGCCATTGCTTCTTTTCTGGTTGGTGGTCCCGTGCTTACTCTCTCAGACTGTGGTGTCAATTGTGGGCAAATGCATTCGTCGACTGGTCCTTCTGCTTCTTGTATGTTTGCTGCAGTTTGTGCATCTAATTGTTTTCGTTCTTCAGGGGGAAGAGGTGGTGGGCCCATAGGAACTATCAGACTTTCTTCCTTAACTTTTTGGATCATTGCCTTCTCAGAAGCCGTTTTACCCACGGGAAAAGAAATGCCAGCTTCTGCCATACTTTTGAGAATTCTTTCTTTTTCTGCAGAAGTTTTGCCCTCGAGAAGCAATCTGTCTTCAGGTCTTCCCACTTCTTTGATAATTCTTTGAACTAATGCCTTGCCAGATGCTGTCTTTGCTACGGGAAGTGGTATTCCGGCTTCTGCCATCTTTCTGAGCGCTTTTTCTTTCTGTGAAGGGGTTTTACCTACTAGTGGTGTTATGATTCCTGCTGCTTGAGCCTTTGCCATTCTTTCCTTTATTGAAACCGTTGTAGGTGCAGGAGGTAGCCCCATGTCGGTTCTGACTTTTTGTATGAGTGCTTTTTCGGACGGCGTTTTTCCCTCTGGCATTGGCATGTCTGATTTAGCTAACCCTCTAAGAATTTTCTCCTTTTGTGCCGAAGTTTTACCTTCAAGTGGTGTTAGCAACCCAGCAGCTTTCGCTTCTCGCAACTTTTCCGCTGGCACTCGCGTCACAGGCTCAGCTTCAATTTTCTTAACCATGGCTCTTTCGGACGGTGTTCTACCTTCAGGCAATGCAACTCCAGCTTGGGCCAAACTTCTCAGTATAGCTTCCTTTTGTGCAGGCGTTTTACCTTCAAGCGGAGTAATTAAACCAGCAGCTTGTGCTTTTGAAATTCTTTCTTTCATGCTTGCTGTTTTGGGTTCAGAAGGGAGCCCCATATCTGTCCTTATTTTTTTAATAAGTTGCTTTTCTGACGGCGTTTTACCCTCAGGCATGGGTATTCCAGTTTTGGCTAACCCTTTCAGGATTTGCTCTTTTTGTGACTGAGATTTTCCCTCTAGGGGCGTTATTAGTCCAGCAGCTTTTGCTTCCCGCATTTTTTGTGACGGCATTCGTACTACGGGTTCACCCTCAATTTTTTTTATTAAAGCTTTTTCGGACGGTGTTCTTCCTTCCGGTAGTGGAATGCCAGCTTGCGCCATGCTTTTCAGAATTACCTCTTTTTGTGCTGATGTTTTACCCTCTAGTGGAGTAACAAGTCCTGCAGCCTGTGCTTTTGAAATCTTTTCCCTCATGCTTCTAGTTTTTGGTTCCGGAGGGAGTCCCATATCCTTTATTACTTTTTGAATAAGTGCTTTTTCTGACGGCGTTTTACCCTCAGGCATTGGGATTCCCGCTTTTGCCAAACCTTTCACAATTCTTTCTTTTTCTGCATAAGATTTACCTTCTAATGGTGTAAATAATCCAGCAGCTTTTGCTTCTCGCATTTTTTGTGACGGCAATCGTACAGTTGGCTCAGCCTCTATTTTCCTGATCAAAGCTTTTTCGGACGCTGTTCTTCCTTCAGGAAGGGGAATGCCAGCTTGCGCCATGCTTTTCAGAATGACTTCTTTCTGTGCCGATGTTTTACCCTCAAGTGGTGTGATAAGTCCAGCAGCCTGTGCTTTTGAAATCTTTTCCCTCATGCTCGTAGTTTTTGGTTCGGGAGGAAGTCCCATATCCTTTATAACTTTTTGAACAAGTGCTTTCTCTGATGGCGTTTTACCCTCAGGCAGTGGAACTCCAGCTTTTGCCAAACCTTTCACGATCCTTTCTTTTTCTGCAGAAGTTTTACCCTCTAGCGGTGTTAATAATCCAGCAGCTTTCGCTGCTCTCATTTTTTCTGAAGGTGCCATTGCTTCTTTTCTGGTTGGTGGGCCCGTGCTTACTCTCTCAGACTGTGGTGTCAATTGTGGGCAAATGCATTCGTCGACGGGTCCTTCTCCTTCTTGTATGTTTGCTGCAGTTTGTTTATCTAATTTTATTCGTTCTTCAGGGGGAAGAGGTGGTGGGCCCATAGGAACTATCAGACTTTCTTCCTTAACTTTTTGGATCTTTACCTTCTCAGAAGCCGTTTTTCCCACAGGAAGAGGAATGCCAGCTTCTGCCATACTTTTGAGATTTTTTTCTTTTTCTGCAGAAGTTTTGCCCTCGAGAAGCAATCTGTCTTCAGGTCTTCCCACTTCTTTGATAATTCTTTGAACTAATGCCTTGCCAGATGCTGTCTTTGCTTCGGGAAGAGGTATTCCGGCTTCTACCATCTTTCTGAGCGCTTTTTCTTTCTGTGAAGTGGTTTTACCTACTAGTGGTGTTATGATTCCTGCTGCTTGAGCCTTTGCCATTCTTTCCTTTATTGAAACCGTGGTAGGTGCAGGGGGTAGTCCCATGTCGGTTCTTACTTTTTGAATGAGTGCTTTTTCGGACGGCGTTTTTCCCTCTGGCATTGGCATGCCTGATTTAGCTAACCCTCTAAGAATTTTCTCCTTTTGTGCTGAAGTTTTACCTTCAAGTGGTGTTAGCAACCCAGCAGCTTTCGCTTCTCGCAACTTTTCCGCTGGCACTTGCGTCACAGGTTCAGCTTCAATTTTCTTAACGATGGCCCTTTCGGACGGTGTTCTACCTTCAGGCAATGCAACTCCGGCTTGGGCCAAACTTCTCAGTATAGCTTCCTTTTGTGCAGGCGTTTTACCTTCAAGCGGAGTAATTAAACCAGCAGCTTGTGCTTTTGAAATTCTTACTTTCATGCTTGCTGTTTTGGGTTCAGGAGGGAGCCCCATATCTGTCCTTATTTTTCTAATAAGTTGCTTTTCTGAGGGCGTTTTACCCTCAGGCAGAGGTATTCCGGCTTTGGCTAACCCTTTAAGAATATGTTCTTTTTGTGACGGAGATTTTCCTTCAATGGGCGTCAATAGTCCAGCAGCTTTTGCTTCCCGCATTTTTTGTGATGGCATTCGTACTACGGGTTCACCCTCAATTTTCTTGATTAAGGCTTTTTCGGACGGTGTTCTTCCTTCCGGTAGTGGAATGCCAGCTTGCGCCATGCTTTTCAGAATTACCTCTTTTTGTGCTGATGTTTTACCCTCTAGTGGAGTAACAAGTCCTGCAGCCTGTGCTTTTGAAATCTTTTCCCTCATGCTTCTAGTTTTTGGTTCCGGAGGAAGTCCCATATCCTTTATTACTTTTTGAATAAGTGCTTTTTCTGACGGCGTTTTACTCTCAGGCATTGGGATTCCCGCTTTTGCCAAACCTTTCACAATTCTTTCTTTTTCTGCATAAGATTTACCTTCTAATGGTGTAAATAATCCAGCAGCTTTTGCTTCTCGCATTTTTTGTGACGGCAATCGTACATTTGGCTCAGCCTCTATTTTCCTGATCAAAGCTTTTTCGGACGCTGTTCTTCCTTCAGGAAGGGGAATGCCAGCTTGCGCCATGCTTTTCAGAATGACTTCTTTCTGTGCCGATGTTTTACCCTCAAGTGGTGTGATAAGTCCAGCAGCCTGTGCTTTTGAAATCTTTTCCCTCATGCTCCTAGTTTTTGGTTCGGGAGGAAGTCCCATATCCTTTATAACTTTTTGAACAAGTGCTTTCTCTGATGGCGTTTTACCCTCAGGCAGTGGAACTCCAGCTTTTGCCAAACCTTTCACGATCCTTTCTTTTTCTGCAGAAGTTTTACCCTCTAGCGGTGTTAATAATCCAGCAGCTTTCGCTGCTCGCATTTTTTCTGAAAATGCCATTGCTTCTTTTCTGGTTGGTGGGCCCTTGCTTACTCTCTCAGACTGTGGTGTCAATTGTGGGCAAATGCATTCGTCGACGGGTCCTTCTCCTTCTTGTATGTTTGCTGCAGTTTGTTTATCTAATTTTATTCGTTCTTCAGGGTGAAGAGGTGGTGGTCCCACAGAAACTATCTGACTTTCTTCCTTAACTTTTTGGATCTTTGCCTTCTCAGAAGCCGTTTTTCCCACAGGAAGAGGAATGCCAGCTTCTGCCATACTTTTGAGATTTTTTTCTTTTTCTGCAGAAGTTTTGCCCTCGAGAAGCAATCTGTCTTCAGGTCTTCCCACTTCTTTGATAATTCTTTGAACTAATGCCTTGCCAGATGCTGTCTTTGCTTCGGGAAGAGGTATTCCGGCTTCTGCCATCTTTCTGAGCGCTTTTTCTTTCTGTGAAGTGGTTTTACCTACTAGTGGTGTTATGATTCCTGCTGCTTGAGCCTTTGCCATTCTTTCCTTCATTGAAACCGTGGTAGGTGCAGGGGGTAGTCCCATGTCGGTTCTGACTTTTTGAATGAGTGCTTTTTCGGACGGCGTTTTTCCCTCTGGCATTGGCATGCCTGATTTAGCTAACCCTCTAAGAATTTTCTTTTTTTGTGCTGAAGTTTTACCTTCAAGTGGTGTTAGCAACCCAGCAGCTTTCGCTTCTCGCAACTTTTCCGCTGGCACTCGCGTCACAGGCTCAGCTTCAATTTTCTTAACCATGGCTCTTTCGGACGGTGTTCTAGCTTCAGGCAATGCAACTCCAGCTTGGGCCAAACTTCTCAGTATAGCTTCCTTTTGTGCAGGCGTTTTACCTTCAAGCGGAGTAATTAAACCAGCAGCTTGTGCTTTTGAAATTCTTTCTTTCATGCTTGCTGTTTTGGGTTCAGGAGGGAGCCCCATATCTGTCCTTATTTTTTTAATTAGTTGCTTTTGTGACGGCGTTTTACCCTCAGGCATGGGTATTCCGGCTTTTGCTAACCCTTTCAGGATTTGCTCTTTTTGTGACTGAGATTTTCCCTCTAGGGGCGTGATTAGTCCAGCAGCTTTTGCTTCCCGCATTTTTTGTGACGGCATTCGTTCTACGGGTTCACCCTCAATTTTCTTGATTAAAGCTTTTTCGGACGCTGTTTTTCCTTCAGGAAGGGGAATGCCAGCTTGCGCCATGCTTTTCAGAATGACTTCTTTCTGTGCCGATGATTTACCCTCAAGTGGTGAGATAAGTCCAGCAGCCTGTGCTTTTGAAATCTTTTCCCTCATGCTCCTAGTTTTTGGTTCGGGAGGAAGTCCCATATCCTTTATAACTTTTTGAACAAGTGCTTTCTCTGATGGCGTTTTACCCTCAGGCAGTGGAACTCCAGCTTTTGCCAAACCTTTCACGATCCTTTCTTTTTCTGCTGAAGTTTTACCCTCTAGCGGTGTTAATAATCCAGCAGCTTTCGCTGCTCGCATTTTTTCTGAAAGTGCCATTGCTTCTTTTCTGGTTGGTGGTCCCGTGCTTACTCTCTCAGACTGTGGTGTCAATTGTGGGCAAATGCATTCGTCGACGGGTCCTTCTCCTTCTTGTATGTTTGCTGCAGTCTGTTTATCTAATTTTATTCGTTGTTCACGGGGAAGAGGTGGTGGGCCCACAGGACTTATCTGACTTTCTTCCTTAACTTTTTGGATCATTGCCTTCTCAGAAGCCGTTTTTCCCACAGGAAGAGGAATGCCAGCTTCTGCCATACTTTTTAGAATTTTTTCTTTTTCTGCAGAAGTTTTGCCCTCGAGAAGCAATCTGTCTTCAGGTCTTCCCACTTCTTTGATAATTCTTTGAACTAATGCCTTGCCAGATGCTGTCTTTGCTACGGGAAGTGGTATTCCGGCTTCTGCCATCTTTCTGAGCGCTTTTTCTTTCTGTGAAGTGGTTTTACCTACTAGTGGTGTTATGATTCCTGCTGCTTGAGCCTTTGCCATTCTTTCCTTTATTGAAACCGTGGTAGGTGCAGGAGGTAGCCCCATGTCGGTTCTGACTTTTTGAATGAGTGCTTTTTCGGACGGCGTTTTTCCCTCTGGCATCGGCATGCCTGATTTAGCTAACCCTCTAAGAATTTTTTCCTTTTGTGCCGAAGTTTTACCTTCAAGTGGTGTTAGCAACCCAGCAGCTTTCGCTTCTCGCAACTTTTCCGCTGGCACTCGCGTCACAGGCTCAGCTTCAATTTTCTTAACCATGGCTCTTTCGGACGGTGTTCTAGCTTCAGGCAATGCAACTCCAGCTTTGGCCAAACTTCTCAGTATAGCTTCCTTTTGTGCAGGCGTTTTACCTTCAAGCGGAGTAATTAAACCAGCAGCTTGTGCTTTTGAAATTCTTTCTTTCATGCTTGCTGTTTTGGGTTCAGGAGGGAGCCCCATATCTGTTCTTATTTTTCTAATTAGTTGCTTTTCTGACGGCGTTTTACCCTCAGGCATAGGTATTCCGGCTTTGGCTAACCCTTTTAGAATTTGCTCTTTTTGTGACGGAGATTTTCCTTCAATGGGCGTTAATAGTCCAGCAGCTTTTGCTTCCCGCATTTTTTGTGACGGCATTCGTACTACGGGTTCACCTTCAATTTTCTTGATTAAGGCTTTTTCGGACGGTGTTCTTCCTTCCGGTAGTGGAATGCCAGCTTGCGCCATGCTTTTCAGAATTACCTCTTTTTGTGCTGATGTTTTACCCTCTAGTGGAGTAACAAGTCCTGCAGCCTGTGCTTTTGAAATCTTTTCCCTCATGCTTCTAGTTTTTGGTTCCGGAGGGAGTCCCATATCCTTTATTACTTTTTGAATAAGTGCTTTTTCTGACGGCGTTTTACCCTCAGGCATTGGGATTCCCGCTTTTGCCAAACCTTTCACAATTCTTTCTTTTTCTGCATAAGATTTACCTTCTAATGGTGTAAATAATCCAGCAGCTTTTGCTTCTCGCATTTTTTGTGACGGCAATCGTACAGTTGGCTCAGCCTCTATTTTCCTGATCAAAGCTCTTTCGGACGCTGTTCTTCCTTCAGGAAGGGGAATGCCAGCTTGCGCCATGCTTTTCAGAATGACTTCTTTCTGTGCCGATGTTTTACCCTCAAGTGGTGTGATAAGTCCAGCAGCCTGTGCTTTTGAAATCTTTTCCCTCATGCTCCTAGTTTTTGGTTCGGGAGGAAGTCCCATATCCTTTATAACTTTTTGAACAAGTGCTTTCTCTGATGGCGTTTTACCCTCAGGCAGTGGAACTCCAGCTTTTGCCAAACCTTTCACGATCCTTTCTTTTTCTGCAGAAGTTTTACCCTCTAGCGGTGTTAATAATCCAGCAGCTTTCGCTGCTCGCATTTTTTCTGAAAATGCCATTGCTTCTTTTCTGGTTGGTGGTCCCGTGCTTACTCTCTCAGACTGTGGTGTCAATTGTGGGCAAATGCATTCGTCGACGGGTCCTTCTCCTTCTTGTATGTTTGCTGCAGTTTGTTTATCTAATTTTATTCGTTCTTCAGGGGGAAGAGGTGGTGGGCCCATAGGAACTATCTGACTTTCTTCCTTAACTTTTTGGATCATTGCCTTCTCAGAAGCCGTTTTACCCACGGGAAGAGGAATGCCAGCTTCTGCCATACTTTTGAGAATTCTTTCTTTTTCTGCAGAAGTTTTGCCCTCGAGAAGCAATCTGTCTTCAGGTCTTCCCACTTCTTTGATAATTCTTTGAACTAATGCCTTGCCAGATGCTGTCTTTGCTTCGGGAAGTGGTATTCCGGCTTCTGCCATCTTTCTGAGCGCTTTTTCTTTCTGTGAAGGGGTTTTACCTACTAGTGGTGTTATGATTCCTGCTGCTTGAGCCTTTGCTATTCTTTCCTTCATTGAAACCGTGGTAGGTGCAGGAGGTAGCCCTATGTCGGTTCTGACTTTTTGAATGAGTGCTTTTTCGGACGGCGTTTTTCCCTCTGGCATTGGCATGCCTGATTTAGCTAACCCTCTAAGAATTTTTTCCTTTTGTGCCGAAGTTTTACCTTCAAGTGGTGTTAGCAACCCAGCAGCTTTCGCTTCTCGCAACTTTTCCGCTGGCACTCGCGTCACAGGCTCAGCTTCTATTTTCTTGATCATGGCTCTTTCGGACGGTGTTCTACCTTCCGGTAATGCAACCCCAGCTTGAGCCAAACTTTTCAGTATAGCTTCCTTATGTGCAGGCGTTTTACCTTCAAGAGGAGTAATTAAACCAGCAGCTAGTGCTTTTGAAATTTTTTCTTTCATGCTTGCTGTTTTGGGTTCAGGAGGGAGCCCCATATCTGTTCTTATTTTTCTAATTAGTAGCTTTTCTGACGGCGTTTTACCCTCAGGCATGGGTATTCCGGCTTTTGCTAACCCTTTCAGGATTTGCTCTTTTTGTGACTGAGATTTTCCCTCTAGGGGCGTTATTAATCCAGCAGCTATTGCTTCCCGCATTTTTTGTGACGGCAAACGTACAACGGGCTCATCTTCAATTTTCTTGATTAAGGCTTTTTCGGACGGTGTTCTTCCTTCCGGTAATGGAATGCCAGCTTGCGCCATGCTTTTCAGAATTACTTCTTTTTGTGCTGATGTCTTACCCTCTAGTGGAGTGACAAGTCCTGCCGCCTGTGCTTTTGAAATCTTTTCCCTCATGCTTCTAGTTTTTGGTTCCGGAGGAAGTCCCATATCCGTTATAACTTTTTGAATAAGTGCTTTTTCTGACGGCGTTTTTCCCTCAGGCATTGGCATGCCTGATTTAGCTAACCCTCTAAGAATTTTCTCCTTTTGTGCCGAAGTTTTACCTTCAAGTGGTGTTAGCAACCCAGCAGCTTTCGCTTCTCGCAACTTTTCCGCTGGCACTCGCGTCACAGGCTCAGCTTCTATTTTCTTAATCACGGCTCTTTCGGACGGTGTTCTACCTTCCGGTAATGCAACCCCAGCTTGAGCCAAACTTTTCAGTATAGCTTCCTTTTGTGCAGGCGTTTTACCTTCAAGAGGAGTAATTAAACCAGCAGCTTGTGCTTTTGAAATTTTTTCTTTCATGCTTGGTGTTTTGGGTTCTGGAGGAAGCCCCATATCTGTCCTTATTTTTTTAATAAGTTGCTTTTCTGACGGCGTTTTACCCTCAGGCATGGGTATGCCTGCTTTAGCCAACCCTTTTAGGATTTGCTCTTTTTGTGACTGAGATTTTCCCTCTAGGGGCGTTATTAGTCCAGCAGCTTTTGCTTCCCGCATTTTTCGTGACGGCAATCGTACAACGGGCTCACCCTCAATTTTCTTGATTAAAGCTTTTTCGGACGGTGTTCTTCCTTCCGGAAGTGGAATGCCCGCTTGCGCCAAACTTTTTAGAATTCCTTCTTTTTGTGCTGATGTTTTACCCTCTAGTGGAGTGACAAGTCCTGCAGCCTGTGCTTTTGAAATCTTTTTTCTCATGCTTCTAGTTTTTGGTTCCGGAGGGAGCCCCATATCCTTTATTACTTTTTGAATAAGTGCTTTTTCTGAAGTCGTTTTACCCTCAGGCAGTGGAATTCCCGCTTTTGCCAAACCTTTCACGATCTTTTCTTTTTCTGCAGAAGTTTTACCTTCTAATGGTGTTAATAATCCAGCAGCTTTCGCTACTCGCATTTTTTCTGAAAGTGCCATTGCTTCTTTTCTGGTTGGTGGGCCCTTGCTTACTCTCTCAGACTGTGGTGTCAATTGTGGGCAAATGCATTCGTCGACTGGTCCTTCTCCTTCTTGTATGTTTGCTGCAGTTTGTTCATCTAATTTTTTTCGTTCTTCAGGGGGAAGAGGTGGTGGGCCCACAGGAACTATCACACTTTCTTCCTTAACTTTTTGGATCATTGCCTTCTCAGAAGCCGTTTTTCCCACAGGAAGATGAATGCCAGCTTCTGCCATACTTTTTAGAATTCTTTCTTTTTCTGCAGAAGTTTTGCCTTCGAGAAGCAATCTGTCTTCAGGTCTTCCCACTTCTTTGATAATTCTTTGAACTAATGCCTTGCCAGATGCTGTCTTTGCTACGGGAAGTGGTATTCCGGCTTCTGCCATCTTTCTGAGCGCTTTTTCTTTCTGTGAAGGGGTTTTACCTACTAGTGGTGTTATGATTCCTGCTGCTTGAGCCTTTGCCATTCTTTCCTTTATTGAAACCGTGGTAGGTGCAGGAGGTAGCCCCATGTCGGTTCTGACTTTTTGAATGAGTGCTTTTTCGGACGGCGTTTTTCCCTCTGGCATTGGCATGCCTGATTTAGCTAACCCTCTAAGAATTTTCTCCTTTTGTGCCGAAGTTTTACCTTCAAGTGGTGTTAGAAACCCAGCAGCTTTCACTTCTCGCAACTTTTCCGCTGGCACTCGCGTCACAGGTTCAGCTTTAATTTTCTTAACCATAGCTTTTTCGGACGATGTTCTACCTTCAGGCAATGCAACTCCAGCTTGGGCCAAACTTCTCAATATAGCTTCCTTTTGTGCAGGCGTTTTACCTTCAAGCGGAGTAATTAAACCAGCAGCTTGAGCTTTTGAAATTCTTTCTTTCATGCTTGCTGTTGTAGGTTCAGGAGGGAGCCCCATATCAGTTCTTACTTTTCTAATAAGTTGCTTTTCTGATGGCGTTTTACCCTCAGGCATGGGTATTCCTGCTTTGGCTAAACCTCTTACTATTCTCTCTTTTTGTGACGGAGATTTTCCTTCTAGCGGCGTTATTAGTCCAGCAGCTTTTGCTTCCCGCATTTTTTGTGACGGTAACCGTACAACGGGCTCACCCTCAATTTTTTTGATTAAAGCTTTTTCGGATGGTGTTCTGCCTTCCGGAAGTGGAATGCCAGCTTGCACCATGCTTTTCAGAATTACTTCTTTTTGTGCTGATGTCTTACCCTCTAGTGGAGTGACAAGTCCTGCCGCCTGTGCTTTTGAAATCTTTTCCCTCATGCTTCTAGTTTTTGGTTCCGGAGGAAGTCCCATATCCGTTATAACTTTTTGAATAAGTTCTTTTTCTGACGGCGTTTTACCCTCTGGCAGTGGAATTCCCGCTTTTGCCAAACCTTTTACTATTCTTTCTCTTTCTGTAGTAGTTTTACCTGTTAGGGGTGTTAATAATCCAGCAGCTTTTGCTGCTCGCATTTTTTCTGAAGGTGCTATGGCCTCTTTTCTGGTTGGCGGGCCTCTGATTACTCTTTCAGACTCTGGTGTCAATTGTGGACAAATGCATTCGTCAACGGGTCCTTCTCCTTCTTGTATATTTGTTGCAGTTTGTTCATCTAATTTCCTTCGTTCTTCTGGTGGAAGAGCTTGTGGACCTTTTACAATCCATTCAGAAGGGAGCCCCATGTCAATTTGAACTTTTTGAATTAGTGCCCTTTCCGACGCCGTTTTACCTTCAGGCATTGGAATGCCCGATTTAGCTAAGCCTCTTAGAATTTTCTCCTTTTGTGTAGGAGTTTTACCTTCAAGTGGTGTCAACAATCCAGCGGCTTTTGCGTCTCGTAACTTTTGTGAAGGTATTTTTGTGGGTGGTATAGCTTCAATTTTCTTAATCATGGCTTTTTCGGACTTTGTTCTACCTTCCGGAAGCTGGATTCCGGCTTGTGCCATAGTCTTGAGAATAGCTTCTTTTTGCGAGGTCGTTTTACCTTCCAAGGGAGTGACTAAACCAGCAGCCTGTGCTCTAGACAGTCTTTCTTTCATGCTTAACGTTTTTGGCTCCGGAGGAAGGCCCATTTCAGCTCTCACTTTTTTAATAAGTGCCTTGTCTGATGCTGTTTTAACTTCAGGCAACGGAATCCCCGCTTGTGCTAACCCTTTGAGGATTTTTTCTTTTTGCGATGTAGTCTTTCCTTCAAGAGGCGTTAACAATCCAGCAGCTTTTGCTTCTCTTAACTTCTGTGATGGTAAGCGTACAACCGGTTCAGCTGCAATTTTCTTAATTAAAGCCTTCTCTGACGGTGTTTTACCTTCTGGAAGCGGGATACCTGCTTGTGCCATACTCTTTAAAATGACTTCTTTTTGGGCACTAGTTTTTTTTTCAAACGGAGTTGGGATGCCCGATTTTATAGCGGCTGATTTAACTTTTTTGATTAATGCTTTTTCCGATGCAGTTTTTCCTTCAGGTAGCGGTAAGCCAGCTTTTAAACGAGCTTTTATAATTTTCTTTTTTTGTTCAGAAGTTTTACCTTCAAGTGATGTCAAAAGTCCTGACGCTTTTGCTTTTCTTATTTTTTCTGATGGTGTAATCTTTCGAAGTTTTTCAGATGTATTTTCACCACTCTGAATCGTGGCTATCAAAGCTCTTTCTGATGGAGTCCTTCCTTGTGGAAGTTCTACCCCACTATCTCGCAATCGCTGCAATATTTTATTTTTTTCTGATTCAGTTTTACCTTGCAAAGGCTGCACTAGACCAAGCCTTTCGGCTTCCCGGTATCGTTCTTTTTCAGCAATTGTCTTCGGCTCGGGGGGTAATCCCACATCCTTCCTTACCTTTTCAATTAGTTTTTTCTCTGATTTCGTTTGTGCTTCTGGAAGAGGAAGGCCTAGACTAGCCAATCCTTTTATGATTTTTTCCTTTTCTTCACTTGTTTTTCCGGTTAGTGGTGTTATTAGCCCCACCTCTTTTGCTCTCTGCATAGTTTCTCTCGTTCTTTGCTTTGTGCTCGCCGTTTCTACTCCTACTGTAACGCTTACTTTAGACTTACGTACTTCGCCCAGCTTTCGTTCCTCTTTTGGAAGATGGCCACACAGGATGCAGTCGCAATTGTTGCAATTTTTCTTTTTATAACAGTCATAAAGGCTTTTCATGACCTCAAACATGGCGTCAGAATTACATGAACAGCAACAGCTTTCTTGAGCTGTACTCATCTGGCATCGGTAAATTCTGATCTGAGCTTGCATAAGTGGGTTATTTAATACATGTTGGCATTCCAGGGGTAACGTTTTTGGGTATAATGTGACGGTATTAATTATTATTTGAGTTCGATAAGGGGTGCTCAAGTGTAAGTAACTGTCGGAGCGTTGCCTCTTCTTTATATGTCTCCTGTGGTGAACATTGGCACGGATCCCTGGGACGCTGCACTTTTTAGTCATCATCTTAAAGTACTCTTCTGTGGTTAGGGCGCTCGGCCCTGGCCTTGATTTATTAAATCGCTGTACAGTTGACGTTTTGGTTTGATTTTTAAACTTACTTTCTTTATTAGTGAATTTACTACTTGATGTAAAACTATTATATTCACAGCCCCAACTTGGACTTACGTCTCGTGTATGAAAAAATTGGTCATAGTATAATGTTTTAATCACTTGCCTCTCTTTATCCTCGAAGTTGTCATTTTCGTTGTTTCGTAGCCATTCATGTTTGTAGCAATATTTCGATTTATTAGAGGAATAATTATGTCGATGACGGTAGTAGCTAACAGCCATGTCGTCTGCCATGTTTTCTTAAAATACTGCTTAGACCATTTCAGATGAACCTTAAAGTTATTGTCGCTCCAATATCGAACTGAAAACAAGGTGATTAATAATGTGAGATTCTACTTGCTCGCTACTTTATATAGCTTTTATAGTATACTCGTACGGCGTTGTATTTTTAGTCCTCAAGGTTGGCAACGCATTTGCAGTCTTAGGATTGCATTGCAGTGTTGTGAATGCGAATGTCTATGGGTCACAGTTTCCACTTACCATCAGATGGCCTGTGTGCACGTTTGTCTTCTCTATGCCATAAAAAAAATGACGTCAACTAAAACAGTATAAGTGTAGTACCGTAACAGGGACAAAACGCAACGCCGGCGCAACGACGGGCTTGACGAACCGGAACTGAAAACGATTTTAAATCAGATATTAGAACAAGATCTCACAAATTGAACTAGTCCCTAAGTAAGGCCTAGGCTTCTTCTTTTTTAAGAATGGCGGTCCACTGTGGTATTTCGCAGTGAATTCGCCAGTGTCAAGTGTGGAGACTTAGGCCTAGGCTTGCACAATACAACCAGGATATTAATGGTACTCGGCTGGATAATGGTGTCACGCTCTTTGGCCTCTGTCAGTATATTTGCTATGCCAGAGAGCGAGTGCGAAAGAGATATCATAATTGCAGGGGTGAACAACTCACAACAAAAAACATTAACCACGTCCACGTCTTCATACTAACCAGCCAACGAAAACTATCCCGCGCGCTCGTTGGCACCAACACGTACACTACCGCTTCGGCCATGATTCTTTTTGGACAAAGTCAGCGGCTAAATTTAAAATTCACGCACCAAAATGTTAATATTGCTCTGAGAGAACCATTTACACTTACCGGTTAATAATTCATCGACCAATTGAACAGTTGTGACAATTACCTACCAGAGGTTCACTACTGTGTAACTTTAACATCTTTCAATTCCCCAAATTTGCTATCTTTACAGACTACTTCTAGGATCCCAGTTAGAGCAGTAGTCGACTTCTCTCATTTTGAACATAAGGTCAATTTCTTAATTTATTTCGGGCATACTTCTTCGGTACAGTGCAACTTGCATAAGAGCGTATGAGAGCGAGTAAGAGACAACACAATACCCAAAGAGCACTGTATATTCCTACCCTGAATAGAAGACTCGCTTTACCATAAGTCCAATGAATTGTGGAGTTCCGATTAACTTCGCGCACCACAAGTAACGTCCAACCTCTCCCCGTCACAAGTGGTGCCCACTATATTGGTGTTACATTTCTTCAGGTTTACATTTTTGTTATTTATTAATAATACTGTTTTATAAAAAGAAACATTTTGTTGGTATATTTACAACTGTCAAATGTCATTTATTTTGATTCGTGAAATGTTTTTAAAATTTTCGTCCTATATTTCTAGGAATAGACTAGAAGTAGGCAACATTTTAATTGTATTCTTGCAGGCATAGAGAAACTCTTTATATACTGCTCGGGTTTCTCTGCTTGAAGAGTGTTGTCAATTAGAAGCATGTTTACGTTTCAGACGGTATTTTAGTTCTGAGTCAAAATTAAAGGTATGGGATTGTGATTGCTGTAAACCAGGTTGTATTAAAATTAAAAAATAAGCACCATTATGAATTGCAGCTGCGCAGGCGTCAGCGTACGTAATTGCTTGTGTGAGAACCACTGCCGGCCGCCGTGGCAGTCGGAGTCCACGGGCACGACCATGAGAGTCGACTGCTGCCACCATAAGCCAGCTTCCATTAAAACATTGCTCGCCGGAATCGTAGAGAACTTTTACGAAAAATGCGCTGCCTACAATTTGAGGTAGCCCACACAAACTATTTATTGTCACTTTCTGAAAATTAAGCCTAAATATCGCATAGAAATATAATCCACGCACCATTAGATGCCGCACAAAGTAGACCAAATTTTACGCACGAAGATAACGCCTATAGGCTTCCATTTGTAGCTTCAAGTTTGACGCGTTGGCGGTATAAAACGATCATTCTATGGGCGTTTCTTCACTAGCCGACCCGGCCGGCATCGGTACTCGACACCGACCCCGTCAGCTTCCTTAGACAGTTTTTTCCCGCTGGGGAAATGCATTAGCCTGAGCCTAAGGTAGTTATGTGGGATTCACCAAAAGAGAGTGGCCTGAATACCCACTGAAAGCTCAGTGATTCGACAAATACCCTCAACGGTAAGCCCACGTAGCACGTACTCCGAAATTGAAAGAGCGGCCCGGGAGAATTCTGGGCGCTCACAGTCCAGCGGACCAAAAAATGCGACAGACCCCCGATCCGTCACCCATTACACGCCCTTGGATTTGTGCATTGTGTAGACAACACATACAAAGATACCAGTGGGAGAAACGTGCTGCTGACATGGCGGTGCCGGGCCTGGCCAGTGAGACAGAATTATGCGTCCAGTGATGTCGGTGCCGACACCGGGCCGCGTTGGCAGGGAAGAGATTCCCCATGCCCTATGGTATTCTAAAGCTACATGATCTTCCGACTAAGTCTTTTTACCCGAATGTCGAGAAGGGTTACGTTTTTTGCGCGTATATGTGTGTAATATTCTTTTTTATCTCGTATCATGCTAACGGTTGGATGGTTTTCTAAATCAAGGTATCGTTGGATTTGACTCGCATCACAAGTGTCGATAGGTGATATAAAATAAGAATGTGGATTTTAGTTTGTCTGGCAAAATATTTTAAAAAAAAAATTATGTCATGAGAAGGCAAACGAGCACACAGGCCACCTGATGGTAAGTGGAAACGAGGGGCGTTCAATAAATTCTCGGTATTGGTATCTTGCAAACCTTTTTAGTAAACTTCTTAATACTGGCCGCTAAGAGTCATTCATCGACAGTAAAAAAAAGTAAATTTGAAGCCCACACGTTCTTTTGTTTTTCTGCTACTGCTGAACAAACGTGACCACCATGAGCGATTTTACAATGATAATTAAATTGGCCGAACCGAATTTATAGGGAAGGACTGGCAAACTATCGGCAAGGACAGAGTTAAGTGGAAAAGACTGGAGGAGGCCTTCACCCGAGGAGGGGTCCATATCGAATAGCAAACTAACTCTTACTAACAATTAGAAAATAAGTAAATAGCTAACTAAACACTAACAAACAAAATACCACATTTGAAATGTAAATTAAGGATATGGAAATAAAGGCTTTTATATTTTATATTTATATATTATATAATTAAATTGGAGCATCGAGCCGTGATAAAATTCTTGATTAGAAACAGGGTATAAATCAAAAGTGTATTAAAGAAGAAATGGATTTAGTTTACCGTGAGTCCGCTCCTTCATTATCTACTGTCCAAAAGTGGTCAAATCAATTTAAGCGTGGGAGGGAGAGCATAGAAGATGACCCTAGACCTGGTCGGCCTGTTGAAGCTACTTCACCAGAAAACATTCAAAAAGTGGAGAAAATTATACTGGAAGATGGTCGAGTGAAGGTCAGGTCTATAGCACAAAAAACCAATATTTCTATTGGTACAATACATGATATTATCCACGATCATCTTAACATGTCCAAAGTTAGTGCGAGATGGGTACCACGAATGTTGACACCGTTTCAGAAGCATACGCGTGTTGCTTGTTATTCCGACGTCATTGAGCTGTGTGGTGAAAACCCTGATGGTTTGCTCCAAAAAATTGTTACCGGAGATGAAACTTGGGTTCATCATTATGACCCTGAGAGCAAACAAGAGTCGATGCAGTGGCACGTTAAAGGAACACCTCATCCCAAGAAATTCAAAGTCGTCCCTTCAGCTGGCAAGATCATGGCGACAATATTCTGGGATTGTGAAGGGGTATTATTAATAGATTATAAAGAAAAGGGTTTAAATATTACAGGAGAGTACTACGCAAATATTTTACGCCAATTACGGGAAGCAATCAAAGAGAAGAGGAGGGGAAAATTGACCAGAGGAGTGCTGCTTCAACATGACAACGCCCCTGTGCATACTGCTCATGTTGCCAAGGCTGCTGTTCTTGAATCTGGGTTCGAAACAATTACTCACCCGCCGTACAGTCCAGACTTGGCCCCCAGCGACTACTTTTTGTTTCCCAACCTTAAAAAGGATCTTCGTGGACATCGATTTTCTAATGATGAAGCGTTGAAGGCAGCGGTGGTGGAGCATTTTGACACCAAAGACAAAAAATATTTTTATGAGGGGTTAAAAAAACTAATTGACAGATCTTATAAGTGTATAAGCATAGGGGGGGAATATATAGAAAAATAAAAATAAAACACTTATCGTATGCTTTTGTTTTCCTTGTCATACCGAGAATTTATTGAACGCCCCTCGTATAATACTATATTGCGTCAAATCGCATCTTCAGGATTATAGTGACCGAATTCATTTTTGGATTTCAAGTTAGGTCAAAGAAACAAGCAGTATTCCAAAATGAATAACCAATGCAGTTTTAGTTCTCTTCTCTTAGTAATAAGGTTGATATTGCTACAGGAATTGTATCTGACATACTGCGTATTAGCTTATGAGGGCAGAGTAGTAGTATATATAATTCTAAATGTGCGAAATATATATCCTTATACCTTATTCTCAGTGGCATAGAGTCGTTTAGACAGTTTTAAATTCTTGGATAATATATTTATGACTATACATACATACCTTCACGCCTGTAATCCCAGAGTGGGCTAGGCAGAGCTACAGAATTACAACTTTAAAAAGTTGTTGATAATTCAGTAACCACAATTTGCACAAATAGGCTAAGATGTTTACCAGCATATTAGTGACAGGTTGCAAGCCCATCGCCTAACAGTACTACCAGCCTATACTCCCTTAGTCGCCTCTTACGACATCCACGGGAAGACATTTACACTATTTCTAACCCGGCAACCACACAGGTTTTTTTTTATGTCATAGATAAGGCAAACGAGCATACAGACCACCTGATGGTAAGTGAATCTGTGACCCATAGACATTCGCATTCACAAGACCGCAATCCTAAGACTGCAAATGCACTGCCAACCCTGAGGACTAAGATGGAATGCCTCTATGCTAGTCATTTCACCGGCTGTCTTATCCCCAAACCGGATCACAACAATGCGAACACTGCTGCTTGGCGGTAGGTTAATGGATAAGATGGTGGTACCAACCCGGACGGACCCTGCACAAGGTCCTCCCACAAGTAAAGTTTATGCCTATGACTTACTTATTTTATCAACCCTATATTTTCCCCTTAAGGTATTGCCTGTTCCGCCGCTATTCTACCCCTGGGAACAATTTATCGAAAACCCTTAAAGACCTCCTGGTGCTAGCTTGTTTCCTGTTGGCAAATCTGGTGGTATTTCTCACCATCGTGACCGCGACTGCTATTCACCTGGGGCGAGTTATCTTGGAATCCGTCCGTTGGGTTAAAAGGTACTTCTTTTTTTTTACTCCTTTTTTTATACCGCGGTGGCAAACGATGGTAAGCGGTTACCGTAGCCTATGGAGGCCTGCACTTATACCTGACGCAAAACCAACTGGCATACAGGTCATAAAATGTTAGAGCGAGACAGCGCATATCGCTTGACCATTCACTGCCTTGTGATTGGTTCTCGTGGACGCGTGTAGGGATGTGACACTATCGATACCGACTAACTACTCGTTAAATAATACAAATAATTTTACATACATATACATACATAAACTCACGCCTTCATTCAACAAGTCTAAAAACTTCTTGATAATTCTGTAACCACATTTTGCACAAGTAGGCTAAGATGTTTCCCAGTGTATTAGTGATAGGTTGCAAGCCCATCTCCTAAGTCGCCTCTTACGACATCCACGGGAAGACATGGAGTGGCACTATTCTAACCCGGCAACCACACGGCACGGCACGGCACAAATAATTTTGATAGTAAATAAGATAAGTATACCCGCCAAACTTAAAAATTGACCGGACTGGTTAGCTCTTGCAACGCGACACTACGTGCCTACCGCATCTTAAATTCTCACAATAGAATAGACGTTAAGTTACAAACAATTCTGAACTACAAAACGATCACTTAAGCAAAATTCAGTTGAAATGTCGATTGTAAATATTGTTACTTTTTCTGAAATTTTATTATTTTAAATGTGAATCAAATTTTAACATTCGTATAAAAAATATGATAGGGTAAAGACACCAGTGGTCAGCCAGAAACCTGAAGTCGGCCTCTGCCTATACTTTGTATGAGTGGGAAGAGTACGAAAGATATATTTCCCAATCTTCGCACTCATATAAGGTCGATTACTTGTCTCTGGCTGACTACTGGTGACTTTGCCCTATACTTAGTAAAACTAAAAAAGGACTTGACTTCATCGATACTACCATCGGATTGCTCGCACGCATCTCTAAATTTAAGCCCAGCCTCCGGGGTTTATGACCCAGTGTGCCAGTCTGTTTTGCGGCAGGTATAGTACCCGAAGAGAGCCAAAGGTCTAACCTAACCTAACCTAACCTAACCTGACCTGACCTTTTAAACGCCTTACGTCGAATACAAAATGTGTGACTCGCACGCCAAACATGTTAGCTATGCGCTACTTGTGACGGCTGTAGCCATGGTGGCTTTTGTGGCCGTCCTACCAAAGGAGGCGGCTAAGTGGACAGTATTGGTATTAGCATTTTAAATTTAATGCGGTTACCAATAGAGTTTGAAATGGTTCGACTACTATATTGCAGTTAGCCGCCTTCTTGTGTAGGACGGCAGTTTGGGTGGTCGCCATATAAGCGTGTGGACAAGTGCTTCTGTAATTCTTAATATTCATAATACTTTGAAACTAAAAGTATTTTAGCTTTAAGTTTTTTTATCACGTATTTAAAAGGTTGTGTGTCTGTAATGTCTTTGCAATGCAATGTTACAAAGCGTAATATATTTTTTAATACTTTTTTAAATTAATAAATAACTTATTATAACATCAAAGAAATCATAATTCTATAATATCTACGCACTATTTGATCAAATTAACTAAACATTGTTTCAGCATTTAACCCAAAATTATTATTTTTAATACAGCTTAATAAAGCGCCTACCTGGATCGTAGTCTCTTTTTAATAAATTGATATTCGATTTCTATAGGCGCTCCGCGTAATGTACACTGATTATGTATTAATACACTGATGTGTAGATGTAGCAAAATATTACGAGGACACGACATTGTACAGTCAACAGCATAAATAAGTAAGTAATCATTTCTGTACCTTGTCGCTTTCAATCGTTTTACAATTTGTATTACATTTCAAACGCATCGTTTAAGTGACAAGGTACATAAATGATCACTTATTTATGCTACGTCAAAATCGTATCGTATCGTCGTCGTCGTTTAGTCGTACGAGTAGTGAAACAAACTATTAATACTCTAAACGTGCAGTCTTGGGTCTTGACTTTGACTGATACGTGACAAATCTGCGTAGACAATTTATGTTCATGCCTTGAATAGTTGCTATGAGGTTTTTATTAGGAGTATTGATTTATGCAGGCGGGTGTATGCCGGGTGCAATTCTAACGTCAAAATGATCCTCAAATTTTAAATTTTATGATGGATTTTAAACTGAGTTGAAGATATCCGCAGTTTTTTTAAACTGCTAGTTTATTAATTTTTACATAACTCATCTTACACCATCCAGTATAGCACAAAGTTACCATTTTTCAATGTATGAGATATACTCAAAGCTACTTAATTATGTGTTTTAATTACCTTCAGAAATTAGCATAGGCATTGCTTAGTAACTAAGTTAACTTCAATTGGCAACCATTTTATAAAAACACGATTCTGATCGATTTTTTACTAACACTACTTCAGAGGTTCCGTATCGCGTACTCAACTATCGTAGGGCCATTACCAACTGAGCGTCGGGGCAATAAATCATTATTATCGGACTCTCTCGCTCGTACTCGTGAGGCTTATGGCGAGCGTAAGGGATACAAGATAACGCTGATACTACACGCATCCCTTACGCTCGCCATAAGCCCCACGAGTACGAGCGAGAGACTCCGATAAAATGATTTTCTCAAACATGCTATGTAATGTCGGCGTTATGTTAGTTATTTTAGGCTTCAAAGTGCCACGTTCCCGACGGAACAACTCAAGAGAACTGTAAAGGAATTTCATACAAAATTGAAGGCCTAGGCCGGGAAGTAATTTTTTTAAAATTATAATATGGCCATGACAGCTGGTTTTATGAACAGGCTGAATAGCTGAAAATCGTTCTTTCTTTGTATCTGTGTGGTTCGGACCAAAAATATCCGCGTTAATGCCTATTACACATGTTTTTTGAGTGATTTTTTTTTTTTATTTCATTGCATATGTTTGAGAAAAGCACTATACATACCTCGCCGTGAAAAGGAGTTGCCAGCCTCGTAACTATCCGGCCTCGCATCGCTCGGCCGTCTATATGAACTCGGCCTGCAACCACCTACTTCCCGGCGTCTGTAGTAATGTACTATTATTGCCCCGACGCTCAGTTGGTAATGGCCCTACAATATTTATTGAAATAAATACTAGCCGATTCTAGTAAACAAGTTATTGGGCTTCAATATTAATCGACTTTCCCCAAAGTCTGTCATCTACGGTAATGAGTTGGATGTCCACACGCTCGTATGGCGACGTCCCATAGTGCAACTTTCAGTTGACGGGCAGAGCTGTCTTTGTCGTTTTAAAAGGTCCAAAGCTGTCGATCCGCCAATGGTCTAAATTAATGGACTGATTCTGACAAGGTTATAAAACAATCGTAGTTTATACAATTGTTGCATAATGAGAGGCCTTAAAATCCGAGTGTGGTTAATAATAGAAGCACACGAGTGTTTAAGGGCTAATTATGTACAGTTGCATAAACTACTTTATCTACACCATGTTTTTTTTGATTTACGATAACTTCGGCATATTACTAGGTACATCCATAGAAACTAAGTGGTAGATTAGATTTTTAAATATTGCAAAAAAAAAAAAAAAAAACTGTTTAGAACAAAGTAATTAAGTGTTGTATCTTTGGTCATTCTAAAAGGGTCTTTAGAGTTAACTCATAGTCAGTGTCAAATACGTCAACGTTGGCGTGACATACACAGACAGTTAAGAGCCTTTTAGACCAGTTCAACGTGATTAACTGATTAAATTTAAAAATTAAATATCTTTAAAACCGTTACAGTTATCATTTGTCTGTCTTCGGGAAATTAACTTTATTTGGCCTAAAGAACGTTCCCTTAAAGTTATCGTAAATAAAATAAAACACGGTGTATACACATATCATAAGTTTAGAATTATGCTACTTTCGTAACAGCAAAAAACCAAAAACAAATGACAACATCAATGGCGGCCAGTCCATCCTCCGTCCAGACGAATGTTTTATTTTAACATAGACAAACGAATTAAGTCCCTATTCTCAAGTAACTCGAGATCAAAATGTCATGCGAATTATAATAAAAAAAACCGGCCAAGTGCGAGTCGGACTCGCGCACGTAGGGTTCCGTACAACTATACATCTAAATAAATGTTTTTCTTTATTCTTTATTATATTGGAGTTGATTGAATGAAAGGTAAAATGCGGTTTAGGATTTGTAACGTAGATATTAAAAATACATAATATAAAAGTTCTTGTACCTCGTTGTAACTTTGATCGATGTTTTAATAATAGTGTTTTTTTTTTAAATAAGATATTGATAAGTAAACATTATAATTAGGTACTATATGCGAGCCCATATAGGCTTGTGATAGCTAAACAAGCTAATATATATTCCAGTTTGACAATAAATATTTCCAAAAATATTATCAATTTGTGTGCCTCCTCGCGTAGTTGGACAAGGTGGTAATAACGTCCTATATCCAGCGTTCTCCATGAATGACAGTAAACAATTGTCTTTTAAAAAATCTTCGTTGAAGTCTCCAAAAAGTAATGTTGGCATATTGTTGTTCAAAAAAACGTTTTTGTTTATGAACTCCATGAAAGTTTTGTTTGTACATCTGGGCGATTTGTATAATGCAAATATTCTATGATTATTATATTCAAATGAAACTGCTTCAACGTGACCAAAAGTACTGGATTGCTGGAAGTAACTTCTGGGAGACGTGATGTGTAAGTCTTGTTTGACCCACGCTGAGATTCCGAAACCAGGATTAGAGGCCGCTGTCTTAGGCCCATTGGTTCTAACGATTTCTACGAAATCTGGTAGAGTGAATGTATCCTCAGTGCAACTCCAAGTTTCTGATGTAAAATATATGTCTGATGCTAATATTTGTGGGTCACTGGCTATATCCGGTATGTGTTTTTTCAAGGACTGTACATTATGGTACATAATCTGTTTGAAATTATGGCTCTCTCTAAGAAATTTAAAAATGAGTACTACTGGTTTCTCACGCAACTTTGCCATTTCCTTTACAATAGCATCTTTACTAGTTGGGGGGCGGGGTGCTTTGAATGATTCAGTCACTATAAATAGACCTTGCGCTGTTGTTGCACGAGAACAAGCGACATATATCATAGACCTTTGAATCGTAGGTTTTAAATGGACAACAACTCGTTCTAATGTTGTACCCTGACTTTTGTGAATGGTGATGGCTTCTGCTGGAACTAATGGGTACTGACTTCTGCGAACTTGTAAATGTGATGATTTATATCTTTTTATTGTGTATGTGACTGGTTCTAACGGAGTCCAATTTCTACTTAATCTAATTTTGTATCGACTTAGTGAACTAGCAACTTTATTTCTTTTAATTTTACCAATAATAGCATCATCGAAGTTCAACCAAATCCGCAACGATCGTTTTTCACCAGTTTTTTTGTTAATAGCATAATCAATAGCTGTTAATTCTCCAGAAGAACCGTTAGTTAGACCATCAGCAGTGTCTATGTTAATTGTCAACATATATTTTGCGCCTACCTTCAATATTAAACTTTTAGGAAGTCCATATGTTTGTTGAGTTGACAACCTGGTAACAGTTTCTAAGGCTTTCTCCTTCATAGTGACATTTGGTTCTCCTGAGACAGAATCGATTGCTAATGACAAAGCACCTTCACTATCCATAGTCGACAGAACTTTTCTGTTATGGTCGTCTACTTCTCGGTTGCTAGCATACAAATTGACAGCGCCTCGAGCATCATCTGGTAACGTAGAATGACTAAAACAACGACTTCTAAACAGTTCTATGTCGTCATTCGTCATGGTTCCACTTGCTAAATTATTTAAAGCCGTAGCAAAGGCAACATCGTCCCTCTGTCGCATTATTTGGTTTAACTCAGTAAGTTGAAATAGATCCCAAATAGGTGTACCCGAAATTTCGGCAAGAGGATTTCGTGAATTAGGCTGGAACACCCAATTATCACCAACTGGTGGTAATTGTCTTAAGTCACCTACAACTATAACTGATATTCCAGCAAATAAATCTGATGTATGAAAAATTTGCTGCAACCGGCGGTTTATTTGGTAAAAAGTTCTAGACCCAAGCATTGAAACTTCGTCAATAATGATTAATCGCAATTTCGATAATTTTGTTGCAAGTGTGTTGGCAACACTTGGTGAAAGTTCAGGTAAAATACTTCCTGCTTGTGAAATTGGTAAACCTAATGCACTGTGAACAGTTTGACCACCTATGCCAAAAGCAGCTTTTCCAGTAAAAGCTGTAAGTAATATCTTTAAGTCGTCTGGGTTAGAACCAGGTTCTCTATTAAAACTAAGCGTCAATGCTTGAAACAAAGCTTTTATTAAAACACTTTTGCCGACTCCAGCTCCACCGCTCACAAACAAATAAATAGGAGAAGACGAATTAGATATTTTGTCAGTAACGTGAAACAATATGTCTCTTTGGTCGGAATTAAGTTTTCTGGTTAAAGTTAATACCTCATCTTCGGTTAATTGTTGAGGTATAGCTATGTAGTTGCAACTGTCACCACATAGCTGTGGTCCTGGATTACCACCTGGTATCATGTAGTCAGCGACGTCTCCTACCTGGGTCTCAAATTCAAAATCATTAAAAGGATTTTCATTAACTCCCCTTCCGATAACTTCTTCTTCACTTTCTTCAATAAGCTCTGTATTTTTTATAGCTAACAGTAAAGTTTCGAATTGCTCCGGTCCTCCTAATTTATTAAATTGTTCGCTCTCAAGTTTTATTTTTTCCTTCATTTCTATGAATTTGTCCTTTAAGTTTAGGTCTGGATTAGTTAATTCTTCTTCTTCGTTTCGCCATGGAATATACAGCATAAGCTGCTCTCTATAAAAATTATCTGGATCGTCTAAAAAACTGAAACGTCTGAAACGAATTATCCTTGGTCTTGCTTTTCGTCGTAAAAATCCTAGATTGTCTTGTAATGGCCACCAGTTACCAATCATTTCATCTGTTTCGTTTTGAGAACAGTCACTATCTGAACTATTATTTGGTTTTGTTACTGATATACGTGGACGATTTTTCGAATAAACAAAATAGGCTGCAAAATAAGCTAAACTAATGTCTTCTAAAGCAACAGGTCGTTTAGCGTAATAATCAATGAAATTATTTTGGAAAATGTCAGATGAATTTTCATCCATGTTTCTAATTTCTTGCATACTCTTTAAAATATGTACTCTTTCTTGGGGTAAACTAGTGTTCAAATATATTTCTGCTTCACTAGCGCGTGATAATGGAAGACCTGATATACAATATATCGCCTCCTGCGCAGAAATTTCACTGGCGTTCAGGAATACATTTGAAATACTACGTAGAGACTCCTTTACACAACTCTTTCCTTTCTTAGCCTCTTCTACAGCATCTCGAAGCAAACGTGACATTCCTTTATCAGCTTTATTTATATAATCTACAATATAAACTGCGCAAGCAAATGGATCTAAGATGTACTGAACATCCATGTTTGCCTGATGTAACTCCAAGATTTTCTTGGAGAATGAATTAATGTAAACATCTTTTGGAGATCGCTTCAAAAATACTTTCGGCCTTTTCATAGTACTTCTAATAGCTAAAATGTAATCATCATATGTAACATTACAAACGTCTAAAAACTCTTCAAATGTTTTTATTTCTTCTGGCAAACTTTGTAGGATTGATTTTATATTCCTAGCTAAATCTTTGACTCTTTTATAACAAGCGTCATCTTTTGGGAGTTCCACTAATACTATGGTACAATCCATAGGAAAAAATGGAATATCGAAGCGACATGGTCTATCAGGTTTAGGTCTGCATGCGTGGGTGTGTTTGTGTGTCTGAAGGCGAAGAAGGTCATCTGTAATCTCGTTACTATCACAGGATACAATTTCATCTACAAATTTAACTACATTTTGAACAGTATCCGAATTTCCAGGTACGAAAATCGGTGCTTTTTGAAGCCATAACATTATGTGAGCATGGGGCGAACCCCTGTGCTGAAACTCAATCCTATAATAAAAATGGCTGATTCTGTATTTACCAAAAGGACCTTCAGGACAAGACCAGGTTTTGCGAATTTCTCTTAGTTTGGTTTCAAAATAAGAAGCACATATCAACGGATCAGATTGAATTAAGCGCGCCTTCGTTTCATATGTGAGTCTTTCAGCATCGGATTCAGTTATTTTTTCACCATCGATAATTTGTTTCAGTATTATCAGAAGTTCAGTCCACTGGGCCTCCGCAGCAGACAGAGTCACAAAGAACGAAGGCACTCCGAATTGCCTTATCATTCCCAAGACTTTCTTTTTCTCTGCCTCCCAATGAGATGGGGAATTTCTTACACCCCGAAGAACACGATATCCGTCATCATGTTGCACTAAATTATCTATATAATTAGCATCCAAAACATTACACGCCAGAACAGGTGCCCCTTTGACGGTTTTTTTTCGTAGGCAGGTGGATATGCTATTTTTTATTGTAAGCATCTGTTGTTTTTTCAGAGCAGTAAACAGGTAGTCTGGTCGTACAGCTCGGCGGTCATATCTAGATATTTCGGATTTTATTATTTCTGCATGGCTCAACTTAATTTTAAAGTCACGCTTAACACCACAATGAACTTTAATAAACGCCAATTCTTCTAAATTTTCATCAAATAGTAAAGATTTAGGGACGTGACCTTCGCCAGGAGCCATTACTATTACGTCTTGATTGTCATCTAATAGAGTTTCGGTACTTCCTGGATTAACTGTTTCTTCTTCCTGTCCTTTATCTGCAACACCTTCATCACACGTACACTCAATATTATCGTCAAATTCTTCAACATCCCAAGATTCATTTAAATTGATTGCATTTTCTTTAAACAAGTCACAATTTACCAAGTACTGTGCGGCTCTACGAACGTATTCTGGTCGAATTTGTTCTTTGCGCCCATGCCTATAGCATAATTTTCGTCGTAATTCTACAGTAACCACATTATCATCATTAGTTGATCGAGGTAGTGCGCTAACGATATTGTTGATGTGTACGGGCACGTTTACAACGTTTCCTACAAGTCCGTGTTGAAAACCTAACCCTTGACCTTTTCTAACAATTTTTAAAAACACATGACGAGGGCTTACCAGCCTCTCTTCCATTGGCGTTAGTTGTTTTAGTACCTCAGGAATATCTGGAAAAACTAAGCCATTCACAATAGCTAATCGTGGAACATTGCCTTGAGTGATATATTTTGCACAGGTACTACAAAATTCTCGAAATATTTCACTGGTTAAGTTTTGTAACTTGAAAGTATTTGTAGCAAATTCTTCGCCAAACTTATTAGTAATGCCTTGTTTTGACAGTTTTCTTATCGAATTTATATGCCACAATCTTCCACAACAACTACAGGGATGAGTAAAACCTTCTTTGATGTTTTTATAATATTTCATAGCTGTTTTTTCCCAGGATGCCTGATTATTTGATCGAATTTCCTGCCGTGCTAAGGTATCACGTTCTTGTTCAATTTGTCTGTATTCTTCATTTTCTCGAACACTTCGCCGAGCCTGAGTGTTGCGTTCTTGCTCCATCTGCCTGTATTCAGGGTCGAGTCGTGCGACTCGGTGAGCCTCAGTGTCGCGTTCTTGCTCCACCTGCCTGTATTCAGGATTTAATCGAGCAATTTTATGAGCTTGAGTATTGCTCTTTTGTTCAACTAATCTGTACTCAGGATTTAATCGTTTGCTTCGTCGAATAGAATTATTATTTTCCTTTTCCGTTAGCTTCTTCCTTTTATTACTTCTTATAGAATTGATAGCCATTTTATTTCTTTGTTTTTCTCTTTCGGCGACCTCATTATTAGATCTTGAAATCCTTTTCCTGTTCGCATTTTTTTCTTTAATCTCATGTACATCCGGTTTAAGTATTTTACTTGTTTCCCCTGCAAAATCATTTTCAATGTTTTTACATATTGCAACCGCATTTTTTTTCATAGTTCGCTGTCTTTGTTTCTTCTCATTTTTCTTTTTATTTTGCGTTTCTAATTTGAAAGCTGTGTTATCAAAAAGATTTACGGGCGGGCGTCCAGGAACAGATCTAGCAGTAGATGGAAAAGGCAAAAAATCGTTGCTCAAAATCATACAGCGCAAATGAGATCTCATCATTTCTGGTACATAATTGTGTAGAGAGGGATTCATTTTGAGCGCTAAAGAAGTGGCAAAAGCTATTGCATATAGCCCGCAATCTATTGCATTGGGTTGACGTTGCACGCTAGGAAATTGAATATTAAATTCTGCTAGGTATGGAAACAATGCATTAATATATGTTTTTTGAGTTGGCTTTAAACAATTATAAAGACTATCGTACACGCGTAGTATACCATTGATATAATAAATACAAGACCAGTGTCCTATTGAACCCACATCGCCATCATAAATAATTTGGAGATGAGACTCATCTGGCGGCACAGGTTCAATGAGTTCCGGGAACTCGAACAGACCCACTTCCCGCGGACGGAAAGATGTATGGCGAGACAATTTTTCATGAAATGCTCGCACGACGTCATCTTCCAGGACGTTATTTGGGTTTAATACATAGGAGAAAATATCATCAGCTGAGGAATTCATACTTAAAATAACACTTAAGTTTTATTCTAATATAAGTAGGTATTATCGAAGTAGGCAGGTATTATGAATTTAGATGTCAGGAAATGAACAGAAAATCTCGAAACTTTTATTAGGTTGACGTTTTATAGTAAGTATTTACGTAAAAGTATTATTTAAGATGTATTTTTTTACTCGCAGTATTTACGAAGAATAATTTCGATGTAAGTTATTGAAATTAATTTTATCCAATGAAAACAACATCAAATCGTACACGTACAATATTAGCATTCGCAAGTGTATCGAAAAATGAGCTCCGCGCACACGAGTGTCAATGACGGCTGCCCTCACGTGGCTGCCCGTTCGGGTAAGCGTAGTCGGGAACCTCCCCGCGCGCGCTCCCGCTACCGATAAAGTCACGCCCCAAGCGAATTGTTGTTTACTTGGGAAACTATTACCGATTTCTTACTCGTATTAGAAAATAATGGTTCACGGTTTATGCATAAGGTTTATGTTCATAAAATTAAATGTTTTTCTTAATTCTTTATTATATTTGAGTTGATTGAATGAAAGGTAAAATGCGGTTTACGATTTATAACGTATTAAAAAAAAACTAATTATTAGATCTCGTTCAAACCAATTTTCGGTGGAAGTTTGCATGGTAATGTACATCATATATTATTTTTACATTTATCATTCCCTTATTTTAGAAGTTACGGGGGGGGGGACACACATTTTTCCACTTTGGAAGCGTCTCTCGCGCAAACTATTCAGTTTAGAAAAAAATTATAATAGAAACCTCAATATCATTTTTGAATACCTATCCATAGATACCCCACACGTATGAGTTTGATGAAAAAAAAATTTTTGAGTTTCAGTTCTAAGTATGGGGAACCCCAAAAATTTATTGTTTTTTTTCTATTTTTGTATGAAAATCTTAATGCGGTTCACCGAATACATCTACTTACCAAGTTTCCACAGTATAGCTCTTATAGTTACGGAATAAAGTGGCTGTGACATACGGACGGACAGACGGACAGACATGACGAATCTATAAGGGTTCCGTTTTTTGCCATTTGGCTACGGAACCCTAAAAACATACTGAGTTGACGTTTCGAGTCGATAACTGTTTCAATATCTATGAATAGAGATTCTCTTGAGTTTTTAACTTTAAACTTAAACTTATAACGTTACTAAAATCTATACTATAATAACATTACAGTTTTTTTTTTATTAAGTTTGTTAATGAATCAGCTATTATTGAAGCCGTAAAGAAAGACATGAATGTAATCTATTACGGATCTCATTGCTCGAAATAAAACAATCTTATTCTTATTTATCTACTAGCGGCCCCGCTGCAAATTTCTGACTTCCCCGGTGGTTTCTTCAATTATTTTCTGTCATATAAACCTTGTCCTGACAATGACAATAGTAGATTATACACCGAGGGGATAAATCACAGTTTTATGTCACGGGCGCGATATTGAATCCTGAACGTAACGAAGGACTCCAGATTTAACTCCCGAGCGCAGCGAGGGTGTTACGAGTTAATTCCCGAGCGAAGCGAGGGAATTAAGAAGAGTCCTGAGCGCAGTGAGGGGTTCAAGCGCGCCCAAGACGAAAACAGCTTTATCCCCGAGGAGTGTACTCTACTTTTCTCACCTTTTGCGAGACAATAAAAAAGCGAGTCTACTAAAAACAGCGTTTTATTATAGTAAATTAAAATTAAAAGAGAAAATTGATATTTGAGACATTAGTCCAGTTGTGGAAAGACAAAGTTATATTTTTATTTGGTACGTTTATCGAAGTTGAGGTAGAGTTTATCTGAGTATTGTTCACAGCTTCAGAAACTTGCGTCTGAGGGTCGTTTTGTACTGTAAAGGTTGGAGAAGATGGTCCTTGAGGCAGTGGGCTTGATGTGATGTGTTTTGAGGTGGATGACTGTGGTGGCAAAGGTGTCGAAGGATCATCATTATTAGACGAATGTTTTAGATTTATGTTTTCACCAATACGACAGCTTATTCTATTCTTGTTCTGTATAGAATTTTCTATGTAGCCCTCCGCTACTGCATCGGATTTCCAGCCACCGTGTCGTTTTATCTGGGCCATGTCTGCACCTGAATCTGCCAACAGACTTGCCGATGTTCTACGGAAAGAATGGCCCGTGTAAAGCCCGGGATTTTGCAATTTCAAGTATTTTGCAATTTCTTTTGGCATGGCGCTAATTTTATTTTTGCCAATAACTTGTCTGGTGCATTTGCCATTGCTGTAACCTACAAAAAATCTGTTGGTGTTTATGTTAGAGGGGCGTAGATCTTGGTACTTTTTGACAATTCTTGCATACTCTTCACGAACTATGAATGACCGTTCTCTATTTGTTTTGGTATCAGGCAAGTTTACCAGCAACAACTCTGAATGCTTTTCGATATCATTGACTTTTATGTTTACGAGTTCATTTCCCCGACAAACACCATTCACTCCAAAAATCAACGCCACCTTTAACAAAAAATAGGAATGTAAATTAACAAAAAATCTTGAGGCAAAATAATTGGGTAGTCTTAAAATGTATTTTTTTAATTTTTGGCATAAAATAAGCCTTTTATTTATTACTAGCTAGTATAAGCTAGTATAAGCTATCTCCATTTTAAATTTCATCCAAATCCATTAAGCCGTTTTTGCGGGAAGAGGTAACAAACATACACACTCACCTCGCACACAAAACTTTCGCATTTATAATATTAGTGTGATACATAGCACTTAATTGACGCAATTGTAGGTACTAGAAATTCAATCAATAAGTATAGTAGGATCTATTTAAAATGTCGGAATCCACTTAAGAGCTTATCTTCCAATGAATGGCTTTGTTATCTATTGTGAAGCCCGACCGCAAATTAGCAGTGCAAAATGAAACGCATAAATAACAAAAGATTTCACATGAATAGCAACTTTACCGCCTAGAGAATAAGTTCAATTTGTAATGGCAAGTCATTCGAAATAGTACTGTTTGAAATTGAGAGCTAAACAAAATACCTGGCTGCCGCTTTGAGTTGTAAATACTTTTGACTTCTTTGATTGATGAATGATGACCATCCGATTTCCTTTTTAAAAATGCCAATAACTTGGTATATGTATTAATATGGATGTCGTGTTTAATGCTTATTGTCGACCTGAGCATAGAATAGATGCACCACAGGCTGCTTGACTTCTTTGTGGATGATAAGTGCTGGAACTAGACCAGAAGCACTGATTCAGACACTGACTTTGCACCTTTTCCAGTTTTCCATATGTCGAAATCGTTGTAGGCTTTCAGGTATTTTTCCGTTGACTTCTCTGGGAGTAGATTATGAACAATGCCTAAGGCATCCAATTTAATGGACTCCGGAGTTAAATCACTTTCGTCACTCGACATTTTAACAGATGTTTTCTTCAATTTTGATATATTTATTTAAAACTTTGCAGTTATCATTATCACCAATGTATTTTATTGCAGCGTCTTACAATACTCGCGGCTTTTGTTTAATTTCAAATGTGCTCCATTCAGCTTGCCGTGGCCAGCTCGATTTTAGAAAATGTTCGATTTTCAAATTAGGTTCGACGCGGCGGTGGCGGCGGCGCCGCGCCCGGCCTTCGAGTATTAGTTGATCTTTTATTACGAAATTAGACTTTAAGGCCATTGTAATAAGAACTATGAAAAGTGAAAATATCACAACCCAGCGGGTTATAATGAGATTCAGTACAACATTACACCCCGGCTAAAGCCAAGGGCTTTAATGACTTGGTTTGCGTAAGGTTTGCATTATATGTAATTTGGCATTGTCGAGCAGGTGGTGTGAAAACATAACAATAAAGAAATCAGCCAAATCGGTTCAGCCGTTCTCGAGTTTTGCGCTTAGCAACACATTTAGCGATTCATTTTTATTATACACCGTGTTTTTTTTGATTTACGATAATTTTGGCATATTAATTACTAGGCGTTTTGCAATCACTAGTTTTTAAGAGCTCTACACTTTGTTTTATTGCTGTAGCGTCAGTAGCACGCCGGATTACTTCGCCGCTTGGCGTTCAAAAGGTTAAGTAAGATTGAATTATCATTATGTTACTGCTCAATAACTTAAGGAAGTTTAAAATATTGTATAGTCATTCGTAAAGTAGATTATTACGTTTAATTTTACAACCAAATAATGATAATATTGTTACATAACTTCGTTATTTATTTATTTATTCGTGCTATAATGGTGCGAAATGCTGACTTTAAAGTGTCCTACCTACTTTCGAGTACCTATACTATGCTTAGTATTATCATAATTAGAGTACCAAGTAAAGCCTAAAAAATAATTAAATAAATCTGGGGTCTTAGTGAAAAAGGGTACAAGTCGACTTAACTCGGAATAAAAAAGGGTATATATACATGAACGGACAGTACTAGACTTAACCCCTTTTTCACTTGATCTTCAGAAGACTTATACCCGTTTTCACTAGGACCACAGAAATATCAGGGAACAATTAAATATTATAAAAAATAAAAACCTAGAGATAGTATAGCGTACAGTATCATAATAACTAGTTCCCCACTCTCAGAGAGTATTCACATCTAATACACATGATATAAAGCAATTATAATTTACAAGGTGGATAGGGTACATTATAATATTGGAACACCTTTTTTCATACATATCTTATAGAATAACTTCTCAGGCATATATTTCCCATCAAATTGGTTGGCTATAATTTTTTTAAACTATTTTTTAATAATTTGTAATTCCGTGTGGTTGCCGGGTTAGAATAGTGCCACTCCATGTCTTCCCGTGGATGTCGTAAGAGGCGACTAAGGGAATTAAGACGTGTAGTACTGTTAGGCGATGGGCTTGCAACCTGTCACTAATACTAATAATAATTGTGCAAAATGTGGTCACAGAGTTATCAACAAGTTTATAGAGTTGTTGGTAATTCTGTAGCTCTGCCTACCCCAGTTTGGGAATGAAGGCGTGAGTTTATTGTATTGTATGTTGTAATTACTAGGTACATCCATAGAAACTAAGTGGTAGATTAGATTTTTAAATATTGCAAAAAAAAAACTGTTCAGTACAAAGTAATTAAATGTTGTATCTTTGGTCATTTTAAAAGGGCCTTTAGAGTTAACTCATAGTCAGTGTCCAATACGTCAATGTTGGCGTGACATACACAGACAGTTAAGAGCCTCTTAGACCAGTTCAACGTGATTAAGTGGTTAAATTAAAAAATTAAATATCTTTAAAACCTTTACAGTTATCGTTTGTCGCTTCGGGAAATTAACTTTATTTGATCTAAAGAACGTTCCCTTAAAGTTATGGTAAATCAAAAAAAACACGGTGTATAGATTTGGTGCTAGCTAATACAGTCAATTATTTTCAGAGCATGTACTAAGCCACGCATCGAATGCCAGACATGTATATATAGCGGCGAAGGGGCGCTGCTTAGGCAAGACTCGCAAGATAAACCTTCGTCATAGCGGTTTAACATTTGGATAATATAACCCACCAATCCTTAAGTTTCAGTGTGTTTTATTTATTGGTAAAGCTAACCTATTCACACCATACATACACCAATTGATCAAATTAAAAAAAAAACAAGTTTTTTATGGAAACTACTAGCGATCCGCCCTAGCTTCGCTTTCTATACATAGAAAAGGTTTCTATGTATAGAAAGCGAAGCTAGGGCAACAAACCGCATTAAAATAAGTTGCGTATGCCTATGTCATATTGTCTAGGTTTAATTTCAAAAAATGATATTGAAGTAGTGGACGACGTGTGTTTACGCGTTGTACACTAAGGTCAACTCCGTAGGGTTCCGAAGCCGTTACTGCAAGCAAATTAGACTTCGCGACAAACTTAACTTTGCCGTTAGAAAACTGTTATCCCCATACATCGACATAGGTCGCGGTCAGATTACCAACACTGCAAATAAATTTGTTCGTTTGTAACACAAGATCCAATAATAATAATAATAATAATGAATAATAAATTATTATTATTACTCGACGATCATTGTCCCGATAGTTGTTTCGGCAAACGGTCTCATAGCGAAGAGTCTCGACCAACACCTCAAGAGACTCTCGCTAGATGGCTGGATCAAGGGCCAGATACAGAAGGCACGGCACGCATTGTGAGGAGGTTCCTCTCTCTGCAGCCCTAACCACCGGTAGCTTGAGCCCTGCCCCGCTGCCGGCGGCACCCGTAGGTTAGGTTTTTTATAATGTTTATATTTTTGTATGGGTATTGTTATTTTACTTTTATAATACTTATTATAAAAAACCTAATTTGCAGAAAATTAAATAAATACCGTAAAACCTTACAACTTTGCCCTTTGAACATAACTTTGCCCTAGTCGTCACTTTTGAATATAACCGAAATAAATCAAAAAATATCAAACGCACACCTTATTTTTAATCTGTGGTAGAAAGTTAAACATATCGCTGGCAAGACCGAGTAACGGCTGACCCCCCACCATGCTTTAGTCACTCGTCAGACGGCTGCGAACACAATAGTGTATTTTGGTAAGCCAAAAAGTGCGAAAATACTTCTGTGGTAAATTCACCTACGACGTCCCAACAGGTATGTACTTTTGACTGTTATAACTCTATAGTTAGTAATCGCTACAGACAAAAACTCAACACTGTATCTCAATTAATTTCTGAGTTATGGCGGTGGGCAATGTTATATGCTAATTCCGGGAGTGCTGCTCGCAACATTGCCCAGCACAATTTCACCGTTAGGGTTGTCACTCAAGACGTGATAACGGAATTAAAAGGACAACTATATGCATATCTGAATTTTGACTTTTTACTTAGACTAACTTACGTTTTATGCACTAAATATGGCGTCTCTTGTGCAGGATTAACCAACCGAGAGCTTGGACCAACAAGTTTAGTCTTGTCCAATATAAGCAGGTATTTTTTTTATTTCAAATTGGTAACAATTATCTGGTCAAAGGAACAACCATTTTTACATCAGGTTGTCACTCGGCAAAGTGGCGATATAATTTGACTCGTGCTGAAGCAGTTAACAATAGCCTTTATACCTCGGACCTTATCCTATTTATAAGGAGTAAATCAAAGTTACCAAATAAGCTACAGACAGTGTTATATTTGACTGACAGTACTAAAAGCTAAGCTTCTATTTTTATAATGATCTCAAATTGATCTCTATATTGTGACAGTGTTATATTTGACTGACACTAAAAGCTAAGCTTCTATTTTTATAATGATCTCAAATTGATCTCTATATTGTTAAAGTTACATAAATGTGTTTTTTTAAGTTTTGTTGATTATTCATTTTATTTTTGATTATATTGCAACATCACACCGTTGTTTCTGTTAGAATGTAATTTGTTTATTGTACATGTTACGCCATTTTTTTGTTTAATTCGTAAATATAATCTGTTTTTTTTTCACTATAAAGTACTGCCCATAGAAATTACTACGTGGTGCTCATTTGTTTCTTGCATAGAACTTGTATGGCAAAGTACTTTGTGCCAAAAAAACCGAGTATAGTAAAAATATTGTTTTTTAATTATGAATAATATTTCTGAGGTAATTTGATTTTATGTTTTTAATAAAAATCTGATTCTTAATGAGCCTATTATTTATATTTTAAAAGATGCTTACAGCTAAGATTAGACTCTCTTCATTTATACAGACTTAAACACATTACCCTCCTTTAGGTTTCGACTTAGTCGCGTAATCAAAAATTGACAACCCTAATTCACTTTAATTTTTGTATGAAATGAAGGTGTCACAAAATCGATTCACAACTTTGCCCACCGAATTTAGGTGGAGAATCCGACGTCAAAAAAGACTTCTAATTATATGGAATGAGGTCATAGTTAATGTATATTATAGGTTTTTAAGGACCTGATGATAAAGTCGTCGATGCCAAAGTTATTAGCGTTTATACAAAAGTGGGCAATGTTGGAAAAAAGCTTTTTTGTGGCCCGCAGCTTTGAGAGGCATTTTCACCAATAAAAAGGCGTATTTTTGTATTCTATTCATAACAGACACCAAGAACAGAGTCCAAAGGTGTTATTAGTACAGACTTTTAATTCAAAAAGTTATTATAAACGTGAAAAAAATTAGCAATAATTGCAAAAAGCGGGCAAAGTTGTATGGTTTTATGGTATCTATAAATATAAGAGGACAATGTCACTGAAATCAACTTAGTAGCTAGTGATACTTTTCCTATTAAATTCATTATAAATGTGCAGTCATTTAAGATATTTTTCAGATTTTTAGCTTTTGTAGTTTTGGTTGTAGGCGGGGGGGGGCGCACTTGTTCTAACAATAATTAGCGCTTTAAAGCTTAATATTTCATAAACGGATACCTTAATCGAAAAAGTGTTATCACAAACCCGCAATATTTTTGAAAGACCTATCCAATGACACCCCACACTACGGGGCAGACGAGAAAAAAAAAACAAGTTACGTGTAGGAAAGCGACACAAAAAAATAACATATTTTATTTTACCACTTTTTTGGCGTGACCAAGGGCGTGACTAATGTATATTTGTGCCAAATTCCAGCTTTCGGAAGGGAGGACGGAAGGACGGAGGGACATGGCGAAACTATAAGGGTTCCAAGTTTGAGACTACGGAACCTTAAAAAAAAACAGATGCATAGAGAAACCTCCTCCTTTTTTGAAGACATTTAAAAAAAGTAACACTGAGCGGCCGGTTGGCGATCTGAAGCTAAAAATGTCCATACCTACATAAATCGTGGAAATTGGGCTTGATTTAAGGGATGAGAAATTTTATCGCCCGGAGCTAAATTGCAATGGTTTTTTTAACAGCCACGCGATCCGCTTCTACAGCTCACCGCTCAGCTCCTACATCAAGACATTCAAGACTTCTTTTAATAAAACGAATAAATAAAACGCCATGTATGGTAGGTAATAGTTTTACACTAGCAAGCATCGCCATGAAGCTACCAGCACACTTCAGATTTGACAAGAGATGACGACCTACCATCGTTTAGCTGCCAACTCACCGCATCCGTATCTACAATAAAGTGCCACAAACTACGTTGTAAGTAATTAAGTTCGTCGCTAGATGTCACTGTAAATAATTTAAATGTGGTAAAGTTTGTTTACGTTAGATGGGCACTGCATAAGCCAACGATAGTAGTCTCTATTGTTCATTTATTTTGGGATGAGAAAAAAAAAGCAGTGATTGTTTACTCTAATAAACGCTGACAGAATTAATTAAATTCTTTGTACTCAATGTATTGTATCTGTGCATGTGTCATGTGTTATATTTGATTGTTGGACAATACATTGGGTTTCGATATTATATCAAATTTTTATCATAAAAATATTTAATTACGTATACAGTGCTTTCTAACCGATATACTTCATTGATTTACCTAATTTCAGACTGACTGTTCAGGATAAAAAGTGTCGTCGTTTCTCCGCTAAATAGTGGGGTGGTAGGGTAGAGATTAGAGATGTAGACTTACGGCCGAACCCTATATTCAAACCGAGGATAGAAATAAGCCTTACTTCGGGTTAAAATTTGACATTTGGGTATACAAAATGTGTCAAATTTTAATCCGAAGTAAGCTTATCTGTCCGCGGATTGAATATAGAGTTTGGCCGTTAACGAGCAGCTGCCCAGGGAGACAGCCACAAGCGGGTTTTTTTGTACTGAACAGTTTGTCTATACATAGAAGTCGAAGGTAGGGCTGATATTCTGAATACATGAAAATGACCATAAAACTATAAAATAAAAACCGCAATGGAACAATATCAGCGCACACGCTCTCGAACTCGGGAGAAATGTGAGTGACATAAGGGCGTTGGGACGCCAAATCTGTCAAAAAATGCAAATGGTGGCGTTACTAATGATGTAACGTGAACGCGACGTAAACGCTTAAACTAGAACGCATCCACTCTCTCCTCTCTCACTCATCCGCGTGCTATCGCGCTCACCCTCTAGGGGGGCCCTCTCTCCTTCCGGCTACCGAGCGCGCCGCACGCGCTACGCACCGCGTTGTCTTGACTGCCCAATACAAGATCATACAACAAGAACCTTATTTCATTTAAACACCCGAAGAACCCACCACCATCATCTCATCTTCTACAATGATCAATTTAAAATTCACTACGTTCGCTATATTTGACAGGTGACACGATAGTACTTGATTTAGTCGAGTTGTATGCTTGGACGTTTCGTTATGTTGGTAACATAATGAGTGTAACCCCTGCTTCTTTAGGTCTTTTATAGACCACGTTTCCAATTGAAGTAAATTTAATAAACACAAATAAAAAACCCAATGTAAATATTTACGAATATGACTAAAAGTAGTACTGCAATAGATTATAACGTTCATTTAATATTTACTCTCAAATTAAAATAAAGTAGTCAAAAAATACATTTTAGAGCAATGTTTTTGTATAACTATGATGTTGCGTGTAACGTGCCCAATAAAATACCTTTATTTTGTTCTGTATCATGCTAAAATAAATGAACTATAACTCTATCTACTGTATGGTTTTTTTTGATATGTAAGTACGAAACCAAAGCCTTAACAAACACGCATCTAGGTAGGTACAGTCTGTGAGCACTAGAAGAGGCGTCGGTTTAGTACTTCTCTCTCACTCGCTCTCATACGATCTTATTAAGAGCGAGTGAGAGAGAAGTACTAACACGAAGCCTCTTCTAACCTCCTAAGGCCCAGAGCTTTTTTGCTGAAGATGGGGTAGCGGCCCAAAGTCCTTTAAATAGGTTAACATGGTGCCGGCCCAGAACTTTCGTCTTCGTAAAATATGCCTTAGCGTGATCGTATAGAAGTTTGATTTTTTTTGCATCATCAGAGGTATAAGTAGAAGGCTAGAAGACTGAAAAAATACCAAAATCTAAAGTCCTTTTTATAGGCGTCAATATCTAAAAATTTAATTTATCTAAAATGTATATTTACCATTTTAAAAAGCTTCTTAAAGTATCATTAAACTGTATTTATATGCCATTGAAACATGTATTAAAAATTTTGTACTTATGTAAAGAACCCGTTCCATTTGTATGGGTAAAATTTGTTTTAAATATAATACTTTACCATGTGAAATTGTTACATTTTACCAAAAAGAATAATTGTTGTAGTATTTTTTGTTTAATTTATATTAATACTAAAGGTATTCAATAATTTCAACCAAATCAGGCATTTCTCTAATGGAAAATATGCTAAAAATTTGGCATCAAAATTGATTACCTTGAAATTTACCGTAAAAATAGGGTAACGGCCCACAGGCCTTTTAAAATCAACATGTAGGTACAGTATCTGGTCAAGTTGTTTTTTTTTATTATTTTACTGTAATGACTTCATTATTTGCTATTTTTAAATGTTTTTTTTTTTCTAGTCCTCATGTCATGCAATAACCACATTTAACAAGTCCTTGTTATTAGAAACAGAAATAATACATTGATAAAAACCCGTGGACCTTTTAAAATCCCAGAGTATATAACGGCCCATATACCTTTCAAAAGGTCTTCCGATTAACCAACGTCATATAAAAAAATATATTGAGAGTTGCTGATAAATCTAAGTAGTCGTCTAAAGATGGACATTTTAGGCGTTATTTGCAATAAAAATTACCTAGGAATCAGTGAAGATTTCAAAGAAAAACATAGATTTACTTACCACGTCCTCGACGTCTGGCCATTTTTTTCGAGGTTACGCCTAAAGTGACAGATGCTTCACTGTGGGCTGTCATTCATTGACAAATTGACAGTTGACGTTTTTGTTTAGAAATCACTTAAAATAATTACGCGGTAAATTTAAAATTCTGTTACAGTTTTATATCGAAGTCCTTTTAAAAGGCCTTTGGGCGTATATTAGTTGAAAGTGACTTGGAGCTTGGGCCGGTACCACTACTAAGACGAAGGCCTTTTAAAAGGACTTTGGGCCTTAGGAGGCTAAGTGCTCACAGACTGTATACCTATGCAGCATGCCACGATCCGCCACGGAGGCGATAGGCATTTCCTACCCCACCACTGATTTACGGGGTGATACTCGTAAACTTTATCGCCTGGAGCTAAATGGCAATGGTTTTTTTAACAGCCACGCGGTAAGCTCCTAAACCAAGACTTCTTTTAATAAAATAAAGAAATAAAACGCCATCTATTGTAATAGTTTACGCTAGCAAGCATCGCCATAAAGCTACCAGCACACTTCAGATTTGACAAGAGACGACGACCTAGTAATAAATTTTGTCACTAGATGGAGACACTGTAAGTAGCGTCATATTAGCTGCCAACTCACCACATCCGCATCTACAATAAGAGCTACAACCTACGTTGTAAGTATTTAAGTTCGTCGCTAGATGTCACTGTCCATAATTTAAATGATTGTGGTAATGTTTGTTTACGTTACGTTACATGCGTTTCCAACCCTACCACTGATACAGCGAAGTCATAGTCAGGGCCTCTATTCCAAAGCCCACCCTCTTCTATATCTTACGCAGTCAGCCTACAATACTAGGCAGATAAAGAAGTCAATCCGGGCAGTAACAATGCTTAACTTATTTGATGCGTTTGAAGTAGTAATAACATTGTTTTACTGGTGTCAACATAATCGATTTTGACAAACTAAATGGTTGTGCCATGTGTCAGAATTGACTTCTTATATGCCTAAGACTATAGTTGGTAGTAGTGTTCCAAAGGACTCGAGCCTTTTAGCTCTTTTTTTTAAGCCTGGCTTCGATTTTAACGCCTAGAGGGCTAAAAGCCTATAAAGCTCTTTAGCCCACAAGCCTTGTTATATTCGGCAGCCTTGACTCTCGGAGCTCGTAACCTTAATAAAAGGCTATATATTTTTAGACTTAAAGTCCTTGTCAAAATATTGAAACTTAAAAATATTTTTGCCTTCAAGCTTCTTTAGGCTCAGAGGCTAAAATATTTTCGAGTTTATAAAAGTATTTTTTAATGATTTTTTTGAGTTTAATTATTTGTTGTATAGCGGCAACAGAAATACACAACTGATTTTTACGAATATGATCCGAACTGCGACTGCATTCATAAAAGTTAAACATTTTATAAGGCTCAGCTCGGCTCAAGTTAGCGGCTACAACCTTAAAAAAAGGCTTAATCCTTTAAAAAAGCTAAAACCCTAAAAAAAGGCTAGCCTTTTTTAAGACTACGGCCTTATTAAAATCACTAGCGCTTTGAAACCCATTCCACTAAGCCAGCTCTAAAAAGACCTCCAAGCTTTAAAATTCGGGCTAAAAAGGCTCGAGTCCTATGGAACACTAGTTGGTAGTGACGTAGTGACCCTGCCTACGAAGCTAGCGGTCCTGGCTTATCTATATTGATCACTTTAGTACCTAGTCGCTTTAAGGCCTTTGACCAATTATTGCAGCAGTCCAAACATGGCGTTAAAGTGACAAAGGACTAAAGCGCAACTACTTATTAGGCCCACCGTATAAAGATACGAGTACTTGTATAGTTCGTCGATGTTACATTAACATCCGATTTGTAGACTAAAAAACAAAAACACGTGTGGCACTCGGGGACTGCCGCGGTAAAGCTATTGCATGTCGTACAAACGCACACAACGCCGTGTCGAAGACTGCCGAACTGAAACGACGTTAGACGATGCACGGCCTTCAAGCCACACCTCCTTGCCCGTCGGAGTGGGGAGCGTGAGGTTTTTTCGTTACGGAATTTCTGGATTCGGTCCCCGCGCTCAAGGCCCGCGATAGAAGCTATGCAATAGCTTAATAAAACAAATACTTGTCTAACTAATGTATTTATTATTTGTTGATACCTACATAATCCAATACAAGGACCATAAATCAAGTTGAATATTGCTACGTAAAGTAGAAGTAGTATTATATTAAGATATTATATTACATTAGTGAGATGTCCGCATATTACTAGATAATAATAATAAACGAATGCATTACGTATTTAAAAAATATATTATAGACGTAGCCGGAGCTATTTACCAAATCCAAAAAGATATAAACGCTTGTAACGTTTTAACAGTTGAGTCAAGTACCCTTCCAATAACATGCGGTCTCTCATCAGAATTGACCTAATTTTAGCTGTATACAAGTCTTAACTCTTTTTTTATTATAAGTTACAGATTTTTTTTATATTTTCAAAACTTTCACGGTCCTTAAAAAACATAATACAAATAAAGACGTAACCTATACAAATTAATTAACTATAAAAAATAAATACAATTTGTACACAAATTAGCCTTAAAACAAGGTTTACATCGTTTTCGGTGACTGTGCACTTTCTTACTAATAGAAAAGCGATTCTCATTTTTGATATTCATAAAAAATACTCTCTCACTACAACACCTCTTCTCTTAAAACGTAGTTTTATTTTGTAAATAAAATAGTACATGTAACGATTTTTTTTTGAAGCATTGCGATTTTCACGTGTTGGCATAGCGCCTCAAAGGTACCATATTTATCTTTCTTTATAAAAAAGTCGGTAGCATTTGAAATAATTTGAGTATTCATTCAAATTAATTATACATTCTATAGTATAAAGTGCACGAATCCGTCAAACTAAATTACAGATAGTTGTATATGCCTAACTAGATTTATAATTAAAAGTATAAGTTTACAAATGATAACTGCCACGTTGGCTGGCTGGCTTGCCGGCTAGAAAGACCTACATTTGCATAGATTTAACAGTAAGGCTCAAACACATCATCTCCACGGATATCTAACTTTGGTGGTCACTTTGCAAATATGACTTTTCCATTTCGACAACCAATCAAAAAGTTATAAACCTAACGGATTGAAATTATGTACAAATCTCTCTTGAAAACTGTTTTAATTTTACGTGGCTTTAACATCGAATCTTTGGCGTTCATGCAAAGTTGTAAAAAATTACATGGACGCGTCAGCAATTAATTTTCAAATCCCAATAAAATATAAAAAAGTTTTTTGTACATCAATTTGAACTTTTCTTTCTGATTGGTGGTCAAATTCGATAAGAGACATTTGTAATCCCAGAGTGGGATAGGCAGAGCTACGGAATTACCTACAACTTTTACATGTTGTTAATAATACAGTAACCACATTTTGTAAGATATTGTAAAAAAACCCAAGTGCGTCCATACATAGATAATTTTGGTTGTTAGCTTCATAGATTCACTTTCAAGTTCATCACAGATATTTTTTTTATCGGCAAAAATATGAAAAATACAATCTTACAAAAATAAAGCCCATGATTGTAAAATCTAGGGAAGGTTTATTTGCCGATGGGGAATTGGATAATTCTGTGGTCTTAATGAAAAAGGGTACATGTCGACTTAACTCGGAATAAAAAAGGGTATATACATGAACGGACAGCACTAGACTTACACCCTTTTTCACTTGACCTTCCTTTTTCACTAAGACCACAGAATTTATATTATACATAATTACTTGGTAACCCAGCAAAGTAAAGTTGCCCCGCGCGCTCGACGAGACCGAGCTATTTCGTTGTCGAAACCTGCAAATTATAACAACCAAGTGCCCTACCATAATAATTCATTTGAGACAACTTATGTTTGCTGGTTCATCGACGAATAGAAAGTGAGTTGTTCATGATAATCACCTGATCGTAGGAATGCACAGGGCTTGCGTCATAAATGGGCTTCGGAGTTTTTATAGAACGATAAGACGAAAGAGAGCTGTGGAGTCGACATTAACATTCAAAGTCAACACTTACTCATTCTAAAATGCTTTTATATTAAATTAGTCACGAATTTGAGCTATGAAGTTGTAACTATTTTCAAAATTAGGTGCTTTGGTTTGTTTGTAAAATAATATTATTCTTGTTTTGTTGTACAGCTTTTTTATATCATGGGAAGACAAACGAGCACACAGGCCACCTGATGGTAACTGGAAACTGTGACCCATAGACATTCGCATTCACAAGACTGCAAATGCGTTGCCAACCCTGAGGACTATGATGGAATGCCTCTTTGCTAGTCATTTCACCGGCTGTCTTATCCCCAAACCGGAACACAACGATGCGAACACTGCTGCTTGGCGGTAGGTTAATGGATAAGATGGTGGTACCAACCCGGACGGACCCTGCACAAGGTCCTCCCACAAGTGAAGAGTATGAATAAGAGTTGACTTTTAATGCTAACGTCGACTCCACAGCTCTCTTTCGTCTTACCGTGCTATGAAAACTCCGAACGCTGGTCATAAATGTAGCGACATAATGTAGGTTGAAACAGTAATCCGAAAGTATGAAATATATTGTAAGTATAACAAATACGAGTAAAATTCGGAATTCAGTCCATGTTTTATCCGATTGTCCCCAATATTATGTTCTTTTTCACACTTAAAATAAATTAGCTCTGCCTATTCCGATCACTGGTGGGTGATGGTAGCTGTCAAGTTCTTAGGGATGTGTAAAAATTATTTTGAAATACTAGCTATGTGTCGATAATTATAGCTATATGTCGATAATTTATCTTTGCCATAATGAGAGTCTAGGACTTGAATTAAACGTGTTTATTTTATAAAACAGGACTATATAATTACAAAATGAATGTGTTAAACATTTTTCATTTTTATAAATAAAATTCTTCAATATTTCATCATTACTAACAAATTATCGTTATCTTCATAGCACGAACCATTCATATATAAATTAAAAATTAAATAATTAATAAATGTATCTTAAAGGAATATCGTATTGTCAATGAACGATCAGTTTTTTTTCAGTTTCCCTGCAATAATCTAGTGCAGTCACGATGAATTTATTCAACAATAAACCCATATATCTGAGCCCTATTTATTTTTATTTACATTTCTGATGACAATGATTATCATGGATTCCAAAAAAAACATGTTAAATTGTAGTCTTAAAAATGGTATAGGTACATACATAAAACTTATTGTACAGAAAAAGTAAGAATATCGATATCGATATCATGAATATTTTTACCCATCCCTAAGAACTTGACAGCTACCATTTTGCACCTCCGATAGCGGGGTCTAGTGATAACTAGCCGAACGTAGGTAGCTCTGCCCTCCTAAGCAGTATCTCAAAATCAATAACCAAAGCAGTATTAGTTCTCTTCTCTTAGTAATAAGGTTGATATTGCTACAGGAGTTTTATCTGACTTACTGCGTATTAGCTTAGGAGGGCAGAGCCACTGTAAGTGGTTTACTCGTGTACCAAGCCTCACTGCTGAATTCTATTGCGCTACCGTAGTCAACTGATTTTGTTGTCTGTTCTTATTGTGCCTGAACGGGTTTTAAAGCTTAACCTTAGTTAGTAGGACCTTGCACAAGTTTTACTTGCACTAATGTCTTTGTTTTAGTGTGTGGTCGGTTTTCTACTTGATTTGTCTTTGAAAACTGATCATAAAAAGGCTAAACATTAGGCCGCTAGAAATTCCAGTAAGCGGTTTTGCGGATGTCCTAATTTTTTTGACGCTTATATCAGTAAACCACGGCCCATTTTAAAACTTAAACATTAACAATTTCCTAACTAACTTATTTTCGGAATAGTTTTAAAATTAAATACAATTATTTAAGTGGCCTTAGGACGCCCCGAGATTAAAAAAAAAACAAAAAAAAACATCCATGGCCTTTGAAAAACAACTATTATGTTCATAGAAACATGCCCAATTATATAGTATATTGTCTAATACTTTATATATTTAGACAAGTCGAGTTGACTTTTATTATTAATTAACTCGAGCGACGTCATAAGGCAACATAAATACAAAAATAACAATACATAAGGCCATAATACTTATTTTTTTTCCTAAATTTAATGGAACTACTCCAATTTTACATTTATAAAGCTTTTCTTTTCTGTTCCACATCTCGCCAATTAGAAAAAATAGTAAGATACATTTCCCGTCACCTAGCCAGTATAAAAATACGAGAACAATAATATAATATATATATATATATATATATATTTAACACATGGACGAAAGCCAGAGAATGAGTGGGACGACAGGGCATTAGTCCCTCTCATTATAAATTTAGACTGATCGATCAAACATGGTCGATCTCAATTTATATAATATAGATTACAACTAAGATTAGATAAAAATAGGAAAACTAACTCCATTAAAAATTGTTACAAGCCCCGATTCAAAATTCGAAAGTCACCGCCAACGGTCTTAATTTTGAATATGGCACAACTGTCGAGACAGTCTTCACAAGAAATGGGACTTGAAAAAAAAGGACCATCGAGAAAGAATCACACCAAAATTACCCATTTACATTTTGGTGTAATCTGACGAGAGATAATAATTTATTTACAACAAATATGGTCGTTACAATATATATACTTCAAAGAATCTCGCACGATATGTTGTTTTTTTGAAACAATAACCTATCTGGAAAGATTAAACAAGAGATATGCATATTGGAATGGACACCTTCCAATTAAAGAGGGTGCATACATGAACCCTGCCAAGTACGAAATATATTATTTGTTACAATAGCAAGGGAACATAAGCATGCACCGTTAAGAATTATACATAGGATATTATTGATGCTATGAATTATACAGGATCTTCCACGTTAGATTCCACTCGTAAATACAGCAAGCTTCGTAACTACACCCTGTTCAGTTCAGTACTGTTAGAACTCGTTTTTGATTGGTTAGTCCGTTAATATAGCCTTTATAAGCGTGTTTGAACCACGTGATTGAAAAGAGCCAATCGAAAAAATTCGAAACCATTCTTTTGAATTTTAACGAATCAGTACTTACCCTGAGTTACAATTACCGTACTCGCTAGCGAGTCGAATGCTCTGTCCCTTGCACTCTATAAGAATACAGAACACAGGTAGACAGGGACAGAGGGTACAGTGATATGCTGCTGGTTTCTGAACTTGGGTTTGTTTTTAAATTTAGTTTATTACCTAGAAAAACAAAGTATAATACGTATGTATGTATTCATACCTGCCTGTAATCCCAGAGTGGGGTAGGCAGAGCTACAGAATTACCTTCAACTTTAAAAACTTATTTAAAATTCAGTAATAGGCTACGCATATAGGCCTCGCAGGCGATGAGCTTGCAACCTGTCACTAATACGCTGATAAACATAACCTATATTTACCAGCGTATTAGTGACAGGTTGCAAGCCCATCGCCTAACAGTACTACAAGCCTATATTCCCTTTGTCGCCTCTTACGACATCCACGGGAAGACATGGAGTGGCACTATTCTAACCCGGCAACCACACGGGGGAAATTCTTAATTACACGTGAACAGCTGTCGCGTCTACGATATTGTAACCAGATGGGCCCCTACAATGTGGAATAGAATCCGTGAATTATTGTTGTATTTGCCATTAAACTCAAAAACTTTGTTTTTCTTGTCATATACTTTTTCTTCTTATGCATTGTTGTAAAATAATATTATGAGGCTTTGGTGCTTATTACTAACCAATCCACGGGCTCCAACAGTACTAATAGGGCCCATATTAGACATAACCTAATCAATTTTACGATTGTATTTTATCCTAATAAGGAGGGCTGTCATCTGTCACCATTTGTCAGTCTGTATGTAGGTTATTAAAAAGGCAATGCGTAATTGGAAAACTGGGGTTTCTTGGCCAACTTTCACGAGGCCAATCAAAAGTTGAATACAGAAAGTTTTTAAATTTAATGCAGTTTGTCGTTGTAGGTTTTTATATAGGATAGGATATATGGAAAATGAATAACAGATTATTCTTAAAATTTTTGATGCCTCGTCCGGCCTGTTGCCTGTTGCACGCCCTTCACGCCGAAACCGTCATAGTTTGGAGAACACGTCTATGACGTAATGACTCCCAAGTAAAGCTTATCTGCATAGCTCGGACAGGTCATCGCAAAAACAGATATGGAAATAGAACAAGATTCGAAATACGATTATGATTAAAAGCGGATATTATAGTAATTTTTTTTTTTTTTTTTTGCCTTTGCGGCGACTTGAACAGTTACTACCGCAGGGATATTATGGCGTTTCCACGTGAAGTGATTTCGCCAGTGTCAAGGTTTATATGAGTATAAATCAATATAGCAATAAAACACAATCCAATCTTCTCTAGGAAGATTGGGGGCAACGTTGTACGGTGATTTGTAGGTCAGAGGTCAAGATAGTTTTAACCTCTGCACCACTGCGAGTCCACTTGAAACGAGAAGAAAGATGCCAGATACACGAAATAAGTCCAAGTCTTCAATCACTGTGCGACACAAAGGCATAAAAAGTACAAATCACTATCAGAAAAGAACTTTGAACACCTAATTACCCAAAAATTAAAGTCTAAAACAAATTACACGTCCGCCATCTTTTAACGTTGCAAATGGCCTTATAGTAATTTAATATTTGCACTTTTTTTGGTTGCATATCTGTCATCGTTTTGTCAAAGTGGCATTCATGTATCAGTTTTGTGACAGTTGAAATTAGTTGAATTATTTATTTATGAGAAATCATAAGTGAATTACTCTCCCGAGCTACTAGTATAGTGCCAGGCCAATATAGCTCTTCGGTCATCACCTAGATGTAACCGGCACGAGTATAAAGGTCCATAGATCGTCTCATCCTCCCTCAATAGCTGTCCTGTCTCCGTCGCCAGACATATATTTCGCTATGTGTAATATGGGCTCCCTCATTTTGCTTCTACCGTGGAAGTCCCACTTGTACTGTTTAATACTAAATGATTATTGATTATATATGTGTAAACAAAGGAAAAGCTAACTTATTGTTAGTGATTATTATTCTAATTTCCTTTGGGGATCCGCCGTCGTCCATCTGGAATAAGAAAAAACGTTAAGGTACACGGTTAGAGAAAATATTCGCATAAATAGCGTCCGGGCTGCGTTTATCGCCTGACAAAGTTTGGTTAAGTCATTCGCCCCACGTAAAACATTGTGTGTGTGTGTGTGTGTGTGTGTGTGTGTGTGTGTGTGTGTGTGTGTGTGTGTGTGTGTGTGTGTGTGTGTGTGTGTGTGTGTGTGTGTGTGTGTGTGTGTGTGTGTGTGTGTGTGTGTGTGTGTGTGTGTGTGTGTGTGTATGTATGTGTGTGTGTGTGCGTGTGTGTGCTTCGAGAGTGAATGAGCCAGGCGTAATGCACCACGAACTCACGTCAGATCTAGTTGTTCAGCCAGTCCCAGTTCTCCTCCGTCTCGGTTTCCGGGCTCGAGGGCTTGTCAGGCTTGTCGGGCTTGTTCTGTGATAGCTTTTTGAAGTCGTGAGGGGGGGGGGCTGTCCACGCCCACTTTGGATAGATCGTTGGTATCCAGGTTTCGGGTGGCAATGGAATCTTTCCAGGCCAGATTTTGTTCGTTCCTACGATTAAACATCAAAATTATAGCGGTTTAAATTATCGGCCAGGTAAGCCTGTGGCCTTATTGCCTAACGCACTCTCAGGCGCAATCGTTTTCATTTTGATAGTTCGAAGGCGAGTGTTCTTTGAAAATGATATCAATTGTCCCACTTTGAAGTATATTGCGATTGCGAGTCCGTTAGCCAATAGCGACGCAGCTTCGAGGTCGAGATGGATAGATTAAGGCTACATAATTCCGACAAGTCCTAATTCCGAATTGACCTAAATCCCGAATGCAACGTGTTGATAGAAGACTGTGTTTTGACTGCACGTATAAGTTAAATGGAACCTTAAATATGTATAGCAATAAAATTATGCATTTAATCACGAGTAGGCAGCATAACATAGATTTAGGAAAAACGAAAATTGGGACGAGTGAATATTCGGTGTCTCCATTTATCCTCCCAAGACCCACCATACAACGAAATTTGCCAGTGGAAAATAAACTTATTACAATTGCAATAAAGTCTATTTTCTAATTTAATTGCCAGTCATGAAAACACGAGAAATTCTACTTAATCTTCTTTACAATTGACATTTTACTGCAATGGCCGTATTATGTACATTTTTTTGTACGCGGGGACAGGAGGTTAAATGACTCCTACAATTCGAACCCGCTCACGGCTTGACATATTGCATGTTAAAGAAATGAACGACGCGCCTGGTAATCATTGCAGTGCATTGTCATATCAGTAGAATTAATTTTGAAATATGACGATACTGAAGGTCACAATCAAGGTATGTTTATAATAATTAGAGAAATAGCGACTCCATGGATTCTAACCTAGTAATATAATAACATAATAACACTATACTATTATACAATATGATGACTTTGAATTACGAGAAGCAAGCAGGCAATTCTCGGCCCGCAATTGCCTGCTTCACTGCTTAGGCAATAATGTACTATTTACTTACCACTGGGAGTAGGGTTCGGAGGTGGAGGTCTTCATCGCACCATAACTTTGCGATTGGTATAAATAGACCGGGGGCGCGGTCGTCCGCTGCTCCGAGGTCCCTCCCAACGATTTCCATCCTCCGCGATTGTTTACCTTCGAGGTGAATGAAGGAATCGTCATTATTTGGATCGGAACAGTCCAGTCTGTGGGGGCATTGACATGCCTTTGCTTCACAAAAGGTGGAGAATCAACGTCAAATAGCTGAGGCATAAAAACAAAAGAGATGCCTTGCCAAATACGAGTAGCTAAGCAATATGAATAACCACTTTCCAACTTTCGCATAGCAATAATACCAACAGACTGAACCAAATTGGCACTGTTACAGTGCAATCAGGACCTTAATAGTTCGGCGATCTTCATTTTTATATGAGACACGAGTCACAAACAGTTCGACGAAGTTCAAGCCATCAGTTGGTAGCCGAAAACTATTAAGATCCTGGGAGTACTGCGCATATAGACTAGTCTACCAATGCTGCCCTCTTACCAAAGAAGGTGGCTAACTGCATAGTAATAGTATCTGCATTTTAAATTTAATATGTTTCCAATAGAGTATAGAATGCTTTGACTACCACATTGCAGTTAGCCGCCTTCTTTGGTATGACGCCAGAATGTTGAAAAGTAGCGCTGCTAGAAACATACCTAATAGACAAATGAATTTAATAGGCCACATATGATGCCACAAACTTTTAGGGTTGTTGGTAATTCTATAGCTCTGCCTACAGCACTTTGGGAATGAATGCGTGAGTTTATTTACCCTTTCCGCCATTAAAAAAAAGCAAGAAAAAGTTTTTGCGAAACTCAGAACTTTGCGTTTTTTTTTCTCGTTCTATTTACTTACCTACTCATGTTTTGTGGTCAAATAACTATTATGTGTAAGTAACCTTCCGCGGTTTCACCTTATGGTTCCAACGGAAGACCAGCGCTGACTTTAATGCGCTGAGTTGGGACCATTTCGTGGCTACTTCTTGTATTTGTTAATCTGTTCTTTGTTATGCATGTCACGAATATATGTTTTTCTTTCTTTCTTTCTTTCATTTATGTATGTATGATGCCACGCTCACAAAAATCAACAAGGATGAACGTGAAATGGAGATTGGAGATAGTTTCCGCACGATTTGATTACAGCGTCGAATTCCAATAATTACTGTTTACTCTAAAACCACCACATTTATTTAAAAAGTGTTTTTACGTAGTAAGAAATGATAAGTGTTCAACTATTAAAACAAAAATCATCGTTTAATATCGTAAGGTGTCGAAGATTCAACCGAACACTTGCAACGAATGGTGTCATGTTTGAAAAATAAATCTATAAAGGTTTTGGTTTCGAATAGTTTCTTCGCGTTGAACGGTTCCAAGAGAAAATGATCAAGTTTAAGACATGGCGTTATTTGACTTAAGCATATTATGTGGCCTCTTAAATTACAATTATTTTCGTAAGTCTATGCGGAAGATCTACTTCGATGTTGGTCTGGATCGTCTCTTTCTCTCTTACTGTCTTTCGCATAATAAAACGCTGTTGTCATTTCACTAACCACATTGCTTCAGTTACTATGGCATAGTAACTATATTCGCATGCTTGGCATTTGAAAATATACGAAATTTCATTAGAGATCGCCAACTTAACTATAAAAAAAAAATGGGGCTGATAAGTAAATAATAAGGTTCCATGCAACTAACTCATGCAATCATGCTTTTAAAATGACCTGTATGATTTCTAAAATGTTTATTGGATCCGTTTAATCAAAATGACTCTATACATTTCTTTATAGCAAACTTAAAACTATATAGATTTCTTTCTTTGTTCCAGAGTGCTGGAAACTCCGGTACACACTATTACGTCCTAAAGGGTCACTAACATGTAATAATCAAATTGAAAAAAAATCGACAGTAGTTTTTCCTAAATCAAAACCATATGCACGTTTTTCTTTAACTGGGACATTAAGGGTCTTAACAAACATTATATCTTTTTCTCAAACATGCTATGTAATGTCGGCGTTATGTTAGTTATTTTAGGCTTCAAAGTGCCACGTTCCCGACGGAACAACTCGGAGAGAGAACTGTAAAGGAATTTCATACAAAATTGAAGGCCTAGGCCGGGAAGTAATTTTTTTTTAATTTTAATATGGCCATTACAGCTGGTTTTATGAACAGGCTGAATAGCTGAAAATCGTTTTTTTTTTGTATCTGTGTGGTTCGGACCAAAAATATCCGCGTTAATGCCTATTACACAAATGTTTTTTGAGTGATGTTTTTTTTTTATTTCATTGCATATGTTTGAGAAAAGCACTATACATACCTCGCCGTGAAAAGGGGTTGCCAGCCTCGTAACTATCCGACCTCGCTTCGCTCGGCCGTCTATATGAACTCGGCCTGCAACCACCTACTTCTCGGCGTCTGTAGTAATGTACTATTTTGCTAAAACATTATTGGCATAGTCATTTTTTCGGTCAAGAGTAAGTTGTCCGTACAATGAACACATTTTACAAAAATATATGCAAATCGACTCAGTTTCATGTAAGAGCCAAAAATTTTTTAACATAAATAGACCTAAAGTTTGCTAAGTCTATCCCGTGTGGTTGCCGGGTTAGAATAGTGCCACTCCATGTCTTCCCGTGGATGTCGTAAGAGGCGACTAAGGGAATATAGGCTTGTAGTACTGTTAGGCGATGGGCTTGCCACCTGTCACTAATATGCTGGTAAACATCTTGGCCTATTTGTGCAATTTGTGGTTACTGAATTATCAACAACTAGTTAAAGTTATAATTCTGTAGCTCTGCCTACCCCACTCTGGGATTACAGGCGTGAAGGTATGTATGTATGTAAGTTTGCTAAGACAGTTTACCTGTAAGTATCTCGTATGGTTTTGGATTTCCCCTTAATGTCCCAGTTTAAAAACTGTATAATAATTCGTTAGTCCAATAACTATAAACGCTTGCGTTAATTCCATACAATTACCTAAAAATTTACTTTTCAAACAAGTCTTTAACCAATTTTATTGTAACTTTACCCAATAATCTAAATTTTTTAAATTATGTACAATTAGTCTCTGTTGAAAACGAAGACTTAATTTAATAAGTACTGTAAGTTTCACTAAAATGTTTATTACCTAGTTAGATCAACTTTTTGTTGTTGTTATTCTGTCCCGTAAGCCAGGAGACAACAGTGATAGAGTTTCTTAGAAAAAATGTTATAATATATACTTCCAGCACACTCAGGAGAAAGGCCATGAAAGAATGGGTGTGTAATTGCCCATATAACAGTATTTTTGTGGACTTATATCCTTTGAAATTATAGTTTTAAAGAGTGACCCAGGAGACGTCACCATAGCAACGAGCTACAAAGAAAAGTTGATTGACCCTGATTTATACATATATTAAATAATAAAAAACACTTAAATTAGTTTTATTTGAATGTGTTTCTTAGTAATAGGACAACTGGATCGACTAAGTAGTGCAGTGTTTCCATCTATATGATGTTCAGGGTTGTCTTAGATGCTTGGTGCCAAACAAAATATTATTTTTAAAGCACAAACCTTTTCAAAATCGAAAAGAGCGGAGATGCTCACGATGCCTAAAATGCACATTGCCAAAGCATGCACAGCACACCGTTTAAGTGATATGATTGCGAAATATCTTGAAGCTTAAATTTGTACAATGTGACTTATGACGTGACTACACTGAAGTCCGTTATAGTAATGAGGCGTCCGTCCTACGTGCAAATAATTAGTATATATATTGCCTAAAAAAAGCAGTTTTTACGAGAATGATTGTCTATCTAGTAAAATGCCTAAAACACCTTAACACCATTTAAAAAAATAAAAAGTCCTCCCATGTGTTTTGGACTTTACAAGTTTTACTCGATGTAGAGATTATACACATACAGGATTGAAACACAAGGACAGAAAGTGTCTCGTTTTACTCCTAGGAGAAAAAAAAACCATATAAAGATAAAGAGACAAAGAGATATTTATTCGCAACAATACAAAACCACATTAGGTACACAGATACAAAAAGAACAAGACAGAGAAACAGTTGCGAAACGGTCCCAACTCAGCATTATATGATAACACTTTTCGTCTATGTCCATATCGTTTTTTTTTTTAAATGCTCTCTATTTAAACTATCTGAACGAATACTCGTAGTTTTCAAACAAACTGTCCCTCCAAATTTGTCAAAGGTTTTTAAAATTACTTATAATCATGTATTTGCATCATTTCCTCGCACTGTTTGAGAAAATCATTATAAATGCCTCGGCGGAAACGAGGATTTCCTAAATCGTATTTTAGCAGGCTTCGTCATTGCTCGGCCTGCTCTCATCAGGAAATCCCTTACTATTTCGTTTTAAAACGCATTAGTCACTTTAAAGATTTATACAATAAATACGTACATTATACAATACATTTTGTGTTACCAGTTTTAGGCACGTTAAAGTGTTAGGCATTATACAATGTAGATACATTCTGTGTTAAGGTTCTGCAGCAATATTGGCAATGCATTCTAAAGCTTTGTGGTTAAAGCTCAAAATAAGTGTGTTCAAAACTTGCTGAGTTTCTTGAGTGAAATTCTTTCATATGAGAAATGAATGTGATAATTTTAATTGATAAATAACTATTTTATTTATATAATAAAGAAAAAAACGGTTTTAAATACACTAAGCGGCTGTGTGGCCGGCAATATAGGCGTCCTGCTCTGCTCAAGGAAGCAATAGTTGCCAGTCGGACAATGCCGAGGACAATGCTCTTTTGCCAGCCCCTTAATATATGTTACATAGCGTCCTTGATTCCTCACCAGGGGATGTTTTAAGTGAAATATGATGATGGATATCTCGAGCATGCATCGATGCAGGACTTCGAGAGTGCCTATGATGCCCGACTGATTGAATCTGCGGACGGAAATCCAAATACTCAAACTCTCTCATTGTGGTGTTAACTGATTGTGCGATAAGTTAGGTATCATAAGAACTATTGACTTCGTCTATTGAACCTCGGAGTATCTACCATTAAAACTCTCAAAACAACCTCTGGCCAGGAAACAAGGCTTCGAAATAGCCTCGTTTGTATGAAAAACTAATTCTGACCCGTTATTTTTGCCACTGAGAATACTTAATCGCTAAGCGTTGTGTATGCAACAGCCAAATACAATTCGCTTAGCCATTTGAATCATTAAATAAGTAAGTATGTACCCGACACGGCCCTTTGTGATTGTGGAGATAAAACTACCTAAAAGCAGGACGAGCACTTTTGATTTTTACAAGTAGCTTAACTGTTAGGAATTGTACACGACAAAATCCGGGTAAAGATTTTTTGTAATAAAAATTAAACTACAACGTAACATTGTTGCTTAATAATCATATTGAAGAATCATATTAATCCTGGGGTCTATTTTGATAAAATTCTCGGACCTTACGTTTGACACCTTGCATTACAATCTGTATCGGTTACAGAAGAGTCTTCTTCTGTAACCGATTTCGATGCATTATGCCATTGCCTTCAAAAAATTTCGACACTCGGTTTTTCTGAGCATTTGTTTAACCAAAGCCCAATATATTTCCACTGGACGCAGTTCAGGGCAGTTCAGCGGATTGCTGTCGCGTGGAACAACAAGCATACCATTTTTGTAGTGCCCTTCGATAACTGGCTTGGAATAGTGGCAAGATGCCAAATCTGGCCAAAATATTGGTGGTTTTTAATGTTTTTTTTAAATGGCAACAGTCGTCGCTGGAGGCATTCTTTAAGGTAAACTTCGGTGTTGACGGTATCCTTGCAGAAGAAATTGCTGGCCTTTCTTCTGCATGTGCAAATCGCTTGCCGAACTAAGTATTTTTTTGAGAATTTGGACTTCTTCTTCTTAAATTCATCTAGAATAGTGCCACTCCATGTCTTCCTGTGGATGCCGTAAGAGGCGACTAAGGGAATAATAAAGGCTTCTAGTATGACTAGTAGCTTTTGCTCTTAGGCGATGTAACAATGCAGTTGTTACGCTGTTTACCTGTGCTGCATTTTAACATACAAACAAGCTTAATTCACTTCAATTCACTTCAATTTCACTTCATTTTCATTTAAATTCGTATTGTAAACATCTTTATGAATTGTTTACTAATAACTGTCAAACAGACAGCTCAATTCCATAGATTATTTGAGTTGCGTTAACCACAAATCGATCTTTGTCAAGTGTTGACGACACTTATCCAACAGATGGCGTTACTAGCCATTCTGTGTAACTTTACTTATATTTAAATCTTTTAATAAAATTAACTTCAACATAAATATAAATAACCTTTTAATTGTCACTCGTTAATAAAATAATTAAATAATGTACTCTTACCTATCCGATTCAGCGCATGAGAAAATAATGAAGGGTATGTTGGTGTCTTACCTACATGACCCGATATTTTCACTCATGACGCGAATTGGCTTTCTAGCATTTCTTTGTTCGCCCTACTCATATTCAAGATTAACCGAAATGGGCGAAAGGTTATAAAAGGGCCGCGCTCATTTCATTCGTCCTCTTTACCGCCTCAACTACTACACTTGGAACACTTACGGCCAAACCCTATATTCAATCCGCGGACAGATAGGCTTACTTCAGATTAAAATTTTACACATTTTGTATGGGCAAATGTCAAATTTTAACCCGAGGTAAGCCTTATCTATCCTCGGTTTGAATATAGGGTTCGGCCGTTAGTGTTAACGTTCGTATAGGTACTTAATACCTATCTTTAAAATCGGTGCAAATCCCCAAATCGGGTAAGTTCAGTGCAACGAATTAACTATCTATCCTATTTCTATATTGCTGTGTAATGTTACCGTGTTTTATATTTTCTTATTGTGTGTTCTTTCTAGATTATTCCAAATTATTCTTTTAACCGTTTTTTATTTCTAATAACCGACCGTTACTTCATAACGGTCGTTAGTACATTAACTTCTTTAGCAAATTGTTATTTTGGCTTAGCTTCTCTTTGTTTTATGTAACTCCGTTCCGATAGTTCTTGCCACCGCCAATAATTAAATACGCTATTCCCTCGGGCTTCACCCACACGGCGGCTGGCATTACCTATCCCTATGCTGGACACCAGGCTCACACAGCCAATGCTTGGGTTTCCAGGGTTCACCCATCATGAGCACCGATCACCCATCATGAGCACCGATCACCGATCACGGAGCACCGATCACCCATCATGAGCACCGATCACCCATCATGAGCACCGTTCACCGTTCAGGGAGCAACGATCACCGTTCACCTTTCACCGTTCACCGTTCATAATCACCGCTGGGAGTACACCTCCGCTAGGAGCGTCCACCGCTAAGAGCAGACCATCGCAACTACCCATCTACTCCTCCTCTACTCACCTACTTGGCCGGCGCGGCGTCTATCTCCGGGACCAGGATCGTCGAGTGGGGTCCGGTGCTACACACCGGGTGCTACCCCCCTGACGCCAGGATCCTGGCATCGTACACCGTCGGGCTGCCGACGGGTTACATCCACCGCCGCTCCGCGTCACTCTAATTACGAGGGAAGTGCTATCCACTTCACAGAATCAGACCACACCCTACGAACCTACTACCCTCTTCTGTTCACACTACCGGAGTTCTTTTCAATAAATTCTTTAAACTTTTATCGAGTTTTTCTTGCCACCCGGTAGGACGTGACAGCGATGGGCTTGCAACCTGTCACTAATACTCTGGTAAACATCTTAGCCTGATTGTGCAAAACGTGGTTACAGAATTATCAACTACTTATTTAAGAGTGCTTGGTAATTGTAGCTCTGCCTGCCCCACTCTGGGAATGAAGGCGTGAATGTATGTAAATTCATCTGGAACTCTTTCTTTGTCCTTTCCAGTTTAATACTCCTGTCCAGGTAACTGTTTGAAATACGCAAGCACATATGTTTCAGACGAAGCAGCTGTGTTTCTTTAAAATTTCACTATAAAGTTTTCGGGCGTGGGTTTTTGCCATGAAATTTTGCCTTTCCGTGCATACGGAGCAGTTTGAACATTAAAAACCTTCCAACCAGCTTGTTTTCTAACCGACTGTACATAAGAAGCCAGAAAACAGCTTTCACAGTTCCTGGGTATATTGCACAACTAACTTTACCACACCTCTGCTTTTCAACTAACTTTTCAATAGACAATCTCGATAACTTTTAATGACATCGGCAACAGTAGATTCTGGTATTTTCAGCAATTTAGAGATACTCGTAGCTCTAGTTGACAAACTCGAATTATCTGGTTGATCACTTTTTTTTAATGTGCATAGAATCCGAGAATTTTCAGTAGAATAAAAGAAATACATTAGTAAAAAAGTTTTGATATTTTTTTGTAACCAGCCAGTCCGGTTTGTCTGCCCAGATTTTATCGTGTACGGTATTTATTTAACCCGTCGAGCGCCCTATTTGCAAAGGGTACACTTAATGATTGCTCTACATCACCCTATGTACACACCGCGCATAAATACAACGCATCTGCAAATATAACGCATCTACGCCAATGGGATACACTTGATTTTAGCAATATATGAAAATGTAAAAATCACATCATTAAATAGGCTTCTCGAATCAACCTGTGATGTTAGATAGTCAAAAAGTACTGACACCTGAATTTAGTAAAAGTGCTATTTTGCTCAATATATTTATATTTAGACATCGGATTATATGCATTTGCATATTTGCATATGCAAGTGCATATAATTCTATTTTATAGCGTTTCTGCATATTTTGGTACTTTTTCATTAACAGTGCTTATTTCAGTAGTTATACGATACGTGTTAGGCGCGTTGTATTACGCCGTCGACGCCACAGGGCGACAGACTGAGACACTGGAGGTTCGTGACAAATTAAATGCAGTTTTGTATAAGAACCCCGGTCTTGACGGAATAAAGAAAATCGACGCATTTATCAACGGCACCGGACAAACTCTTCCTGAAGAGATCTCTGCAGGAATGACGCCAAATTTCAAGTTCTGTCCGGTAACGTTGACGTCGAAAGGTAATTTTCAGCCTATAAATTGATATTAAGTGACAAACGTCACATGTTTGCCGTAGAAAACCTGGAGAAATATATTATTGTTTATTGTCACAAAATTATAATAAATAAGTTATAAATTATAATATATATAATTACAAGTTATATTATAAATTATAATATAAATAAATGTAAATTCTAATTATAAATGATATTTTTATTGTGCATATTTTGTGCATATTTAACCCTTTTTTAATGCATATTTGCATGCATATATTGGCATTTTGATAGTGCATATTATCCGATGTCTATTTATATTATATCTTTTATTTTCGTCAAAATGTAATGAGCACCATAGTGATAGATCAAAATGCACGTAGCAACAAAGTGCTGCTTTTACGATTGGTCATATATTGGAATATGTTTTTACTATGACACTTAATACCATTTAAAATGTTACAGTTAAGAACCTGAAAACGAATATTCATGACATAAAAAAGGATTACGACTGTAAAAACCAATTGATGAACACCACTCTGCAAACAACTAATCTGCGTATTGATAGAACTAAGGATAGCATTTTATCACTAGAAAACGAAATAGCAGCTTTAAAAAAGCAAACAAAACTATTAGAAGATAAGTTAAAGCCTCCAACCTCTTACGCAGATATTACCAAATCGCCACGTACAACGGGCTATTGCAATATGAACCCTAAAGTAGTAGAATATCCACAGCAAGCAAATTCTTTAAGTAACCTAGAAGGGAGTAAGAAAATTGTCTTGTATGGATTAAATGAGTTAGAACAGGAATCGGAACTCGTCCTGCTTGACCGAATCATCCGCCTCTTCTATGAAATCTATAATGTAGATTTATCAGGCCAAATCGAAGAGTTGTGGCGAATGGGACGTAGGACATCTAGGCGGCCTATAGTCATTGAGCTACTTAGTAAGAGAATGGCAAGATACCTTGTAGAGAATGCACGATACCTGAAAAATACGGGCCTTTATTTATCTCAATTTCTAGACCCACAAAGTCTACAACAAAATAAAATATTGAGAGAGAAATTAAAAGAAGCGCGACGAAGTGGACAGAAAGCTATAATTCGCAACAATAAATTGTTTATTAATGGAAGAGAAATATCGTCATCGGCAGCGCCACCTGACACCCAACAACCCCAAGACGCGACTACAACCACCACGAACCCGGCGAGCGCGGCAGGGCCGCGGCACACCGACCACGCAATACGCAACCTAGCGCCGCCGCACCAAACTTCAGAAGACCACCATACACCATCTGTAGAAACTTTTTTTCGTCACTAAACCCAGCCAGTTAAGTATATTGTATCAAAACATGTGTAGTTTAAGAAACAAAATACACCTAGTAGATGATCTTATAGACGAAAGACCTTATATAAAAGCGTTATGTATTTCTGAAACATGGATTACAACATCAAAAATTGATTTGTTGAAATTGGAAGGATTTAATTTGGCAACTTGTTACTGTAGATCAAACTATGAAGGTGGGGGAGTATGTGTGTTGTTAAAGGATGGTATAGAGTATATTGAATTGTTAGATATTAAAAATATGACCGTAGAATACATATTCGAGACGTGTGCAATAGAAATAACCAAATTAAATTTAATATTGATAGTTATATATTGGCCTAACAGCGACCGATTGCCCGACTTATTTTTTGAATGCCTTGAAAAATTGTTGCATTATGTAAATTCAAAATACGGAAAGAAAAATATTATTATTGGAGGAGATTTAAATGTTGATGTTTTAAAGGCAACGGTTCAATCAAAAACATTATTGAACTTGTTTAGAATGTTTAATATGAAACAACATGTATCGGAACCCACAAGAACCTCAAATTCCACTGCAAAATGTCTGGATATTATATTCTCTAATTTCGTAGTAAACACCATTCAGGTTGATGTTACGGAACTTGGCTTTTCAGATCACAAAGGTGTCCTAGTTTCCGTACCTGATACTTCAGATAAGGCAAAAAGTGACAATGGCGAAATATCTTGTTCCAAACGATTTTATTCAATCAAGAATCTAGATTATTATAAGAAAGAATTACAGAAAATCAACTGGAATAATGTAATTACCCCATACAAAACCATCCACCAAAATTTTGATAGTTTCCACGCTGAAATTAAAACACTACTCGACCGTTGCATCCCTGTAAGAAAACTTAAACATAAATATAAACCAAAAAAACAATGGCTAACATCTGGAATAAAAAAGTCATGTAAACATAAACGCCTGCTCAAAATTGTTACATGCGAAACTAACAATTTAGTTTTAAAAAAACACTGTAAAAATTACGGCAACGTGTTAAAAAAGACTGTAATAATATCAAAGAAACTGCATAATATTAAAAGAATCAAAAAGTCTAGTAACAAAATAAAAACAGTCTGGCAAATCATACGTGAACAAACAAATAAAACCGATATAAAGTCCAAGAAAAATATTAATTTAAAAATAAACGATCAACTCACCGATGAGCCCCATAGTATTGCAAACTGCTTTAACTCGTACTTCGCGTCGGTAGGAGCGCCCCCGCCGGGAGCCCAGCCGCGCGGCCGCCCAGTGCACACCCCGACAAGCAACACGTTTTACTTATCACCAGTTAGCCCGTCAGAAGTCCACAAGTGTATACTCCAATTAAAAAATAAAAACAGCTGTGGCATAGATGAAATACCTCCAACCCTTGTTAAGAAGTGTGTCGATGAACTTACTATCCCTCTCTCAATCTTGATAAATCAGTCCCTTGCAACGGGAGTATTTCCAGAGCCTCTTAAGATTTCACTTATAAAACCAATCCCAAAGAAGAATAATTCTTCAGATCCCGAGCAATACCGTCCCATAGCCCTTCTGTGCACCTTTTCCAAAGTCTTTGAAACGATAGTGGCTAAACGACTGTGCTCGTTTTGTGATAAGTTTGGCGTATTTGATGACTGTCAATTCGGTTTCAGAAAAAAAAGATCGACGACATTAGCAGTTTACAAATTTATAGAGGAAGTATTGAGTTCAATAAATAATAAAAAATATGCTTTTGGATTGCTTCTAGATATGAGCAAGGCCTACGACAGGGTGCAGCACAACATCCTTTTAAATAAACTTTACGGGATAGGAGTTCGCGGTACACTCTATAATTGGTTCGTGTCATATTTGAAAAATAGGAAACAAATAGTAGAAATAGATTACCTCGATACCAAAATAAACAAGATTACTAAGGTACGATCCCAAGAATTACGTACTACATGCTCTATACCGCAAGGTAGTGTACTTGGCTGTATATTATTCATTATTTATATAAACGACTTACCTAAAATAATATCCAAGAATAATATCAAATGCTTTCTTTATGCAGACGATATCTCCATAGTAATCCCCAGTAATCACAATAACGACCTAATAAAAAGTCTAGATAATACTTTCGATATAGTTATAGCATGGCTCGAGGAACATAATTTGTGTTTAAATTTCAAAAAAACTAATTTACTTCAATTTAGGCCCCACCAAAGACAAAATTTAAAAGTAAAATATTCCTATTTGAACAACAAAATCGAATTTGTGAACACCTGCACGTTACTAGGTATCAATATCGACGAACACCTAAACTGGAAAAGCCACATCGACAAAGTTGCTGGCAAACTTTCCAGATTTGCCTATGCCCTAAGGGAAATTGTTCGGACAACTGACCTGAAAACTGCACTCACTGCCTATCATGCTTTTGCACAGGCGTGGCTCTACTACGGAGTTGTACTATGGGGAAACAGCACAAACGTAAAAGAGCTATTCCTGCTGCAAAAGAGATGCATCAGAATATTGACTCATATCAAGAATGATGAGACATGCAGACCCCACTTTGTCAATCTGAACATATTAACCCTAACTTCCCTTTATATTCTAGAGTCATGCAAATTTGTCCGAAACCAAAGCAGCCTGTTTTGTCAATCAAAAGACCTGTGCACACATAATTTTAATTTACGACACAAAAACAGGTTGGTCTCAGTGGTCCCTGCGAGAATAAAAATGTACAGTAGAGGTCCACATGCAATGTGTATAAAAATTTATAATAACCTACCTAAAGACCTACAAGCAGAAAAAACTTATACAACTTTCATAAATAAACTAAAAATATTTTTAATTAAGAATTGTTACTATACCTTGTCAGAATACCTAGAAAATTAATTCATTAAATAGATTTGTACGAAAATATTTAACTACTTTTTATTATTTTATTTTTGTTAATGTAAATGTATTAAAATTTCTGTTGTATATAGAAAGGGAGCTTGATTTATATTTTGTAACTTTTTAATGTAGGTATAGGTAAGTACTAACTTACTTTGTTATATTTAGGTTATTTTTTATTTAGTTTTAAGATTGCTATACCCTAATAGGGTCCATGTTTAGCACTATACTACTCTTTAAGAACTTTGTAAATACCATGGATGCAATAAAGTGAATATGAATATGAATAATTTTCCTTGTTAACGTTTTTCATGTGGGTTATTCGTACCTGACCTGCGTTTTCTGTCAAATCTTTAGTTATTCTGTCCAATGCTGGTTCTTGAACTCGACGCACCAAATATTAACCAGCGAGTTGAAGTCAGCCAGTCAGGGCGTCAAAAACACAGGGAGGTACATTCTCCGTTCCACGTTTAAGGGTGTACATTCTCAAAACCCAAGGTGTGCATCCTCAAAATGACATTTAAGGGTGTACATACTCAGTACCACATTTGAGGGTGTGCATTCTCAAAACCACATTTGAGGGTATACATTCTCAGTACCACATTTGAGGGCGTGCATTCTCAGTACCACATTTGAGGGTGTACATTCTCAGTACCACATTTGAGGGTGTACATTCTCAGTACCACATTTGAGGGCGTGCATTCTCAAAACCACATTTGAGGGTGTACATTCTCAGTACCACATTTGAGGGCGTGCATTCTCAAAACCACATTTGAGGGTGTATATTCTCAGTACCACATTTGAGGGCGTGCATTCTCAAAACCACATTCAAGGGAATGCATTCTCAAAACCACTTAAAAGGGTGTGTATTCTTAAAACCACATTTAAGGGAGCGCATTCTCAAAACCACATAAAAGGGTGTGTATTCTCAAAACCACATTTAATGGAGCGTATTCTCAAAACCACATTTAAGGGAGTGCATTCTCAAAACCACATTTACGGGAGCGCATTCTCAAAACCACTTAAAAGGGTGCGTATTCTCAAAACCAAATTTAAGAGTGTGCATTCACAGATCAACTTCATCTGAAGTTAACAGGTACACATCTCCGCTAATTATTCTATGAAGACTACTTGAAGAACCTGAAAACCCTTTAGTGGTGGTAGGGCTTGAGCAGGGTCCATCTCAATCGCTACCACCATCTTATTATTTAACCTACCGTCAAGCAGCAGTGTTCGCATTGTGTCCCGGCGTAGGATAAGGCAACCTATAAAATTACTAGCACAGACAGATGCATTCCAAATTCCAACTTAGTCATGAGAGTTGGCAAAGCATTTGCAACCTTGTTCCAGCTACATCGGGTGCCGCTAAGCTGAAAGACGCCTTGGGTAGAACAAGGGCACAATGGACAATATGATATATGATTATAGGGGCAATTGTGCCCTTGTCCTACCGAAGGTACGGTGGTAGTCAGGTGAAGGTAGTCAGGTCGATTGAAACCGACTACACCGTGTCAAAAGGGCTAAGGGTGGCCACACTTGACACTTTGTATTACACCATATTTTGTTTTTAATACATAGAGCCAACACACAAAGAGCCTTGTCGAAAAATAGTGTGTTTAAAATATAAATTGTCCAAGTCCCAAATTAAGCCAAACTTACTATGGTACTAGACAACGATAAACTTACTTATATACTTAGATAAAAAAAACTTAAATACACAAAAAACCCAAGACTGATGAGCAAATACTCGTGCCCATCACACAAATATTACCGGGGATCGAACCCCGGACCGCTAGCTTCGTAGGCAGGGTCACTACCGACTAGGCTAACCGCAGAGTTCTCCATGTCCTATTTTTTTTTGAGATATCTTAATTACGGTCCAATTTGAAACTGTTACCTTTAATTTGACACTGACAAAAACCCCTGTAAATTATTGATTGATTTATGTTCATTCTCACTTGTCTAATAGGTGTAAAAATTAAATTAAATTAATACTCTTACCGCCAAACCGGCATCTTACAAATGAAGTGTCTAATCTGTACGCCACAACAACCCGTTTAGTAGATAAAAATGAACTTTAAATTCCATCGCAGAAGGTTTTGTTTCGAATTGAATGTTGGACATGTATAGATGACTATGGCGTGTAGCAGTCAAGAGGTTTAACCCCTCAGGTGTCCTACGCACAACATGTGTGCGTAGATTTTTTGACATTACGTGACTTATTCATTTGACATAAAGTTTAATTTTGATGTACATCAATTTTGACATATCGCTCGACGGGTTAACAACTTTCTAACCTCAAAATAAACCTTTTAGACTAAAACAGCTTTTTTATTGTAAATGAATTGGACAAACATTTTGGACATCACTTGGCCAATGTATTGATTACTTTTTTTTTAAATAGCTGTTTTAGCCAAATATAACACAAGTAAGAATGCACTCGGTATAAATGATGAATTATGACGCGTCTTATCTTAATATTTCGAAGTGTTTTATCCTAATTGTTTGACGTGTCTTATCCTAGTATGTTGACGTGTCTTATCCTATTGTGACAGGTCTAAATTTAAAGATGACAGTTCGAATTGGACCCAGTTCTCCGGTTACCTTCTCAGTTACGGTAGTCGCCATCTCTGACACTTTTTGAGTGGCCATGCCTCCGTAGCGTACGGCGGATTCCGTGGCCGTACGGGCGGCTTTAGAAACGGTAGAGGCGAACATGGACCATCCCTGTGTCGTATAATTAAAAAAATACACACAAAAATAAGGAACAAAAAATAGTTTTACACCATTGTATAAGTACTATATATTTTGTCTGTCTGTTTTTTGTCTTTGCCAATAAGGAGGAAGGTAACGATATTTAAAAAAAGGGTATTCCGTGTAAACTAGCCGAATAAATGTGTATTCCCAAATAACTAGTTTCTAATACGATGGTTATTTCCTTAGTCTAGACCTTATTCTACAAAAAAAAAAACAATTCATCGTTGGTTACTGGTTACACAACTTGGTTATCTATGAAGAACAAATGCTAAATTCCTTATTCAAATATATATATTTAAGGGTACAGAATTGCAGGTCTGTGTTAGACTTGCATAAAACAAAATCAGTAAATGTTACATACTGGTAGACAGACAAACAGACAGACAGACTGAAATAAAAACACACAGACATACAGACATACGGAAAGAATTAGCAAATTAAATTGTTTACTGTTGTACTAAGAAATTAAAAAAAACAACAGTAATCAGCCATAATTTCCTAAAAATAATAAGTAGGGGGAAAAAAGGTAGCAACATGTGGTACGAACACCGCTTTATTCATAAACGTACAATAAATCTATTTTAGTTAAAATAGGTGCTGTCACTTTCTGTCAAATTCAAACGTCACAATGAAAGAAAACGACGCACCATATTTTAAGCACACCACAGTTATTTCTTCCACTCTGACGCAGCGGACTAAGCGAGTATACAGGGTGCCTCTGACCTTGGGGGTTTAAATGCTGTAACAATGCAGATCGTTTCTACTCCTGAAACTGAACTTCTATTGTGCTGTAAGTTGTTACAAATATGTCCAACTTAAATTTTAATTTTTATGTTAAATATAATTTTCAATGTACGAGATCCAATTCTCCATTTCCCTTTAGCCCTCGTACCAAGGGAATGTCGCCCCCGTACCATGAGATAGTGATTATATGGCCATGATTGAATACACTGATTTTACAATTAGACTCTAACATCAATTAGTTATCTAAACTTAAGTTATTTTTTATTGTTGCAAAACAAAAGTAGTTCAGTTTAGCGTGGAATCGATGATTGCATTTAAAGCCCCAAGGTCAGAGGCACACTGTACAAGTATATGTAGTTTATAATCATACCACATCGCATTTTGTCGGATAAGTTCGTAATTGTCTTGCTATCTCAATTAGCTAATCGATGGGTACCGAAGGCGATTGAGAAAGTATGATAATTAAACCGTATAAATAATGTTTTTCTTAAGCTTGTACTAAACTACTACAACTACTTGCTTGGGAACTAGAACACGATACACTTACTTATTTATTTACTGTCCCCAAATATATATATATATATGTAGGGAAATACATAGAAAACAACCAAGAGCTAGAATGAAATACTCGCGCTCATCACTCAAATATTTGCCTATGGGTAAGGACCATAAAGTTGGACCATGGTTAAGCGTAGTTAACCATACAAACAACGAAGTCGAAAAATAAAAACGGGTCACTACGGAAAACTTTAATACAAAATTGATTTTCGTGAGCAACTTTTAGGTCCTTATCCTACATTGGGAATCGAACCGGTGACCGCTAGATTCGTAGGCAGTCACCACCACCTGGGCTAAAGTGTAGTTAATAAAATAAACATATAAATACGAATTAATCCGGCCGTGTACGATGTCGTTTGATTATTCACTACACCTGAGGCTCGTTAATCAAACTCTTGTAACTTGTAATACAAGCGGAACTCTCTTTCCAACAATATATTAAAAAAAACTTGAAAAAAAATCATACTTTAAAAAATCCGACTGTTGCTAACCAACTTTGAACCGTTATAAATCCTAAATGATCATTCAAAATTAAAAATGATGAATGAAACCTGATAATGATTTTTAAATACCTATTCAATGATATGATATCCCACCTGTAATAATGCGTCGAGTTTTTTTTCTTATTTCATTTTAATTACTGTCATATCTTTAGTGACACTCACAAGATTAAGACAAATCGATTGCCATGAGAATCATTAGAAACGGTCCACGCGTTTAGTTTCTAGAGCGTCACAAATGAACAAACCTAAATATATCGCACCTTTAGAGCAATAGTGACCTAAATAAGAAATTTTAAATTTTGGATTAGGTCTCTATAATGGTGAATAGGCATCAGAGTTTTTGTCGCACGGTAAGACTAATAGCAAGCTATGGAGTCGTCATTTGCCATAAATATAAACTCTTATTCATATTCATACTCATTTATTTATTTAATTATTTAGGTTTTTTTATAATAAAGGACAACAACGTTGACGAGTTCAGAAACGATTATTTAATGTTATATTTGGAAAATAAATATTACAATAAAAAATAATTTCCATTTTTATACTGATTTAATTAAGAAAATTTATAAACAAACAAAAGATACATTAAAACACGACAGAAGGGAATGTTTTAGTCCACACTAGTGGCGAATTGTATGTTAAAATAGTTCAAGTTATGAATTTATAATCTAATAGAATTTTTTTTTTTACATAACTTGACTAAGATTATACACGAACGACCACTATAGAGGCATTTTAAGATAAATTAAATAAATGAGTATGAATATGAATAAGAGTTTAGATTTAAGGCAAATGACGACTCCATAGCTTGCTATTAGTCTTACCGTGCGACAAAAACTCCGATGCCTAATAATGAATTTATGACTTAAAGTATGAAAGCAGAAAAATTTAATTAGGTCACTATTTTTCTGAAGGTGCGATATAGGCTGATAAACGTGATCAACCAATCACCCTCCCCCACCCCAATCTCCTGCTTCTTCGGCAGTCGGGTATGAAGTCACTTCCACTCGTATTTCAAGTTACAAGCTTTTGATATAATTGGCCCTTGCGATGCGGGCGATTGCTTCTGACGTGTCACGGTATTGTTGTTAGCTCAGCCGGCATTATACTGTCAAGTAAATAAGAGCTATAAAATAATAAATAAATATCAGGGGACAATGTCACACCAATTGACCTAGTCCCAAACTAAGCTCTAGGCTTGTACTATGGGTACTAGACATCGATATAAATACTTATATAGAGAAATATATACTTAAACACATAGTAAACATCCATGACTCAGGAACAAATATTCGCGCTCATCACAAAAATATCTGCCCTTACCGGGATTTGAACCCCGGACCGCTAGCTTCGTAGGCAGGGTCACTAGCAACTAGGCCAGCGACAGTACGATAACATGCCAATAGCCATATGGTTTTACTTAGTAAAAACCCAGAGCTGAGATTCTACATGGTAAAACTTTGTATTCAAGTTTTCAACAGCTCTTATTCATTTGACAGTAATGGCGGCTTGCTGGCCTAACGCAATCGCAATCGCAATCGGCTTCAAAGTGGAACAATTGACAACATTTCCAAAAATAAATCATTTTTGTTTTTTCGCGTTTATAATAGCTGGTTAAAAATTAGACTACCCGTATTCCTCAGTTTTTCTTTATTTAACTTAAATTCGTCGTTAATAATTTATTAAAGAAATAGTCATTAAAAAGACCGTATATCCAAAGTTAGGAATACTGATGTCGTGATCTTAGCATGACATAAAATAAAAAAAAGTAACTTTAAACAGATACAGAACTGACTGTCATGTCATGTCACTCACTTGTCGATCATTCGCTGCCGTTCGTTCACAAATTTGTTATTTTGCGTAATTTAATTAATTACATAATTTGTAGTCACGCCATTAAAATAAATAAACTATTTTGCGTTTACTGCTTTGCATCTGCTTTGTTTCTTTCGTCAGACAGATAAGAAATGAACATGACAGTTATATACTTTTTTCAATTCCTTTGGTAATAAATGGACTAAGACACTATAAGTGTATTCCTAACATTCACAATCCAACTTTTTTTACTGTTTTTCCTAAAGTATAAAAGTATAAAATATTTATTCAGTAATTTGGCCACATGAGGGCTCTTTTACACGTCAGTAACATGGGAGTGAATCTACTAGCGCTTCGGAAAAGACCATCATTGCGGAGAAGAAGCGCCGCAAGAAACTCCAGAAATAAGTATAAAAAAAACTACTGCATAAAAAAATCCAAAGATATTTTTACTGTAATCAGCAGTGCAAAATCTAGAAACGGTATTTTATTTTACTACCTTAGCACAAAATGAATTGTTGTCAATTGTTTTCATTTTGTATGCAGACTCACCTTCGGACTGTCAAGAAATAAGCGGGTTAAAAACAATACCATAACACATCAACGGCAAACGTTATAAAATGTTACGGAATCCTGAAAACTTGCAGTGCCCTTCAGGAGCGACCGCAGCGCTGCTCAAGATACGGCGTCGGTACGGAATCGCAGTGACGTGCCGAAAGCGTCACGATTTTGTCGCATGCCCTCCACACAGCAGCCCAAAACACGGCGTTAGTACGGAAGCGCAGTGACGCGCCAAAAACGACCATGCACGCGGCAAAGTCGTGACGCTTACGGCTCGTCACTGCGATTACCAGTGATCGGATTTCACGGTGCAACACTGCGGGATATAGAGTAGAAATCTTAATATGGATATGACTAAAATCCCGGGATCTGGTTCGAAAAGAAAATGCGGTTGTTGGGATATTTATAAATAGGCATTAGGATAGGATTTTAGACATATAAAATATTGAGAAAATAATTGTATGCTATTTCAATTTCATACAAACTAATAAAATATAATATCTTTGTGTAGTGAGGTGAACTGATAATACGTACCGTATTATATATTTAATTTATATTCATACCCAAACACTATTTGGCAGATCAATTTTAAACAGAGTATAATAAAAACTAACTTTTTTTATTTTTTTACATACCTAAATTTACTTTGGTCAAAATATTTATTTTACACGTTTAAATTGTATTGAAATTTATTTGAAGTAATAAAATCAGAATAATATTTAACAACATAAGTCCCGGAATCCCGGGGCATATCCATATTAGCATAATATTTGAGGTCATTCACCCCGTGTTGCACCGGGATATCCGATCATTGGCGATTACCGACACCGTATTTTGAGCTGCGCGTGGAGAGCATTCGAGAAAGTCCTGACGTTTACGGCGCGTCACTGCGATTCCGTACCGTCGCCGTATTTTGAGAAGCGGTGTGGTCGCTCCTTTCAAACATACATTCTGTAAATATCAGTAAAATATCAATTAGGTATTTAATGTACCATTCAATGAGAGCTGGGGTAGGCATGAGGTACGGGGTAGGAGTACCATTGCCCTCCCTGCACCTCAGGCGTATCTCGGCTTTCAATATTGCACGCCTATAGTTGTTGTTGAAATATATCAATTCCTATCTCACTTTCCGTCCCGCTCGCTCCGCCGTTCTCGATGGCAGTGGCGAGGTATATCCGTAAAACTTACTCAGTTGAACGGCAAAACTATCTTTCTCCTCTCGGTGTATTCGGCGCTGTGCCGTGGATGGCCGGCATTATATACCAACGCAACGGTTCTCAAACTCTTAGCGGCGAAATCATTTAATATACACTTGGGAGCAATGAAATCGAGCCACCGTTGCAATTTTCACGTCGATGCTAATTGTATAAAGGTCGTAAGTGTTATCATAAAAATTCGAATGCCATATGATAGGTAATTTTGTCTTCTATCGAATGACAGAATTTTTAATGGTGGGGGTGGATTTTTCAGATCATTTCAGGGCCGAAAACCTTGCGGCTCTCAAAATGCATTCTTTAGAACAGAAGAATACAAGGGAATAATTAAAGAGTTTTATGAAAATTAAAACAAATTATCGGTTTTTAATAACGTGTATTCTCTCCTCTAGCCAATCGACATGCACGCATGCGATTTTTCATCGAACGCACGAGTTTTTGATGAAATTCTTGAGGTATGCCCGCCCTTTCTTCCTCGATCGCTGTCTTGAGCTGGTGCAGGGTCTTAGGAGCGGAATCCCTAGCCCGGATTCGCCTCTTGAGCTCGTCCTAGACGTGCTCTATTGGGTTCAAGTCCGGGCTTCGTGCTGGCCAATCCATGGTAGGGATATTGACCTCTCTTAGGTACTCCTGAGTGATCCGAGCTGTATGTGGTCTGGCGTTAACTTGCATCAGCATGAAGTTGTCACCGATGTAGCCAGCAAATGGGACCACATGTTCAGCGAGGACCTCTTCAATGTACCGATGAGCAGTCAATCCTCTTGAATTTGGCTCGACACCAGGCCCAGTGACGAACACAATGTCTGTCTTCGCTTCCAAAGAAATGCCGGCCCAGACCATGCATGAACCGCCTCCATATGCCACTCGTTCTTCGATGCAGCATTGCGAAAATCGCTCTCCAGGCCTTCGCTAGACCCTCTCCCTGCCGTCATTGCCAAAAAGACAAATCCTGCACTCGTCAGAGAAGAGTACTGTCCTCCATTGCTCAAGGGTCCAGTTTTCATGTTCCTGAGCAAAGCGAAGACGTGCTTGACGGTGACTCGGGGTGAGTTTAGGGCCATTCGCAGCCTTGTGTGAAGTTAAATTCTTCTCTGCAAGTCTCCTTCTAACAGTCCATCGGCTGATGGACACATTCCGGGTCTCTCGTAGCTTCCGCTGAAGCTGAACAGCATTGAGTCGTCGATTCCGTAGCGAGTTGACAGCAATGAAGCGGGCATCTTGCACCGAGGTAGAGCATACTCGGCCAGTGCCAGGTCTTCTGGAGAAAGCACCAGTCGCTTGGAACCCACGTCGTGTCAGGTTCAGTTGTAGGGCCACTTCACGTTGACCCAACCCTGTTTGCAACAGAGCAACTGCTTGGGCGGCTTCAGACGGGGTAGTATCCATGTTTCTTCAAGGTTTTCCAGTAGAATCGAGCAGAAATGTGTTCAGGATGACGTATCATAAACAAATGATGTAAAAACAATTAAACAAAATGGTTTTATACCTAATGATGTGGCACAATCAGTATGTGCACTAATGAGCTAATTAGATATTGTAATTATTGTTATTGCCCATAATGACGGAAAATACCCATCCCCACCACTAAAAGTTGTGTCATTCGATAGAAGACGAAATTACCTATCATATGGCATTCGAATTTTCATGATAACTCTTACGACCTTTGTACAATCAGCATCGAAGTAAAAATTGCAAGTGTGGCTCGATTTCTTTGCTCCCAAGTGTAGTAAAAGTGTACATCGGGCGTTGCGTTACATCCGGGTATTCTAAATTTTAACGGGTTTGTTTGGAATGTTGTTTTAGAACTCCTGGAATAGTTTTTCAAGTAAAAATCACATTTACTCAAAATATAGGTACTCGTAACAAAATATTGTTTTCAGCAAGTCTGCTTGCTTTAAGTAAATATATTTCATTATCATTATGTAAAGTACATATTACGATATCATATCTCACCGACGGGCCCTTTTCAGATTCACTTAGCTCTCGAATTATTTGTGCAATTAACCTCAGCTGTTTGAATGTGTAGGTTTCCTCAAGTTGTTTTTCCTGAACCGTACGAGCATTGGGTAATGTACTTTAGTTAGAAAAACTCATTGGTACATGGTACCTGCTGGGGTTCCAACTCGGTACCTTACGATCACGAGTCGGCTTTCTAAGCCACTAGGCCACTGACGCTCTTCGTATATTACTTTAAAACTACAGCTTATAGGCAGTCAGGAACTCAGGATTCAAAAACATGTTTTTGATAAATTAAAATTATATAATGCTATATTACGAAAAATCAAACTGTATGAAATATTATATGTACTATTATCATACATAACTAACTGTCGAAAACCAATCCTTTCGAGTTAAAATCGTCACTAACTAAACAATGGTGCAAGATTTCGCATTATTTTTTAATATGTTGCGTTCAGTGCTCAAGATCAAAAACTTCGATTATACTGCCTTGGGGGAGGCCTATGTCCAGCAGTGGACGTCTTTCGGCCGTAGCCAAGATGGAAACGATACAAGAGCTATCGTTGTCCTTTTCTATCACTCAAAATGTCCCATACATGACAGGTGACCATTTGGTTAATCGCAGTTCAAGAGAATGTCATCCCATGCATTTAAAGTGACAAAATAAAATGCAATGATCAAACAAGTCAACAAAAAATCAGCAATACCGGATGTAACGCAAAGTACCCTTCGCTATGGTGGCAACGTTTTTCCTGTAATACAACGGTCCTCAAACTTTTGGCAGGGCGACACCATTTTTAAAATACAGCTCCATAACGAAGCCCCGAACCGACAAATCACTTTGTTAATAGACTTTAAGTACTCTAAAAATTGTCGTTGTAGAAAAGTATTTTTATATTGTTTGTTACGGCCCAGGCCGGCAATGCAGCTATTCCATACTTAAATCTTTAAGTATAAAAATACCTGTATTGTACTAGTTGCTTTGGTTTTTTTTTGTAAACACCTGTATTAATTTAACAATAAACATACATAATCCCCTTTGCATAGAAAATGGGCGCTTCAGATTTTTTCACAGTTTAAATATGGAGAAAAAGAGCTGTTATTTTTCTTCGTAAATGATACTTTTCATTTTGTTGCATGAAAAAAATCAGTGCCCATTTTTTTTCAAGGGGTATTTTTTTTCGTCTGTCAGATTTGTTGTAGTAAAAAATAATAAGGACTCACCGAAGCCAGTGTAGACAGGGTGTGGTCTACGACTTCGGTGCCGCTGTGCATAGGCGACATGGGTGTAGACTGTGATTGATTCTGGTTGCCGAAGCCCGTGTACCGGCCGCTTCGGTTCTCGCTACTGTACAAACAAGACAGCCCGGTTACATACCACCATAGTCATATGAAAGTAGTTCGTCTCAGGCCTTTTACGAGTTTTTAATATACAGGGCGTCCCAAGACTATGGGAAAGGGATCAAGGGAAAGTAGGGTAAACTGACCTATAATTAGCCACCTACCAATTACTGGCCCCATGAACTTTAAAATAATGTAATAGAGACGATAATTCAACAATCACTAGGTGTCAGTAACTGGTATTTTAGAGGCCAGTTACTAGGTGTTTTACCTACCTTAAATATCGTAGATAGGATATTTTGCTAAAAGAAGACTTTGCTTCGTCTGGGAATCGAACTGACTTAAATATGCTTAATTTCTAAAGCGTATTATAGTATTAAAGATTATATAAATGATGACAATGCTTGGGACTGAATTATTTGTATTACAATTATTAATGACCGTGGAGACTATATACATCTCCTTGTATGCTTATTATTTTAATTTGACATCTGGAGACTCTTTACATCTCCAAAATTGACCGTGGAGACTTTCTACATCTCCCTTGTTTGTGTTTGTTGTTTTGTTTTTTTGTTTAATTACCTACTTACCTATATTTAATTTTAATTTGACATTTGGAGACTCTTTACATCTCCGGAATTGTATTATTATTTTAACCTGACATTTTTATTAATTTCATTATTATTACTACTGGGACCTGTACATCCCTGTGACATTTAAATTAGATAGCTTATGTTTAGTATTGTAATAAGTTCTTTATTTAAAAAAATGGCTTACTGTTGAGTTTCTTGCGGTGCTTCTTCTCAACAATGGTCTCTTGAAGCGCTGGTAGATGGTAGATTCAGACTTGTAAAAGTGCCTACAGGGCCTACTTACAGAATAAATGATTTTATTTTTTTTTATTTTATTTTATGAAAAAAAAATCATTAAACAAACTAAAAATAATCTTCCCTTGGTAATAATTGCACAGTAAAAATCTCAAACTGTATAAAGTCTCAGGACTTTTCCATGGAATTCAGGCGTTTTGATTTTTTCATCTGGTATCCCTAGCTCCAGTGGATACCCACCCTAATACGCACGCAACCAAAACGCGACGACGGCGTCCCGGCTAAGCTTGTTGTGACTTGTTCAGGTTGCTTGTGGTGGCTCGCGACAAGTACGGTCCAGGCACGCCCACAAGCAAGCCGCGCGATATACCTACCTTAGTTTAATGACGAACTACTCCCATACAATTGTAGAGAAAATAGATTTGAGAGATATTACATGGAAACGGGAATTAGAGGAACTGGGTTTTGAACAATGTACGTTCGAGTAATTAGATATTTCAGCGAAACGTCCATCCCAGAAATTTGATATTCCAGCGAAACGGGCATTCAAGGAATTGTATAATCCAGGGATGTGGAGCTTCGAGGAATCGGTCATGCAAATGGATACTGTAATTGTATATTGGAGAATAGGATGCATTGTGGTCGCCCTCAGCCACAGCTAGAAGACTTGTACTAAAAATAGTACATAATAAAGCCATTGAAATAAAGAGTTTTTTTTGTTTATGGCATGGGAAGGCAAACGAGCACACAGGCCACCTGATGGTAAGTGGAAACTGTGACCCATAGACATTCGCATTCATAAGACTGCACATGCGTTGCCAACCCTGAGGACTAAGTTGGAATGCCTCTATGCTAGTCCTTTCACCGGCTGTCTTATCCCCAAACCGGAACACAACAATGCGAACACTGCTGCTTGGCGGTAGGTTAATAGATAAGATGGTGGTACCAACCCGGACGGATGCACAAGGTCCTCCCACAAGTAGACACCACAAGTTTTATAACAAATTGTCAAATTGACTTTGATTCATTCACATTAGATTCATACTTACCCGTACTTGTGGGAGGACCTTGTGCAGGGTCCGTCCCGATTGGTGGTCCTTAGTAAAGAAACATATAGTCTATACTTACTGGTAACTAAGGTTGTTGTCTGAGCCGCTGTGCATTCCGTCCCCCGACGAGTAAAAGTCACGGGACCCCTTACGGGGTCCCTGTCTCTCCGACATTTCTGGTTTGTAATCAGACGGACTCCATTGTCGACCATCCGCAAGAGCGGCTATCTGTTATAACAAGGAAAGGGCGTGATAAGTTTATTTTCTTAATTATTTCCAAAGTTATAGGCAAATACAGTTTTGTTCACGAAAGCGGGTGGGCCGTACTGCCCTCCTACGGAGAAAAGGCGCATGTGCAATTAATTCATAGAAGCATATTAAACTCTCATGGGTTATATTAAGGTTGGATTTTCAATACAGTTCATAGTTAACTCCGGTACACACCATATGGCAATAAAAATTTATAATAATGTACCTATAGAAATAAAAAAAATAGAAAAGGTTCAAATTTATTGTAATAAATTGATGGATTTCCTTATTCTAAATTGCTTTTACAGCCCTCAAGAGTTTTTTAGTTTTAAAGATAACAATGTATAACCGAGAAAGAATATGGTTAGATTTAGGTTAGGTTAGGATATGTAGAATAAGTTTTGTGTTGCTGTGCCCTAACAGGGTTTATGCTGGGACGTATTGTATGCTTTTTTATTATTAAGATCTTGTAAAACCCATAACCATTTTTTTTTTGATAGGAAATCGTACAGACCTAGTTTGTCGACATGTTCAAGTATCGTACAAATCTTAAAACAATATATATTTTAAAAACGCATCCAAATCAGTACATCCATTCGGGAGCTATAATACCCCCCCCCCCCCCCCCGTTTATTTGACGGGAGCTATTAATAAACTAACAGTGTACTTAATATATTAACTGTTGCCCACCACCATAAAATCTCCACGTTTACTAACGAATGTATACCGAATATTTAATTACAAAACCAACCTATACCAATACTTCAATACTTCATTAAATCACTTCATTATGAAATTAATATTTCACCGCTAAATGCAGTGTGGGCGACCGTCAATTATTCTGTATTTAACTGTATAAAACAGTAGGTACCATTACCACGAGTTTTCAGTGAGCGTACTCGCTAGCGAGTCGAATGCTATGCCCCTCACAGTTTTCCAATACTCAGGACGGAGCATTCAACTCGCTAGCTAGTAGGCTCACTGAAAACTCATGGTAAGGGTACGATTTTTTTTAATATACCATACCAGAACTTACAAAAAAAATTGAACCCCAAAAAGGGGTAGATTTTTTATCAAAAATGCTATAACCATTTTAATGGTAAAAATGTATGGTAAGGATTTGCTGGTACGAGTACCAACCCAGACATGCAATGGTGCCTATTTTCAGGGCTTTTCATTCAAAATGTGAAATTCGATAGAATCACCCTTTTGGGCAAGCATACATACAGCACACTCAAAAAAATTAGAGCCAATGAAGAAACAGTTTCTCTTAGTTAACAAATAATGAATACAATAGTTAAGATATTAGTTATATCAACCAAAGCTGATAGTAACAACAGCAAATGTATTTAGTGATTCAACTAGTTGTACATCTTAGTTGAAGTATACGAGTTTATGGTGTTGTCAGGCTCGTATGGAATAAAGACGCTTATGCACAACAAACACATTCTTGTTAGAAACGACCAATTTTTTGTGTAAATAATCCGATCTGTTCCGCCCTTAACATTCCTGTTGTTAGTATTTTAAATAGAACATCTAATCATTTTACATATTTTTTGCTGTCTGTCTATGTATTTCTTTTTCATACAAAACTATTCTCTATTCTCAGACATACTATAAACACAAAATTTCGTAAGAATCGGTCAAGCCGTTTCGGAGAATTCTTGTTACTAACACTGCCTGCTCGTTATTTTACCATATATAATTCAATCAAAGAAAGTGTCTAAATTAGATTTGTGACGGAACCGAGTTTTTTAAAAAGTAATCGTTCAATTGAAATTCTAGTTTGTCCTTACAAAATGTGTGATGAGGTGACGACGTAGAATGTGTCCCTTTTCTGAAGAGAAGACCTTGTTTCATTACACCATGGTTTTATGTACGTGTATATTGAATAACGACGTATCTATCATAGCACCATGTACCACTGGTGAGAGCAAGCAAGCCACATTGCGACGTTTTTGTTTTAAACTGGCGACCCGCATTTTCTTCGCTTCGGTTTATGCGAGTTTGACATAAAACCTTCCTCCTGAAGTACTCAATGAATTGATGAAAACCGCTGCATAATTTGAAAGATCTAAGCGTAGATATATCTGATTAAATGATTGACGACTAATGGTTAATAATTACAATAAAACCATTTGGAATCATCTCTATGTAGCGTGACGTCATTTTTACGTCATCGGCAGGGAGCGTACATTTCATGCCGATGACAGGCGGATGACGTCAAGCTATATACAGGATGGAAAAAACGAATTGTTGGTTTTCATGACTATCTCTTCATTTAATTATGCGTGTTATTTAGAGATAAATAAATTAGTTATAATGGGTTTAATGGGTTGGAAACAAAATGAATCATTGTATAATATGACATTAAGTACTATCACTCAGTTTCGTCTTCTCCGTAGTCAACAAGTTTGAAAAGAGCAAAGGAATAACGAACGTTTATTTATCCGTACCTAATAATGCAAAATATGATTAATCATTAATCACTGTTATCTAATCAACCTCTTACATTTAAGTAGATATATATTGACACTTTCAATGGACGATGAAGTCGATGTGGATGGTGAAGATATGGTGTTACCTTCGTTTAAATTGTATGGCATAGTGTGCTTTAAATTGAACCGATATTGCTTTTTTTTTCCAACTTGTTGACTACGGAGAAGACGAAACTGAGTGATAGTACTTAATATCATATTACTCAATAAAGCATTTTGTTTCCAACCCATTAAATACTTATCACTACATAGTATAAAACAAAGTCGCTTGCGCTGTCTGTCCCTATGTATGCTTAAATCTTTAAAACTACGCAACGGATTTTGATGCGGTTTTTTTTAAAAGATAGAGTGATTCTTAAGGAAGGTTTATATGTATAATACATTCCATGCGGGCGAAGCCGCGGGCGGGTCGCTAGTCTATATATATAAAAATCAATGCCATTTTTCGTTGTAATTTTATAACTCAAGAACGGGCTCACCTATCCAACCCAAATGTTTAGTCTTTGTTCGGACTATTTAGTAGATGGTTTATGTGAAGTTTGCATAAAATCGGTCGAGCGGTTTTTCATTTATCACATTTTTTGTAACAAATGAATTGAAAGTCAGAAATTTGCAGCGGGGCGAAGCCGCTGGCGGGCCGCTAGTTCTTTATATTTCAGAAACTATTACGTTAGTTACAAATGTTACAATCAAACGTTGATAGACTATCTATGTCACTACGTTTTTTTAACACATCCTGTGTGTTTATATGAATACGTCATTATGACGAAACCGGCATGAAATGTACGCTCCCTGGCATCGGCATGAAAAGTCCCTGGTCATTACATATGGCAGAGTCAGAGGGAAGTGACAAAGACTTCATGTGTAAGTAGTATAATGTTAAGGTATTGTTTCGTACATCTATCTAAGTATTATATTAAACGCCAATGTTATTTAGGTCACACCTTAACTATTAAACTCCGCTATTCGATTGAGGCAACTTCTACAACTATTAAGTAACGTCAAATATCCCGCGATCTTTACAAGGTCGTCACTCCATCTTGTTGGAGGCCTACCTACAGCTCGTCTCCCGGTCCGCAGGCGCCACTTAAGAACCTTCTGATATAATATTAGCATTTTAAATTGAATATGGTTGCCAATAGAGTTGAGAATGCTTCGAATGCAGCAGTTCGCCGCCTTCTTTGGTATTACATACTGCAGCACCCCACGTTGGGCGCCAAATGTGACACGATAGATGCATGTCCCAGTAAAACTTATCCAACCAGTCTACCAACCGATCTTTAAAAACCCCGATTCTACGTGCAGATCGCTTAAATAGCCTAAAACTTAATTGTCTCATTTTAAGACATAGTTTAGACGGCAGATTTAACCAGTGCTATTCCTGAATGTCAAGCTGACAATTTATAAGACCGCCTATAATAAGAAGCGTCAGATTCAAATTAGCGCTGTCATGGAGCTGTCATTTGATTATGACAGCTGCTCATAGAATATCAAACTGTTTTAGCGACACCTAAATAAAATTAGGAAGTTTAGAGGCCACTGTAGAATCGGGTTCATTAAATAGTTATAAATCCTAAATAATAGTTGAGAATGAAAAATAATGAATGAAACCTAAAGATCTTTAGATTCAGATTCAGATTCAGATTTTATTACTCAATATAACACAATATAAAATACATGGGATGTCAAATTATATGCAGTTACTTTGAGGTCGTCAGAAATAAAATTAAATGATAATATTAAAAGTCAACACAAATACAGAATAAAGTAAAATAAAGTAAAAAATAATAATTTAAAAGTCAATCTTATTTATAAGTCAAGTTCCATGATATGATGATGATATCTATTCAATGATACCCCACAAACTACCAAACTTAATGTCTTTCAAGCACCGCCTTACACTTAAGCTAGCAGGCTATATTTTAGGCATCTTAACAAGTTGGTAAGAAGTAATAAATTACCGTGCCGGTTTGGTCGAAAAATAATAATTTAATAATCCTAGCGAAGAGATACTAAAATGTACGGTTCTTAGTTTTCAAACTATGCGCCACAAAAATGTTCTCTATACTATCCGAAAAATTAAGTGATGTATTGGGTCATAAATCATCGGAATCATGCTATCACTTTCGCACCTGCACGGCCTTATGGAGCGAGCCATGCATCAATAGTGCAGGTAGCGTAAGGCACAAAAAGAAAGGTACACAGGTAACAAATTGTAATTCAAAGTATATACTTACAACATCCCTAAATCAAGCGTCAAAATTGGAACAAGTGAACAAAACTACATCACACGTTAGCTATAGTTAACTTCAAATAGGGAGTTGAAATCCGTTAGTTCGTGGAGCAAACGAACGTGTGGTTTGCGTTGGAGTGCTGCGAATACTGGCCGGAAGACCACGGGGCAGGTTAGGTAGGCGGGGGGCGCAGCCGATAATAGCCGAACGCCGCAGTCGAGCGCGCGTCGGCGCCCGGAGTTTCCCGATTGAATATCGCCTCTCTAAACCTAAGAGCTAGCAACATATTCTTGTATCTTGCTCTTACGCATTACTCCTTCCTTAATATTTTTTTTCAAAAACAAAGACGGAAAGAGCCTCATTTTCTTCCTAGGAGTAAAATAAACTTATGTAAACCCATTCCTGTCCTCTATTGCAAATTCAAATCGTAAGGACCATGAAAAAAATCCCATACACCCTACTTGTGGGTGGGTGGTGCCGGGTGGCGGTGGGTGGCGGGTGGCGGCGGGCGGCGGAAGGGGTGGGCGGCGGTTTCGTTGCATCTTGGACGAATGCGTTGGACAAAATGAGGATTTGAAAACCAATTAGGCGAAATGCGTATTGGACAAACGGATAATAAATCGTGCATTGTGCGTGAGACTACCTAATTATCTCTGATTTTGTAACTCAGGAGGATTGCCTTACTCAGATTTTAGCAGGCGTCGCCAAGGCTCGGCCCGCAAACCACCTCGTCAGGCAATTCCCTACTTTCCGGCTCTAGGCTATTATGTAACTGGTATATAATGAAACTTGCGAATGCTCTAATGACGAGAACCTTAAAAGAGCTAATTATGTACCGTTGCTAAAATAACTTATTTTTCATCACACTTGCACGTAAACAGTATCTAAACATACAGGTTAACTTGGCCGCAATGCCCCATATAAAACCCTCGACCTTTTTATTTACCATGAAACCCAAGGTCGGTAAGTAATTTTTTTTTAATTTATAGCACATCACACAGGTCATGCAAGTTCAAGCAAAGAGTTTACACGCAATTGAAAAATTGTCTTAAAATGTTATTTAAACAGGAATTTCATTGCAATCTCGCTACATGTTACTTAAATACTCAATTAATGTTCTTAATAATCGATTTTAATAGTTTTCTGTATCAAAACGTCGTTTTTTTTACACTCCTTCAGGGCTGTATGTATACCTACGTAAGTATTTGCCCTTAACGTTTCTGAACGAAACATTTGTATAATCTGTGGAGTCCGCCCGTCATCCGCTTAAAAAAAGTTCAAGTAATTCGTAATAATAGTTGTGCTGACTTGTGTAAGTATTATAAGTGTTTTCTGTCCTATAATTTTATTTATTTACTCGCAAATGTGATGAAAAACATTGTATGTTTCACGGGCGGTACGGGAATTACGAACCTCGACTCAGAAAGCCCTCAGTCTTCGACTTCGGGCTTCTACTAGAGCCTCGATCGTAATTCCTTACTTACCGACCTTAATACACAATGTACTATAAAAGCTTCAAAAGGAAACTACAAAGTCGTAATTAGTTTAGTTCTTACTGGCGGTCGGTAAATTGACGGCGACTGCAGAAAAACGATTCCGGTTCGTTACAGCCAAATATCATAATATCGTGTTCCTAGAATATCAAAATGTCAAAACAGATTATTCTCATAATGTCTAAAGATCGAAATGACTTACGCCTACTTCTTAAATTACCGTATTCTTAATATGACTATAATTCATTTAGACTCTATCTCGTTTTGATAAATTTCCAATTCTACCAATTCCCAAAATGTCTAAAACTTGACTTGATCATGTTTTGATGAATTTTCAAATATACCATTTCCCAAAATGTCTAAAACTCACTATGGAAAATATTTAAAATTATGTTGAAGTTTACAGTTTTTAACCAATGAGTAATGAGGGTTTCCGCGCATTAGTTTTTTCACTAGATGGCGCCTCTGGGAAGTAAGGTCTTTTTGAGAGTTGATAATACGTAAAAAATATAAATTGAACCTATTTATTTGAAATGTGTATATATCAAGTGAAAAACTAAATTGTCACTAGTTTGGTCTTCTTCTAGGCATATATTTTAACATCAACTGTCAAAAAGACCTTACTTCCCAGAGGCGCCATCTATTGATAAAACTGATGCGCGGAAACCCTCATTAAATTAATTATCAACGGCATCCCAATTTTCATCTTTTTACTATTTTTATTCTGTACAATCGAGAATTCATTAGTAAGACTGCTTGGAGGTTCGAGTACTGATGATGATGTACTAAAAATACTGCGTGGTTAAAATTTTAGGTATTATGAGACAGTGTCATTTTGGTCTTTGGGCATTTTCACTTTCAGTCTTAATAATAATTCGGTATTTGAAGTTATTGTTCATTTTACCAACTATACAATTTGGATATCGGATGTAATGCGTAAATGTTATTATGACATTTTATTGTATTGAAAATTAGTCAATTTGGGAATTAAGGCATTTTGGAACTAAGACAATTTGATATTTAGTAAAATAGGTAAAAGGGCATTATGATATTTGGCTGTAATGAACCGGAATCAGAAAAACTATGGCGTCATACTTCATACAGCCACTTAATTACTTATTAAGGATATTTGACACATCTTTTTTAAATATTTCGCACTATCAGAATTGGAATATTTTGGTGCCGCCATATTGCCACATTACAAAACATCATTTCTTTAAAAGCCTCCTTTTATGGTAATAGATTATTTTTCGTAATTTTACACGTTTAAATTGCTGCAAAAACAGCTTTTAACCAGCATAATATAATTAAGTCGCGGAGTGTCGCTAATAAAAAGAAAAACTCAATCGTGCTCGGGGAGGATGGCGTATCCTTTAAAAAAGAAGACGGACAAAGCGTCATTCTCTTCCTAGATTAAAAATGCCGTTATTGCATGTAATAAAACAAAGTACCAGGAAATTATAATTGATAAAAGGTGCAGCGCCGGGCGGCGGCGGAGGGCTGCGGGGGCCGGGGGTGGCGGCGGGTGCGTGAAATTAACTTAATACAAGTATCATTTCATAACTCCTTATTTTCTGCTGAAGGGCAACTTACACATTAATTACGTAGGGTAGGTTAGACTTGTTAATATTGAAATTAAATTTAACTTTAATTTGTGTAACATTGTCCACTGAGATGTATTTAATTATTAAATGTTTACATAGGTACATACCTACATACATAAACTCACGCCTTCGTTCCCGGAGAGGGGTAGGCGGAGCTACAGAATTACCTACAACTCTAAAAACTTGTTGATAATTCTGTAACCACATTTAAATTATTAATATATTAATTTATGACTATACATCGGTATCAACGTTCAAATTTCATGGCACTCGGTAAGGGTAGTAAAATAAGTAAATACATTTGAATATTTGAATAATACCGTTTTTTTTTTTTTTTTGTTTTTACACTCATACACTGCGGTAAACTGTAAATATACTAAAAGAGGTTGATATTCTAAATACGTCATAAAACCTCAATACTCATTTCGCATTCGAAAAATAAAACAATATGTTAAATTTCCCAACGAATGTCAATTTAACTGTCATGCAAAATAATCTGTAAAGTATTATTTAATACTTTATCGAAACATTCATAATTCATAAGTTTCATAACTGAAAATTAGCTTTAATGACAAATGCCCAATCAAACTCCGTGTTACACTGAGATAATGGACTCAACACAATATCCTGATTTTATATTTATTTACATTTTTAGTTCTTTTTTACTTATACAAAATAAACGTTTAAAATACTAAGTGTATTTGTTTGTATTTGTTTTTCTGCCGACCATACATTGCCATGAAATTTGAACGTTGATACCGATGTCTATTTATGACGGATGGCACTGGATAATTGTATTTAAACAAATCCAGTGAATGAACGTATGAAGGTGCAAAATCACGTCACGCGCGACACAAGCTGCTTATTCGACAGCATGTAACCGGTCAAGAGCATGTCGGACCATGCTTATTTAATTTTCAAAGTTATTTGGTGACATTATATATTTATTGTGGGTATTAACATTTTAATCGGCTGTATGTAAGAACCAATGACGTCTACATAGTTGTGATAGTTTTCCTTTTAAATTAGTTGCGTGATTTCATTTTAAGACTAGGTAACTCTAGAAAAATTGTGTTCAACATTTCCTAAACGGTTCACAAATCTAAAAAAATATAACAGCATACGCATAGTGGTTTAATTTTAAGAGCTATCCAGTCTGATTTTGCACGACGAGGTAAAAAAAAATCTTCGCCCACCTTTAACCTTTTACGAATTAAAAAATAAGCTAAAAGCTTTTTTGCCGGGGAATTATTTTTAATCAGTTGAGGATTTTTGTGAGTCGTGTAATTAATTAATGTATTAAATGTCTCCTTTTTTTTTGATACGTATATAATATTGTTTTCCTACTCCTGTACTTTTATCTGTCATTTATATAGCCACGAACACTAATATAAGAATATAGATAATATGTCCGCAGAACATTCCGTAGAAAAGTCTATCTAGTCTATTCCCCTTAACAGCACTTGTGCTTTTTTGAGCCAAAACGATATGCCTAGCTGCCAAAGCTTACGCCTAGGTTAATTTGACCAATCAAAATACTTCACCAAATTAAACCACCAATCACAATACACATTGACTGTCAATCGGAACGTTAGGTTCTTTTTGGTATGTAAACTCTTTTACTAATTTAACTCTTTAAAAAAAACATTTTATTTGGTATCAACCAACCAAAACGCAGCTATATTAAAATCGACCAATCAGGTAAAAGAATTCATTTTTCAAATCATTAGGTGTTTTTTAGTCTCTATTTCACAAGTTAAATCGATTGTGCAACTTTAAAAAAAAATATGAAACCTGGCAAGTGCACATCAATTTAAAAACAAAGTTAACCATAGACACATATTTTGTTGTTTTCGAATGTTTCCCGCTCGTTTGTTGTTCTGTGCTTCGTTCGTTCGTATTCTAACCTAGGTATATTAAAGAGTAAAATCTATAAATAAAATTTTGTTAATTTAATTTTGCATTTTATTTGAAACCTAGTCGTAGAAAAAGTATTGTATGCAACGGTGTATAACTAAGTCAAAAAATACTCGTGGCGTCTTGCTTTACGAGTAACCACACCACTCGTCTTTTTTGACCTCTCTTATACAACTGTTGCATAAACTACTATAAATGTATGTTTAAATATTGTGTATTCTTTTATGATCTAAAAAGAAATGTGTCTTAAATTAATTTGTGAAATTTTGTATTGATATTTCAAATGCATTGCATATTGTTTCTGAATAAATGACTATGACTACGACTAGTCTCTAAGTTAAACCGCGGACCGACGGACAAGGTGAAATTACAAGGGTTCGTTTGCTACAGAACCCTAAAACTCAATCTTATTTTACATAAAACAATGCCCCGTACCTTTTGTTTCCTGAGAATTTAAAAGCAATACTGTTACTTAGTCGGTGTTATTTTCCTTCTTCCAGCCATTAAAAAAGTAAAGTACAGAGTAGTAAAAGCACTATGAAGCGCTTGCAACGAACAAAAGAGCTCATTACAAAGGCTACCATTTTCCTGGATTCGTGTTAGGAAGACATTGCTCAAATTGCCAGGATTTTTTTATTTTTATTAAATTTATATGTAACTAGAGGACGCCAGCAACTTTATACGCGTAGAATTAATTTCCAGCTACTCCCCCCTTTTTAACTCCTTAGGGGGTGAAGTTCCATCCTTTATAGATAAAGAGCGAGCAAGTCGATTTTAAAGAAATCTAACGTTCTTTAGTAGTTGACGCTACAGTCAACCCTGGACTTTAAAAACTACGATTTAAGCGTTTAACGTTCGATTTCGAATGATATTTTCGGGCGTTCGATTTTCAAAAAACCGCACAAACCCGTCTTTTTAAGGTTCCGTTCGCGAAGGTTGGGTCTCTACTAATTACTATGACTCCACAGTCCATACTGACGCTGTAACAAAAAAAATAGAGAAATGTTTTTTTGTAGTACGGAAATTTTCTGACACGAGTTTTTTTTTGTCCACTTCTTAAGCAAATATTTAATCAATATTTAATCATACAAATTGTTCATTATAAAGTTGTTACTCGTCTATTCCAATTTCATTATTGGTCAACTTAGAAAGTTCAATAAGGCCCGCTTGCACGTATATTGTAACCCTTTTTTTATCCGGGGGAAAATGCCTATGCATACCCGCCCCGACGGCGGCCACGACGGATTATGTCCGACTTGCACTGACTAAAACCCCCAGGGCGATGAGCCAATCGCTTTAGGAGGTGGCTATGGGATCGCTATGATGAAAAATGCAGCCCCTTTGGGCTCGACTTCACTGAAGGCACTCTAAATCACAGCAGGGGCCTTCCAGCTATTTTATTTATATTTATTTTATGGCATAGGAAGGCAATTGAGCACACAGGCCACCTGATGGTAAGTGGAAACTGTGACCCATAGACATTCGCATTCACAAGACTGCAAATGCACTGCCAACCCTAAGGACTAAGATGGAATGCCTCTATGCTACTCATTTCACCGGCTGTAAGAGGTAGGTTAATGGATAAGATGGTGGTACCAACCCGGACGGACCCTGCACTAGGTCCTCCCACAAGTAAGCTCAACCTAATCCCAGTTTAAATAATTCAAGCATGTCCGATTCATATTAGAACGGTAATTATTAACAAATTAACCCGTTAACAAAGCTATGCAGACCAAAGTACATCCCATAACTGAGATGCATGTAAATTGACAATCGTAGCGTGCACATAGCCCTTACATGTAATTTCCGGTGGTCAATTAAGACAGTATGTACGAATGAACTTGCATATACTTATGGAGATTACTGACGTTTATCACAAGGACGAAACATTCCACTGCTTATGAATGATATGTGTACGTTTAGTATACCAATTAATTATTTAAGCCGCGCATTAAGCCTGGATGGGCAAATATTTGTGGGACACTAATGAGCTCGTGTATTTGTTTCTGAGGCGTGTACTTTTCCACGTATTTAATTATTTATTGACTAGGATTTAATGTTAGTATTAATTTTACAACTATGAGACATAGGTAATCATAGCATAAAAATAAAAGATTTACTGTCATTAGGTACAAATGGAAAATCGTCCACGTGAAATAACCATTCTGAAGTTGGGCCAAAAGTAATAGTGTCCAAAGACAATTTAGTCAAAATGTAATTGTGCCGAAAAATATATATGACCAAATTTATTTTCGTTGTAAATTAATTAAGCCCGAATGGAATTTTGTCCTAATGGACATTTTTTGAGCGAAATTAAATATGCACCAAGTGTACATTCACTTGGTCTTATATGAATTAAAGCCAAAATATAAATTATTGTACTGATATAATTCAGGGGGGGGGGGGGGGGGGATTGATGATTCAATGGGACATATTTACAATTGGAAATTTTCTGAGTGTACGTAAATACAAATGGACATATATTTTTGGACCTATATCTTATTTGTCAATTTTACTATGGGACATAATTCTATTTTCAACATTATACTGGTTAGACAATTCTCCTTAAGGATGTATTTCAAATTGTCATTTTTCTAATTGAACGAATAATTTCAAGTGGACGATTTTCCATTTGTACCTAATGACAGTAAATCAAATAAAATTTTCAACTTTTCTTGTTTTACAACATGATAGATTAGAAAAAAAATGATTTTTAGGTTCTCAAAAAAAAAAAAAAACGCAATGAGCATTAATAAAACATAAATTAAAAATGGGTTTACTTTGAAACGACTAAATATTTGTAAAGCCGCTGAAAAATCAGTAAAAAAAAAACAATTGGGTTTGCTTATTATAAGACGTCACACAAATCACATACGTTTTATTTAAGTTAACATAGATATTGGGTAGTGAAGTTGTTTTAATTTAAAATATCAAAACTAAACGCACACAATATTTATATTTATATTTACGAAAGAAGACCGTTAAAGTCACGCCACTTTAACTTGAGACGAAGCAACTATCAATGTTGCCATTCGCGTAAAAAAAAGTTGAGATGGTTTCTGGCACCTCAAAAAATTCACAGTACGACCGTGTTTTATTTGAGAACAAAAATGTCTATTAATTAATTCAAACTCAAAGTTAATAAAGTGTAACTTTGATTTAGTTGTACAATTATTTATTTTAGCGCCTTTAATGTACAGTATGCGCCCAGCACCAAGCAAGAGTCAGTTGGGCAGGCTGAGAGAGGGGGACTTCTGCGTGGATCGGTCCACCAGCGCGCGGCTGACTCCAGCGCGATACCGAGACGAACTGGCGAAGTGGAGGGCGGTCGGCCGCTAGACTATCTCGGGTGGGAGGGATGGAGCAGCGTTTTTTTAAATCAGGGCTGTCAAAACGTTGACAATATCATAATAGATCCACAGATGGTTTTTACCGCCGCCGCGGGCGAAGACTTAAAACATGGCAACATTTGAAGTTTGTAGATTTTTTTATTACCTACTTGTCTATGTAGAAAAAAGTTTCAAAGTGAACGCGTCCCTAATACTAAATCTGGCAGCGCGTATCTACTACGACGCGGTTGTGAAACATAAATGTATTACTAGTTTTTTTTTTTATATACTAGGATAATAGGGCTATTTACTAGTATTTTAATCTGGAACATTAATTTAATTTAATGCAAGAGTATGAATGTGTGAGCCCAAGACTTCTCTGGGTGAGACTCAAGGTAGGTCTCACCCGTTTATTCGTAATTGGGGCTTATGCCCCAGATACGAATAAATCGAAAAAAGAAAGGGAGGAGTTTTGGGAAAGTTTGCATGAGGTTTCAACAAAATGCAAGGAGAATGAAAGGATTATTTTGCTAGGTGATTTTAATGGTTGGACAGGCGTGCAAAGGGATGGTTATGAGTCGGTACTGGGTAAGTATGGTGATGAGCGAGTGAACGAGAATGGCAAATGCCTTCTCAATGTATGTTTGGCTAAGAATCTCTGCGTGACAAACACTTTGTTTGATCACAAAGAGATTCATCAGTATACATGGAGACGGCAGAATGAGAAGTCTTTGATAGACTTGATGATTGTGGATGAACGGTTGCGTAACAAAGTTGTAGATACCAGAGCATTTCGAGGAGTTAGCGTAGGTTCAGATCACTACTTAGTGGTAACACGAGTAAGGGGTCTGTTCACACGTTGGCGCCATCGTGTTCCCGTACCTACCACTGCGTTAGAGAGGATAAAAGTAGAGAAACTGAAAGACGAAGTTATACAAGATGAGTACGTAAGAAAGCTGAAAGATTGTTTTGAATGTGTCGATAAGATGAATGACAGTGAAGTTGAGAATAATGTTAATAATGTATGGGAGATTATGAAGAATGGCATGGTCAAATCGGCCACTGAAGTATGCGGTGTAGTCAAAAGAAGAAAAAGCAAGAATGAACGTCCGGAATGGTGGGATAGAGAGGTAGATGATGTAGTGAAAGAGAAGAAAAAGTGTTGGTTGGATTTTGTAGCTGTAGATCCAGGACAAGATCTAAGCGACAGAAAGAAAAAAGAGTATAATAGATCAAAGAAAAGAGTGAAAGACGTTGTAGCTAGAAAGAAAGATTTACTGAATGAAAAGTATGATAGGAGTTTCTCTGACAACTTCCGGTCGAATATTAAACTCTTTTGGAGCTTGATTAAATCGGCTCGGGGGAAATCAGAGAAAACTAAATTAAGCGCGGTGAGGGATGAGTCTGGAAACTTAATATGTGAGGAAGAAAAAATGCTTGATAGATGGAAAACTTATTTTGAAAGCTTGTTTGAATGCGAAGATATTTCTCGTGAGCCAGAAAGCATGAGTAAAGGTGCAAGTAGCGAAGATGAAAGTGTGATTAGTATGAGTGAAATCATGGACTATCTAACAGATACAAATGCTTGGGCTAAAACCACCTAAATAAATAGCTTCGTCTTAAAATATGTAAAAATGTATATTGTCTAGGGGACATGGTTCCAATCCCGCAGCCTATCTTCAATCTCGGCATCGGCGGGACTGAATATTATCTATTCCGAATAGAAATTGATACGCTTGATATAAGGTGAACGCAACATAGCAAATTTTTCAACAGATGGTTAAAAAACGAATTTAAATTTTCAATTATAGGTCTAGGAGCGTTCAGTTGATTTTGTTTGCGAGAAATCATAACATAGAACATTATTGCCTAGGCAGTGAAGCAGACAATTGCGGGTTGAGTATTGGTTTAAACGGACGAGCTTGCGAGTTTTTACGTTTCGAATAAAATATGGATGTATGAGACTTGTGCCCTCATTTTATTATGGCCGATTTCACTTATTAAAAAGTTAAAAACTAGATAACAATGAAATTTGTATTCAACATTGCGGGCTTGTGTAGCGAGCACGCAATGCATTTTTTTTATAATTTAGAAACTGTCTGCAAACTATGTACTTCGCGTCTCAGTATGGAGTTAGTAATGTCAACTTTTCCAGTAATTTTTGAGAAAAAACTATTTATTGCGTCCCGGAAATCTACTAATCCCGATACAAGAGGGACTGGAAAATAGCGCGGTATCTCGTAATTGCATACGGGGATTGGAAGGCTTACTATAACCGGAACATCAAGTAAAGTGCTCCTAATGGCTTTCGATGCATTTCCCGCTGAGTCGATTCGATTACAATGCTGCAGGAATGGATGCAATCACGCTGCAAGCCATTTAATTTCCGACCAGCATGCCCTCTCATGTAATTGTTTCCATCAATATGCGAACAGGATATAAACGGAGTCAATGGAGTCAAAGGGGTTGTTAATTGAATCGTGAAAGCCTGGTCGTAACAGCAACGAAGATATTACACAATATATCGTGCCAGTATTAAAAAGGAATTTAAGGGTGCGGCTCCACTGAGGCGGAGACGAGAGGAGCGGAGCGGAGCTGTGCCAATATTAAGGGTGCGGCTCCACTGAGGCGGAGACGAGAGGAGCGGAGCGGAGCTGTGCCAATATAAACCAATAAAAGGCGCATGCGGTCACGTCGAGCGCGCCTTGCGCACGGTAGTTTAGATTCCATTGGTTAATATTGGCACAGCTCCGCTCCGCTCCACTCGTCTCCGCCTCAGTGGAGCCGCACCCTAACCAATGGAATCTGCGCAAGGCGCGCTCGACGTGACCGCATGCGCCTTTTATTGGTTAATATTGGCACAGCTCCGCTCCGCTCCTCTCGTCTCCGCCTCAGTGGAGCCGCACCCTAAGGTTGTTCATGAAGTTTTTTTATATTAATGGATAGAGTGATTTAAAAGGAAGGTTATGTATAAATCAAAAATCGAAGCGAAACGAGGGCGGATCGCCAGTTATATTATTAATGTGAAAGTAACTCAATGTTTGTTACGCTATCATAGCTAAACCTTAACTAAGGTAAGGACACTTGTCAAAAATCGTCGATTTTTTTTCTTATTTACAATATCAAGACTAACACAAATTTATTGGCATGAGAATCATCAAAATCTGTCCACGCGTTGTTTTTAGAACGCCACAAAGGAACAAACATACTTACGAGGGGTGGCTGAAAAGTTATCTACCTAGCCTAAGTGTAGTTAAAAAAAAAATGGCCACTATGAATTCATTTTTATTGACTGTTATTTTTTCAAAATTTTGTTTGGACACTCATTTGGTCGTTGCTTTTCATTTGTTTTTTGCTCGTCATTGCTTGCATTATGTCGCTTGAAAAAACCAATTTGATTAAAATTGAGCAGCGTGCAGTAATAAAATCTCTTTCTAAGGAAGGTAATACGACATCCCAGATTAAACATCGTATGTTACCTGTATTTGGTGATTTGTGCCCTTCCGATTTTACCATAAAGTTCTGGTGTAAACAGTTTAAATCAGGTCGTGAGAGCCTAGATGATGATCCTCGTAGCGGAAGACCAATTTCTGCTGTCACTGAAGAAAATGTGGCCAAAGTGAAAAAAGTTATTCATGAAGTCCGACGGGTGAAACAGTGAAACAAACGACAATGAATGCCAATTATTACGCAAATTTATTTTGCCAGCTGAAGCATGCTATAAAAGAAAAAAGAGAGGCAAACTTGGCAAAGGAATTTTGATTTTGCACGACAATGCACCTGTGCATACGGCTCGCACAACACAGCTCGCCATGACCAGAAATAGCTTCAATGTCATAAACCATCCCCCTTACAGCCCAGATTTAGCCCCCTGTGACTATTTCCTATTCAGACTTCTGAAGAAAAGTCTCAGGGGACGTAGATTTTCTACCGATGATGAGATGATAGCCGCGGTGAACGACTATTTTGACGAGAAACCGAATTTTTTTTTTTTAACGGTTTAATTTCATTATTTGACTAGTGTAACAAGTGCATTTCGGTAGAAGGGGATTACATAGAAAAATATAAAAAAAACCAGCCAGCTACGTCTTTTCTTTCATAGTCAGGTAGATAACTTTTCAGCCACCCCTCGTATATAGGCTGATAAACGCAAAAAACCTTCGGCAGTCTGGTAAACACTGGACAGTTACCGAGGAAATAGCCATAAACTATCTTCTCCATACAGAGACGAGAGACATATTTACCTAAAAGTCCCACAAATAAATACCTCATCATATTTCGTGTGGAGAGGTATTATATCCACCCTCTGCTGTGCTGTACCCCTCCCCAAATCCCTCTAATTGCCACCACCGACCACCCAATTGTTATGCTTCAGTGGAAACTGCAACGACCATATCCGTTCACGGAATTGAATTGAATTGATATTTCGAGAACGCTTTCAAAGGTTATTGCAATTCCGGTTATTTGCCGGGTCGCAATGTACCAATGTTTTTTTTTTTTTATATCATGGGAAGGCAAACGAGCACACAGGCCACCTGACGGTAAGTGGATACTGTGACCCTTAGACATTCGCATTCACAAGACTGCAAATGCGTTGCCTACCCTGAGGACTAAGATGGAATGCCTCTATGCTAGTCATTTCACCGGCTGTCTTATCCCCAAACCGGAACACAACGATGCGAACACTGCTGCTTGGCGGTAAGTTAATGGATAAGATGGTGGTACCAACCCGGACGGACCCTGCACAAGGTCCTCCCACAAGTAAAAGTCACACCTCTCTTGTTGGAGTTGTCGTGCATATAAAATAGTTCAATTCATACAAGTGCGGATTCACTGTGTTTTCCTACACGGGCAAGTGCTATATTAAGGTGTCAAAGGCAAAAACGGTGGTGGTGGTGGTGGTTAATAAAACGAACATTTCAATACACCACCTAATAATAGCGACAAAAAGCAGGCTTTCAAAAAATAGACTGTTGTTGCTAACCAATTTAAAATCGTTATAAATCCTAGATGCTAATTTCAAATTTCAAATGATTAAAGAATCCTTCATATGTTTTTAAAATACCTGTTTAATGTTACCCCATGTCATAGTTGGTCGACTTAATACTTTTTAATTTTTGTAAATATGGCGTCTAGTTTATAGTGCCACAAAGGAACACACATACATACAGGGTGTAAGGGGCGGCTCACCGAAAACTGAAACCATAGCTTCAGACCATTGTACTGAACTGAAATTCAGTGGAAATTTTACCGGGAAAACGAAAATTTTCTCGTTTTTTTTTCATGTTTTTGCATATGAACCGCTCTAGGACAACATATTATGACATACTGAAGCTCATTATGTAAAAAAAACTGTGAAAACGGCATTTTCACGAAAAAAAACACTAAAATTTCCACTGAATTTCAGTTCAGTACAATGGTCTGAAGCTATGATTTCAGTTTCCGGTGAGCCGTCCCTTACACGCTGTATATATACCAATAAAGGGTGTAAGGGACGGCTCACCAAAAACTGAAACCACCGAGAAAATTTTCGTTTTCCCGGGAAATTTTCCACTGGATTTCAGTTCAGTACAATGGTCTGAAGCTATGGTTTCAGTTTTCGGTGAGCCGTCTCTTACACCCTGTATATAGGCTGATATGATAAACACCCCCTCCTCCTTCCGCAGCCGGGTAAAAACGATGAATCTTCTCCGAAACATTTTGAAAAAATCGCGTCCCTAATATAATTTAAGATACAAAAAACGGGTATTGAAGTTTTGTTATCTTTACATATTGCATAGTAGAGCTATAAAAAACTCGCTTCCTGCCGCGTTTTCCTCAAATTTCATAATGCAATTCGAACAATAAAGGACATGAACAGGGGAAAAGTAAAAACACTTGTGCGGGAAATCCAACTGTCCGCACGATAATTTTGTTGGTCAATGCATTCATTTCTATAATAAACCTGACTTAGTTTTGAAGTATACCTTTCCAGCACTTAAAAATTACTTGAAAAAAGTCGTCGTCTAAAAGACAAAAATGCTTGGCCTAAACCCTAAATTCTTTACCAAGAATGGGCCTGTTAACGATTTTTCATTGAAAAAAAAAAAAAGAACAAGTGTCAGTAACAAAACAACGTTGAAATTCTGTATTAAAATTTAGGCTAGCCGAAATGGACTTTATTTTAATAACAAAACGATCATTTTCTTTTGCTGTTACCAACGCCTATGCACAGCATTCATAATCTTAGAAGTGACGGTTTTTATTCTGTATCAATGAAAAAACACATGAAACAGTTAACTCTTTTTTTGTTGTTGTAAATAAACTAAAAATGTACCTACAGAATGCGCTGCTGGCGCGTCGCGCGTAGCGCTACGCTCGTAGCCGATCCGAGCATGTTTTCGTTTGTAGCGAAAGCCTACGAACAGAGAACCAGGAGGCCTAGCCAAGATGCCATATGGTAACTAACGTTTCTATTCGATTCGCTTTTAAACCAATCGCATCACTGGTAGATCACGTGACTTTTCGTATCACGTCATCTACGCGTGACGCGATTGGTTTAAAGACGGAACGAATAGACAAGCTAGTTGGCGTAGTGCATCTCGGCTAGGGCCTCAGAGCGCCTCTATTCTGGGCGGTAAAGTCCAAATCGTATTTGACCTGTTACGGTATCGTCTTTAACTCAGCCGCCATTACTGTCAAGTAAATAAGAGCTATCTAAACGTTGACAATACGATAACAGGTCAAATATATTTGGTTTATACCGTGTTGACAGAGGCCCAGCCGAGCGGGTCGTTGGCACTTTGTGTTAAAAGGATTGTGAACGTAAAAATCTATCGATTTTATAGGTGCGTATCCATTTGAGGCAGCCTCGGGTAGAGCGGCTGCCTCGCCCCGAGGCTGCGCAAGTGGAGACGCTGCCTCAACCTGAGGCCCGCCGCGACACGAGGCAAATTCGTCGCCGCGAGCTGAGCCATGGTTTGTCGGTTTTTTTGCCGTGCTCAAAGGAGCCTCAGTCTGAGCCGTGCGTTAGTGGAGACGGGACGCGTCGCCTCAGGTCGCAATGGATAACGAAACTTCAAGCGCGCTGGCCTAGTTGGTAGTGACCCTGCCTACGAAGCGAGCGGTCCTGGGTTCAAATCCCGGTAAGGGCAGATATTTGTGTGATGAGCGTGAATATTTGTTCCTGTGTCATGGATGTTTTCTATGTAGGGTGACGGCACCAATAATGGACACTTTTAGGTGACAGGTACCAGTAATGGACACTTCACTCTTAATTAAAATATCGTACGGTCCTAAATTGATTGTTGTAAAATAAATGAATAACCCTTATCTTCTGTAAAATAAGAATCAAGTGTCCATCATTGGTTCTTTTCCATTACTGGTTCCGTCACCCTATTTAAGTATTTATTTCTCTATAAAGTATTTATATCGTTGTCTAGTACCCATAGTACAAGCCTAGAGCTTAGTTTGGGACTAGGTCAATTGGTGTGAGATTGTCCCCTGATATTTATTTATTTATTTATATTTCATATAGGTACATTCCCATTCAGCCCGTTGCAATAGCCCGATATTACAAAAGCCAATTCCAAAAATAAATAAACTAAAAATAAACAATCGAACGAGTAAAGTTTAATCAAAGTCCAGCGAGACACAAGCAATATGGTGCAATCATAACAACAAATAGCAATCTTTAAAAACCTGATTGTTATTTCCAACCAACTTTAAATTATTATATACTAGCGACCCGCCCGCGGCTTCGCCCGCGTGGAATGTATTATACATATAAACCTTCCTTAAGAATCACTCTATCTATTAAAAAAAACCGCATCAAAATCCGTTGCGTAGTTTTAAAGATTTAAGCATACATAGGGACAGACAGCGCAAGCGACTTTGTTTTATACTATGTAGTGATCTTAAATGATCGTTCAAAATGAATAATGGCGTAAGAAACCTATAGATGATTTTTAAATACCTATTCAAGGATACCCCTATTGTAATAATTCGTCGACTTACTTTATTTCTTATTTACAATATCGACGGTTAACCACCAATACCTCCTAACTGACATTTTTGGTCAAACAACTTTTTTTCGCAATTCATGATAAATACCCTCTAACGCACACATTAAAAAGATCTCCTATTTCAAATAAAGCATATTTCTAGTGTTTTTGTTATCCTGGCAATACCTGCTAAATGACAACGCGCGATTTTTGCCCAAAATACAAAGTTTTTTGTGTCTACTGTAAAGTTTCAACATATTGGTGGTTAACCAATATGGGATAAACATATTGGGATTGGTGGTTAACCGTCTATATGGCGTTTAGTTGCCGCAAAATCCTTTTTTGAATACGGGTAGACACAAAAATATTCCAAGATATAAACCAACAAAGATTTGTTCCTGTCTCTTTCTAACAAAACAGAATTTAATATTGTCTAATCGCTGTCTAATACGCAGTTTATAATGGTTGCATCATCCATATTACCAGGCCGATTTTAATGTCACTTTTGGCGGTATCTCACATTGAACAAACGGAGATTCAATCCTCCCCCAGTAATATGGTCGCAATAAATATTAATTCCTCACCCTTTTTGACATTACCCCACGTTACGTTTACAAAGCGAAAACTATTCTACGAAATGTATCCATAGCACGAACTTTTATAACTGACCTGAATTCTCATTACTTTTTTTATGGCATAGAGAAGACAAACGAGCACACAGGCCACCTGATGGTAAGTGGAAACTGTGACCCATAGACATTCGCATTCACAAGACTGCAATGCAATCCTGAGACTGCAAATGCGTTGCCAACCCTGAGGACTAAGATGGAATGCCTCTATGCTAGTCATTTCACTGGCTGTCTTATCCCCAAACCAACACAACAATGCGAACACTGCTGTTTGGCGGTAGGTTAATGGATAAGATGGTGGTAGCAATCCGGACGGACCCTGCACAAGGTCCTACCGTCACTTACATACAATCGTATCTTTACCACTCGATGACAATACGGAAGCCAACATCAAAGTCAACTTGATAACTAACTAACTTGATAGTGCTGGGCCCTAGACAAGATGCATTACGCCAACTCGCTTTTCTATTCGTTTCGTTTTTAAACCAATCGCTTCACTTGTAGATGTAGAATACGAAAAGTCACGTGATCTAGCAGTGACGCGATTGGTTTAAAAACGAAACGAATAGAAAAGCGAGTTGGCGTAATGCATCTTGTCTGGGGCCCCAGCACTGTACGGTCACGGGGGAGTTAATCAAATCGCCGCACGGCACGGGGGCGCTGTTCAAATCACCGCCATTGTTTCGGCGGTGCAACAATGACGTTACAATAGAGTAATTTCGTGCAGGTTTCTCTAAAATACACACACATGCATACCGTCACGCATTCATTCCCAGAGTGGCGTAGGCAGAGCTGCAGAATTAGTTAATTCTGTGACCACATTGCACGGATAGGCTAGGGTGATTACTATGTGTGTATTAGAGGCCCATCGCCTAGCAATACTAGGGTCGGATTTTTATTCCCATAGAAAAAATGAAAACAAAGGTGTTACCGTTAGTGAAAAAAAATTGCGGAGTTTCTTTAATACAACTATATATTGTAATCAAGATTGAAGAATTTAATTTGTTGATGGCAAATTTTATTTTGATACAAACTCTTTATTTATTGTATTATTTTAAAACGAGCAAACTGTTTTTGTATGCATAGTTTATTTATTGCACTGGTATCATTGACTAGATACACCTGTGTCAACAAGTTGAGGGCCGCTTGATTGATGTGAAACTGTGAGACGTCACTTCATTTCACAATTCGAGCTCACGTGTCGTTATCGCTTTTCAGTGACTCATTTGTGCGATTTTAAATTCAATTATTTCTCGAATTTATTTTTATATTACAGTTCGAGCGAAATGATAACTTAATATTATATTTCTTGCTGGTCCAAACTTTTCATTTTTTCTGTGGGAATAAAAATCCGACCTTACAAGTCTTTATTCCCTTAGTCGCCTCTTACGACTTCCACGGGAAGACATGGAGTAGCACTGTTCCAAGCCGGCAACCGAACTGTTTGGTTTGGTGCTCTAAAATAGACGATTGGTAAGTAGAGCATATAAAAAATATAATTAGTACGGCTTGCAACGATGAATACGATATTTACTCGATAGAAGATAAAAAGTTCGTGCCTCGGTAGTTATAGTATTGTTTTATATCCCGTCCGCCATTACTGTCATTTAAACAAGAGCTGTCAAAACGTTGACTAAGCCAACATGGTCACCGCCCAGAATCTCGACCCTGCTCTAAACGTGATTCACCCACGCCTATATATTTCGATATACAGTGCGGTTAAATGTTACATTTAAACCCCCGGAGGGAAATGCATATTCCATTAATTAGCTGTATTCAATCATTTCGCATCGCACACCCGTGGCCTTTTGAATAGCACGCCCGTGCAGACGCAGCTATGCATCAATCCGGGTGACACGAGTACAATTTGTTAGAGAAACTGCAAAACCGCGTAAGTAACATTTTAAATAAGGAGCAAAATGCACCATTTTTATAAGACGGTAAGGTTTATTTTGCTCTATCATAAATTTGTTACTTACGCCATTTTGCAGTTGCATTTTGAGTGTGTAAAGCTTGAACACAGTAAAATGTGGGCACAAGTAAATGATTATATATTTTTATTTATACAATATGGAAACTTCTTAGTATTATAAATAAAAACTATTTGATATCATGAATAAAAACTTTTATGACAGCGTTCCACTTTGATCATTTGTTTTCACGATGGCGAGTTATGAACACAAGAAACGTGAAATTATTTTGCGCAAACATACTGAAAATCCCCATTTAAGTTATAGGGCATTAGCAAAACTTTTAAAATTACCGCAATCTTCCGTATGTTTAGTTTTAAAAAGGTTCCGAGAACGATTGACAGTAGATCGCAAGCCGGGAAGTGCAGGTAAGCAAGGCGCAAAGGATAAAAAAAAAGAAGCCCATGTCTTGCGGCTTTTTACAGCGAATCCGAAGTTATCGTCCCGTGATGTCGCAAAAAAGGTCAAAATGTCGCAGTCATATGTACAGAAAACTAAGTCTAGAGCTGGATTAAAGTCGTTCAAAGCACAAGCTGCACCCAATCGCGACGCTAAGCAAAATCTGTCTGCAAAACAGAGATCACGAAAGTTGTACGACAATTACTTGACAAAATTTGGATGCGTTGTATTGGATGATGAAACATACATCAAAGCAGACTTCCAGCAGATACCGGGGCAAGAATTTTATACTTCTAAGAATCGTAAGGATGCCCCAGAAGATTGCAAGATAAAAAAGAGATCGAAGTCCAAAAAAATATCTTTTATGGCAAGCTATTTGTAGTTGTGGTAAAAGAAGTCGTTCATTCGTAACAACAGGCACAGTAAACGGTGAAATCTACAAAAAAGAATGTTTGCAAAAGCGTCTACTGCCCTTTTTACGCAAACATAGCTCACAGCCATTATTTTGGCCAGACCTTGCGAGCTGTCACTACTCTAAAGCAGTAGTTGAGTGGTATAAACATAACGATGTCGCAGTGGTACCTAAAGAGTACAATCCTCCAAATTGTCCTGAACTGAGGCCGATTGAAGAATATTGGGCAATTATGAAAGGGATTCTAAAAAAAGGAGGCGGAGAAGTTAAATCGGCAGCTGAATTGCAAAACAAATGGAAATGGGCTTGCAAAAGATATCCTGACAGTGCTGTGCAAGACTTAATGAGCCGGATTCGACGCAAAGCACGCAGTATGGCATATAGAAAGCAAATTAAATAATTGTATATATTTGTAAAAATGGTTATTAGTCTAGTAAATAAATGCAATAAAAAATTCCTTGAAATATGTTCCATAACATTTTTATTTTTGTTACTTTATGTGCCCATGTTTTACTGTGTTCAAGCTTTACGTTGCATCACTTGCATCACACATACCTAGTGCTTGACACACAAAGTGTATTGCCAATCTAAACTTCAATGTAAACTGATTTTCGAATCAAGGTAGCCACCAGCTTCCCAACTAGGGGTTTGCCTCATAGAACTTATTTATTGGAATACAGTTTCCAAGTACGGGAAACAAATTCTTTGCTTAATACGTGAAAGAAAACTGTTTCCGCTTATGATAAAAAACTTGTTCGTAGAAATTTTAAAAAGTACATGTTATTGATGCAATCAACAATTACCTTTATACCTACATTTTGATTATATTGAAGCACAAAAACCTTTCAAGAAGACATATGACGTGTGACATTACCTGGGTCAATCAACTTCTTTACCCTAACTTTCATTCTACCGGATTTCAACAAACATGTTGATTTTTAAATATAATATCACTGCTTATTTTCGTTTTTCATGATGTAGTCAATTTACTAGTTAATCAATCTATCTTTGTCAAGTACCTACCCACATCTTAAATTTTAAAATGTGTGAAAATTGGGTATTTACGTGTCTTCTGAGTCACTGTCCGCAAGGGACTGCGGGAGTTAATGATATTACGAGTACTACAATTTAAAAATAATTTCACTTACAATAGTCCCCGGGTTTCATTTTATTTATTAAAACCTGAACGGTGGGCAACAGACAGAAATGTGTGGGTGAATAAGTTGATTGACCCACCTAGTACCACTTTTTCTTTGACTGCTGAGACAAATTGATTTTTTTCAAACATGCTCGCAAATAACGGTTTTCTGAATGAAACACAAGGACAGAAAGTGCCTCATTTTACCTGTAGGAGTAAAAAAACATATGAAAACACTTTCCGTCCATGTCCATATTGTTTTTTAAAAGTACCCTCTATTGCGTTTAAAATAGAAAGGACCATGGAAAAAATCCTGTACACCCAACTTGTGAGTGGCGGCAGGTGGTGCGGCCGCGGCTCGTCGTGCGTAGAACTATCTTAACTAATACTCGTAGTTTTCAAACAAACACTTGCCTTGTGCTTGCTTTGTCTCGAAAGCAAAAAAAAATCTTTTGTTCACTATTTCCTGAGAACATAAATAACTTACTGCTAATTGCTAAAGAGCTTAAACGCCACATGATATTTTCTAAGTCACAGCTAGTGCTACGTAAAGCCTTTACAAAAAAAAACGTCGTTCCGACAACTGGTCCGAAGCGTAGCAAACACAGATAATATTCAATATTTATTCAAACCCAAGATAGGTTATTTATAAATTGTACTGTGATGACAGCTGTCAGCATTGATTTCTTAACGGCCGGGCACTATAGGTACATTATAATAATAAATAAATTCACAAATAAAGTCACAGGCTATTTTATGAAGGTCATCTGTCTGATTTTTTAAGTATCAAAAAGGTAAAGAATTGACTATTAATGCTTAGAAAATAACCTCTCTCATGTCTTATTTGATCTTGACGTAAAATCAAATATATACACAGAACCGAAGACATTTAAAGAGATACGAAAAATTGTAGCTTAAAAGTATTTCATACTGATTAGGCTACTTGAGAAAAATCTTATATTACATATTATTGTTGGTTATTTTATTAGTTACTTACTATCTACTAGTTATTGTTTTTTAGATTAAATAATCATTCCAGCAGGTCCAATATTGCTTTTAATATTGGAACTAGACCATTATTGCAATATCTTGTGCTGGGTCTGCCAACTCTTCTATTGCCACTTGGACACGTCCAGTGTAGCGTTTATATATTTACATGAATGAACATTCATTATTTAGGGTATTCAGGGGAATTTCGTTTTGTTTAAGATTAATAACTCGTTAGTGGGCAACCCTAGGCTGCCCAGACTAAATTAAATCCCTGTCGCCGTTGCACGTCCGTGTACAAACATGTTGCGCTTTGGCACGAGCACACACGGGAAACAATCAATAGCGTAAGCCCCTTGTCGATGTCACAATAGGGTTTAAAGAGGAAAATGTATCAGTGGCATGAGATTTTTCAAGAGCTGATGCAACCCTATCTGCGTTCACAAAAAGCAATTTTATGCTTTCAAACGGGATTATTTTCCCGTACCTACATACCTTCACGCCTGTAATCCCAGAGTGGGGTAGGCAGAGCTACAGAAATGCAACTTAAAAAGTTGTTGTTAACTCAGTTACCACAATTTGCACAGATAGGTTAAGATTACCAGCATATTATCATTTATCACGCATTCATTCCGTGTGGGGTAGGCAGTGCTTCAGATTTTTTAACAACTCTAAAAACTTGTTGATAATTATTTAACCACATACCTATTGCACAAACAGGCTCAGATGTTTACCAGCATATTAGTGACAGGTTGCAAGCCCATCGTCTAACAGTACTACAAGCCTATATTCCCTTAGTCGCCTCTTGCGACATCCACGGGAAGACATGGAGTGGAACTATTCTAACCCGGCAACCACACGGGAAAAATTGTGTCAGCTGTGGCCAATTTTGCAGACTACTGAAAGTCGCGCCACTGACGCCAACGTCGGCCACAGACACAAGTTGAACATTAAAAGACTGATTAAATACTTGGTATTTGTTTGCTTGTGGGAGGACCTTGTGCAGGGTCCGTCCGGGTTGGTACCACCATGTTATCCATTAACCTACCGCCGAGCAGCAGTGTTTGCATTGTTGTGTTCCGGTTTGGGGATAAGACAGCTGGTGAAATGACTAGCATAGAGGCATTCCATTTTAGTCCTCAGGGTTGGCAGTGCATTTGCAGTCTTGTGAATGCGAATGTCTATGGGTCACAGTTTCCACTTACCATCAAGTGGCCTGTGTGCTCGATTGCCTTCCTATGCCATAAAATAAATAAAATAAATAAATACCATTTACACTCCTTATCCTCATTTGTGTTTATTAAATACCTAATATTTGTTGTTCTAGCGGCAATATAAATAAATAAACTGAAAACTTCTTGTGTCTAGCTATTACGGTTCATAAGATATAGCCCGCTGACAGACAGACCCCCCCTACTGCAACAAAGCATGAGACCCAACACGTGTCGCTATTTATTTGTAATCCGTCTAAACTAAACAAACGTGTTCCAGCAAACCACCCAGAGGATAATCCCTTAACCTTGGAGATATTTATCCTTTGCGCTTGGACATTGTGTAAAATTTCCACGTACAATGTGTGAAAGGAATCCTGCGAAGATTGTCTGGTAAAATTGAATGCACTCTTTACTAAGCGCCTAACCTAACCTACCGCTCCCTCTTGAAATACGACAAGCGTCCAGCAATTGACAACAATTCATTTTGTGCTAAGGTAGTAAAATAAAATACCGTTTCTAGATTTTACACTGCTGATTACAGTAAAAATATATTTGGATTTTTTTATGCAGTAGTTTTTTTTATATTTAGGAAAAACAGTAAAAAAAGTTGGATTGTGAATGTTAGGAATACACTTATAGTGCCCTTAGTCCATTTATTACCAAAGGAATTCAAAAAAATATACAACTGTCATGTTCATTGTTTATCTGTCTGACGGATTACTTGATTCTGACGACACGCTTTCAATTCTACGCAAAATAGTTTATTTATTTTAATGGCGTCTACAAATTACGTAATTAATTAAATTACGCAAAATAGCAAATTTGTGAACGAACGGCAGCGAATGATTGACAAGTGAGTGACATGACATGACAGTCAATTCTGTTTCTGTTTAAAGTTACTTTTTTTAATTTTATATCAGGCTAAGATCACGACATCAGTATTCCTAACTTTGTATATACGGTCTTTTTAATGACTATTTCTTTAATAAATTATTAACGACGAATTTAAGTTAAATAAAGAAAAACCAAGAAATACGGGTAGTCTAATTTTTAATTTTTAAACGCGAAAAAACAATAATGCTTTTTTTTTTTGAAATGTTGTCAATTTCGTGTTTAAGCGTGAGCTTCGCCAACATCTACACAAGCACGAACTTGATTAAGGTGTCATAATCTTCATCACATATTGTTTTCGTATGTATTTGAGTAGGTATTATATGTATGTTTTATATGAACATATTATTAATTATGTATTTTATACATTTTAGTATCAAGTAGGTATTAAATTCATTTTCAACAGTGTTTGCACATGTATTCTGTTAACCATGAGGTTGACTGGTAGAGAATGCCTTTAGACATTAAGTACGCCATTTGTACTTTTTACATATGTATTGTGCAATAAAGTTAAAAACAAAAAAAAAACCTAGCCTAGAGTAGCATAAAGGACATTGCATAACTTTGTATGAATATTATTGTCACAATTTTATTCAGCGGTCACGGGTGATTTTCTTATAACGATTTAAAATACCTCTAAATACACATAAAAGTATAGAATGTGTTAAATAATATCAAAGCGGAAATATAAAAGTTTTTAGTATCTTAGCCTACTTGTGCAAAATGTGGCTACAGAATTATCAAGAAGTTTTAAGACTTGTTGGTAGTTCTTTAGCTCTGCCTACCCCACTCTGGGAATGAAGGCGTGACTTTATGTATGTATGTAAGTATTAAGTTTTTGGTACTGACGCTACGCCCAGGTATAAATTATCAAATATCTCGGCTCCGATGCACTTAAGTCACACATTAAATAACAAAATATATCATTCTCATTACACTGTAATTCCAATAGGGAACATTCAAATGAAACAATGGATATTTGCAGGTACAAAATGTAGCGCTTTTGTAGTCCGTACATGGGTGAATCAACTTTTAAGGTACTCCTTTTCTTTTGCGGTTTTAAAACTTTCCCGGTGACTTATGGTTAATAATGATCTATGAATATTAAAATCAGACCACCAAATTTTCAGACCTTACACGTTAAACACCTCAAATATTTTTTAATCCGCGAAAAAACCTGGTAACTCAGGGGAAAATGCACATTTTCCATACAAAACCTAGGGACAACATTGTCCCCTGCGTTACCAACTATATTATTATTTAAAACTGTACTATTTTAAATCAAATAACTTCAAATGTGAGCCTATTTGTCTGATTTAATAAGCGTGTAAGCCACGTCATTAACAAAAATATAGTTTTTCTAAAAACATATAATTGGTAAAACATGTCGAAAAATGGGGAGTACCTTAAAAGTTGATTCACCCACATAAGATAATCTGATATTTCGAATTTGCCGGAATTCAGAACGAGCGGATTTCCACCCCGATTTTTGCATATCACATAATTATCGTTAATGGAAGCTTATCGGCTTTTGCATTTGGGGATACGAGGAACATCAGTGAACTCACATAATCATTCACTGACCTTTCCCCTTCGCATAAAGCTGACCAAAGTATTTCCGTGGATTGGATAATTGGGAGGGGGGTGGTTTACACTCCCCCCTGTTCTCCCTGTTGCATCGGTGGATGCGGTCACGCCATGACTGGTCCTCAATCATGAATTGGAATTTATTTGTTATGCACATGGATATTTCGCCGGAATACAAAATGGATATTGGACAACCCAGTCTCTGTTAATGAGCATTTCTAAAAAAGTTTGTACATTTCATTTACGACTTCGATTTGCAAAAAAAATTGCAGGTTGGTAGGGTGAATGAAGCTGAGCCTAAATAACATAGTCTCCCAAAATGTCCTCATACATTTGTATAAAACTTTCCTTTTTTGTTACTAACTTTCTTAGGTTCATGGTAACAAAAAAGGAAAGTTTCATACAAATGTATGATGACATTTTGGGAGACTATGTTATTTAGGCTCAGCTTCATTGACTCTACCAACCTGCAATTTTTTTTGCAAATTGAAGTCGTGAATGAAATGTACAAACTTTTTTAGAAATGCTCTAATAACAGTATAGGAACCGTTGTGTTTTCATCTTTATTTAAATTTTCAAATTGTACAGTCGACTACAAAGAGAGTTAGTTATTGAACCATTAATTCTTGCATTCTTGCATAAAATGAGGTTTTCATTTTGTATTTGCTGCATATGTTACATTATATTTGTATACGGGTTAAACATAGTGGTTGTGAAACCTATGATTAGAATAATAATTTCATTTGATTTTGAGGGCTTCTCTTTGGAAATCCAGTAATTTAGGAATTTGATTTGCACATGTTTTAACAATGGATGTTGATCGCGAGCATCGTCGTTAATTAAAGGCATCTTTTTGTTTGTACAAAGTAAATTTCAATTTAATATCAATATTGATTCATAAAAAGTCGCCAAAGAGTGAAAGCCCAACAACTCAAGACAGAAGCGCAGCAGCCCAGTCGATGACGGGATATGTTGGATTCCGTTTAAGCTCTCATTAGAAAATTAAAATTCTAAAAGACCCATTTCCTGAGATACCTAAATCCCAGAAGATCCGTATCCTACAGAATCCAAATTCGAGTAGACACGTTGCCAGTAAAAATAAAATCATTTAAGATCCATTCCCATAATATCTGAATCCTATAAAACCCTGATTCCATAATATTGAAATCTTATATTGTTAGCGCCGTTATTGATGAAAGCCAGGTATAAAGCATATTGTCTGCTGCTTGGCGGTAGGTTAATGGATAAGATGGTGGTACCAACACGGACGGACCCTGCACAAGGTCCTCCTACAAGTAAATGTGGTGGATAAACTTGGATAAAGCGTCTGTCACTTTCTGACTAGTATCTAAGTGCGACAGTGGCGGATGCTGTATCCACCGCGAAAAAGGCGACCATAAAACGGGTCCTGTATACATAAAAAGTGCTTTGGTTATTGAATTTGAGTTACCGCTTATTGACTTGGAAGGGCAGTGTAAAGTCGCCATCTATAGCACTTGGGATATTGTCTATGGTTTGATGAATTTACTAGTGATGGGAAAAGTAGACAGATTATAAATTGGTTAAAATGTATCTTTAATCAGAATCACTAAAATCGATTGAGGAAGGCCTTACATCAATATGTATTATGAAAGGTTCTGTTTTACAATAAGTAGCGTTGTCAATAATGCTGTCTAAGTACCAATCTCACCAAACGATGTGTTTAATCTGCTTCCTGGCCAATGCATATTAAAGCAACAGATCCAGAGGGGATAAGCGTGGAGATGCTTCTGAACTTTAGACCATAAGGTGCCCATTTGCCACAAAATAATACTTATTATATTATTACCCCACTCTGGGAATGAAGGCGTGAGTTTATGTATGTTTGTATATTATTTAAGTGTCGCAATATTATCTACATATTAAAAGAAGCTTGCTAAAGGTGTCGTTATCATCCGAAACTAAATTAGAACTCATTTTACACTACATCGCTTTTGAACCTCAAACTAAATTTAAACGCACAAAATTGCTTCTTGTTTAGTAAGGTTTCATGAAGAAATTACATTCAGTCAGTCTGTTATCGTTTTGCTTTAAAACTAATATTGCTAAAACCATCAGTCAAATAGTAAGCGTAGTTTTTTTTTCATTAAACAAATGACAAACAATTTGGGCAGGATAAAAAGATATAACGTGTAATGTGAGAAGCATAATAAAAAAAGTTGTGAATTTGTAAAGTTATTAAATAAATACATACATACATTAAATCACGCCTGTTTCCCAGAGGGGTAGGCAGGGACCACTTCTTTCCACTTTGTTAATTGGAATTAAGCCTTTTATAAATGGAATACTCAACATGTTCGAAATTTCAAATAAATTTGAGTACAGCGGTATTTCGTTGTTATAATGACATCATTACACGTATGCTATTTGGTTGTAATCTGCGATATACACTCACCCGCAAAAAACTCGCCTACTCGTCTTTTGTTTATCCAAGTGTTTACAAATATATCTTCCTATACCAGAGCGTCGGATCAATTCAGAACTCAAAGCGTTAATTAAAATCGCCGGATATGAGCTTAGAAAAAGTCATCGAATTGGGATTGTTCATTTTTACAATTAGGTACTCTAATTCCATAACCATTTCGAGGAATAGGGTTTTAAAGCCGTACTGTACTGCATCATAATTTTTTTTAATTTATTTATGTTTTTCGGAAGCGAGCCAGACATACACGATTCCAGGAAATGAGTGCTTTAGCGAGCGCTATTGTCCCTTCGCCGGTCGGGCTTAATTGTTTTTATTGCTATGTTGCGCGTTGCAGCCGTTTGCATGTCCCCGCCACCCACTATGCACCCCGTGAACAGAGACACACGGCAGTGTGCCAGCCAAGTAATGGCAAATAGGCGACCGGCCGTGGTTTATGTTACACGAACCATTTCGAGACACTTTTGACTCCGTGATAACTGATAACTCTAAACGTAAACCCTTGAAATTCAGCTTATTTATTACACCGTAGGTTACAGTTACATACCTACACGCCTTCATTCCCAGAATGGGGTAGGCAGAGCTATATAACTACCAACAACTAAAAATTTGTTTATAATTCTGTAACCGCACTTTGCACAATTAGGCTACGATGTTTACCAGTGTATTAGTGACAGGTTGCAAGCCCATCGCCTAACAGTATTACCAGCCTATATTCCCTTAGTCGCCTCTTACGACATCCACGGGAAGGCATGGAGTGGCACTATTCTAACCCGGCAACCACTCGGGAAAACAGTTACAGGTTACAGTTATTGATGACTTTTTATCATTGACTGACTCAATCATCAAAAATCTAACCTATTTCAAGATGCCTTAGAAACTTGAAATTCGGCGGCCAGCTGGATCATTGTGTGTTTACAAAGGAAAACAATCTGAAAACATGCATTTTTACATTTTAAAAATTAAAGTTACAATTTTTCTAACTGTATTAATTTTCCCGTGCAGTGGGTTATTTGCGCGCCTGCTACATTTCTTGTATAAAGAGTGGTCATGCACAACTCCCTTAACTCGATTAAAATGAATATGGTATCTTAATTTGACATAATGATATCCCATCAAAAACATGCATGTGAAAAAAAAACGTAAACGGTTTCGCCAATAAATAGAGTGAGATTGATTTGTTTTGTTATTTGCTACTTAGTAGCGCGACTTGGCAACTTTGATCTTTAAAAGATAAAAATTGGCAAGTCGCACTACTAAGTAGCGAATAACATAAAAATCCTTTTAACATTTGAACGCTAAGCATGAAAGGAATTGTGATCTAAGAAGCTTTGAAAGAACTTACCTTCCAGTTCAGTTACGGCACTTGTTATATTAGCGACATCGTTTACGAACTTGGCGTTTTTTTCACATTTATGTTTTTGATGGGGTATTAATTACTGGACCCAGCCCTTTGACTGAACTGTTGACTTTGGGGTCCTAGTGAAAATGAGAATAAATCGACTTGACTAGTAATAAAAAAGGGTGTATACAGCCTTGGCCAAAGACGTTGAGCACTTTAAACGGTGCATTTACATCTTTTATTATAGAAAGTTGTAGGTACATATATCGGAAAAAAATGTTATATTTATAGATGTTAAGGTGTTTTTTTACAATTTATCATTTTATTGTAAACCCCGTCTTTTTATAGTTTCAGTTTTCACACGCAAATAGCTACTTCGAAACGATATCTACTTATGATTTGCACATGTTCAAACACTTTTTTACATTTTACGTCCTCGTGTATTTTTAAATTGAAACATACTATACTTATAATATAAGTTACAAAGGAAAACGTGAGCTCAACATCTTTGGCCAAGGCTTACGTCAACCATTTTCACTTGATCTTCAGGAGACTTGTGGGAGGACCTTATGCAGGGTCCGTCCGGGTTGGTACCACCATCTTATCCATTAACCTACCGCCAAGCAGCAGTGTTCGCATTGTTGTGTTCCGGTTTTGGGATAAGACAGCCGGTGAAATGACTAGCATAGAGGCATTCCGACGTCTCGTACTGTTTCGCAGGAATTCTCCTTTGGTGCGTGCCTTGCACCTATTTGACGGGCTTCTCGCATCTGCCCCTGAGCGGGATGTATTTGCTAGCGGATGGGCTGCACTGCGAGATGAATGTTTGAGGTACTGCGAGAGTATTGATGTGCGTGTGTCTTCAATTCTCTAATATGAAATTTCTATTATATTTTATTTAATATAATTATCGGTTTTTGTAAGTAACTGTTATACTGTGCAATTAGTTTTTAATAATAAATAATAAAATAAATAAATAAATTCCATCTTAGTCCTCAGGGTTGGCAGTGCATTTGCATTCTTGTGTATGCGAATGTCTATGGGTCACAATTTCCACTGAACATCAGGTGACCTGTGTGGTCGTTTGCAATTCTATGCCATAAAAAAAACCTTTTCACTATCACCCCAGGCAACTATCTCTAAATAACCCCTGCCGCATAGCCTCCTTTTTGGTTCTGGCAGAGAGCCAGCGCTGCAGTTTTTGCAGCATTATGCTGAGTCAGCGTCTTCGCCCACCGGCACATGGCTCTTATTGGGTGACCGATTTGAAGTAAACTGCTATATCTTTTCTCGTCTTTGTGTTTCATGTAATTTTTAATATATATATTTTTTTTAACTTTATAATTAAAAATACTGGAAAGGTGCATGACTCGATGTATGAATGTGGAAGAAGCGAAAGAAATTTATCAAGATCGTAGCAAGTGGAAAGAAGTGGTCTCTGCCTACCCCTCTGGGAAACAGGCGTGCATACTTTATAATTATTTTAGGAGCCATGAGCGTATTATGAATAGTTTTTATCTATCTATCTTGTTGTAAAGTATTAACGCGTGTATCTATGTGTCTGTCTTTACGAGCGTAACGGATGTAGCTATTTAGACTTTTAAGAAAGCTAGTTTCATCGGGATGGTTTTATCGGCTTATCAAGACTCAACAAATAAGTTTCCAATTACCATCAGGTGGCCTGTGTGCTCGTTTGCCTTCCCAAGCTATAAAAAAAAAAAACCCAACACGGTGGGTCTACTTAAATATAGCGGAGGTTTTGTCGCCACCTTCTGACTCCATCATCAGATCACCTCCATGTCATAATAGTATTACATTGTCAACCAATTTACACAATGTATGCAAATTTTCAACTTTATCGGAATCCCACTTCCCGGTTCAAAAACCCGTACATAAATACGTACAAAAAAACATTGCAAGTTAAATAAAAGCTTGAAAAAAAATATATAAACTTTTAGGAGCGCAGTAAGAAAGTATTTCCAAAATCTAGGAAATCTATCTAAGAAATAGGGGGAGTAGTAGACAACTAATTTTCTACCCATACTATGTCAACGTCATCTATCTGAAATGCAAATTTAATCACGGTATAGCCTTGCCGGAAATTTGCGGTGTATCCAGCAGGCGGATGCATGTGCATTAAAATTGCTTCATCGATACTGCAGCGACTGTACGTTAGACTGGTGATGGGCAATTTCTGCAACATTGCAAAACTTATGTTAACTGGGAAAATTACAGCTTCTGAATGAATCTTTGATAGAAATTATTCAGACACAAGTTAATTGCGTTTGAATTGCATGAAAGTTTCCGTTGCATGTCAATACAACAGTAATTTTCAGAAATTAAAACTTTCAGAATATTGCATAAGTTTAAATAAATAAATAAATATCAGGGGACAATCTCACAGAAATTGATCTAGCCCCCTAACTCTAGGCTTGTACTATACTACTTGTACTCGTACGATTAACTTACTTATATATGTACATAAATACATAGAAAACACCCAAGACTCAGGAACAAATACTCGCGCTCACCACTCAAATATTTGCCCGTACCGGATCGAACCCGGGACCGCTAGCTTCGTAGGCAGGGTGACTACCGACTTATACTTATACTTATACTTTTACAAGTCACCCATCACTAACATAGACTTGATAGGTATCGGAGCGAGATTAAATTCACACAGCACTAAGCCATCTATTCGAAGCGGAATATTTAAATTGACAGGCCATTTTTTTTTAAAGGTGTTCTGTTAAAAAAACATGCTTATTAGAGGTTTGTTTCAAAAGCATTATGTTTTTTACTTGTAGGAGGGCCTTGTGCAGGGTCTGTCTGGGTTGGTACCAACATCTTATCCATTAACCTACCGCCAAGCAGCAGTGTTATAAGATAAGACAGCCGGTGAAATGACTAGCATAGAGGCATGCCATCTTAGTCCTCAGGGTTGGCAGTGCATTTGCAGTCTTGTGAATTCGAATGTCTATGGGTGACAGTTTCCACTTACCATCAGGTGGCCTGTATGTGCTGGTTTACCTTCCTACGCCATAAAAAAAAAGCATACTTTTTTTTAATATGATTTACGGGTTTTTTTTATCAGTGTTTGCTTTGGACAAGCGGTCGGAATGACATCATTTTATTTGTGACCGCGTTTTGTTTATGTAAGTCTAGCACTAGCTGTGACGTAGATCATGGGGTCTTTTAGTACTTACGGTCGGCCAAAAATGTGGTCTACCACCCTACGGTTGATGTTCGTTTTCACGTGGTGATACAAGAAGTTCGTTTTTCCCTTGCAATAATATTATGACCGTGACCAGTTTACATCTCACAGAAACTTTTGTCCACTTTCTTGGTAGACCGTACGCCATTTTGTATCTACTCATACATTATTTTGCTGGATAACAAAACAAGCCGAAGTGAGTTTTGTTGATTACTCCTAACGTTACTATTTAATTTAAGAAGGTATTTTCGTTAACACCTGTATGAATAAATGAGTGGTGGGCGGTTATTTTTGCCTCTGAGTATATTAATTAAGTAGGGATTCGGTAACAATATAGCTGTGTGCAATCAATTACACCACGCTCTGAAACGTTATTGGAATCTCGATATATGTACAGGTGCAATCGAGAAGCTTATATACCATATTAATTAGCTCCTCGGTTATCGTTTGTGGTATATAAAGGAATGTCTCAGTAAATGTGTACTATTTATTATACATGGATGGCAACTACATTAAATATTGAAAATACCCAATTGTACATATAGGACACTTACTTACTTTTATTTTTTAAAGCGGGATTTGAACTGGTCGAATACGACAAAACAAAAAAAACGTCTTTTTTTACGGTCTTAATTTAGGTTAAACGCGTTGCGTGTTGTCGATTTACCCTTTCGACTACAGGTCATAAAACACGACTTTGATGTTTTGTCATATTCGACCAATTCGATTCGCAGTCAAGGTAGACATTTTTTTTAAAATGCTTAATCACAGCTATAATCACATACATAAACTCACGCCTTCATTCCCAGAGTGGAGTTATAATTGTTCTCATAAATAAAAGTAAGTCTCCTATATGTAGAATTGTTGTTCACCCTGTATATAAAAAAAACACGTATTTTTGAGAGAGTTTGAGAGGCTTAGAATAGTGCCACTCCATGTCTTCCCGTGGATGACGTAAGAGGCAACTAAGGGAATAAAGGCTTGTATTACTGTTAGGCGATGGGCTTGCCACCTGTCACTAATACACGGGGAAACATCTAAGCCTACTTGTGCAAAATGTGGTTACAGAATTATCAAGAAGTTTTAAGATTTGTTGGTAATTCTTTAGCTCTGCCTACCCCACTCTGGGAATGAAGGCGTGAGTTTGTGTATGTATGTATGTATGTAAAGTAGACATGTTCCGGTTAACTGTGAAATAAAACATCCGGAAAATGGCCCCCGGGCTTGAAGTCAGGCCATCGCCCTTCTCGTGAAATTTTCCATGACTTATGGCACAACATGCTCACAGTTGCTACGTTACGTTAGATGATTGTGAGGTGATTCAATCGAGTAACAGCCAAAAAAAACCTTAGAAATTTAGACCCGAAATCAAGTTGTAATGAACAACTATACTTGTGGGAGGACCTTGTGCAGGGTCCGTCCGGGTTGGTACCACCATCTTATCCATTAACCTACCGCCAAGCAGCAGTGTTTGCATTGTTGTGTTCCGGTTTGGGGATAAGCCAGCCGGTGAAATGACTAGCATAGAGGCATTCCATCTTAGTCCTCAGGGTTGGCAACACATTTGCAGTCTTGTGAATGCGAATGTCTATGGGTCACAGTTTCCACTTACCATCAGGTGGCCTGTGTGCTCTTTTGCCTTCCGAAGCCATAAAAAAAAAACTAAGTTTAAACGTTTCCAATAGTTTTACTCTCGTTTCTTTCCGTGAAATATTTCCATGAAAAGGAAAACGTACAGACCTAGCTTTTTAATAATATGTACAAAATTCAAAAATCGAAAATTCGGAGTCGTTAAGGGGAGAAAAACGTCGCATTATGTAAGTATATGTTTAGCATTACAATCGTGTGAGCTAGAACGTGGCATAATAGCAACGTCTAGTCACAAGACGACGTGGAAATAAATATCGAACGTCGCTGACACGGGTTCCTGGTAACTCAGCAATTATTCGCCGGTACTAACTAGACTATGTGCACTAGTGATCTCATTAGCACGCCAACCCAACCAATAATAATCACGTCACGACTGGGCTACGAATTTCCGGGAAGGTGCGAGAAATGCATTCGCATAGCAACATGAAATTGGGAATCTGTGAGGTGTAAATTGCTCGGTTCGACAGTTTCAGTAATTATATTAGTCTATTAGCAGGTGCCCAGCGAGTCGTCTTACTATACAGGTTGTCCCAGAAACCAACGTCAACCCGCCTAGGGCTGATAGAGCAGCTCATAAGCTATCGATTTAACCCCCATGTATGTTCAGCAATTGTTATTAGTTTCCGAGATATTGATCATTTAAATCAGAGTTTTTGCCATTTTTCCTTATGTCCGTGGTACGAAAAAACCCTAAATTCATGTATTAATTCGTATTTTTTTTAGTGTTTTCTTGCATGATTAGAATCACTGTGAAATAAGGAAGTTTTTAAAGCTACATGCCAAATTCTTTTTTATTACAAATGTTTGAGTAAACGCACAGAGTTACTTTCTCCATACTAAGAGAACCCCGCGTCTGTTTTTCACCAAGTATGGAAAAACCAACTTTGTGTGTTTTCTCATAAAGTAGTAATGAAAAAAAAATTGGCATGTAGCTTTAAAAACTTCCTTGTTTTACAGTGATTCTAATCATGCAAGAAAACACTGAAAAAAATGTGAATTAATACATGAATTTAGGGATTTTTCGTAGCACGGACATAAGGAAAAATGACAAAAATTCCGATGAAAATGATCAATATCTCGGAAACTAATAACAATTGCTGAACATACATGGGGGTTAAATCGATAGCTTATGAGCTGCTTTATCAGCCCTAGGCGGGTTGACGTCGGTTTCTGGGACACCCTGTATATGTCGAGTTGCACATGTTCTGAAGTCTTTACCTTTTCCAAATTAAGAAAAATAGTTATTATTTACTAATGTATGAAATTTTGTGCAAAAAAGTATGAAATTGGTGGTGGGTTTACTTTTTAAAACCATGTTTGGACTAGGATAACTAACTCCAAACAGCCAAACACTGGTTCAATCAAAATATTTCCATGTTTATTTTACTTTTAAATGTCATAGACTAAAAAGGTAGGCCTCCAACAAGATGGAGTGACGACCTTGTAAGGATCGCGGGAACGCGGTGGATGAAAAATGCACAAGACCGTTCTGAGTGGAGAGCCTTGGGGGAGGCCTATGTCCAGCAGTGGACGTCTTTCGGCTGACATGATGATGATGATGATGATGAAAAAGTAAACCTTTTCAAACAGCGTTTACAACGTATTTAAAAGTGTATCAAATAGTTTGACTTTTTTTACAGAAATTGCGTTCATAAACAAAATAACACGTAATAAATGTTATAATTTAAACTATATCTTCAAATTGAATTTATTACGTTTATATTCATGATTTTATTCAATGCTTTATTTTAGTTCCGTACCTGTTTCGAATGTAAATAAAATTCTGAGTTATATTGACGATATGACGACGACTAAGTTCTTTCTCTTGTAAGGAAATTTCGAGACTGCGTTTATTATTATTAACAATTGTGTTGTATTTAACTCGCATTGGAGAAAAGCACTATACAAGCCGCGGTCAGGAGGGGCGGTTGCTGGACTCGTATATAGCGCGGAGTCGAATGCATCTCGGCAGTAATTTTACTATCTGGGTGGCTCGTATCTAGGTTTCATAAAGATCAGTCGGGCCATGTAAGAGATCCTTGAAAGTGACTGGCTTACAATACAATCAAGTGACTAGTATATCTACATATTGTTGCAACTGGAACTATTGTTTTTAATGACGTTAAACAAACGTACTCTCATTTAATTGCTTTTATATTATATATTATATAAAAAGGGGAAGCCGGAGCCATACCTACTCATAGAGGAAGCTGTTGAATTCACAGGTGTTTTAAAGACAATGAGCAATAAGGGATTTTACGAAATTTATACCCTGTATTTACGTCCTGTCGTCTGAAATAAAACGCAAGTGACGTCCTCGAGAAAACGCCCCTTGTCGCACGAGAGTTTCCAGGTAGCACGCTTCGAATGAATGACGTAAGAGTATCCAACGTTAGTGAATAGCAAGGATATTTTGAAGAGCCGACAGTACTTGGAAATGCTCGCACTAAAGCTGACGGAGTGCGCTCGCTCTCAACATTCGCCAAACATCTAGCTTTTGAGGTAAAGCTTTATTTATTTATTACTTATGAACTACATAATAATATAAATGTTCTTTAATGTTTAATATTTCTCATGTAAGTGAATTTACGGACCAGGACACGAGCTGTGGGTAGGCCTCCCAACAAGATGGAGTGACGACCTTGTAAGGATCGCGGGAACGCGGTGCATGCGAAAAGCACAAGACCGGTCTGAGTGGAGAGCCTTGGGGGAGGCCTATGCCCAGCAGTGGACGTCTTTCGGCTGACATGATGAAGTGAATTTTGTAAATTCTTTATGTGAATAAAGTTCATGGAAATTAACTCGAACAAGTACCAATCAAACTGAGATGGTGAACAGGAGCTGATTTGGCTGTGCGTTTGATCGATCAGTGAATCATTTTCTCCTTTGATATATAGATAGATCTTAGATGAAGCCTCATATGGAATGGCAAGACGTAGGGCGTTAGTGTTGTTAGTATGTTACGAAAGTTAGGCTTTGGTTGTTCTAACCCGCCACCCGCGGGTAGCGGCCCGTCGCTCGCGGCGTCTATATCCCGTGTTCGTGAATGTTTAAGATCGATCATCCGCACCCGCCGCCCGCGGCGTCCTTAATTATTTTGAAGCATTATGGCGGTTGGACGCTCGCTCCGACAACACGTTTTTCAAATTGAAGAAATAGTTTACCCACAAATGGTAACGTTCATATCACAAAACACCCGCTGTCCGTGGCGTTCAGCGTCTACCACCAGCCGATGTCCGCTGCGGGTGGCGGGTCAGACCGACCGCGGCCTTGGTTGTTAGTCATTACGCACGACGCAACGTATCTACCTAATAAGATCAGAAATCCCGTGGAATATTATAAAGGTATTGCGAGCCCGTTTACTGCATCGTAACCGAGATATTTAAATATTCATACGCGGACGTAGTTTTGATACGAAAAAGTTCATGCTTTAATCTTTAATATCTCGGTTTATTACATTTGTTGTCTTTAAAGGTCCTCTAAACCATTATAAGAAAATCATCCGAGGCCGCTCAAAAACCGCCATTTTAGTTCTATAAAATCGATATTATAAGATATCGCAGTCAACCACACCAAGTATTAATGCAACAACTATAGCTAGATATAACAAGACGATCTAATAACTTCCATTCCCAATGTTAGAATTTTAAATAGAGTTGCTACTTCGGGTACTACTTGACATATTTTGTGGCTAACCTTTTTCTTTACCGAAACCAATATAATCCACCTGCAATTTGTTTATTAGGAGTGCATGTCTACTACTCTCCATAATCATTTTGCTATAATAAGGCATTAAGACCAAACTCGCGGAGTACAATTCAACACTATATAACGTATCATGATGAAAACGGAGCGAAAACAATCCACAGCCTTCTTTCATTCGAACTAAACGCTCCATTCTGGCGTAATACGTGGCCGCTAACTACAATTTCCTGGTCGAAGCAATATATACTCTATCGTTAACCACCTTAAATTTAAAATACTTACACTGTTACGATGCAGTTAGCTGCCTTCTTTGATACTACCGCAGCGTTGTAAGTGGCAATGTATGCATTATGTGGCATCCCGACCGGACGCACCGAGTATGAAGACTTAAAGGCCGTATCAATAAACTAACCAGACTCCTGACGTTTAGGTTGACTTGTCTCGATGCGGGCTGAGCCACGATCAATTCATTAATATGACCTCCACGATTTATGACCTATCACATGTCTATTTCTATTTGCTATCGTCAATTTACGTCTAATGGTAAAATAGAAGAGGATTCAAGATTATAATGATTTTGAGTTAATGTGTAGACAATAGTAAAACCTTCAATTCACCGAAAAATCATATAAATTGAACCACAGGTTTTTGAAAAAAAACGATCCTTACCAGGGGGGGGGGGGGTACCTTTTCTCTGCAGCTGACTGTACGTATGCATAAAAAAAACGGATTTTCGTAACAACTACAACCTATTAAAGTCGTGGAAATTGGACATGATTTAGGGGGTGAGAAACGTTACCGCCCGGAGCTAAAATAGTATGGTAACATTTTGACCAGCTACGTGACTTAAGCATCGGTTCATAGCCCTCCTATAAAGCTCTGATTTCAAAATATGTAAGTAATTTAAATGTGTAACCATCATGCATTACAGAAGATACGCGATGAAATGTAGATTCAATTATACCAGCTAGTAAATAATAAATATATTCTAGGAATCGGATGGGGTGAAATGGCGCCGACAGATGCATTCTACTTTGTTAAATATAATTCTTGTAATTATTTACAAAATGTAGATTGTACTCCAGTTAACTAATCAGCTAATTACGCAGCCGTCGGACGCAGGCAGCTTTTCAAAAAGGATTCTACTAAATTAAAAATTTGGACACAGGGTGCTCTCATTCAGCAAGTGATTTGTTACAAATAAATCAATAATGTAAAATAAAATAAATAAATAAATGTTGAAGATGCGAAAGAAATAAGTCAAGATCGTAGCAAGTGGAAAGAAGTGGTCTCTGCCTACCCCTCTGGGAAACAGGCGTGATTGTTGGTTGGTATGTATGTATGTAAAATAAAAAGGGTTAAAATGATCAGAATTAAATACAGCTTATTTAAAACTGCAAATTGTGTCAATATTCTTTTAAACATGTTAATTTGGCCAGTATTGTCCAAAGTAATAATGCCGGAATAGTATTAAATCAAACAAAAAAAATACATACGGTTAGACTGGTGGGGGACTGATAAAGATAAGGCTACGTAGAAGGAAGGACAGGCTGTTAAATAAATAAAATAAATAAAAGGTACTCGATGATTTTTACTAATGTTCATGTCAATGTCAGTATTGATAACTTCAGAAAGTTTAGCAACGTTTTTGGCAGAGCCTCTGCAATATCCGAACCAAGTTTCAACCTTTCATTGTGTTAAATTTTCAATGCAATCCATATGCAAATTGACGTCATCGTCATCAAAACTTCACCCATGACAATTATACTTAATATTTTAAAAAGCACAATTTTACTCGGAATTACGCTTTTAGGGTAGCGTCACTGCCCGTTTGTCTGCCTGTAACCATGCTTTATCTCATGAACCGTAATAGCTAGACAGTTGCAATTTTCACAAATTATGTATTTCCCGTGTGGTTGCCGGGTTAGAATAGTGCCACTCCATGTCTTCCCGTGGATGTCGTAAGAGGCGACTAAGGGAATAAAGGCTTGTAGTACTGTTAGGCGATGGGCTTGCAACCTGTCCCTAATACGCTGGTAAACATCTTTTCTGCCTATATGTGCAAAATGTGGTTCCAGAATTATCAACAAGTTTTTAAAGTTGTACGTAATTCTATAGCTCTGCCTACCCCACTCTGGGATTACAGGCGTGAAGGTATGTATGTATGTATGTATTTCTGTTGCCACTATAACAACAAATACTAAAAACAGAATAAAATAAATATTTAAGTGGGGCTCCCATACAACAAACACGATTTATTTGCCGTTTTGTTGCTGGTAAGTTTCTTATTTTGTAACCCTTTGTGCGCGCGTCCGTCTCGCACTTGGCCGGTTTTTTTATTTGTTATTTGCATTGCACCAAGCGCACTGCAGATTGGAATCATTATTCAATAAATGCAATATCAGGACACTTGTGAGCACTAGGAACACGGCAACGATCTAGATCAAGAGCAGAGGCTTGGACCCGGACCCTTGACCTGTATTTGTATTGAGCTGAACACTTATGAGCACCCAAGAATAGGGTGAGTCAAGAAGGAATGAAAAACAAAATATTTTCGATATATTTATGGAGCACCCCGTATGTAAACTGATTCAGTAAAGAGTACGAGCTGAACACTCAAGAAAAGGGTGATTCAAGAATGAATGAAAAAAAATGTTTTCGATACATGGATGGAGCACCCTGTTTTCCTTATGTTAAAAAACTTATAGAGTATTTTTTCAGAATTTTTGAATTAGTTTTACCGGTCACTACCAGCTACGAAAGTATACGGTTGCAAGAAAAACTATAGCGGCGGCATCTTTTACCGCCATAAATATTGCTTCTGCTCGTCATTGGTGTCATGGAGACGATTGTATTCTTCCTTGAGCGCTACTCCCCTCTCCGCTAAGTCATTAACAACTTTAATGTACAAGAAACAGCCTTGCATTTTGAGCGATAAGTACTCGTACGTAATTACTAGATGAGTCTATTTGCACAAATAACACGTTAAGACACGCTTTCTATTGTTTTTAGAACTGCGGGGGTAGGGGAGGGGGGTGTTTGTTTATTCTAACTGTACTGTTAACTGCAAAGCGTTGCAGTCAAAGCTTTATAAGGCGCGAGTACTAAAAACTTTGACCAATGGTAGCGACTCCTTAAATTGATTAAATTAAAAAATATGGGTTGTTGGATCAACTTTTTTGTTGTTATTCTGTCCCGTGAGCCAGGAGACAACAGTGATAGAGTTTCTTAGTACTATACTTCCAGCCCACTCAGGAGAAAGGCAATAAAAGAATGGGTGTGTAATTGCCAATAAAACCGTTTTTTAGTGGACTTATATACCACTCTGCGCAAGCGGTGCGCGTCCCTGTTGAGTAGAGTGCGCGGTAGCGGCAACAGCATCCTGAACATGATAGCAAGTAGGTTTGATTGCCCCTACATGGTTCACTGTATGCAGCTCCATGTAGGGAGCAATCGTACTTACTAGTAATTGTGTTTTAGTTTTTAGCTGTGAAAGTTTTTGTGTAATTTTAATTTTATTTATGTTACTATTTTTAACTTTAATTTTGATTTTAAAGTTTAATGTTTATTTCAAATGGTTATACAATATCGAAAAGAATTTCTGAAATAAATGATTTTGGTTTTTTTTTATATCCTTTGAAATCATAGTTTTAAAGAGTGACCGACCCGTGAACCGAAAAGTTGATTGACCCGTGTAAATTTTTGCAATTAGAAGCGTATAAAATCGGGCCCCGTTTTGTTGTTTTTTTAAGCAGCCTACTTAAGACACTTCCTTAATGCTCAGTTTCATTGGTCGATGCTCTTTGTGATAGATTGCACCGCTGCAATAGCTCCTGGGTCAAAAATGTTAAAACAACCCGTCAATGGATTGCTACTATGGTAATTGATCAAAGAAACTCTAGGCGGTAAAAACCTTATCGTCTTTGACCTGTTATTGTTTTGAACACGGTCGCCATTACTGTTAATTAAATTAGAGGTATCATAACGTTGACAAAACAATTATTATACATACATACATACCTTCACGCCTTCATTCCCAGAGTGGGGTAGGCAGAGCTACACAATTACCGACAACTCTAAAAACTTGTTGATAACTCTGTAACCACAATTTGCACAATTAGGGTAAGATGTTAAACAGTGTATATTAGTGACAGGTAGCAAGCCCATCGCCTAACAGTACTACAAGCCTTTATTCCCTTAGTCGCCTCTTACGACATCCACGAGAAGACATGGAGTGGCACTATTCTAACCCGGCAACCACACGGGAATTAGGCTAACATTTGAAATGATTTGACTTAAAAGTACAGTTTTAAAATTAATGTAGCTAGTAACGCAGGGGACGATGTTGACCTGGATTTTGCATGAAAAATCTGCATTTTCCCACGAAATTCTAGGTTATTTTGAAAATTAAAAAATATTTGACTTGTTAGCTCTGTAAATTTGGTGGTCTCATTATTATTAACCATAAGTCACGAATGTTTTAATACCGCTAACAGAAAAGAAGTAACTTAAAATTTGATTTACTCTACGATAACAAGTCAAAAGGAACATTGTTTTACTGAGAATGATAAACCACTAGTACAATAAATCAATACAACACTGAGTAAAAATAATCTCATCTATATTTCGGGAGCCAGCCGCGCGCTCCGGATATTTTTGGTCGCATGTATATACAGGGTGACTCCTAAGTGGTGAACAAAAATCATAGTTTCTAACGCAGCATTTCAAGGTAAGTTCAGTGCATTAGGTCTAAAAGCAAACAATTGAACTTTAATGACATTAACATTAATTAATTTCATTAAGTAAAAAAATAGCAACCGTGTGGTCACCCTATTCTACATGGCAAGTACTCAAAATACAGTCACCTGTAGATAAACGTGACCCTCCCTGCGTAGAAGCTTAGTATGCAGGTAGGTAAAATTCCTCTGCAGCTAACTGTACTTTTAATGATTCATGTAGATTTTATTTAATCTTATCGATGGAGTACCCACTTAGGCTATTGAAGTAGGGTGACAACGAAATCAGGTAAATTAAAAACTAATCATGGATTTTATTATAAAGACAAAAAAAAATTTTTTTTTACATATTTTTAAGTAAAAGTGTTTAAACGAAAGCTACAGAATAAGAAAAAAATATTTCTGTTCACCACTTAGGAGTCACCCTGTATAGGCACGTCCGAATTAACTCCACGCCTTTCACCGAATTAAAGTTTGCCACCTGATACATTCGGCTTCACGATTGAACTGAAAAATATTAGCTTTCATTTATTTTGATGCGTAAACATTAAAATTGTGTTAGTAAAGTTAGGGGACTGTGAGGCGAATAAGTTCCATAAAAATGGCTTTGTAATTTGTGGTGTAGATTTATTGTTTAATTATTTAATTTTAGCTTTATGAAGGCTCTGTCATCCCGGCTCATAGACACCTCCAGAGATCCTAGAGCTGGTGCTTACCTCTCCCAAAGGATTGGGCTAGCTTTCCAGAGAGGTAATGCAGCCAGTGTCATAGGGACCATGCCGCGAGCGGACCTGTTAGAGGGGGTGTTCTTTTTATAGTGGTGATTATTATTTACATCTTTAATATTTGAGTAGCTTAGTTTTATTTTAATTTGAGTAGCTTAGTTTATTTTAATTTTGAATAAGTTTAGTTTTAACTTTTACGATTTTTGACTATGTTGTAGGTATAATTGTAGATATTAAATAATAAAAAACTAGGTCTGTACGTTTTCCTTTTCATGAATATGAACTACAGCATTATTGTTCTAAAATCGTAGACCGAGCTAGATTTGTACGGTTTTTTTATGGGTGACGTTGTTGTTTCCCGGCTGCGCTAATGACCCTAAAAAGATTCCCGGGCGAATGCAATGAAAACGCAGAAATAAATGAGCCGTGCCGTGGGCGATTCTTGGTAGAAGCGCTCGAGCGGGAACGGATCCTGACTCCATTAACTTAATACCCACCTTGCACTTTATAACTTCCAAGAAAATAAACAGACTTCAATTGTTACTGCGAAGAAAAATAATAGAACTTGTACATGAACTAGAAAGATGTATCTTGGAAAACTTAATTGCTATCTTTCCACTTTGTTCTTTTTTCTTTTTGTGGACATTATGATAGCTTATTGTCTTAAGAGTAATGGCGGCCAAATCGTAGACAATACTATTGCAATGGGGGCATAAAAACGCAATTGACCTGAGAGGCTAGACAAGTTGCTTAACGCTAACGCAAGCCATTTTCGAAAACTGACAAAACGTATGGATTGGACGTAGGCGCTCGACGCGACCATCTGAAAGCTAACGTTAATCCCATACATTTCGGTTTTTTTTTTTTTTTATGGCATAGGAAGGCAAACGAGCACACAGGCCACCTGATGGTAAGTGGAAACTGTGACCCATAGACATTCGCATTCACAAGACTGCGAATGCGTTGCCAACCCTGAGGACTAAGATGGAATGCCTCTATGCTAGTCTATCGATAACGACCGTCGAATGCATCTCGTCTAGGGCTTTAGAGGCGGTGTACGTATCCAATACGTGCCACACGTCGATTTTTGAGAAATGGAGTACTTAAAGCAGAAAACTAAAAACAAAAGGACGTCAAAAACAAACACGAAAATTACTAAATACGATTTTACAATTTCTCGTTAGATTTCGAGTGATCGATTCTCAAAAATCTAAATTTGCACACCTTTTTACGGACACGTAATCAACAAGGAATCTTGACAATTTCGCTATATCCGTCTGTCTGTCTGCCCGCGCTTTAACTCAGACTCTAAGTACCTAGTACAAAGCTGTAATTTAGCATAGTTACACATTAAAATTACGCCAACAAAGTGAAGCAAGGGTTTTTTTTAAAACACCTATTGAGGTATAATTGGAGAGCTTTTAAAAAAACTTTATGAACATGTTATTATCAATTTTCAGATCAAACGCTGGTAACGTTTCTGTTGTCTATCGACTAGAAATATATGGAGCGTAACGCGACGCGACGTAACCGGCCGACGCGATTCGAAAAACGCTTACATAGCGTTATGAATGTTAATCCCCCCAATAAGTAAAGTGGGTTGCACAGAGTTAATAAATAACTCAGAGGACTCGATAACAATTGAAAGGAGTTAATAGACAAAAAAAAATCGCAGTGAAATTATCTCACTCTTAAAATACTAGTATAACGAATTTAAAAGAGGAAACAATCACGACTAAGTAGACTCGATTTATTCTTGAGATACAGGCGGCGGTTAACCTACCTATTAGAAAAATAGGTCATACTTTTTTATCGAGATAGTTTGCTGTGTTTGTAATAACGGTGTCGGAACCCTACTCTGAGCATATTCTGCTGAAAAACAAAAGATGCCACCCGAAAACCAGCGCTTCGATTCCCCGACCCCAGCGTTATGCTGAGTTATACCAATTGGTTAACAACATGACCTCCTCAATCCTCAGGCTTGAAAAGTGTCGACATTTTCGTATGCAAATAAATTCAGTGATTGGATTTCACGGTGCATCACGGCGGGATATCGTTAGCATCAAAGTAGAAATCTTAATATGGATATGAATATAACCAAAATATCGGGTCTACTTGGAAAACATTTTTTTATTGAGAGTTATATTTATAAAAGGATAGGATTTTATACGTGAAAAAAACAAATGAAAAAAGATTAAAAAAAAAACACTTTCATAACTAAGTAATAAAAAATAAAAATAAATGTATAAACACCGGAGTACATGTTTTATTTATAATCAAACCCAAAGGCTATTTGGCAGATCATTTTTAAAAAGAGTAATCAAAACAAGCCTTTATTTAGGTACAGTGAAAATATTTATTTCAATTGTTTAAATTTTATTGAAATTGATTTCACGTGATAAAGTCAGAAACTTAATCCTACTTCAACAACATAAGTCCCGGAATCCCGGGACATATTGGAGGTCATTCACCCCATGTTGCCGGAAAATCCGATCAAGTACCATTAAAATAACTTTTCGCAAATTATTAAATTTAAAATTATACACCATTTTTGGAATAAAAAGTAAAAATAATGGGTTCTACTATTGTAGCCCGAAAAACTTTAACCCTATTCTTACTACCACTACTTTCAGTAGCCCTAAAATCAAAAAGCCGAATTTTTCATTTTCCTAACTATCATTAGCCCTAATTTTTGCTTTCCGAATTTACGTTGTACCTAATTTTACCAGCCCTAATTTCAATATTGCAAAATATCTATTTTGCTAACAGTCGTTAGCCCTAGTTTTAGCATTCCGAAGATACTTTATACCTCTTTTTATATGTCCGTTTAAGTCTGATAGGGATCTAAACAACCGTAATTAATGTCGACGGAGCTCCTATTCTGCGTAGTTATGGCGCTTCGCGCTTTGTCACAGCTCTAACCTAACCTAACCTATATGGGTAAATTTACCTAATTAAGTATTTGCTTTTCATGTAGTTCAAACAATCATTAGGTCTCATAGCTATTAGGTCTATCAATCATAGGAGTAACATTGTTAGGATTAACAATATTAGTTTCAGTAATATTAGAGCATTTAATGTTTAGTACAAGTAATCTTTAGGGTATATAACTTTAGGTCTAGTAATCAATTAGCACATACAAGTTTAGCTGTCATGACATGACATTAGGGCTAGTGAAAATTATATCAAACGTTGGTATGCCTAATGAAATTAGCTTTAATGATATTAGGTCTAGTGAGGGTGAACCATAATAATGCCTGCACGATGCATTACACTGAATATTTAAAATGACAGTTAATTTGTAGGTGAATTCGTTTTTGCAAGAAAAACGCCTGCCAATTTCAGAATATATCACGCCTCTTTACGTAGGGGTAGGCAGAGACCACTTCCTTCCACTTGCTACGATCCAGACAAACTTCCCTCGCTCCCTCCACACTCATAAGGATACACCGGATTGAAGAGGGCAAAGATGTACCAGTGCTAGTAATATTAAATATCGACTAAGTTTATCGACATCTTTTTTCGTGACATGGTTTTTACATTACTTGCAAAAGTAAGTCGTACGTTTATCTTCTAAATCTGAATGATCAGTTTTCCATGAAGATAAACGATCTTTCTTTCGATTCATTATTAACCGACTTAAACTCAAAAAGGTTCTCAATTCATCGGAATGCTAATAGTACATTATTGCCTAGGCAGTGAAGCAGGCAATTGCGGGCCGAGTATTGGTTTAAACGGACGAGCTTGCGAGTATTTTTTTTTAATTTGGGAACTGTCTGTAAACTTTGTACTTCGCGTCTCAGTATGGAATTAGTAATGTCAACTTTTCCGGTCATTTTTGAGAAAAGAATATTGTAGTACTGAATTAATTTTTTATTCAATGTAATTTCAATGGTTGTCAAAAGTGACTCGAGTCCAAAGTCAATGTCAGATACCGGGTGTTTATAGTTGCGAATATTCGAACGTTTCAACCGCCGTCATTGTTGTCTTCAATATATTGACGAAAATAATGATAACTACCAGCAACGTTTGATGTCAAATCAGCGGACTCGGGGGTAGTGTCCATTCCATTTATAATAACAAGAAATATATAAAGTTTATCTTGAATAATACGCGAAGACAATAATGACGGCGGTTAAAACGCCGAATAATCACCCACGTGCGTCTCGGTTTCGGGTACCCCGACCTGGCCCTATCTCAATACGTCCCCGACCTTGTTGTGGAAAGTTCACCTTGGCATTCCCCTTGCAACGTTCCCATTTACTCTTGCCTCATATTTCTCTTTTGTTCATCTCACTTCATTCTTTCTCTCCACATGACCAAACCACTTCAGCATTCCTTTATTAATCCTTGTCACTTCAATTTTATTTTAAACCACAGCGTTCTTACGTAGGCTATAGAATGATTGAAGTATTATTTCGAGAGAAATTTCGGAACCTCCGCACCAACCTTAAATAGTTTCTGTAAAGCCAGGTTCAAGTTGACTGGTGGAGAATGCCTTAAGGCATTAAGACCGTCATTTTTGCCTACTTTGTGTAACAATAAATAATAATCGTCCATCCGAGCTCGGATGTGTTAATCTGATGCATTTTTCTGTTGACCCTTGATAGAAATGTGAAGAATTCACTCGCTCATCTACCTACGCCAATTAAATGCTTGAACTTATACATCCTAATATATAACTCTTATTATCCCAATTATTGACAAAGGTGATGTTATTGTGATTTAACTGAAGAGCTTTTAAATAAATTAGTTCGCCTTCTCAATTATTGTATCCGCTTTATTTTCTGATAGATGAAAGAAGATTGACGAAAGAGATATACAGATCGAATGTGAGGGGAAGGGTCGGAAGGGGCCGCCCTAGGCGTACTTTTTCGAATCTAATCGGAGAAATACTGGAAAAGCGCCGAATCTTAAGTACCCGAAACCAACGTGCGTGTGTTAGGTATTTGGTAACAATATAACACACAACTAATGATATTATAGAAAACAGCAAAGGTTGAATACGTAGAGTCGTAGAAGCTGAAGGAATAAATAACAAATGGTGTCGTAAATTGAATAATAAGGCAATGTTACTTTGTATTAAATCTTTATTTAATTTTTAGGCAATAACTACCAGGTATGAAACGTAAAGCATAATGTGAATGAAACTAAGCTTATAAATATCTATATATGTATTTACCAATAACTTAACTGTAATCATAATACTGACATATATAATTTATCTTTAATTTAAGCATAATAACAACAAATGAAAAACTATGTACTTAGCTTCAATCAGCGACCGTCTCGTATATAATGGGCACTTTATTTCAGGACTGGACCGTAGGTCTGTCTATGGTGAAGTCTCAACTCCAACTGCCCATCTTGACAACCGACCTGCTTTTATACAATATCCCCACTCTCCGACTACGTAGCTCGGCTCGACAAACAACACGTGGTGTTTACCAGTAAAGATCACCCGTTGTTTACCGGTAGGAGAACACCTGGTGCCTACTGGCAAAACAACACCTGGGGCCCACCCAGCAGAATATCACGTGATGTTTGTGTAGCGAGTAGTTACAGTTTTAAGTCTTTTTAATATTTTTTATAATATAACACGTGCATGACTCGATGTATGAATGTTGAAGAAGCGAAATAAATTTGTCAAGATCGTAGCAAGTGGATAGAAGTGGTCTCTGCCTACCCCTCTGGGAAACAGGCGTGATTTAATGTATTTCCAGTCACCGGGTTTATTATATATTTTAGGTTCCGAGGGGATTCAACGTCTTTCTGAAAATTTGCGAACTGACGCAGCCAAACTTTAATTCATTTTGAAATTGTTCTAAGCAATGAAAACGTGTTGTTTTCTCGTGTAGTTTTTCGTCGAATCATGTTTTATTTCGGTTGCTGACACTTTTCTGCACAAATGGCAGCGAATATAATCTTACTTAGATTTTGAGACACCCTATATAGCTAGCCAGCCATGCATTCGCTAGGGTTGCGTCATCTGCTAAAGCGAGCCAGGCGCACTTAGTCGCGAAACCAACCTCCTAAGACCCACCATACAATGAAATTTGTCAATGGAATATGAATCTATTATGGATGATCATAAAGTAAATTTTCTGAATTGATCATTAATCATTGAAACAAAAGAAATACCACCTTACTTCCTTTGCACTAGATCTTTATTTCAATGGTCGTATTATGTACTAATATTAGTACAAGGAACCTCAGGAGGTTAAGTACAATCGGTAACCCTAAGAAGAAGAAGGCGGCTAACTGCAATGTTGTAGTCGGACCATTCTATGTTTTATTGGTAACCACATTAAATTTAAAATGCTTATACTATTACTATGCACTTAGCGGCCTTCTTTGATAGGACGGCAGCACTATACAACTGTCACAGTGACGCAAATTGTGAGTCATCAAGCAAAATGGCACTGAGTGAAATGAATGCGGCTAAATTGAGACGTTAACTTTCTTCCATTGTGTAATGAAAATGAGTCATACGATCTATCGCACTGCATCAAAACAGCAACAACTGAATATGCAACTGCATTTTAAAATCAACTCTAATACAACTTCTAAGAACCTTAAACATAACTATCACGTTATTTTAGTCGTAACCGTTTTGAGCAAGCAGTGGTTAATTTTCGCTACACAATGGAAGACTTTAGAACTTTTTAATTTATCCTTAACAACATACATACAATATTATTCAAATCCAAATGGTTGAGTACAAATTATTCTGTTTCAGAAACAACGGTGTATCCTATGCAAGGATCAAGCCAGGCTAGCTGTCGGAATAGCCTATTGTATTTTTTTTATTTTTTTTTTAATCCAAGTGCGATCAAACACAAATTGACGTAGCCCCAAACTAAGCTCTAGGCTTGTACTATGGGTAAATACATAGAAAACACCCAAGACTCAGGAACAAATACTCGCGCTCACCACTCAATTATTTGCGGGTACCGGGGATCGAGCCCGGGACCGCTAGCTTCGTAGGCAGGGTCACTACCGACTAAGCTACCGCGTCGTCAAATAAACGTTAAAAGGTCAGTACGTTCTATTCTTATAAATTTAAAATTCAAAATGTTTATCCAGTAAATTGGCCGCGAAAGGTATCTTTTACACGTCGGTACTATGGAGTGAAACTAGTAGCGCTTCGGACACCGTAATTGTGAAGCGGATTTATTAAAGAACCCGGGTTTCAGCGGTGCTTCTTCAATCAATAACTCCTTCGCGGGATTATTAAAAAACCGGGCAAGTGCAAACGAGTAACAATTGACAACATTTCAAAAAAAAGGGCATTATTGTTTTTTCGCGTTTATAATAGCTGGTTAAAAATTAGACTACCCGTATTTCTTGGTTTTTCTTTAACTTAAATTCGTCGTTAATAATTTATTAAAGAAATAGTCATTAAAAAGACCGTTGAAGTCGTGATCTTAGCCTGATATAAAATAAAAAAAGTAACTTTAAACAGAAACAGAACTGACTGGCATGTCATGTCACTTGTCAATCATTCGCAGCCGTTCGTTCACAAATTTGTTATTTTTCGTAATTTAATTAATTACATAATTTGTAGACGCCATTAAAATAAATAAACTATTTTGCGTAGAATCGAAAGCGTGTCGTTAGAATCAAGTAATCCGTCAGACCGATAAAAAATGAACATGACAGTTGTATATGTTTTACAATTCCTATGGTAATAAATGGACTATGGGCACTATAAGTGTATTCCTAACATTCACAATCCAACTTTGTTTTTCCTAAATATAAAAAAAAACTACTGCATAAAAAATCCAAAGATATTTTTACTGTAATCAGCAGTGTAAAATCTAGAAACGGTATTTTATTTTACTACCTTAGCACAAAATGAATTGTTGTCAATTTATGCAACTTTCGTAGTGATTACTTCTGAAAACATTACCTTAGTCAAAAAACATGCTTGGAAACTTGTAATTGATTTAAAAAGAACTGTCTTAATATGTGCTACATGTTGATGTTAGCTGAAAACATTGTTTTTCCTCTTCTGTTACTAGTATGGAGTGCCCGCCCTGGATATATTTATATACCGAACTAAGTAGCTGTTTATACAAGACACCTATACGGGCAAGGACCAAAAATTTGAACCATAGTTAAGCGCAGTTAAAAAAAAAACATTGTGCGACGAAAAGTATCCCTACAATTAGGATAGACAAAAAAAAAAAGTCACGGTTTTTACATTCTAATTCGAAAGAATAGGTAATTTTAGGAGACCAATATCATTAGTAGTATTTGACTCAATAGTTTTCTTTTAATATCTTTATTTATTTAGCAGACATTTTATGGATGACATGATTATTTTAAATTTGGGTTGGCATTTGCTAATAAATTACAACAATTAAATGATATCTAATGATAAAAAGTGTTTTTAATAGTTATTAAAACATACTATTTCAAACGGTTTTCGCCTAACTCGTAAATTACACTTAGGTCAAATGTCGAAATGTCCGAAACAGATAAATATTTCAAAAACTTAATAATGCAGAACGGCTTTAAAACCCTATTCCTCGAAATGGGTTTCAAATTAGAGTAATTTAAAAAATATGAAGAATCTAATATGGCTAATTTTTTTGTCACAGCGGAAAAGTTTAACAGAAAATTTCATTGAGTGATTTAGCGTGACCAACTTTTTGGTCCTTACCCATACTCTAAATTTCATCAATGTATTGTAGTTTTTGAGTAAAATGCCAGTGACATACGGACGAGCGGAAATGAAGAAACTATCATCATCATCATCATGTCAGCCGAAAGACGTCCACTGCCGGACATACGCCTCCCCCAAGGCTCTCCACTCAGACCGGTCTTGTGCTTTTCGCATCCACCGCGTTCCCGCGATCCTTACAAGGTCGGCACTCCATCTTGTTGGAAGCCTACCTACAGCTCGCCTCCCGGTCCGCGGACGTTACTCAAGAACCTTCTGACCCCAAGAAAGGTGACAAGGAACTATAATTTCGTTAAATTCAGTGTTTTGCCATTTTGGCTACGGAAAAAAGGCGTTTATTCCGTGGGACGGGAAATATCAGGTGGCGCGTACCTCGCAATTGGACGAGTTGGACGTCTCAAACTACACAGATTAGCGTAACTGACTGCAATAACAAGGGTCAATAAAGTGATAAAGCTATAAGATTGGAAAATTGCCCCTTGAAACAATCTATAGTTCATTTATTTTAGCATGATACAGAACGAAATAAAGGTATTTTATTGGGCACGTTACACGCAACATAATAGTTATGCAAAAACATTGCTACAAAACATTTTTTTTTACTGTTATTATTTCACAGTAAATATTAAATTAACGTTATAATCAATTGCAGTAGTACTTTAAGTCATATTCGTTAATATTTACATTGCGTTTTTTATTTGTGTTGATTAAATTTACTTAAATTAGAAACGTGGTCTATAAAAGGCCTAAAGAAGCAGGGCTTACAAACCTGTGTTAACAACATAACGAAACGTCTAAGCATATAACTCGACTAAATCAAATACTATCCTATCACCTGTCAAATATAACGAACCTAGTGAATTTTAAATTGATCATTAATAACGCCACAATTTGCATTTTTTGACAGATTGAACGTCACAACGATCTTATGTCACGCACATTTTCTCCCGAGTTCGAGAGCGTGAGCGTTGATATTGTTCCATAGTTGTTTTTGTTGTGAGTTGTTTGTTGTTCATTTCCATTTTAAAGTTGGCAGCTGCTCGTTTAGTCCACATCTCTCGTCTCACCCTACTACAGCACTCTTTAGCGGAGAAACGATGACCCTTCATCCGTAACAGTCAGTCTTAAATTAGGTAAATCAATTAAGTATAGCAGTTAGAAACCAATATACAGGGTGGAAGGGGACGGGGGACCTTCCCGGAACTATAGCATTAATTAAGAGGTACACAGTCGATTTGTGATGGTAATAATGATGAATTAACTAATTAAAACAAAAACCAAATTGACAAATTTTTCATTGCGGTGACAACCCTGTTACACCTACCCATTACGACTTGACTATGAAAACTCGGAAACTACGCTTATTTCCGAACGTTGACGTTGCCATAGTGATAAGGTGATAACTTATGATTCATAGACGTCAAATAATCCATAAACAAAACGAAATGAAAATGATTTTTATTATTTACAAAATGTATTAACCATTAGTTTACACATTATCATGTTGTTATAAAAATCTAACACTACGTCTACAAAAATCTTCAATTACCCTCACATTCGGTGTTCAAATGTCCCTCCGCGGCACACACGCTGCAGCCCGTGCCCGAGTATGTCGGTGCACCCTTGACAAAATATGCTCTTCATAATTTTTTCGCCGCATCAGTTATTCGTCGTCGCATCTCGTCCGCAGTGTCACATTCCGTTTTGTACACACTATCTTGTGTTGTCCTATGCCCAAGTGGATGTGGTGGAGGATATGTTTCTCGGTATCGACGCAAAGCTTCAGCCGCGTTATTATTGCACGTCGCGTACAATAAAAGCAAATTCAAATAACCACGAGCATCTAGCAAAGGCATTTTTATTTGAAGAATGACATGCACGTTTTGAAGCATGAAAATGAATGAAATATCCCTACTCGGCAGCAAAATTTCAATTTACTCGTAAATAATTTTGTTCAACTAGCTAAAACCTATTTATCAATTTAGGGAAACTAAGATACGATGAAAGAAGGTTCTAATTATCATCTTTAATTGTTTATGAAGATTGAGTATACTTCATTGTCTGCCAATGTCGCTATTTCAGAAATGTGTCAAGTTGTGCTTAGTAGGCTGTTAGTAGGTCGTTATTATGTTATTTTATTCATAATTTTAGGAAAAAATAAATAAAGTTGTTCAAGATGTACCTACAAAGAGACTCACCAACCCTGCAATATTTCTTAACGCATTGGAAGCAGGTCTAAGAATGCATCCACGACAAAAAAAAGTAATAATATCCTGTATGAAAATGTTGTTTACAATTAAGTTCACTGACCCAATCATATGTTTAGGGTTGAAACAAGTAGTTTTTTGTGTGAATGTTTAACCGGCTGTAATTTGAAAACGGCTGCTTAACCCCTCAGGTGTCCTACGCACAACATGTGTGCGTAGATTTTTTGACATTACGTGACTTATTCATTTGACATAAAGTTTAATTTTGATGTACATCAATTTTGACATATCGCTCGACGGGTTAAATTCACATAGTTTGTATGGGGGAAATAAAGTGTTAAGGCTAAACTATCTCCCATTATCGGGAAGGTCCACGGTCCTCTTCCACCCTGTATACGTATTCAAATATTTTAATAGTTAAATTTTGATATAATATCGAGACCCAATGTTTTGTCCAACACAAAAACATTCATGACACATGCACAGATACAATATATTGAGTGCATAAATTCTTATTAATTCTGCCAGCGAGTATTAGAGTTGACGACTACTGGCTCTTTTTTTTTCTCATCCTAAAATAAATGAACTATAGTCGATTGTAGAAAATACGCTACCTAGAAATCTGAACGCACGGTCGAAACCACACGTATTATTTTAACGATGCCACTTGATCATGGTTGTAGTTAAGGATCAATTACACGACAAAGTTAGCAATGAGGGTTAAAGTCAGACATTAGGACTTCATTAGTCGCGGGTAGTTATCACGTGCAGGAAATAGTTGTGATGATGAAGTTTTGCCACTTGTTTCGTCGCATGCATCAGCAGATGCAGGTGAAATAAGTATGGTCCGAGTGATTGATAAATGAAGCTAGACTATAGCTGTGGACTGAACACACCGTAGCGCGTAAATTACGGTCTGAAAAATAGGGAATATGCATGTTTTTTTTTTACAGCTTCAATTGAAGCTGATTCATGTAACAAACAGATCACAAAAATCACTTTTTGAATAACTATAAAAATAACCAAGATATAAGCGAACAAAGATTTGTTCCTATCTCTTTCTAGAAAAACGGAATTTTACATGGAGTTTATATGGCCGCAGTGCACAATGACGTCACGGTGCACATCGGATCTCTCTGTCTAATTAGAAGTTTGAAATGCTTATAACTTCCGTATTTCTTGACCGATTTTAATTTTAATTTCCGTTTTGGTGATCTCTTTTACGGTATTTTCATATTTTGATGAGAAATGCGATTTTTAAAATCCATGCATATTCCCTATTGACGCCATGTAATGACCTATTATTTTACGCGTCGTTGTCGGCGATCCTTTAATATGCCTTCGCTGTCCGTCCGTCCGTCCATGCGCCAGTATCTTGACGTAGCGGGTTTTTTTCTTCAGATTATTTGTAAAGTGATAATAGTAAAGGGGTCACCATACAAAACACGGTTCTTTTAACTTTTTTTTTTTTGTATCACAAAAGTCCAGTAATTTCTCGATCTTATAATTGTACGCCAGTACGGATTCTTTTAAATTGCAGCTTATTGAATACGGAATATCGTCGGTGAAACTGCAAAACCGCGTAAGTAACATTTAAAATAAGGAGCAAAATGCATCTTTTTAATAAGACGGTAAGGTTTATTTTGCTCTATCATAAATTTGTTAGTAACAAGGTTTTGAAGTATCACCGACGATATGCATTCCTTTTTAACAGGTTCAATAAAAGCTGAGTCATGTAGAAAATTTGTTCCTATCCCTTTCTAGCAAAACATAATTTAACCTCGTAAGGCACAACGTCGTAAATATAGGACATTTGTCAAAGTGACTTTTGACTTTAGTTGATAGACACAAGATTCTTTTTCGAACTAACAAAATATGACATGAGTGTTACGAGGATAACATGGAGTTTATATACATTTTTCGTCTCCTACCCTACTACTACCGTACTTCATTGTTTTCATTTTCAATGTATTCTTTGTTTATTGTAAAATTCAACACGAGCCAACATCTCAATAATAATTTTAAGTAAGGAATGAGTTTTTATAAGACTCTATTCCTCAAAATAAATAAAGAGTAAGTATTTGTTCTTGTTGTTTGTTGCGGACCGGGAGACGAGCTGTAGGCAGGCCTCCAACAAGATAGAGTGACGACCTTGTAAAGATCGCGGGAACGAGGTGGATGCGAGAAGCACAAGACCGGTCTGAGAGGGGAGCCTTGGGGGAGGCCTATGTCCAGTAGTGGACGTCTTTCGGCTGACATGATAATGATGATGTTTTGTTCAACTTTACCAACCTTTTTCGAACTTCGATTCAGTTTTTCTCCATTACAACATAGACGAGATTTCAGAGGGAGCCTGATGTATAGCCGAATGTATAATTTCCCAAAAAGCTAATTGTATTTAACTTTGTTGTTTCCAGAATACCAAATCCGCTCATTACGTGAGGTTAGGTTAAACACGTGACTCCATTAAAAATAAAACAGCAGCGACGCGAAATTGCTCTTCGGCAAATGAAAATTCAGGAAATGATCGATTCTATTCCAATTTCAAACGGCCGAAACCATTTCAGATTTCAAATACTGGCCCATTTCATAAAATATTGCGCACTGTATTTGCATATTCTACTTAGTGTACGGGGGAAATTGAAACTGTAACCTTACAACTACGTTTCTCCACATAAAATGAATAACCAACCTACATAATTTACCGTTCAAAGGGAATTTTTCACATCAAATGTAAATTGAGGTTACGTTGGCATGGGAAAAAAAACATCCAACTAATATTATCAATGCGAAAGTTTGTGTGTGTTTTGTCACTCTGCAACTTTTAAACGGATATTTATGAAATTTAGCCCTGGATTAGGCACTGGTCCCACCGCCGGCTACATACTATAAGCAAGTAGAACTATAAACTACAAAAGAGTGGGCGAGCGGCGAGAAGCGAGTAAAGTTTTGATAGTTTTGACGCTCGGCTATAAAGCGAGTGTTCGCGGACGACGGGTGAGCTAGTTTTATAGTCAATAGCTTTTATCGCTGCGGTCAACTAGTTAACAGCGGTCCCACCGCCAGATATCGGCGAGCTCGGCGAGCAACTAGTAAAATTATGTACTAGAAACAGTTGACAATCGGCGGGAGGCTAGTAAAAATTATATGGAATTATAGCTTACTCGCCGGGCGTTGGGAGAGTGTCCTGGCCGGCAGTGTGAACAGCGAGCGATGAACTATTAATATATATCTCTCTCTTTTATTTACACGGAAGCGATTATCTTTTGTTCGTTTCTTGGGCTAGAAATAAGTCGATAGTTCATATCTCACTCGCCGGCGGTGGGACCAGTGCCTTAACGCATAGGCTTTTCATTCCCGAACATTTAAAAGTTTCCGAGGGAATAACAATTATCAAGAATTACGCGGAAGAAGTCGCGGTTAGAAGGCTAGTTAATGAATATTGTAAACTAGCGACCCGCCCGCGGCTTCGCCCGCGTGGAATGTATTATACATATAAACCTTCCTTAAGAATCACTCTATCTATTAAAAAAAACCGCATCAAAATCCGTTGCGTAGTTTTAAAGATTTAAGCATACATAGGAACAGACAGCGCAAGCGACTTTGTTTTATTCTATGTAGTGATGAGACAGAGCCATATTTATATTGTCATTGTAAGTCATTTTTTGCTTCTATTTTTATGGGACAACACCAATTGACCTAGCCCCAAACTAAGCTCTAGGCTTGTACGATATAATTAGTTATATAGAGAAATATATACTTAAATTCATAGAAAACATCCATGACACAGAAACAAATATTCGCACTCATCACACATATCTGCCCTTCCCGGGATTTGAAACCTAACTAGGCCAGCGCAGCGCGTCGTCTGCATTAGATCTGTATCGCTATAGGTATGTACTATCAGCCCATTGGAACCCTGACCCATCATAGAACGGTGTCACAGTGACATGATAAAATAATTTGTTTGACACTTCTTACGACTTCAATCATAACGTCACTGTGACACAGTTCCATGGTGGGTCAGGGTTCCATTGGGCTGATAGTACCTACCTATCTACAAGAACCGCACCGTAGTAGCACAAGATTTAGGAGGCTGTAGACAGCATTCTGAGTTTCTGACACAGCTGCAAGCGGTCGAATTTATTCTGTTAAAATTTGATACGGAAATAGCCTTAGGTCGCACTCCCAGTTTATCCATTTTCTGATGTAATATTGATACGCGAATTCGTGGACGAAGACGCTGGCAGTAGCTAGTAAAAATATATATTCTACAAGTACACTTACATAGCCACTTACCTGTTCTGCCAATGGGAAGACATCTGATGAGTAGCGCAGTAGTGCAGGGTACAACCGGTTCGAAATCGATGCTAAAATGTGTTTTCAATTTCACAAAGTCTCTCACACCACTAGTTTGATTTCACGTACATTGACGCTACTGTGCAATAATTGGAAAAGCAGGACGCGCCTTTGTGAATTGGAAACACTATTGTACATTAAAAACTAAACTCGTAACCTAGGAAACCAATACTATTATACAATAGGCGGTTGGCTGCCTCGGTCCGACGCGAGGGCCTTTCGTTTTAATTTCGAAATGGTTTGATGGATGGATGGATGGGTGCGCTCTGGGTATGGATATTTTCCGCCGCACTAAACTCGCAAGCAAAAACATCGACTCAAAACGCATGTTTCGAAAATGTTTCAGGTAGGTCTAACATCGGAAAAACCCGTGTGCTCATCGAAATGCATGAAACATTGTTACGAATACTTTTTTGTTCAATATCTGTATTGTGGTGCAGTGAGTTTTTATCAAATAAATTGTTGCTGTAAATACAAAAGCGTCACAAAACAAAAACAGATACAATTTGATTTAAAACTTAAAGCAAACAGCATTCCGAATTTAAATGCAACGCAGACACATTTTGATATGTGTCGCTTATGTATTTAAGGCAACGAAATCGTGATATGAACCATAGATTTTACTTTTTAAAACGAGTGCTTTGTAGACTGTGGCAATTTTAGGGAAATGTCTTTAACACAAATAAATAGTCGATTTTTTTGTCCTGTATGTTTGCCCTGTTAGAATAGTGCCACTCCATGTCTTCCCGTTGATATAGTAAGAGGCGACTAAGGGAATAAAGGGTTGTAGTAGACGATGGGCTTGGAAACTGTCACTAATACGCTGGTAAACATCTTAGCCTAAGTGTGCAAAATGTGCTTATCGAATTATCAATTTGTTTTGGAGTTCTTGGTAATTCTGTAGCTCCGCGCCTACCCCATTCTGAGAATGAAGGCGTGAGTTTATGCATGTATCTGAAATAGTCGATTTTTTGCTAGCAAAGCGAACATCCAGGAACCCGAAGACGCTGAAAATATAAACAAATCTTACCTTCTGTCTGTACATTGCAGCAGCCTTGGTGTTATACTTCTGGGGGATCGTCATACCCGGCCTGAAGTCAGGCTGGCTCTCGAGGAACTCCTTGGCTTTGGAATTGCCGCCCACCTGATGGTAAAAACTTGAGTTTAGAGGGAATATCAGGATTGAGTACCTATAACCGTGTGGTTGCCGGGATAGAATAGTGCCACTCCATGTCATCCCGTGGAGGTCGTAAGAGGCGACTAAGGGTTTTTTTTTTTTTTTATGGCTTAGGAAGGCAATTGAGCACTCAGGCCACCTGATGGTAAGTGGAAACTGTGACCCATAGACATTCGCATTCACAAGAGTGCAAATGCACTGCCAACCCTTAGGACTAAGATGGAATGCCTCTATGCTAGTCATTTCACCGGCTCTCTTATCCCCAAACAGGAACACAACAATGCGAACACTGCTGTTTGGCGGTAGGTTAATGGATAAGATGGTGGTACCAACCCGGACGGACCCAGCACAAGGTCCTCCCACAAGTAAATACATAAGTAATAAAGGCTTGTAGTACTATTAGGCGATGGGCTTGCAACCTGTCACTAATACGCTGGTAAACATCTTAGCCTTTTTGTGCCGAATGTGGTTACAGAATTATCAAAAAGTCTTTTAAGTTGTAGGTAATTCTGTAGCTCTGCCTACCCCACTCTGGGATTACAGGCGTGAAGGTATGTATGTATGTATGAGTATCTATAAATGTACAGTGCAATAGTAAAAAGTCACATCGAATTTTAAATTCCCTTTCCCTCGCTCATTGACGCTGGTGTGCTTCTTTTTTGACTCGTGAACGAAACGGCTAGTACACGAAAGACTTTATAGGAGCTATGTTTTAGTCATCATCATCAGTAAAGTAGCGGCAACGAATGATGGAACTATTGACGTTTGCTCACTCATGAAGTTCCCTAAATATTGACAGCAAGTTATAAAGCAACAGATGTCAAACTTCATTGTTGCAGGCACCGGAATAGCGATGTACCGCTGGGGCTGTTATTTACCAAAACGCATTTCGTAACTAGCTTAATCTTGAGATTATTTTCATTTGCTCGCACTTTAGTTTTCATCGTGTTTATCATAATTCATAACTAAGAAGAAAACATCTCTAACAAACAATTCGCGTGATGTTAGGTATCAGATGATAACAGTGACGATTGTTTGAATTGAATCGGATTAAAATACAATAAAATAAATACTTTAATCATGGAAAATGGCTTTTTATTATTATGTGTTTTTTTAATATACTTCTCACACTTGACTGATTTTAATATGTAAAATGGAGTTTTCACAACACTATTTGACAGGTGTCAAAAGTGCCATCACTCGATGCCGCTACTTTAGTATACATTTATATGTAATCCTGTGACATTTTATTCGGTTGGAAGAGTGCGTAAACATCTTGCTTTCTCAGACGATTTCAATACCTTCGATAAGCTAGCTATAGTTGAGAAAGTAAGTCGAAAAACTTATCAGAAAAAAATCGATGTCGTACAATTATTCACTGCATCTGTCATTTTTACTGTTGCGTGCCCGAATAGACCCCAACGGGTTCCTATTATGCCTCTGCTGTCCGTCCATCCGTCTGTCCATCCGTCCTACAGCTGTATCTTTAGAACCATAATACACAGCGGGTTGTTTTTTTCCAGGACATGTGTTAATACTAGAGTTAGGACTTTTGGTGGCAAATCGTGGTTCTAGAATCCACGGAGTCGCTGTTTTCTATTTATTTTGATACATACCACTTTGATTTTGACCTTCAGTATTTTAATATTTTAAAATTAATTTAATTAATTTAATTTAAATTAATTAATTTATTTATTTTACGTTTTAGGATTTGTTGGTAATTCTTTAGCTCTGCCTACCCCACTCTGGTAATGAAGGCGTGAGTTTATGTATGTATGTAATTAATTTATTCATTAAACCGCTAAACCAATTTAAATGAAGGTATGGAAGATATCTCTGCTGTGAAAGCGTTACAAACAAGCTTATATTAGTAGGGACGGAAAAATCGAAATAAAAATGTAATTAGTACATTTTGAAATATGACCATACTGAAGGTCAAAATCAAAGTGTCATGTATTATAATAATTAGGAAAAAGCGGCTCCATGGATTCTAAAACCACGAAATGCCACCAAAATCCTAACCCTAGTTATTACAACGGATTCACTAACAAAAATACAATAAAATGAAAAAGTGACATAATAAAGGGGTCCCCATTAAAGAAACGTTTTTTTTTCATCATATTTTAACTTTATCGTTTTGTAGAAACGGTAAAACATACAAGCGTCAAATTCGGTATGATTATAGTACAAGTCCGGAAGAAAAATATCAAATACGCAAAAATGGTCGTGTAAGTTGGGCTCGCACTTATTCGATCAATTTATTTATTTAATTAACTAGTACGGTTACAAACTACTTACACTAATTAATGAATAGATTAAAACTAATTCTTATAAATTCATGTCAAAAAACCACAACATTTATTTAACTACCTCACAAAAACTTAAGCCCGCCACTCATCTGCGAAAACGTCACAATGTGGGTTATTTTCCATCAGTTTGTTTAAGGCAGTGAGGACGCGGGGTAGCGGAGAGTCAGCGCGAGCCACGGTTCGACACTGAGGAGCTGAGAAAAGCCTGTGACTACGACTGCGAAGGTAATTGTTCAAAATCGAGTTCAAAATTTGATATAATAATGCCTACTGTACGGCGGTACGGAGCCCTAGGTGCGCAAGTTCTCCCGCTTGACAGGTTTTTGTTTCCATATAAGTAGTAAGAGTCGTTAGTACGCTTGCGTTAAACAGCATTCCAGAGGGTTCGTTTTTTTTAAAGTATCTAATAAAATTGATTTTGAAGTAGGAACGATTTCTAAAATTTGGTCGATTTTAGATTTGCATGATTTTGTCGACGCCATGAAAATAATTAAGGTACCAGGTTTCCAAGGTTGAGGTCGATTTTGGACTTTAACACGGACGGACAAGTTGTTTTTTAATATCTATGCATGAGACTTATTTGTGACCTTTTCAGGGTTGGGGAGAGGTGGGTTTGTTTGTGGGGAGTGCGACGAATCACTTTTATCCCTAATCCTTATTTAACGAGCATCATTTGTGTATGTAATTATTATTCGATCTCGAAAACGTCTCAAACGATTGTGGATTTTAATTTATATTGTGGAATAACACTAGGGAGTGCAATTTAACCGGTTATTAACGGTTTTTGTATGAAATTAACCGGTTAAAACCGGTTATAACCGGTTAAAACCGGTTATAACCGGTTATTTGTTTTACCCAAATAACACTAGTAGAATCGGGTGTCAGACCTGGCGCATATGTAAACATTTTAGTTCCACAACTATTTTGTTGTGGTTCACAAATTAAGAGAACGGTGAATCTCTTTTATTAGGGTTTCTATGCCTCAAAAGAAAAAAAAACCGAACCTTTATAGAATCACTCGTGTCTGTCTGTCCGTCTATCACAGGCAATTACTTGACCGAATGTGTTAGAATGTGATACACACATTGATCCTGGGCCGGACGTGTAACGTAAAAAGCTTTGCAAATTTTATCGAGTGACCTTTCAAACGAAACCATTCGCTCTTCTATGGAACTCGAGTGTCAAATATACTTTAAGTTGTTAGTGCGACCGAGTGTGATAGCGATAGCCAGCCGAACGCTATTAAGAAGCTACAATAGATAAAATAATGTATGCAACTGTACATAGTTTGGCCATAAAACACTCGTGTGATCTTATTATGAAACACCTCATTATGTATCCGTTGCATTACTATTATAATTGGATTTTATTACTGTTCGGGTAAAGTTGTAGTTTTACATTTTATTCTACATGAGAAATTACAGGTATGTCCTTTACTAGCCTCCTAGTTTCTTGAACAATATCAGATGCAGCAATAGTGCAGCCCATGCTGAGCCGACGCCTTTTGCACGAACATGTCGTGGCATTAAAATGTATATGGGTGAATCAACTTTTAAGGTACTCCTTATCTTTTGCGGTATCAAAACTTTCCTGGTGACTTATCATTAATAATAATGTATGAATATTAATATCAGACCACCAAATTTACAGACCTTACACGTTAAACACCTCAAATATTATTTAATCTTCGAAAAAACCTGGTAACTCAGGGGAAAATGCACATTTTCCATACAAAGCCTAGGGACAACATCGTCCGCTGCGTTACCAGCTATATTATTATTTCAAACTGTACTATTTTTAAATCAAATCATTTCAAATGCTAGCCTAATTGTCTGATTTAATAAGCGTGTAAGCTACGTCGTTGGCAAATATATAGTTTTTCTAAAAACATATAATTTGTGAAACATGTCGAAAAATGGGGAGTACCTTAGAAGTTGATTCACCCATATAGCATTATTTTAGATTATACCTTGCACAAAATGTTCGTTTTATATTTGTGCTTTTATTGTATTTTTGTGCTAATGGCATACTTATAGAAGTGAATAATTTTTTTTATCATGTAACATGTGTTGGAAAACGATATCGCACAGGCGTCGCATATTATATTGTCTGTGGGTTGACTAGATTCGAAGGGGACCAATAGTCTAGTACCATACCATAACACAGTAAGTAGGTTGTGAGGGGTAAGAGTATGATGAGATGAATAGTAGTATTAGGGTCAAATGCTTTATGATTTATATGTATTTAGCAACATATTTTTTTCGTCATAATGACGCAAACCGATATGTTACATAATTGTAGTTAACATAAAAATGAAGGAATGAGATAGAAACAGTTAAATAAAGGTACCTAAAAACAATAATTTATGTTTCGATTTCGCTTGCAGCATTCATAAGTACGTACATTCATACACAGTGTAGCGGGTCTACTGAAAACTGACAATTTAGTTTCAAACTGTTCCATTCAAATTATATTTTGCTTTTCTAAGAAATGGTATGTGCATGCAATTCACCTGGGAGCCGAGCGGCGTTTGCTATGAAATTTAAAAAGCTACTAATTTTTAATTTATTAACGCGCAATACTTTACGCTGTAAAAAAATACTGCTTCCGAAAGAACTTTTTGACAATATTTAAGTTAAGTATATAGCTCTGATTCAGTCAGTAGTTCCTAGACCGATGATTGATAATATCCGTCATTTAATAAGGGATATTTCTATTCTGGTCAGTACGCAGCGGCAACTTCTATTTTATTCTAATTTAGGCACAATAAGGCTGCATGTTTCAGTAAAGCTAATCCAGGTGTAGAAATACATACTGTCAAGACACTGTTTGATTGCTTTTTGAACTACAAAATATAATTTTTTAACATATTTTTTTATTTTTTATTATTTAAAATGTATTCCTCTCTCCAGAATTGATTAGGATACAACAATAAAATTGCATTTCAATTGTGAAGGTTTGTGTGTTAGTTTGTTACTCAGTCATGCAGCAACGGTTGGACGGATTTAGATCAAATTTGGAATGGAGATATATTTTGGATTAATACATTTCATCCCAGGAAAATTAAAAAAATCCTGAGGGAATAAAGATAACAGAAATTCCCTTCAAAATAGGATGGCCCTATAACAAATTCTAAGCAGACAAAGTTGCGGGCATAAGCTAGTTCTTAATACGTTTCTCTCGCGTTGCAGTGCCTAAATAAAATTTAAAACCAATCTTTTAAGCTTGGTTTAATGACCTGGTTCAGTTACAACATAGCAATCGGCCAGAATTGTTTATCAATTTCCTATAACCACTTCCATTGACATTTTATGACCAAAAATAGTGTCGCAATCAAGTCTTACCATCATTTTTTCAATCTCCAAGTCCTTCCACTTATCCATGGTGACAGAGCGCACGAACGAAAGATGGACTCCAAGGCTTCGGTGAACCCCGGAGCACTCCAGACAAATCCAGATACCATATGTGACGGATACCCATTGAGGGTTTGAACTATCGCACTCAAAACATTTCTGGAATCCAAAAAAACTTCGTAAGAACCGCGCAATAATTTAAATGAAAGGCCTTTAAAGAACTTTACTTACGTGGTTGTTATGTAACGGTCGTATGTTGTTTAATTTTCGACGTGTGTGAGGTGAAGCCATCTCCAAATTAGTGAAAGTCTTAAAGGGAATTTACGAAACCTTATAGCAATTGCGAACTCTAACTGGCTACGATTGCTGATACAGACAGAAACTGTCAAAATTCACAGGTTGACAGGTTCCAGTTGGCATTCATAGACTAAAGTTTCTTCGTTGTTTATAAAATTGAACAAGGTGTTGATGAACAAACTGCCGGCATATACGCTTTTAATCAAGGAATTGTTAGGAAATACATTTATCAAGAGTTTACATATCAAAATCAAACAATTAAAAATATTATCAGTATTACCTACGCTTTTTTTATTTTTTTTGTTTTTTTACAAGCAGCGTCATCTTACTCTTGTCTTTATGATAGCTGTCAAACCGCTTCTTATAGCGCCACTGTGTTGGTATCTTGTGTCATTTAGAAAAATATTGCCAGTACACATCGGAATCTGAAACGAGAATGAAGAAACATAACAATCCGTGTAATATCGTAGCTGTTTTAATATAAACAGTTGATTGTAACCAAATTTTTTTTGGTAGAAGGCCAGCAGTTTCTTTGAAAAAACTAAAAATACTTTCTTAAATTGTCCCAATCCTCGTATTAAAATTGAGTTAAGGATAACCCAACAAGAACAACAGCAACACTGCACTTATTTCAAAATAGTTCCACCTTTTCCCGCCGGCAAAACTAAGTTTGTCATGGTCATGTCAGCAGAGAGACTCAAGACTGGCATCCACTTATACAGGAAAGGCCGCTCGTGCTACTCGCTCGGTTATCTTCCGCTGCTAACCGAGAACTTGTAGATTTTATGCTGCGCGCATTTATATCTATTTAGTTGAATCTGTATAAAAATCGAGTAATCAGCGGGTAGCAGTTAGTTGTCAAGCTACCCGGGGCCCGAGCGCACGCGGCATCCGCTTTTTACTTTGTTTCAGTGCAACTTGCGTTTGAAATGTTATAAAGTTATTATGAACGGTGATGATATTACTGTAAGCAGTATGGAGGCTGAATATGCAGATATAGCGAGCCGCAACGCGTGGGCAGTAGTTTATCAGGTAAGTGCAACGGTGTTTAGATTGTGCCACGACGCTACTGTTGTTTGGTAACCATTGATGGTTTTTCGCAGAAAATCGGTCGGGAGTGTCACGCATATCCTTACACCTACACGGAGGCGAAGAAACCTGAGAATAAGCCTCTGAACAGATATCGCGACGTGAACCCCTACGACCACAGCCGCGTTATCCTGAAGAGATGCGACCGGGACTACATCAACGCGAACTTGGTCAAGGTAGGTCGCGCATTTTCATTCCAAATTCGAAATCATTTAAATTTTGTCATTTTCTAATTTAATCGATTTTTTCTTTAATAAAATAAATAAAGCGATTTTTGTAAATGTAGTGATCTCTTGCGATTTTTAACTCTATTTTTCGCGTATTTTCTATTTTACAATCTCTTTCAATTCACAATATTTGCGAATTACTCCATTGAGTCAATTTGGAATGGTATAAAGAGACTGGAACTTTTTATATACAGCATACAAAGGGTTCTTTATTCATTTAATGCGGTAAAGATAGTACCAAGATCTAGTTTCTTTTTGGAGACCATGAATACAAGCTATGCAAGCATACAATTCTGCCCTCCTAATCAAAACTGCAATAACTAGATTTCAATAACCAAAGAAGATTCAACTCCGTTCTGTTTGTAACTAAGTTGCAATTTCTTCACGTGTTTTTTCTGAGTTATCGCCATTAAGCTTAGGAGGGCAGAATTGCAGTCCTTAGAATGCAAGCATAATTATAAATAAACCAATATAATTAGTATAGAAAGGTCCCACATTGCCCCGCTTTGTCATAATCTCTGGTACTCTCAATTTGAGAATAGAATTTATTCGGCTCAACCCACTGGCACTGTGATGTGAAGAGATGTTCTTATTTCATGCGTGAATTTCAAAAACGTAAGTATTTAAGGGCTTCTACAGTTTTGCAGTGATTTGGATATTTTTAATTACGTGAAAGAAAGGGGATTATTTTTAACTTTTGAAATTCACCCATACTGCGTTTATGCATGAACTTCCTGGCATCTCCACCATTTTGAGGGATGGTAGTCTACCACTATGTTCTATTTTTGTGGGGTCCACTGATTTTAGGCACAGGTGAATCTACAATCCACATTTTTTTATCCCATGTTATAATACCGGATAATAGGATATAATGTTCATTTATCTCGGGCAACTGCCTATATAATTGGTTGCTTGTCTTAAAATACTTTAGTGACCATTTAATTATTTAAATTCAACCCCGTGTGGTTGCCGGGTTAGAATAGTGCCACTCCATGTCTTCCCATGGATGTCGTAAGAGGCGACTAAGGGAATATAGGCTTATAGTACTGTTAGGCGATGGGCTTGCAACCTGTCACTGGTAACGCTGGTAAACATCTTAGCCTATTTGTGCAAATTGTGGTTACTGAATTGTCAACAACTTTTTGAAGTTGTAATTCTGTAGCTCTGCCTACTCTGGGATTACAGGCGTGAATATATGTATGTATGTATGTAATTGTTTAAATTTAGAATCAAAATACATAAACAATTAGAGAACACAAGGCAACATACCTACAGTAAAACCTTAGTATGAGGTTCATCCATCTGAATAATGTCATATGTGATCTCAAGGGGGTAAGCTAGATGGAAATGCTTGTCCTAACCCCTAATTGATTTCCTTTGATGTTGAGCAAACTTGCCGCGACAACGGCGCACGTCAGTTTCAAGCGGCACCCCACGTGGTTCAAAGATACACAGACGTTTTTAAATTATGACAAATACTTTTATATTATTTGCGAAATAATGACTCATTTGTGCAATTGCGTCATTTTTTTATCAAAATGTCTAGAGAAACACTGACGTAAATGTAAGATTTTTACTCCGAAATATGATAATTGCGTATCTTATAATATAACACTGTAGTGTAAAAAAGACGTAATAGACGTAATTTTATAGACAACGGGTTATTTTACTATTTTAAACTAAAGGTTTGTAGTAAAAATATCAAATAAAATAAATTGACAAATTGTCCAACTTGGTTTGAAAACGTTACTTTCCTGTAAAATTGTAAAATAGCAATTACGTCATTATTCTGTTGGATGAGCGATATCACTGTCCCACTCTCTCTAGCATCTGTCAGTACCTATATCTGTTAGACAAGAGCGTCTGAAAGCGAAAATCAGCAGAGTACTATTAAAACATACATACATACATACATAAACTCACGCCTTCATTCCAAAAGTGGGGTAGGCAGAGCTAAAGAATTACCAACAAGTCTTAAAACTAATAATAATAGCCTAAGTGCTCATGTAACACCAAAAGAAATGTTACCTAAAAAAGTGCCAATTGAGAGATTACCTGTCTTTTTGAACAATTTATTTCCACTAAATTCATCTGCCAAGTCTTACTGAGCTAAGAGACACTCTAGAAACAAATTGATTGATCGATTGAAATGCGTATTATGCCCTAACTTGGTTATTCTCTATAATAATAATATCATATTATGTATTAGGTACTTAATGCAAGCCAAAAGAAAAGTTGAATGTGCACCACGAGACCAAAGTTAAATGCGTCTTGTCCTTGAATCCTTCGCTTACTCAGATTCAAAACCAACACGCGCGGCAAAAACCAACTTTGCTCCCTTGTTGCACAAAAAACTGTTGCTGCCATGCGAAACACATTTTCCCATCGTCGTAGGCTAAGCGCGCACCATGATTTTAGTCTTTGCGACACGATTTTAGAATCGCGCTGTAAAATATCTTAAAAAATTCATTGCGCGCACTGCGATGAAAAAGTCGATAAATTGTTCATTCTCAACATGGATTTCACATTCAACTTGTCTAGCCCTCTTCCGGAGGAGTAGAAGGACGAAAGAATAGCTCAAAGATATATCAAAGGTTTTTTCTTATCTGAAATACAATAATATTCGAATTTATCCCAAGATTTTTTCGCCCGTGGTGTTATTTTATAATCGCAGTGCGCGGGGCCATACAACTCCGTATGATGCGATTCACTTTTGCGATAATCGCGTCGTGAGCCGTCGTCGCGGCAAAATGTGACAAATCACAATTTTAAAATCTCTGCGATTTATTTTTCTCGTATATGCGCCGCATTGACATATAAACCCATACATTGCATTTCTGCGACAAAATTGTCGCACGGCAAAAAATCGTGGTGCGCGCTTAGCCGTAAATACTACCTAGGTGGTAGAGGAATAATTCATTAACCAATCACGTCAGTAATTGCGTTCTCGCAACTCCACCCTTCGTCGCTACTGAAACGACGGCATTACTTTCCACGCTAGCGTAATCTGCGTCTTAACTTTATAATTGTAGCGTGCGGATTGCGAGCGACAAAAACAAACCGTTTCCGAGCTGGTGACGTTTTACTATTGTAGAGAGGAGACATATGGTAAGAGCTCCCCTCTCACGGGTGGGGGGGTTGGTTGCGATACGTCAGGACTTTTAGGACTGTCAGCATTTGGAATTTATCCAAAAATAAAGTTAATGTGGCCACTAATATAACTGTAATTCTGCCCTTATAAGCTAATACGCAGTAAGTCAGATATAACTAGACCCCGCTATCGGAGGTGCAAAATGGTAGCTGTCAAGTTCTTAGGGATGGGTAAAGATATTTATGATTTCGATATCGATATTCTTATTTTTTCTGTACAATTAGTTTTATATGTACTTATGCCATTTAACATGTTTTTTTTGGGATCCATGATAATCATTATCATCAGAAATGTAAACCATTATCAGTACATCAAAAACACTATGGTTGCTATTTTACTTTTCTAATGTTTCGGGTTGCAGGGCATTGCATAACGCTCTTAAGATAAACCTTTTCAATAAAGGTATAATACTGGCCACTTAAACAGGTAATAAATTACTTACGTCAACAGATAGTCAATGTCATATAGTCCCGTTTTATAAAATAAACACGTTTAATTATAGTTCTAGACACTCATGATGGTAAAAAAAATTTAGCGATGTTTTGACGTATTATCGACATATAGCTAGTATTTCAAAATATTTGTTACCCATCCCTATAAACTTGACACTTGACAGCTACCATTTTGCACCTCCGATAGCGGGGTCTAGATATAACTCATGTAGCAATATCAACCTTATTACTTAGAGCAGAGAACTAAAACTGCTTTTTTATTGATTTTGGGACACTGTTTATTTGCTTAGGAGGGCAGAATTAACCTTTGTTGTTGCGAGAAACGTCAGCACTTTCATTTCTACATATGACAACCCCAAGGGGGGGCGAACTGCTAAAATACGAGCAGAAACTCCCCTTTCAGCCAATACATACAGGCTTTAAAGTTTTTTTTTTAGTCCCATATGCTTATGTTCTGTCAAATTATTTATTGCGTATCACATTTGAAAAAAATCGTGACATTTTCTCGTAAGTAGGTTGCATTACATGTGACACGATTACTACGAATTTTGAAGCCGTTAAAATTAATTGCTACATTTCATTAATATAGGAATTGATTTTTGATTAATTAATTAGAGTTAACATTGTACCCGTCACTATTTGGTCATCTTCTATCTTTGGCATTAAGATTCAATCAAGACTAGATACTATTCCAAAGTTTTGACACTTTATTTGAAAAAGTATTCTGAGTTATCTCTAACATTTCCTCGCGATCAGCCGCCATTTTCTTTAATTGACTTCTTCGAAGACGGGCTTAAACTATTCAGCTCGACTGAGCCGCGTTTTCTAGAACTTTGTTGAAGTTACTTTGCTTCTCCCGCAGTTGCGTTCAATTCTTCACAACTCGCCACTTGTTAGGTGTGTATAAAAAAATTTACCACGATCTTAATACGGCGGATATTCACAGAGAAAATCCATAAAAAAAACAAATTCGGAATTTTTAATATGGAGATCTAGCGCTTCGGAAAAGTCCATTGCGGTGTACGCCGCAATTTTAGTTCAGTTTTAACTGACAATTTTCACTTAGTTTTATTTACCAAAGTCCACATATCCAAAAATGCATTTTTTTAGCCTGTGTTAGTGTTCTACCACGGGGCATTAATGGGTCCCGACTGCTAAAACTTATTTGAAATTATAATTGGATCAGCGGGCGTAATGAACAAATTTATGAAAGAGCAAAATAAACCTTACTGTCTAATGAAAAAGGTGCTTTTTGCTCCTCATTTAAAATGTTACTTACGCGGCTGGACGATATGGTTGCGTTTATCGCGTGACAATTTTTTTTCCACTGAGTTACGAAAATTAGCTATACTGTTATTCAGACAAATGGTGGTATCTCAGCCAAAACTCCTGTAGCCAGTGCAAGCATATTACTAACGGGTGAGGATTGAATCTACTTAATTTGTTGAATTTGAGATACTGCTAAATTGGCGTTGAACGGAAAAGTTAACATGTCTTAATTTTAGTCCTAAAATAGATACAAACTTTTAAATAAATGCCCATCTGATGTCGTTTGCCCTATTAATAAAAGTTAGAGGCTTCTCTTCTTATCGAAAAAGGTCAACTTAATTCAGAAAAATAATTTTCATTAATGCATCCTACTCTGAAATAAAAATATTGATATTAATTTGTCGTAATAAATAAATGCACAAGTATTTTTTATAACAGATTATGACTATGACGGGAGAGCAAATTTTGACGTTACAGTTAAAATCAAAACTCAAAGCAAGTTTTTTGTTTTGTTAATAACTTATTTGTTCGCCTTTCTTCTCTACTGATTGCACGCTCGCACCAGTCGCATTGGAACTCTGCCCTCCTAATCAAAAACGCAGTATCTCGGATAAAACTCCTGTAGCAATATCAACCTTATTAGTGACGGACTAGAATTCAAACTGCATTGGTTATTGAATTTGAGATACTGCTTTTTTGCTTAGGAGGGCAGAACTTGAAACACGTCCAAACCAACCCAACTCCTCTTGGTCTGACTCCGCTTTAATTAAGACGAAGTAGGTATAAATCCAACGGCTGCAGTTATTTAATTGTATTTAAAACTGGGTAATTGGATTTGAAGTAGTGCATGGGTTAATCAAAACTTTTAACTACTTTAACTCGCGAAGCCGACTTTGTGTAGTCAGCAGCAAAAGTAGGTCGACTTCCATATCCAAGTAAATCCAATAAACTTGTTAGATAAATTTCACATAATCATTATTTCTGTGAAGCGATATTTCTTTTCGCATTTTTTCCCTTTCTTCATTTTACCCAATTTTGTTTTTCCCCAGTCGATTTTACTACGGTCGCTTTTATTCACGGTCGACTTATTTCCCAGTCGCATTTTTTCCCGATTGATTTCTATCCCAGTCTCTCACTTTCCCAAAACTAATTACATCGTAATGTAGGTAGGTTTAGGTTATGTTAGTTTTGCAGCAGGCCCAGAGGGCCAAATAATCTAGAAATAGGAGCTCCGCGACAGCGGAGCTCCGTCGACTCTATCTAATTTAATTTTTGGAGTGGGTATCACACTTCTGTGAATATATAATGCTAGGAAATTACGCGACTGCATTAAACTCGCAAGGGTAAAAACACGAATGTGAAAATAAACCGCCGGAAAAAAAGCGACTGTTAATTATCACTTTCGGGAAAAAACGCGAAAAGAAAATTATCTTCTAAGAAAAAATGCGTTTGGGAAAGTCATCTAACAAATCCAATAATAATACTTCAAAATGTACATACATACATACATCACACCTGAGTGGGGTAGGCAGAGCTACAGAATTACCAACAACTCTAAAAACTTGTTGATAACTCTGTAACCACAATTAGCACAATTAGGCTAAGATATTTAACAGTGTATATTAGTGACAGGTAGCAAGCCCATCGCCTAACAGTACTACAAGCCTTTATTCCCTTAGTCGCCTCTTACGTCTTCCACGGGAAGACATGGAGTGGCACTATTCTAAGCCGGCAACCACACGGCATCAAAATGTTTAACTAAATAATTTAATGAATTAACATGATGGAGATGGAGAGATGACCTAGATTCGTTTGCGAAAGATTGGCGGGAATTTGCTCTGGATAGGGACGAGTTACGAAAGAGAGGGGAGGCCTTTGCACAGCAATGGGACACCAAAACGGGCTAGTAAAAAAAAACTTATATTTATTTATTGAGGATTTCCAAAATTTAATACATCAGACTTATGCTTATATCTAGTTTAACATCTATACCTATCGATGCGTATCCAATTATAGGAACCCACATCTCACGCCAATATATGTACAAATCAAATTGAACTACGGCATAGAATACATACATACATACCTTCACGCCTGTAATCCCAGAGCGGGGTAGGCAGAGCCACAGAATTACCTAGAACTTCAAAAGTTAAGAGGTAAATATGCGAGAGATTTGTGCCCTGTTTTTTTTAATGGTTTCTTAACTATTAACATGCGTATATTCACGCCTGTAATCCCAGAGTGGGCTAGGCAGAGCTACAGAATTACAACTTAAGAAAGTTGTTGATAATTCAGTAACCACAATTTGCACAAATAGGCTTAGACGTTTACCAGCGTATTAGTGACAGGTTACAAGCCCATCGCCTAACAGTACTACAAGCCTTTATTCCCTTAGTCGCCTATTACGGCATAGAATACATAATTGTGTTCAATTTCTGATTACACGTTAAATAACGGTTAGTTTATTCTAATCTTAACAAAACAAGTGTATCTTAAACACGAAACCCTTTTTGCGCGGGTTCTTAAGTGCGTTCCTATATTCGAAACCGTGGATACATCAGTAAGGTTTATTTTGCTCTATCATAAATTTATTAGTTACGCCGTTTTGCAGTAAATGTATCAAATTTTACAGGACGTTACAGTCTGTGAGCACTTAGAAGAATCTTCGGCTTAGTACTTCTCTCTCGCTCGCTCTCATACGATCTTATTAAGAGCGAGTGAGAGAGAAGTACTAAACCGAAGATTCTTCTAAGTGCTCACAGACTGTAACGTCTTGTAAAATTTGACACATTTACTGCAAAACGGCGTAACTAATAAATTTATGATAGAGCAAAATAAACCTTACTGTCTTATTAAAAAGGTCAATTTTTCTCCTTAATTCTCACCGACGAAATGTCAAACTTTAACGAGACGTCGCGTCTATCCACAATTAGGAATAGGAACGCACCGTTAACCGGTAATTTTTCTATGATAGCCAGCCAACATTCTTTATCATCAATAGCCTGCTGGACATAGCCTCCCCTAGCCTTGCCGCATCCAGCATCTAACTGCAGTATTTCGCAGATCGTCATCCCACCTGGCCTGAGGGCGTCCGTTTGCCGATACGCCAACATTGTGCTTTATGATTCTAGCTAGAATATTTCTGATTTAGTCGCTATCAATGAATGGAGGATGTGGGTATAAATGCATACTGATAACGCTCTTTGCTTGTTAGCTACAAAGTTGCGGAACTAGACCTTGGTTTCGCTGAAATCTGTTATAGTGATCCAAATATAAATAAATACTTAATAAATAAAAACCCCCGATTTTCCGTAATACCAAAGAAGGCGGCTGACTGCATAGTAATTGTAGCAGTCAATCAATCTTGAATATAATGCGGTTACTAATAGAGTATAGAATGCTTCGACCACAGCATAGAAATTAGCCGCCTTTGTTATTACGCCAGTAGATGCCCCAGGCATTCGTTCAGATATACAAACGTTAAAATTATAATACCCTTTTTGCTTCGGGCTTATTCTTCTTTTAGAATTTAATTTTAAACCGAAATTATTGTCACCCTATGCCTATACTACGCTCTTTGTCTTTACTGACGTATGCACCTCAAGAAATGTAGGGTGACCATACAATTAGTGAACATAATGTTTTATCACTTAATTATTAATTAATTAATTACTTTAACAGTACAGTATGACAATTTGGTTCCTGTATACTAATTCAAAGTCAACGTGTACATTTTCTCAAACATGATCGGAAAAGATGAAGTACGCGATCCAGCCTAGTAACCCATTTTTCCACCTCTTAGAAATCTGAAGTAGATACCGTCGTACCGAAGTAGATGTCGACGTCGCGCACCGAGGGCTCTGTACCGCTGCACAGTAGCTATATTCCATTTGTTTAGGTACTTAACTAAATGTAAACAAAAAAACCATGTGACATAGTTGGTTAGCCAATAGAAACAGAACACTAATACGTCAAAGGTTGATTAAACAGTTTTGATTGGCTGCTTAACGGAGTCACGTGGTTTGGTTTGTTTACATTTATTTAAGTACCTAAAAAGATGGAGTATAGTACTGAATTCCTATTTGAATCCGATTGCGATTTAAATCAGCTCGAGCCCGACTCACACTTGACCAAATTTTAGTAGTTGTTGTTTTTCTTTAGAGTTTTTATGTATTAATACAATGACAATAAAAATACATTGGAAAAAAAAACGTTTCTTTTATGTGGACCCTTTATTATTTCACTTCTTTTTTAATGTGAATCCTACTTAATACACACAGACACATATCGTTACTACTTTAGAAAAAACTCGTATCTGATATTTGGAGATGCACGAGTTCGAACTTAATTTTCTCCACGTTTAAGTTTAAAATCGTACGTCACGAAATATGAGATACGAGGTTTTTTCAAAGTAATGACGATATTCTGAAGAAAAAAAAACAACTCGCTGTCTATTACGGTTCGGAAGATACAGCTCTTTAAAGTTAAAATGGACCCACGGTATAGGCATATTAATAGCCTCCCGTTGAGCTACCCTTCTGGTAAACCCTAAATATCAACAATAACGCTTAACGCTAACTTTAATTGACAACATTTCATTTTGGTGACACCTGCAAATTACTATACGAATCGAAAGGGTTTTGCGTCCTGAACACGACAAAATATTTATTTAGATTTATTTTTCTTTATTGACAAAATTACAAGTAAGTTAAAAAAAATCGAGTTTTACCAATACTATGCCTGAATAGATATAATCCATTGCCTTTTTCACGAGAAAAAAAGCTGTCATACTTCAAGTTTGACATTGACACTATTGACAGATGGATAGATACTTGAGATCGGTTGACCGCCATTATTAAAAAGAAAAACTTTTTTTTTTATACAGATTGGATTAACGTAATTATGTCCATTGTGTCGTAGAAATGAAGTTACGCCCTTTTAGAATAAGAACATCTTAATAAATTAATAATAAAATAATTATACATCCTAGGGAAAAAATAAAACTATTAGTGTCTTCCTCCTTCCAAACAGTATCTATAAAACGAATAAAATTAAAGTCTTGAAAATATGAAATCTTGTCAATTGTTTACGAAAACTGTCGAATTGACAGCTCTCGACGCGGCCCGGCGTACTTCGATCCATTTTAGTTAAATAACGTATGCCGAATGCATATTACTTAGTGCTAGTCTAGGTTCTCCCTACTCCCTTAGACTCAGCCGGCTTTCGTTGTTACACTGCCACTGGAAACTGAGATATGTTGTGTTTAAAAAAAACTAAGATTGTCTTAACTACCTTGGAACTGGTAGCAACTGATTTACAGCCTTGGCCAAAGGTGTTGAGCCTACGTTTTCCTTTGTAACTTGTAAATAAAGTGTTATGTTTCAATTTAAAAAATACGCAAACACCTAAAATATAAAAAAGTGTATGAACATGTGCGAATCACTAGTAGATATCGTTTCAAAGTAGAAAAAAGACGGGTTTTACAATAAAAAAAAATAACTGTGAAAAATAACGGAATTTTCCTTAACTTCAATAAATATGAGTCAATATATGTTTTTAAATACTTGTGTATTTGTTTTTTTGTCAACCATGCTTTGATTTCAATACAGCACGTTGATAACGATCACTACATATGACTAAGCTTTCCGATATATGTACAATTTTCTTTAATAAAAGATGTAAATGCACCTTTTAAAGTTTGACTTAATGCAAAAAATACACGTCAAGTTCTTTTATATTCTCGAGTTCAAAGTCAAAGGAAAACGAGGAAGGCAACTAGGCTAAGGCGTGAAATACACAGCGGAAAAGCTGGCAGAGAATAGAAAAGCTGGCAATTACTTCACCAACAAGAGCATAGCTCTCAAGTTAAACGAGAAAGGTATTTATTTTCCTGACATATTTCATTTAAATAAACAGCCAATTATATACCCTTACAAAAGATATAGCAGGAGCTGTTTTTTGTAGTTGAATGTAAGGCAACTAACGAATCTACCCACACTAGAAGCTGGCGGGTCCTCGTTAGGTTCTCAAAGTGGGGTGTTAAGCCGCCTCCCCCTAGCTCGCGTGTGGGTGGTTTGCAAGAGTTTCAATTATTGTGAAACGAATGGTGTGCACGTGTAACTGTTTGAGTTTTAGAAGAACAAGTTTATTTAACACAATTTGAAGTCGTAGAAAAGTTTCGATGTTATATCGCTTACGTTTAGTATAGTTGGTTCCAGTTTAAATGACGAAAATGCACTTAACGCAGGATTTTACAACTTCTTTTGTTGCTAAATGTGAATGGAAAAGATAACAAATGGACGACCGAAGTGTGGCACGTGCCTTGGAGTAGCTCAACCCTACTTGATCATTGGGTTTTACCTGAACCGGACACATTTAAGTAGGTGTTTTGTTTTCTAAATACAATTAAGTACAGTGCGGTTAACATTCAGGTAAAAATGTATTTTTAATACTATTCTTAAATTGTACAAAGTGATATTGACACAGTATTTAATTATTATTTTACAAACATTTAATTATTAAGTAAAATACCGGCAACATGAAAACTATCAAGATTGATTGTTCACAGTATACTTTGGCCGTACCGAGACACCCGCGTAATTGTTTTACAACCCTACTTACATACATACATACATACCTTCACGCCTGTAATCCCGGAGTGGGGTAGGCAGAGCTACAGAATTACCTAAAACTTTAACAACCCTACTTGAAGATAACAATTGAAGAATAGATGTTGGTAATGGTTGGTTTTAAGTGCTTTTCGTCATATTAACTAGAACCAACTATACACAAGTAAATACTGATTTATACATGACTTAATAGTTAAAACCGAAACCGTGTGGTGGTGTGGTTACCGGGTTAGAATAGTGCCACTCCATGTCTTCCCGCGGATGTCGTAAGAGGCGACTAAGGGAATATAGGCTTGTAGTACTGTTAGGTGATGGGCTTGCAACCTGTCACTAATATGCTGGTACATCTTAGCCTATTTGTGCAAATTGTGGTTACTGAATTATCAACAACTTTCTTAAGTTGTAATTCTGTAGCTCTGCCTAGCCCACTCTGGGATTACAGGCGTGAATATACGCATGTTAATAGTTAAGAAACCATTTAAAAAAACAGGGCACAAATCTCTCACATATTGACCTAGTTCCGAACTGAGCTCTAGACTTGTGCTAAGTACTAGACAACAATGAACTTACTTATATTGACAAATACATTGAAAACATCCAAGATCTGGATCAGGAACAAATACTCGCGCTCATCTTACAAATATCTGCCCTTGGGAATTGAACCCAGGACCGCTAGCTTTGTAGGCAGCGTCGCTACCAACCACGCTATCGTGTCGTCAAATATTATAACTACAGTACGATTTACAAGTGTTTCAACGAAGATTTTTCGAAGCATCATGTATACCAAAATGACGATTCAAGTATATGAATATCGCGTCAATTTTAAAAGGTTATAAATTCGTGGTTAGACGTGCATTATGATCAAAGAGCGGAATTCTTCATAGCAAAAATCAAACTGTCAGAGGGATTGACCTAACTGTTTTATCGACTTATCGATAAATATTTGTCACTTAACGAAACAAAGTTAAAGTAATGAAATCAGGCTTTTGGATATACATACAAACAAATTAACGGTGTCCCTAATTAGCTGACCGCCACTGTATTTTAGTATAATAGTAAAGAATAAAACAGAAAATACTTTTTTTTTAATTTTCTATATGAAACTTATCATTAAAAATTCAAAACAAATATTGCTAAGAGTAGGTAAGTAACTAATCTTCATTCAAAATAACAAAGTCGAAATCTAAATCTGTACTAAATAAGTTTTCTTCATCTTCCCTGTAGTAAAAGAAAAAAGTCATTATATTTTCAACATTGTCACCTTTCAAATTACTCCTTTTTTCATTGTAGATCCATTTATAAGATGAAAACGAGCGTTCTACCTCAGTTGAAGTAACAGGAGCATATTTGTAGTACTCGATAACGGTGTTTTGGCTGTAATCACTTTTTTCTATAAAATCAGCCAGGTCAAATGTTACAGAATAATCTTTTAAGTTGATTATGGATACCTAATGCGATATTATTCCGTAACATCGATAAGTCGATAAAACAGTTAGGTCAATCCCTCTGACAGTTTGATTTTTGCTATGAAGAATTCCGCTCTTTGATTATGATTCTTTGAATATCCCGATTTGTTATGATGATCTAACGATCAATTAATTTTATTTACTTATTTATATTATTGGCAAGTTAAAGACAGCTATCTATCGATGACAGCGCAGCAAGCGTCATAAAGCCAAGTCTTCAAGTAAGCGCTACTTGAAAGTGGGTGATTATTTGTCGTTTTTTATTGCCTTCGCATATTATTCAAAATATTTATAAATTTCTGATTTTTGCTAGTTTTAAGAATTTATTGTTTATTACCTTATTACCTTATTATTAGGTACTTAATGTAACTTACTTTTAAGTATAATTATGTTTTTTATGATTGAAAAAATGACCTTCTGCTGGAGTTTCTTGCGGCGCTTCTTCTCCGCAATGATGGTCTTGTCCGAAGTGCTGGTAGATTCACTGTACACTACCGACGTGTAAAAGTGCCCGCATGTGGCCAATTTACTGAATAAATATTTTGAATTTTGAATTTTAAATAGATTTTATACTACCCCCTGGTTCGCTGATTTTGATATCGAAAGTTGCTGTTAGTTTAGTTGCGTCAGTATATTGAAGACAACAATGACGGCGGTTGAAACGCCAAAATATTCATCCAGGTATTTTACCATAATGTTGTAAAGTTAAATAGTTATGTTATGATTTCGTTATTTTTGATGTAGCATATTGGTGGACTTTACCATTTATATTTTTCGTAACGTTATAAAGGTCAGCACAGCGATGACATTTTATGCGCTGCAACGCGCGACCGAAGTTTCCCCAGTGTTGATATATGTAGATTCCAGCTGCGGCTTAATGGACTTTGGTCCCCGAGCATACACTCCTGGAAAGATATATTTCTGTTAGCCTCTCTTCTAACACAGTGTACGATCCTGGGTATATTTTACATACACATGACACATGACTATACTTTCATATAAAGCTTATGCTAGCGACATCACATACAAAATAAATAATCAATTACAGAGCGCAGAGAACGTTTAGCTATTTTCGAATTTAAAAAATGAATGTGATTGACGTGAGCTAGGTGATTCGTTAACTCAACTCGACTCGACAATCCAATTATTAAAAAGCCATTTAGATGAATTATTCCAACGCAAAGTAAATCCATTGTGCCATGAAAAACGACGAAAAGAGACTAATGTACTACATACTTGTGGGAGGACCTTGTACAGGGTCCGTCCGGGTTGGCACCACCATCTTATCCATTTACCTACCGCCAAGCAGTGTTTGCATTGTTGTGTTCCGGTTTGGGGATAAGCCAGCCGGTGAAATGACTAGCATAGAGGCATTCCATCTTAGTCCTCAGGGTTGGCAGTGCATTTGCAGTCTTGTGAACTATCAGGTGGCCTGTGTGCTCGTTTGCCTTTCAATGCCATAAAAAAGTCAACAGAGCATTGTTTAAAAAGAGTTTCCTCGGGAGCTTCTACCATTTTTTATAAAATACTAAACCCATTAGAGATGAATAGAATAATGTTCCTATTACTAGTTAGTCGACGAATCTTATTATACCGTTAGTGAGTTTATAAATGACTAGCTTCTGCCAGCGACTTCGCCCGTGTAGTATTTGTATTTTTGTCACCCCACGGGAACCGTTCACTTTTCCGGGATGAAAAGTACCCTATGTTACTCAGGGATAATGCAGCATTCTAATGGTGAAAGATATTTTGGAATCGGTCCAGTACATACATACATACATTAAATCACGCCTGTTTCCCAGAGGGGTAGGCAGAGATCACTTCTTTCCACTTGCTACGATCTTGACAAATTTCTTACGCTTCTTCCACATTCATACATCGAGTCATGCACGCACGTCGGTTTCGGGTACCTACTTAAGATTCGGCCCTTTACCAGTATTTCTCCGATTTGAGTAAAAGTACGCCTAGGGCGGCCCCTTCCGACCCTTCCACTCACTTTCGATCTGTATATCTATTTCGTCAATCTTCTTTCATCCATCCTTTCCAAATGACCGAACCATCGAAGCGTGCCCTTTTCAATCTTAGTCACTACATCTTACCTATTTTATTCCACATTTCTCTCGGATTTTTTCATCGGTACGAAAATACAAATCTTTCCTCTTTTTAATATTTGTGTAGATGAGAGAATATAAATAAGTACATATACGTAACGAAATACTACTTTTATAAATTCAAATGCGTTTTTTATGTCACTTTATGACATGATTATTTTTATAAACGGCTCTTTAAGTATCTTCTATTTATTTATTTTCAAGTATACTTGTTTAGGCCTTGTTCAGTCAGTATGACTAACCCAACAAACCAATCACTAGTCATGTAGGTACGGGCCGTTAGTCATTCATTGCTATTATTGTTTTGTAAATTTTCGATGTTTTGAATTTAAGCCATTCATAGATTCAGTCGTGTCAGTATTTACTCGTTTCGGGAATCGTTTAAACTATATTAAAGCGAAATTCGTCAGTCTTAGGTAGGATTCGAACCTACATCTCTGGCTATCCAGGCCGATGCAGGCGCATTACAAATGCGTAAGACCCACGAATTTTTGCCGTGTGGTTGCCGGGTTAGAATAGTGCCACTTCATGTCTTCCCGTGGATGTCGTAAGAGGCGACTAAGGGAATAAAGGCTTGTAGTACTGTTAGGCGATGGGCTTGCCACCTGTCACTAATACACTTGGAAATATCTTAGCCTACTTGTGCAAAATGTGGTTACAGAATTATCAAGAAGTTTTAAGACTAGTTGGTAATTCTTTAGCTCTGCCTACCCCACTCTGGGAATGAAGGTGTGATTTTATGTATGTATGGGTGACTCCTTTGAAATGTCTCCGAGTCCTCTGATTAATTATCTGCAACCTTACTAACTTATCGGGATAATCGGGGGATCGTGATTAGGGAATTCAATAAACCGGTTATAATCGGTTTTAACCGGTTATGTTCGTACAAAAACGTCCAATTACCGGTTTAATTGCATTCCCTAATCGTGATGCATAACGCTAAGTTTTCGAATCGCGTCGGCCGTTTATGTCACGTTCCGTTTACGTTACGCTCCATATATTTTGATAGAAAACAGAAACGATACTAGCGTTTGCATCTTGGTCGGGCCTACGGTATTGTATGAACTGTACCGCGGATCTAGTTGGCTAGTCTCGTCTCGCTCGCTCGTCAGTGGTTTTCAAAAGTGTACCTAGTTAAGAACTAAAATTATACTAACTTAGGTCATGTAACGAAAATTATAGTGCCCTCATTCGCCAAAAGGCGGAATCTCAAATTTGATAAACGAAGCAGATTAAATCCTCACCCGTTAGTAATATGGTCGCACTCGCTACAGGAGTTTTGTCTGAGATACCACCATTTGTCTTATAGCAGTATATCTTATTCTCGTTACTCGCTTGCTAAAGTTAGTAACGTTATTTAGTACACTTTTTTGAAAAACGAATCGCAAATTCAATTAATAATAAAAACTTAAAATCTTATAACTGAATTGAATCATAGCTATTCGCAAAGCGCATTAAGGAATCCAATTCAATTCAATTAGTGCTTGATCCGATCAGATAGGAGATTTAAAAGATAGTAAATACCTAGTCTGATAAAAGCGGAAGTGAATTACTTTGAAAAAGAAAAATCATTTAGAAGAAGTCGAGATACGGAAACTGGGTCTAACTAATCCGGATTGCCGCTCGACTTCATTATGAAATGGATGGAACTAAGTAAAATGATATTTAGTCCTATCTATGCCACTACTAAAAAGAGGGACTTAAATAAAAATCAAAATTCAAAATAATTGTTGTGTTGATTTGTATGCCATAGAATAGATAAAGCCTAGTTTAGTTTTCTTTTTTTATATGCCACAGACTACACCAAGCTGCGTGGAGCGGTGTTTGCGCGACGGCGTTATGTAGTTGCGTGGCGTGTTTTTGTTTTTGCCTGTATTTTAGTTTTATTTTAGTTTTCTTTTTATTTTAATTTTCTTTTTATCAGTATCTTTGTGGTTTTTTTTGTGATTCGTGTATGATCGTGGCGTCATTGCGCCGTGACTTCACCAAATGGTCGCAACGGAAGACCAGCGCTGGCTCTGCCAGCAACACGCTGAGTTGTAACCATTTCGTGACAAACTGTGCATGTGTCCAATTTGTTTGTTATTATTTTATGTGTTCATTAATATGTCACGAATAAATAATTTCTTTCTTTCTCTTTCTTTCTTTCTCAAAATATTTATTCAGTAAATTGGCCACATGAGGGCTCTTTTACACGTCGGTAATATGGAGTGAATCTACTAGCGCTTCGGACAAGACCATCTTTGCGGAGAAGAAGCGCCGCAAGAAACTCCAGAGAGAGGATATTTACAAGCTTCTATTTATTAAACATTATTATATCGTCAATGCTTTGAATAAACTCGTATCTCATATTTCGTGACGTAAGATTTTGAACTTAATTCTAATTAAGTTAAAACTCATATATCCCGAAATATCAGATACGAGTTTTTTCTAAAGTAGTACCGATATGTAATGTATTTAAGCTATAGTGTATTTCTATGGAACTTGCTAACTATGTAAACAAAAGCCTAAACTTTGTTTTGTCACTGTTCTTCCTTGAATTTTCACACCACCTCATCAAACACCATTGAAAACATACACTATTGAAACGGTCGTTACTGTAAAATACAAAATCACCAAATATATAACTCTATCTTGGATATTTCATTAAAAGTTTAAATGGTTTCATAAGTTAGGTTATTAGGACCTGATGGAATGACGTTTTTGTTTCTTTTGAATCCTACAATTGTCTATGATGGGTAGTGTTGTGGCTAAAGTTGGCGATATATTAAGGCCCCTACACATTACCCAACTCACGCTGATCACACTCACAGATGATATAACGGCACCTTTTATAATAAATACTGGTGATATATCATCTTTAAGTACCGATTTTTCTTCAGATCGTGATTAATCAAATTACAAATAAGTAACTACTTGTTTTTTTACTTTCGGTATTTTATTATTCGATATGGTTTGTCATAAGTAAAGGAATATTGCCCATCACTAGTAAATTCATCATTCAGAGACAATTTCAATATGGCGGTTTGTTTACATAGTTAGCAAGTTCCATAGAATTAGACCTTACAAATCTTACACGTCAATACGGACCACAAATTTAAGCCCAATCAAGAGCTGATCTGATGATGGAGTCGGAAGGTTGCATCAGGATATCCGCTATACTTAACCTGGACTAGGTCTACGTAGACACTCCGTGTTGGGACTCATTAATTTGGTCTTGATAGCAGATAATGACGTCATAAAAAGAACAGTCGGCAACAAAAGCTTATCTCAAAAATGTTTATTTTTGACAGAAATTTATTCGATGTAGGTTCTAATATAAAACTCCGGTACTACTGCACCTATTTGAAAAATTATTTCATTCCACATTAACATATTGGACATATGCTATCTATTATATACCACCCCAGTGAAGTCTGGAATTCTCAAGCTTTATACAGGTGTAATGTCATATGCCATATGGCCTATGTCCAGCAGTGGACGTCTTTCGGCTGACATGATGATGATGAATGTCATATGACATCGTTTTTGGTCGGAATGGTTTCATAACACGTCAAATGCAATATGGTTTTTGTCCAGTAGAACATGGTTACAGTACGGTGTAATTGATTTAAAACTCAGAATTTTCGGGGTGGTAATTCACAACCGGTAGGGATAGAGGTAGACATAGCGATGGCTTTTTGTTTGTTTTTGAACTCCCGACAGCAGGGGGAGATTAACGTGTTGTTGTGTCATCGAAGCCGCCGATCGGATGGACGTGTTTTTTTTTACAAAGTTAGCGTATCTGGGGTCCTTGTTAGCCAGGATTGATAAATTCGCTTACAGATGTAGTGAATAATGTTTTGCCGTCGCATACGTTCGTATTGATCTTGCTTTCTCAATTAGCTTATCGATGGGTACTAAAGTTCACTGAGACAGCAAGATGGAAACGAATTTTTCGATCGTCTACTTTAATGTCACATTCGTTAAAGCGAGAAGGGGCTATATTGTGTAGCTACTTATAAATTATAAGCAGAGGGCAGAATTTTCATGGCAAAAATCTAACTTCCATACTGCCCTCCTAAGCAAAAACGCAGTATCTTGGATAAAACTCCTGTAGCAATATCAACTTCATTACTAACGGTATAGAATTCAAACTTCATTGGTTATTGAATTTGAGATACTGCTGTTTTGCTTAGGAGGGCAGCATAGTGTTTCGACTTTTCTAGCTATCGATAAGTTGAATCTTCTTCTACAGTGTGGCCCAAAACCGGGGCGAAAAAATATAATGGGGATTCTTTAGAACATTTCAATTAACTATCACAAGAATCTAATATTACAAAGTCTATAATTTTGGAGAAAATAGCCTACAAAGTTAAAAATCGTAGGTAATGTATTTTCCCGTCGCGATATCGTCGCTTGGTCACTTGGTACGAGGTATGTCTGAGTACAGGGTGCCATTGACAACACGCGGTAGATTTAGACTTAAGTACGATGCAGAACGAACTCAATCGGTCAAGTTGAGCGGTGTTTGCATTACATTGAATTTGCGACTAAATTTGTTAGAAAAAAACTGAAAGTTAAGTTTTGATTTTAATTAGGTAAGACCATTATAATGTAATTACCGGTGATATAGATCATATAGAGCCCCTGTTTTTAATATTATCCCCGGTTTTGGGCCACACATTGTATATTATTGTTGTTGGCGTTATTGTCTTTTCTATGATGTATCCCTGTGTTGATGTGTTTGTTGAATAAACTATTCTATTCTGTTCTATATTACTGACTTTTAACATTAACCTCTTTGATTAGGGAGTTGCATCGCCATTAAAATTAAATCGCATGGCAGTTAACCGGAATTTCTGCCAGTAGTCTTTTTGCAACTAATTCACGTATGTGTAAAATTGTTAATCCAAAACAAAAAGCAATAAACAAATGGATAAAGAAGTATCCTTTTCTTTCTTACAACGAAAATAATTCAACTATATAGCACTTTACGTGTAAGGTTCATTTGAAGCAACTTGAAAAATATTTCGTTGAAACTCACATAACTAGACCACGGAACCGAACGGTAACGGAAGACCAGCGTTGGCTTCACAGCCAGCACATGCTGAGTTGGGACCGTTTCGCAACATTAGCACATCTGTTCTCATGTCTCTTTTCCTTCTTTTTTATTGCTACTTGTATTTTTTGTTGTGTTATTGTTGTGAATAAATATTTTACTTACTTACTTACTTACTTACTAGTAAATCACATTCACTTGAGTGTTTAAAGCGGTAAAGGACGATAATAGTTTTTGTCTAGATTTGATTATATTTATAGTTTCTTCCAACATCCCATGGAAAAGAATTAACAATCCACAAATCTTTTATTTTTTGAAATATATATTTGTTGTTCCTGTTCATCACCATTTGGTATCTATTTTGTTAATAAATACCTAAATAAAAATACGCTTCGTAAATATAACTATATCGATAGTCGATAAAATTCAACGTTCCAAATCTATTGACGTTTGATTTTTGCCATGAAAATTCCGCCCTCTGCTTATAAGGCTGAAAGTACTTGTATATTCGCATCTAAATTGCAAATCGTCGGAGTACCTATATTCTACACACCTACCAATTAACTCGTGGACATTTATCGAATAGTTATTGAAAAAGCAAATTACAATTACTAGAAAACCTCGCGACCCCCCGGATGGGGCAGTAGGGGTTCTATTTAATATGATGTGACGACAGACGTAATTCACTGAAGTAACTTGGATCGTCGAGACGACCTATATTACTTTGACGATTCGATTTGCTACAAGGTTGATACTTAGATATAGCCACTTATCGTTTTCATTCGATTGTGGTATACATATATCCGTGTGAAAGTTAAGTTCTTAAACTGATTGATAGAGTAAGAAATGAAAGGGTCAGAGGAAAATGTGGACTAAAGGAAGGTGTAGCGATTAAGATAGAAAAGGGCATGCTTCGATGGTTCAGTCATTTGGAAAGGATGGATGATAGTAGATTGACAATAGAGATTTACAGAGCGAAAGTGAGTGGGGCCATAAGGCGTACTTTTTCGAATAAAATCGGAGAAATACTGGAAAACGGATGAATCTTAAGTGCCCGAAACCGACGTGCGTGCATGACTCGATGTATGAATGTGGAAGAAGCGGAAGAGATTTGTCAGGATCGTAGCCGGTGGAAGTGCTTGGTCTCTGCCTACCCCTCTGGGAAACAGGCGTGATTTAATTTGAAAAAAACAATCTAAGCATCAAAGGACTATTATTAACTACTAACAGAGTGAATGAAGCGATTGTCCGATTATTTTATGGTATGTAGAAAGCAAACGAGCACACGGACCAACGAAGGCATTTATGTTGTACATTGCTACTTGCGACGTTTTAGAATCATAAATTATAGCTATTTTAGCGATGCGATGCAAAACTTCCGCAAGGCTCTCTACCAATGCCATTATAACTTTTATACTTTCCAAAGTAATTAAAGTATGGGAAAGTTAAAACTATATTCAGGACCGTTATAGAATGCGTTTTCTTTACCCCTTATTTACGTCAGCTCTAGGAAACCCTGTATATTTATTACGAACGCCTTAAAATTCCTATTCATTTGCAAGTCCATATTTTCATATTTTTGGGAGCTTTTATCCTAATACAGTGTGTCTCTGACCTTGGGGCTTTAATTTCAACGATCGATTCTACTCGCTAAACTGAACTACTTTTGTTCTGCAACATGAAAAAATAACTTAAATTTAGATAAATAATTGATGTTAAAGTCTAATTGTAAAATCAGTGTATTACATACTGGCCATGTAATCACTATCTCATGGTACGGGGGCGACATTACCTTGGTACGAGGGCTAAAGGAAAATGGAGAATTGGATCGCGTACATTGAAAATTAGATTTAACTTGTATGATAAAAAATAAATTTAAACTGAACATATTTTTAACAACTTACAGAACAAAAGAAGTTTAGTTTCAGGAGTAGAATTGATCTATGCATTTAAAGCCCCAAGGTCGGAGGCACCCTGTATATGATAGACTACTAAATACAGGGTGTCTGGAAAACCTTCGGAGAAATTTTAACTGTAGATAGGGTGGATGATTTGGATCATCCCTATATTGGTAACTTTTGTTTAAGTTAATATTTGACTGAGTTACAGACAGATTTATCATCTACTTTCCTGACGATGCTCTCAGTGTGCCCCATCTTAACTGATTCATTCATAATATCGTCGGTGATACTGCAAAACCGCGTAAGTAACAAATTTATGATAGAGCAAAATAAACCTTACGGTCTTATTAAAAAGGTGCATTTTGCTCCTTATTTAAAATGTCACTTACGCGGTTTTGCAGTTTCACCGACGATATGTGTCACAACGTAATGTAAATAAACAAGTTGTTCCTTATGAACAATGTTTCCAATCATGGTCAAAAGCTCCATGGAGTTTAGAAAACTGACACATTATCCTGTAATGTGAATGAAAAGACGGTGTCTGATAAGGGCTATTATGTGAAATAATCTAAAACTGAAACTTACGATTATGATTTTTACTCACACTTTTCTCACACTCACACGTCTAAAATAGCACTTGCACTCGTAGGCACATTACTTCTTTTACGAGATCATGAATCATGGCTGTATTTCATTGATTTGTACCACTATCAGGGCTTCCGACGAATAAAAAACACAATAATTAATTATTGACAATTTGACATATTATCTTTTTAAATCTTGGACCATTAAAACTCTTTATGAAAAGAGTTTTAGGTTTCATTTGTAAACAAAAAATCCTACCTACACGTTACGTTTTATCAAAATTACATTTAAAGCTGGCATCATACATGTTGTTGCTAGATATTCGTATCATAGAAGAAAGAGAAAAATAGGATCGCTTTGTAAGAAGAGGTCGACGTGATTACACTCTGTGGTAAAAACCCTTAAAAGAAAAAGGCCACTAAAGCCGGCTACTCACACACCTGCTGCAGGGGCAATATGGGAATTGGACCCTTGATTGCCTCCTTAATTGTGATGTGTGTAGGCAAGCAGGAGCAATTTTTAGATTGGGCCTGCGGCAGGGCGGCAGGGGCGCAAGACCTTCCTAGCTCCCTAGATTGTGTCTACCGCCCTGCAAGGTTGCTGCGTGTGTAGTAGGATTGGGGCAATTCCAGTCAGTTCATTGGTGACAACCGAGCGGAGTGGACAAAAATGGAAAAAATGGTGTTACCATAGCCAGGAGCTCTTCAAAAGAATCAATATCCATTCGCAAAAAGTTTCTAAGATCATCTACTTCCAATTCTTTCATAATATTCATGTGGCACAATTTGCTTCGTTTCTGCAACCAATTCTTCACCCAATATCTTCTCTTCCTTTTTTTTTTGGTAGCACCACAGAAAGTGCCAAGGCGATACCAATCCTCTGGTGTTTCGACAATACAGGAGGCTTTCTCGTGGACGTGCGTTCAGCGGGACTATCAGTTACACACTGAACGGCAGGCTAGTGTGTAGAGAACAGCCTAAAATTGGTCCAACCGCCGTGCGACCGGTATTGCCCCTGCAGCAGGTGTGTGAGTAGCCGGCTTAAGGAACACCCAGAAAGTATAAAACGTGGACTACAATCACAATCAGTCAAGGAAGCGATGTCACAAGCGAAGCGATGTTTGGTTTGGGGTTTGTTTTGTTTACTTGCATGTGATGTGACTTCACATCACACTCACAGGTTATAAAGTATTTCTAACATCACATAGCGTTTTTGCCACAGATTAAATTTCAAAAAAAATCCTTATTATTTCGTGTAATTTCCAAAAAAATAGACATAATTTAATGTGAAATAAAGTGAAATACGTTATTTTACGCTAGTATCAGATAGGATGACCACAATTTGTAGTATATTTTCAATGTTGTCAAATAGCCTATTATATTTAACTAGCGACCCGCCCGCGGCTTCGCCCGCGTGGAATGTATTGTACATATAAACCTTCCTTAAGAATCACTCTATCTATTAAAAAAAACCGCATCAAAATCCGTTGCGTAGTTTTAAAGATTTAAGCATACATAGGGACAGACAGCGCAAGCGACTTTGTTTTATACTATGTAGTGATTATGCGACGACCTTTATATCCATCGACAAAATGTTTTGCACTTGGACTTTTGGCTACTGCCACAAAAACCATGCGGATCAAAAGGAAAGAACCAGCAGCCAGCAGCGCTTTCTCCCCGTCTGGTTGCCCTGAAAATCAGCGCGTGCAGCGTCACGGCATGTCTGACACTATGATGCTGAGTAGCACCCAATTTGGTGCATTATTATTTTATAAAATAGTTTTAAGGTTTTGTTTTAAATTATTTACTCACTGTATTTAATTTGATTATTATTTTTCTGTGGTTTGCACCAATAAACGATTTTCTTTTTCTCCTTTTTTTTCTTCAATACGGAGAGCAATAATCGGATCGTTCAATCCGTCTATTTGAACTTTGAGAAGTCTATGAATTTATGGCTGTCATTAGATGTCAGTGTTAAATTATGTTATTTTCAATATTCACGTCTTCAATATTTTTGCTGTAAATCAGTTATATGGGCTACTTTAGAGCAGAAAACAATGGTAAAAGACGGACGATATGATCAGTCTCGGCAAAACATGAACAAGAGACCTAGTGATTTCACATTTAAAACCAATTAGTGTTCAAATTGCAAAAACGAAAATACAGTAAGTTGCACTAAAATTACTCATTTATTTTTATTATAATGCTACCTTGATTTTTGTTTACATGGAGCGAACTGTTTGTTTACATGGAGCGAACTGTTTGTTTACATACCACGTGACAACGTATGGTCTCAGGTCATTGACCTTGGACATTTAATTTTGACGTAAGATACTACGAACTGTTGGAGTAGTATACTATCAACGTCAAAATGTCAAGGTCGAGATATCGGCTGCGATACATCAAGTAACAAAATGAATATAATTAATCCTTCTTTTTTTTTTACATTAACAGAAACAAAAATGAACCATACCCCCGTGATCAGAATCGTGCCAACTATTACCCCCCCAAATTTCTCCGAAGGTTTTCCAGACACCCTGTATACAGGGTGTATTGCAAGTCGTGTGCCAAATGAATAGGGTGGGTAGCTAAGGTCACTTGCAACACGTTTTGGGCCAATTAACACTTATCCTACCCACGGTGTTTTTTTAATATTTTTTTTGAAAAAATCTCGGAATCTTCCAAAAGTTAACCATTTTGTTCACCTATCTTTTTTTTTTAATGTGACAGCACAAAAGTATTTGTTGTTTTTTTATCTTTAATGTTTGCGCATTCTAATGAAATGTTATTTTTATTCATATAGTAAACAAATAAAAAAATATTAGCCAACAAAGTGTGAAGGACAGAAAAATAAAATCTTCACGGTCAACTTTACGGCACAATAAAAAAAAAAGTAGAAGCTCCTCAGATCTTCCAACATCATAAAAACTTCTCCAGTTCCTGACGATTCTTACGGTATACCACATGTCTAGAATCACGTTCAGTTTTTCGTCAAAATATGGTTTCAATCTAAAATGGTGGTTTTATTCGGTCAGTAGATCCAGCCAGTTAAATGGGCTAAATGCACAATACAAAACGCAATATGGTAAAAATCATCTTCATTTTAATAATTACTTCAAATTTTGTTCAAATTGTCTTCCTCCACAATTGATACATTCGCGACACCTTTTTCGTATTTCTACAGTTGTTGTACGAAGTGTAATTTCTTGCCGCATTATTGCGAACGCGTCATTAATTTTTGCGATCAGATGCTCTCTGCTCTCTACCTGTGTTGCGTACACTAGCTCTTTGGCCCTTCCCCAGACGTAAAAGTCAAAGACACTTCGTACAACAACTGTAGAAATACGAAAAAGGTGTCGCGAATGTATCAATTGTGGAGGAAGACAATTTGAACATTTGAAGTAATTATTAAAATAAAGATGATTTTTAACCATATTGCGTTTTGTATTGTGCATTTAGCCCATTTAACTGGCTGGATCTACTGACCGAATAAAACCACCATTTTAGATTGAAACCATATTTTGACGAAAAACTGAACGTGATTCTAGACATGTGGTATACCGTAAGAATTGTCAGGAACTGGAGAAGTTTTTAAGATGTTGGAAGATCTGAGGAGCTTCTACTTTTTTTTTTATTGTGCCGTAAAGTTGACCGTGAAGATTTTATTTTTCTGTCCTTCACACTTTGTTGGCTAATATTTTTTTATTTGTTTACTATATGAATAAAAATAACATTTCATTCGAATGCGCAAACATTAAAGATAAAAAAACTATAAGGACTTTTGTGCTGTCACATTTAAAAAAAAGATAAGTGAACAAAATGGTTAACTTTTGGAAGATTCCGAGATTTTTTCAAAAAATATATAAAAAAAACACCGTGGGTATGATGAGTGTTAATTGGCCCAAAACGTGTTGCAAGTGACCTTAGCTACCCACCATATTCATTTGGCACACGACTTGCAATACACTCTGTATATTCGATCGTTACGAGTATACGTAGATATAATTTTTTTGTCTGAAATGGAACGTTAAAATGTACCTTGTCCCTTTCTCCCCTTTGGTCGATAAATGCAGCAGTTCAGACATGACTTTAAAGTATTCAGAGCGCTAGTAATTTTAAGGCCGACCGTCCATAATGTATTGAATATCGATCTGGCCATTTGTTCCTCGTGAACAGTGCAATTAGGTTCCAATAATAAAGTGCCTTTTAAGTTCTGTCGTTTGGAAAAACTGAAGACAATTTAAGTGTTAAATGGCATTTATTGTTTTTCAAAGTAATACTTGTTCATTCGATCGAACCAGTTTTCGAAACACTTATTCCATTCCGAAGTCGGGGTCTCCGAAATGGCCGTTTTTGGCCTCAACCGCTTCTTCAGGCGTCCGGTACCGTTGAACACGAAGTCGTTGCTTGATTTTTGGAAAAGTGAAGAAATCATTAGGGGTTAAGTCTGGGCTGTACGGCGGGTGATCCAGATTTTCGACGTTATGCTCTTTATAAAACGCAATTGTCTGCCGGGCCGTGTGCGAGCTAGCATTATCGTGGTGCAGTACTATACGACGTCTTGGGTTATTTTTTCGGAACTCGCAGATAACTTCTGGTAAACAAACAGTGGTATACCAGTCAGCATTAACTGTTTTACGATCTTCGAGCACGATGGTCGCAACGTGGCCACTTTTCGCTACAAACGTAGTGACCTTTTTTTTCGAAGTGCTCCGTGATCGTATTACTTTGGTCGGTTTTGGCTCATCTTGAAACACCCAAAGAGTCGACTGCTGTTTAGAATCCGGATCGTAGGCATCTATCCAAGATTCGTCACCATTGATAATGTCATAAACGTGTTTAGAGTCTCCTCGGTAGAATTGCTGCAGAGTTTTGCGACACCATCTAACGCGAGCCGTTTTTTGGTCTTCACTAAGTAAATGTGGTATCCAGCGTGAGATATATTTTTTAAACCTAAGTGTTCATGCAAAATATTTTGAACACTGGGCCCCGAAATGCTTAATGAAGCTTCTATCTCACGGTATATCGCATAGCAATCTTCAACGATACATACATTTTCCTTTGAAATTTCCATTTTCTCAACTGACTTGTCAACTTTGTACCGACGCTTTTCTAAAACGATTCGGCCGATCTCGAGGAATTCTTTTGGTTTCGAATTCTAAATTCAAATATTTTAAGATGACACTAGTTTTTGTTAATAATCACGGGAGTTTTGCAAACGACAGTACTTAAAAGGCAGCCCTCGTAATAATCCCGGTAAGGGCAGATATTTGTGTGATTGACTGATGAGCACGTATATTTTGTCACTCAGTCATAGATGTTTTCTATGAATTTAAGTATGTATTTCTCTATGTTAGTATTTATATCGTTGTCTAGTACCCATAGTACAAGTCTAGAGCTTAGTTTGGAACTAGGTCAATTGCTGTAACTCCCCTGATATTACATAACGAATGCGCCCACATCGACACCGTGGACTTCGATGCTATGTGTCATCAGCATAATGCGGAACGAATTTGAAATACTTAATATATATCGTTATAGGTACGACCGAGGAAATATATTCTTGTATGACGGTGTAATTACTTTTTTTTTATAGAATTGAGAAGGCAAAGGCGCATACGTATGGCGCCTACGCTGAGATGCCCGTCACAAGACACGTCTAAGTAAACGTCAAGCCATAGAGAACTGTTATTTTTGACGCATCTTGAGACAAGCATTACAGTCGAGATCAGTTTATTAATACGACTTTAAGACTGCTGTGTTGCCAACCTTGAGGATTAAAACAGGTTGTCTCATCATAACACGGCTGCATGGAGGTAGGTTTAAGGGGTAGATGGTGGCAGCGATCCGGACGGTCACACGCAAGGTCCTGCCACCACTAGCCTAGTTGGTTAGTGACCCTGTGAAGATTCATAACGCTAAGATTTACGTAAACTGAGGGCTTAGTTTGATGTATAACGATAAGGTTGCGGATTTCTAAAATCCAAAAAATGTATAGCATTGATGATTGATAAGCTGAAGACCCATCGGATGGACTGCGTAAGTCCAGATCACCAGCAGACATTTCTAGCCTACAGAGTTCTACAAGTGAGATGTTTTCTCAAAACGTCTTAATTTACCCAGCCACGTATTTCCCGCCCCGGGAATTTCCTATCGCAGATTTGGTTACGTTAGTTTTGCAGCAAAATGATTTCTGGAATGAGGAAAACGACACGAGTCGGGGGAAAAACACGACTGCTGTAACTTATTCGGGATGTATAATTAATAGTTTTAATAGTAAATCAATTCAGCTATTCACAAATGATTACGGAAGTTTGATTCACCAATCCTTGATTTACATAAATCAGTTTTTGGACAAGCTTTTGCTGCGGACTGTATTTTTTTGTATCAGCTCAAGATCAAGACCAAACTAATTCCCAACACGGTGGGTCTACATTAATTACAGCAGAGATCCTGTCGCCACCTCCCGTCTCCATCATCAGATCAGCTCTTTGACACCAAAATATTTAGCCGATCTGTAAGATAAGATAACATCCAAGTTTAGAAAAACCATTTCAGAAGTTGTTTAAAAATCATTCAAATGGCTGCCTTGATAATTATGAGTTGAAAAAGTTGGACATATATTAGCGATTAGCCGTAGTACAGACCTCGCAGAACAGATAGCCGATTGGTTCGATAAGATCGATGAGTTCTTGATTGGCGTCCGCGTACCGGAAGACGCTGTCTGGGTAAGGTTGCTGGAAACCGATGGATGCAAGCGGCGCGTAGGACCGGTGCTGGTGGTAAACTTTGGGGAGGCCTATGTCCACCTAATCCGTTGTCGGCGGAAGTGTGTTCGGGCGTCGTCGTCCGAACTCGGCCGATGGAATCAAACGTATGTGAAGGAACGAGAGCGCCTACACTGCTATCGACCGACGAAGACCGAACGACCGACCGTTTGATTCGATCTGCAGAATTTGGACGATGACGCCGAAACATTCTTCGGCCGACAACGGATTAGGTGGGGACGTACCGGTAGTTAACCATAGAAGTTGAAAAAAAACCGTTGTGCATTTTTATTGTTTTTGGCTCGCAACGGAAAATTCCATGGAAAGTAAGATACAATGTCTAACGTTTTGAATTGCTACCGTAATTGCGAGCACAGTCATACTTGTTCCAATTTCTGTTTATTTTGGGATCTATATCCAACAAACGTGTGGCGAATTTCGATCAAATTAGGTATCTGGTATTTTGAGAAAACATACAGGTGTTTCGGTAATTAATTGGGCATTACGAGACGAAGTCCTTGTGACATTCAGACGTATTAATAACAGGGTATTGAAATTAATTCGCAGTGAAACCTACTCAAATTGAATATGAAACGAGATACAAAACTGTACATGGAAATTTTCTAAATTAAAATGTTGCGAGTCTTCATCAAAGCAATATCTCAAGAAGAAGCCATTTAATTTTTCTAATAAATAACGAGAGGTTCGTAATCATTTCTATTTGAGTACGCAATTTGTTAAAGATTTTATTGGCCTGGTACTTTGCAAAAAGCCCTGCTATTTGGTCTTTACTTTGTAAGAAGACATATTGGATCTTGTTCGCAATTTGTCTCGTAACCTTTCACGATTCACGTCAGACAATAAGACCTACCATAACGCCGACTATACGTTAGCGTATCAAAAGCAATTTGATTTTATTGGGTACAATAGAGCCACTGATTGGAAAACATAATTTTTACGAGCTAGGAATTGTGAGAATACCCAACTTCAGGAAATCTCAAGACTATCTGATTGACCTTGTCCCACACCAAGGTCTTGGTTTCTTGGTGCAGCTTTATCACTTTAAAGTTATGTTTGAACTGCTGCAATAATCTGCCAAAGGCGTTAAAGTGACAAGGTCCCTACTAAAATGTGCAGCTACTTAAGAGTATTGTCCAGCGCCGCTAAAATCGCGTAGTTGTCAAAAAAAACAGGACAAAATCTCCGGGCGATGACGTTTCTCACCCCCTAAATAAAGTCCGTATGCTGTCGTTATTATAAAGATCTAGGTATGTAGGTACGTTTCCGTTTTTTGTTTTTAAAGGGTGATGGGCAATTTTGTATGGACCCCATCCCCACCCTGCAGCAGTCACGGGATGCAGGTTTATATGTTCGTTAGGACCCAAAACAAGACAAAATACCTATTTTAGTAGCTAACTCTATGATAATTTTTCTATGAAAAAATCCTTTTTAGAGCCGTGCAATGCAAGAATGTGTTAATTTTTAAACAAATTCCATACGATATAATATTGAATTTCCAAGAAAAACCCATACATATGGCGATCGTCGCCATAGTAAAAATACATCATGTTGCCAAGATCTATAAAATGGGACATGTTTCATCTCTGTTGGTGGGTGGGGACAGTTTTGCACATTGTCCTTTGTTTAATTCTAAGAAATATTTTCTTGGAAAGGGAAACCTACGGACTTAGTTTTTCATGATATTCGACAACATATTCAATAATCGTAAAAGTCTGACCAGGCTTAAGGGAAGAGAAACGTTATCTCATTTTGTATGGAATTTTTTAGCTTCACAATCGTCTTAAAAAGGCAATAAAAAGAGATAAAGATAAAAGACATTTATTCAGTAAGTAGGCCACACGGGCACTTTTACACGTCAAGAATCTACCAGCGCTTCACAAGAGGAGACCACTGCTGAGAAGAAACGCCGCAAGAAACTCGGCAGTCAGTCATTTTTTAAATATATTTAATGTTACAATGGTATACTTAGTCTAGCATTATATAAATCTATAAATATTAAATTAAAAATATATATTAAATAAGCTGCGTAGTTTCAGCAGGAAAACACACCAAAATCTTGCGAGAGAGATAAAGGGAGAAGAAAAAAAGAGAACACCTACCTAGGTGTAAGTATATAATATAAGCAGTAAATGAAAAAATACACACTTAAATAAAAGTTAGGTAGAGAATGCCTTACAGCTTTTAGTGCGCCTTTTATATATTAAGGTTATTACTTGCAGTGCAATAAAGATTAAATAAATATATAGAAAACATCATGTAAAGGAACCAATACTCGCGCTCATCACACAAATTGCCGTCACCTTGAAACGGACCCGGGAGCCCTGGGTAGGGTAACTATAACTGCCAACTAGCGTCAGAGCGTCGGCAATAACAAACATACCTACGTATACACAACGTATGAGTCCAACATTGTATCTCTTTTAAACAATGTTACAAAGAAAGAACCTACCACTGCACCCATTTCTACAATTCTATCACCAATTAGGTACATTATTCCAGATGGAGGTATTTGGGTTAAAATTACTATTTGAAATACTTCGAGAAAAACAATTGACAACCTTAAATAGCGACTAAAAGGGTACATGTCCATGGTAAAATAGTTCGAAAGAAATTATAATTATTTTCAATTGTATTTACGCTCAGAAATATGACCAATCGTAAATACGTGAAATATACGCAATCATAACAACGGCGGCATGTCTTAAAAATCATAACAATATTTTTCTTCATTATTTACTGAGAAAATAAACAAACAAATTTATTCTAATGGTTAATGAGCTTAAACGCCACATGGTCATTTATGGGAAGTTTCAAAAAAATAGCACCGATAGGTATGTCCCCAAAAATATGTATGGAATTGTTCCGTTTGGTTATGAAAACCCAAATCGGAAAATTCTATACATATTTTTGGGGACATATCGGGAGTACCTGCTACTTTTCTTGTTCAGAATGATGATCCCAACGAATTTTTTTCCCAAATCTGAGAAAAAGTCAAAGGTTTGCATTTTTTTAAACTCCCCTTCTACGTCACAGCAAGTGCTACGCGCGCGGGGTTACAAACAAAATGACGTCTTTCTGCTCCGTAGTCCAAAGCGGGCTTAGCAAACATACTTTTTAATTTTATTTTTTTTAATAAATACATACATACATACATACCTTCACGCCTTAATTCCCAGAGTGGGGTAGGCAGAGCTACAGAATTACCAACAACTCTAAAAAACTTGTTGATAACTCTGTAACCACAATTTGCACAATTAGGCAACGATGTTTACCAGCGTATTAGTGACAGGTTGCAAGCCCATCGCCTAACAGTACTACAAGCCTATATTCATATTACATAATACATATTACCTAATAATAATAAAACTATATTTAAAAAACCTCTACGAGCATTTTTTTCTTCAGAACACCTTTTAAAAAAACAACTACATCCTAGCGTGTTCGGAGTCCAGGCCAGGCTGAAATGTCATGGTGTCACACCTATGGTTTTCACACCATTATCGTCCAGATTGTTTGTAACAGAGGCAATTCCATGCGAAATTGAGAAGTATATGCCGCCAGCTGAAAATAAAAGGAGAAACAAATCCTACGCATGGGAAGTCGTGGGCGGCCTTTGATAAATAAAAAGTAATCAACCAATCGGACTAACATTGATAAAATCTATATCTGCGATGTCATTGCCAAATTATTTACTTCGCGGTATTTATAGCGCCTATAGGCCTAAGAATACATAGATAAGGAAGCATAGACTGTCCACACAATTTCACTAATTGTAGTGTTATCAAAATGGCCGATAATTAATTGACTTGGTAATATTATTAAGACTAATATCGGCTCTTTGTGTAATTGATCCTTTCCAGTGACGAGTTGTGACAAGTACGTTTCAGTACTACCGAATTTCATGATGCCCTATAGGTATTTTCAAACTCCAGATAACACTTATCTGTCAGATAGTAAATAAATTAAATAAAAAAACAATTTACCGCCTTCAAAAACGCAAGATATACTCGTAACTTCTTTTTGAAGCGTTCCGCAAAATTTAACCAAAAGCATTTTGCGTTTTTGAAGGCGTTTTATGTTGTTAAAAAGTCCCTTTTCTCAATTAGTAGGAAACTATACGATATTTCAAGCTCGTCGCAAGCAACGCCCCGGAAAAGTCAGTCTCTAAACTACCTTAATCGATATCTTATATGTCCTGCCACCTGACGTCTTAATCATCAGTTCCACTTTGCCAAATGATACTTTCTGAATGCAAATGAGCATTTCTAAAAAAGTTTGTACATTTCATTTACGACTTCGATTTGCAAAAAAAAATGCAGGTTGGTAGGGTGAATGAAGCTGAGCCTAAATAACATAGTCTCCCAAAATGTCCTCATACATTTGTATGAAACTTTCCTTTTTTGTTACTAAATTTCTTTGGTTCATGGTAACAAAAAAGGAAAGTTTCATACAAATGTATGAGGACATTTTGGGAGGCTATGTTATTTAGGCTCAGCTTCATTCACCCTCCCAACCTGCATTTTTTTTTGCAAATGGAAGTCGTAAATGAAATGTACAAACTTTTTTAGAAATGCTCAAATGCTGGGGGCCGATTTTTGACTTTCGAACGCGCCAAAGTTTAACTCCGAAGAAAATTTAAAGACGAGTGGTTCATTCGTTTTCGATTCTACCGCTCGTATTTCAAAAAAACGGTTTCGCAATGCTCAGTTTCCGAGTGAAACTTTCGAACGTTCGAAAGTCAAAAATGTTGTTGAAAATATCGAAATCGCTGTGTGACTGCCAGTAATTGTTAAGGAGTTCCCTCAACTCCTCACCAGATACTGACGGTAACAATCAGACGAACTCGAGAGCCCTATCAAACAAAAGGAGAATTCTCGAAGTCGGTCCACAATTGACGAAGAAATCTGTGAACATACATAAAATTACGTCCGAACATAGAACCTCCCTGCAAAAGTTAATTAGCTCCGTTATTTTCTTATTTATGGCAAAGAAAAGGTAAGTTATACGTTACTTTTATTTGGGGAACGCAAAAATCTTGATTTTTTTATATTATCTGGATCTGAGAATCAGAAGTTTGTCTTAAAAAAAATCGTTTTTAAACTTTCGCGACGTTCACACAGTCGTACGTACTAACAGATTTATGTGAGTTTCACATCCGTACATAGTCCAAATTTAACCATACATAAAACGTTCCTCTTGAGGGCCACTTTCAAAAACATTGTATATAGTTAAGGACAGTTAAGGCCTCAATTAAAATCCTTAATTTTCTTCCATTTCGTAACGCAAATTAACCATAATCTAGGCTAAAATGACAATTGGCGTAAAGGGCAACTAAATTGTACTGTAAAATTGTTCTTTACGCCAATTGTAATTTTCACCATCGAATGGAGTACCTATGGCACTTTTCGTTACGAATTGGAAGAAAATTAAGGATTTTAATTGAGGCCTTAACTGTCCTTAACTATGTACAATGTTTTTTAAAATCGCCCTTGTATCACTCTACGAAAACCTCATTAAATGCGGAATTTGAAAGATCTAAGTAGTTACATGCAGAGGGTCAGGCAGCGGGAAGTGACTTGGTGTTATACTATGTAACTAGCGAGTTAATTTAACCAAGTTTTCCGTAACAAGGGTTTACTTGTGGGAAGACTTTGTGCAGGGTCCGTCCGGGTTGGTACCACTATCTTATCCATTAACCTACCGCCAAGCAGCAGTGTTCGCACTGTTGTGTTCCGGTTTGGGGATAAGACAGCCGGTGAAATTACTAGCATAGAGGCATTCCATCTTCGTCCTCAGGGTTGGCAACGCATTTGCAGTCTTAGGATTGCGGTCTTGTGAATGCGAATGTCGATGGGTCACAGTTTCCACTTACCATCAGGTGGCCTGTGTGCTCGTTTGCCTTCCTATGATATAAAAAAAAGAAGAAAAAAAAAGGGGACATTTGTCATGGAAATGTGATTAACTCTACCGCCATTACTGTCAAGTAAGAACTATAAAAACGTTGACACTACGATGACAAGTCAAAGGCGATAGCGTTATTACCTACTGCCTAGAATACCGGCCCTGACGTCATTATCAAAGACACAGTGTAGCATTTTTAAAGTCTGCTTCTTTGTTAGACTCTTGTTTATTTTTACGTCCCGGGGAATGGTGCAGCGCAATGAAAAAGTTGCCCTTTAAAAACAATCGAGACTCGCCTCAGGAAATCAATTTTCCCATTTAATAACAGTTGTAAAGCCCGAGAGAGGCTTACGCTATCGGTTGCTTGATTTGTAGACATACGCCGCAACATATTATGTACATTGTCGGGAGAATATCACGGAGTATTTCTTTTTAAAACTCGTTCGAGAATTACATTGCATAGGGATGATGAATTTTATAGAATTTCACTTGTAGGTACTTCAATTTTGTATAATTTCAATGAGCGTTATTTGCAGCTGAAAATATGATGTAGTCTGGATATCTTAAATATTAAGGTTAGGTTAGGTTAGACTTGCGACTGCCAAAAAAGTTCTGCGTAAGTCCCCTGCCTCACCGGGACGCCCCATGGCAACGTCGCTGGCCACGTCTCCCATACAAATTAACGTAGCCAAACCGTCGCCAAGTGAGAGAGGCCGTCTACTTTTCAATATGAATTATTTGGCTACGGTGGCCGGCGACGTCGCCATGGCGTCTCGTGAGGCAGGGGACTAATTGCCGTAATTGGGTCACCAATACTGTCAAGTAAATAAGAGCTATCAAAACGTTGACAATAAGATAGGTCAAGCGATAAGGTTTTTTCATCACACTTGCACGTAAACAGTATCTAAACATACAGGTTAACTTGGCCGCAATGCCCCATATAAAACCCTCGACCTTTCTTTTTACCATGAAACCCAAGGTCGGTAAGTAATTTTTTTTTAGTTTATAGCACAGCACACAGGTCATGCATGTTCAAGCAAAGAGTTTACACGCAATTGAAAAATTGTCTTATAATGTTATTTAAACAGGAATTTCATTGCAATCTCGCTACATGTTACTTAAATACTCAATTAATGTTCTTAATAATCGATTTTAATAGTTTTCTGTATCAAAACGTCGTTTTTTTTTACACTCCTTCAGGGCTGTATGTATACCTACGTAAGTATTTGCCCTTAACGTTTGTTAACGAAACATTTGTATAATCAGTGAAGTCCGCCCGCCATCCGCTTAAAAAAAGTTCAAGTAATTCGTAATAATAGTTGTGCTGACTATTATTACGAATTACTTGAGCCTCGATCGTAATTCCTTACTTACCGACCTTAATACACAATGTACTACCGCTTAGAATAGAGGCCTTGCCGAGATTACAAACTCACAAAACTCGCAGTCTCTCTTTATAATATTTGTTTAGAAATCCATGTGGTGAATTTTACAGTCAAGTGAGCACAAGGGTAGAAATTATGCAGTAACGCATTGACCTATGACAATACAGCGTTTGAAAACATTATGTGGTTATCCACTTTCTTGATTTACCAAGTAGAACGAACTATGAAAATACGTGTTCTCTCCATGCCGCCTTCAAATAGGCAAAGTACAGTCGCGAACCGGGATTGTTGAGCCACTTACCCATGTTTCTAATTTGGCTATGTAACAGCCCGTTCACACAGAGTCTCCGTATTTACGGTACCCGTTTTAACGGATACAACAAAAAATGATGCTTTGTTCACACATAGGCACCGTATAGCGTTCAACGTATCCGTCATTAACTGAGAGCCCGTTCACATATGCTCCGTACCGCACCCCACACACAGTTTATATCCAGTAAAAACGTACGGATACATGACGGATACGTATTCCGTTCATCCAGTATCCGATAACAAAACGGAATGTCATAATTTAGCGGACCGATTTTTTTTACTGTATACTGAATACTGTGTCATATGTGAAGTCGCTCATACAACTCCATACGCCATCAATGAAAAAACGTATACGATAAAACGGGTACCGTAAATACGGAGACTCTGTGTGAACGGGCTGTTACGCAAATCGAATAGCTGTCAGCCAATCGTTGACATCGGTTATTGAATACACGGCAAAATTACGAACAATGGCAAGTGGCTCGACAATCCCGGTTCGTGACTGTACAGTCTCGGTCAAATAATACGGGGCAGAGTGCGTTTTTCATACAAACGAGGCTATTTCGAAGCCTTGGTTCCTGGCCACGGCAAGGGGTTGCTTTGAGTGAGGTTTAATGGTGGATACTCCAATATTCAATAGAGGTCAAAAGTGCTTAAGATACCTAACTGATCGCACAATACGCCGCAGCGAGAGAGTTTGGATTTCCTTACATTTTATTGCCATTTTAGATGTTTTTCTGAACATGCACAATTCCGGCGTTAACCGCAGATTCAATCAGTTGGTTATTTTAGGCATTCTGGAAATCCGGTATCACTACACTGTAGTGCATCACTGCCAACGAAAAACTTTTTAAAAAAAACCTGGCAAGTGCACGTTAATTTAAAAACAAAGTTAACCATAGACACATATTTTGCCATTTTCATGTTTCCCGCTCGTTTGTTGTTCTGTGCTTCGTTCGTATTAGTCATACCTACCTATATATTGGCTTAAAGGACTTAGAATGACCTTCCTAGACCTTTAACCTAGTCGTAGAAAATAGTAGTTTATGCAACAGTTGTATAAGAGAGGTCAAAAAAGACGAGTGGTGTGGTTAAGCAAGTCGCCACGAGTATTTTTTGACTTAGTTATACACCGTTGCATACAATACTTTTTCTACGACTAGGTTTCAAATAAAATGCAAAATTAAATTAATATACCTAGGTTAGAATACGAACGAACGAAGCACAGAACAACAAACGAGCGAGAAACATTCGAAAACAACAAAATATGTGTCTATGGTTAACTTTGTTTTTAAATTGATGTGCACTTGCCAGGTTTCATATTTTTTTTAAAAGTTGCACAATCGATTTAACTTGTGAAATAGGGACTAAAAAACACCTAATGATTTGAGAAATGAATTCTTATACCTGATTGGTCGATTTTAATATAGCTGCGTTCTGGTTGGTTGATACCAAATAAAATGTTTTTTTAAAGAGTTAAATTAGTAAAAGAGTTTACATACCAAAAAGAACCTAACGTTCCGATTGACAGTCAATGTGTATTGTGATTGGTGGTTTAATTTGGTGAAGTATTTTGATTGGTCAAATTAACCTAGGTGTAAGCTTTGGCAGCTAGGCATATCGTTTTGGCTCAAAAAAGCACAAGTGCTGTTAAGGGGAATAGACTAGATAGACTTTTCTACGGAATGTTCTGCGGACATATTATCTATATTCTTATATTAGTGTTCGTGACTATATAAATGACAGATAAAAGTACAGGAGTAGGAAAAGTATTTTATACAACGGTGTATAACTAAGTCATCCTTTACGATGTTCGCCTTCGGCTCACATCGTAACACACCCCACTCGTCTTTGACCTTTCTTATACAAATGTTGCATAAACTACTAAATGTCGGTGAGAGAATGCAGCTGTAGCCACTAACAAGCTGGTGGCCTGCTAGGCTATTTCCACTAAACTTATTCCACCCCCCTCCTTGACACTTTCATCTTTATTCATCACTAATAAGGGTAGGTGGTGACAAGGGCACCCCACCGCCGTGCACGTTGGCCTTCGCCTTGGCATGTGAGAATATATGCGCTATCGATTTTCTTCTGTAAATTGTGAAGACACGGAAGTCTACTCGTATTTCTATGCACTTGCAAGTTCGGAAGGACGTTTTTTTTTATTTAGCTTTTATTCAAAGGTAGACTTGAAAATCGATGGGTGGAAATTATACGTCAAACGACAATTTGAAAAACATCGACTAGAAATATGTCCATTTGTATTTACGTATGATCAAGCGAAAATACGTCCTGCCTGAAATATACCCAAGCGTTAAAACAGCACTTTTAAGCTGCATACATTTTAATCTTATTCTGAATACTAATATTTTTAAGCTCAATTACATGTTGATTAAATTCACTTGGTATAATTAATACGATCATTTCAAGTAGACGATTATTCTTTTAACCTATCTTTCGATAAGTACGGGCGGTTGTTCGTTTAAATTTCGAAACGACTGTTTCATAATCATATACATATAACGATACAACTGATTTTGTTTTCTTAAAATACTAGATTCCTGATAAGTTGATAAACCATCTTTCAAGGTTTTGACATATCGCCTTTCAGGTTTTTTGGATTTAAATGATCAAAGATTAAGTCGTATCGGAACTCAAATGTTTTTGGATTAAGGTAATTTTTCGAGTATTTTAGGAATGCCTCAATTTGGAAGTATAGGCGAATTATGGGAATTCCAATTAACCCCTCAGGTGTCCTACGCACGACATGTGTGCGTAGATTTTTTACCCGACTGCGTCAGAAGAAGGGTTATGTTTTTCGAGCGTATGTATGTATGTATGTATGTCTATTTCTGGGCACGCTCTGCAGCCTAAACGGCTTGACCGATTTTAACATACTAGGTGTCATTCGATTTGTCTTAATTGCCGAAGTGACATAGGGTATATAATATTTCCAAATGGCGTCTGCAAAAAAAAAGAGGGGGATTTAAAAAAAAAAAATTGTTTATTCTAGCAATATGGGTCTCAAATGAAAGCTAGTAAATAGCCCATTCCAAATATATATACATTATAATACTTTGATGCTACCATTTAGACAGGGAAATCAAAAAGCACGTTAAATGTTAAGTAATATTTTTTTTTTACTACAGCCAAAAAAATGTGAAATAAAACTAAATTATTTAAATAAAAACAAAAAACCCGACTGCAGTAAAAAAAACAACTGAAAGGCGAGAAACAAGCTATATTATCTTTTTTGTTTGTATAATAAAGTGTTTACATTCAAACATACATAGGTAAATACTTATAATGTACCTACCATGCAATGATTTTTTGTTTGATACCTCGTTAACAAGTAATGCAATTTATACCAATATACATACAACTTGAATAGTGGAAAAGGTATTGCAGGCGGGGACAAGCAATGAATTATAAAATGTAAGTATTTTCTTGAAATATTCATTCATTGCTTGTCCCCGCCTGCAATACCTTTTCCACTATTCAAGTTGTATGTATATTGGTATAAATTGCATTACTTGTTAACGAGGTATCAAATAAAAAATCATTGCATGGTAGGTACATTATAAGTATTTACCTATGTATGTTTGAATGTAAACACTTTATTATACAAACAAAAAAGATAATATAGCTTGTTTCTCGCTTTTCAGTTGTTTTTTTTACTGCAGTCGGGTTTTTTGTTTTTATTTAATTGACATTACGTGACCTATTCATTTGACATAAAGTTTAATTTTCATGTACCGTAAAACGGGGCTATTTGAGAATCACGAGGCTATTTGGAACCAAGTAATTATAAGCTTTTAGTTGATATATTTTTTGTCATGGCAATAATAAAACTAAAAACTTAGCCTGACAACAAATTTTACAGTTCTATCATAGCAATGACAAAAAATATACCAACTAAAGGCTTATGATTACTTAGTTCCAAATAGCCCCGTGATTCCCAAATAGCCCCGTTTTACGTTATACAACAACTATGACATCGCTCGACGGGTTAAGGATCAAATCACTATGAAATTCGATCGTTATAAAACCTACCCCTTTTACTTAAACGCTTATGGTGTGTGCAAAGGGCGCCTGTCGTATCGCATAACGTTTTTTGTTCTAAAAATGGTTGGCCGAGAATGTTTGGCATACTGTTGAATGGCATACTACTCGTTTGTCCTAATATTTTTTGCGCATACTCATTTAACGTCCTAAAGCAAGTTTGTCCTAATATTGATAACTCTAAAGTCTGATTACCTAAAGCATAATATTCCTAACACGAATTGTCCTAATAATTATTTTGCCTATTATTAAACTGGCTATAATTACAGCACCTAAACTAAACTATGGTAGGCGTGAAGTCAGAATCGTTACGTATTCTACCTTCAGGTAGGTCAGATTTCGGTTAGGTTAGGTACGACGACGAGCGAAGCGAGGAGGAGTGTTAGGTAGAACTGTGACCCTAACGAGCGAGCGAAACGCCAGAACCAACAAGTTTGACAAGGTTAGGTTTGTAAATAAAACATTTTGCTTAATGACATGTAGTCAAAACAATTTTAGCACATTAAATATTAGGAATATTACAATTATGCACATCAATCATTCGACAGTTGAATCTTAGCCACATCAAACGATTGGACAAATAATATTAGGACAAACGATAATAGGAGCAACATTTCGGACAATCAAAAATATGCGGAACAAAGTGTATGCCACACGTTATTAGGACAAAAGACGATATGCGACACAACGATAAGACTAATAATAGGGAATATGCATGTTTTTTTTTTACAGCTTCAATTGAAGCTGATTCATGTAACAAACAGATCACAAAAATCGTTTTTTGAATAACTATAAAAATAACCAAGATATAAGCCAACAAAGATTTGTTCCTATCTCTTTCTAGAAAAACGGAATTTTACATGGAGTTTATATGGCCGCAGTGCACAATGACGTCACGGTGCACATCGGATCTCTCAGTCTTATTAGAAGTTTGAAATGCTTATAACTTCCGTATTTCTTGACCGATTTTAATTTTAATTTCCGTTTTGGTGATCTCTTTTACGGTATTTTCATATTTTGATGAGAAATGCGATTTTTAAAATCCATGCATATTCCCTATTGTATGCCATTCGATATAGACCCGTGTGCAAACCAGTTGGACTTGAATGGTTCAGTGGAGGGTCCGTTCGGTTATTGAACCTGTCGCTAAGCATAATATTGGGGGGGCTGAGACGAGCCTTGTGTGCCACTTCGACCATTGCTGATCTTTTGTGGCAGTTTAGAAAACGTTATCTTTGATTTGTGTGTGTTCTAGTACTCTTACCTTAGTCGGTCTCAAAGAGTGTTTTAATCCTTTATAGAAATGGGACAGATTGGCATTAAAAATCTGTCGATTTTCTTGCTGACTGTACAATTTATCAAAACTGTGAATCATCATCATCATCATCATGTCAGCCGAAAGACGTCCACTGCTGGACATAGGCCTCCCCCAAGGCTCTCCACTCAGACCGGTCTTGTGCTTTTCGCATTCACCGCTTTCCCGCGATCCTTACAAGGTCCTTACAACTATGTGAATGTAGATTGTTATTAAGTACTTAAAAGTTATTAAAGGTGTCCTAAGAGCATTTTCGCGTAGCAGCAAGGGATCTAGCTGCCCTTACCCATAGTAGAAAACTGGAGCTTAGTTATGGACTGGGTCATTAAAATAAATCGTCTATTCTAATGACCTAGTCCATAAGTAAGATCCAGGCTAACTAATGACCGGAGATCGGGTAAAGGAGCATAAAGCTCCACGTGGCCGCTACCATTGCGTGTTAGGCGACCGGGCTTAATAATTTATTTACGCCATCTATCGACGTTAGCTGTAAATAAATGCATTGTGCCTTGAATGCATATACGTCTGCGTTGTTACGGCTGCGTTCAAGGTTCAGTTAATGATGATTAGTCTCTATGTAGTAACGATTTTTCGAAGAAACCGGGAGCTTGGGCTCACACTTGAGCAGTTTTAGTATTTATTTTCCTTTAAGCTTTGTACTATAATCATACCAAAATTGACGCTTGTTTTACCGCTATTAGAAATTAGGATACAACATCATTAAAATGCGTTGAAAGACATACCCTAAGGGTCTCCCCAGACCTATCGACTCCGAATCGGCTTGAGCCGGTAAGAAAAAGTTTTATGTCCATGCAATAAGAGCGAAAACGACGTCGCTCGGCTCGGCTCGGCTCGATTCGGCGTTGCGAACGGAACGACGTCGTTTTCGCTCTTATTGCATGGACATAAAACTTTTTTTTACCGGCTCAAGCCGATTCGGCGTCGATAGGTCTGGGGAGACCCTAAGTTAACGCTTTTAAGGCCTAATATTCTGACTGTACCCAAATCCGCATAAACGGCGTCGGGTATACTTTATTCCTATCAGATAAAAACATAATACGAACACAAACCTTAAACTATTTCCCACAGGAAAGACTCTTGTTTTTTTCGAGTGTTATGTTATGATTATGACCCATTCGAGCTTTGAGGGTAACAAGTAATTCTTATTTCAGATGGAGCGGGCGAACCGCAAGTACATCTTGACCCAAGGTCCTCTGGCGTTCACCGTCGGACATTTCTGGCTGATGGTATGGGAGCAGAACTCCCGGGCTATCCTGATGCTGAACAAGATCATTGAGAAGAACGAGACCAAGTGCCATTGGTACTGGCCCAAGGGTGTGGGGGAGGCGAACAAGCTGTCCTTGGACGAGGTGAAGCTGACGGTTGAGCAGCTCAGCGAGGAGGACTTCAGCTACTATTCCACCAGGGTCTTCAGGTAATTGTTGATCTTATCTTACAGGGCCGTTCTTGAATCATCATGTCAGCCGAAAGACGTCCACTGCTGGACATAAGCCTCCCCCAAGGTATCCACTCAGACCGGTCTTGTGCTTTTCGCATCCACCGCGTTCCCGCGATCCTTACAAGGTCGTCACTCCATCTTGTTGGAAGCTCGTCCGCGGATGCCACTCAAGAACCTTCTGGCCCCATCGGCCATCAGTCCTGCGAGCGATGTGCCCCGCCCACTGCCACTTCAGTTTAGCCATTCTTCGTTCTGGAATACACTTCTGCAATTATCCTCTTACGCATTCAGCTGTTCGGATGAGCAGGTTTCTAGCATCGTGTATTGTACTTAAGTTAGAAAAACTAATTGGTACATGGTGACCGCGGGGGTTCGATCTCTGTACCTTACGATCACGAGTCGACCTGCTAAGCCTTACTTGTGGGAGGACCTTGTGCAGGGTCCGTCCGGGTTGGTACCACCATCTTATCCATTAACCTACCGCCAAGCAGCAGTGTTCGCATTGTTGTGTTCCGGTTTGGGGATAAGACAGCCGGTGAAATGACTAGCATAGAGGCATTCCATCTTAGTCCTCAGGGTTGGCAGTGCATTTGCAGTCTTGTGAATGCGAATGTCGATGGGTCACAGTTTCCACTTACCATCAGGTGGCCTGTGTGCTCGTTTGCCTTCCTATGTCATAAAAACAAAAAAAGCCACTAGGCCACCGACGCTCTTAATTGTTGAGGAGAGGCCACACTCATTAATGATTGGCTGTCTGATTGACGCAAGGGAACCGAACAATGCGGACACTGCTGCTTATGTCACTGGAACGTGTTCTTATAGCGTGGATATAGCTAAAAATCATACAGGCCACCTGCCTGAGCCTTTATTCTAGGCGGTAAAAACAATGTCGTCTTTGAGCAGTTATGGTTTTGTCTCTAGCGTGGCCGCCATTACTGTCAGGTACATAAGAGCTATCAAAACGTTGACAAAATGATAAGAGGTCAAAGACGAAGTGATTTTTACCCTCTGAGAATCGTAGACGTTGGCAATCTCAATTCAGCGCGTACAAAATGCCTGCGCTCGGTTCTGCTTTCCGATCCCTCCACGGACGCACGTCACTCCCTTCCTTAACCGTAGTAACTTGATGAGGATGGATGCCAGACGCTCGTTGCATTTTGCAACCCTCCTTTTTGGGGTGGTCAATAGTCGCCAACCGCCATATTTATACGAGAAGCTCACGTTTTCCCAGCGCCGTGTTCGAATTGCGACCAGACTACTCTGCCCGAGGCACTGTTCGGCTGCGTTTCGTGGCAGCTTTCGGTACGCTGCTACGAAATGTTGGAATAATATTCCACCACCAATTAGAAATGCCAGCACGATTAGCACATTCAAATATAATTTAAAATAGTATTTTATGTAACTGGTACATAAAGAGGGTCCTTAAAACACGAGTGTGGTTTTGTGAAACGAGCCGAAGGCGAGTTTCATAATAACATCACACGAGTTTTTTAAGGCCTAATTATGTACAGTTGCATACATTACTTTATCTACACACATATTATAAGTACTCTTTCCGGATTTTAAAAACAGGCGGCAGTACAAACAAATGGCGGCAAAGCTAACCTGTGTCACGAATATGAATGTTTTTTTTTTAAATCATAGACTAACTAACAAAGTCCCTATTCTAATGTCACTCGACATCAAAACGGCGTACGACACTTTACTTAAAATATACCGAGTCGACGTTTAATAGATACTAGAATTGACCCCCTGTTTGAATTGTGTTGGTTTTGGAAGATGTTCCAAATTTAAACAACATTACTTTATCAAAAGTTGTATCGTAATTTTAACTTTACAGTACAGCTACAGATAAGAAAAAATATCATAGTAAAATTGTATCTTGTAATGATGGTCATTGTCTACGGATTCTGAACGCATTATAGAGGACTTATGATATGAGTGTAGATAAAAATACTTACTGCAAATTCAAACGGAAAAATCTTAACAGTCCGAACAGTGGCAATATGATATTAATAATATTTATTTTCTTGTGTATCGTTTTGAATATGTTGATAAGTATAACATTGATTATATATAATATTATATATTATGTTTATATATATATATATTATGTGTATGAATATATATATCAGACATATGTATCAGTATTGTATATCAGTATATATAGGCAAAAATGGTGGAATTTTGACTTAGACTGTAGTATAGTTGTAAGATTATTATTTTTTATATATGAATTGTATCTTTTAGGCATAGGCGTTACATATCGGTTGCTGTCGCACACGTTCTGGGCTTCACAGAATACCAGCGTTGCAGCACTTAAGTGCTGCAACACAATGCTGAGTGAAGACCCATATCGATGTCACACTACCGCACCCTGAATGTTAACATTAAATAATAATTAAATTATAAGTTTAAGTTGGTGATGGTGCTGTGTGTGAGATTGATTAAATACTTTTCATTTTCATTTTCATTTTTCAATCTCAATACAAGAATTGGTTGCCAACCAGGTGACTGATGTTATTTATTATTCAATTTTGCCTTGACAGACAGCTTACCTAGTCGATTCTAGACGTAGGTAGCTCATTATAAAATATACAAAGAAGTTTCCTTTGAAGACCCCATTAATATTTTACATTCAATAGGAATGTAATTTCTCGTTATATGAAAGCCGTCTGAGGACGGAATTACTTTGAAGTTATTGACGGTGTGTGTTGTTAATTTCCAGGGAATGTTATTACAATTTATATTACTCGTGAATATGAAGGCGATATCATAAGTCCGCGCCTAAAACGTGGGGGTGGCAATGGCGAACCTATATTGATTTCGACTTAAATTAATTCTTAGAGTTATTATCAGACCTAGGAATATACGGGGCAAAATTAAATGACAGCTAGGGATTGCTTATATCGTTAAACTCAATTATCGATGTTTTTCCCATATAGGTACTAGTGATCGCTACAAGTTTTATTTGTAAAATGAAATTTTATTGAAAGTATGCAAATGAACAAAACAAAATAGCAACAATTGTTGTTATTCTTTATTTTAAAAGGATATTTTAACCTTAACTAATCATCGTCATATATTCTTTCCTAATTTTGTATTCCAGAATGATTGTCTCATTGAATTTACTACTGTTAAAATAAACGATCAGAATTTGTTAGAAGTAAATGAAATAATATATGATGATGATGTGAAGGTTAAAAAATATTTTTAAATAAAGAATAACCAAAATTATGTTGCTCTTTTTTTTTATTTGCATACTTTCAATAAAAAAATATTTAAAAAAAACAAAACTTGTAGCGATCACTAGTATATAGGAAAAGCATCGATACTTGAGTTTATCGATATAGGCAATCCCTAGCTGTCATTTAATTTTGCCCCGTATATTCCTAGGTCTGGTTATTATGTTCTTTATGTCGGTGTCCTCTCCAATAAATGTAATCTGGCATAATTGACGACACGCTGAATGAAGCAAAGAAATTGTAGAAATGAAATGTTTACTCGTAAATTGAATTCATTTTGTAATAACAGCTTTCATTTGACTTTCTTCATTGTGTAAAATGTTATATTCACGCATGAAATATTCCGAAACCACAGTTCTCTTTGTTCTTTATTGTTTGGTATATTAGTGTCCCCCACATTTATCCGAGACATGACCGCAATTTGATTACCGATCAAATTGAGACGGGGGTTAGAACTTTGTGTTTGAATCTTAACATTATTTCGCTGGTGGAACGACCGTCTACGTCGCAACCGCCACTTTACCATCTAACCTGTTGCCTGTCTCGCCGCTTCGTAATACAACCTTGTCTATGTAAAGTCATTTTTCTCAAACATGCTATGTAATGTCGGCGTTATGTTAGTTATTTTAGGCTTCAAAGTGCCACGTTCCCGACGGAACAACTCGAGAGAACTGTAAAGGAATTTCATACAAAATTGAAGGCCTAGGCCGGGAAGTAATTTTTTTTAAATTTTAATATGGCCATGACAGCTGGTTTTATGAACAGGCTGAATAGCTGAAAATCGTTTTTTTTTGTATCTGTGTGGTTCGGACCAAAAATATCCGCGTTAATGCCTATTACACAAATGTTTTTTGAGTGATGTTTTTTTTTTATTTCATTGCATATGTTTGAGAAAAGCACTATACATACCTCGCCGTGAAAAGGGGTTGCCAGCCTCGTAACTATCCGACCTCGCTTCGCTCGGACGTCTATATGAACTCGGCCTGCAACCACCTACTTCCCGGCGTCTGTAGTAATGTACTATTAAAACTGCCATATATGAATTGTCACAGAGATTAAAGTGAGAAGGTACTAAAGTAATTAAGTAACTAATACTCTGGTTAATATCTTAGCCTATTTGTGCAAAATGTTTTTTAGAGTTGTAGATAATTCTGTAGCTCTCCCTACCCCACACTTGGAACGAAGGCGTACTTGTAGTACTGTTAGGCGATGGGCTTGCCACCTGTCACTAATACACTGGGAAACATCTTAGCCTACTTGTGCAAAATGTGGTTACAGAATTATCAAGAAGTTTTAAGACTTGTTGGTAATTCTTTAGCTCTGCCTACCCCACTCTGGGAATGAAGGCGTGAGTTTATGTATGTGTGTGCTTATACTCAAGTCATCCGCACCAATAGTCTTAATGAAATCGTCACTTCATTACTTGTTCAAGTTTTTTTTTTTAATTATTTCTACTCCCGTATTCCGCTCATATGTTTCGCAACCGACTTTCGCAATTCATTTAGCAATTCGACGGTTAACCACCAATCCCTCCTATCTCAATATGTTAAAACTTTACAGTAGACACAAAAAACTTTGTATTTTGGGCAAAAATCGCGCTTTGTCATTTAGCAGGTTTTGCCAGGATAACAAAAACACTAGAAATATGCTTTATTTTAATTTGTGTGCTTTTCTAATGTGTGCGTTAGAGGGTATTTATCATGAATTGCGAAAAAAAGTTGTATGACCAAAAATGTCAGTTAGGAGGTATTGGTGGTTAACCGTCGAATTGCTCCCTGTGAAAAGATTTTTCCATTAAACCGTTGGCAAATTAGTGAAACCGTATAAAATGCGAATTTCTTTTTCCATATAACCAACTTTTACTTCAACTGGTTTCAGTAGACGTAGGTTGGGAAATGGAAAAGTTTAACGGGGAATTTAATCAAAACTCGGCACAATGGAGTTGTTGCGACAATTTGGGGAACGCGTTGAAGACGCAGAAATACACGGTTAATTTGTTTCTCGACGTTTCACAACGTGACCAGCTCCGGTCAACGAATGCCCGGGACCGTGACGAGTTTGATAACACAAGCGTGCTTCGTAGCCGTGTTAGTCAATATATCAATTTAGATTTGGATCAATGTAATAGCAGCTTAAGACTAGCCGAGCTTGTGCCGAATAGTACATTATTGACTATAGTAGAGCCGTTATCAACTGTCCCTCGGAGCAATAAATCATTTTTATCATACTCTCTCGCTCGCACTCGGGGGGCTTATGGCGAGCGTAAGTGATGCGTGTAGCAGCGTTGTGCTGCTATCGATAGATCCTTGTAAGGAAAAAACCTTATTCATAACTATTGAAAAAAAAAAGTATTTATAAAGGGACAAAGAATAATAACAATCAATATTAAAAATTATGAACAGTATATTTTTACAAATTACAATTATTCTAAACACTATATAAACATGAAATTACCACGCGTTATAATAAACGAAATTCAATAACAAGCGAAAATTCCAACGCAGGTAGCAAACTATCGGTGTTTATCGCGTGTTGCACATCCTTGCTGACAGCTGGTTTTATTGCTCCGAGAGACAGTTGATAACGGCTCTACTATAGGTCCGTAAAGTAGGGAATTGCCTGATGAGGCGGGTAAGAATGCGAGTAATTGATACAAATACATAGTTACTCGTATAAGTATTTGTAAAAAGCTTTTGTCACATTCAGAGAGATCACGCCCAATGCACCGCCGCCGCCCGCCTCCACCCACCACCGCGCCCACCCACAAGTTGGATGGAATTTTTTCATGATCCTTTCGATTTATATGCAACTAGCGGCTCCGCCCCGCTGCAAATCTCTGACTTCCCCGGTGGAATTTTAAATGATTTTCTTTCATACAAACTTTTTCTTGACAATGACGAACACAACAAAAAAATCTCGAATTTTGCGCTTAGCAACACATTAAGCGATTCATTTTTATTATATAGCCTCCTGAGGTTCCTTGTACTAATATTAGTACATAATACGACCATTGAAATAAAGATCTAGTGCAAAGGAAGTAAGGTGGTATTTCTTTTGTTTCAATGATTCATGATCAATTCAGAAAATTTACTTTATGATCATCCATAATAGATTCATATTCCATTGACAAATTTCATTGTATGGTGGGTCTTAAGAGGAAATATAGCGCATTTTTAAATAAAATATCGCAGCGGACAGGAATGGGATTTCATACGTTTACTTTAATCCTAGGAAGAATAAGGTCTTGCGTCTTCGATTTAAATTTCAAAAGAAAAGCCCTCCTTTTGGAGCATGTATAAGAAAAATAATAAACAATGTGGTCAGTGGCAGATGCAACGTGGCAAGTTCGCCCAGTATTCCGACCTCATGTCTGGCCATTATTTTGTACTGGGAGCTACTTAAGTCCTTTGTTAAAGACCTAGGGTGCATGATAAGGGGCAGCAAAGTGACCCCAGGTCCGGTACACCGGTCTAACTGGTCCCGTTGGTCATACAACGGGCAATGCTGCATGCATAATGATTTCGGCACTTTGTTTAAATAGTAAATGTAACGGAACAGTCTCACAAATTGACCGTGGCTCAAACTAAGCTCTAGGCTTGTACTACGGATACTAGGCAACGATAGATATTGTATAGAGAAGTACATGATTAGGGAAACCCAAGACTCTGAAACGAATCGCGGTCTTCACACGAACATTTGCCTATACCGGGAGTCGAACACAGGGCCGCTAGCGGCGTGGTTAAAAAAATCATAACTCTGTCTAGCCCCAATGCCCTCCAGCCAGGTCGGCCTCGTGGGTACCGATTTTTGACTTTCGAATGTTCTTTTTCAAAACCGAGCGGTACAAAATATTCGAATGCGGAAATCTTTCACGATTTATTTTCGAATGGTCCCAAATTCCATATTTTTGAGATTTTCACTCGAAACTGAGGGATTGACTGAATAGTATTGTTAGTTGGAACTTGTTTCATTATACGCAGAAAGTCGATGTTTTACCGGTTTTTTTTATTCATAATTTAATTGCGAATAAATGTGTGAAGCTGACAAAAGAAGAAAGCATAACAAGCAATTTAATATTTCAGTGCGAATAAGATTTTTTTACGCTTGTTTTACAAATTCTTGACTGGTTATAAATGTAGGAAAAATGAAACGCTTTCTCGTCTGTGGATGTCTATGGCATTGTGCTAAGGTCTGATTTTTATTCCCACAGAAAAAATGTAAACAAAGTTACGTCACTGTCAAAGTGACATTTTAAGGGATCTTAAAGTTTGGACAGGCAAGAAATATAATATTACGTTATCATTTCGCTCGAACCGTGACATAAAAATGAATTCGAAAAAGAATTGAAATTAAAATTGCACAAATGAGGCAATGGAAAGCGATTACGACACGGGAGCACGAATTGTGAAGCGAAGCGAGTGAAGTGACGTCTCACAGTCTCACATTATTCAAGCGGCCCTCAACTTGTTGACATAAGTGTAACGAGTTAATGATACCAGTGCAATAAATAAATTATGCATACAAAAACAGCTTTCTCGTTTTAAATTAATACAACAAAGAGTTAATAACAAAATAAAGTTAGCCATCAACAAATTAAATTCATCAATCTTGATTACAATGTATACATTTTTTATAGAAAGTCGATTTTTTTTTTAATGTGGAAAGTATAAACACTTGGAATACCGCAAATGTTTTTCGTTAACGGCAACACCTTTGTTTACATTTTTTCTATGGGAATAAAAATCAGACCTTAGGTTTGTTTATGCTTCGTGTACTTCCCGGCATAGCTACCCAATTACCCAACAGGTTTGAAAGATGTCAAATGATACTTTCTATTGATAGAATCCAAAACGAATGCCACGGACCACTCGTGTTCATATTTTCTATCGCTCGCAAGGCAAAAATACCATTTCATTGGTTTTTGTCACTTTCGAGTGAAACGTTCGAGCGCTCGAAAGTCTAAAATCGGCTCCATGCATTACGGTACGATCAAGTTTCATATCGTTTTATACAAAAACTGAGAGTGCAAACTTTTCATATGCTATAACAAATTGAAACTACAGTATAATGAAAATATACATACATACATGCTGAGTGTATGTATGTATGTACTCACTCCTAGAGTGGGGAAGGCCGAGCTACAGAATTACGAACAACTCTATAAACTTTTGAAAAGCAGACATGCAGCCGAAGCCAACACAAAGTTTAATTTAATAAAGCGATGGAACACCAACCGGCGATTGTCTCTGAGTTCAAACTATATAAGTATGCTCCCGCGGGCAACCACCGGTTAGTGTAAACTATTTAAGAATGGGAACATTCATAAACAGTGCCACGATAATTCTGGTCTCTGGTTATTATTGTTCTGTCATTTGACGACGCGGTAGCCTAGTCGGTAGTGACCCTGCCTACGGAACTAGCGGTCCCGGGGTCCGGTACGGGCAAATATTTATGTGATGAGCACGAGTATTTGTTTTTGCGTCTTGGGTGTTTTCTATGTATTTATCTACAGTGTGTCTCTGACCTTGGGGCTTTAAATGCAACGATCGATTCTACTCGCTAACCTGAACTACTTTTGTTCTGCAACATGAAAAAAGAAACTTAAATTTAGATAACGAATTGATGTTAAAGTCTAATTGTAAAATCAGTGTATTACATACTGGCCATTTAATCACTATCTCATGGTACGGGGGCGACATTACCTTGGTACGAGGGCTAAAGGAAAATGGAGAATTGGATCGCGTACATTGAAAATTACATTTAACTTGTATGATAAAAAATAAATTTAAATGAGACATATTTTTAACAACTTACAGAACAAAAGAAGTTTAGTTTCAGGAGTAGAAATGATCTATGAATTTAAAGCCCCAAGGTCAGAGGCACCCTGTATATACGTAAGTTTATCGTTGCCTAGTACCCATAGTACAAGCACAGTATAAGAACAGTAGAACGTCTTCAAACAAAGGTACATCGCGCGGCTCGCGGCGGTGGGCGGGGCTAAACTCCCACTTTATACTAAATCTCAGGATACTACGAGTGTACATTAGTCGGGGCTGCGGCGTCCTTGCGCTCGGTTACGTTTTGTTGGTAGTGCGCGTACTTACCTATGGCTATCGAGCGACAATACAATGTCGCTGCCGAAAAGACGTAAATATTGTTAAATAAATATATAAATATCAAAAGGTCAAAAAGGAATTTACATATCACATCCATCACATACCTATAAATATATAATTTAGTGTCAACAGATAAAATTATATAATTAAAATAATTTAAATTTGGTACTTAGGTACAGTCACCCAATAAAAATGTTGAGCATACTTAGAACCTTGTCATTGTGAATGTCATAGTCATTGTCATGTGTGTCATTTGATGTTCTGTTTGAAATTTACTATGACAACGCACTAAAGTGCTTAACATTTTCGTTGGGGTACTGTACCTAACAATATTTATACTTACTTACTTTAAGTTTGTGTAATTTATGAAAATTAATATTTTTATAAATCATGGAAAGTATGGCCAAGTAGGTGACTTAAATTGAAAAACAAGTTTGGACAACCCTGACGCCCGAGCGGCAATTGTTATCAGAATCTCCTAAAGGGCCGGAGTCGAGCTACTTTTCTATTTATACTATGGTACAAGCCTAGAGCCTAGATTGGAAAGGGCATGCTTCGATGGTTCGGTCATTTGGAAAGGATGGATGAAAAAAGATTGACGAAAGAGACTTACATACTTTTGTACTTTTTCGAATCAAATCGGAGAAATACTGGAAAAGGGCCGAATCTTAAGTACCCGAAACCGACGTGCATGACTCGATGTATGAATGTGGAAGAAGCGGAAGAGATTTGTCAAGATCGTAGCAGGTGGAAGGACTTGATCTCTGCCTACCCCTCTGGGAAACAGGCGTGATTTAATGTATGTAGCTTACTTTGGGCTAGGTCAAGTTGTGTGAGATTGATCCCTGTCCTTTTTATAATTTTATTTATCATATTCTACAGAATCGTTGATCTGGAATCGTCTGAATCCCGCGAGGTGATCCAGTTCCACTACACCACCTGGCCGGATTTCGGGGTGCCCTCGTCCCCCGTGGCGTTTCTCGAGTTTCTCAAGAAAGTGAGGGCGTCTGGGGCTCTGGAGGCCGACTGCGGGCCCGCCGTGGTGCATTGCAGCGCCGGGATCGGCCGCTCGGGCACGTTCTGCCTCGTGGACTCCTGCCTTGTCCTTGTAAGTTGATCTTTGAAACAAAAGAACACTCACAGGCAAAAACTATGTGTCACAGAGTAGACTTTAACTTATAAGCAGGGGCCGTAATTTTCGTAGCATTTTTGAGCTGTCATAGGGACTTCTCGTTTATCGACTTTCGATATACATGATTTATCGATACATTATAGAACACAACATATTAAAGAACATTAAAAGTAGAAGGAAACAACAGGCAGTCTTATCGCTATTGAGCGATCTCTTTCGTCGCTTGATAGATCGTATCTATTCTTACCATTTTAAAAGAAGTTATTTCTTGCGCTTTGTAGGGTGTACATAATATGTAGGGTAAATTCACCAGTGGTCAGCCAGAGACCAGTAGTCGACCTTATATGAGTGCGAAGAGTGGGAAATATATTTCGTACTCTTCCCACTCATACAAAGTATAGGCAGAGGCCGACTACAGGTCTCTGGCTGACCACTGGTGACTTTACCCTACATATGAATTTAAATCTATGAACTCGACTGTACATACTGAGTTGAGCTGTCAAATCGAGCCGCAAAAACCGCATGACTATAGTATTCATTGCCTTTCTTTCCCCAGATTGAAAAGGAAGGCAAGGACAGCGTGAACATCCAGCAGATCCTGTTGGAGATGCGCAAGGATCGCATGGGGCTGATCCAGACGGCGGACCAGCTCCGGTTCTCGTACCAGGCCATCATAGATGGAGCGAAGCGGCTGGATCCCGATTATGTAAGTTGAAAGAGGCCAGGGATATTTTAATCCTCGTCTCGCTACACCGATGCGAAACACATCGGCTCTGGGACCGTGATTAAAAAGAGTGTCATAACCGACGACGCGCTGGCCTAGTTGGTAGTGACCCTGCCTACGAAGCTAGCAGTCCTGGGTTCAAATCCCGGTAAGGGCAGATATTTGTGTGATGAGCGCGAATATATGTTTCTGAGTCATGGATGTTTTCTATCTATTTAAGTATATATTTATCTATATAAGTATTTATATCGTTGTCTAGTACCCATAGTACAAGCCTAGAGCTTAGTTTGGGGCTAGGTCAATTGGTGTGACATTTTCCAATATTTATCATTTTTCAATATTTATTTATTTATTTATAATCATTAAAAAAAGGGTTCTTTTTTCTCCTCATTTATAATGGGGAGAAATGCGAATAGAAAAACAAGAAGCAGAATAAATGTGTGGTAATCTATGAATGGGGAAAAACGCGATTGGAATAGTATATTATTGCCTTAGCGTGGAAAGTGAGGGATTTTCTGACGAGGTGGTTAGTTGGCCGAGCAATACGGGTCAGGAAATCCTCGGTTCCGCCGAGGCATTTATAATGCTTTTCTCAAACAATGAGAATACTTATAATCATGGTCCTTTCGATTTTATACGCCATAGAGAGCACTTTTAAAAAACAATGTGCACATGGACGGAAAGCGTTTTCATATTTTTTTTTTTTTACTCGTTGAGGAGCGAAATGAGGCACTTTCCGTCCTTGTGTTTCAACCGGAAATCCGTTCTTTCAGAGCATTTTTGAGAAAAATAGGTATCCGGATATAAATTATTGTAATAGCAGGATGTAACCAACCGAGGCTTGGTCACAATGTAAACGCTTCTAGTGGTTTCGTGAATCGTATGGAGTTAACATAAGCCTAAACGATCTGTCATTAGTTTATGACAATCCTACTAGGGCTAGACCTAGACCTACAATTTGTTTGACACTTCTTATGACTTGAATCATAATCATAACGTCATTGTGACAGAGTTTTATGTTCTTTTTAGAGTTCCATACCCAAAGGGTAAAACCGGGACCCTATTACTAAGACTCCGTTGTCCGTCTGTATGTTTATCACCAAGATGTATCTCACGAACCGTGATAGTTAGACTGGTGAAATTTTCACAGATGATATATTTCTGTTGCCGCAACAACTAATACTAAAAACAGAATATAACAAATATTAAAGCGGGCTCCCGTACAACAAAAATATTTTTTTATAGATAATGGTACGGAACCCTTCTTTGTCTGTTTTTTTATAAACCTTACACAATGACGCGCCCGCTTTTTGCCCGTTCGACCTCTATATATCATTACAATGTTTCCCCTTCCAGAAGGAGCCAAAACTGGAGGAGAGCGTATACTCCTCAGTGCCGGACGAGCCGGAGGAAGAGGCCCCGCCCCCTCCCCCGCGCGGCGAGAGTCTCGCCCGCGCCCCCGCGCGCCCTTTGCCCTCCATACCCGCTAGCACTTCGCTCGGTAAGACCCAACTAGTAGCACAGTCGCCATTATGAACATTGCGTGTCATATACATGTTTTTAAAGCTTGTATTTTGTTTTTATTATTTATTATGAGCATAGGCCAGAATTCTCGTAGCACTTTTGAGCTGTCATAGGGACTTCTCGTTTATCGACTTCGAACTAAGTCAATCTGTGTGACTGTCATTTGTATTGCAAGTATTAGTGGCGACCCCGTTAGAGGCTTTCTTGATTTTTCTATTCAGGCTTTACTTTGTTTTATACTATGTAAAGATTATTTGCGTTGCAATTAAAATATCTCCACCCCACAGGCAACGTGTATCAGTTCACGGAGGGATCGTCGGACGAGAGCCCGCCGCCGACGCCCGTGCCGCTGCCGTCGCTGCCGTCGCTGACCCCGTCCGCCGACGACGAGGACGACGAGCCGCCGCTGGAAAGGTTATTAGACACGAAGAGTTACAGGTTTAGGGGATGAGTTGGTGACTAAATAGACATGGAGGTGACAGGTGGGACGGCAGTATAAGTGACAAAGCAGAATGATGCAGCCGGGTAAAGGGATTATGATGTTGGATGTGACAGGTGAGACGGCAGTATAGGTGACAAAGCAGACGTGAGAGGCAGAATGATGCAGTCGGATAAAGGGATTATAAAGATGTTGGAAGTGACTGGTGAGACGGCAGTATAAGTGACAAAGCAGACGTGACAGGCAAAATGATGCAGTCGGGTAAAGGGATGATAAAGATGTTGGATGTGACAATTGATATTTTGAAGGTGACGAGTGAGACGACAGTGACAATATATATTTTGGAGGTGACAGGGGAGACGGCACGCGGGTTGAGTTTCTTGCGGCGTTTCTTCTCAGCAGTGGGGTTTTGTGAAGTGCTGGTAGATTTTTGACGTGTAAAAGTGCCCGTGCGGCCTTCTTACTGAATAAACTTCTTTTATCTTTTGATGATGCATCCGGATAAGAGGAGGTTTAATATGTTTTTTTTTTATAGGGTCCACCCCTTAGCTAGGCCACCGACGCTCTTCTGATACTACTTAAACTATAACCTTTTCCTCGTTTTTTCTAGCCCCGAGCCGGTCCAAGAGATTCGCCGCCGCAGGAACACGGATCTCGCCGAGCGAGTCTCCGCCATCAAACGTCGGGCGCGCGACGCAGAGCGCTGGCACGAACTGAAGAGGTCTCTTTACAAACCGCTTACGATCACGTTTGGCGTCATAATCGCCGGCATCGTCATTTACGCTTACGTCAAACATTAACTGACAACTCACGTCTAGGATGTTACTACGCAGCGGGTCTCTAGGTGTCTAGGATGTCACTTTGCCACTTTGTTTTACGATTGACAGAGCTTTTACGTCAAAAATTAACTTATAAAGTCGTAGCGGTTTACGCTTATGTCACAACTAATAATCAGTGTCTAGGATGTCACTTTGCCACTTTTACGGTTGACATAGAGCTTTTACGTCAAATATTATTTTATGGGGTGTCTGGGATGTCACTTTGCCGCTATGACGAAGCGGGGTACGCTTACGTCACACAACTAATAGTCAATGTATAGGATGTCACTTTGCCCCTTTATTTTACGGTTGACAAAGCTTTTATGTCAAATATTAATTTATAGGGTGTCTGGGATGTCACTTTACCACTATGTCATAGCGGGGTACGCTTACGTCACACAAGTAATAATCAGTGTCTAGGATGTCAATTGGCCACTTTATTTTACGATTGACAGAGAGCTTTTACGTCATACATTAAGTTATAGAGTGTCTGGGATGTCATTTTAACGCTAGACGCCACGGGGTATACTTACATCACACAGCTACTAATCAGTGTCTAGGATGTCACTTTGCCACTTAATTTTATTATATTGACATTGCAGTAGTTCACTACGCTTACATTTAATAGTAACTGATAAATATTATCTAAGATGTCAATATGTCACTTCGTTAACCTGAAGGTAAACGTCAAAAGTTAACTGATAGTGGGGGGCCATTTGCAACGTTAAAAGATGGCGGACGTGTAATTTGATTTAGACTTTAATTTTTGGGTAATTAGGTGTTCAAAGTTCTTTTCTGATAGTGATTTGTACTTTTTATGCCTTTGTGTCGCACAGTGATTGAAGACTTGGACTTATTTCGTGTATCTGGCATCTTTCTTCTCGTTTCAAGTGGACTCGCAGTGGTGCAGAGGTTAAAACTATCTTGACCTCTGACCTACAAATCACCGTACAACGTTGCCCCCAATCTTCCTAGAGAAGATTGGATTGTGTTTTATTGCTATATTGTTTTATATACTCATATAAACCTTGACACTGGCGAAATCACTTCACGTGGAAACGCCATTATCCCTGCGGTAGTAGCTGTTCAAGTCGCCGCGGGGGCAAAAATAAAAAATAAAAACTGATAGTGTCCAGGGTGTCATTTGTCAACTAACTCACTTGATTTATCACTTAACATTCGATTCAGTATCAAGACTAACACGTATTTATCTATCATTAGTCGTTTCTGACGTCAAAGATGTATACCCATATAGGGCAGAATGAACGGCTGACCGAATCGACTGCCCGCCTGCTTCGGCTGGGCGTCCCCACTTATCATCATCATCATCATCATACCCATATACGTCGGTTGGAGCTCATTCTAAACAGCGCCACGATGAAGTGTATACGAGCATTTCTAAAAAAGTTTGTACATTTCATTCACGACTCCAATTTGCAAAAAAAAATGCAGGTTGGTAGAGTCAATGAAGCTGAGCCTAAATAACATAGTCTCCCAAAATGTCCTCATACATTTGTATGAAACTTTCCTTTTTTGTTACCATGAACCTAAGAAAATTAGTAACAAAAATGGAAAGTTTCATACAAATGTATGAGGACATTTTGGGAGACTATGTTATTTAGGCTCAGCTTCATTCACCCTACCAACCTGCAATTTTTTTTGCAAATCGAAGTCGTAAATGAAATGTACAAACTTTTTTAGAAATGCTCATACAAGTATTCCACAGGGCTGTATACTCGGTAAAACCATATCGCTCTTGAAACGTTATCGTATTATCAACGTTACAATAGCCCGTTATTTGACAGTAATGCTGTCGACTTATAATCAATACGATAACTAGTCAAAAGCAGTATGGTTTTATCTAGTTGAATTGGCCCCTGGAATGTAACATTTCAACTATAATATTAACTTAACCCTTACATATTTACGTCGTTTTAAGACTTGGTATATTTATTATTACTTTCGAAGCTGGCAGACGCGATGGTAAGCGTGCCAGTTTATCTACGCTTATGTTATTATTATTAAAGCTGTTAATTTTAAATTAAAAGAAAAAGTGGCCCGCAGATGTAAATCGTTTACAATTTATCAACGCTTTAGAAAGTATCGTAGGCTTAGGTGACGTTAGTTATGTCCAGAGGGCGGAATTGCTCATGGCAAAAATCAAACGTCAATAGAGTTGGAACGTTGAATTTTATCGACTATCGAATAAACTGAAATTATGTTTACCTAGCGCAAGTTTGAAACTAGGTACCTAAGTTTCAATAATACCAACATAAGGATTCAAATCACCTGTGAACTAATTTTTATCGATAAAACAGTATCTTAATCTAAGTATGTGCTAATGACGTTCTCCTCGTCTTCTCTGTAATAATACATGATAGTCATTTTTTTCTTTTAAGTAACCGGAAATGTGGATTGTCAATTTTTATCCATGGAATGTTGAAACGAGAAATATTACCAAATCTAGATAAAAACTAGTATCGATCGTTCTTTATCTCTTTAAACTCGGGTGAATGTGTTTTACTCGTTATTTTTTTAGTTGCTTTTAGGGAACCTTACATTTAAAGCAGTATACTGTTGAGTTGTTTTCGTTGTAAGTAAGACAAGGATACTTCTTTATCCATTTGTTAATTGTTTTTCTTTTTGGATTAACCACATTTTACAAACGCGAATTAGTTGCAAAAAGACTAGTGGCAGAAATGACAGTTAACTGCCATGCAATTTACTTTTAATCTAATCAAAGAGGTTAATGTTAAAGTCAGAAATGTAAATGGTGAATGAACTTATCGATAGCTGAAAAAGTCGATAAAATTCAACGTTCCAACTCTATTGACGTTTGATTTTTGCCATGAGCAATTCCGCCCTTTGGTTATGTCGCTTTTGATGTTTCGACATTTTAAGCCCCTATAACAATACTATCTCGGTTCCTTAAATATTATAACAAATAAAGAGACTCAGCACCACATCGACGGAAGAGGACGCGTTAGCCTTGTTGGTGACCTTGCCTACGAAGGTAGCTGTCCAGGGTTTGATTCCCGGTATGGACAAATGTTTGTGTGATGAACGCGAGTATTTGTTCTGACCCTTGGGAGTTTTCTATGTATTTAAGTATGTATTTCTCTACTTAAGTACGAGGGTGGATTGAAAAGTTCTGAGCCTGGTAAAAAAAAGTAACGGGCTCACTTTTTATAACAATTTCATTTTTCGACATATTCTCCATGAAGGTCAATGCACTTAGTCCACCTCGCCTCCAACTTCATTATCCCATCAAAAAAAAAAGAATCGCTGAGGTCGTTAAAATATGAGTCTACTGCTTCTTGTACCTCCATATTTGTCGAAAATATTTGTCCTCCCAAGTGTTTTTTGAGGTTTGGGAAGAGATGATAATCGGGAGGAGCTAGATCCGGCGAGTAAGGGTCATGCGGCAGCACTACAAATCCACAATCATATATTTGTGCCATTGATTTCGCCGAAGTGTGAACGCGAGCGTTGTCTTGGTGAAACATTACTTTTTTCGACAGCATTCCAGGTCTCTTTATTTTAATTTCCTCACGCAGATGACGTAAAAGAGCACAATAGTAGTCCGAATTTATTGTTTTGCCCTTTTCGAGATAGTCTAGCATGATATTCATGATATCCCTATATATCCCCCTGCAATCCCAGAAAACTGAGGCCATTACCTTATTAGGTGACAAAATGACCTTGGCTTTTTTGGGTGGTGGTGAACCTGGTCTTTTCCATTGCCTGGATTGATCTTTCGATTCTGGTGTACTGTGGTGGACCCACGTCTTGTCCATGGTTATAAAACGATTGAAAAAATCGTCGGAGTCACGTTGAAACATACATTAACAATCTTGGGAAATTGTAACACGTACTCGTTTGTTCTCGACTGAAAGCAGTCTAGGCACCCACCTGGTTGACACCTTAGAAAATCCAAGAACATCGGTGATGATGTTCTGTGCCCGCTCATAAGAAATACCCATTGCTTCCGCTATGTCCACAGTCTTCAATCGCCTATCCTTCATTATCGTATCTAATATTTTATTGACATTTTCATCCGTAGTAGCCGTCAACGGCCGCCCACTCCTAGGCTCGTCTTGAACAGTCTCCCGGCCACGTTTGAAACCAGCTACCCATCTTTTTATGGTAGCATACGATGGAGCAGATTGCCCTTATGTTTGATTCTTATCTTCAAATATTTGTTTTGGTGTTAACCCCTTCTTTTGCAAATATTTTATGACAGAACGGTGCTCAATTTTATCCATTACTTGAAAAATCAGTGACCTTATGTAGCAGTTCCAGCATAAAATGCAAAATTGTGACAGGAAAAAAACAAAAGATAGTGCATAATGGCGACTAAATATGGCACTTTGACCTGCCAGTATTTATTTGTTTTTTTTTTATTATATTCAACCTTAGGCTCAGAACTTTTCAATGCACCCTCGTATGTTTATCGTTGTCTAGTACCCATAATACAAGCCTAGAGCTTAGTTTGGGACTAGCTCAATTTGAGATATTTATTATTATTTATTTTGTCGCTTACCCTCTTAAATATAATATTATTATGTTCACAAATAAAGTATGTTTTAAAAAAAGTCTAAATCAGGTTTTTTTGAGAAAAATAAATAGGACAGCGATTTAAAAATAGCTGTATTTTTTTGTGTTCATTTTTAACTGATATTTGACAGTATTGTTGTAACATCACAACGCTAAGTATTATCTAGATGCATTTTAATTTCACACCGTATATAAATATATATTAATGATGACTCATCTATAAAAAACCGGCCAAGATCGAGTCGGATATTTCATTTTAAATTTATTTTTATTATTTATTCTTATAGTTTAAATAGACACACCGAAAAAATAATCTACTTATTACGATTCATGAGATACTGCCCGGTGACAGACAGCCACACGAACGGCGCAGGATACTATATAAAACTCAAATCAGAGCCATTATAGTGGCGTGGGTCGTTCTTCTTTTTTACATACAATAAACCGGCGATTTTCGGTTTTTTAGATTTTTGAACTATCAATAACTATGGTTTCAGTGTTCGATTTCAAAAAAAGTTGCATTTATTCTTTATTAAAACTAATTAATGCTTCCTGTCCTGCATTAATATTTTATTCTTTTTAATATGGTTTACCAGAAACACTGACAGAGTGGCCGTTTTCAGCCGAGACCAAGTATTAGATGACCACTCTGTCACGGCAGTCCACGGAAAACCATATCATTTAAAAAAACGTGGGTTGAAGAAAGAGCACAATTATTTGGTACTTTTACATAAATAAAAGTATGGACGTATATTAAACACGAAAAACATAATTATCCATACTCTAATGAGACGCCTAATAATATGAGAGACAGGCTATTGTCGGTAAATAAGAAGAACGACCCACGTGAGTTTTCAACCGTGACCGCGAGATACCGAGTTCGATCCTCAGTGCCCGCCGTGTACGGTCAATCTTATCCTCGTCCGCCATACTACAAACGGAGTTTTTCATAAGTTGGACTTTAGATCTACCATCAAGGCAATAAAGTTCAATTACGTTTGTTCGAAAATACCATTTTCAATTTATGAAGATTGAAAAATGAACCTTATTCTTATTGAAACACAGTTCAAATTAAATTGTCTTGATTATGTACATCCAAAGGTACACTTTAGAGCTCTGCCCACCGCCGCACTGATCTCTCAAAAGCCCATTTACATTTGTCAAGGACAGTGGACAGTACAGTAGTGTAAACCGATTGGACAGTACAGATGTAGTGCATAATTGTTTTCCTTCGTATTTTCACGGAAACGTACGAACGTGTCTTGCTATTTCAGTTGGTCACAGTACAAAAGTACTGAGGTTGACTGAAGAAGCATGACAGATACCAACGTTTCCGACAAAATACTAAGGAAAACAATTATGCACTACATCTGTAGCGAGTCAAGTTGCCTTTCCAGGGGATCCGAATAGAATTCCTTTGTATTTTTTCACTCCACTGTCCTTGACCAATGTGAATCGGACTAAAGGCGTTCAAGCGACAAGGTACTAGAGTGCTTCTTATAAGCTTAACAGCTCGCGAGCTGATATTAAATAAACGGCCCAATCGATTTCCATGAAACCTAGCCTAAGACCATATCGAAACGCGTCCGATTTGGTCTTGTCGTTTTTGAGCTACAATGTCACAGACATACACACATATACACACGTTAATCTTGTAGCACCCTTGTTTTGTGGGGGGTTAATAGGAATTAAGTCTTTAAGTTACTTTCTTGGCTAAAGTACGGCCAATGAGACGAGGGAATAAATGTAAACAGACTGACCGTTACTAAGTTATATTATACACCGTGTTTTTTTGATTTACGATAACTTCGGCAAATTACTAGGTAAATTCATAGAAACTATGTGGTATATTTGATTTTTAAATATTGCAAAAAAAATTTTTTTTACTCTTTAGACCAAAGTAATTAAATGTTGTATATTTGGTCGTTCTAAAAGGGACTTTAGAATTAACTCATAGTCAGTGTCAAATACGGCAATGTTGGCGTGACATACACAGACAGTTAAGAGCCTGTTTAAAAATTAAATATCTTTAAAACCGTAACAGTTATCATTTGTCTGTCTTCGGGAAATTAACTTTATTTGACCTAAAGAACGTTCCCTTAAAGTTATCGTAAATCAAAAAAAACACGGTGTATATAACGTTGTTATATTGCGATGGTGAGCGATTATTTTCTGTCCTTATTTCTCGTACGTAATAATATCTTTAGTTGGTTGGTGACGGCTGTCGTGTGATTGGTGGTACAGGAGAGCTGTCAGTACAGAAGGCCGCCATTTTGTCAAGTTCATTTCTGTATGGATTGCGTTCGACTTCAAATAAAATCAATTTGAACTCCTGAAAGCTGGTTTACATTCTTTATCTCGTCTCGATGGCCTTACTTTAGAAATGACCTTTTTTGCTGAGGTTATTTTAATTCTTATACAGGGTGGGCCAGAAGTTTTTGTACATTTACCAGCTCTTACTGTTGCTATTTGCAAATATTTTTGTCCCGCCCTATATTTTGTTCTTTTTGTAATCATGCTGCGTATCGTCTCCGAAGCATTCGCGTTTTTTTTTACAATATTTTGGTTTTAAATTATTTAAGTGGGCTAGTAGAGGATCTCTGTATACTAAAATAAGAGAATTTTGCTGCATTTTTTATTCTATATCTTATTGAGCTCCTTTTCAAGCGGTAGAGTATGCTATTTTCCGTTTAGTTTTTTTTAAAGTATCTTAACAAATTTTATAATGTGAATAAGTATATTTGGAATTTAAAGACTGTGGGACAAAAAGTTAAGCAAACGAAAAAACGAAACGCATCTTTGTAAACATTTTTTTTTATTTATAAATAGGAATTGCAAGGCATTATATAGCATGTATATGTATATTGCCACATCAAATAATTTGGATTTATAAATGATATCCTATGTTTCGAGAAATTGGCACTTTTAAATCATTAAATCAGCCTTTCGAGTGATATGAATTTATACGCATTCGAATCATCTGATATTGTTCCCAAAAACAATGCTATCAAAAGAAAATCAATTTGCCGTATATAGTTTTAATTTACAATATCTCCAAGTTAAGATATTTTTGATTAAAGTCAAATTAGCCTTACTTGACAGCTTATGATATGGGCATCCTGTATCGTTTTAGGGACACCCTGTTCATTAGTTTTTGCTTACGCGGACTACCTGGTATGATATATAATAGATTTATTCACCCACTGCTTATCTCGCACTATTTATAGATGATAGAATAAACCTTAAGTTAATTGGGACAGGGTCGCATTTATACACACTTTTACACAAGCACTCAGGAATCGTTGCAGACACGAAAAATAATATAATATTTTGTGATGGTCATATTATTTGTATTTAATTGAGGGTGTAGTTTTTAGATTAAGGCGACAATTTGTAGCATTTCTATAAAAAATGCACATTTAAAAATATCGGAATGTAGGGTGCATGAAACTGCATTAGCTAAATAATTTCATCCCAAAATTTATATGGGAACTGTCCTATTTGTTACAGAAATTGTATGACTAACATTTTTTTTAAATCGGGAGTGGTTGTGCATTTTTTTTTATAGTAATGCCCTTATCCATATCGGCCGCTAGATTAAAAACCGTCATGTGTATACGTATTAATGCCAGTGTAAACGTAGCTTTATATTTCACAGTCAGCGGCAAAAGTGTTTTTGTTTATTATATGTTTTAAATCAATTCCACTAACGATTATATTGTAATCGAATTTTAGATTAGTTTTAATTTTTATAATTATATTTAATTTTTTAATCGACTGACCTCTGTATTGTTTGCCAAATAATGTGAGCAAGTTAAGAGGATATTAAATGAAATTGAATTTTATTTTTGTTTTTATTTTTTTACACTTTTGATGCTGGCTGTCGCATCTCGTGGATACATTACGTGAGTACGTTTACGAATGATTTCAACGATTACAGTGAGACCAGAGTAATCATCAGCTCTGATCATTGCTAAGCGACGCGCCCCAAATTTTATACGATTTTGATTTTATTAACGGTCTTAATTGAGTCTAAAATGTTTTAATGATTCAATCTCAATGAACTAATAAAGCATAGACAGTCTTAATTCGTTTTACGAAATGTATAAAACGGTTCTAAATTTGAATTTGAAGTTTGACGCGCCATTTTGCGACAGACAATACAAGTGTCCGTCCGACACGAAGGGTTAGTAATTAATCTGCTACCGCTTTCACTATCTCTAGCTCCTTGTTATGCAAGAAAGAGTGGGATAGCTCTGGGTTTTCAAAACCCGCTTATTGTGATCCTTTTTACGATGTTTCTAGACTAGGGAAGGCTCCGGCTTAGTCCTAATAACGCAACTGCCAACAATTCTAAAATAGATTAAAAAAAAAAAAAAAAAAAAAACAATTCTAAAATAGGCTAAGTTCTAAGCGTCGATAGTCGAACTATTAGCGCGATACTTTACTGGTAGTATTTCATGTTAGAGATTGGACGGGAATGTACGAGTGGATACAACGCCCTTTTTTTACGACACGGAAACTTTTCGAAGTGTTTTTAGCGCTTATACTACCTACACATTAGGATAAATAGGTTATTATTAGAAAATATACGTAGCGTAGGTACCTATTACGCTAACTTGTCATTTTGCATGTTCATGGGGATATTTCACTCGGTAAAACCATATTGCTTTGGTATGTTAGCGCATTGTCAACGCTATTTACTTGATAGTAATAACGGCCGAGTAATAAACTTTGCAGACCTGTGATTGTAATCTTGAGACCTTGATCCCAGATATCAAGTTGCCTGAGCTAGTTTGCCTTCTTGCCATTAAAAAAAACTAACAATACACTTAAAAACAAAATAAAAAGCCCCTTACCACTTACTGGTGAAGATTTCGAACATTTTCGTAGGAACACGAAGAGCCACTTGATACAAAATCAGACTGACTTCTACATCTATAGTTGCGCTGTTCCAAGAGGCCATATTTGACAGCTGTCAAATCAGCAAAACAACGTCATTGCTTTGAAAAAACCTTGTATCTCATATTTCGTGACGTACGATTTTAAACTTAAACACGAAGACAATTAAGTTCAAACTTATACATCTTGAAATTACAGAAACGAGTTTTTTCTAAAGTAGTAACGATAAAATGTTCGAGGCAGTGGTTATTTTGTATTGCATTGAAAAATGTGTCGAAATGTCAGATTTAAGTTTACTAAATAAAACTAATATTTAGTTTGTCTTGAAACTAATTTTATCTTGAATTACAATATTATTTAAGAAAAATGGCTCGAAATTTGGATGAGCTGATATTCATTGCTCGATAATCAAAAAGTAGAGAAAAAGTCTTCAAAGTAACTTGTCGAAATGACGTATGAAGAAACCAGGAGCCTCATTTTGCATTGTCTTTACTCCCATTGTTATGTTATTGTAAAATACAAATATAAAACCTTTATTTCAGGCAACGAGGTCTATAACAAGGGCTACCCATACATAACAAAAAAACTACATAATTACAACTTTTTTATGCCGCCTTTTTTTTTGCAAGCATTCTTTTTAGTTCACATTTGTGCATTTTTTTTTAATCTTCATGTATTCTTTTTGTTTTGTACAATAAAGTGTAAGCATTATATACAAATCGATACTCAACTATGACATCACAATTAAGAAAATACTGTACTAAATTTATGGTAAAAACAAGTAACTTGCAATTCATTGAATTTATTTTTCATTTAATTTACTATAAGATCAACAAATCACATTTTTTTCTAAAATTTGTCTTCTAACGTCTAAAATCTATTGATTTTGTCTTTGTTATGATAATTTCCAGTTTATCAATACATATAACATAGTTTAAATATATAGTAAACTTCAACATGAGTCATCACCCGATAATATTGGAACAAGTTACGACGTACCGACAGTACTTTTTTTTACCTACGCAAGACAAACTTACGAGTCTCAAAACGGCTGGTCTACTACTAAGTATAGCGGAGAACCTGTCGCCACCTTCCGACTCCATCATCTAATCAGCACTTAGATACCATATTGCCTTGTCATCAGGTTTACATACATAAAGTGGTCCAAATTTCAGCCCATTGCATTAAAAAAAAAACATTCAAAATTTACTTGCAAATTGTCGTAAATGATCTATTGTAATACCAACATTGCAAGTAAATATAAAGCTAAATTAAATGGTTTTACATGACATGACATTTTGATGGACTTTAGGTAGTAGAAGCTTTCTTACTTCTTACCTTTTATGACGCGTTAATTATAAATATTTCTGGTCAATATACTAATGAATCTAATGATACAACGATTTTTCTAATCATTTTTTATTGTATAAATATACTATTCTGACATTGTCTTACCAAATTGGTGAGAATTTTAAATTTTATAACGAAATTTTCATTTGAAATTAACATTCGTCCATAGTATTATGATATAAATATCGTCTGATAAATGTTCATAATTATTTATATGTTAATTACAAACCTCACGCGGACGTTTCAGATATAATAACTTGGAATTTTTCAACAGATTTTTATAAAACGTAGCTAAAACAATCGCCGGAATACACGCTTTCAAATAAATTTAAATCCCTATACTCAAACTGTTTAGGTACTTAAATAAATGTAAACAAAAAATTACATGTGACATAGTTGGTCAGCCAATAGGAGGCGAATATTGATACGTCAAAGCTCGACGGAACAGTTTTGATTGGCTGATGATCAGAACCACGCGGTTTGGTTTGTTTACATTTATTTTACCTAAACAGTTTGAGTATAGACGTCGAGAAAAGTTTTTAAACACAATGCGTTTTTGGATCGTTAGTTTAAAATGAATCAAGATGTTGTATGGGAGGGTTTTCTGATGAATTCCTAACCAATAGAATATCTATCCCTTTTTACTTAACAGAGAAGAGGGTTAACATCAATTTTAAATTTAAATCTAAACTTAAATAGAAAGATGTCTAAAAAGACAAGTTCTAGTACATTACAAGTTCTATTTTAAGAACTGTAAATATTTTTTGTCGATATTTATTTTGTGGGTACTTACATACATAAGTAGATTTATCTATCAACGCTTAATTACATTCTAAACAACATCTGTAATCATTGGGTTGTGAAAGAATAATAAAATTGTAACTGGAGTTACTAACATTTATTCTAATGAAACGACTAGCATAGAGACATTCCGACTTGGTCCTCAGGTCGGCAACGCAATCGCGGTCTCGTTGCTTGTTTGCTCGATCCATGCCACGCTATAGGCATATACTCGTATAGTATTATTGACAGAAAATATCTAAGTACATTGTTGCAGAGGATAGAAAGTACGAGATTTTTGGACGAGTCATATAGAGGGCCGAAACGTAGTTGAGGCCCTCTAGTGTACGAGTCCATAAAATGCACTTTCTACCGAGGCAGACATAGAACTTTTCACAACTACTGAGAGGAAATAAAATAAAAATTCATATTCAAAACTCAAATTTTAATTCATGTAAATAGTGTTAGTCAAATAGCGTCGGTTTTTCAAAAGTAGAATAGAAGCTGTATGTATTATCGCCAATTTTACCATAGATAACTTTTTTTTAAATCTGGACCCCTATTCTCTTGGCTTTCGAGATTAATAAACTAACATTCGAGATGAATATGTCAACTCCATATAAAATTGTATTTGTTTCGTCTTATCTCCCATGTAATTTTATCTCTAGTGGTTCGAGATTAGGGACCAAGATTGAATTACATAAAAAAAAAGCAGTGACATAGTTTTTAGTCTGTGTATCTTTTAGCAAAAATACACCTAATATTTTACGAAACAAAATGGTGTGTTATGATTGGTCGATTCCAATTTTTCATTTTAAGGAGCTATGACACAAAAATTGATTGATTGATTTTCATTGGTTATTAAAGTTGGACAACAATGTTCTCGACCAATCAGCAAATGCCGACAAAAACATTCTTGGTCTGTCCTTATAAGTGACGTTTTGTGACCCCAAACAAGAGCATCTATGGCCATATTTCCGAGCAGTGTTGTGAAAAACTATTTTGTGATACAATACTATGTATAAAATAACAAGGCTTACGATTTTATTTATTCTTTAAAAAACTACAGTAACCATCTTGCGCTCTTCGAGAATAAGGAGGTGAAAATGTTTTATCGATAAATAACTTTGTTTATGCCACGACATTTTTTTTTATTTTTTTTTGTTTATTTTATTACCCATTTAAATGCGCAAAAAATTTGTTCAAAAAATCACAGACAACCGGACATCAAAGTGGACATATTACAAACAGAAATAAGTTTCAAACTTAAGAAAACCATTATGTGAAATAATAAACTAAACTATATGCATATATCAAATTAAAATATTTAATTATCTAAACAATTATTACTAGTGGAATATGGTTTCCCTTTTTGATTTGTACTTGACTGGAAATGTTATTTTGGTTTGTTATGTTATTTGTAATTAATATAAATATTATATCGATACATTTATTTAAATCTCTATATTGCTATTAAAACACAACCCCCGCTGTATCTAAGATCTGTAAGATCAGCCATAATTTTATGTTGTGTGAGAATCGCGAAATTTAAACCCGTTTTAAAATGATGGTATGAATTAGGTTAAAGTTAAGACAAATGCGGGTGAAACTTGACCCTGAGTTATTTATTTCAGGTTTAAAAAGGCGAATAAAACGGAACTGGAAGAGTGAAGAGATTAGGTAAATTAACATATCCCAAACTCACATAAAAAAAAATGATGTTCAGTGTCTTCATGTTACTTTAGCACCGAGCGAGCAAGCACTATTATTTTAAATTATGACAGCTTATGTTTTGCGTGAACAATAAAGAAACGCATTTAGTGTTTTTAATCCACGACGCTTCACCACTTTGGGGAAATAAAAAAAAGTTTTTTTGTTGTTATCCTACAGACTTAAGAGATTTTTAAAAAACCTGTTTTGTTGCCGAGAAATGGATTGGATATCAGTAACAAATTGGACCAGAGACAACTTTTTGGGGAAAGGTTGTTTTTTATAGTAGTAAAGAATGATGGGCAAAAATGTATGGAACCCAGCCCAAACACCAATAGTATTATAACGTATGTAGGCTTATTGATCCCACTATTTGCTGTAATTGTTATTATGACGACTAGACTGTGTAGGATGGGAGAATCGAGATATTTTATGCTGAAATATTAAGTTCGTACAGACCCGGAATGAAAACGTGGGTAACTTTCAACTCTATGGGGATGTGTTAAGGACAAATCCTCACATTCAGCAATTATGATGGCCTAATCTAATTTTTCCATAAGGCTCGTAACTCTGTGCCATGGCTGAAGATTTGATTTGCAACTATTTAATTAGTGCTATTGTATTTATTTTTAAGAATAAATCTATTCTATACTAATATAATAAAGCAGAAGAGTTTTTTGTTTGTGGGTGTGTGTGTTTGTTTAAACGGGTTATCTTTCGAACTACCCGTCGGATTGGAATAAATCTTTTTGTACTTGATAGCCAGTAGTTTCATGAGAAATAGTTGAGTCAAAAAAAAACTGGTTAAGCGTGAGTCGGATATACGGTAAATAGCATTGTAACGCATGCGGGGCACAGCTAGTGCAGTAATAAACGTTGTGTGTGTGAGAATATTTGAAGGCTGATAACTCTTCTCCGGGGTTTTTGAAGTTTGTCCCCGTATTAGAAAATGAATCTTATGTAACTAACTTTCACGTGGTATACATGAGATTTGTATTGGTTATATGGGCCAATTTGCCCATCATTCTTTACTTGTAAAAATCAGGTAGAGCGCGCCTTTCCAACTGATAGCCGTAAAATCTACCTAAGGACATACCATTGAAATCAGTCCATCCATTTGGGAGTTACAGAAGTCCCATTTGCTTTACATATTCCCGATTTTTTTGTCAAACTAACTCGCAACACACGCTTCCGTGTAAATACCTTGGTGTGTTTTTTTTTGTTTGCTTTCATTTTGTTAATATTTTTTTTATACTGGATGTCAATGCCACGGCTTCTTCATTAGGTTTACTTGAAGCTAGCACATGATTTAGATGAATTTAGGCCACGTCCTGGCAGCAGTATGCTGGCAGTAAGATGTACTGCTGTCATAAACGCTGGGGCTCTATTCCATTGGGATAAACCTACTGCCTTTGACATGTTATCGTATTGTTATCTTCCGATAGCTCTTATTTACTTGACAGTAATGGTGAGTTAAAAACAATACGATAACACAAAGGAACTCATTAGAATAGAGTAAATACTAGTTGCTTAGCAATCGTTGCCTATTTCATGTTTATATAATATTGCAAGCATTATCGACAGGTCAGCATACGGTCATAGTCACCAGATCAGCACTGTCTTGGCTCAAAGTAAAACATTAAAAAGATAGCTTCGACTTGTGTTCGTACGATATTTTTTTTAAAGTTGAAGTGAATACAATTGGCCTCTCGTCGTCAACTGAAAAATGTATCGTACTAACAGACCAAAGGTCACTTTTCAATGCTTCACTTTGAGCTGAGACGGTGTTGATCTGAGGCGTATAATATGCGATGACCACTACGCCAATTACGCTTACGTCACGGTGTGAGAATGAAAGTGTAAAGTGATTGTTGTCTATTTTTAAACGCACACACATATACAAACTATTACTGATATCCACATTGATTCAAGTTTTAATATACAAGGTGTTACAAAACAGTTACTAGGGTTGGGGCAAAATGAAATGTCAAGTAAGTAAAGATGTATCGATAAATACACTTATGTATAAACGTGCTTATCGATAGATGAATTTATAGACATGTTTACCTCATAATATACATTTGTTTTAACCTTAAAATGTTGATAATTGCTCGTGATTTTAACTAAAGTAGCTTTAATAATCCAACCTCAAACTTAAAATTTGATTTATCCATTCGATTATTTTCATACATACATACATACATACCGTCACGCCTGTAATCCCAGAGTGGGGTAGGCAGAGCTACAGAATTACAACTTCAAAAAGTTGTTGACAATTCAGTAACCACCATTTGCACAAATAGGCTAAGATGTTTACCAGCGTATTAGTGACAGGTTGCAAGCCCATCGCCTAACAGTACTACAAGCCTTTATTCCCTTAGTCGCCTCTTACGACATCCACGGGAAGATATGGAGTGGCACTATTCTAACCCGGCAACCACACGATTAGAGTAAAATATAGCGTGTTGATAACCAGTAAAATTACTAGCATAGATGTAGGTATTCCATCTTGGTCTTCATGGTAAGCTTTTACAGTATTAAGGCCGTATGAGGGTAAGGTACAAAAAGCTGGCCGCGCTAACTCTGTCAATTAAATTTTCTATCAAACCTTTCTGTTGTAACACGTAAATTAGCCATACAATTGTAACGACACTTCGTCGCACAACGGATCTTTTTTCGACTTCGTTGTTTGTATGGTTAACTGCATGGTCCAACTTGGTCCTTACCCATGAATAAACTCATTCCGGCTGAGATGCCCGTAACAAGATACGTCAAAATAAACGTCAAACCATAGAGAACTGTAATTTTCGACGCATCTTGAGAGTAGTATTACAGTCGCGATCAGTTTCTTAATACGGCCCTTAGGATTGCAGTCTTCAGATTATACATTTCTTTGGGGCTTAGGCGGCCTGTGTGCTTGACTAATCTTTCCGTTAAAAAAAAATCAGTGCTCAGAGTAGAAATAGATACTTATTCGGTGTCCGGTATAAGAAGCAACGCCGTCATAATTTTAGATGACTTGTCCATTCGTCCGTCCCAAAAAGACGCCATTTTTTTTTGAACATTTACAAGTTCCGTTTCCTAAAGGAATCGTTTACGTACCTATTGTACGTTTCTATTTTAAGTGTAGGTATCGAGAGCTAAGAAACGCAGGGGTGTGTTTAAATGTGCATTGTTTTCTGTGACCCAGCAATTGTAATGAAATTGTGATATCTACAGCATGATTGTTTAAATGCTTTCTCCTAGCAACACAAGAATGACTTGCATGTTTATTTAGTTATTTTCATTAGCATGATGTGATGATATTTTGACTTTTTTATATATGATATGACATATGTATATAAAAAGGCAGTCATTTAAAAGTAAGTTTTAAAATTATTATGCGTAGTTATGGATTTGATTGTATAAAGGTCATTAGCTCTTTATTGTAACGATAAATAACCTTTAATAAGATTTTTTTTTTCGTTCCACAGTTAATAGTTACCTTTAAGTCCTTAACTACGAAAAATATTTTTGAAATCCATCCATAGAAAAAAAAAATGTACGACATGGATTTTTATATCACTATTTGCTTGTTGTCGTTGTTTATGTTTAAATGTTAGAAATAAAAATTTCAGCATAAAACACAGTGCAGATTTAGGCTTATCAGTCGCTTCTGTCAATTATTATTCATATATAATTAGAACCTAACATATCAGCACCTAATTTGTTTATAGGTACCGTACGTAACTTTAATGTAGAATATATTATCCGAACAACCATAAATAATATCAACCACTTTAGATGTTGAGTCCCTATGGGCTGTTGCAAAAACCCAATAATACATTTTGACATGTCTTTCTGGTGGCTAAGACTGTCATTGTGACAGGGCCCACCATACTGAAAAATGGGAGTTTTTTGTAACTGGGACTTTGAATCTACAGTCAAGGGAATAAAGTTCAATTGCGATTGTCCGAAAATGCCATTTTCAGTTTATGCACATAGAAAAATAAACCTTATACTTACTGCAATAGAGTTCAAAGTAAATTGTCTTGATTATGTATATTCTATTACACACTGGGTCTGACGAGGTTAAAGCAGCTCATCAATTAGTTGTAGCCTTTTATCCGCCAACTACACATATACCATCGCGTTGACAGCACAGACACAGTACCCACACGGGTGAAAACATACTTATTAGGTTATACTTCATGTTAATTATATATCTTAAAGGTAATGTATCTACACACATATCATAAGTCCTCTATTATGCATTCAAAACCCATGGGAAATGACTATAATTATTACAAACAATTTTACTATGAGAACTTTCTTGTCTGTGGTAGTAGGTAAAATCTGTACTGTAATGTTATTACAGTATAGATTTTTGTAACGTTATTTTGGAATAGCTGTCAAAACTTGAAACTCTATTCTAGAATTCATATTTATTAAAACAGTTATCGACTCGAATCGTCAAGGATATTATTCTTCTATCTATGATTTTTTTTAAACATTCGTCTTGACGGGGGAAAGAATTGCCGCCATTATTGTTGTCTTATTTGTTTGTTGTTTTTTCACTGTTACTAATGTAGGATAATTCTAAACTTATGATATGTGTGTAGATAAAGTAGTGTATGCAACTGTACATAAGTAGGCCTTAAAACACTCGTGTGATCCTATTGAAACGAGCGTCTCTCATTATGCATCAGTTGCATAAACTATTAAATATTATTATTTTTCTTAATAAATAAATTGAACCTTTTATCACATGAAGTAAAATGTATATATTTGTAACACATATTCGTCACAGTTTTTATTAAAAATGGCGGCGGTGAAAAGCCTCTTAAATGCATGTAAATGCTTACTATATCTTTACATCAATACTGTGTTGATGTATTATAAAAATGAAATAAGAACCACCTGACACGCTTATGAAATAACGATTGCCTAATTATACAATACATACATACATACATAACTTCACGCCTGTCTCCCAATGGGGTAGGCAGAGACTATGGAACGCCAGGTGCACCGATCTAAACATACCACTTTCGCTTCCTCTACATTCATCAATCTCTTCATGCACGTACGTTATATACAATAATACTTAGAAAATGTTAGACCACTAGCTTTTAACTTGTATTCTTAGTCCTGTCGAGTTTTTCTGTGATGCAGTATTGGATAGTAATAAAAATAAAGATATTGTTGGTGAAACTGCATAACTGCGTAAGTAAAATTTTTAATAAGGAGAAAATGGACCTTTTTATTAAGAGGGTAGGGTTTATTTTGCTCTATCACAAATTTGTTAGTTACGCGGTTGCAGTATTACCGACGATATAATAAATACAGCATGATGGTTTTTGAGCTTTGCTTTATTAACCCATTCATGTTCGTATCACCACGTAGGGTCTCGACACATGTTATAAAGTCTGGCAAACGAAAGCGTGACCTGAAAAAATGGCAACACTGTAGTGTCATCCCTTTCAAATCAATCTAAGAAAAAAGGGACGACACTACAGTGTTGCCATTTTTTCAGGCCACGCTTTCGTTTGCCAGACTCTACACACTATACTGTGGTGTTTACTTAGTCTACGTCTTCACATTTAAAGTTACAGGTTTTCATTATGATTAAACGTGGATTTTATTTGGGTAAGGTCTAAAAAGTTTGGCATGCTCACTCATCACCAGGGAGCGAAACTTTGGTGCCGATGACAGGCGTATGACGTCAAGCTACGTACAGAGTGTTTTATATCTAGATTGAACATCATCACTAACAACTTATTGGCCTCTTTACTGTACAAATATTGACACTTGAGGTGAGACGGCCGGTACTTATAAAAAAGATAATTGACTGTCATTGTCATATTAAAAAGAAGATTGTTGAAGACAATAAAAAATTATATTGAATTATTTATTTATTTGTAAATTGTAAATATAACCGAAACATTGTTGTTTCGGTTGAGCGAAGTCGCCATGTAGTCTGTACAGCCGTATTTGCAGAAGTTTCCTTTTCTGATTGTAAATAATGAAAAAAATATTTAACAGCAAAAGTTAGCAATTTTGAAAAACATTGCAAACAACCAAGCACATGGGATATTATGTTTGAATTTTAACTGTTCTGCATACTTCGAAATTTCATTTAAGTAATGTCTTTCATTTACTAGTGGAAATAATATTTTTCGTTAGAATGCTCCAAATAATATTTTATTCGTATCGTCTTTGTCATTATCTAAATATTTACATTATCACTAGGTATAGCATTATTGAGAATCAGTGCGATGTCGCAATATTTTTTATATAAAATCATCCTATATGTGAATTTGCGTCATAATGACGTCACCGGCACTAAAGTTTCGCTCCCTGCTCATCACTCAATTAAATTTTCTATGAAACTTTTCCGTTGTGACGAAATTTTACCATACAATTGTAGGGATTTCGTTGTTTGTATGGTTAACTGCGCTTAACTATGGTCAAACTTTTTGCTCCTCACCCTTGATGCATATTAATCGTAAAATGTGTTTAGTGATTAGAATTATATAATGTTATACGTAATAACGCATTAAGCGATGGAATGTTTGTGTAAGATCGGACAAGTACAGTATATCGCAAAAATATGGCAGCGGTCAGTCTCAAAATTGTCTCCACACTATTCTATTGCCAAGAGATTAAGAACTAGAAATATTTTGAGAATTTCACCTACTGACAATTTTGTATCCTTAACTGTACAAATTCGGAGATCAAAAGATGAACATATAGAACTCGGTTTGATATTCAACTGTACCTGCTTCAGCAATAATGAAAGAAGAATATATAATTTGATATAAAACTACATATATTACATATATACAAAATATAATCTTATACAGTAGAGCAGCTAAGTGTTTTAAAAAATATTGTCAATAAAGTGAATTAAAGGGCTGCGATTTAAATATATAGCATACTTTAGATTATATTGCGGTGTATTGTAAATTAGAGATCGCATTATATATTGAACACCCTGTAACCGATATAATATAGGCAAGTATATATTTGATAACTTTTGTATGCGAGTAATCTTTTTCACAGTTTTACAGACGGTAAATTTTATATCCTATTTATCACTAATAGCGTATATAATATCGCGTTTCCATAAGGTTATTTATTGGACGACAGTTGATTAAATTCTAGCTGTTCCTTTGTTTAGTCAATCCCGATATAAGGCTCACCTTAAGTATTCTAATTAAACTGGGATGTTAAAGTACCTATCACATTCTTTTGTTATATAGCACAGTTGTGGCAGTAACTAATATTTATATTGAACATCATATAAACTAGTTATATGTAGTTATATGTCGTAAATATACCATGTTTTCATTAATGGTCTTTTTATTATTTTTCAAAAATCCCTTTTGTATTTTGCTATAATTATGGTCAGTGTGTAAGTATAATTATAACTATACAGGGTGGAAAAAATTAACGCCCCATCGACAACAACTACCTTAAATATTGGAAATAGCAAATTCTACGCAAATGAGACTTACTTTTATGTTTCAAAACAATAAATACTGCATTTATGGATTTTTGGCATAAGAGCTATCAAAACGTTGACGACACAATAACAGATCAAAGACGATATTGTTTTACCGACTAGAATTCCGGGCCTGGTAGTGTTATGGTTTTAATGACACCCTGTACGGTGAATCAAAAGATTTACTGTCATTAGGTACAAATGGAAAATCGTCCACTTGAAATTATTCGTCCCATTAGAAAAATGACAATTTGAAATACATCCTTAAGGAGAATTGTCTAACCAGAATAATGTTGAAAATAGAATTATGTCCCATAGTAAAATTGACAAATAAGATATAGGTCCAAAAATATATGTCAATTTGTATTTACGTACACTCAGAAAATTTCCAATTGTAAATATGTCCCATTGAATCATCAATCCCCCCCCCCCTGAATTATATCAGTACAATAATTTATATTTTGGCTTTAATTCATATAAGACTACATTCACTTGGTGCATATTTAATTTCGCTCAAAAAATGTCCAGGACAAAATTCCATTCGGGCTTAATTAATTTACAACGAAAATAAATTTGGTCATATATATTTTTCGGCACAATTACATTTTGACTAAATTGTCTTTGGACATTATTACTTTTGGCCCAACTTCAAAATGGTTATTTCACGTGGACGATTTTCCATTTGTACCTAATGACAGTAAATCAATCAAAATATGCAGACGGCCTTTTACTCGACTGCTGAAGAAGGGAGGTAATGTTTTTGACCAAAATTTCAAATTTCAAAATATTTATTCAGTAAATTGGCCACATGCGGGCTCTTTAACACGTCGGAAATGTACAGTGAATCTACCAGCGCTTCGGACAAGACCATCATTGCGGAGAAGAAGCGCCGCAAGAAACTCCAGCAGAAGGTCATTTTTTCAATCATAAAAACATAATTATACTTAAAAGTAAGTTACATTAAGTAATATTAAGGTAATAAAGTAATAAACAATAAATTCTTAAAACAAGCAAAAATAAAATTATTACAAATGTAAGGTCAATAAACCTTAAAATAAAATAATGACTATGAGAACAACACAACGAGGTCTCTACGTCAAAAGCCATATAACTTGGATAATAAATTGAACAACAAGTCCTTGCAAACGTGAACAGACCGGACCCCACAAACAGCACCCGTTCACGACCATTCTCTATTCTAAAGGGTAAAACTATATAGACGTTGACGTGTTATCGTACTGTCAACGTAGTACAGGAACACGTTTTATTAAGCTACAAGTAACTATTTTACAGGTCTAAACTGGCAACACTGCTCAAATAGCTGGTTGTCATTGATCGAGGTTGTGTCAAGTGTCATTCCACCGTATCACCCGAAACGGCTACGTTTTAATTAAGGTTTATATGGATAATATTCCCTTTTCACACGCATAATCAAAAGTATAAGAGAATAACGAGAGAATTACTAATAAAAAGTTCACTGTTTCGGGTGTTACAGTGGAATGACCCTCAAATCAATGATGTTTTATATTGAGATACGTCATCTGCGCGTAAAAGCGTACCTCAAAAAGGAAGATAATTTACCTTACTACTGTTTAGTTGCGCCGTGGCCTTTGACACGCACGCATCATAGACAACAAAATTTTACCACTGAAGAGTAACAAATATATTTCATAAAAAATGCCGTCGTGTGTTTTTCGAGGCTGCCGAAATTATACTTACTGTAACTTTAAAAGGAAGAAATTATGTCTCATTTTATTCGTAAGTACCGTAAATATTTTTTACATTTTGTTTGCACCGCCAAACTTTGTTTATTTTGCACCGGCATGACTGTCACCTGTGAAACATGAGATACATAACTGGAAATCGCAAGAGTGCGATAAGGAAGGGTACTTAAATGGCGTCCATGAGCGGGCACTTGGCGGGAATGGCGAACAATTTGGAACAACTATTTATCTCTTTCTAACAATAGCGTTCTATGGATTGCCGTCTTTGTCTTTAGAAACATGGTAACCTAGCAACTGTCACCGCGACGCGTTTTAAAGGCGTTCAGTATGAGCATAACGTATCTAAATATAAAATATCATTGCCTCAAATGGAAACTTGTAACCTGCTAATTGTAATTTGTAGCTTTATAAAACAGGCCCCAGGTCGACACACGTAAAAAGAGCTCCGAGCGGCTTGTAGACGGGAATGTTTGTGCATGGTGTCTCCTAACAAACCAATAGCGAGGCAGCAAAGCGGTTTACACTCCCCCGTCGCCTCCACCAATTTGGTCCGTACTTTGCTCACTGCGCAGGTAGGTCGTTCAGTTTTTTTACGTGTCTCTCTTATTTATTTGACAATAATGGCAGCTGAGATAAAACAATGTGGATTAAGGCACTAGTCCCACCGCCGGCTACAGACTATAGGCACTGGTCCCACCGCCGGCGAGTGAGATATGAACTATCGACTTTTTTCTAGCCCAAGAAACGAACCAAAGACAATCGCTTCCGTATAAATAAAAGAGAGAGATATATATTTATACTTTATAGTTCATCGCTCGCTGTTCACACTGCCGGCGAGGACACTCCCAAAGCCCGGCGAGTAAGCTATAATTCCATAGATTTTTTACTAGCCTCCCGCCGATTGTCAACTGTTTCTAGTACATAATTTTACCAGTTGCTCGCCGAGCTCGCCGGTATCTGGCGGTGGGACCGCTGTTTACTAGTTGATCGCAGCCATAAAAGCTATCGACTATAAAACTAGCTCAGCGGTACTAGTACTTTATAGCCGAGCGTCAAAACTATCAAAACTTTACTCGCTTCTCGCCGCTCGCCCACTCTTTTGTAGTTTATAGTTCTACTAGCTTATGGCACTAGTCCCACCGCCGGCTACAGACTATAAGCTAGTAGAACTATAAACTACAAAAGAGTGGGCGAGCGGCGAGAAGCGAGTAAAGTTTTGATAGTTTTGACGCTCGGCTATAAAGTACCTACTAGTACCGCTGAGCTAGTTTTATAGTCGATAGCTTTTGTTTTATAGTTTTATACGGAGCTTGCCTACTGTAATTAATAACGCCCATATATATGCGTTGAGAGCACTGGGTGGAAGTCAGGAGTACGCTTGTATGCGTTGCCGGCAGTGAATGCGTCAAAGCTCTCTTTTTGATCTTGTCAAAGCTTACTTTGTGTTGGACTGGCCCTCGATTCTACTCGATAAAACCATATTGTCTTTGACTCGTTATGGTATTGTTTTCAACTCGGCCGTCATTACTGTCAAGTAAATAAGGGGTTACATAACGTTGACAATAAAGTCGCCGTCAATAGAACTTGTGAGCGATGTAAACAAATTAGTAGTGATTGACACATAACCTCAAATATTCACAAAGCGTGTTTTTATTAAAAATAACGTATAATGAATAGTTATTTCATCTTAAACTTAATACGACGCCACTTAAGAACCTTCTGGCCCCATCGGCCATCAGTCCGTGCGTGCGATGTGCCCCGCCCACTGCCACTTCAGTTTAGCTATTCTTCGGGCTATATCGGTAACCTTAGTTCTACTGCGGATATCATGATTTCTTGTTGAGTGTCGTCCGCGGACCGGGAGACGAGCTGTAGGTAGGCCTCCAACAAGATGGAGTGACGACCTTGTAAGCAGTGGACATCTTTCAGCTGACATGATGATGATGAAACTTAATATGTACATTATGATCTAGTTTATAAAACATTGCAAAGTACGTGATTATCGAGTAATCATGGTGAATTGGTTCGTTTGGTTTTGTTTACATCTTTTGCAAGTTATATTGACGGCGACTTTAATATCAGGAATATCACGAAACAATCTCACACAAATTGACCTAGTCCCAAACTAAGCTCTAGGCTTGTACTATGGGTACTAGACAACGATAAACATACTTATATAGAGACATATATATACTTAAATGCATAGAAAACATCCAAGACTCGGGAACAAATATTCGCGCTCATCACACAAATATCTGCCCTTACCGGGATTTGAACCCAGGACTGCTAGCTTCACAGGCAGGGTCACAACCAACTAGGCCAACGCGTCGTGTAAAAACGGCGACCAGCATTGACTTCAGGGAACTGATGTTTATTTTTCCTTTGTGTTAATTGTGTGCTGGGAAAGATTGGAAACTACGACCGGTGAGAACGCTAATACACTGCTATGTATTATACAAGCTTAAGCGCTCTATACGTAACTATTAAACCATTGTTTCGTAACTAAACACAAAAGGTGAAGCACGAAAGTGCCATTCAATACATAACAACCGGCACGCTCTGCTAACAATCTCAATTGCGTCCAAGCCTGCCTCTTACGCGAACGGCAATGGACCTGCTTAGACTGCTTTTCGTTTGTAACTTAATCTACGCCCAGGCCAGATTTTGTGAGAAAACCAAATCGCCATTCGAACTGGGTGAATGGGCGAGTTACATGAGACAGATGGACTCAGCGACGATTGAAAACAGGCCCGTTTCATCTAGCGAAGGGCAGGTCTACGTATACGAGAATACCTTCCCAGGGTACACCATAAGGTATGTCAACGTGGATAATGTGGCGCAAAAGACTTGTGGGGCTAGGGCGTCTCTGAAAAGAGGAGGAGTTGGCTTCTCAACGGTCCTGATAGTCTTGCACGCTGCAAGCTACAATGAGATCAGATCAGTGATTGACGTTTGGGGCACCAAAAACGATCCATACACAAAACAAAAGCAGCTACAAGATCGTCCTAAGTTTATGAAGTCACGGTACTTGTTTAAGAATATGAGGGCTGTTAGTCATAATTCTATGTTTTTTAAACAAAAATGATTCTTTTAGATCTAACTATAATGATTTTGCCGAATTGTAAACAAGTGTAAACAGTTTTTTACCCAACTTCTTAAGGTAGACTATGCATAGGTACTACTAACAGCCTAATGGACCCCTGACCCACCATAGAACGGTGTCACAGTGACATTATAAAACAATATGTTTGATACTTCTTACGGATTCTCTTGTGGTTTTTTGACAAGATTGTGTCGCTTTCTTAATTGTTTCCAGTTTTTTGCATATTTTGCTGTTTAATGGATGGTAATGATGTATTAATATGCAGTAAATTAAATTGACATTCAAATGTGCAGTATAATGAAGAATTCAAGTTTGAACACGTATCGCCTTTGGAAGGATTGCTCCAAGAAAATCCCATCTGGTCTTCGTAAAGTTCTACCTACATCGCTTCACGGAGGCTAGAGGATCACCGTACAACGTTGCCTTATGATTTTCTTTTGATATGTAAATGTATTATTATATAAACTTGACATTGGCAGAAATGATAGCTCGATAATGCGACCGGTTGCCATTAAATAAATAAATATGGATACTTCTTACGACTTGAGTCAACAACGTCACTGTGACACAATTCTTCGGTGATAGTACATACATACTAAGGTGTGCAGCTACTTATTACTTATAAGGCTGCCTTAAAACCATCGTATGTTCAATAACATCAAACGAACATTAAATTATGTTAAATATGTGTACATTTTAGTACCTTGTCACTTTAATCGCTGTGACAATTAATGTATGACAGTTTAAGCAAGACATTAATTAGACAGGGTACTTAAGAGTTTATGAACTCGACAGTACTTAGGAGCTGATCAAATAATGAAATTGTATCCCTACAGTGCAAGAGGTCTTTAAGTCTTTTGGATTCTGATAAAGTCAGTTAGGCCGTACAAAACCGAAGGCTGGTTTAGGCGCTACGGCCCCGTACCTATTATGCACAATTAATGGAAACTTAAATCAAATATTTACACTTTTGTTAACAGATAAGAGTAAATGTATTATTAGATAATCGTATCTGCGTAGTGTGATGATATCAGATAATTAAGTTTTTATACGCAAATAAAATATTGTCGTATCTGCATAGTGTGTGAGTAGCTTAATATTGTATAGTAACGGCTGACTAGGCTAGTGTTGTTTTTTTATTTTTTAAATGTTTTTATAATAAGTTGATTGTGTGGTAAAATTAAAACGGAACTTACAGAATTGTGACTGTTAAACCAGATGTATTTTTGTATGTGCTGCTTATTATATAAATTATTCTGTTTATCTTTTATTTACTAGAAAATATAGGTCAGTCTTCTAGCCCTTAAGGACATAATACATTCCACACACTACAAAGCCTCGGCACCGGATCAACACCGCCTCAGCTCAAAGTGGAAAGGCGAGGAAAGTAAGGGATTTCCTGAAGAGGTCGTAACTAAGGTTAGGACTTTTCATAGCATATCGTGGTTCTAGAATCCATGGAGTCGCTATTTTATAATTATTATAAATATACCACTTTGATTTTGGTCTTCAGTTTGTCATATTACAAAATAAACTAAATATTTTTTTTGTTCGATTTAACCATACCTACTATTTGAATATTTGTTTGCTTGAAATAAAATCACTCTCTTTACCAAAATTCAATTACTCGTAAACTGGTTTAGCGATTTAACGTATAAAGGCATTTTGAAATAAGTATTACTTATTGCGACAATTACTGAGGGTCAAAATCAAGGTGGTATGTTTATAATAATTGGGAAATAGCGACTCCATGGATTCTAGAACCACGATATGCTATGAAAAGTCCTAAGCCTAGTCGTAACAAATACGACGTGCTAAAATACGAGCAAGGAAATCCTGTTTTCCACCGAGGCACAAACAGGGCGTCCCACGGCTATGCCACATGGAAGGAAAGTACGGTCACGGACGTAAATTGATATGCCACTTGCCACTGTTCGTATTTTAGCAATGTAATACAAATCGGGTTCAGTCGGTTTTACTCGTATATCGAGATAAGGAAATTCGCACATCTTCGTATAATAGAAGAACAAAATGACATGCAACATTAACGATTGGCTAACCTGAGACACAGGTCTACCAATCAGACCACAGAGTGAATTCACCCAAAGTCAAATTGCATGTCTAGTTGCTATGGTTATAATGTAAACAACAGCTACTATTGGTGATACAACGCACAATCAGCTACTCTACTGAACACAATCGTTTTTGTCGTTTAATATTGTTGCTATGGCCACGTTTAAACAACGGCTACTATTGGTGATATAGAATAAAAAATTGGCATCCATGACAATGTGATAACTGTTGCAAATATCTGAATATAAATAACACGTCAAACCCCGCCATCTTGAAAATAATTGATTAGTCAGCGTGTCGAAAGACTAATCGTGGCAATAAATAGTCAAACTTTTAAAAATATTTATTCTAGTGGATATTAAATTTATAAATTATTAAATATTCTAGTTATTTTAGTCTCTTTCTGCATAACTATGGTTGATTGAAGCATTACAGTCAAGGACTTTAATTGTTATGCCACTGTAGAACCCTGCCATAATGACAGCGTCAAACCACATGAAAGAAATTACGCCAAAATTAATGATTAACGTTATGCGACAGGGTTCCATAGTGGCATAACAATCAATGTCCTTGACTGCCTCACAAGTAGCGTAAAATTTAATAAAATAAAAACGTAAAATACATTACATAATGTTTTAATCGGTCAATAAATTATAAAATACAGGTTTAGTGTATATTCCGTAGATTGTTGAGAAGAAGCAGCATGAAAGAAATCCAGCAATGCGTTTGCACGGTTTTGTCAGATGTTTTGCGTCGGGCTGCTAACGACCACCTTTTTATATGTTAAACCGCAACAAACAAATATAGAAGTAACCAACCCACCGATATTAACAACTGTCTTGCTATTGCTCGCAAACTTAGCCCTTCTTGGTGCAAAGTCACAATCATGTAACGAGTTTCCGTAGAAATTGCTGGTGGCATCTTATTTTCTTAAAATTTGCTTATTTATAATAATGACGTCTTAACTTGATCCGTATGTCATTATGACAACCATCCTGCAATATTTCTAAAATGCCAGTTGTCAATATTTTAATCGCGTTTAACCTATAACCTCCTTGAGATTCGAACTAATCAATCTATTTATCCGTCATCTTGTAGTTCCCGCGGTGTCATGTATTCGTGATTAATCGTGTAATCTCGTAAATGCTCGTGGATGCCATAATACTGCAAATTTAAATAACTTCACAATGGCATAACAATTAAAATCCGTGACTGTACCTACCTTGAATATTGTACATGGAACATTTTACTGAAAGAAGACATTTGAATTTAAAAAACAATTTAAATTCATAAATAAACAATTTCACAATTTAAATAATTCATGGTCTTCCTTTTATTTCTGACCCTGTGTCATTTAGCAAAAAATAATCCTTATGATGAAGCCTTTCGATCGGTATGATAAAGCCAGGGACCGGAACCGCTTAGCTCGAAAGGGGTTTTTCATATGTTTTTTGATAGACTTGTTGTTACAAACCCCAAGGATGCGCTTAGCTTATCGTCGACTTAGCTCAAAGAAAGGGCAACCCAACGATACGGTTAATTCGACTAAGCGCTAAGCCTATTCCAATACCCTATTGTCTGTCACCTTATTCAAGCTTATTCGAACGGTTTCTAGCTGGTTTAACCTCTATGCGCAAGAGTTTAGACGCATTATTGAATTACCTAACAATTGATAGGGTGGCGGCAGGCAGTAGCCGCTTAAACGAGACGGCTAGAGTTCGCCCGAATGCGCAAAAAAGAGAGAGGCGATCGATGGGGTAATACCCAGTCAATGCTAAGCGCTTAAATATTAAGCTACCGAAACCCTAATGAACCGGGTAAGCTCTTTGGATGCGGTTAATTACTTCAAAGGGGTTCGCCCTAACGTTAAGGTGACTCAATCATAGGCATCATAGCTAAGCACATCGATTGGCTAACCGAATGATAGGCTAAGCCTATATTGATAGGGTTAATCAAAAGAAGGGGTTTTCCGGTCCCTGGATAAAGCTACAGGGTAATTATTTTTCTCGTGTAACGGGTTCGATTCCCGGGTAAACCATGTAATAATTTAAATATCTATGAATGCAGTTTAAATTGATTTTTAAATTCAAATAATGTCTTCTCTCAGTAAAATGTTCCATCTACAATATTCACGTTAGGTACTTTGCTTCCATGTGGCATAGCCGTGGGACGCCCTGTATAATGCTTTTCTCAAACAATGCGAGGAAATGACACATATACATGATTTTAAGTATATTTTAAAACCTTTGACAAATTTGGAGAGAATGTTTTTAGAGTTGTTGGTAATTCTGTAGCTCTGCCTACCCCACTCTGGGAATGAACGCGTGAAGGTACCTATGTATGTATGTATGTATGTTTGTTTGAAAACTACGAGCACCGCACAGCCCCGATGCCGCACCACAAGCGGGATTTTTTCCATGATCCTTTCGATTTTATACGCAAAAGAGAGCACTTTTCATACGTTTATTATACTACTAGGAAGAAAACGAGGCACTTCGCGTCTTCGTTTTTCAAAAGAAAGTGATCCTTTCCGAGCGAGTGATCCTTTTAAAGATCTTTTTCTCAAACATGCTCGGAAAGAACGGTTTTCCGATTGAAACACAAGGACGGAAAGAGCCTCATTTTACTCCTAGGAGTAAAAAAACCATATGAAAACACTTTCCGTCCATATCCATATTGTTTTTTAAAAGTTCTCTCTATTGCGTATAAAATCTATTGCGTATTTTGCTAAGAAGAATTGAACCATTGGGGGAAATACAAAAAGACAGACTTACAGCCAATCGGCAGAAAATTGATTAAGGGTAGGTATTATTAAAACAAAAATATATAGATCACGTCCCTTTATTTAATAAAAGTACAATAGACAGTTATTCATGTATCTAAGATTATTCCTTACCCCTAACAATAGTATGACTGACATCTTAAATCTAAGTTACATTAAAATACATTTTGATTTTATGATTTCCGCAATTCCATGACTAGACATTAATATGGCCTATCTATTATTTTTGTTTATTATTTCATTCATACACAAGAAAATGAAGACAAATGGATGATTTAATTCAAAATTAAAGAACAAATAAAATATAAAAACAACGCCATTTAAATTGACGAGGAGTACGCCACTTTTTTTCATTAACGCAATATGCAGATTAACAAGAAATATGTACATTCGACCATATAATCATCACTTTAAGGTTAAACTCCGTTTGCACCTTGCGTCAGTCAATATGAGTGACTTCATCGAAATTCATTTTAAGAGGATGTTGTGTCAAAATCCACTTATAATCGACTGCACATTTACAAATATAAAGGATTAACCATCGGACGCTTCCTAAATGCCATTGTAACGTTTTTTTTTCTAATATATAAATTTGAAGGGTCGAATCGTAATATATACATATAGGAAATGCCTACAAATGTATATTAATCTATGTTATGGTCAAACGATTTAGAGCGGGTATCAGTTTATTCAGAATGCACCGAACGTCCAGTGGCGCCCTCTTTAGTATTATTGTTTTCTAATAAACAATACACAATGTATAGCATATCTCGTCCAGAAACCGTTTATGGGGGAGGGGGGACATAACGTGTAATTATTTTAATACAGCAGGAAACTCAAAAAAGTAACGATGATATTACTCAATAATTTTCTTAAATCAAAATAATCCGCTCCGAAGTGTCCCATCCCATCATCACCATCCAAAACATATCGTCGGTGAAACTGCAAAACCGCGTAACCAACAAATTTATGATAGAGCAAAATAAACCTTACGTTCTTATTAAAAAGGTGCATTTTGATCCTAATTTAAAATGTTACTTACGCGGTTTTGCAGTTTCACCGACGATATGTGAAAACCCGTGCACCGAGGACATGATGTAGCTTGACATTGCTTAAATTACAACCATTTTTATTATGTTATTGCTGTTTTTTTTAAATAATAACTTAATTCACACTTAGTCCTAAAACTACACTTGAACTTTTATGTGGGGTCAAAACCAGGCCAAATATGATCAAATGATTTATGTTATGAACGAGCCCTATGGCAAAGTTTATTAATCTCTAACCTTCGTGTAGTCAACTTAACGAAAAAAGGTTAATTGTTATATAAGTTACGTCATATACCCTAAATATTGTGTATTCATTTGCACAACAAAACCATCCTTCGATTCATCAATTCTAGAAACCACTAGTAATAAGGGCGCCACTCGGTCGGTTTAGTTTTAAAAACGATACTTTAATAAAAACATGTCAAAAGCTCCTGTTTTTAAACAGCGTCAACCATCATATATACATGACCTTAATAAAATGATGGGTTTAACTATGAATCCAACTACTATTATTGATATCAGATAGAAAGCTTTGAGAAACTACAATAAATACACTATTGTTACTCATTATACAATCCACAACGCATACAAAGACATTGTTTATAATAACACTACTAAAAGTACATAATTAAATTGTAGTCATTATGAAAAACAACTTGTTTGTGCGACATAAAGCAACCAATACGGAAAAAGTACTGATCTGTCCCCACTATACTCAAACTGTTTTGGGTACTTAAATAAATAAACAAAAAAATCACGTGGCCTGGTCAGCCAATAGGAGGAGAACATTGATACGTCAAAGCTCGACGGAACAGTTTTGATTGGCTGATAATCAGAGCCACATGGTTTGGTTTGTTTACATTTATTTAAGTACCTAAATAGTTTGAGTATAGTTCTATAGGAGATAGTAGTTCCGTTATTAAGTGTTATAATGAAACGCATGGGTTCGTCATTAGTTGTATCATAAATATTATAATGCGAAAATTAATCGCAATATGTTTTATTAATAATAAATATTATTTATTGCATTATAATAATTATAATAGAACGAAAAACGCCACCAGTTCCATCAATAGAACTGATAGGAGAACGGGTATAGGCCGTATTACATAACAATAAGTTACTATGGCAGTACGTCTTAAATAAGGACCAAGAAATTGCATTTTGCAGTTTTTGTGCAGTTGGCATTGAAAGCGAAAACTATGCAACTTGAAGCATGCAGTTACAACGGCTGCACACTGGCTGCAGGCTAGCTGCACGGTTGCTATGTTGTACTATCACCAGTGATCGGATTTCACGGTGCAACACTGCGGGATATAGAGTAGAAATCTTAATATGGATATGACTAAAATCCCGGGATCTGGTTCGAAAAGAAAATGCGATTGTTGGGATATTTATAAATAGGCATTAGGATAGGATTTTACACGTGTAAAGAAATCGATTAAACATATAAAATATTGCGAAAATAATTGTATGCTATTTCAATTTCATACAAACTACATACAACATACAAACAAACCTTCACGCCTTCATTCCCAGAGTGGGGTAGGCAGAGCTACAGAATTACCAACAACTCTAAAAACTTGTTGATAACTCTGTAACCAAAATTTGCACAATTAGGCTAAGATGTTGAACAGTGTATACAAACTAATAAAATATAATATCTGTGTGTAGTGTGGTGAACTGATAATGCGTACCGTATTATATATTTTATTTATATTCATACCCAAAGACTATTTGGCAGATCAATTTTAAACAGAGTATAATAAAAACTAACTTTTTTAATTTTTTTACATACCTGAATTACTTTTGTCAAAATATTTATTTTACACGTTTAAATTGTATTGAAATTTATTTGAAGTAATAAAATCAGAATAATATTTAACAACATAAGTCCCGGAACCCCGGGGCATATCCATATTAGCATAATGTTTGAGTACATTCACCCCGTGTTGCACCGGGATATCCGATCATTGACTATCACCGTAAGACCAACTAGAAAAGTACTGGGCCGAGATTCTAAGCGGTAAAAACCATATTGTCTTCGACATGTTATCGTATTGTTACCGTTTTGATAGCTCTTATTTACTTGACAGTAATGCCGGCTGAACAATACCATAACAGGTCAAAGACGATACGGTTTTATTGCTTAGAATAGAGGCCCGGTACCGTTACAGTCTTTACTATTTGAACTGAGCTGATCTTCTACACAAAGGCCATTGTTTGTAAACAATACCATTGTCTTTCTTTGTGTCCGTAACCGCAAGCCGATTACATACAAAAAAGTTAGAACTACATTGAATGTACATTGAATTATCAACCCTACCCTCTTAGTCAGTAGGTTTAAAATGTAAAGTGTCAGGATACAGATATAAGTCTTGTGTAGATGATAGTATTGTGTAGAGAATAAGCACAATTCAAATAATAAAGACTATACCATGAGTTACAAATGGGTAAGGACCAAAAAATAGGCCAATTAAATTTTCTATGAAACTTTTCCGTTGCGTCACGAAAATTAGCCATACAATTGTAGGGATACTTTACGTCGCACAACGGAACTGTTTTCGACTTGCTTGTTTGTATGGTTGACTGCGCTTAACTATGGTCCAACTTTTTGGTTCTTACCCAAGTGCTGTCCGTTACAAAACAACGTTCAAAAGTAGACCGTATGTCATGGCCCTAAAGATCAATCAAGAGCGTATTATACCTACAGTACCGTGTTAAGGTAATGTTTAGTGTGGAAGCGGACTTTGTATACACTAAATTTATTAAAGTTTGAGCCGTATTTAATTACATGTTTGTAGAATCAAGTGTTAGTCCTTAAAATATTTGGGCCGCATTTTACCAAACTGGAATAAGACTTACTCCGAGATTAGTCCATACACATTCGGCGTTAAATCTAGGTATAAGACCTTATTCCAATTAAGTCGAAAGCAACCTTAGGGTCAGTGTCAATAGCATAAAAGCATCTTAAAAAATAGTTTGTTTCAATACTATCCTCAAAATTAAGTGGCGTGGGGTCATAAATCATCGGAATCATGCGATCTCTTTCGCACCTGCACAGCCTTACGGAGCGGTGCAACAATAGTGCAGGTAGCGGGAGGCACAAAAAGGAAGGTAACTGACGTTTATTGCCCGATTCGCCACTTAATTTTGCTGATAGTAAAAGAATGAACGTAATTGGGTGGATCAACTTTTCTTTATAGCTCGTTGCCATGGTGACGTCTCCTGGGTCACTCCTTAAAGCTATGATTTCAAAGGATATAAGTCCACTAAAAAACTGTTTATTGGCAAATACACACCCATTATTTTATGACCTTTCTCCTGAGTGTGCTGGAAGTATATATTATATCATTTTTTCAGAGAAACTCTGTCACTGTTGTCTCCTGGCTTACGGGACAGAATAACCACAAAAAAAAGTTGATCCACCCAATTAATGATTATGTCAAAAATGTGTATTGATTAATTGTACAGCTACAGAATAAAAAACATGAACTTGGCCAAAATCCGACAAATAAACTTTAAAAAGTGATTATAAATACCAACATACCTAATTTGATTTTAAAATATTACTTTTGAAATTCTACCCATCTTTTAATTAAGTTTGACAGCATATGTATTACAAGACAGACTATTATCGCATATGGAATAACTTCCAGTTAATCTTGCTGTAAAATAAGAAATGATAATGCAAAAGGATAGATAAATTAGCGACATACATGGGTAAGGACCAAAAGGTTGGCCACGCTAACCTACGCTAATTAGATTTTCGGTGAAACTTTTCCGTTGTGACACGAAAATTAGCCATACAATTGAAGGGATACTTTTCGTGTCACAACGGAACTTTTTCGAAGTGGTTGTTTGTATGGTTTACTGTGCTTAACCATGGTCTGACTATTTGGTCGTTACTTTAATAAAATACATATAGATTAGTAATCATACTAGCCACTGAAAGTTCTCAAAAAGATGCACATTTTAAGAAAACTAAGCAACCAAATGTACATTATTATCAATGTAAATTTTTCAGAGGAACATCCTATATTCTATTTCTAAATAATTAATGTTCAGTAACATGTCAACTACTTTATCGATCCATTGATCCATTAAGATAAACATCTATAAGCACATAGTAATCATGATTAAATATTATTTTGGTATATAAGACAAATATGAGCAAGGGCTTGTCCATTAATCACGTGATAACCAATTTTTTTTTACCCCCTTTTGATATTTGGTGAGCTTTTAGAGTAGCCCACCTATCTTTAAGAATGGAATATTTCGCGGCGAGTCAAGCTCTGTTTCTCGGTTTAAAAATCGCGCGTTTAGCGAATAAATCGCACCTTCAGAGTGACATGATAGAGCCCTAACTCGAAATTCAAAATTTCTGAGTTATGTCACTATTGTTCTAAAGGAGCGAATGATGTCCTGTGATTATTTCCGAATCCCCCCCTCCCCATTTCCATTCCCACGTGATGCACCGACAAGCCCTAACATAGAACACCGATATCATGAGTATAAGTCTAACCGGTAGATACTCCTACTTCGTAGGACTCCTACTTTTTAGGGTTCCACAACCAATAGGCTTCATATTCCCACCTGTCCCTCCATCCGTCTATCCGCTTTGTGACAGAGACTCTTGGCTGCGAACCTGGAATTAGGCATAGTTATACACGGTGTACTGCCTTTTTGCCGAATTATGTTTCGTCAAATTTCATTTGGCAATCAACTTTTCGCCGATGTTTTATTTGGCAAATGAATCCTTGGTATAATTTTACATCGTAATTTTTTTATTTCGCTATTTTTTTATACTGCAAAATTTTATTACGTCAAATTTTGTGTGGTAAATAATTGTATAGCAAATGATTTGCTAAGGCAAATAACATATTGTCAAATTTTATGTGGTAAATAATTGTGTTGTCTGAAACAAATATAAATTGGATTAAAAACGAAACTGCTCCCAGAGATAGGTAGGTTAGTGTATTTTTTTTTATGACCCCAAGAATGAAACTGCTCTCAGATATAGATAGGTTATGGTTAATTTTTATGCCAATCAATACATTTGACGAAACCATAATTGACATCTTAAAAGAATCCTAGGTAATAATTTGTCTAACAATAATTTATCAAATCATTCGTTGGGAAATTATATCAGTGCGAAACGTTGAATTGGGAAATGAAAATTTGACCAAATGAAAATATGGGATACGTAGTTTGGGGAGTTAAGAATTTGCTAAATCATTTTCGGCGAAACAAGGGTAAACCGTTATACACGTTGTAAAATGTGATCTTTCTTCGGCTAGCTCCATATATTATGTCATGCAAAGGTGATACAGGGTGTCTCATTTAAATCGGTCAGTATGGGAAAGTCTGAAACTATAAGACATACGAAGATCTGTTCTTAGGAACCATGTCATCGATTTTAATAAAAAGAAAAACTGGATTTTAAAAAAATATCGATTGTGTAGGTCTTAAGCAATAAACGGTTCTATAAAACATGTCTAAAATTAATAAAATGCATTGTTTTCACATATTTTAATTTATTTTAGTACAAACATAGCGACAATTTTACATACCTGACCTTGTTAAATATTGTAACGGTGGTCAGTTCGAACACCTACTAAAATAAATTAAAGTATGGTGGTCATAGCTTACGAGTCTACTAATTAATAAATTACCGCTGCCAGCTGACAGCTGATTTGATGGAAATAACGAATGACGGTAGAATCCTCTTTCTGTTACACAAATATAGACGTATCATTATTCGTTATCAGTCGTTCACGACGATGTCACACGAGTATGCCCGATTTGCATTACACGGCTAAATTAAGGCGACGGGGCGGGCAATTGACCTTGCTCGTTCGGCCAGACGAGTAAAGTTTTAATTCGCGCGCCATCTAACAAGTAAGCTCTGCGATCGACCGCATAATGCTGTTTGTCAAACAGTCAGGCATGCATTTACCGTTAGATGGCGCTTGATTTGATCGACCAATATGATACACTTGTGTTTTTCTAAATACTATCTCAAATTCAGTAACGAATGTCCAAAATAGCTTTTAAACAAATAAGTAAATACATAAATAGTTAATTATTTAACACGTAAAGGTTTTTTCATGAATAGCTGGCACGAATAGATCAATGAAAACTTTGGTCTACTAGGATTGTGAGTGCTATCAGTTACAGTTTATATTTCGAACCAAAAATTTTATTAATAAAGCATAGGGATTAAATTGTTTCAATAATACTACTTTAAATGTATTAAAGTATTTTATTTTCGACGTGGTCTACGACAAGGCGGCGATTCGTCGAGAATTTCGGGTTGGGGTATAGCAAAGGGGGCGCAAGACTTAATTTTTTTTCGATGGAAGTTGTGTCATTATAACACCTATTTTTTATGATGCTATCGTATAGAAGACGCTTAAATAAGCGTGTTTTGTATAGGCAACTTTTCTCTAAACTTGATATTTACCGAGATATTAGGGGTTCAAATGTCAGTAATTTTGAAGAGATATGGGACTTAAAAAAATTTTGGAGTAGTGAAATTGATGTCAATATAACCCTCATTTTTGTTAATAAATCCTATAAAACATGGTAAAATAAGCATGTTTTGTTATATAAACTTTTTTTCTCCGACCAATATTTACCGAGATATTGGGGTTCAAAGGTCAGTAATTTTGAAGGGCTAAAATTTTGGATTCGTGAAATTGATGTCAATATAAACCCTCATTTTTGTTAATAAATCCTATAAAACATGGTAAAACCCCCAACACCCCCTCCCCCCCCCCCCCCCCCAATACCTATATATAGTTGCGCCCCCTTTGCTATACTCGTATAACCGTATAACCGTATCTCACCGCATAAAACACGAAGTTCAATGTCAATAACAATAGGTAACAGATATTATAATAACAAAACAAATAATTAACACAACAGAAACAAAACAACAACGCCAAGGCCGAATTATAAAACAACTGCAGTAGGTAGGTAGTTACGTAGGTAGTAGGTAGGTTTTGAGTCTATAATCTGTAAATTCTTATTAAAGCTAATATATTCAACACACACATTAAACACATTAAATCCGTAAAAAGAAGTGTGGAAAGTTTGGCTGCAAACTAAATCGCCCAGCCGGAATAAAACGAATATGAACTTTTTTTAAACGGTTCATTTAAAGTGGTATATAGAGCGTACTATCAGTTAGATAACTATATTAATGAGTCAGAGCAAGACTTGAGGATATATGTCTTCAGATTATCATCATTTAAAACTACCACTTCCTATATTTTTCCCAGTTTTATCCAAAAACACCTCTATTTCGTCATTTTGCCATACCCTTCGCCTTAAGAACAGTGGCAAATGGCTCAACAATCCCGTGTGGTGACTGTACCTCTGTAGTAAGCATTTATTTAGAAGGTGCGAAAATGTATTGGCAATTATAAGCATACACCAGATTGGCAGGGGCAAAATGTACCAGTGCTAGTGATTCATTAAATATCGACTAAGTTTATCGACAACTTTTTTCGTGACATATGGTTATTATATTTCTTGCAAAAGTAAGTCGTACCTTTATCTTCTAATTCTTAATGATCAGCTTTCCATGAAGATGATCTTTTTTTCTTTCGATTCATAACTAACCGATTTAAAAAACAAAAAGGTTCTCAATTCGTCAGAATGCTAAAGAATATTGTAGTACTGAATTAATTTGTTATTCAATGTAATTTCAATGGTTGTCACAAGTGACTCGAGCCCAAAGTCAATATCAGATACCGGTTGTTAATAGTTGCGATAATTAGAAATAAAAGAGGTTTACAAATAATTAAAAGGTAATCAAACTTGGCCATTACTTATGATAATGATGATTAAAAATTGCTTTTTATCTATGTAGATACACTTAGTCGACATTTAATGAATCACTTACACTGGTACATAGTGGAGTACAAGGTAGTGAGTTTGCGCGGGTAAAATCTTCAACGGATATTGGTCAAAAGGTCGGCAGCCATTACGACGATGTTTAGCCGTCGTTGCTTATTCTACCTAACGCGTAACACAACAAGGTCTATTTTAAATTGATGTTTACGTTTACCTTCGTGGACGAAGACCGACATAACTTATATTTACACATCGGTAACTCGTGGCATAGTTACCGACGTGGTAGCACTTGACAGTTCCTAACAGACAAAAAAAGAAACAGTCGAGAAAAGGAAACCAATAAAAAAAAGTATTTTCAATCATTTAATATATGACATTCGTGATAAACAAATCATATTTGTTCTAAATTTTTACAGGTCAGCCTACGTCTTCTAATTGAGAAAATCCACTTTGTGTAAGAGCATGATCTTTAAACTTCTACTGACGACGTATCGGGTAAAAAAAAACATCAGTTTGTAAAGTTGCAGCGTATTTTTATTGATGTTCTCTCCGATTTCAACTTCTTTATTTTGAATGAATGACAATATCATTGACATTGCCATTGATGTTTTTAAAGTAGTGATCAAACCTACTTCGTCATACGTTAAGACCATGGAAGTAATATTAATTTATTATTTTATCTTATCTGAAAATACACTTAAAAAACTTGTCCCATCACTAATCTGTCAAGTGTTACTAAATGCCACGAGTTACCGATGTGTTCTTATATTCGCTGCTAATAACGGCACAAACAAAAAACAAATAAATAGTTGGATATAGAACTTAAAATAAATAGTATTCCGAATTTAAATGCAATACAAACAGATTTTGATTTGTGTCGCTATTGTATATAAGCAGCGAATTTTTGTGGTATAACTTTAACTGCTATAGCGCTATCTCATTTACACTCTAGGATTTGCCAGCTCTTGACATTTGATATACGGACCATTCTAGTCGACATTGTGGAATTTCAAGATGGCGCGTCCTTTGATCTCGGAGTTGCAGAGCTTTCTCACCACCTCCTGGGCCTCCTCGGCGGGGAACACCGAGTGTGGAGGTGGCTCAATCTGTAGTAGGCAAAAACAACATCATGTCAGTGGAAATTCGTTTACTGCTGGACAAAGGCCGTCTCCAAGATCTCTTTCGTGATCGGTTTGTGATACTCCGATGTTCTCAACATTTTTTTTTATGTCATTGGAAGGCAAACGAGCACACAGGCCACCTGATGGTAAATGGAAACTGTGACCCATAGACATTCGCATTCACAAGACTGCAAACGCACTGCCAACCCTGAGAACTAAGATGGAATGTCTCTATGCTAGTCATTTCACCCGCTGTCTTATCCCCAAACCGGAACACAACAATGCGAACACTGCTGCTTGGCGGTAGGTTAATGGATGGAGTTAATGCGAAGTTAATGTGTTCGTCAATCTAGTTAAAGCCTAGTAGCAATTCCAGTCAAGTTATTTCCCCTGTGTGATTTTACTCGGGCGTATATTTCCCGAGTCATAATTTTAGGGGGCGTATAAACGAGCAACATTTTCACGGCAATGTGTGGCCGGCAACTATACGCATCTTGCTCTAACATACGAAGTAAGAGTAAAACCGCACTAGTTACCGGCCACAAATTGCAGCAAAACGTGGCCCGTTTAGAAGCCCCATTACACATGCATTTACTACATTGTATTGTGGCTGCGACAGGAAAATTTGCTGCAGAATAATCGACCTTGGGAATCAAAACGATACAACCAATAATAGGATACCAATTTTCAATTAAGAGTGTACCGATCCGCTTCCCAAACTAGATTATTCCGCGAAGCAAATTCATGACCATACCTGGGATAACTCGGGGCATCTGTATGAAAGTGATGTAGCAAAATATTTTATCGACATAAAATATATCGATGTTACTGCCAACATCTAAATGTTATTCGACATAAATAATTATTTATTATTTTCTCCTCATTTTTAGATAAAAAATAAACAAATTAACACGTATATTTATATGTTTATTTTTCAACAGTTGTCATAATATATAATCAATGTTTTTTCCATATTCGTCGGTATTAATGATTGCCGCCTAGATGAAATTATCCACTTTAAACTACTAAACGTACGAATATGAATGGTACTGACAGTAAATTGTAATTTTGATTGAAATGACATCCGCATAACTTTATTATCTTAAGAGGTTCGATATCAGATATGACATCGAACCTCTTTACAGTAATCGAGAATGTTCAATGTGCACATGTATTAATTTAATTATATCGACGCCTTTTTTATCGATATCAAATCCCTAGAACTTGCCCCGAGTTATCCCAGGTATGTTCATGACGCAGTTTCCCCATTAATTTGTCTTACAAGTTTACTTATGTTATTCTTGCAGCAGGCCCGACGGGCCAAAGCACTCAGAAATAGTAGCCAACTCTGTAAAATGACCTCTTGCATGTAGTTGGGTAAAAGATAAAAATATGTATATTCAGTAAGTAGGGCGCACAGGCACCTTTACACGTCAAAAATCTACCAGCGCTTCGCCGCAAGAAACTCAACAGTTACTCGTTTTTTAAATATGACTAATGAAATTATACAATTATAACACTTAACCATAGCATCACATACCACAATGAATCTAAAATAAAATAAAAAAGCAGGAAAACTCTGATTTTTCTCAAAAATTGCCCGGTATTCTATTAGGCGGTAACAACAATAATCGTTGCATCATTGGCTGTTCACAATGGAGTGCTGGTCCCTACCCTGATGTATGGTAGTGAATGTTGGGTGTGGCAGAACAAGCATGTAAGTCGTGTAAATGCAGTTGAAATGCGCTCTTTGCGTAGTATGTGTGGTGTGAAACTGATTGATAGAGTAAGAAATGAAAAAATCGGAGAGAAATGCGGAATAAAAGAAGATGTAGTCACTAAGATCGAAAAGGGCATGCTTCGATGGTTCGGTCATCTGGAAAGGATGGATGAAAAAAGATTGACGAAAGAGATATATAGATCGAAAGTAAGTAGAAGGGTCGGAAGGGGCCGCCCTAGGCGTACTTTTTCGAATCAAATCGGAGAAATACTGGAAAAGGGCCGAATCTTAAGTACCCGAAACCGACGTGCGTGCATGACCCGATGTATGAATGTTGAAGAAGCGAAAGAAATTTGTCAAGATCGTAGCAAGTGGAAAGAAGTGGTCTCTGCCTACCCCTCTGGGAAACAGGCGTGATTTAATGTATGTATGTATGTAACAATAATCGTCTTTGACTTGTTATCGTAGTGTCAACGTTTTGATAGCTCTTATTTACTTGACAGTAATAGCGACCGAGTTAAAAACGATTCCGTAACAGGTCAAATACGATATTGTTATCACCAGACCTAGGAATATACGGGGCAAAATTAAATGACAGCTAGGGATTGCCTATATCGATAAACTCAACTATCGATGCTATTCCCATATTACTAGTGATCACTCCAAGTTTTGTTTGTAAAAATATTAATTGAAAATGTGAAAATCAAACAAAATAGCAACATAATTCTGGTTAATTTAAATTTTACAAGGATTTTTGAACCTTCACTCATAATCATTTTTTTTTCCTCATTGTGTATTTCAGAATTACTGTCCCATTTACTACTGTCAAAGTAAACGATCAGAATTTGTTCCAAATTTTCGGGAGTTCATTTTCTCCGTCTCGAATGATGAATGCATTTCAAGGGGCTGGGTGGAAGTGGTAGGGGGAAGTAAACAATACACACTTACAAACAATGCTGGGGGCGATCACTAGTATATGGGAAAAGCATCGATTATTGAGTTTATCGATGTAGGCAATCCCTAGCTGTCATTTAATTTTGCCCCGTATATTCCTAGGTCTGGTTACCACTGTCTAGAATAGAGGCGCAAGTAGTACAGTCACGAGATTTAATTTGGTACCCACCTTAGGGCCAAAGTCAATCTGACATTCTACAACAATAAGGTTGAGTTTCCTAAAAGTTACAATCACCACACGGGATTGTTGAGCCTCATAATTTAGCCGTGTAATGCAAATCGGGCGTACTCGTGTGACATCGTCGAGAACGACTGATAACGAATGATGACACGTCTATATTCATTCATAATGCAATAAGGTTGAAACTTCAGTTCGATAGGGTTGAAATGTCAAGTTAAGACATTTAAATGTCTTATCGAATCGACCCTTGAAATGATAACCTCTTTGCAAAAAGCTATCACTACGGTTTCCTAATTACGAACATGTGTCAGTGCCAGTCAAGAAAATTATTTTGATCTGTAGTGACATTTTCACAAAATATAATTTTGCAAATAGTAAACATGTTTGCGGCTAATCGTGAGGAAGTAAGGCTTCAAATTATTGATTTGCACGAACAAGGAGTAGGCATTCACGAGATATCACGACAAATAAATGTGACAAGAAATACAGTTCGCCGTTGGGTTCGACGTTACGGGAACGAGGGAAATCTTATTGACTCAGGCGAAACAACCATCGCCCGCATGTTATAACGCAAGAGCAGAGCCGCCTGATGCAAAGGCAATACTTGATGGACGCCTTTACGCCGACGAGGCATTTTGCGGAAACGTTTGAAGTCCACCCTTCAACAGTTAGAAACCATCTACACGCTATGGGACTGCATCACAGGCCCGCAAAATGTTTTAATTATGCTGTCTATATTAGTTGAGTTAAGATTGAGTTGTTTTGTGTCATAATAAAAAATAATAAATAAAAAAGTTTACTAAATATTGTGGCTGGAATCTCCTAATTAATAGGTTATAGTTTGCTAGCTTTAATATATTATAATAAAGGTCGGGGCTGGCTTGATCAAATTATGATCAAAGCCCCTTTACTGCAGATTGGAAAGGTAATAATTTTAGAATGGTATTTTTTCTATTTCCATATCACGAACAATAAAATGAATATTGCCAGATAGAAGACAGGGCCAAAAACCTTATTTTATTACATTACCTACCTAAGTGATAATTACTCGGAATAAATCGGGAATCATCGTTTGCCCTCGCTCCGCCCGGTTGACGTAATTGAGCTCAAATAACGTCAGTTTGCTACACGATATTCAACCTTATCCAACCTGCCAACCAAATTAAAGCTCGTAGCCCTGACCAATCATGACATGATATGATTCCGCTGATATCGTTACGTTTAACAATTGTCGCTAGGTTACTGTTTCTAGACCTGTAATTGGTTGGCTTTGGGTGTAATCACTCTATTGTCAGGTTGGCAGGCTTGGTCTTCGGGTTAGCCAACAGTTAAATAGGAAGTGGTTACCCATAGCAACAGCCAATAACGTTCGCCATGGTGTTGACCAATGAATAGGTTGATTAATTCGTAGCTAATCGGACAAAGTCGGCTAAATTCGATTGTGGTAAAGAAAGACATGCTAGTGTTGTCTTTGTCATGTATTCGTGATTAATCGTGTAATCTCGTAAATGCTCGAGAATGCCATAATACTGCAAACTTAAATAACTTCACAATGGCATAACAATTAACGTAACTTCTCTAATGACATTGATGACTTCAAGCATATCTTTCTTGAAATGGGTCCCAAATTAAAGCTCGTGACTGTACAAAAGGAATATGGAAATAACGTCGAATTTCAAATGTAGAATGTCGAACGGTCTACACAGATGTGTTACAACTACATGCAAGAGGTCATTTACTTGAGTTTTTCACCTATAATCATGCCACTCCGAAAAAGCTACAATGTAACAAGTGGTTCAAATGTGATAGGGGAAAAATACGACCGACAAATTGAGTTCGGCGAACAGATGTAGCTACGGTCCGTGAGCACTAAGAAAATCATTCGGTTTGTACTTGTCTCTCACTCTGTCTCATACGCTCTTATTGAGAACGAGTGAGAGAGAAGTAGAAGAAGGGAAACCAAATGGTATTTTATCTACTCTCATATCGTAAAGTTCGAATTATAAACTTCATAACGAATTTATATCGACATACTTTATAAACACAATACCGAAATTAAAAAAAAAAAACTCTTTATAATATTATTTCTCTAACAAAATAATGTTATAAAGTAATTTTTTTACCATTACGATACAAGTTAATCCAAAAAGTTAATGTCACCAACGAGGTTCCATATCAATTATTTTTTATAATGGAACGCACATGCCTTTCGCGTCATTTTTACAGCATTACAAAAAGTTTTCATTCCAATTTTTACTTGTCTGTGACAGCGCCCGCTTTAACGCATGCGCGGTGATGTGCTAGGTTTTGGCGCCATTCATTGAATACGTTTTGCTGCAGTTACTTTATTAAGTTTGATCTTTTATTTAGTAGGTTGAATCGCAATGTATGAGAGTAGATAAAGTAGTGTGTGAAACTGCACATAACTAGGTATTAAAACACTCGTGTGATACTATTAAAAACCTCGCCTGGCATCTCGGTTCTTAAACACACACTCGTGTTTTAATACCCCTCTTTATGCAACAATTTCATAAACTACTATTAAGTGCTCACGGACTGTACTTCTATGATGCAATCCTCACCTCGTGACTCGCGACGAGGGCCACTAAATCGCGCAGCTGCTGTATGGTGCCGTTAGGGACGATCACAATGTGGACGTTCAGGTCCTCCGCTTTCTTGGCGAACTTGGGGAGGAGTTTCTCTCCGACGTCTTCGGTCACCAGTACCACACCGCCCTGGGGAAGGAATTGGATTCATTTTTTTATCTTACTTACCCTCGTAAAGCCCTCGTGTGCAACAGAATGTATATAAGCAAGGCTATTGATTTAAAAAAAATGAGAACATACAAATTTTCAGTCCATTCCTTTTATAGTTCACTATCCACTTATATGTATATTGGAAATACGATCTCTACGTCTACATACGTAAAAGGGTCGTATTCGTAAAGTGATACCTCAATACTGTCTTGATATAAAATATGTACTAATATAGTTAACAAAAACTGCATATTTTCAAACATAAATAGTACTCGATAATCTTATGCTTTCGTCACCATATTGCATTCGTTAGCCGCCCTCTACTGATTAAACAAGCTTTACAAGGTACCGAAGGTCATCAGTAGGTCAAAGCAGTGGAAACTTTAGAGCAGATATTTCTGGAAAACACCGGTTCTGTAGTATTGGTACGTACTGGTGCCAGGCACTGCAACGAGCGGTGCAGCGAGCGAGACGTAGTCCCGAAGTTCATCACCAGGTCGACGGGCCCGCCGCACGCGTCCGTGGTGCGCTCAATCAGCTGACGCTCGTACAGGTCCTCGTTCCATTGCACCACCTTGATGCTACGAACAAAAAAAAACAAAGTGTTTAAACAAGATTAGAAAACTAATAAAACCCGCTTTAAAAAATACTCTCATCACCATCATCATATCAGCCGAATGACGTCCACTGCTGGACACAGGCCACCCCCAAGGCTCTCCACTCAGACCGGTCTTGTGCTTTTCGCATCCACCGCGTCCCCGCGATCCTTACAAGGTCGTCACTCCATCTCGTTGGAGGCCTACCTACAGCTCGAGGTTACCGACATAGCCCGAAGAATAGCTAACCTGAAGTGGCAGTGGGCGGGGCCACACCGCTCGCAGGACTGATGGCCGATGGGGCCAGAAGGTTCTTGAGTGGCGTCCGCGGACCGGGAGACGAGCTGTAGGTAGGCCTCAATAGTTTGGTCGGCAACAATAGCTTGTCGCAGTTTTTTTTTTGACAGATACTTATTTCGTCTTTAGCTACTCACTCCTCAGTTTCCTTGGTCAGTAAGACGCCCTCGTCCTTCAGCGTGGCAACGGATATCCGGACGCTGTCGTGCCACTGGCTCTGGCGGAAGTTGTGGGTGGCGATGCGAAGGGCCCACAGGGCCAGGCCGCCAGTGCCCACAATCAGCACGGTAGCTTTATCCTTGTGGTCCGGACCTTGAAAAAAATATTAAATAACTATTAGGGGACAAGCTCAAAATGTATCTTACACATCGACCCTTTAGGATCTTTTGCACAATTCCCCTTTTACACCCTCAGCTGTTCGAATATGCAGGTCCTTTCCTTAACCGTAAGAGCATCGTGTAATGTACTTAAGTAAGAAAAAGTAATTGGCACATGAGTTTCTCAATATGTAATTAATTATGTAAACACTTTATTGTATAAAACACAGAAATTCAAATACAATATTTACTGAAAAGGAATGTATAATGACAATGACCAACTTATCTGAAGGGATTAAAAGGCAAAAGGCAACCTATTTTCATATCAGAGTAAGATCATTTGTCTGTCTTCGGGAAATTAACTTTATTTGTCCTAAAGAACGGTCCCTTAAAGTTATCGTAAATCAAAAAAAAACACGGTGTATTGTTAGTCGCACTTACCTCGTTGACGCTCTAGCCCCACCTCGGGGTAAGTGCGTCAAACAATATATTTTTTACGAGAGATTGTCGGGTTGACGCACTTGCTCCTTGGAAGCACTTACCCCACTTTACCTTACAAAACTTAAGTAGGTAAAGGCACAGTATATAAATAAACCAGTAAAGAAACTAGGCCTACTTTTCAAGATAAATACCTACGCTCCAATTGAGCGTAAGGGTTGTCCACTAACATTTTGTAAAATTGAAAAAAAAATCTTGTTTATTGTATCTCAGCTAGTTAGTGCAAAATCGATACGTGTGATCTGCGACAACAAATCCGTTGCAGATTGAGAAAAAGTAGCCGCCATCTTTAATTTTTTAGCTATTTAACCGATTGCTTCCAAAATCGATATCTGGGGATGTGCGTGGTCTCCGACAACGAATTTGTTGGCAGAATGAGAAAAAGTAGCCACCATCTTGAAATTTTTAGTTATTCAACCGATTGTTTCCAAAATCGATATCTGGGGATGTGCGTGGTCTCCGACAACGAATTTGTTGGCAGAATGAGAAAAAGTAGCCCCCATCTTGAAATTTTTAGTTATTCAACCGATTGCTTCCAAAATTGATATCTGGGGATGTGCGTGGTCTCCGACAACGAATTTGTTGGCAGAATGAGAAAAAGTAGCCGCCATCTTGAACTTTTTAGTTATTCAACCGATTGCTTCCAAAATCGATATCTGGGGATGTGCGTGGTCTCCAACAACGAATTTGTTGGCAGAATGTTAATATTGATTTAATGGGTGGTGTGTGGGGTGGGTGTTGAATATATGAGAAAAAGTAGCTATCTGACTGACCGCGGCCAGAGGGTAAAGATAGGACAGCACTTAAGTGACCAGCTTCCTGTGAGCTTCGGTGTCCCCCAGGGGAGCGTACTCGGCCCGACCCTTTTCACGCTATATATCAATGACCTCCTAAGCACTGACATCCCTAATGTAACACTTGTATGCTACGCGGACGATACTGTGATAATCGTAAACGAGGACTCGTGGGAGGAAACTTTTTGTCGGGCTGAGGTTGCGCTTGCCGGGGTGGCATCGTGGTTGAGCAGCAATCTCCTCACGCCAAACATAGGTAAGACTAACTTCGTAGCCTTCTCCAAGACATCAGCTTCTTCCCCGCCTGCAGAAAGAACTGTTAAATTGCACTCGTGCGTGCGGTACAGTTCAGCAACATCTTTTAGCCCCCCATCATGCGCTTGCTCCTGCCTAGAAATTGAAAGGCGCCACTATGTAAAGTACTTAGGGCTTCACATAGACCAACACCTCTCTTTTAAACAACACATGTCCGCACTTGCCTCTAAAGTTAGGAAATTGATCTACGTGATGAAGCGACTTCGTGACTGCGCTGCCCCAGATCTGCTTCGCCTGGTATATCATGCTTTATGTCAGTCTATCCTGCAGTACGGAGTGGCTGTCTGGGGCGGTGCTGCTAAGTGTTACATGTTAGAGGTGGAGCGTGCACAGAGAGCGGTGATAAAGGTAATGCTCAGAAAACCGTTTCGTTTTCCCACTGACGCGCTTTACCGAGAATGTAAACTTTTGAGAGTGCGCCAGCTTTACATCATGAAAGCGGTCTTGCGAACACATGCATTTCTGCTAAAATCTGCAAATTACGAAAAACTCCTGAGCAAGCGTATTTTTAAAGTGCCCCTGCCGCCACTTAGGTCAGCATTGGCTAGGAAATGTCCTGCATATTCTCATCCCAACATATATAACAATGTCTGCAATAACATAGTGCTTTCATCCGCAATTAATATTAAAAGTGTAATGCTTAATGGTTGCTCACGCTATCGTATACTGAAACCGAAAACTTAATTTAATCTAATCTAATTTAATACCGTACCCTAACTTTTTGCCTGAATGTTATCTGAACACTGACAAACACACTCACGTACGCACGCACACCCGGACACACACACACGCACAGACACACACACACACGCACACCCGGACACACACACACACACACACGCACGTATAGTTTTAAGCATTGTTAATAATAAGTACCTACCTAAGTAATAATATCCTATCTTGTATTTACTGTCGTTAATCATGTTAATCGCACTCGCAGACTGCCAAGATACAGGCCCAGCCTAGTTTGGAGTCTGATGGACAAACCACATATTAATGTAACAAACTGTTTTTGTTAAATAAACGATTTTTATTTATTTATTTTTATTTTATCTTGAACTTTTTAGTTATTCAACCGATTGCTTCCAAAATCGATATCTGGGGATGTGCGTGGTCTCCGACAACTAATCTGTTGGCAGAATGAGAAAAATTAACCTAGTTGTCGGAGACCACGCACATCCCCAGATATCGATTTTGGAAGCAATCGGTTGAATAACTAAAGAGTTCAAGATGGCGGTTAATTTTTCTCATTCTGCCAACAGATTAGTTGTCGGAGACCATACACATCCCCAGACATCGATTTTGGAAGCAATCGGTTGAATAACTAAAGAGTTCAAGATGGCGGTTAATTTTTCTCATTCTGCCAACAGATTAGTTGTCGGAGACCATACACATCCCCAGATATCGATTATGGAAGCAATCTGTTGAATAACTAAAGAGTTCAAGATGGCGGCTAATTTTTCTCATTCTGCCAACAGATTAGTTGTCGGAGACCATACACATCCCCAGATATCGATTTTGGAAGCAATCGGTTGAATAACTAAAAAGTTCAAGATGGCGGCTACTTTTTCTCATTCTGCCAACAAATTCGCTGTCGGAGACCACGCACATCCCCAGATATCGATTTTGGAAGCAATCGGTTGAATAACTAAAAAAATAAAGATGGCGGCTACTTTTTCTCAATCTGCAACGGATTTCTTGTCGCAGATCACACGTATCGATTTTGCACTAACTAGCTGAGATACAATAAACAAGTTTTTTTTTATTTAAACGGAAATTAAACGATTTTTAAAATTTTTACTTTTGCAACACGTCATCGTATTATAAAAAGCATTTTATTTAAAAATATTTTATTTATTCTTACCTTTATTTGAAGAAGCCGTATTCAAACAACCGTATACCACGCAATACTTTTGTGGCATCTTTCTCAAGAACGAACGTAAAATGCGAAGGAGGCCATTCGTCTCGACGCGACACACGCGACTGACAGCACCGCCAAATCCTCTTAGCGGTCTCGTAAAGGCGTGCGTCTGTGTGAGTGCGACGTTTCGAGCGTTTGTTCGTAGCTTCTTTACTGGTTTATTTATATACTGTGGTAAAGGTCCTCTTGCATGTAGTTGTCTACACAATTAATATGGAATTTACGTCAAATTTCAAACATAGAATGTCGAACAACTACATGCAAGACCTTTACTCAATTTCTTTACCTATAACCAAGTATTATAAGTATTATAACCGTTGTCGTAAAAAAAAACAAACGATGTCATATAAATTGCCTGCGTCAAATTATAGATAGTTCGCCCGCGCATCACTTGAGTTCGGTTGCAAAGAGCAAATTATTTTTTTCAATTTCGTAATCGTTCAAAAATGGTGTCAAACAAAAAGGACAACCTTAGCTATTTTTTTGTCGATGGTTGTCTGGAAGAGATCGCTATTCACCTACTTATAATTAAAATGTAAGCGTTTTTTTTTTCCAAAAAGATTCTTTTTACATGACTCTTTGTCTTTTGAGTCAGCCAGTAATAAACATAAAAACGTCAAGTACCTTCTAGAATCTTCTTCAAGCAATCGATGCCCGTGTTGACCGTGTTCATAGCGAGCAGGGCTCCAGTGGGCAGCATAGCAGCTACGCTAAGGGGTAGTTCCAAGGGCACAGGCACTAAACACTTGAAGTCCGGCACCACTATGTAGTCCGCGTACCCGTGAGGCACCCCTTCGTAGGGATACAGGACAATCCTGTCCCCTTCTTTGATACCCTCTCGCTCAGCGTTCTTGCCTGTGTAATGGATTGGTTGACAATTGAATACAAAATGTGTTACTCATATGAAACTAAGTCTGTTTTAATATTCAACTTTTTTTCAAAATTTAGATTTTTTTCAGCAGTAGACCATTCCGCACATTAAAAAAGTAGCATGATTGTAAATGTCCGTTTTGTTACCTATATTTATTCAGGTAACAAAACGGACAACAAGAATATTTTTTCTAACGACAATTCAGGATTTGTTTTTTTTTACCTATAGCATCCACGACCCCAGCCACTTCGTAGCCGGGGAACAGCGCACCGTCCCTTAACCCGATGTGCGCAGGAGTTGAGGAGTGGAACCCGAAGTTCTCCATCTCACCGGAGAGACTGCCGATGGACGAGACGGACGACGTCGAGCATACTGACGCCGAACGCGTGCGGTTGGCCCTGTTGATTTATTTTTTTACAGAGGCTTTTAAACAGAATGATCATTATTTAAAAGTAACGTAATGGACCGATTCTTTAATTTCACCAGCATAGACGACTTTTACTGATTGCTAGAGGTTTGAATTTGTGAATCTCAAGGGTGACTGAAATTCTCACGCCTAAAGTAGCGGCACCGAGTGATGGCACTTTTGACACCTGACGAATAGTGTGGTGAAAACTGAATTATATTTAACAAAGTTTATTAATGAAATAACGCATAATAATAAAAAACCATTTTCCATGGTTAAAGTATTTATGTTATTGTATTTTAGTCGGATTCAGTTAAATCACTAATACTCCTTGAAGTACAATCGTCACTGTTATCATCTGATACCTATCATTATGATTAAAACGATGAATAGTTAAGTGCGAGCAAATGAAAATAATCTCGAGATAAAGCTAGTTACGAAATGCGTTTCGGTAAATTACAGCCCCAGCGGTACATCACTATTCCGGTTCCTGCAACAATGTAGTTTGACATCTGTTCCTTTATACTTGCTGTCAATATTTAGGGAACAAAAGTGACACTACTTTAAGATATAAAATACAAGTGCCCCCACTCGTTCTCAAAATCGCCGCGTGACTTAATTCTCATTATTACCTACTTAATAGTGCAAAATCATACGTTCGTATACGTCTTGCTTTATAAATTACATTATCGACAGGACCTAAACCAAGCAAGAAAAATACTCAAAAAGTGGTCTTATTTTATTATAGGTGGAAATTTGGAATATCGCTCTGAGCTGTTAGTTCGGTCTCGAATAGCAATTGATGACTACAAAATTATAGTCAGCAACAAGAGATGGCTCGTAGGACTGATAGCCGATGGGGACAGAAGGTTCTTGAATGGCGTCCGCGGACCGGGAGACGAGCTGTGGGTAGGCCTCCAACAAGATGGAGTGACGACCGTGTAAGGATCGCGGGATCGCGGTGGATGCGAAAAGCACAAGACCGGTCTGAGTGGAGAGCCTTTGTCCAGCAGTAGACGTCTTTCGGCTGACATGATGATGAACAAGAGTCAACAACAACGGTCATTCACAGCGTGTTTATTTAACCATGGCGCCGTATGCTCCGCTCGACTCGTCACCATTTCAACGTCGACTTTGACTCTACCTGTAGCAGGCGCCTGCGTAGGCGACGCGGATGCGAGCCCCGTACAGCGGGACCTCGGGCACCGGCACGTCGAAACTGAACACGCATTCCCTCAGCGTGGCCCCGGGGGACTCGATCGACACCTGACGGCACAGCTTGCTCATGGTTGCTGCAAAAATATCAAATATACACATATACACTCACGTCTGGTGGAAAATGTGGTAATTCTTTAGCTCTGCCTACTCCACTCTGGGAATGAAGGCGTGAGTTTATGTATGTATGTACACTCACATCTTCATTCCCAAAGTGGGGTAGGCAGAGTTGTTAATTCTGTAACCACATGTTGCAAAGGCTATGATTCTACCAGCGTATATTAGTGACAGGTTGCAAGACTTGCAAGCCCATCGCCTAACAATACTTCAAGCATTCATTCCCTTAGTCGCCTGGAGTGGCCCACATGGAGTGGCACTATTCCAAGCCGGCAACAACATATGACTACAATACTACCATAGGTAAAATACTTTGTAATCGTTAGTACAGAAGTAGTGAATAATCCTTTCTCATCGTTTTTCGTCGGATAAGTTTGTATTTACCTTGCTTTCTCAGTTGGCTTATTGATGGGTATTGAGCTAATTGAGAAATCAAGATAATACGAACTTATCCGACAAAAAACGATGGGAAAGGATTATTTACTACATCTGTATATAGTTTAGAAGGAATACGGCTCCTCCCCTCCAATCTTAACCTGAACGCTACGCAAATTACACCTTATTGATACGAAATAAAGTAGTACTTTTTTAATCTTGAACTTGTGACGGCTGTATCGTGGCGTCAATGGCACGACTTTCAGTTGACGGCCAGGGCCGTCTGTGGCGTTTAAAAGGTTAAAAGGACACATTAATAACTCTTTAAACGACTCAACGATCTGTTTAACTAGATATTTTTTTAAACGCGTTCGCGTCTGTTCATCTGTTTGCGAACTACGATGTGAACTGTCTTACTAAGAAAATCACTAAATGGCTTTAAAATTGACATATTCACACCTTCAGAACAATAGTGACCTAATTCAAAATTTCAGCTTTCAAACTTTAAGTCATAAATTGAGTATGATAGAGCCCTAACTCGAAATTCAAAATTTGCGAATTATGCCACTATGTGAGAACTCCACAATGTGGCACGTGAACGTTATATGCATACTACAAAATTAGGCGAAACTATTCTATTCTTTGCTTAAAATTAGCACCGATAATAGAAAAGTTGTGGAGTAACATATTGGCGTGGTATGAACATAAGGATACATAAATATAGCAATGAGTAACGAGCATGACTGTATGTGGCACGCACACTTTTGACAGATTAGTGCTGCGCAGCAGCATGACAAATCACTAAAAAGTGGCTGCACTTTTTTTTAACGGCAACCGTCCCCTTATGTTGTCTTCAAGGTATTTCTTAAATCCTCTGTGTGGCTAGCAATATGAATCTGTTTATCATTTTTCAAAAACCTTGTCAAGGAGGGTTTGCGGTTAAACTGGTGGTAATGTACAATTCAATCTTGCTAGCCCCAGTGTAGGTCTCAAGAATAATTGTAACAAGTTTTGTAGGTATGCGTAAATTTACAAGAGGCATGCCTTGGGTGAGGCCTATGTCCAGCAGTGGACGTCTTTCGGCTGACATGATGCTATGCTGACTTTAGACTGCCATCATACTTGATCACAATTTGCGTTTTGTGGTTTAAAAGCTACAAAGTTCAACAGTCTTGAGATTAAGGAACTGGATTTCGAATCCGCACCTAGCTAGAGTTTAAGTACGCTTTGCCCTGGACTTGATCCGCAAAATTGGAGTAGAAGACCGAAAGTGTTGGGATGGATTGTGAAGCATGAAATGTGTATGAAAGGTGCGAGTACTGAGTTAACAGTGGATAGAGGAGGGAAGAAGATAACATGTTGTGTAGGGAATGCAATTTATCCGGTTATTAACAGTTTTTGTATGAAAATAACCGGTGATTTGCATTCCTTAATGTTGTGCCGATCCCATCTAATGACAAGAGTAGAAAGATGTCTTATTCTTGGCTGGTACCTAATCAATTATTGGCACTATGAACATTATTAATAGAATAGAAAAAGGTTTATTCAACAAACACATCAACACAGGGGTACATCATAGAAAAGACAATAACGTAATACAATCACTTCTTATCCCCTAACAAGCGATTAAATTAAAAAAGTACAACGAGGATGATGTGTGCCGAAATGGTCTCCACTCAGCAAAATGGTTGGCATGGGGATGACAACCGGAAAAATCCGGATAATGTAGGTATTTATAACTAGATGTCGATACTTTGTAAGTATTTTGGAGGCCTACAATTACATTCGTGTAACTGTAACGTGTTGTCAAATGATCGTGTCGATTCTGGAACTTCAGTCGCTTGTAGGTTCAGTCCCGCGATATTAAAAGCTTAAGACGTTGGACCGAAATAGGCGATCGACCTAGAGTTATTAGCCTTGAAATAAAATAGTAACAAAACACAGAAGTTAGAAATAACACAAGGAGATTAACATTTAGCTGTGTACAGTACAGGAAATTGATTCCTAGACCATTTTGGACTATGTCAAATTGACACAGTAAATAAAATCATAAAGTAAACGTTTTGGTTGATTACGTCACTGTGACATAGTTTAAAGTGGTCTAGGAATCAATTTCCTTGACTATGCATGGCAATTGCTCTCAAAACGGCCTTCGGGTTGGTACAGTCCACTACAAAGAGCTGTATCGATTTTTAGGTCTTATTTTATTACAATGCAATAAGATCCCAAAATCTTGTACAGTCGACTATAAAGAGATGTATCAACAACAACACTCTTAACTGTACATCGGTGGACCTTATTACAACAGACATAAGGTCTACCGATGGACAGTTAACAGTGTGGGCGATGGTACTCTACGGGCCGTATTAATAAACTCATCTTGACTGAGATGCCCGTCACAAGAAACGTCAAAGTAAACGTCAAACCGTAGAAAACTGTCATTTTTGACGCATCTTGAGACTGGCATTAAAGTCGAGATCAGTTAATTAATACGGGCCTACGACTCGCTCTCATACGCTCTTATTAGCTAGCTCACAAACGTACTCTTCCCGATAAGGACGCTTTTCTCTACGCTTTATTGATAAAAATCCGGCCAAGTGCGAGTTGGGCTCGCGCACCAACGGTTCCCTACCGCCGCACAGTAGGCATTATTGTATTCATATTTAAATCGATTTTAAATCAAATCACATCAGCGCGAGTTTTTTTTTGTATTTGTTATTTTTCTTTAGGGTTTTTAATACATATAATCATACCAAAGGCCATAGCCGGGTTTCCATAGTAAGTCGGCCCTTACATCGAATGGGCTCGGGGATTTTTTTGTCAGTACCTCTTGTAATGAAGAATATTTTAGCCGAGTATGAACATCCTACTTGTAATAGTTTTTGACTTGTGATTTTTTCAAGTTTTTTTTTCATGTTTGTTTTTTCTGGATGTATTCAAGCGATTTGCTTCAAATTTTGAAATGACGTTCTTTAGATAGATTTGCATCGCCACCCAAAAAACGAATACTAGTTATCGTATAAAAAATTGAACAAAAAACATTTTTTTTATGTGGTTGTGAAGTAGTGACACCCCTAGATTTTTTTCTCAAAATAGGCCATACATTGGCCTACTACTTGCCTAAATATCAAAATTTTCCAGGCGGTACTTCCTACAAAAAATCAGCAGAATGTGAGACCAAGTTGTGTATTCAATCGGTGCTTTTCAATGTAGTATTCAAACTCTTTGATTATGTTTGAGTTTTCTTATCAGTTTGTCGTATTTAAGAGTAAAATGCTAATGACAACTAAATGTCATCGTGATGCAAGATGTTTATCGCATTATTTATCTGCTTAGTCCGTAGTACCGTCTGGAAAATTTTGATATTTAGGCAAGTAGTAGGCCAATGTATGGCCTATTGTGAGAAAAAAAACTAGGGGTGTCACTACTTCATAACCACATAAAAAAAAGTATTATTTTTAAATTGGTCTTTTTTTTCATTTTTTTATACGATAACTAGTATTCGTTTTTTGGGTGGCGATGCAAATCTATCTAAAGAACGTCATTTCAAAATTTGAAGCAAATCGCTTGAATACATCCAGAAAAAACAAACATTAAAAAAAAACTTGAAAAAATCATAAGTCAAAAACTATGACAAGTAGGATGTTCATACTAGGCTAAAACATTCTTCATTACAAGAGGTACTGACAAAAAATCCCCGAGCCCATTCGATGTAAGGGCCGACTTACTATGGAAACCCGGTTATGGCCTTTGACGCTTGTATGTTCTATCGTTTTAACTATTAAAAATACGTTGAAAATTAACGTTTGTTGTATGGGACTCATTTATTAGCTCTTTAACGTTTATACGGTCCTACGGACAGCCGTGGCAACCGAAAACGCACATAAACGCGGTTGTATTCGTAAAAGTAACCGAACTCCGTCTCCTTAAGAGCTCAACCCCCCCAAAACGTGCGCCTTCCCTCAAGAGAGATTCATCAAAGCGTGTTTTATAAAAAAAGTGTTCGATTATATATATATAAACTCACGCCTTCATTCCCAGAGTGGGATAGGCAGAGCTAAAGAATTACCAACAAGTCTTAAAACTTCTTGACAATTCTGCAACCACATTTTGCACAAGTAGGCTAAGATGTTTCCCAGTGTATTAGTGACAGGTGGCAAGCCCGTCGCCTAACAGTACTACAAGCCTTTATTCCCTTAGTCGCCTCTTACGACATCCACGGGAAGACATTTTTTTTTTGGAGACAATGTCACACCAATTGACCTAGTCCCAGACTAAGCTCTAGGCTTGAACTATGGGTACTAGACAACGATATAAATACTTATATAGACAAATATATACTAAAATACATAGAAAACATCCGTTAGTTGTTAATATACTCTGTTTAAAATTGATCTGCCAAATAGTCTTTGGTATGAATATAAATAAAATACATAATACGGTACGCATTATCAGTTCACCACACTACACACAAATATTATATTTTAATAGTTTGTATGAAATTGAAATAGCATACAATTATTGCGACATTCCATTTATTGTGCAATAAAGTTTAAATAAAAAAATCTAATGAGAAAGAATGTAACATTGGGATCATTGACATCATTGTGTTACAAACAGAACACAAATAGCAAGGCGAAGTAATAGACATACAATTGTTCATTTAATCAAAGATATTTTTGGTTGTGACACCAAAGTATCATTGTTCTATTAACTAACAGACTGTGCCGAGTTATTAAATTCCCATATAAGTTTGGACTGCAAGTGTAGTCTTGGGCACTATGAACAAGCTGTATTATGATTAGTGATTGTTATCAACATGCACTTTTCGTATCAAAGGGTATGGTGGGCAGAAAAATCAAATACATTTGAATATTCACTTGTATTCTTAACTATAAATAAAATAAATACATATATTTTTAAAACGATCAAAGTCAAAATGACATTAATTTATGTCATAAAAATACAACGTATTTGAAAATATATTAAAGACCTAATTTATGTTCCTGTGACTTCTGTTAATGTAGAAAGGTCATTGAGTTATTTAAAATGCATTTTTTCTAATCGACGTGAACGACTGACAGCCAATTCTGTTGAACAGATTTTAGTCGTTTATTCAGTATAATTTGGATAAGTGATTATAAATATGTACATAAATCTCATAATTTGTAAAATATATAATGTTTTTAAATACTTGTGTATTTGTTTTTTGTCAACCATGCTTACCAATACAGCACGTTGATAACGATCACTAATTATGATCAATGATATGCCAACTTCATTAGATGACAGCAAACACGTTATGGTTTGTTAGAATGTTAAACAAGGTCATCTTGGTCTCCATTACATTAAATAAATGAGTCAATATATTTGAATTCTTTTTTTTTACATTTTCTCCACAAAATTGTCATTATTTCCTATATATTATGTTGTCCATTTTGTTACCTAAGTCATATAAATTTCTCAGTAACAGTGATGTCCCTTTTGTAACTAACACATTTTATGGTCACACATTGGGATCATTTTTTTATTTACTCTTCTTCTTCTTTTATATTAATGGCGGTCTACCGCGCTTCCGCAGTAATTTCGCCAATGTCCAGTGAGTTAGAGTATAATCAGTAAAGAGAAATCAAAAGTAGCCGAAGATTTTTCAATCGGCCATCTTGCCTCCCCGAAGGTTACCTAGTCTTTTATTTACTCATCATATTTTTTACACTTCAGTATTATGTTAATTAAACCAGAACATAATGCTTTCACCGAAACAGAAACAAAGGTAAAAAAATGTGAATAAAAAAAACACAATAAACCACAACAGGAAAAAACTATAAATAGACAGTTTGCAAGTGATAAGACTGACAGTACAAACAGTTTTCAATTTTATCACATCACAAGTACTTACACTACAAATTACATACAAATTAATAAGTAAACAAGGACAAGTAGAGGGCAAGAATACAGACAACATAACCACTAATCTTCTAAACAAAAAGAAACTGATTTTTTTAACCAACTTTAAAAAAAGGTGATTGTTCCCTCTATTTGCATTTTTTTTTATCTCCTATGTTTTCCCACGCAAAAGACTACCGCGCAAAAGAGTATTCATTCAAATCCTTTTGAATTTAGAATTAGGTCGCGTGTAAAGAGTTAGTATAGCTACAAAAAAAACAATTGTTAGGGCACAAAGTACTTTGTTTTTTTTAAGACTGCGGTCTTGCTGTATAATCCTGTCACTGCCACTGAGTTCAAAAACAAAGCATCCGAAAATTATATAAACAGTATAATGACCTTTCAGCACGTGAAGGTCACTTCCAAAACACAATCGGAAACTATTGAGGCCTCTCAATAACAATACAATTAATGACAAATGTACTAAAAATAGCTTTCAATGATATTTTTAAGCGATCGAGGAATAAGTAAAATTACATAAAGAACGTCTTTGTCTCAGGGATATCTTATTCGTATTGTAGACGCGTTTAAATATGCACTTTATCGATTAAAATAATATTTACCTGTTTGAAGCGATAGATCTTACACTTTCTGGAGATCTGCGCCAATGTTCACGTTTTATTTACGAGTTCGAGTTTTATTTACAAGGACAAAGACAGCCAACAGATAAAGATATCTACATAAATATGAAGTTTTATCGTATTCACCTATTTTGACTCGAGAAATGACAGCTGTAGGAGGCTGAATCTGACATTTCGACGTTCCGTTTAAACAAACAAATGAGCACTTACAACATTGAAGGTATGTCTCACAAAGAAACACAAAGTTTAGTTCTGATGCGTGTAATGTGACATGTATTCAGTGTTGCTGTTAATAATCTAAATATTTCAGAGATATAATATAACTCTATCCTCTGTCTTAGAACTGAACTTAGTGTTTCTTTGTCACATACATTCAATGGCTTTCCTGAATTGTATGTGCTTTTTATAAATTAATTTTTATGCTATAGAATCTCCAGAGAAAATTACCAAACAGCTATCTTTAGCGGAATTATGTAAAATTATAAAGTAATATTTTAGTAAAATAATGCTTCACAAGGCCCCTCTGGTTTCTGTTTTAGATTGACCAAATAATAATGTTGTTTTTAATCGGGAAAAGTTATTTTCAGCAGAATCAGGCAATTAATATCCATGTTCTCGGCCAATAACTTTAAACAGGTACTACTTTTAAGCTTCTTGACAGTGGCGCTGTATGCGTTTCTCCAGTCCACTCAGCGTTATGGATTTTTGGGGTTAGCAACACTTGTCGGCGTGGGTTTTGGTGTTAGATTGTTGGCGTGGGTTGATTCATAACAATTTATGTATATTTTTAACGAAAACCTGAACGAAATACCGTGGATACTAAAAAATATAATATTATGGGTGAGTAGTTGTAAAATTAGTTGAAGTAACATTGCGCGCTGTTAACATTGTTATTGATTGATGTCATCGTGCCCGGGTGGTCTCCGTTTGGTACGGTTTTTTTTGTTAAATTGTGTTCGTTATTTTAGTTAAAATCAAGTGATGTGCTGTGCTACACTGTGTTGTTGAGCGAAGGTTGCGTTGAGTGTAAATTTATGGTATTTCTCGGTGGGTTCTATAACTTCAGATAATTTAATATTTGTTGCTCACTTCTGACTCTACCTACCTACGCATTTTTTTTGTAAGCTCCTTTCAAGTTTTGTTCAAATCTGGAGGACCATGTGAATTGGATTTTTAGTGTATTTGTTACTGCTCTAGATGGTTTTAACATCATGTTTAATGATAATACGAATAATAAAGAAAGATTGGTTTGAATCAAAGAAGCAAAATTAATAAACAAAGTGCCCTTTTAAACAAAGTAAGTTGGACCAATTCTTTTTAGATTTTTAGTCGAATAGTGAACTTCTACGGCTGTGTATTGTTGGTATGCATTGAATATCATGTTATAATTGCAAATTGTATATTATTAACACTTAAAAATAAATTTAATTCATTTCGAGACATTTTAACAGGTGCAATAACTTCAATTTGAACTTTAGCTAAAAGATGTATTCCGCCTATGTACCTATCCATGAACTATTGTGCATTCTGCTATGATTAATTGCAATGAATTGATAATCTAAATTGTTTAGGTTGGTTAGAATTTGAAACTGGATTACAAATTAGGTATGTTATACTCATTTAATTTTCTTTAATTTTAGTTATGCACAGCTATATGTCACAACATTTTATTTTTAGTCACAAGCACAGTGCAGGTACTTATGAAAGTAGTTAAAGTTCTAAATTTAAAATTATTTTCTTGTAACTGGCAACATCGTTTTTTAATTTTAAATATTATGAAACAAAGTGGCTCTTTAATTTTAATTTTGTGCACTTCATAGACAGGACTGCTAAGGTGTAGAATTGACAGTTTATACAATGCAAATACACTAATATCATCTAATACATTAAAATCTTAATTACGAATCTAGTTCTTGTTGCCCAATGAACTATATTTTGTACACATTAAGTACAGCAGTACTGCTGCAATGACAATGACAGGCTTTTTGTCAAAGTTGAGTTAGATAATATTCTTGATCATGAAACTGGGATCTCTAAATTCTCTAATGATAACCATAGTAAGACGTCTTTTTATCAAAATTAAGTTCAATAAAAATTCTTGATCATGAAATCAAGATCTATCACCGTACATATGGTTTATTTTTTATTGCTTTAATGTCGCAAGATAGCACAATCCTAGTTAAAAAACTTTCCCCTGCTTACACTAACTTATACTTACTATGGTTATATTTAGGCAATAGCTATAACAAAAATAGCATAATCCAACTTGCCTGGAGGTTAGTATTAAAAATGTTACATAGCATAGTTTATGTAGTGAGCGCATGACCATACAACTCCATATAAAGCGGTGTGGGTCGGGTGCCGGGTAGTTCAAATGAGCAAGTGACCTTAATGAAGTATGCCATCAATGTTCACCTCCATCGTCAGATCGATTGTAGACACCGTGACGTTGCATTGTAGTTTTATGGCTAGGTTTACACAACATATTTAACGAGGCAAGAGATCCATGTCTACCAAATAAAATCCAACCATTAGTGCCTTGTATGTACGTTCGTGTTGTTACAATAATGTGTTCTCAAGTAAGCAATTTATGTCTTTTTTCAGAATAAATATCTTTCGTATAAGGATCAATCTCTACTGTGACGTGTGATCTGTCAGCCTGGTGAAAGGGTTACGTTAAATAAAGGATGCGCTTATATAGATTATGTAGTTCAGATATTGAGAACATAACAAGTTAGGCATTTGAATTTAATATTTTCACTGGTAAGTTTTGAAATAATGGAGCTACGTACTGCAGTTCGCAACCAGTAAAATAAGTATCATAGAGGCATTCCATCTTAGTCCTGAGGCATTTGCGGTCTTAGGATTGCAGTCTTATGATGGTAGTCTTGAGAATGCGAATGTCTATGGGTCACAGATTCCGCTTACCATCAGGTGGAAGTGACCTTGTTTAATTAGGTTTCTTAGCTATGTTCCTGAAAATTGGTAGGGCCGCTTAAGAGATCAGCTCTGAAAGTCTAGGGGTCGCCTTGAGGGTAGGGCGGAATGACTGGACACCTCAGCCAAGATACAAATGCTACTAACATTTTTCTGTTCTATACGTACGGTCAAAGTCAAAATGTACGGGATGACATTCTCGTGCATGGCGATAAATCACATGGTCAATGGTCATCCCATACATTTTCAGTGATAGAAGGGTGAATCAACTTTTAAGGTACTCCCTAATTTTTCAACATGTTTCACTAATATGTTTTTAGAAAGACTATATATTTGTTAATGACGCGGCTTACACGCTTATTGAATCAGACAAATGGGCTAATATTTGGAATACATTGATTTAAAATAGTACAGTTTTAAATAATAATATAGTTGGTAACGTAGCGGACAATGTTGTCCCTAGGTTTTGTATGGAAAATGTGCATTTTCCCCTGAGGTTTTTTCGAGAATTAAAAAAATATCTGAGGTTTTTATCATGTAACCTCTGTAAATTTTGTGGTCTGATTTTAATATTCATACATTTTTATTAACCATAAGTCACCAGAAAAGTTGTAATACCGCAAAATAAAAGGAGTACCTTTAAAGTTGATTCATCCAGAAAAGAAAAACGTTAGCGTTTGCACTTTTAAAATCAAAGTTCGAAGTTTCATTAGCTCTATCCGCTTCTCTTGATTTAGTCTCAAATGATGAGTGACAGGGATGGAGCTACATACGAACTTCGGTTTTCTAAGTAGGGATTATTAGGTGTTTCCTCCCATCATCAGGGGTCGGTATTATATTGGGGTTAATTGTCCATTTATTTATTTTATTATTATTTATGTATTTACTAGCTTCTGCCTGCCGACTGGGATGAAAAGTAACCTAGGTGTTAATCCAGGGTATAAGCTATCTCCATTTCAAATTTCATCCAAGTGTAACAAAGTATGAAAGTAACATATAAACGTTGTATTTATTTTCGCTTTTACGATGAATATCTTATCGAATAGATAAATAAATCTTTCACGTGCAAAACCCCCATCACACACAAACTTTATACTTTGAGACCTGAAAAAAACAAAATACTTGTCAAAAAACTGCTGTGACATACAAACAGAAAGACACCGAAGTCTCCCATCAAGGTCCGGAAAACCCCTTTATTTGATTAAGGGCGGATTCGACCAAACGAGAATAAGGTCTTATACCTAGATTAAACGCCGAATTTTTATAGACTAATCTCGGAGTAAGTCTTATTCCAGTTTGGTAAAATGGATGTTAACTTTATCGATCGGTTAACTACCTCATAATGCTCTTGCAACGTTAGGGTATCCCTACCGATGGCTTACCCTAATGATCAAACACCGGATTGACGGGGGCAAAAATGTACCAGTGCTAGTGATTTATTAAATGTCGACTAAGTTTATCGATATCGATAAAAAGCAATTTTTAATCATCATTATCATAACTAATGGCAGTTTGAATATCTTTTAATTATTTGTAAACCTCTTTTATTTCTAATTATCGCAACTATAAACAACCGGTATCTGACATTGACTTGGACTCGAGTCACTTGTGACAACCATTGAAATTACATTGAATAACAAATTAATTCAGTACTACAATATTCTTGAGCATTCTGCCGAATTGAGAACTTTTTTGTTTTTAAGTTGGTAAATTTTGAATCGAAAGAAAAAAGATCGTTTATCTTCATGGAAAGCTGATCATCCAGATTTAGAAGATAAAGGTACGACTTACTTTTGCAAGAAATGTAATGTAACCATGTCACGAAAAAAGTTGTCGATAAACTTAGTCGATATTTAATTAATCACTAGCACTGGTACATTTTTGCCCCCGTCAATCCGGTGTATGCTAATGATATGGAAACTGCTTCGAAAAAGTTAACTACCATTGAGGTTACCAGTTTAAGCGTTTCGGATTTAAGGACACAGTTCATGAGATCCACCCGGTACTGGGGAATGCAAATAATCGGTTATAACCGGTTTTAACCGGTTATTTTCATACAAAACCGGTTAAATTGCATTCTATACCCGGCACCCGCACCGCCTCGCCTCGCCTCGAGGCGGTTAGTATTCTTTATATGGATTTGTATGGGCATGCGCTCACTACATCAACTACGTGGTTTATATCGGATGGCATACAATTATTACTCCTATTGCTGTGTCGCATAATGTATTTTGTCCTAATAACGTATTGCATTCACTTTGTTCCGCATATCTTTGTTTGTTCGAAATTGTTGCTCCTATTATCGTTTGTCCTAAATATTATTTGTCCTATCGTTTGATGTGGCTAAGATTCAACTGTCGAATGATTGATGAATGTGCTAACCTTGTTGGTTCTGGCGTTTCGCTCACTCGTTAGGGTGGTCACAGTTCTACCGAACACTCCTCCTCGCTTCGCTCGTCGTCGTACCTAACCGGAATCTGACCCGCCTGAAAAGTAGAATACGTAACGATTCTGACTTCACGCCTACCATAGTTTAGTGTAGGTGCTGTCATTGTAGCCAATTTAATAATAGGCAAAATAATTCTCACGACAATTCATGTTAGGAATATTATGCTGTAGGTAATTAGATTTTAGAGTTGTCAATATTAGGACAAACTTGCTTTAGAACTTTAAATGAGTATGCGCAAAAAATATTAGGACAAACGAGCAGTATGCCAAACATTCTCGGCCAAACATTATTAGCACAAAAAACGTTATGCAATACGACAGGCATCCTACGTAACGACTTTAATACTAAGTGCGGGTCGGGAGCCGCGTGGGTCTAATGAGCTGGTTACCTTTGAGTACTTAGCATTACGTTCCTGTTACCCTATCGATTCCCCCCACGTCGACTCTGTTACGCAGATTCGTATGATTGGTTGGTTTCAAACGAATTGAGAAGTAGTGCAAAAATATGTTGTATTGTAGCTTGTTATAGCTTGAAGCCGTTCAATTAACACTTCACAGGGAAAGTCTGACGTGGGTTTTAAGGAATCGGGCTTAGTCGAAATAATTGTATCGTATTCGATAGCTTTTTATTGCGGTAAGTCGATGATATATTCTTATAGTTTGTAAAAAGCACTCTATCGGTTCCGGGCCCCGGCTTCTGAGACAAACTTCCATAAGCATATTTTGTCAGAACATCTCATGTCAATTAACTATTTAAAGTTTAAACATATAATTCAATAAAAATATAACAGAAAGCAAGCTATTAAACCCGACTGTTTGAGTAAAAATCCTTAATCATCATTCAAAATTAAAAATGATGAATGAAACCTAAAGGTGATTTTAAAATACGTATTCGACTATACCCCACTTGTCATAATTAAACGACTATGTATGTTTAGACGTCATCTGAATAACTATGTAAAAATAATCCGTTTCCGCTGAAAAACAACATGGCAATTTTATTCATACAAGCTTACCCATCGCCCTTTCAAGTTTTTTCACCAAGCTTTGGATGAAATATAATGCGACGGACACTCAGACAGACAATAGGGGTTCCGTTCTTCGGGTGCATGGAACCCTAAATAGAACCAGATTTCATATTTCTCTACATCTGCATATCAGAGTCAGAGAGCATTTCGACGTAGGCTATGACGCAAGTTACTATTATTCTTGACTTCACAGATCATATCTGGTTTTCTCTCTATCCTATCTCGCTCCATCTCTTGACGGTTACACGTGCGATATTCATGAGGAAAAAGCTGACGAGAAAACTTAAAATAACTCATTGATAAAAACCCTCGGTGATGGTGACCCCTTCTTTCCGTTACACAACCGCTAGACAACCTGCTTTTAAATAACAGTGATGCCACAGACAGATGCACAGATCATCATCATCATGCCAGCCGAAAGACGTCCACTGCTGGACATAGGCCTCCCCCAAGGCTCTCCACTCAGACCGGTCTTGTGCTTTTCGCTACACCGCGTTCCCGCGATCCTTACAAGGTCGTCACTCCATCTTGTTGGAGGCCTACCTACAGCTCGTCTCCCGGTTCGCGGACGCCACTCAAGAACCTTCTGACCCCATCGGCCATCAGATATCCGCGTCTAACTTATACCACTACTCTTTTTGTGTCGGGGGTTAAGAATAGCCAAATAAAGAACCTTTTATAAAACATTACAGGGGTTCGTTGTGTGTTGTGAATCGTGTAAATAATCAACAGAGATTCTCATAGCATTTTTGAGCTGTCATAGGGACTTCTTGTTTATCGACTTCCGATTATACATATGTATATCGATAAATACAAAATACAATACCTATGTAAAATAATTATGATTTCGAGAAGAAAACAACATGCAGTCTTATCGCGACTGAGCGATCTCTTCGAGATAACCTTTGGATACCAACTTTTTAGGAAATTTCTGAATAGAAATTAAAATAATAATATTTTATTATTTCTTAAAAATAATTTGTGGATGAACTGAACTGATTAAATGTATAATTGTTAACTATACATTTTTCATTGCTTTCATTGCTGATCTCTATTATTATCAGCCACTATAAAAATGTAACGGAAAGAAGGGGTCACCATCACCGAGGGTTTTTATTATTTATTATTTATTATTTATTTATTATTATTATTATCTAAAAGAGATGGCTCCTTAGCGATAAGACCGCCTGTTGTTTACCTCTACTTTTAATCTTCTTTTCTTATGTTGTGTTGTGGTCTATAATGTATCGACAAAATATATACAGGGTGTTTGGTAGCGGGTTCGACAAACGAAAATGGGAAATACTTGGGTCCAATTGGAACACATTTGCCATAGTGATCCCTATGCTAAAGTTGATAGTTTTTTTTAAATATTTTTTTTCCCCTTTTTTTGAAAATATCCCAAAATTTTACCTTTAAACCTTCTTAATTACATACCTAAGCAACTGAAACCGCCCATTTTTTTTTTAAATCATGCTCTGATAGTGGTTTTATTTTAAAACAAAACCAAAACCCATAGGTAGTGCTTTAAAAAAAAAATATGGGCCCTTAAAGCTATGACAAAATGTGGAAAATAAAATGACATTTAAGTTTCGACAAGTATAAAAAAAAAATCATAAGTCCTAGACGATTTCAAATTAATTATAAAACTTCTCTGGTTAATACTCTTCACAACGATATGCCATTTAAAAGAAAAAACACAGAAAAAAATAAAATACGCAGTACATTGAAATTTCCTCACGAAGATTTATTAAAGAAATCACTTATACCACGGTTATGAATATTGGTGAATTCGTTAGAGTTAATAATCGCTGGTAAATTACCATTAATAAAAAACATTTTAAGAGTAATAATAAAATTGAAAACAAAACACTTTTTTAAATTTTGATCACAAAATTTAAAAAATTCTTTAAGCTTCACGGGCGTTATTGCGAGCTCGACCATACGCTAAACAAAACACTTTTTTAAATTTTGTGATCACTTGATCAGGAATACATTCCGTACATTTTCGTCGCATTTGCCACATTGATTTGAAAAAAACATTAAGCTAAATTAGCTTTTTAATCTGTGTCTTAAATAGCTTGTAGATCTTTAAAAGAAAAGTACACTTTTTTTTAAAGGCGGCAAATTGTAATTTTTTTTCAAACAGAAAGACTTGTAGAAAAACACGTTGATTTGTATTGGTTTTTGAAACTTTCATTACAATGGGTGAACGTACACCATTTACCAATGAAGAGTACGCTGATATTATTTTAGCGTATGGTCGAGCTCGCAATAACGCCCGTGATGCTCAAAGATTTTTTTAAATTTTGTGATCAAAATTTAGAAAAGTGTTTGCTTTTCAATTTTATTATTACTCTTAAAATGTTTTTATTAATGGTAATTTACCAGCGATTATTAACTCTAACGTATTCACCAATATTCATAACCGTGGTATGTGATTTCTTTAATAAATCTTCGTGAGGAAATTTCAATGTACTGCGTATTTTTTTTTTTCTGTTTTTTTTCTTTTAAGTGGCATATCGTTGTGAAGAGTATTAACCAGAGAAGTTTTTTAATCAATTTGAAATCGTCTATGACTTGTGATTTTTTTTTATACTTGTCGAAACTTTAATGTCATTTTATTTTCCTCATTTTGTCATAGCTTTAAGGGCCCATATATATTTTTTAAAGCACTCCATATGGGTTTTGGTTTTGTTTTAAAATAAAACCACAATCAGAGCATGATTTAAAAAAAAAATGGGCGGTTTCAGTTGCTTAGGTATGTAATTAAGATGGTTTAAAGGTAAAATTTTGGGATATTTTCAAAAAAACGGAAAAAAAAATATTAAAAAAAAACTATCAACTTTAGCATAGGGGTCACTATGGCAAATGTGTTCCAATTGGACCCAAGTATTTCCCATTTTCGTTTGTCGAACCCGCTACCAAACACCCTGTATAATCGGAAGTCGATAAACGAGAAGTCCCTATGACAGCTCAAAAATGCTACGAGAATTCCGACCTCTGATAATCAAAAGCGATTTGGTTTTACGGGTTAGAACAGAGCCCAAGATTAGTGTTTGGACGGCAACAAGAGCTACATAACTTCGTTAATGTATTTAGCCTTTCTCGAATTATACTCTATATTGTGAGAACATTTAACATTTGACGACGCGCTGGCCTAGTTGGTAGTGACCCTGCCTACGAAGCTAGCGGTCCTGGGTTCAAATCCCGGTAAGGGCAGATATTTGTGTGATGAGCGCGAATATTTGTTCCTGAGTCATGGATGTTTTCTATCTATTTAAGTATATATTTCTCTATATAAGTATTTATATCGTTGTCTAGTACCCATAGTACAAGCCTAGAGCTTAGTTTGGGACTAGGTCAATTGGTGTGACATTGTCCCCTGATATTTATATATATTTTTTTTTTGTAGTGATACAGGGTGTTTGGAAGTCGTGAATTTTTAAGGTTTTTTGGGACGAGTCTTTTCGACATTATGTTATACAGGGTTATAGATAATTCGACGTGTTCCCGTTAGGAGGTGAGAGGGGTGACTATTTGCTATAATTTTAACCCACATATGTATTATGCAAAAGTGAACCAACGAATTTCCGCCTGCTTCCTTTTGTGATCTTTTTTTTCCGGTTTTTTTTTTAAAGTTCCTAGTTATTATGCATTGTTGGAGAGCTAAGAAAACGTTTATGCTTTAAGAATAATCTGCGAGACAAGTTTCATAAGGTTTTTTTTTGTTGTCAAGGCATTTTATTGGAAAATAACTCGAAAAATAAATGAAATAATAGCGTTTTTCGATAATTGTTGTTTTAATATTGTGTTTGATTGAAATTCATACTTGGGTGAATCAACTTTTAAGGTACTCCTTTTCTTTTGCGGTATCAAAACTTTCCTGGTGACTTATCATTAATAATAATGCATTAGCATGAATATTAATATCAGACCACCAAATTTACAGACCATACACGTTAAGCACCTCAAATATTATTTAATCTTCGAAAAAACCTGGTAACTCAGGGGAAAATGCACATTTTCCATACAAAACCTAGGGACAAAATCGTCCGCTGCGTTACCAACTTTATTATTATTTCAAACTGTACTATTTTTAAATCAAATCATTTCAAATGCTAGCCTAATTGTCTGATTTAATAAGCGTGTAAGCTAAGTCGTTGGCAAATATATAGTTTTTCTAAAAACATATAATTTGTGAAACATGTCGAAAAATGTCGGGAGTACCTTAGAAGTTGATTCACCCACTTACTGAAATTGAATTTTTTATATTGCAGTTTTGACTTATTAAAAAAAACTAAAATACATGAAAACAAAAAGCATCTTAAATAGTCAGCCCTATCACCTCCTAACTGGAATACGTCGAATCACCAATAACTATAACATGTTGAGTTTTAAATGGGTACGTATTATTTTACTGAAACACATTTCAACCAATTTATCATTCATTACGCAGAATTTTAGTTTGGTAGTCCCAAATCTAACCTGACCTAACCTAACCTAATCTACGTAATAAATGTTTAGGATATTCTGAAAACAACATGTTCGATAAACTAATGTGAATTTCGACGAAATAATGGGTTACTGTTTCATATATCATGTATCTATGCAAAGTCTTCAATTATATGCTTTTATTTCAGTCCAAAAATGCACCAATGCAATTTAACTTTTGCTATGCGCTCGGCGTCTTGATATTTATATAGTATCGATGTATTCCTATTCCAATTAAGCAAAGCGAACTGCAATTAGAGTTGTATTCACTGACCGAACCTGAATGAGAATCTCGTCTCAATGCGCCAGATTGTTTTTTTTTATTACTTCGACGTCGAGTCTGGGTTGAAATCGATTTGTTAATACAGCCCGCTCTAGTGAAAAGGGGATACCTAAGACGAGGAAGGGACTGTGTGACGATCAATATGATGATTGGAAGAAATTTATTTCTGACAAAAATAACATTTTTGTGACAAGGTTTTGTTGCTGACTGTACTTTTTTTGCACAGTCGTCATCTACTTGTCAAGACGATTCTAACGAGCCCTGACACGACGGGTTCATCATGTTTAATTTAGGAGTTCCTATGGCCACCCTGAGATCATCATCAGACCATTTCGGTACTATATTATTGAATTGTCATCAGAACTAAAGCTGTATGCAAATTTTCCGCTTCCGCAGGTAATGGGTCAAATTTAATACATACATACATACATACAGATGTAGTGAATAATCCTTTCCCATCGTTTTTTGTCGGATAAGTTAGTATTTATCTTGCTTTCTCGATAGCTTCAGTGCCCATCAATATGCCAACTGCAAGAGAAAGATCTTACAAACTGATCGGACAAAAAATGATGGGAAAGGTTTATTCACTACATCTGGGGGTTATTATGACAGTCGTAAAGGACGGTGAGCGTAAAGGACGGAGCTATAGCAGTTATATCGCTCTGTCCTTTTCTCACCGTAAACTGAACTGTCTGAACGCTCTGTTTGTGTGAGTTTTGCTGAAAACCGCATTAAAATCCGTTGAGTAATTTGCAAGATCTAAGCGTACATACAGCGGGACAGACAGCGGGAACTCTATCTAGCCATATAAAGCCTTATATGGGTGGATCAACTTTTTCTTGTTGTTATTCTGTCCCGTAAGCCAGGAGACCACAGTGCTAGAGTTTCTTAGAAAAAATGTTATAATATATATATAGTTTTTGCCTCACTCTCCCTCTTACCTTTCCGAGAGGTTTAGCTTCATGGCAAGCAGATCTCAGAATCGCTTACGGTCGAGTGCTAACCTCTCTCTTGCCTTCCCAGCACATACGTCTAAAACTTACTCCAAATCCTTCTCGGTGCACTCTGTTAGACTGTGGAACCGGCTCCCTTCTGATTTTAGGAAATCGTAATTGGTCGCATCTCTACAAGGAAGATTGAGGACATACTGGCTTGACTCCTTATAACTGTGTACTACCCTTTGTTTAATTTTATGATATATATAGGTATATTATATACATATATATACGTATATATTTATTTTTATATATATTATATGTATTGTATATTTATGATGTATATGTGTAGGTATACAGTGGTGGACATATAATTAGAAACACTTGCGACGTATTTCACATTATACAAGGCACATTGCCGTAAAACTTTTGTTTTTGAAAATAAAACAACAAAATGCATAGAATACGTTCAACAACTTATAATTAATTAAAAAACAAATAAATATCCGAGTTTACAACTACCATTTAGATATTTAGTTACGTACAAACAACTAAACGACATTTGCAGTACCATCCGTCATGGACAAGTAGGTAATTAGAAACACTAAAGAAATGAGGTAAAAATCAAAGTTTTAACGTGTCAACGTCAACAATTTCAAATTATTTATGTAAAATAATGTTTGGTTTACTAAATTTCTTAACAATTAATATTTAGTTGCATAGCCTTTGTTATTAATGACGGCTCTGCAACGACGTGGCATTGATTCAAGTAATTTCATACATTTATCGAGTGGGATCGAGTTCCATGCTTCAACAAAGGCTTCGTAAAGTTCATTTTGACTGGAATTACGTTTAACGGAGACTTTTTTTTTAACGACGTACCACAAATTTTCAATTGGATTTAAATCGGGACTATTTCAGGGCCAGTCTAACATGGTAACACGTTGCTCACTAAGAAAGGATTTAACACTGCGGGCCGTGTGTTTTGGGTCGTTATCGTGCTGAAAGATCCAGGTCACAGGCAAATGGTCGTCGGTGTAGGGAATCATTGTCTCTTCTAAGATGTTTTTGTATTGAAATTGATCCATTATACCTTCAATCTTACGGACGGGTCCAACTCCGCAACCAGAAAAACATCCCCATACTTTAATATTACCACCGCCGTGTTTGACTATACTCCTCGTGTATTTATAATCAAAAGCATGGTTTATTGGACGTCTAACGTAGCGTTTGCCGGCTGAATTCACCATATTTATTTTTGTTTCATCCTAGAATAACACTTTTTTCCATTCTCGTACGGTCCAGTTAAGATATTTCTTTGCAAATAATAATCGCTTCTCTCGGTGTTGCTTGGTAAGAAGCGGTACCTTTCGAGAAACCCTCCCGAACAATTTAGCTTCCACTAATCTGCGGCGTACCAGTTTCGAGGAAATGTTCCTTGGGTCATCAGGTGAAAAAACTTCATTCCTAATCTCTTTGGAGCCTTTGAACGGGTCTTGTTTAGCTACACGTATTATTTGCGAATCTTCCCGGGGAGATGTTTTCCTTGGACGAGCCTTTCTAACAACACTTTTAGTAGTTCCGTTAGTTTTATAATGAGCAATAGCGTTGAAAACTTTCTTCACAGAACATTCTAGATGTTTAGCAATTCTTCTATAAGTCCACTTTCGATCTAAATGTAATTTAACGATTAATTGCCTGGTTGACTCGTCACAACTCTTATTTTTACCTATTTTTACCCATTTTTACCAATACTTATTATTCACGTAATTTTCCAAATTGACGTTTAATTGCCGCCGAAACAAAAGAAAAAGCTTAAAAAGAGGTTTTTTTTTTATTTTCAAAAATGGAACGAACCATGGATCCCGTTTCTAATTAGTTGTCCAAGCGGCCAGTAATAGAAATTCAACTATCATGATTTTAAAAATCTTTTAATAATTAAAGATAGAACAGATTTACTTTTTTAAATATTTTATGAGTTTTTTAACTCATTGGCTATATTCTGGCATAGTCAATAGTGATTTAATCATTATAATTTTTACTCATAACGATAGTTCATTCTGTGTTTACCTAAGTTTTATGTACTGTTTCTAATTATATGTCCACCACTGTATATATAAGTTTGTGTATTTAATTGTTTTTATGTTTATTATTTATTTTTACTTTTATATGTCTCTGTTAGTATTTATTCACAAGGTCTAAAATTTTGTTAACGCCGTTTCTGTAAACTTTGTTTTGTACTAAATAATGTCTGCCGCTTTCTGCTTTCTTATTTTACTCAATCACCCAAAGGTTAGCTGGAAGAGATCCCTTAAAGGGATAAGTTCGCCTTTGTACATTCTAACTCTGTATTGTATTAGATTTTCTGTTTTTTTTTTTTTGTGTACTATAAAGTGTTTACATACATACATACATATACTTCCAGTACACTCAGGAGAAAGGCCATAAAAGAATGGGTGTGTAATTGCCAATAAAACAGTTTTTTAGTGGACTTATATCCTTTGAAATCATAGTTTTAAAGAGTGACCCAGGAGACGTCACCATGGCAACGAGCTACAAAGAAAAGTTGATTGACCCTTATACCGACATTGCCATTCCCCATACACGTGTGTTACTTTGTATTTATAGACGTATGCAGTTCTATGCCCCGTAGGATCTAGATGATTTGCGTTATCATATAGTACATTGTGTATTAAGGTCGGTAAGTAAGGAATTACGATCGAGGCTCTAGTAGAAGCCCGAAGTCGAAGACTGAGGGCTTTCTGAGTCGAGGTTCGTAATTCCTGTACCGACCGTGAAACATACAATGTTTTTCATCACATTTGCGAGTAAATAAATAAAATTATAGGACAGAAAACACTTATAATACTTACACAAGTCAGCACAACTATTATTACGAATTACTTGAACTTTTTTTAAGCGGATGACGGGCGGACTCCACAGATTATACAAATGTTTCGTTCAGAAACGTTAAGGGCAAATACTTACGTAGGTATACATACAACCCTGAAGGAGTGTAAAAAAAAACGACGTTTTGATACAGAAAACTATTAAAATCGATTATTAAGAACATTAATTGAGTATTTAAGTAACATGTAGCGAGATTGCAATGAAAATCCTGTTTAAATAACATTTTAAGACAATTTTTCAATTGCGTGTAAACTCTTTGCTTGAACTTGCATGACCTGTGTGCTGTGCTATAAATTAAAAAAAAATTACTTACCGACCTTGGGTTTCATGGTAAATAAAAAGGTCGAGGGTTTTATATGGGGCATTGCGGCCAAGTTAACCTGTATGTTTTGATACTGTTTACGTGCAAGTGAGATGAAATAGTACATTGTTGCCTAGGCGCGGAAAGTAAGGGTTTTCCTGACGAGGTGGTTAGCAGGCCGAGCAACAGCGAGGCCTGCTAAAATACGAGTCAGGAAATCCTCGTTTCCGCCGAGGGATACATAATGCTTTTCTCGAACATATTGTGAGGAAATAATACAAATACATTTCTAAAAAGTATTTCACACAACAAATAGTTTAATATTCGGTTTCACAATTATATTATGCAGAATGAACGAATGTTACCGACTGTCAATTGTTTTTAAATAGTAACCATAGACATTGGAATGCAAATTCAAAAAGAAACACACGCACTGTGCTAAAAAAGCGAGCAGTTACCTCGGCTGTTTGGAATTTTTGTCTTGGTCCTTTTGATTTTGTATGCAAATTGACAGCATTTTTAAGAAATATATGGACATGGACGGAAAGTGTTTTCATATGGTTTTTTTACTCCTAGGAGTAAAATGAGGCTCTTTCCGTCCTTGTGTTTCAATCGGAAAACAGTTTTTTCCGAGCATGTTTGAGAAAAATATTTTAAAATGCTTCGTTTTGTTGTAGTAAGCAGTTGGCGGTGTCCGGAGCAACAGGCGAGCTGAGTTTTACAGGTAAACAGATTTATTGATTTTATATTTAATTATTGGTTAAAGTAGTTAGAGCGGTTTGAAAAAAGTGTTCTCTGCCTACCCCTCTGGCAAACCGGCCTGATTTTATGTAAAGCTTGTCCCAGTAAAAAATGTCGCTTATAAATTTAAAAAATTCCGTATTTAATATTAAAATTCACCAAATTTTCTGATACCGTTTTATTTGATATTCCTTTAAATATTTTTATTTACGCATAAAGACCCGTTTAGGATTAGTTCATCCAGAAACTTCTTAATTTTCCCTTGACCCCTGCCATCAAAGTTTGTACATCGTCATCGGTGATCAGTTTGGAAGCTTCATTCCACTTCCGCTTGAAGTCTTGAACTGAAGTGGCATTACTTTTATGTTTTAAAAGCTTCTGTTTCACACGAGCCCAATATTTTTCATTGAGTCGTAACTCCGGGCAGTTGGGAGGATTGAGAGTTTTTTCAACAAAATCGTCATTATTTGCTTTGTACCACTCTATTGCTTCCTTCGTGTAGTGACACGTGGCCAAATCAGGCCAGAACAGGACAGGTGAAGTATGCCTCTTAATGAATGGCAACAGGCAACTTTTTTGAGGCACTCATTCAGGTATATATCACCATTTATGGTTCCTTTAGCAAAATATGGTGTGCTGCGATTGCTACATGAACAGATCGCCTGCCATACGAGAACTTTCTTTCCAAATTTATCCATTTTGATAATCTTATACTCTTCACTTACTACTTTTCTGTCGCTCCCAGAATAATAGTGGTGTCCTGGAAGTCATTTGAATTCAAGTTTGCAGTCAGTTTCGTCATCCATAACTGTACAATACTTTTTTCTTAGTAATTTTTGAATAAAGCTTTCTAGATCTCGTTTTAGACTCTTTTGACCGTTTTGCATTTCTGTTGGGCACTTTAGTTTGTTTAAACGTTGTTATAGAACAATTTTTCTTCACTCGTTGCACTGTAGATTTCGAGGTTTTAAACTTCTTGGCCAAGTCTCGTACAGAGAGGGTAGGTTTTTTCTGTAAAGCTGTTATAATCTTCTTCTCGATATTCTGGTTTACGTCCACTTCCAGGCCGTCGCCGTATACCACCTGTCTCCCTGAACCGTTTTAAAACCCTTTGAACGGTTGTTGTAGACGTTTTCAGCTCCAACGCCACTTTCTTCGCAGAGATGCCTTTATATTGAACATATTTGAACAAAAAAAAATCGTGTAACTTTTCTTGCACCGACGACATCGTTGAACATCTAGTAATGACAAGGTTTTTTTTTATTTTTTATTTATACATTATAGAGCATCCTAACGGGAAACATAGTTTTCAAACCTCTTTAGATTTCATCCTGATATACAACCCCATCTAATAATGAGCGACATTTTTTTCTGTGACAAGCTTTATGTATGTACAACAGAGCAAAGAACACTTGATTCAAACAACAATTAGCGCTTTCAAGCTTAATATTTCATAAACGGATCCCTTAATCGGAAAACTGTTTCCACAAACCCGCAATATTTTGAAAGACCTATCCAACGACACCGTACACTATGGGGTAGACGAGAAAAAAAATACATATCCACGTTACGTAGGGGAGTTAGACTAAAAAAACTTATTTCAAAATTTTTTTAACCACTTTGTTGGCGTGGCTAATATGTATTATATTACATACATAAATACCTTCACGCCTGTAATCTCAGAGTGGGCTAGGCAGAGCTATAGAATAACAACTTTTAAAAGTGGTTGATAATTCAGTAACCACAATTTGCACAAATAGGCTAAGATGTTTACCAGCATATTAGTGACAGGTTGCAAGCCCATCGCCTAACAGTACTACAAGCCTATATTCCCTTAGTCGCCTCTTACGACATCCACGGGAAGACATGGCATATACATGCCAAATTAAAGTTTTCTATTACTAAGAGTCTCTGAGTTAGGCTTCGGACGGACGGACATAGCGAACCTGTCAGTTTCCCAGACTACGGAACCTTAAAATTAAAAACTGTGCCTTAACACCTCCACGTCCAAGATGACGTTGCGGCAGTCTGTCGGTGACCGTGGCCGTTGCAACTCGTCTGGGACTCCCAATTGAAATAAAATCAATAAGGTATGTGGCTATTTGTAGACCTTTTTGTACGTTTCATCGTGTTAAGACCTGTTATTAAAATGTCTTGAAAAAAAAATAAGAGGGTCCTAATTAGTTTTTTTTTTAAATATTTTTCGTACTTGTTATTTCACCGCCGATTTTTTTTTTCATGTGAAGGGTATGTGTTAGGGGTGCGTCGGGATCTGGTCCACGGGATTCGCGAAATGTTAACGTAATTAATTAATTGTTTGGAATTAATTTATTGCTGTTTGAATAACGTATTGAATTTAATTAATATTACAAGTACTTATCCTTAACTTAGTAAAAGTATGGTTTTGATTATTCACAAATCTCCAATACAGGAGCAAAATTGATGAAATGTTCAGCACAGTTACACTGCCATTCAAAGAGGGTGCATGTTAAATAAAAATCGTAATGCATATGCGACCTTATTAGAGGGTGACAGGGTCGATATGCCTTCATTTTAAAATCAGTGCAGTGTATCTAATTTGGTAATAAATCCGATAAATCCTTGAGCTTTTAATTTGCCTATTATGAGTCCTTGATAGTAAAGTCGCAACAAATCGATCTGTATGGATGGTTCAATTTCGTAGTTTTCTTTAGGTTTCAGCCAAAATGTTCGAGGGGTGAAGATAGTTTTTCTAGGGAGCTTTTTAGCTAAGCTCTGAAAGAAGCGGAGGCGATTATTTCGGGGCTTTTTATGCATTTAATAGTTCACTTGTCAGTTATTAATGTAATATAGTATGTAGGTTCGGCGCAATGAAACCCAGATCCACCATAGTACTGTGTCACAGTGACGTTATGGTTTAAGTCGTGACGTCACTGTGATACCGTTCTTAAAACAATTATAAGTTAGTGCGCCATGTCTTGACTTTTATATATTTTTAACTTACATACATACATACATTAAATCACGCCTGTTTCCCAGAGGGGTAGGCAGAGACCACTTCTTTCCACTTGCTACGATCTTGACAAATTTCTTTCGCTTCTTCCACATTCATACATCGAGTCATGCACGCACGTCGGTTTCGGGTACTTAAGATTCGGCCCTTTTCCAGTATTTCTCCGATTTGATTGGAAAAAGTACGCCTAGGGCGGCCCCTTCCGACCCTTCTTTCATCCATCCTATCCAAAAGACCGAACTATCGAAGCATGCCCTTTTCAATCTTAGTCACTACAACTTGGCTGACTTTTATTAGATATCCTGTCTTACAAATTGAGTATCCGTTTCCTATCCCTTCTCCGTAATCTACCGGATTTCCTAGATTTCAATCTTTTATTATATATTTCAGATATTAAATTCCTTAACACAAATATAAGGTTAGTGCGCCATGTCTGTACTTTTATATACTTTTAACTTAGCCGACCTTTATTAGATATCCTGTCTTACAAAGCGAGTATCCGCTTTCGATCTCTTCTCCCTAACTTACCGGATTTCCTCGATTCCCAACTTTTATTCAATATTTCAGTTCTTAAATTCCTTAACACAAAATATGGTATTATAACCTTTTTAAGGGGACACTAGTAAAATTAAATTCCCAGTACTTTATTATAAAATGAAAAAAACGACGAGTTATGTGCAACTCTCCAGAATGCGACGAATCCAATGACATACATTTACCAAAATCGAAAAAATGCAAGAATGAGTTTGTATATCAACTTTTTTGAAATAAAAAGACTATAGTGTAATAACATTGTCATAAAAGACCCAATATAAAAATTGGCACAGTGCATCTGACATTCATGTAAACATTGCCATTGTAAATAGACCGTTTATTTCGTATTATGTGAATTTTCTTGGTTTTGCTGTTATAAGTAGCCGACTCAAAACTGGTATTTTCTCTTGCTGAAGAACTTACAACAGGTTTGGTTGAATTCTCGTTTATTTATTTTACATTGTCATCTCAAGTCAAAGCAGGGTTCAGGTGAAGTGACGTCACGCAGTAGCTTTTTAAAATATATTTTTCAGTACTTTATCATTTAAAAAAAACGAAGAGTTATATGCAACATGCAACTCTCTAGCATGAGACGAATCCAATGACATATCATTTATCAAAATCGGACAATAACTGTAGATCTGATGCCATGTACAAAAATCGGCGATATAGACTATTATATTTGAACGACTTCTAAATTACATTCGTTTAAATTATGTATTAAGTCGTGTTCGTTATTATAAATCCCGACGACCTTGAATAATACTGAATAGAAAAGTATAAAGGCATTCATAGGGAGGCAAATACAGCCTGTGAGCACTTTGATGTTTCGGGTTTGTGCGTCTCTCTGACTCGCTCTTAATAACAGAGCATGGGAGCGAATGAGAGACAAGTACACAGCCTTACGAGAGGCTTATGAGAGCTGTCGCGCTGTAAATTGCTTGGCAACGCATTTGAAGTCTTAGCGTTGTTGTGTTGAGAACGCAAATGTCGAAGTCCCGGATAACTAAACATAATTTAAAAAAAGATGTTTATTCGGTAACACGGCACACGGGCACTATTACACGTCAAAATTCTACCAGTGCTTCTCAAGAGGAGACCACTGCTGATATGCAACACCGTATAAAGTAAACTTTTTAGGCAATGTATAAGAAACCAAACTACAAAACTAGCGGTCCCAGCTTTAATACCCGGTATGGACAAATATTTATTGCCTAGTTAGTACCCATAGCAGGAACAATTCTAGAGCTGTGCGTCACCCAATATTTATTGATTTCTCCAGATATATCCGCTCCGCTTATAAACCCGTCAAAGTTGGGTTGGTTAGTGTACATGCAATTTTAACGTCAATATGTTGATTTAGCGTCGTTAACTACCCTTGGAACACCAAGTAACAAACACTAATTATAGTCCAAGAACGACTGTTTCAATCGATCATAGTTAACTATGCACCCCGAACGACTAACGACACACCCCAATTAGAAAAGCAGTTTAGCGAACACGGAAACGTTTACATCCTTATCGTTTGTGTTAGAAAACTTGACCAAATGAATACACAGGCTGGTAGAGCTGGTGTATTCAGTAAATATAGTTTATCTACTCTCATATCGTAAAGTTCGAATTATAAACTTCAAAACAAATTTATATTGGCATACTTTATAAACACAATCTTTCTTGTTCCCTTTTCTTGCGGCGTTTCTTCTCAGCAGTGGTCTCCTCTTGTGACGCGCTGGTAGATTCTTTACGTGTAAAAGTGCCCGTGCGGCCTACTTACTGAATAAATGTCTTTATCTTATCTTTATCAATACCGAAATAAATAAAAATAGTAGTTTATGAAATTGTTGCATAAAGAGGGGTATTAAAACACGAGTGTGTGTTTAAGAACCGAGCCGCAAGGCGAGGTTTTTAATAGTTTCACACGAGTGTTTTAATACCTAGTTATGTGCAGTTTCATACACTACTTTATCTACTCTCATACATTGCGATTCAACCTACTAAATAAAAGATCAAAGTTAATAAAGTAACTACAGGAAAACGTATTCAATGAATGGCGCCAAAACCTAGCACATCACCGCGCATGCGTTAAAGCGGGCGCTGTCACAGACAAGTAAAAATTGGAATGAAAACTTTTTGTAATTCTGTAAAAATGACGCGAACCGCATGTGCGTTCCATTATAAAAAAATAAAAAATATGGAACCTCGTTGGTGACCTTAACTTTTTGGATTAACTTGTATCGTAATCGTAAAAAAATTACTTTATAACATTATTTTGTTAGAGAAATAATGTTATAAAGTGATTTTTTAATTTTTTTTCGGTATTGTGTTTATAAAGTATGCCAATATAAATTCGTTTTGAATTTTATAATTCGAACTTTACGATATGAGAGTAGATAAAACACTTTATCACATTATTTCTCAAACAAAATAATGTTATAATAGTAGATTATTGCCTAGGCAGTGGAGCAGGCAATTGCGGGAGAATTGGTTTAAAAATACGAGGCCCGCAATTGCCGTTCCTGCTGAGGCATATATAGTGCTTTTCTCAAAAATCGCAAGATACAAATCGCATATAAACAGAAACTTCACGTGAAATAACACTACTCTTTACCGCCTTTATGTTTATGACAAGGCGAAACGCAAGCTTTTTCAGAAAAAAAAAACTCGATCTATTCCAGACAGATAAAAAAGTTACGTTTTGAATAAAATATTAATGTATAAGACTTGTGCCCTCATTTTATTATGGCCGTTTTCACTTTATCCCTTAATTTGGCAGTGTATGTCACAGTCAACATACTATAATGTTCACTTTTAATGTTTGGAATGTTTTTTAATTTTTTTGCTGATTCAAAATCAAAAATGGTTTGAATTCCCGACTTTTTTTATTTTTGCCAAATTAAGGGTTAAAAAAAGTTACAAACTAGATAACAATGAAATTTGTATGCAACATTGCGGGCTTGTGTAGCGAGCACGCAATGTAATTTTTTTTTCATTTGGGAACTGTCTGTAAACTATGTGCTTCGCGTCTCAGTATGGAGTTAGTAATGTCAACTTTTCCGGTCATTTTTGAGAAAAGTTAATTAGTGACAATAGTAGCCCCATTTAAGGATCGAATACACTTAGTTCTGTCCTTTTCTCTCGTTTTGGTAACGAATGGAGAATGATTATGATGGAGCCCTTCAATTATTCGGTCAAGCGTGAGCGTGCGTTACGTTTCACTACTCCTGCGCTTTGAAATATCGTCGGCTTAGAGTGCAAATTTGCTAAATCCATTTCCAGGATTTAGCAGGTTTACACTCTAAATAGATGAAATAAAGTGCAAATCTGATTATTCCTTCATCCAGTTCATCCTCCATCATTCGATACTTTTCGTTATGTAATATTATTTTGTTTTAGGATTCATGAAGTATTTTTAGAATTATATTTCGGAATGTTTTTTAGACTTTGATTTCAAAATTTTTACAACAGCGATTGAGCGTTACCGGCGAAGCTGACAAATCCAATGAGTATTATTAACTCTATGTTTTGCCCCTGTACCAATGTATGCGTTGTACCACGTAATAACGATACTGATTATGATACTTACCTCCTATATGTTGCCTAGCTCCTATATGTTGATGGTAGTTATAATCTACGAAGTTAAATTACAGCGCTACGTTAGTCTGAAGCCTTTCAATAATTTACCAATAAGTGAAGTACTAGTCAATTTAAATGTTCACTCTATTTTTATGTTACTTAAGATTCACTTGAAGGAGCCTTTTGAGTGCAGTAACGAGTCAAATTGACAATCAATTATTTTAGTAATGTATGCAGATAGTGTCTTGGGTTATAAGCAGGGATCGGAAATTCGGATCGATATTTACCTAAAGTTGGCAAAATCCCGGAAAAATATAGGCAAACATGGCGTCGGCTCCTTAAAAATATTATTTTAATAATTTAAGTTCTGGGATTCTGGGATTCTACAAAACGTTAATATAATAATTACTTTACATGTAGGATTCATTTAAGAACATTCTGTTTTGCTCCTACAAATTCGTACATTACAGGTAAATTAAATAACATTTGGTTAAACATATACATGGAAAATAACTTCAAACAATTAATATAAATAAATAATTATGAATTAATGCCGGTGTAATATATTATTTTGAAATCCCGGAAATTTTATTATGAATTATATGATTGAGTCCACCTCCATACAACTGAACAACAAAGCCGGCGCGGAAGTATAGGTAAATATCGATGCGAATTTCCGATCCCTGGTTATAAGCAATGATCGGATATCCCGGTGCAACACGGGGTGAATGAACTCAAACATTATGCTAATATGGATATGGCCCGGGATTCCGGGACTTATATTGTTAAATATTATTCTGATTTTATTACTTCAAATAAATTTCAATACAATTTAAACGTGTAAAATAAATATTTTGACAAAAGTAATTTAGGTATGTAAAAAAAAAAAGGTAGTTTTTGTTATACTCTGTTTAAAATTAATCTGCCAAATAGTCTTTGGGTATGAATATAAATAAAATATGTAATACGGTACGCATTATCAGTTCACCACACTACACAAAGATAATTATATTTTATTAGTTTGTATGAAATTGAAATAGCATACAATTATTTTCTCAATATTTTATATGTTTAATCGATTTCTTTACACGTCTAAAATCCTATGCTAATGCCTATTTATAAATATCTCAAAAATCGCATTTTTTTTTCGAACCAGATCCCGGGATTTTAGTCATATCCATATTAATATTTCTACTCTATATCCCGCAGTGTTGCACCGTAAAATCCGATCACTGGTTATAAGTCATTTGCAATCGTCAATTGGATCACGTGTACATATGTGCAGATGTCATCCGTATCTGAAATTCTGAAATGAATTACGTTCACCCCGCTCGTTTTGAAATCACCAAATACGAAATATTGGGTACAGGTAATAAACCATGTAGCTTAATAGCTTCTGCTCGCGTTACGTCCGCTTATGTTTCGATTATCGTTCGTAGGGAGTCCTAGGGAACTTTAAAATTTACATACGTACATACATTAAATCACGCCTGGGTAGGCAGAGACCACTTCTTTCCACTTGCTTCTTTAAAATTTTCCGGGATGAAAAGTAGCCTGTGTGTTAGTCCAGGGAATAAGCTCCATTTTAAATTTCAACCAAGTCCGTACAGCCGTTGTGGCGTGAAGGAGTAACAGACCTTTCAAATTTATAATATTAGTCGAAATTTTAAAGTCATTTTTTAAGCAGGGTTTCCACTGAGAGCGAATCTATTTAAATTGGTTGGTTCTTAGCTAGGTTTCATGAAAATGGATTGAGCCGTTTAAGATTTGTAAAAGTAAGGGTCCGCAAGGCTAGGAACGGTGCTGACGACCCCCTGGTCGGCCCGGAGCCGTTTTGTGGCATCACAAAACGCAAATCCTATTCCCTGCTAAACGACCTAAACAAATCTAGGGCGATCGAGCTGTGGAAGTCCACAAAAGGACAAAATCACTCGAAAACACTAATTAAAGGGTTCAAAAGCAAGCTCTCCAAAGAGATTTTACAACTCAAAAGAGAAAAGTCTTGCGCAGTGACTAGGATCCTAACTGGCCACTGCAAACTGAACAGACATCTGTTTCTAATGGGTATGAAACAAGACGCGATATGCAGGTTCTGTCAGGAGACAGAGGAGACAGCAATGCACATCCTCTGTTCCTGCGGACCACTAATGGGCAACAGAAGTATCTACCTAGGGCGACATATAATGGACCCACAAGAGATACAACTCCTCACTGCCCAAAGCATTTGGAAATTCCTGGACGCAACGGGCCTTTGCGGTGAGCTCTAAAATAAAGGGCTGCTACAAAAGATCAGCAATGGTCGAAGTGGCTCACAAGGCCCACCTCAACATAGCAGGCATTATAGCAGGGTTTTAATGTAAATAGTTTATTAGGGTGTTGTTAGTCTGTGTTTATCTGTGGCATAGTAGCTCCCAAACGTATGGACTGATTTCGACGCGGTTTTCCAAAATAAGTTTGTCTTTAATATGAAGAGTTTTAACCTCGTATAAGGCCCAGTGTGTAATAGGACGAGCATTATAAATTTATTTATTTTGAACTGTAATGCAATGGGAATAAAATTTAATTTCTTCTTGAATTTAAAATGGCACTGACAAATGTAATTGAACTTTATTGCCTTGATATTAGATTCAAAACCCCTGACAAAAAACTGGCTGTATGTAGTACGGGGGGCCTTACGAATTTCAGCTAGCACTTTCACTACCGCCGATCCGCTAGGCGGGTCGATTTTGTATGAAAATCAGAGAGCTTGGCACTGAAAGTGTTAAGTTTCATGTAAATCGATTGGGTTTAACCTGCTGAACGCCGTCTGAAAGGCGTGCCACTGGCGCCACCGTCGGCCACAGCCGACACAAGTTGAAGATTAAAAGAAGACGTTGTGTGGTATGAATTAAGTTGCAATTTGCATAGCATAGCAAACATGTTTGGCGAGTGAGTGACATATTTTATATACATCCCTATCTATCTATCTAATAGCTTTAAACGAGCAATTCTTGCATATCATCTGAAACTCAGAAACGGTTCCAACGATTTTCATGAAATTTAGTATGCAGGGGTTTTGGGGGCGATAAATCGATCTAGCTTAGGTTTCATTATTAGAGGTTATCCAGCGTTGCTATTGCCTAAAGCAATCGTGATCGCAATCGGCTTCAAAGCGGAACAATTGTTTTCATTTTGTATGCAGATTTTCATAATGAAAACGATTGCGATTGCAAGTGCGTTAGACAAATAGCCTCTCTGGAACTTTAAATGCTTGAAATAGTGCCACTGTCTTCCCGTGGACGTCGTAAGAGGCGACTAAGGGAATGAAGGCTTGTAGGATTGTTAGGCGATGGGCTTGCAACCTGTCACTAATACAGGGTGTAAGGGACGGCTCACCGAAAACTGAAACCATAGCTTCAGACCATTCTACTGAACTGAAATCCAGTGGAAATTTTCCCGGGAAAACGAAAATTTTCTCGTTTTTTTCCCATGTTTTTGCATATAAACCGATCTAGGACAATATATTATGACATACTGAAGCTCATTATGTAAAAAAACTGTGAAAACGGCATTTTTACGTAAAAAACGAGAAAAAATTCGTTTTCCCGGAAAAATTCCACTGGACTTCTGTTCAGAACAATGGTCTGAAGCTATGGTTTCAGTTTTCGGTGAGCCGTCCCTTACACCCTGTATACACTGGTAATAGACTTGTTGGTAATTCTGTAGCTCTGGCTACCCCACTCTGGGAATAAAGGCGTAAGTGTATACGTTTCACTTGTGGGAGGACCTTGTGCAGGGTCCGTCCGGGTTGGTACCACCATCTTATCCATTAACCTACCGCCAAGCAGCAGTGTTCGCATTGTTGTGTTCCGGTTCGGGGATAAGACAGCCGGTGAAATGACTAGCATAGAGACATTCCATCTTAGTCCTCAGGGTTGACTGTGCATTTTGCAGACTTGTGAATGCGAATGTCTATGGGTCACAGTTTCCACTTACCATCAGGTGGCCTGTGTGCTCGTCTGCCTTCCTAAGCCTTAAAAAAAAAAAACTATATTTATAAAATAACCCTAAACAGCCTGCAGTATTTTAACGTATCATTATTCCACAGTGCCTAAAGATGTCGCAACAGTACAGCTTGCGGTGGAACAACCATCAGCCGAACTTCATCTCCATGTTCACCACCCTGCTGAACACCCAGACCCTGGTCGACGTCACCCTGGCTGCCGAGGGGAAGCATCTGCAGGCGCATAAGATCGTGCTGTCTGCTTGCAGCACTTATTTCCAGGCAAGTTACAATAAAAAAAGAAAAAACTATTCATGTGTAATCTGTGCAAGTCGAACTCGCGCGCCAAGGGTTCCGTTAACTCCCATTTCTCGAGTCATCTCTTGTTCTGGCAAATCCTTGCCAGCCTGGTATGTATATCGTATAATAAATCGTCCCGGCATCTTCTTTTTGCTCTGCCTTTACTTGGGATCCAGTGTGTCGTGATCAGGGACCGGAAAAGCCCTCCATTTGATTAACCCTATCAATAGGCTTAGTTATCAAGGGCCGAATCTTAAGTACCCGAAACCGACGTGCGTGCATGACTCGATTGAATGTTGAAGAAGCGAAAGAAATTTGTCAAGATCGTAGCAAGTGGAAAGAAGTGGTCTCTGCCTACCCCTCTGGGAAACAGGCGTCACTTAATCGATGTGCTTAGCTATAATTGAGTCACCTTAACGTTAGGGCGAACCCCTTTAAAGTAGTTAACCGCATCCATAGAGCTTACCCGGTTCATTAGGGTTTCGGTAGTTTAATATTTGAGCGCTTAGCATTGACTGGGTATTACCCCATTGATCGCCTCTCTCTTTTTCGCTCAATTCGCCGTCTCGCTTAAGCGGCTACTGCCTGCCGCCACCCTATCAATTGTTAGGTAATGCAATAATAAGTCTAAACTCTAGCGCATAGAGGTTAAACCAGCTGGAAACGGTTCGAATAAGCTTGAATAAGGTAACAGACAATAGGGTATTGGGATAGGCTTAGCGCTTAGTCGAATTAACCGTATCGTTTGGTTGCCCTTTCTTTGAGCTAAGTCGACGATAAGCTTAGCGCATCCTTGGGGTTTGTAACAACAAGTCTATCAAAAAGCATATCGAACCCCCTTTCGCGCCAAGCGGTTCCGGTCCCTGGTCGAGATGTTGATCCATCGGTACATAGAATTAGAATGATATAATCAGACCTAGGAATATACGGGGCAAAATTAAATGACAGCTAGGGATTGCCTATATCGATAAACTCAATGCTCGATGCTTTTCCCATATACAAGTGATCGCTACAAGTTTTGTTTGTAAAAATAATTTAGCAATTGAAACAAAATAGCAATATAATTCTGGTTATTCTTTATTTTAAAAAGATTTTTTTTTACCTTCACACTCATCATCATCATATTTTTTTTACTAATTCGGAAATACACAAGCACAAAAAAAAATGTGAAGGTTAAAAAATCCTCATTCTGGTTATCCTAAACCAAAAAAAATAACCAGAATTATGCTATTTTGTTTAATTGGCATACTTTCAATAAAAAAATATGTTTACAAACAAAACTTGGAGCGATCACTAGTATATGGGAAAAACATCGATAGTTGAGTTAATCGATATAGGCAATACCTAGCGGTCATTTAATTTTGCCCCCTATATTCCTAGGTCTGGATATAATATTAATTACTTACCCTACTACTTACTTACTACTTACTTACTTTACTTTTTAAAGTTGTTAGTCTGTAGCTCTGCCTAGCTCACTCTGTGATTACAGGCGTGAAGGTATGTATGTAATATTAATTATATATTTGTTTATTCCAGGCTCTTTTTGTGGATAACCCGTCGCAACACCCCATAGTGATCTTGAAAGATGTAACCTTTGCCGATCTCCGCACCATGGTTGACTTCATGTACTGCGGGGAGGTAAACGTTACTGAAGAACAGTTGCCACAGGTAATTAATTTCTTATTTTAAATCACCTTGAAAAAAATAGTGCAGTTACGTCCGTAGTTTTTTTAGCTTAGTGCAACTAACTAAAAAGTTAGTAAACTTCTGTTGCCGACTGTACCTTTTTTGCAGTCATCAACTCATCTAGACGATTCTAACGAGCCCTAACACGACTGGATTATTATAGTTAATTTAAGTTCATATGACCACCATACGTCTCCATCATCAGACACGCTCTATGGTGCCATATAATACATTATAAATAAATATCAGAGGACAATGTCACACCAATTGACCTAGTCCCAATTTAAGCTCTAGGCTTGTATTATGGGTACTAGACAACGATATAAATACTTATATAGAGAAATATATACTTAAATACATAGTAAACATCCATGACTCAGGAACAAATATTCGCGCTCATCACACAAATATTTGCCCTTACCGGGATTTGAACCCAGGACCTCTAGCTTCGTAGGCAGGGTCACTACCAACTAGGCCAGCGCGTCGTCGTCGTCGTCGTCGTCATTGTGTGGTCTTTATAGTTACATAGGTACTCGTATACCTTATTTTAGCTCAATCGGTCCCTGGGAGGTGTTTTATATCTTCCTTGTAAGATTTCACCCGAACATACTTACATACCAGGGACGTTGCTAATATTCACATCCGGATCCGCAAATGTGGATCAGTTACTGCAAACAGAAAGAAACTGTCTCTGTCGTGCACATGAGATTCTTATGTAAAATCTATATTTATCTCTTTATACATTTTCTCACTTCTGTCTTTAATGGGCAGTTAAGTGTGTGGCTGTTAGTAAGTGACAATGACCAATGGGAGGGAAAAAAATGGTGACAAGATTCGACGTGTTTGTTGTGGTGTATGATTTATCTCTTGTAAATAAATAATTACGTTATCATTACGTTAAAAAAATAGGAGCATTATACTGCCCTCCTACGGAAAAAAGGCACTTCTACTATATGAATAGTATTGCACTTTCAACCTTATCATAACCATTGAGAGTTTATTATGCTTTTATGAAATAATTGTACATTCGCCTTTTCTCTGTAGTAGGGCAGTATACATAATACTAATTTTCATTAATAAAAGTGTTAATAAATACTTTATCATTGTTTTAATTCTTCTTTCATATACTATATTTATATAAGTCATTATACATCCGCATCCGCATCGTTATCCGCGGATGTGAGCCTTCGGAAATCCAGAGGATGTACAGCCAGCTGCAAAGGAAAGGATACCCCCCCTCCTGGTAAGGATCGATTTTTTTCAAAAACCTGTGGTGAAATTTATATGATTTTTCAGTGAATTGAAGGTTTTACTATTGTCTACACGTAAACTCAAAATCATTTAAATCTAACCACAGGTTTTCGAAAAACATCAATGCTTACCAGGAGGGGGGTATCCTTTTCTCTGCAGCTGACTGTACAGTGGCGCCCTGATTACTATTTTTGAGTTTGCTAATAAACTAATGTATTTTCTTGAAATCGGACGGTGCATTTTTGTACTACAAATGAAATCACAACTTATGGGACATATGACATCGTTTAATAACAATTGACCTTCGAGTTATCAACTTAACGGAAAAAATAAGCTGACCTCTCAAAGGGTAAGTGTTATCAAAGTTTGTTACGTATCCCATAAATGGTTTTTTCACTTGCGCTACGAAAAGGCATCGTCCAATTCCATGGAAATTCTTTAGTCTAGCAGAAAACACAATAATATTATTGAGGGCGCCACTGGACGCACGACGTTTGCTCGGTGCAGTCTTCACATGCGCGGATGTGAAAAAATCCGTGACATCCCTGATCATACCCTGCTTAGGAACCTAGCTATCCTGGGTTAAGTCACAGTATAAGAACAGTAGAACGTCTTCAAACAAAGGTACATCGCGCGGCTCGCGGCGGTGGGCGGGGCTAAACTCCCACTTTATACTAAATCTCAGGATACTACGAGTGCACATTAGTCGGGGCTGCGGCGTCCTTGCGCTCGGTTACGTTTTGTTGGTAGTGCGCGTACTTACCTATCGCTATCGAGCGACAATACAATGTCGCTGCCGAAAAGACGTAAATATTGTTCTGTATACGGATGTCTAAATAATAGTATACATAATCCGGAGCTATCGTTTTTCAACATACCTATAAATATATAATTTAGTGTCAACAGATAAAATTATATAAGTAAAATAATTTAAATTTGGTACTTAGGTACAGTCACCCAATAAAAATGTTGAGCATACTTAGAACCTTGTCATTGTGAATGTCATAGTCATTGTCATGTGTGTCATTTGATGTTCTGTTTGAAATTTACTATGACAACGCACTAAAGTGCTTAACATTTTCGTTGGGGTACTGTACCTAACAATATTTTATACTTACTTACTTTAAGTTTGTGTAATTTATGAAAATTAATATTCTTATAAATCATAGAAAGTATGGCCAAGTAGGTGACTTAAATTGAAAAACAAGTTTGGACAACCCTGACGCCCGAGCGGCAATTGTTATCAGAATCTCCTAAAGGGCCGGAGTCGAACTACTTTTCTATATTTATACTATGGTTAAGTTCCCTGCATGGGCAAGTGTTTGATGAGAGCGAGTGTTTGTTCTGATTCTTGAATATTCCTTTTACCATGTCTTTCTCCATATAGGTATGTATATCCTTGGCTTCAGTGCCCGTCTGATAAGAAGTCAATCGTGACACATGGCAGAGTCATTTTTGAATCTGAGTAATGTTGACATCAGTCAAACAATGATTTTATTACTAATACTAGTAATACTTCACACACAACAATAGGTATTTATGTAACTGGTACAGAATTAAGCTTTTTAAGGTATGAGTGCTGAGTTAGACCGCGAGCTTGCGAGCACGAGTACCTTAAGAGCTAACTATGTACCGTTGCATACATAACAATTTTTACAAGCTTAAAATTATAATGTAAAAAAATTAACACTCGTTACATTATCTTATACATTTTCCTGGATTTATCTGTTGACAAATTACTTACTTGCCTAAAACAATAATTTTAAACACAATATTAATTTTGTTTTTAATATGCGTAATTTTTATTATACACATTAGAATGTCAAGTGTTCATTAAATGCCAAGACTGATATCCGGAATAACCGTAACCATGGTAATAACGATGCTATAACAATTATTATAGAACGGTTATTTCCATGGCAACGCTTATTAGATGACTGTTTTCATTTCATGCCTCGGTTACGCAATACATGGTATTCTGATACCATTAACGATATCAATATTAGCTGTGGTACGCGAGTAGAAAAATAAGTTTAGCATTGTTTTACTGCTGTCAACAATGTCAATAGTCAGGATTGACATCTTACCTACCTAGTACTGTAGTACCCGTGAAATTCTAGAACTTACAATTACTTTGGGACTAGGTCATTCTGTGTTACATTATCCCCATATATAAATTTTATTATTTAATTAAAACTCCCTTAAGCCTCCCTTCTCCATTATTATGAATGTATGAATAACTGAAACCCACTTCCAGGTTTTAGACACAGCAAAGCACCTGAAGATAAAGGGCCTCACAGAAATGCCGGAGACCACGTCGCTGACTCGCTCGCAGGGCCAGCAGGGCTCGGAGATCCAGCCCCAGGAGCAGCAACCCGTCGAGACCAACCGGCACTCCGCCTCGCCGGCCACCTCGCCTTCCACCAAGAGGAAAAGATACGGCATGTGAGTGGAATACTTTTATAATCTTCTCTACTACATGACATTAATGGCCGCCGAGAAAACAATACCATAACAGGTCAAATGCGATTTGGATTTTACCGTCTTGATTTTAGCGTATAGACAGATCGACGAAGAAAGCGGCTTTGTTTTATACTATACTCCGTTCGTGTAGGTACTTGAAAAAATGTAAACAAAACAACCACGTGCTATAGTTCGTCAGCCAATAGAAGCGGAACACTGATACGTCAAAGTGCGATTTAACAGTTTTGATTGGCTGTTTAACAGTGCCACGTGATTTTGATTGTTTACATTATTTCAACTGCCTATACAAACGGAGTATAGTATTAAGAGGCCGTACACGATTTTTTGACCGTTTTGCTTATTTTTGTGATTTAACAGTTAAAATACTGCTTTTCTATAAGTTTTAATGCTCAACATTAAATATCATTTAAGTTATGATCGAATAAATGAGCTACGAATAAATGAGCCACTTTTTTATTTTTGTCTAGTATCAAAATGCGAGATTTAGGTTGTTTTAAAACATTATTTATTCCCAATTCTTTTGAACTTTTTGGATATTTTTTTTTGGTAATGGATTGATTATGAACTAAAGTTTATTTCTATTGTTTTAATTTTATAAACGAGAGTTCTGAGTAGCCGAAATAAAAAATATTTTTTGCCCGTTTTCTATAAAAAAATACCAAGTTTATTTATTTTTTTACTTGAAAAATTTATTTGAAAGTGGTAAAAAGTAATTCATACATTCTTTAGACGACTTTCACAGCAATACATTGTAAATTTTTCATACCGTTTAGACGTCAAAACGGTTCATGAATATGTGTCATTCTAAACCTCTTCCAGCAAAATTCACATAACAGTCGCCAGTGTCAAGTCGATTAATCATAATAAAATAATGAAAACAGAAAAGTAGCTCATACATTCGATAAAATTAGAATTTATCTTTCGTGTTGTGTATTAAAACTTGTAGAAATACAGTATTTCAACTGTAAAATCACGTCTGGAAAATCACGTAAATCAGCGATATCGGCAAAATTTCGTGTACGGCCTCTTAAACAAAGCCGCTTTCTTCGTCCATCTGTCTATCCGCTGACTCCTGGTAGATTATGCAACTGCGCCTTTTTTCAAGACGGTAAAATCCGAATTGCTTTTGACCTGTTATGGTATTGTTTTCTCGGCCGCCTTTATGCCATTATGCCGATATGATACGGTACAGAACCGTGTTCAATAGAGGCCGTGGTTTTTACCACCATCGGTTAGATCAACTTTCATATGAGGTTTTTATATATTTACGTAGTTTAAAACATAGTCGCTTTCCGCGTTTGTCTTTTGTCTGTATATCCGCTAACTCCTAAACCTTTTCACCGGTTTTTACGGATTTACAATATTTAAATATGTACCGCGATTGATGCATTGTATGCACAGTGTACATATGGCGACGTAGGGCAATAGTCAGTAGTCACTTGGCGGGTTAACAGTTGTTGCGTCACGGTTCATTGTAACCACGTAATGATCCCGCCTCAACGGTTAACCTGTACCTTGTCAGACGCAGAAAGAGTTCGACGGGCTCGACGTCGCTCAACATGGCCGGCGAGGAGCGCCTCGACGACTCCATGGTGCACGAGCCCCCGCGCGAGTCGGTCACGCTCAGCAGCCTGCCCCAGCGCCGCCGCGACTACGAAGACGCACCCCAGGTGGGACAACATCATTACTTTATTTCATACATACATACATTAAATCACGCCTGTTTCCCAGAGGGGTAGGCAGAGACCACTTCTTTCCACTTGCTACGATCTTGACAAATGCACGCACGTCGGAATGGGTACTTAAGATTCGGCCCTTTTCCAGTATTTCTCCGATTTGATTCGAAAAAGTACGCCTAGGGCGGCCCCTTCCGACCCTTCCACTCACTTTCGATCTGTATATCTCTTTCGTCAATCTTCTTTCATCCATCCTTTCCAAATGACCGAACCATCGAAGCATGCCCTTTTCAATCTTAGTCACTACATCCTCTTTTATTCCACATTTATCTCTGATTTTTTCATTTGTAACTCTATCAATCAGTTTCACACCACACATACTACGCAAAGAGCGCATTTCAACAGCATTTACACGACTAACATGCTTGTCCTGCCACACCCAACATTCACTACCCATACTTTATTTCACAGTTGAGAAAAATGTACGTACATACATAAACTCACGCCTTCATTCCCAAAGTGGGGTAGGCAGAGCTAAAGAATTACCAACAACTTTTAAAACTTGTTGATAATTCTGTAACCACTCTTTGCACAATTAGGCCAAGATGTTTACCAGCGTATATAGTGACAGGTTGCAAGCCCATCACCTAACAGTACTACAGTCAGCGTCAAAAGAAACTGATCACTTAAATACCTTGTCGCTTTACTGTCACATAAGCAACGTCAAACAAGATTGTCTAATGTGGTAATGCGATAAAGTACAAAAGTAGCTTGAAGTGACCATTTACTTTTGACGCTGACTGTACAAGCCTTTATTCCCTTAGTCGCCTCTTACGACATCCACGGGAAGAAATGGAATGGTACTATTCTAACCCGGCTACCACACGGGGCAAAACGGGGGAGAAAAATGTAATAATAAAAAGTAAACAAAGATATATGCCAACAAAGATGTGTTCCTATATCTCTTACTAGCAAAACAATTTAACATGGATATATGGCAGACCTGTTACATGACGTCACAGTGCATATCGAATCTCTCTGTCTAATCGCTGTCTTATTAGCAGTTTAAAATGCTTGTATAATCCAGGGGGTCTAATATGGCTGCGTTTATCGCTTGACAAAATGAGGATAAAACATACGTCACTTTTTGACACATTTTTACACACAGCTGATTGTTTTCACTTTAACTTTTAAAAATGTGTCGTACTAACACACATCGAAGCTCAATTTTCAATGTTGCACTTTGAGCTGAGCTGGTGCGGATCTGGTGCCGGGCCGTTGTAGTGTGCCGATGACCATAACGTCTGTGAAACTGCAAAACCACGTAACATTTTAAATAAGAAGCCAAATTCACCTTTTTATAAGTCAGTAAGGTTTATTTTGCTCTATCATAAATTTGTTAGTTACGAGGTTTTGCATTATCACCGATGATAAGTCGTTCCTAAATAGAGAATGCAATTTAACTGATTATTAACCGTTTTTGTATCAAAATAACCGGTTAAAACCGGTAATCATCGGTTATTTGCATACCCTATTCCTAAATGACGGTTATTCATACTGAAATTTCCCTAAAATGTATCTAATTTTAAATTACTGTTTCCAGAATTCCGATCCTCACTTAAACGTGGAGCCGTTGCCTATGGAAGCGGGCGCAGGGGGGTTGCCGCAAGGTAAGCCCCTATATCTATACTATACAGTGAGATGGCTTTTAAAAAAGAAAGAAAGAAAATACATTTATTGCCGGCGGTTAAGCCAGCGCTGGTCTTCCGTTGAGACCGCTCGGTTTCAAATGAGTTTTATTTTTTTTATTTAACCCTTTTAAAAATTATCCAGCTGTGGTGCGCAAAGGACTTAAACATATTAACACAACAAACATTAACACAAAGACTTTAGCATCTATTATATTTATTGGGTAGATCTATACTCTGTTTAATCTAAGATGATCTATGTGACAGCCGTATCACTGAGGGCCACTTGCACCAAAAATTTTACACTAGTTTAAAACACTAATGCCCGGTTTCTGAAGTCACTAGTTAAACCTTTAATAGCTATTGATCCGTTAAAGTTATGTTTAGGTTAAACGACGTTTATCTCTTCGTGCGTTTCTGAGTGCTCTACGAACAGTTCGATAACTATTGACAGATAAATAGTTCCTTCCGCTGCCACTAGATGGATCTTAATAGTTTGTCATACATAGACTGCTGTTAATGCCTTAATTCAACATCAATTCCGGTTGATTTTTGTAAAAATAATAACGAAAATTAAAATACCTAATTTATTTGCCAGTGGCTGTATGAACAAAAATTGACAGTTGATACTTCAAAAACAAAAACTTCAATCGTAAAAAACGTCAAATAGTTATGGAGCCGATAAACGGCAAACTTTGGTCAGTTAAGTTAAACCTAGTTAAAACGGAGTTTATCTTTGAGTCGTTGTTCGGAAACGCAGTTGTCAAAGTTAACGGACCAATAGCGTTTACGGACAGATAAACCACCGATAAAAGTACTTCAGAAACCGGGCATAACTCGAGCTAAAATGTCCGGTTACGTATGACGTTTACTAACTGGAGTTAAGAGTCGTAACCTACTGTTAAATTTTCTGTACAAGTGCTTACTATAATCACAAGCTAGGTATTAAAAAAAGCGATTAATTATTTAAATTCCTGAACAGTTTTTCAATGTACAAAGTTGCCTGGTTGTTTGATAAAGTAAACGCAGGAGTGTACAATCTTATTCTGATTTATTGTAGAACACGACATTTATTATAATGTAGCCACGCGGCGGTAGATCGTGGAAGAGTGCCAACATAGATTATACATACAGACATATGGTGCGTTCCTATATGCAAAATCGTGGATAGACTTCTGACTTCGCGTTGAAATTTTACACATTGTGTACGTGGCAAATGTCAAATTTTAATGAGACTTCGCGTCTATCCACGGTTTTGAATATAGGAACACTCATTTTAATCTATAGCTAGGTGGTTTCCAACAGCTAGGTTTGTACCAATGTAGTAAGTATGTAAAGTTGAAGAAACAAGTGAAATCGTGTTCATTATGAGCTGTCACAGGCATCATCGTAGATTGAACAGAGTATAGAATACTAGTACAACATTCATAAGTGACAAGCATTACGCTAACTTTAAATATACGAAGAAAATTAAACTGCGTCGCAATCGAAAATAGAATAACCGCCTGGAGTCAACATGTGCGTCTCTTTACTCCATCAGAGTAAGTATTTTTTAATTGAATTATTGTCCTCGTGTGTATGTAGTATGTAAGATGCATCTTTAATGTAGTTACGTGTTATAGCTATCAATAATTATAGCCTCGGTGAAACTGCAAAACCGCGTAAGTAACATTTTAAATAAGAAGCAAAATGCACCTTTTTACTAAGACAGTAAGGTTTATTTTGCTCTATTATAAATTTGTTAGTTACGCGGTTTTTGCAGTATCACCGACGATAGTTATTAATTAAGAATAAGAAAGTAAATTGTGTTTTTTTGGAGATGAGAGATTTGTCGTATTATATGTATATTTAAAAAGTTATTAGGTATATGTTCTTTCTGTTCTTACCTGTGTGGTTGGCGGGTTAGAATAGTGCCACTCCATGTCTTCCCGTGGATGTCGTAAGAGGCGACTAAGGGAATAAAGGCTTGCAGTACTGTTAGGCGATGGGCTTGCAACCTGCCACTAATACGCTGGTAAACATCTTAGCCTGATTGTGCAAAATGTGGTTACAGAATTATCAACAAGTTTTTAGAGTTGTTGGTAATTCTGTAGCTCTGCCTACCCCTCCCCGGGAACAAAGGCGTGAGTTTATGTATGTATTAGGTATATATTGGAATGTTTTGCCAATTATTGCCGTAATACCAAAGAAGGCTTACTGCACTGTAGTAGTAGAAGCATTTTGTACTCTATTGGTAAGTACATTAAGTTTAATATGCTTATATTGTATCTATGTAGTTAGCTGCATTTTTTGGTATTATGGTGATTATACTTTGGATATCGTATGAAGTTAACCTTACCTAAAGTTTAACCTAAAACGCCAAAACCGTTGTAAACACATTGAGCGTTAATCGTGCTCGGTTTTGTTAAACGTGTGTTGGTTACTTTATGAAAGGATTAATTATACATTTTGAAAGCAAAAAAAAAACTATGTACGTTGATGGTCGTCTTGTGATTATTCTCCGATTCCGTGTTACTTTCCAGGGAAGGGAGATCAATGATTTGTGACACAGCTAGCACTCGATAAGAGCTGTTATTGTACCCGGTTATGTATCCGTTTATCTCTCTTCCCAGGAGCGCAGTGGAGTATGATGGAGCACACATACCCGCGGTACGGGAACGCGTGTCTCGGGCTGCAGCACGACCCCGCCATGTACATGGGGGGGGTGATCAACACCCACATGGAGGGGGAGCTCGGGGAGTACGCGCAGGCCGTCGGCGGGCCCGGGCCCAGCCCCGGGCCCAGCTGCGCCCCCGAGGCCCAGCCCCCGCCGGACCAGCCCCCGGCCCAGCCCAAGCGGCGCCGCGCCACGAACCCCCAGTCGGAGGAGAACTTCCAGCGCGCCCTAGAGGCCGTCCGATTCGGCGGCATAGGCTTCTGCAAAGCCGCCCGCATGTTCGGCGTCAACAACAGAACCCTCTGGCTCGAATACAAGAAGAAAGGCTACCCCAACAACCGGCCCAGCATCAAGTCGCGCATCAAACGCGAGCACACCACCCCGCCGCCGGAACACAAGGAGGAACTACCCCAACAGGAGCAGCAGATGGCGCTGATCTGCCCGCCCCACTCGGTCCCGGTCGGATTCATCGACTCCCGCCCCCTAGACTTCCCGCTCCAAGGCGTCCCGCACAACTCCCCCCTCAACATTCTAGGGGTGAACTTCAATAATATGCAATAGAACGCGGCCTGCGGGACTCCGACCGAGGACACGTACTCTTTGTGACAAGAGTGGGCGGGCGAGCCAGACGCGACCCCGCCTAGAGTCCCGCGCTACGATCTCTACACACACATGTTGATGTAAATAATAAATATAACTCGTTACCGGTAAGTCCAGTATTATTATACGCGGCCAGCTAGTGCGGGGATAGTTGCTACACAACCGCGGAACAAAAATGGTAATAGGCATTGTGGACTTCATGACCTTGTGATGCCTTTTTCTTTTGCACACCAGAAAAGCTTGATTAATGCAAAATTTATGTATAGACTCCGCAATCTTGACCTTATGGCATTACGATAAATAAATAACCGACAATAAATTCAAATGTGTGGTAAAAAAAACAAAGCTTGCTATATTGCAAAAAAACTCATTAAATTCGTCAATACTCAATACAAAGTGAGTAACAGTTGTAATTTTTCATGTTCAACTAATTTGTTTCACCCGCTTATTATATCGTGACATGGTTATTGGATTCCGGAGTCTTCGTGTGATGCCTTGGATCGGCCAATTTAACTCGTAAGGTGCGCGTTAAATTTCGTTTGAAAAAGAATCTTGTGTCGATCAAGTCAACAGACACTTTGACAAATGTCCTAAATTTAGGACGTTGGGCCTTATGAGGTTATCCGAGCTTAGCTATCTCAAATGTTAATACATTAGCCGGTCTACCCCCGCGTGAGCACATCGACGTAATGTCGATTATTAAAGCAATATTATTAATGTTGTGATCTTAAGTAAGTTTGATGCGGATAAATAGTTTGTAGACACGATGCATACCATCCGCCAAGGTTTTTATCCTCGCGCAATAGGACTGTGATCTCGCCGCCATGTTTGTTCACGCTAATATTATTAATATTAGTATTAGTGGTTGCTGAATACAAGCAATTGTTACAAAGATATTAAACTGACCTCATATTTGCCTTGGGACATTTTCCACACAATTTATAGCAATAAATTAGATAATTCTAGATTTACAAGTTAATCAATACAATCCGTGTAGTTTTTATACATTTAGAGCAATATACTCAGCTGATAGCTACGTCTCTTACTTGGGTATGTTTTTGTACCGACAATAAGGAGTAGAATACTGCTCCTTGGAAAAAAAGGCGCATGTCTCATGAAACCACGAAAGTATAAGTGACCTTTTTTCTTAAGGCAAAAGGTTCAATTTGCTTTGCCTATCAAAATGTGCATGCGTTCTTAGTTAGGGGGCAGAATAGGTCTTCGGGCCTTCGCATATCTTTAGGATACCGCTAGTCTAGCAAGACGTCACGTGTGCCTAGCTTTATCTGTTAAGTCATATAAAGCGCCTTTTTTACATTATATTTGACTGTTAACGTAATTAAAAGCAATAATCGTCATATCTTAGATGCTTAGCGAATATGTTGATTTATCCGTGTATATATCGTCTTTATAAATATTTGCCTGTGTAGTTATATAAACTATATATTATTATGTTATAGTCTGTTCTCGTTCAAAACTAGCAAGTGATGGTTTTAAAGTTACTTTAGCGTGGACAAATTCTGGTAATGTTTGAAGGGCAAAGCGAGTTCGCCTTGACTGTTTTAGAGTGCATACATTTATACAATTCGCGACTTTAAGGTCAGTGTGACACATTATACACGTGTAAAGAACGGTCTACTAAAACTCAATCGTCTCACCATTGTATTCTAAACACAGTAATAACTACACCAGCGAACTTTCCTTTGCCTTTTCAATATGGTCTATGCGGTATAACAGGGAAATCTAGCTGGGCTTCTAATTCACTGCGTCAATACACACTCAGTGTCGACACTGTCGTTGTGGTTACATCGCCAAGTGATTAGTGTGTGTCGCCGTGTATACATACCTTTTCGCTAAGGATTGCATTTGATATTGTTATAAGCAAGGACCGGAATTCTTCATAGCAAAAATCAAACTGTCAGAGGGTTTGACCAAAGTGTTTTATCGACTATCGATAAATAAATGTCATTTAATGAGTCATTAACATGACGTTGGTATCATTTTCCACTCATAAATGGATCTTCAATAAATTAAGAAACCGATTTACTCCAAAAACCAGGAACAAGTGGCCATAGTCCATTCATTTTATAACATGGATACGCACTCAACTCAAGACAGTGACGAGGACCTCGAACACTTAATTCCAGTCACCAATAATTGAAGGGATTTTAAATATAATATATACACACTCTTTTGAGTAGGTTGTGTAACTGGCAATTAAGTGCACAAATGTATTTTAATATGGAGATGCAGGTTGCTTATCAAAGAGGTCAAATGTTATAGAATAATCGTACAAGTCGATATGCGATAATATTCCGTAACATCGATAAGTGGAATTGTCGATAAAACAATTTGGTCATTCCCTCTGACAGTTTTATTTTTGCTATGAAGAATTCCGGTCCTTGGTTATAAGTATGACATGACATGACATAAATTCAAACGAAAACGATCAAGTACCCTTACCGTGAGTTACAATTACCGTGCTGGCCTAGCTAGTAATTAAAAAAAGGGGTGCGGGCAACTGGGAATAGCCAACTTTAAACCTTGCATAGTTTGTAGTTTTTTAACGATACTTAGGTACGATGTACGAGTCAAAAAAAAGAAACCTTGTACGATGCGAACAACGCTGGCGTTTCCGATTTCTATTGACTCGAAATATATACGTTACGTCAATCCATTTTAACGATTTTTGAAAATTGATATCTTTCTAAACGCGTCATTCATCTTAACCTCAGTTCTCCCGCTTAGACTATGACATGGGTCCGATCACAGTCCTCAAACCAGTTTGCCATAATCAGTAATATTTAAGTAGATCTCAATAATATAAGTTGTATTATACCTATGCGAATTGAGCATGTTTTTGTTTATCATTAATGCACAAGAATTTTAGCATAAGTTGTAGGGAAAGTGATATGTGATAGTGAAGTTAACATAGCAAGTACTTAAAAAAGCGGAAATTGCGCGCGCGAGATATGCATAGCACTGTCCTGCTGCTTTTTATGTTTCGCCCAAGATAGTCCGATCACAAGTTTCCACAGAGAAGCGAAGTTTTTTTTTTTTCTGAGGCACTTCATTCGGCTGTTATTTTTCAAATATTTGCGTCTCTTTCATTCGATATGTCTAATGTAACAGAGGTAAAATCAGTATTTGGTACATAATGTCAAATGAAGTAAGTGTCTGTAGACGGAAATCAAATGATATTTAGTGATTTTATATATAGAAAGAATCACTATTCCACACTTATCATATAAACTAATAGAGCTCATTTATTCTACTTTGCTTTAGCCAATCTTGTTTGATATCATTGTTCGTGTTATAATAGCTGATATGAGTAGGGGCTCTGTTCTATTCTGCAAAACCATATCGCTTTTATAATATTATCGTATTGTCAACGTTACAATAGCTATTATTTAGGTATCAGTAACTGTGTCCGAGTTGACAATATGATAACCATACCTCGAACAAATCATGCGGATGACGTAAAAATGACGTACCTAATTTTGCACACTCTGTATTGCAACATCCGTATGTCATATTGCACGAAGTAACAAATTCACCATCAATGCATTTTTTAATGAAACTGCGGAAATTTTTATTTTGTAGTTGCACCCAGGGTATGTTTGCGGCAATCATAAAATTTGTGAGGTCCATGTTAAATTCACTTTGCGTTTTTTTTTGTTCTATGTTTTTGATGTGTTTGGTTGTCTCCAAATGCACTTTAATGTTGCTTATTTTCGGTGCTATGTTTTGATCACAGCACGAGCAATACACGTTTTTATCACGTATCTCCAAAAACGGAAAATTACAACAATATTCTTGTAAACGCGACATTCTTTTGCGTCTTTTGAAAAAATGGTAAAGAAAAATCTTAATAATTACGAAGTCACTTTATTGTTCAACTGAATGACAATGTCAGTCAAAGATGTTATGTACCTACTCGGCTCATGTTAAGTGGCGATATCGTTTTATTAAAGAGATTGATAATTGATAAGTAGTAATTGTTTATGAAAATACTTTTTGAAATCACCCTATGAGTGGTTTGACGTCATCCGCATGATTTGTTCGAGGTATGATGATAACATGTCAGAAGCAGTTATGTTTCACCAAATAGAATAGTGCCTTTATCACAATGACAACGATATTATGATTACCGAATAAACGCAAGATTGGTTAGTACAATGTAAAATAGAAGCCCAGGGCCGGTATTGTAGGCGGTAAAAAGGATATAGTAGTTGGCCTGTTATGGTATTGTTGTGACGTCAGTCGCCATTACTGTCAAGTAAATAAGAGCTGTCAAAACGGTGACTATACGATAACAGCTCAAACACGATATGGTTTTTACCGTGTTGAATGGAGGCCCAGGTTTATAGGATATTAATTTTTTAATATATAATATTTTACACAATTTTATATGTTTACTAATATAATTCTTGCCTGCTCGCGACTGCAGTTACTAACATCACATTTTTTGCACTCATTAGTACCTAGTTATTATTTCTAATTATATTAGTGTGTAATTATTTTAGAACGTATAAATAATCTTGTAGGCCGTAATTCGTGACGACTGTTTTTTTGGGGTGATAGACGTACGGGGAAGAGGCATTTAAAGTAGAATTTTTATTTAGACGGACAGATAAAGTGTTGCCGCATAAGACATTTAGTGATGAGATGATGACACTGATGAAGAAATGTTTCCACCTTCGTGGTCTGTGAAGTACTTTTACTCTGCAATACTTTGTCTATTACCATCGGGAAAAAAAAACAAAACTTTTTGAGGATCTCCTTTTTTCTAGTCGGTTCAAAGCCGTTTCGAGACAAAGTCGGTATAGAGACATTCCATCTTAGGGTTGGCAACGCATTTGCAGTCCTAGGATTACATTCTTGAGATTGTAGTTTTATCGTTACACCGTTGTTACTGCATGCATTTTGAGTTGTTGAAACTGGTTCGCCTCAGATACGGTCAATAAAATTATGATCAAAAACATATGAAAGTAAACCATAATAACCGGTGATAGGTTTGCTTAGCAAGACTATTTTATTCTCACCGGCCCCCAGCAAAAATCACTTGGAATTAAAAAGGTACCTATCTTTTAACTAACAGGAAAATGGTACCAGGATTATCATTGGACATTATTAGGACTAGCAAATCTATCTTCCTATGAGAAATAATTGTTATGACTAGGTGTCAAATAATACCATAGACCGCTTTAAAAGCACTCTAATACATTGATTGATTGCAAAAACAATGGTATCTCAATGGAATTTTAATAAAATTCATAAAAGGTTTGCTTTTCGCACTCTACCTTATATATATGTTCTATTATATGTTATCAATAAGGCCGGCGGCCATCTTAACAGCTTCAATGCCCCCTATTTTTTTCTGAAGGGCGGCGGCAGTTTGGGAACCTTAATCTGTTACTTTATACTATGCTCTGGCCCTGGAAGGGCTAAATAAAAATTCTACTAGCAAAGCAGTCGTCTTACCCGCTTCCCCCCCGAACGATTACCACCCCGCAGGCGAGTCGCGCTTGAAATTGTCGGACTACAGTCAAGTGGCAGGACAGTGCTTGCGTCTCTCTTGCCTAGCTGTAGGGTACAGAAAGGCAGCTATCTTGTTTACAACTACCTCTGAGTATTCGAAGTATTTTTTTTACATCATTTTATACGCTGTTTTAGCAAACCAAAATGTGCAGTATTATCTGAACGTGTCGTACTTATGTGTACTCTACATACTTCGTATGGATTTTATTTAATATTTTTTGTAGCTAAATCATATTTTTTCTCGTTTATTACGAGAATGTGAATGCACTTAGTGTCATATACCCAGAATTTGGTAAAGAATCATATTTAGATCCGTAAGTAGGATGATATACATCTTATGTGGACTCTATATTTTTAGTCGGAGTACAAATTTGAACACCAATAGTCATGTAATTTTTGTCAATAAAGCCTAACTCTAGTGTGTCAGCAATTATATTATAAGCAATGAGCAATAATGTACTTGACGCTATAAGATTCGCAAGGGCACAGCGTGATCTGCAGACAAAATCAAATGGTGCACATGTTCGGAGTATAGTAGACTTGCGTCGTTTTTCATCTGAATGTCGACATCAAAAATGTCCAAGGATGTGTAATCTTCTCAACGCCACAGACGGCTCCGGCCGTCAAATGAAAGTCGTGCCGCTGACGCCACGACGGCAACAGCCGTCATAAGTTCAATATTAAAATACACTTTGTTTCGTATTAATAAGGTGTAATTTGCATTGCATAGCAAATTTGGCGTGTTAGTGGCACGTGAGTTAGTAAGTTCAAGCTACCGAAATAGGGATGAAAATCGCCCCTTTGCGAAAGTCCACTTTGCTACTTCGAATTTGTTACTGAATAATGTCCTGCTCCACGTGTTCCCCAGCTGACTGCCCTTGCGGGTCTCAAATGTCAATACGGAAACGTTAAATCACAGTGAGAGATCTCGCCTTTGTATATTTTTTAATGTTGTATAGTTGACTTAGCGGAAATGTTATGACGGTCGATTTCTTTGCCAAGAGCGCCGCGCGCGACTTGCCCAAGGCTTGGAACTAGAATGCATTTATAGTTGTAGCTAGCGTTTATTAACAGCATAAGGCTCGGGCAAAGTATAAACACGTTACATTTTTTTTTTTTCATGCCTTTTAGCCTTCGCTACATATTCGCAGTACACATACGCGATTGCATCTATACTTACGCACATTTATGTCCATTTACTATGTCAAGTAAGGCCCAGTGTGCAATAGGATGTACATAATCAAGGCCATTTAATTTGAACTGTGTTGCAATGAGGATAAAGATTATATATAAGATTATATTAAAACTGAAAATGGCATTATAGAACAAACATAATTGAAATTTATTGTCTTGAAAGTAGTTCAGTTTAGGTTGAGAGAAAGGGACAGAGCTACAGCAGTTATACAGCTGTCCGTTGCTCTCAACCTAAACTGAATTGCTTGGTAACCCCGCTTGGCCCGTACTATGGTCACTCTCGCACTTACATCTGGTCAGAGAGTGACAGAAGATAAACACGAGCATAATACGCCTGCTGTCTCGCTTCACTACGGTTGAAACGAAATACCGCCTTTAAATATATTAGTGTAGTGATAATTTAGCTTCAAAAGTTCACAGATTGATGAGTTATGGTATGGCTAATGAGCGAACTGTATCATTTAATCTGTGGTACAGTTGAGTTCATAAATATGTGTACACTTTAGTACCTTATCACTTGAATTGCTGTGACGATTCATGTTTGGTAGTTTAAACAGACGTTACATAGACAAGGTAATGAAGTGTACACATGTTTATGAACACGACTGTACATAAGTAGCTGCACGCTTTAGTGCTTTGTCACTTTAACATCACGTTAGAGCAGTTGCATTAATCTGTCAATGTGTTTATCCTTTGCCTCGGAGCCGAAGGTGCTCAATTTCGTAGGGAGTTGTAATATATCAACCTCTCTTTTTTTACTAGCTAATATTTGTAAAAAGTTTGAACAACATTCTCAATTAGTATTGTTACTGTCAATGTGGCAGCACTGAGATTATGAACCGAGGAAATGTTTGGAGCATTTACTAATTATTATTTAATTATTTCATCTTGTATACATTTAATGTTAAGTGTGATTCACAGTTAGTGATAGTGTTCGTGTAAAGGGACGCGAGAGTTGTAAAGGTTAGGTTAAGAGCAGGTTCGGCGGCTACGGCTGGCTAATAAGATATATTATATTTTTCTAATCGAAGTTTTTTTCCCTTGGGAACGTCGCTGTAGTTATTGTAAGCGATCTCTTGATTTTCGACTGATTTTTTTATTCTGATTGTAATTTAGATGTAGCGATGTGTTTGTTTCTGCAGAGACGACTGTAGGTTTACAAAATCGACCTTTAAAGGGCGAATCAAATGCCTTGGTGATTTCGGCCACGCTACTATGAAATGACGCGTTAATATTTTTTCACATAGGAAATATCCAAGTCAATTTGAAGTATTTACGTAATTACATACATACATAAACTCACGCCTTCATTCCCAGAGTGGGGTAGGCAGAGCTACAGAATTACCAACAACTCTATTTACGTAATTAATGTCTGAATTTTTGATTGCATTTTGCTTCAGATAACGTTACACTTGCCTTTTGGTGCTATAGATACAGTAGCTCCTGGTAGTCTTAGTACAGTCAGCAACAATACGAACAGCTCAAAAATTATCTACACACGCTCTTTTTCACTTAACAGTAGAATTGTGTATAGATAATCGTGAATTCAACTGTTCACCTACTCTTGTTGCAGACTGTAGTCTGTGGAGATTGTCCCCAAAGCGACGCATTTGTATCTTAACCTTTTGAACGCCACTGACGCCACGACGGCTACAGCCGTCACGAGTTCAAGATCGAAAGAGACTTTATTTCGTATCAATAAGGTGTAATTTGCATGGCATAGCAAAAATGTTTGGCGTGTGAGAGACACATCATGTATACGACGTAAGGCGTTCAAAAGGTTAACCTTACGGTTGTTGACAGCTGTCCTAGCATTCGAAAATAGAAGTAAAATCATTTATATGACAAAGGGTTAAGATTGTCAAAAAATCGTAAATGGCATATAATTTTCATATTTTAAGCGTCAGAATGCTAAAAACCGAGTCAAGTCGCTGTGGGTCGCACTTTTCCATGTCTGGGAGCGGTAGAAATACACTGATCTTCATTTAGCTACATGCTATTTTTATTTAATGATTTGACTTTAACTTTGACGCTTCTTGAGACGAGAATCTCACTCAGGACCAGTATATTATTAAAGCTCTCAGACTCGAGACCCCTCTGTTGAGATGCAACACAAGGCAACTTTTTGAATTACAATATTATTTTATTATTTTGCGTTGACATAACGCGAAGTGACAAGATCCATTTCGCTAACGTAAACGATTGTCGAAAACTTTCGTATGGAATTGATATAAGCGCTCGATGCGGTGGCAGCTTACGTCAATCTTGTACGTTATCGTCAACCTCTTGAACGCCACAGACGGCTCTGGCCGTCAACAAATACAAGTTTAAGATTAAAAGAGACTTTGCTTCGTATGAACTAAGTTGTGATTTGGATAGCATAGCAAACATGTTTGGCGTGTGAGTGACACTTTTTGTATTCGACTTAAGGCGTGCAAAAGGTTAACGATACGTTAATGAATGCGTCTTATTCAAAAAGTTACTAAGAGAGACTAGACCTGACTGTGTCCTTCAACTCATCCGCGTTACCTACGTGTGCAGTGGAAGCCTTCGGTATGGTCGTTCCAAATGTCTACTGGATATTTTTTATTTGTGGCGTAGGCCGAAGTCGCCGCGGTGAGTGCCCGGGAAAAATGTTTACTGTATTGTATATAGATGTAAATAGGATCTAGTTTAAGGATAAATGGGTGGATCTCAAAAATATCCTACATAGTTAACGACTTAATTGAGACGTGAACTTTCTCCCACTGTGCGACGAGAATTAGTCATACGATCTTATGGCTAATTGTCATCAATCAAAGGAAAAAAATAAGGTCTTTTTAATCGAGTCCTTACAATACAATATTTTTGAGACACTCCCAAATTGGTTCACTGCCCTTAAGTCTAAATGGAAATTCGATGACAGGGAGAATTATCCATCCTGAATAACGTCTAAAATGGAATTAGGTATCAATGGTAATGTCGTTTTAGGTTGAATAGAATTATAACCATTGGTAGAAGTACAGTCAGCGTCAAAAGTAACTGATCACTTAAATACCTTGTCATTTTACTGTCACATAAGCAATGTCAAACAAGATTGTCTAATGTGTTAATGCGATAAAGTACAAAAGTAGCTTAAAGTGACCAGTTACTTTTGACGCTGACTGTACACCCAGAAATGTCTAATCTTGAGAACCCAAATCATAATGGACAACATTGACTTTCGTCTTTATTATGTTAACATACATATGGATACAATAATGTTCTTCCTAACTTCACATTGGTTCTTTCATTGATTTCCCGTTTAGGCCTAATGACAGTGGGCTGTCAAATCACCGTTTATCATCGAGTGTCGTAATCGAAAGACTGCTGGGGCCAGTTTCTCGAAACTCAATGCAATTTTATATATAAATAAGCTTTCTAATGCAATGTACCGCATGGACGCATCAGTCTAGTTAGTTTCGAGAAACGGGTCCCTGTAATCTGTTACTTGTGAATGATGCCAGATTTGTTAAGACGATTCGTGACGTAGCCATTTAAACGTTTTTATTATCTGAAGCCCACCAGAGACCGCCAGTTCGTCGGCCACTGACTTGACAACATACTGACAATATTAGGGACATGGTAAACTGTTAGTATGTAAATTCACAAACCTACAGTGTCTGGCATACTTAATAAACACTGGCAATCTAGAATATTTTACAAATGCTGTGGTGGCATCGACGGTTTTTTTTTATGTAGGGTACAACCTCTTTGTATCTTGTGTACTTAGTGTGTTATGTTTGAATATAGGTCGTATCATGGATTTTGCATTATTCTTATGTTAATATGTTAGATGCAGAGGGATGAAAATACATTTCAAAATGACACAGCTCATCACAATAACCGATTGAAAAAAAAAGAATGCGACGTTGCCAGCACAGCTTTTGTGGCGAATGAGCTAGATGGTTGGTGTCTTAGAATTCAGACAATGTCAGTTAAATTGTTAAGGGGAATATTTAGATTGCGAATAGCCTCGGAGACAGAGACCAATTACTACTTACTGCGTGCTTTATTCCATTATGTTTAGCTCATCTTATTTCTATATCGTAATCATATCGTTGACTTGTTAACAGCTCTCATGGTCAAGTGATTATTATCAACATGTGGGTAAGGTCCAAAAAATTTGACTCGCTAACTCACGCAATTAAATTTTTCTATGAAGCTTTTCCGTAACACGAAAATTTGCCATACAATTGTAGGGATAGTTTTCGTAGCACAACTGAACTTTTTTCGACTTCGTTGTTTGTATGGTTAACTACGCTTAATATGGTTCAACTTTTTGGTCCTTACCCATGTGATGATATGGAAGTAAGTTGGCCTGAAACAAAGTGAAATACTGTTCTGTGCTGGTTTGCCTTCTCCATACCGTTAATGCTGCGTAGGCGCCTCGTATTTCTTTATTACTCTATTCCGAACAACGTTACGCTAAAATTATCGTTAATTTGAAGTTATTTATTGAAAGACAATCACAAAATGCGGTTAATCTTTTTAACGCCCCAGTCGGCACTGGCCGACGTCTGAAAGTCGTGCCACTGTCGGCCACAGCCGACACATTGAATATTAAAAGAGACTTTGTTTCGAATTAAGTTGTAATTTGCATAGCATAGCAAACATGCTGTGTGAGTGGTACATTTTGATTAATACACTAATATTTAGATATTGCTAGCTCTGTTCCGGTTGAATATATAAATTACAGTTGAATGTAAGTACCAACCTTTCAGAGAGGGCCTTTTCTAAAACCTGCTAATTCCCAGGCAGTGAACATGCAGAATTGTAACTCAATCTCTGTCTCTATCTCTGAAGGATGAAACGAGATTCTTCGGTAATACTGCAAAACCGCGTAACTAACAAATTTACGATAGAGCAAAATAAACCTTACTGTCTTATTAAAAAGGTGCATTTTGCTCCTTATTTAAAAGGTTTCTTACGCAGTTTAGCAGTTTCACCCACGGATTGTGTATTGGGAATGCCTCGCGAATCGTAAAACAAAATCAAGGTCAATTGGTTTGTGCGACGTTGAATCTATTATAGCTTAAATTTTAATAATCAAAATATCACAAGAGGAAAATAATGTGCGTAGCACTACATAATAATGTTCTATACCAAAATAGATTAATAAATTCTTTGGTTATTTTGTAACTTGTATGTTTTATTTCTTTCTATTCTATTTACCCTTTATATATGTATTCTCGGCGCGGTCACTTAAATCGGTTGCAAGACGCACCTTTTCTATGCTATTGACGGATAAATCGGTACCACTGGTTTAACGGTGACGGATAAATCCGTCACGGTAATAAGGTGACCTGGATTTATTTGGATATCCATGACGTTGTTAGAAATCAGTAAGAGTTAGTTCCCGATTTTTCGGGTTCTTGTATAACGATTAAAGGCGCACTCCATTAAGAATTTAATTTAAAAAGTAAATTTCAACAGTTTCAATTTTATGAAGTGGTCCCATTAGCAAAGAGATGTGGCTGGGTGGATCAACTTGTTGTTGTTATTCTGTCCCGTATGCCCGGAGACAACAGTGATAGATTCTTAAAAAAAAAGTTATATGATGATGATGATTCCTAAAACGCTCAGGAGAAAACCTGTAATAGATTGGGTTTGTAATTGCCAATAAAAGTTTTTTTTGTGGACCTTAAAGAGTGACCCCAGGAGACGTCACCATGGCAACGAGCTACAGCAAGTTCCGCAGTTCAAGCAATCCGCCTTTACTAATATACCGGAGCACACGCAACGCGTAATATTTGGTAACGTTCAAGGCGCCCAACGCCACTGGTATCTTAGCATCCGAAGTATCCTAAAATACGGAACAGTTTAGTTTAGCATTAATCCAATTAGTGTGAGATTGTCTCTTGATATTGGTTTATACTCTCACTTGACATCCATCCGACGACGCATTGGCCTAGTTGGTAGTTACCCTGCCTACGAAGCTAGCGGTCTTGGGTTCAAACCCCGAAGGCCAGATATTTGCTCCCTAGATATTGTCTATGTATTTAAGTATGTGTTTCTATATGTGAGTAAGTTTATCGTTGTATAGTTCCTTCTATACAAGCCTAGAGCTTAGTTTGGGACTAGGTCACTTGGTGTGACATAGTCTCCTGATTTATTTATTACTATCCCTATCATGCAATTGCGTCCTCTCTTCAGACACCGCGAGCCGCCATCGCCGCTCCAAGTACTTCAAGCGGCAGGGTCGCGTGCAGCCAGAAGAGCGTGAAGTCAGGAAGCAGTCCTCTGAGCCGGTCCCTTCCACCGCCGCCACCCCCACGCTGAGGAGACACGAGTCGTACCCTCAGTATACTGGCGCCGCGGTAAGACCGACATAAAACACTTTCATATAATGGCAACCCCTGCCTACTTTCAGACGGGTTAGTAGTACCAAGTCATTCGGTCGCCAAAGCCTATATCTCAAAATATCTGAGTAGCAAAATTACCATAATCTTCTCTGTTTTAGCAAAGTTGACAGAGTCCTATTCTTAGAAAATTGGTCCTTCGGGCATTTAAAGTGGCCTGCTGAACCTAACGCAAACGAAGTGCTCATTTCTCGACACGGATATTTTTTAACGTATACTAAAAGCCATGTGGTAATCTACGAGACTGTAATTTTGCGACAGACATTCTATTGCTACCCATTTCGGAGCTGATTGTTATTAAATGACCCATCATCAAGTTAATAACGATCACGATTAAACTACGCTCGCGTCTAATTCGGGGTACTTTTAAATTAAAAAAAAATGGGATGTCACCTGCGTAAAATAATGATTACAATTCAAGATCCAGTCGAATTTCAAAGATATATATATCCAGTCATCTATATATATAAAAGGCAATGTCCCGGGTGACTCATCATCGCCCAGCCAAAACTACTAATGCTATAAATATGAAACTTGGACAGTACTTTCTTTTTATGATGTAGAGATCCACTAAGAAGGGATTTTTCGGAATTCAACCCCCAAAGGGATGAAAGGGGGTTGCAAAGTTTGTATGGGAAAAAATATTTTTATTGTCCAATTTACTTAAAACTAAGTACAAATGCTCTTCATTGCAAATAATGAGACACCTATTTCAGCGATTACTAAAAGTCAACCCCTAGAGGGATGATAGGGGGTTGCATAATTTGTATGGGAAAAAATATATTTATTGTCCAATTTACTTGCAACTTGGTACAAATGCTCTTCATTGCAAATAATGAGACACCTATTTCAGCGATTACTAAAAGTCAACCCCTAGAGGGATGAAAGGGGGCTGCAAAGAATGTATGGGGAAAAACTCTTATGGTCAAATTTACTTGAAACTTGGTAGAAATGCGCTTTAATGCTTTAGGAGGGCATGCTCTACCAAAATATGGTTTGCCCCAACCAAACAGGCGTGAAAAGTTTTTGGATAACGTAAACTATCTGAAGGAAATAAACTACGACACAAATGCTTTGATGCAAGTGGTATCTAACAGTACGACTTCCCTTACATAAGAACATCTATCTGTCTATAGTGAGATTTTAAACAGCATTGAATTAGGCTTAGGAGTATTGTTTTTCCTAGATGCACCTGGGGGCACCGGCAAAACATTTTTAATTAACTTACTTTTGGCAAAAGTAAGAGTTGGTCGGCGCATTGCCTTAGCTGTTGCATCGTCTGGCATCGCTGCTACCCTACTGGAAGGTGGTAAAACAGCTCACGCTGCTTTTAAACTCCCGCTCAATCTCACCCGAGTTGAAACCCCTCTATGCAATATCTCTAAACAGAGTGAAATGGCCCAAGTTCTTCGGGAGTGTACAATTATTGTATGGGATGAGAGCAGTATGGCACATAAGAGCGGAGTTGAAGCACTAAGTAGGACCCTTAAAGATATCAGAGGTAATGAAGGAGTGATGGGTGGAGTTACTGTGTTGTTGGCTGGGGATTTTCGTCAGACTCTTCCTGTAGTCGCTAGAGGAACTCGGGCTGACGAGGTTAAAGCATGTTTAAAATCCTCACATCTGTGGCCCAATATCAAAAAACTCTCCCTTAGGAAAAATATGAGAGTTCATTTAAGGGGCGACGTCTTTGCTGGAGAGTTTTCTGAACTCCTACTCAAAATAGGAAACGGAGATTATCCCGAAAAGAATGGAAAAATGTGTATATCCCTACTCAGCTGGCCACAGTAGTTTCAACAATAACAGAATTAATATCTAAAATTTATCCTGATATTTCTAATTTACAAATGAAGTCGATGGATTGGCTGTGTGATCGCGCTATACTGACTCCCAAGAACAATGTTGCTGCCACCATTAATGATATCCTCCTCAAGTCCTTTGAAGGGTCAGAAATGGAATACAAGTCGGTAGATTCAGTCTTACAAACCGATGAGGCTGTTCACTATCCTGTTGAGTTCCTTAATAGTGTCAACCCACCTGGTCTCCCTTCTCACAAACTCCTCCTTTAAGTTGGTACCCCTGTCATGCTATTGCGTAACCTTAACCCCCCTAAGCTTTGCAACGGAACAAGACTGCGAGTAAAAGCACTTCACAAAAATGTTATTGAGGCTACTGTATTTACCGGATGTGCTCGGGGTGAATCGGTATTCATACCACGAATACCACTTATACCCTCTGATTACGCATTTGAATTTAAGCGACTGCAATTCCCCCTTAAAGTCTGCTTTGCTATAACCATAAACAAATCTCAGGGTCAGTCATTAGAGGTGGCGGGCATCGACTTAAGGGAGGATTGCTTCTCACAAGGGCAGTTTTACGTGGCCTGTTCCAGAGTTAGTTCATGCAGCAGCCTGGTTATTTTAGCGCCCGACAGTACTACCACCAACGTGGTATACAAAGAAATGCTCAATCAATAGTCGATAATAGATATCGTTAAATGGTAGTGATCTTCAATAGCCGTGCGAAAAAATATTTGAAACTTGAAAAGAACTGTCCTTTTTTTACGTATAACCAAAATAATGATTCTCCGCGGACGAAGTCGCGGGCGGAAAGCTAGTTGTTTATAAATTGGTAGGTTTAAGAGCAGAACAGAGGAACTCTTTCCAAAGCCAACTTAAAGACCAAATTTGAAGATTCTAACATCAAATTTTCATCCCTTATTTTACCCCCCTTAGGGGTAGAATTTCCAAAAATCCTTTAGATTAGATCTATGATTATATATGATTCTATTAGATCTTTAAATTGTACAAGGTATCTATGTGCAAAATTTCAAGTCCCTAAGTCCTACGGTATAAGGCTGTGCGCTAATGCATCTGTCCGTTGGGAGCTACGATGCTTCGGACACACAAGTACATAGATTCACAAGTTACACTATTAACACCTCTTTTTGCGTTGGGGGTTAAAAATATAAAACTAGTATGGTGTAAGAAAATTGAAAATGCATATCTGCCTTAACAATTCTTCACGATGATGATTTTCCTGATTACTGATGGATGAGGAACAAACAGGTCTTGTTTTGACTATTTTTTATCTGTAACAGTATTATTAAGCATTAAAGCATCCTTATCGTAATACTCTTCGTATATTATATGTACAGGGTTGGGCAGATTAAGTGTCCTAGTTAAAAAGAGCCATAAAATTAAAACAAGACAGAAAATTATAAAATTTATCACGTTTTTATTTTTAGCGTACTCTATACTTAAAAAAACTAATTCATAAGTTCAAATCGCTCGCCATCAGCTTTAATAACTTGACGCATTCTTCCATAGAATGCATTGCACGCGGCACGCACTACCTCGTCTGGTATTTCATCCCATATCTTGACTAATCGATGCTTGAATGAGTTTAGATTCATGCCCTGTGTGCTCCCAATCTTGCTCAGCATGACAACCTCATATCGAAAAGTTCAAAGCATTCAAATCCGGCGATGATGCAGGCCATTCTTGCCAAGGTATAAAATTTGTCAATTTTTTTCTACACCAGTCTTGAGTGCGTTTAGCTTTGTGAGATGGGGCACTATCTTGTTGGAAGCAGTAATAGTCGTTTCCATATAATTTTTGAGCATTTTCTAGCAAATGACCCTGTAACACGTTCTGGATGTAATAGTCTTGGTTAATTTTGACACCTCGATCAATAAACAGCAGCGGTAACTTGCCTCTAGGCGATATCGCACCCCATACCATGACAGCTGATGCACTCTGGAACCGTTGTACGGCTAATTTGTCCACAGGAATATCCTTCAATGAAGCACCATAGACACGATCGTTTTGTTGGTTGTGACTGTCTTGTAACTGGAACATCTTTTCATCGGAAAAAATAATATCATCGCCGTCGTGCCAAGCTAGCAATTCCCTACATTTTTTCACTCTAGCTTTTTTCTGGGCATCTGTTAAGCCATGAATTTTTTGTTTTTTGTAGGCCTTTAGCCCAAGATCATATTTTAAAATACGACTCATTGTTCGACGGGATATTTTCATATATTTAGCAAGTTTGCTTGCACTTCGAGCTGGATTTCGTCTAATACGCTCACGAATATTTTTAATGATGTTTTTGGTGCGAACAGATGGCTTTCTCCCAGGTTTGGGCCAGATTTGTGAAGATCCCGTTTCTTTGAATCGCTTGACGGTCCGCGATATAAACCTTATATTGATATTTAAATGTTTCAGCGTCTTCAATAACTCACACGGTCGGTATTTTTTCTGGTACAAATCGCACACGAGCTGGCGTTTCGCGTCCATTGTTGAAAACAATATAAAAACAAAATATATTAAGCTGACGTGTAGATATCATAAAGTACGTTAAATTGTCAACAAAAAAAAATACGAAGTGAATAAGAAGTTTAGTTATATTTAAGTAAAAAAGCCATACACAACTAGGACACTTAATCTGCCCAACCCTGTAGGTACCTAAGTTTATATTACTTTGAGTACATCTGTTTTTGATATATATTTTTTTTGTGCAAAGTTGTATGTGTCCAACCCTATGCAATGTCCTAACTCATCTACTTCAGGGTTAGCTGGAAGAGATCCCATTAAAGGATAAGCTCGCCTTTGTTAATTAGTTTAATATTTATATTTTTGTGCAATAAAGAGTTTACATACATACTCTAACCTTCTGAACGTCATCTCAATTTAAGCCTTTCAAACTTAAGGGGACATATTGAGATATATTGTGAGCTTCCGCCGTGACGGATTAATGAATCTGTGAAAGGCGTTTAAAAGGTACGAGTAAATTAATTTCACATATGCATCATCTTTAATGCACTATTTTCACCACTACCAATCAATCCTTCCACTGAAAATGGTACAGACGCCATATTCGGGACGAGTTTGGAAAGAAGTAGCGTTCGAGATATAGAAATCGTGGGTCTATTCCCACTAGTTCTACTGACGGTTGATAGAACTAGTGGGAAGTTTTATTCCCACTAGTTCTCTTATTCAAAGGACTTCAGATAATAGAACTAGTGGGATTCTTTTTTTCCCAGTTGTTCTACTAGAATTTTATAAAAAAATATTTTTGTCTTACTATAACTGTTCATGAACAATGTGTTTTCATAGCCCAAAAACAATTTTACTTCTAATATATACGTAAGTATATATAAAATGATAAGGTAACCACTCTACGATAGGTCGTTTTGCGAAAAGTAGCGATCACTGATTATTGAATGCAATTTTTTCATTAACGGTTTTGTGAGACTAGTCCTTTGAATAAGAGACAGTTCTATTGATATAACTAGTGGGAATCATTCCCACTAGTTATATCAATAGAACTGTCAGTAGAACTAGTGGGAATAGACCAAATCGTGTTGAGATTTTAAGTAAAAACGACTATCATCCCATCCATCGGGTTTCGGAGTGTCGTGTTTTTAATCCTCGAATTCGCGCCCTTCTCTTTAGTTTTACGTACATCGACGCAACTGTGCAACGTCAATTTCAGTGCCGGGTGCGCCGCTGTTGTATTGCTCCTAAAAAAAACAATCAATGACGTAAAATCCGTGACGTGATGTCCAAAATTAGGTCTCTGGTATCTTATTTACCTGAAAATGGCCTTTTCAGCCAAAAGAGCTGCAGTTTGAGGTTATAAAAGTGTGTATAAATTAGACAAGCAAGATGAACAAACGATGTAGACATAAAAATACCCGTGGACATAATTAGTGGTTTACGAGTAACTGTGATAAAATATATAGGGTGACTTCAAGTTGGTAATAGAAAACACTTGATTGTGGCATTTGTGGCTCAATTAATGATGAATAGTGTATTAAATCAACTCAGTTGTTTAAATTAGCCTTCTTTAACTATTGTTTACCGTCCTACAGTTTGGTTACCCTATATTTAATACCTAATTGTCATGCCTGTCACTCGATGTTATCAATGTAATACAGTGGTAGGGTGACCGAATTAATACGAAAATATAGGAGTAACTTAAATCTGGAATGAAAAGGGGAAGATGTGTCAAACATCGATTATGTATTACCAATTTAAAGTCACCCGGTATTCATTACGTTTACAGCCGCGCACGCGTTCAGTAGACAACGAATTTGGCTCGCTCCTGGTCCGCGCCGTCACCTACATCGAGAAGCACGCCAACGCGGGCTCCTCCGCGTCGCCCGAGGAGCCTCCCCAGGCGCGCGCCAGCCACACGCCCGCCGTCAGGTGCGTCACCCAACATAGTTAGAGCAACTTCAGGTCCACGCGGCGGTCTCCTACATCGAGGACGACTACCAAACACCCTGCATAGTTATTATGGCCTTCGCCCGTGACCTCGTTCGCTGATAATTAATAATTCGCTACACCTCCCATTTCGTTGACCATCCCACGAGAATAGAAAGTATTTTCGGAATGTAAGGCATCTCCATTTCAAAATTCATCCAAATCCGCCTAGCCGTTTCAGTACAAAGGACCATCAAACACTAACCACATTTTACTTGTGGGGGACCTTGTGCAGGGTCCGACCGGGTTGGTACCACCATCTTATCCATTAACCTACCGCCAAGCAGCAGTGTTTGCATTGTTGTGTTCCGGTTTGGGGATAAGACAGCCGGTGAAATGACTAGCATAGAGGCATTCCATCTTAGTCCTCAGGATTGGCAGTGCATTTGCAGTCTTGTGAATGCGAATGTCTATGGGTCACAGTTTCCACTTACCACCAGGTGGTCTGTGTGCTCGTTGCCTTCCTATGCCATAAAAGAATGTATATAATATATAACCTGTGAGTCCACCGGGTTAGAATAGTGCCACTCCATGTCTTCTCGTGGATCTCGTAAGAGGCGACTGAGGGAATAATAAAGGCTTCTAGTACTGTTAGGCGATGGACTTGCAACCTGTCACTAATACACTGGTAAACATCTTAGCCTGATTGTGCAAAACGTGGTTACAGAATTATCAACAACTTATTTAAGAGTCCTTGGTAATTCTGTAGCTCTGCCTACCCCACTCTGGAAACGAAGGCGTGAGTTTATGTATGTATGTATAATATATAATATTAGTCTGATGAATCTCCACAGATCCGGTCCTCCTCTCAGCTGCAATTTCTGCTGGAACACAGTGGACGAGTGCGGTCGTATCTTACGACGCAAGACGCAGTACCACTGCCCCGAATGCAGGACCAACCTTTGCATAGTACCGTGCTTCCACGAGTACCACGAGGGCCCTGACGGCGGGAGTGCGAGGTGAGCTGTCTCCAGATACCCTAGGAGTACACAAACCTAAAATTCCAAAAATTATGTCCGTTTGTAAAAAATCCGGACAAATTAAATTTTCGCTGTTGTCCTGAAATTAGTAGTAGCGTTACCCTTTCTGTTTAAAATTGTAGATTTTATAAAAAAAACTTTAACGAAAAAATATATTCTGTACTTGTATTTATTGTGCGATTTCGTTGTGCGTTTGATTCCGAATCGCTTAACGCTTTCAACGGCAAATTTCAATACATAAAGTGTATTTCTATGGAACTTGCTATGTAAACAAAAGACTTAACTTTGTTTTGACACTGTTTTTCCTTGAATTTTCACACCATTGAAACTATAAACTATTGAAACGGTTGTTACTGTAAAATACATAATCACCAAATATATAACTACATCTTGGATATTTCATTAAAAGTTTAAATGGTTGCATAAGTTAGGTTATTTTATTAGGACCTGATGGAATGACGTTTTTGTTTCTTTTAAATTCTACAATTGTCTATGATGGGTAGTGTTGTGGTTAAAGTTGGCGATATATTAAGGCCCCTACACATTACCCAACTCACGCTGATCACACTCACAGATGTTATAACGGCACCTTTTATAATAAATACTGGTGATATATCATCGTCAAGCACCGATTTTTCTTCAGATCGTGATTAAACAAATTAGAAATAAGTAACTTCTTGTTTTTTACTTTCGGTATTTTATTATTCGATATGGTTTGACATAAGTAAATAATAATAATAATAATAAATTTTATTTCAGGCAACGAGGCCCATAGTTACAAATACCTTATAGACTAACATACATAAAAATATAAAACTTAAAACTAACACCGAGGTGACAAAACAACGTGGTTCTGTTTTGCCAAACTTGGCGTGATGGTCGCGGCTGTCGGTAGGTTGCCCCGAAACCGCCGAAACACGACACCATTCGGCCAGAAGTCAGGACACTCGACGGTTCCCAGCATAAACCCAGCGTAAAGGAGTATTGCCCATCACTAGTAAATCCATCATTCAGAGACAATTTCAATATGGCGGTTTGTTTACATAGTTAGCAAGTTCCATAGAATTACAATTTACGCACTACATATTACGCTTGTTTTAATTACAATTGTTTTTTGTTTTTATTTTGCTTTTGTTTCGTATTGTTTGTATTAATTTAATATTTATAATGTATGTATCACCTTCCGTGTATTCACCGAGCGGCCCCAACGGAAGACCAGCGTTGGCTTCACACTTTCACAGCCAGCACATGCTGAGTTGGGACCGTTTCGCAACATGAGCACATCTCTATTATCTTGTCTCATTTTCTACATTTTTATTGCTACATTTTTTTTATTGTGTGGTATTGTTGTGAATAAATGTTTTACTTACTTACTTACGTATTCACCACGGACGGATTAATCCGTCACGGTTTGCATTGCACAATATACCCTCATGTATTATAAACTGAATATTGCCCTTTCAGCCGTCGTAAACGTGACTCGTCTGTTGTACTTCCATGGCGTTAAAGAAAGCCTAAATAGCTGTGTACCGGGTTATTATTTTGGCGATATATTTATGTAAGTGTATATACAACGTCGTCGCCTGGATTCTTCGTGTACCTATATATAAAAAATCGACGAGTTCGATATACTGTATTGGCATAATTAATTATATTTATGCTCATCGTGGTCTAGTACCCATAGCACTTAGTTCGGGACACTAGGTCAATCTCTGTGAAAGGGTAAACTATTTTAAATGCCACCGCGAAACCGGGATTTAGGCATGTCGCACACTCTACTGCACTATAGTTCATTTATTTTAGGATGAGAAACCACAATAACATTATATTGCGTTTGGTCAACTATTTATTACCTAGCAAATAGTACAGTACAATAGTCTGGGAGCCCCAAAATAAAATTGTTTTAATGTCACTTTATTTGCGTGTCGTCAATTGTTACTCTAGTACAAATTGTAAAGAGATTACAGTTCACGAGCCGCAATATAATGTTGTTGTGGTTTCTCATTCTAAATTAAATGAAGTATACTAGTTTCTTAATAGCGTTTGAAAATGTTTTATTTTATGTAACACAAGTGGCAAATATACTGTTAGGTGCGATAGTGAGTGATATCTAAATCTATGGTTCTCTACTGCAAAAGAAATTGGCGACACTGCACTATAAAATCACGTTACACTTTTTTATTTATCCTTTATCAATTTGTTTTTGTTTTTTGTAACAGGTGTAGTGAATAATCACATAACATAGTATTTTGTAGGAAATACTCGTTTTAATAAATAAGAACTCGTGCGATAAAATACGATGCCGCTGGATTATTTTCATTTACTACATCTGTTCTGTTTTTAATTACACTCATATTCTAACCATAATTTCATACATTTTTCATTTCTTTTTTTCATTATGTGTGTATCTATCTAATATCTTAAAAAATCAATAATAAAAATATAATCCTACTTTAAAAACTTGCCAATGAATGTCTATATTCAAATGATGGCATTTGGAGGGTTAGATCCCAAATCTCTTTTGCAGTAACCCTTGTAATTTGAACGGTGTTGTAAATAAATGAAATAGTTTTAAAATATTAATATTGTGCAAGGAATTATCGTTTATAAGCTTTGAAAAGCGATTTGTATGAAATATATTGTGTCTCAAAAAGACTGACCAGTCGAGAGATCTCCACACTGGCATTGGGATATTGTAAGAGTTTGTATATTTTGTATTGGACAAGGGTAATGTCGAGAGCGCAGTAATTGCATCCTGTCATGCTTGAGGCGCCGTCGTAGAGTCTTCTACTTGGCATTTTTTGCTTCATGTTACATTTCGGCGTTAAGTCCGTGTGCATGTTTATACAACTCTGTGGAGATATTTATAAGTTTTATAACTGAAGGTAGTCCGATGACTACAATGGGTGATATGCACTGGCCGGAAACGCAGTTTCTATACCTAAACTTGCATCTACGAGGGCTGCTACTTATATAACAGGAATAGAAAAATGAACAAATGACTAAATATGGTTTTATTGTTTTTCGAAATATTCTCCGCGATGATCGATGCAGTTTTACATACGTTAAAACCAATTTTTAAAGTACTTTTTCCACTCTGACGTGCTGTTTGAAAGCGTCGACCGCATCTTCACGGGTCGAAAATCGTTGACCACGTAATTTATTCTTTACAATACAATACAAGTTCAGTTTCAGGAGAAGAAACGATCCAAGCATTTAAAGCCACCCTGATTTAGAAGCACCTTGTAGAATTTTGACATTTTGACGCAGCTCAATTTACTTTGGCGTATTTAAGGCTTCGGTATGGTAGATCCTTTACACAATACATAACTGACATTACTTTCGTTCTCTCCATTCGTGGCAGCGCTTGTGAATTGAATTATAGACATTATAGTATACTCATACAGCACAGAACCGACATGTTTTAATCGCTCTAGAAAATGTAATATAAACATTTGACCTCTTATTACTGGTATTAAATACTCATGTTCAACGCAAGTTTGGATAAAGAAACTGCATAGTTCAACAGGTGTTTTAAATGTTTGACTAAAATAATCATAAGACCAATGTAATTCACTTAAATAAAAGGCACTATGAGTCTATGACGCACTTTTAGAAATAATTCAAAATGTCAGCTTTCCAACTTCAAGTCTTAAATTTATTATTATAGAGTCCTAACTCGAAATTTAAAATTTCTGAGTTAGGTCACTATTGCTCTGAAGGTGCGACGTGTAGTTCAGGCTGTGGAGAAACACATGATCATTCGGACAAGCAAACATTTCCATCGTCATTCTACTTAAGAGCCACGCTTCGGGGTGGCGTAGTTGTCACTTTTTAATTTGTATTATTAGCTTTCAGATACTTACTCCTAAAATTAGACTCATTCTGTTTCGGTTAGCTCTGTCAACGTTAAAAATCAAGATGATTAGGATGGAACCAGTAATGGACGAGGCACCACTAATGGACACTTGATTCTTATTTTACAGAGGATAAGGGTTATTCATTTGTTTTGCAATAATCAATTTAGGACCGTATGAAATTTGAATTAAGAGTGAAGTGTCCATTACTGGTGCCTGTCAGCTAAAAGTGTCCATCATTGGTGCCGTCACCCTAGTTTTTTTTTTAATATTTTAATAATTTTCGGGTAAAACACCCGTACATTTTTACATGTTTTCCCAGTTAGCTTATTATTCGATTCCTCTAGTGTAGCGAGTGTAATGGGTCGCGATGATCACTTACCATCCGGTGACACGCTTACCATGTCTTTTATTTCACATTTAAAAAAAAGTGGGTACTAAAATTAACTTAGTCACCAAAATAAAAACTAGCGTGTTGTGCATAATACGTAGTTAATGACATGGCTTTTTTAAATCATGATTTTTTCCTATTTTTTATTAATTTACGAACATTCCCCGGTTAAAATACCAAATTATTCTTGCCTAATGAATTAACAAAATATTTTGGTCAAGCGCATAAAACATTTGTCTCCGCCAATTCGTAGCAGTAGTATAATTTAATCAAGAACAATGTACATAACGATAATTTAATATGATATTGTTTAAGTGATCAGATTTAGTATTTGCACTAAATCTATTAAGTTATTATTAAGTGTACCGCCACGCGGTTTTGTAGTTGTAGGATTTTTCTGATGAATGTTAAATAATAATGATTCTTATGTTATAGGGTTTTATAGTCAAAGGTCGGTCTTAGCCATTTTCATACCTAACTAACTTTAAGTGATGATCTATAGTAGGAATACATTTTATAAAGTAACTAGAGGATGCAAATCTCAAGCTTTTACGATTAGTAAGTTAGGCGTTGTGTGTCACACCAAATAGTTTTATATGTATATACTGATGATGTGGTTAGCCTGGTTGGTAATGACCATACCCCGGCCGGCGAGAGCAAAAATGCGTTGACAGCTTAATAGTGCGAGGACACACACTTTGGTCGATGTCGATAAAAACAACACGATGTACTGGACCACCGTTATGATATGCAGAAGTATTAATTATTGTTGTAAACAAAATTAAAACCAAGTGATCGTATTTATTTAGTATTTTATGTAATTTTCGTAATATACAATTAGCATTTTTTCTAAATTTTCTGATTTTAAACTCCTTCGCCTTGGCGATAAAAACCATTTCATCCAACTAAAGGACCGTTCTAAATCTACTTTAGTAATCGGAGCAAAACGAAATAATTCATAGTGATTTCACATTTTTTACAAAATAAATGTTCACCTCGATCTTCTATATATTCCGCGTAATCGGCTATCCAAGTACACTGTTTCTTCTTGCGTGGCATGGCGGGTCGATAATATAAATGAATTAAATGATGGTAAATTAATGTGTCTCAATGTAATTTCTACGATTGACACCGATTGATTTGAGTCAATGTCAAATAGCAGTTGTTTATTATCGCGATATACACATATGATATGAAAGAGGTCTATTAGTTACGAGTATGTGAAAAGTATCTATTTACAACTGTCACTCACTCTTATCTATTACGAACATTCCCGTGAGTATGATAAATTGATTATAATAGTAATCAGTTGATTGAAATAGTATATAAGCTTAAAAATAATAATTGTGCTTAATTAAATGTCGACTATTCTATCGACATATGGATGTCGATAGAATAGTCGATATTTAATTAAGCACTAGGAGCAGAAGCATTTTTGCTCTCGCCGGCCGGGGTATGGTAATGACCCTGGCTATGAAGATAACGGTTACGGGTTCGATTCCCGGTACGGCAAATATATGTGCGATGTGCGCTAGTATTTGTCCCCGAGTCTTGGATGTATGTTTTTTCTCTATGTAAGTGTCTATCGTTGTCTACTCACAGTATAAGCCTAGAGCTTACTTTATAGATTCTTCTATCTCATTTTAACTTCAAGTATTATTATCTACTATCTCTAAGATGTTTTGTTTCTGGCTATAGTTCGACACGTTACCGTACAAGAGCCGTCAAGCGCGGAGTGAAGCGGTCTGCTCGCTCCACTCCCCGCCCCACCACCCGCCCCCGCTAACGCCTAGACGCCCCCGCCAACCCCTGTCCCTCCCCAGGACGATCGCGCTAGAACTTGTCGGACTATTATCTATGTTAAGAGCCCCTACGCAAGCTAATCTCGACGCCGTTTATTATTTTTCGATTATTTAAGTGAAAATACATGACATACTTGTGCATTTTTTTATTATGCGTATATTTTTTTACATCGTATGTTTTTTATTTGTTCTATTAGTGCGTAAACTTCATTTTATAGTATTTATTTTTCGTTGAAAACGTCGGTATTTTGTTTTGGTTAAGTACATATTAAAATCAGAATTTCAAGTGAATGCACTAATTTAATATAATATCAAATAAATAAAATCTACAAAAAAAATGATTTTGCATTAGGTATTTACGCAATACTTATAATAAATATACATAATATGGGGTTGGTTTTAAAAAACACATGACAGAATATTGCTTAGCACTGATATAATCACACAGCGAATAGATTAGCTAAATTACACAAAAATAATCACGAAAAACGAAAAGTGTGAAATAGGCACAGAATTTCTAGGTATATCATCAAATAACATTTTCATCAAATCGAACACAATTTTGTTTGAAAATGGATATGGCTGACGGTTGCATAATTTTGTAACAACAATAGTAATTATAGTATAGTTGTAACGAGAGCTGTGGTCAGTTCTATAAGGACTTGTCTCGAATGATACGAGCACTTCGACGAGTGAGATATGCTATTTTGATATGAGTGTGTACTGATTTATTATTTAAAGATAATGTGATTGTCGATTAAGTGCCATGATAATGTAGTATATATACAATGTTGTATGAAAATATCACGTTTATTGCGGAGAGTGATGTGATCATGATCACGTCTTGTTTACTTTCTTGTCATAAGTGTCTATTTATATTTGTAATATTTATATCTACTATTTTACTATTCTCTTATTATATTGTAAACGTGTTGCACGAGTATATATATAATATTTCCGTTACGGCAAAGCTTTCAAAGTGAATAAATATTTTCTTAAGGATATATAGAAACCGACAATATTCAAAACATCTGCCTTTATTTTTGATTTCTTTAAAAGTCTTTCGAAAACTAATATCCTGGTCCTGTTCGGATAACTCCGAATGGCAACTTATATATATAATGTGTGTTTTATACACTCATGATAGGTTGTCGAAGTCGTGAAATAAAACTATACTGAGTTGCTCTGAAAAGAGAACGGTTTTTTATTATTCACTTTTCTTATGGAATAAAGTTACAAAAATATCTTACCTGAAAAGAGAACCAACATTAAAGCTATTATTCCACTTATTCTTCTTATCCTATCTTAACTATTAATACTTTATAATATTTCTCCTTAGATTACTTGCACTTTTACATAACGGTCAAAACTTTGACCTCTCGACTGTCACTTGTCATGACGGTGCCACAGATAATTACAAACCGACACGGAGAGGTTTATGCGCAGCAATATTATGAATGAAGTAAAATAGACTTCATTTACATCTCCCCCCCCCGATTTGGGTCTATAATAAAACATTTAATTTATAACTTTACATAACTTCGATTAAAGGGACAAGTTTTGTGATATGAAACAGGTTTGATTCTGATTTCTTATGGCCTGTGTCTATCCTATAAATTGAGTTTGATATTTTCTCTAATACTGTATATGGACCAATCTTTAATTCGTGTAATTTTTTTCTGTTTAGTCGGTTTCCGTTTTCCACGTAAACTAAGTCTCCTACCTTTATCTCGCACTCTTTCCTGTTTCTATCCTTTATATTAATTTTTTCTAAAGGGTTGTGATCAGAAAAAACCGTAAACTTTTTTCCTAGGAGCCAATATTGCCAATATTTAACGGTTTCTTTGATTGCCAAACACTCAAGATATATGGCTTTTTTCTTTTTTTGAGCATCATTTAATTTTCTTGAAAAGTAAGCACAAGTTTTCTCTTCGCCATTATTTTGTGGTTGTTTTAAGATCGCGCCTATCCCTTGAATACTTGCATCTGTATAAATGTGTATCAAAAATATTGCCAAAATAGGTTTTTGACACAATAGTTTTTTTATTGTCTCAAATGTTTCCTGGCATTTATCTGACCAATCAAATCTTTGTCCTTTCCTTAATAAGTTATGTAAAGGATCTAATATTATAGAACTATTAGGAATATATTTTCCATAGAAATTTATTTTGCCTAAGAACTGGCGGACATTTTTCTGTGTTTTTGGTACTGGGAACTCCTTTATAGCAATCAAGTTGTCTTTTAATGGAGTAATTGTGTTATTTTTAATGATGTGGCCCAAATACTTTACAGAGTCCTGAGCAAAGCTACATTTCGAGAACTTTAGTCTAAATCCCTCCTTTGAAATTGCTTCTAATAATAATGATAAATGTTTAATATGGTCTGCGAAAGTTTCTGAAAATACTAAAATATCGTCAATATAATTTACGGTAAAATCTGTCAGTCCATGTTTTCTAATAATACTGCTTAATATCCTCTGGAAAATCGCAGGTGAGGTTTTTAAACCAAATGGTAAACATGTCCACTGAAAGTGGCCCTCTTGTGTAACAAAAGCTACCTTTTTCCTGTCTTCAATTTTTAGTGGGATTGACCAGAACGCCGAGTTTATGTCCAGTGTAGAAAAGAACTTACAATTTCTTGTCTTGTTCAGTGAGCTGCTTCGTCATTGTACTCTGTATAGTGTCGATTATTAAGGCTTGTATAGTCAGCACATTATAGGCGTTGACTGTTGATTCCTCGCCCTGAAGCCCTAGTCCTGATCCTCCATACTTTGTGTTGGCCTCATTCGTCATTATATTATTTATTATCCCCCACGCTTCTTTCGGGTCTTCGTTTTTGATGTGGGCCCAGTTCTGAGGAAGGAGCTCAGGGTGAATTGAGAAGAAGCTCTCTATGTATTTGGGTCGAATCATGAAGCAGAAGAGATTTTATGGGCAATATTCCTTCGGCAAGTTGGGATATTTCTTCGCAAATTCTTCCTTCTTCCTTATATACGGGTCTTCTGTTCGGCTGTACATTAATTTAGCTTCTTCTTTTTTTGTACCAGTAGGTGTATCCTCATGCGGCCTCTTATTGGCCTGGCTTCTCGTTCCTCCTGTGCCTGAGGTAGTCGGCTCGGTGCTGAACTCTGGAGATGAGTGGTCGGATTCAAGAAGGGTAATTGAGTCATCGTTTTGCTCTCTGAGCTCTGTTAGCTTCCTCTCCGCAGCAGCCTTTATGGCATCACCAACAATAGAATAGATTAGAGTGGTGTCACCCTTCTTTGTGGCCTTTTTTGTAGCAAACAACTCCGCAGCAGTGAAAGTCAGATCGATAAAATTAAGAGCAGTATAGATTGTAGATAGCGGGTCGGACATATCAGTCTCCTCTCTCAGGCGACCAATAAGGTCGTAGAAGGCCGACTGAAGAGCTTGATTGTCCGCCATCTCTAATGATAGAATAAAATATTTCAACAAGAAATCGTCTGAATAATAAAATAGGTCTATTTGGCTTGATTTATCTACCATATGATTAGTGGGGGAATTATTATAAGATTATGTCTTGTGTCCTCTTCTATTCCTAAACGGGTACACTCAGCTTCAAAAGTCATAATCCACTGTGATACATTCGACGTCTTCCTTGTGAATTTCTCGATTACAAATCTTTCCTTGATATTTTTCAACCCTTGAGTACTAGATTTATCATTCTTCATTTGAGCAAAATTTTCTAGAATCCTTGATAATGCCTCTTCAGAGATTCCAGCTGCCGGAGCCTGTTGTTGAGTCTTCGGTGACACTTCTTCCAACAAATATCCTTGGAACTGCATATTGCCATCTTCATCTATATAGGTACCTTCTATGTCAGGCGTAACTGAGATCCACACTTGCCTCTTATCATGTCTCCGTTGTAGAGTATTTTTCACTTTCTGAAATGCTTCTGTTTTTATTATTGCACCATGCAATTTCACCGGCTGGTATTGGTCGGGAATCATAAAGACATTTTTATCAACATCTGTGATGGAGGTTATGCAGATTATATTAGTTTTTTGGTCCTCACTACTTGCTTTTACCACAAACTCAAATTTCAGTTTTCCCATCTTTGTTCATAAAATAGCTGGAAATGTTGTTTTATAACAAAACATTAAAGCTATTATTCCACTTATTCTTCTTATCCTATCTTAACTATTAATACTTTATAATATTTCTCCTTAGATTACTTGCACTTTTACATAACGGTCAAAACTTTGACCTCTCGACTGTCACTTGTCATGACGCTGCCACAGATAATTACAAACCGACACAGAGAGGTTTATGCGCAGCAATATTATGAATGAAGTAAAATAGACTTCATTTACATCTCCCCCCCCCGATTTGGGTCTATAATAAAACATTTAATTTATAACTTTACATAACTTCGATTAAAGGGACAAGTTTTGTGATATGAAACAGGTTTGATTCTGATTTCTTATGGCCTGTGTCTATCCTATAAATTGAGTTTGATATTTTCTCTAATACTGTATATGGACCAATCTTTAATTCTTGTAATTTTTTTCTGTTTAGTCGGTTTCCGTTTTCCACGTAAACTAAGTCTCCTACCTTTATCTCGCACTCTTTCCTGTTTCTATCCTTTATATTCATTTTTTCTAAAGGTTTGTGATCAGAAAAAACCGTAAACTTTTTTCCTAGGAGCCAATATTGCCAATATTTAACGGTTTCTTTGATTGCCAAACACTCAAGATATATGGCTTTTTTCTTTTTTTGAGCATCATTTAATTTTCTTGAAAAGTAAGCACAAGTTTTCTCTTCGCCATTATTTTGTGGTTGTTTTAAGATCGCGCCTATCCCTTGAATACTTGCATCTGTATAAATGTGTATCAAAAATATTGCCAAAATAGGTTTTTGACACAATAGTTTTTTTATTGTCTCAAATGTTTCCTGGCATTTATCTGACCAATCAAATCTTTGTCCTTTCCTTAATAAGTTATGTAAAGGATCTAATATTATAGAACTATTAGGAATATATTTTCCATAGAAATTTATTTTGCCTAAGAACTGGCGGACATTTTTCTGTGTTTTTGGTACTGGGAACTCCTTTATAGCAATCAAGTTGTCTTTTAATGGAGTAATTGTGTTATTTTTAATGATGTGGCCCAAATACTTTACAGAGTCCTGAGCAAAGCTACATTTCGAGAACTTTAGTCTAAATCCCTCCTTTGAAATTGCTTCTAATAATAATGATAAATGTTTAATATGGTCTGCGAAAGTTTCTGAAAATACTAAAATATCGTCAATATAATTTACGGTAAAATCTGTCAGTCCATGTTTTCTAATAATACTGCTTAATATCCTCTGGAAAATCGCAGGTGAGGTTTTTAAACCAAATGGTAAACATGTCCACTGAAAGTGGCCCTCTTGTGTAACAAAAGCTACCTTTTTCCTGTCTTCAATTTTTAGTGGGATTGACCAGAACGCCGAGTTTATGTCCAGTGTAGAAAAGAACTTACAATTTCTTGTCTTGTTCAGTGAGCTGCTTCGTCATTGTACTCTGTATAGTGTCGATTATTAAGGCTTGTATAGTCAGCACATTATAGGCGTTGACTGTTGATTCCTCGCCCTGAAGCCCTAGTCCTGATCCTCCATACTTTGTGTTGGCCTCATTCGTCATTATATTATTTATTATCCCCCACGCTTCTTTCGGGTCTTCGTTTTTGATGTGGGCCCAGTTCTGAGGAAGGAGCTCAGGGTGAATTGAGAAGAAGCTCTCTATGTATTTGGGTCGAATCATGAAGCAGAAGAGATTTGATGGGCAATATTCCTTCGGCAAGTTGGGATATTTCTTCGCAAATTCTTCCTTCTTCCTTATATACGGGTCTTCTGTTCGGCTGTACATTAATTTAGCTTCTTCTTTTTTTGTACCAGGAGGTGTATCCTCATGCGGCCTCTTATTGGCCTGGCTTCTCGTTCCTCCTGTGCCTGAGGTAGTCGGCTCGGTGCTGAACTCTGGAGATGAGTGGTCGGATTCAAGAAGGGTAATTGAGTCATCGTTTTGCTCTCTGAGCTCTGTTAGCTTCCTCTCCGCAGCAGCCTTTATGGCATCACCAACAATAGAATAGATTAGAGTGGTGTCACCCTTCTTTGTGGCCTTTTTTGTAGCAAACAACTCCGCAGCAGTGAAAGTCAGATCGATAAAATTAAGAGCAGTATAGATTGTAGATAGCGGGTCGGACATATCAGTCTCCTCTCTCAGGCGACCAATAAGGTCGTAGAAGGCCGACTGAAGAGCTTGATTGTCCGCCATCTCTAATGATAGAATAAAATATTTCAACAAGAAATCGTCTGAATAATAAAATAGGTCTATTTGGCTTGATTTATCTACCATATGATTAGTGGGGGAATTATTATAAGATTATGTCTTGTGTCCTCTTCTATTCCTAAACGGGTACACTCAGCTTCAAAAGTCATAATCCACTGTGATACATTCGACGTCTTCCTTGTGAATTTCTCGATTACAAATCTTTCCTTGATATTTTTCAACCCTTGAGTACTAGATTTATCATTCTTCATTTGAGCAAAATTTTCTAGAATCCTTGATAATGCCTCTTCAGAGATTCCAGCTGCCGGAGCCTGTTGTTGAGTCTTCGGTGACACTTCTTCCAACAAATATCCTTGGAACTGCATATTGCCATCTTCATCTATATAGGTACCTTCTATGTCAGGCGTAACTGAGATCCACACTTGCCTCTTATCATGTCTCCGTTGTAGAGTATTTTTCACTTTCTGAAATGCTTCTGTTTTTATTATTGCACCATGCAATTTCACCGGCTGGTATTGGTCGGGAATCATAAAGACATTTTTATCAACATCTGTGATGGAGGTTATGCAGATTATATTAGTTTTTTGGTCCTCACTACTTGCTTTTACCACAAACTCAAATTTCAGTTTTCCCATCTTTGTTCATAAAATAGCTGGAAATGTTGTTTTATAACAAAACATTAAAGCTATTATTCCACTTATTCTTCTTATCCTATCTTAACTATTAATACTTTATAATATTTCTCCTTAGATTACTTGCACTTTTACATAACGGTCAAAACTTTGACCTCTCGACTGTCACTTGTCATGACGCTGCCACAGATAATTACAAACCGACACGGAGAGGTTTATGCGCAGCAATATTATGAATGAAGTAAAATAGACTTCATTTACATATATTTGACATAATATTATATAGATTATCTAATACTATTTAAAGTCTTTTACGACTTTTTATACATTCGTAAGAGGTTAAAATTACGTCACGCTAATCTTTGGTGCGTATCTCAATGGCTCAGTTTCATTAGTATGCTTGTAGCAATCCATTGAAGGGTTGTTTTGACATTTTTGAGCCGAGAGCTATTGTAGCGACGCAATGTATCACTAAAACCAGGCGGGGTATTGCGCAATGAAAGTGAGCCTTAACACTAATACATTCTTATTAAATAGGTAAATAATGTATCAAGTATATTAAGATGTAAGTATATACGTTTAATGTTAAAAATAGTTAACACATTTTGTTTTACGATGCAGATCAAAAGGGTCATTGATTGTGATCATGTATGTGTATAACACATACACCTTTAAATTAAATAAAGACTGTAAAAATCGCTTCTTTATGACTTTGTCATATTCAACCAGTTCAATGGGGGTTTCCGCGCATCTGTTTTTTTCACAAGATGGCGCCTGTGAAATGAGGTCTTTTTGACAGTTGATGTTAAAATATATGCCTAGAAGAAGACCAAACTAGTGACAATTTACTTTTTCACTTGATATATACACATTTCAAATATTTAGGTACAAAATTATTTCAATTTATATTTTTTACGTATTATCAACTCTCAAAAAGACCTTACTTACCAGAGGCGCCATCTAGTGAAAAAACTGATGCGCGGAAACCACCATTGCCGATCACGGTAGACGAATTCCCAAAAGTCTAAAGTAAAAGTAAGTCTCCGTTGCGTAGAGCTTGCTATTTCCAATATTTAAGCTTCCTCCCGTCCATGTGGCGTTCGTTTTTTAAAGGTATACAAGTACATTCACTTCATAGTCTTGTACAGTCGACAGCGAGAGATGAATCCACCCATACAATAAAGTGAAAAATTGGATACATCTCTTTGTACTTGACTGTACTATAGGGTTAAATACAGCACTGTGATGAGCACAAAAATGCTTCTACAAGAGCAGTTCTCTTTATAATCAAGCTGATGGATCGACGCACAGCCAGAACCCCAAGACCTTGAAATTAGGAGGAAATATTCCTTGGACATCCTAGGGGTACTTAATGAAGGGATGTTTTGTGTAGATCGATATTTTTCTCGATTACCCTAATGTGTTAACATTTATAATCAAACACCGGATTGAAGGGGGCAAAATGTACCAGTGCTAGTGATTCAATAAATGTCGACTATGTTTGTCGTCAATTGTTTACCTCTACTTATAATCTTCTTAAATATGTTGTGTTCTATAAAGTATCGATAGAATATGTATATCCAAAGTCGATAAAAGAGAAGTCCCTATGACAGCCCGAAAGTGCTACGAAAATTCCGGCCTCTGCTTGTAGTTTTCATGCCGATGACGTCAAAATGGCGAAATTTTACACACATGGTGCTCTTCTTTAATTTGCAGGCGTTTAGATATGTATTAACTGGTACAAATAAATTAAAAAGCGGTAAAATTATAACAGTTTACGGCAGTATCCTATTTTTTATCAAGAATAGCAAATTGCGACAATTTTCTTTTAGGAATCCCCCATTTCTCCCCGATGGATCCCCTGTACCAAAATTCAAGTTTCTAGGTACTGTAGTTTAGGCTGTGCGTTGATATATAAGATATAAGTCAGTCCGGTTTGTCTCTTATATATATCGTTAGATCTGTAAGCCAAACCGAAGCAAGTGCGGGTCGTTTCGTTAGTTATAATTATAAGTTATATATCAATAAATAAATATAACCCTTATGTGTCCATACGTGGCAAGTTGTTTCTTTTCTCACCGAAATTTATACTTACTAAAGGCATGCACGGTAGAGAAGTAAATCAGCGAAATGTTTACCTTTAAGCGATATAAAAAATACACAAAAATACACAATCCCAGAATGGGGTCGGCAGAGCTACAGAATTACCAACAACTTTAAAACTAGGTTGTATTAATATTTAATAGTCGCTTTCACAGGCTGGCATCTGTAAGTACATATTTGTTACGCCAGAGAGAGTGGGAAAGCGATTGTATTTTTGATGACGTGTATTTTTTTTATCGCGTTTTTGTTTAGTTGTTTTTATGTTTGTTTGTTAAACCACGGTAAGGTTAAGCACGGTTGATTGTTGAAATATATTAATATATTTATTTTAATTTATTAATTTATTTGGTTTTAAATGTTGTATTTTCGTATTTGTGTTTTGTTGTTGTTTTATATGTGTAAGCTGTATGGTGTATGATATTTTATGTTTATTCTCGTTCTCTTAGCTATGACCAGGAGCGTGTATTTGTTTGTAAATCTGTATTGTTTGTATTTGACTTAGTTATTTGTTAAACTAACCATTCACATAAGGGAAACCTAAAGAGCTAAAGCTCAGATCGTCAGCAGTAAATTGATATCCCTCTCTTATTGCATAAAGAATATAAATAGAGCTATAAAAGCAAAATCGAACAAGACTTATACGAAACGGATTTAGATAGTTAATGCTTTCGAAATGCCCATTCCATACCCTTATAAATAGCGCTTTTAAAAAGCAAATGGAACGGCTTTCAAGCGATAATAAATATAAAGCGAACAAAAATTTGGTCTTATCTCTTTCTAGCAAAACAGAATTTAACATGATGTTTATGGGTCAATCAACTTTTCTTTGTAGCTCGTTGCCATGGTGACGTCTCCTGGGTCACTCTTTAAAACTATGATTTCAAAGGATATAAGTCCACCAAAAAACTGTTTTATTGGCAATTACACACCCATTCTTTTATGGCCTTTCTCCTGACTGTGCTGGAAGTATAATATTATATCATTTTTCTAAGACACTCTATCACTGTTGTCTCCTGGCTTACGGGACAGAATAACAACAACAAAAAGTTGATCCACCCTCAAGCGATAATAAATATAAAGTGAACAAAAATTTGGTGTTATCTCTTTCTAGCAAAACAGAATTTAACATGATGTTTATACGGCCGACATGACCGTTCACATGACGTCACATTGCACGATTCGCTATTTAATTTGCAGTTTAAAATGCTCGTAGCAGGTGTAAAGAAGTGGTATCTATCTATCCCTCTTGGAAACAGGCGTGATTTAATGTATGTATGTATGTAAAAATGCTTGAATCATTCGTACTTCTTGGACGATTTTATTTTTAATGTCGATTTTGGTGGTATCTTACGGTATTTTCATGTTATGTTGAGAAATTTTATTAAAAAATTCCATGCATGTTATCGGGATATCGTAGAAAACAGTTTTCACTTGAATTTTTGCATTTATTTTGAAATAACATACAGGCACTTTAATTTTATTAATGAGTATTATATTGATTTCTATTTGTATTTTCGCTAAATTTAACTTCATTCGCCCTACTGAAGCCGTATGAACTGTCAAAACCTGCAAAATGTAATTTGGTAGCGGTCTTAAAGTTGAATGTAACTTGGCAGATGTCACACGGCCCTGGTCTCGCTAAAATAGCATTTTAAAGTATCTCTAAATACCGCTCGTGATAAACATATCAACTAACGTGAAATTTTTAGTTTTGCATGAAATTGTAAATATGTTAATATTGTTTGAATGTTTGTCGTTTTATGAATGAGCTTTAATATATATTAAAACACGTACAAATGAATTGTCGACTGTAAATGTATACTTAAATGTGACTGTAATGCAATAAAATATTTTAACTTGTGGAGTTGTCTTAATTTTATTTGTTTATCCTTATTTCTCCCTTTTTCTAGCGTCTGGCGAAAATAGTACATTGCCTAAGCCCGGACAGTAGTTACCTGACGAGGTTGCTAAAATCTGAGTCAGGCAATTCCCGTTTCCGCCTAGGTAGGTATATAATTTATAAAGCTTTTCTCAAAAAATGCGAGGAAATGATAGAAATACATGATAATAAGTATTTGTTTAAATCTTTTGACAAGTGAACTTAAGAGGTTTTTTTCGGAAAACTATGAGGTAAGATATTTTCGCCCACAACGTGCTGCCGCCGCCCTACACTGCACCCAACCGCTACAAGGTGGGTGTGTACAGAATTTTTTTTCATGGTCCTTTCGATTTTATATGTAATAGAGAGCATTTTGTATAAAATATCAGCGGAGAGGAATGGGTTTCATACAGTTCAGTTTACTCCTACGAAGAAAATGAGGCACTTTCCGTCTACGTTTTTCATAAATAACCCATTCTCTCAGAGCGTGTTTGATGTTACGTTAAGTGGATTGTGGTGTTGAAAAATTCCATACAAAATGCAAAATCTTTTCTCTCAAAATCTTTTACGATTTTCGAATATGTTTTTAGAGTTCATGAAAAACTATGTCTGTACGTTTTCCTTTCCGCAAAAATACTTCTTAGAATGAAACAAATTTAATAATACACACCTAGTTCTTTACGACATTCAAAACTCGTGGAAACGTGTTGTACTTGTGGGAGGACCTTGTGCAGGGTCCGTCCGGGTTGGTACCACCATCTTATCCATTAACCTACCGCCAAGCAGCAGTGTTCGCATCGTTGTGTTCCGGTTTGGGGATAAGACAGCCGGTGAAATGACTAGCATAGAGGCATTCCATCTTAGTCCTCAGGATTGGCAACGCATTTGCAGTCTTGTGAATGCGAATGTCTATGGGTCACAGTTTCCACTTACCATCAGGTGGCCTGTGTGCTCGTTTGCCTTCCCATGCTATAAAAAACCGACTTGGTTTAGGGGGTGAGAAACGTTCAAGGCCGGAGCTAGATTTGTATGGATTTGGCAGCTAGGCGATTTTAGTGGCGCTTTACAATCCTAAGGCCCAAGGTCCTACCCATAGTAGTTATTACCTTTGTCATTCAGACCCAGCTCCTTCGACAGTTGTGTAGTCAGTAGGACTAAATAGAAAACCCGCCAGTTTGTCTTTTAAGTACTTGGGTCTGAATGAGTATAAAACAATAGTACTACTGGACTACGGGCCGTAGTGACTATATTAATCAAAACTTTGATTTATATAGAATAATAATAAAAATAATGTATTCTAAACTATTGCAATTATTTGATGTACGAGCTTGAAGTATTCCCATTTCGGACGATAAAATCATAGTTAAAATCACGCACGACGATGATACTGATAACGGCCCCAACTTTTGTAAGAGTTCCTGTAGAGAGTTCAAATTTGCGTGACATATTGAACAGACTTCTAGCTTTAAATTCTGATACGAATGTATTCAAAGCAACTAAAGATCCGCTTGGACACTGGTCAATCTTGATGACTCATTAAATCGACTTTAAGATTTCACACGATTTTGCAGAAATACGAAAACACACCAAATCTCTTGCTTCATAAGTTGGAATTAAGTCATGTTGAGAAATATAATTTTGGTCTCTAAACATAAACAGAGATAGGATTTTTTATAATATTATACAAAAAAAGTTCTTTGGTAAACAAAGACTAACTTTTAAGCGATTTCAAAAAATGAAATTTACAGAAAAGTCATGCGTAATTTCATCGATGCCGGCTGTGAATGTTAAAAGATCGTATCGGGAATTGCGGAAACTAAGAAAAATGATTAATTGTTTTTCAAAATGTATATTAATTAAGCTTTTAATTTTTATAAATATTGAAATTAAAAAATAAACTTACCTAAGTTAGTTTTATTTGCATCAACCTTAGTAACAGAACTTAGTAAGGTAAGGTGGGGGAAGATTTAATGGTTTTTTGATGAGATGGATAGTGTTGTGTTAAAACCCTCGTAAAATAAAAAACTATTTACTTCCTTTCAATTTCATAAATTGGTAGGTATGAGCAAGGGCTATATTTTTGTAATCTGTCGATAAAACTCGGTTACGCCTATTCTAATATATAAAAATAATAAAATCAAATCAAATTTTGTCTAAAAAATTGACGGGTTAAGATGGAATGGTCGAGGGGTAAGATTGACATAGTGTCTAAAGTCTTTTAAATGAATGCAAACGGTTACTGTTGCTCGTTATTGTATAGAATTCCTTACGCTTAACAGATACAGATGATTTTTGCGTAAATATTCCTGATAGGTAACAAGAAAAGTGCTGTTGAAAAAAAAAGTATTTTACTCTTACCCCGCTTCACAGGGAAAACGATAGTGATACTCAAACTTTTTATTGTATATTCTTCATATAAAAAAACGTAAACACATTTTTTTTTAATATTAAGAAGTTCAGTTTGGAATTAAAATAACAGTTGCATGGAAACAATTACCTATTTATTTTATAAAAGAAATGAATACAAAAAAGTAAGTATTTTCTTGCAGCATGACTAATTTTGTCACAAATTAAGCCACTTACATGTAAAATATTAGAAAATAAATACGAGGGGAGGTCCAAAAGTTCGCGGAATGGAGGGGATGGGGGTGGGGATGACTATATTTTTTAGTATAGTACTAATGGCGAACTCATTAAGAGTATATATACCAACTTTCAGCCTGAAGAGCTCATTACTTTACAAAATATCGTCGAGCAAGCAAGTCAATCTGGAAAAATCCTGGAAGTATGGAGCAAATTGAGTATCGAGCCGTCATCAAGTTCCTGACTAAGCAAGGAAAAACTCAGACCATCATGAGTGAGATGTCAGCAGTTTACGGTGATCATTGCCCTGGAAAAACAATGATTTTCAAATGGCACGGTCTTTTTAAAATTGGCAGAGAGTCCATTGAAGACGACCCTCGCCCAGGACGGCCTGTCGAGGTCACCACATCAGATACCGTCGGAAAAGTTGAAAAATTAGTATTAGAAGATGCTCGCCTGAAGAAGAAACAGATTTCTGCATTAGTTGGAGTATCTGAAACCACTATTTTGCGGATTCTACATGAACACCTCGGCATGACTAAAGTAAGTGCAAGATGGGTGCCGAGAATGCTTACGCCGCATCAGCGACAGCAGCGAATCGACGCGTGTAGCAGTTTTTTAGAACGGTGTGGAGAAGAAAGTACGTCGATTTTGAAGCGAATTGTTACTGGAGATGAAACTTGGGTTCATCATTTTGAACCTGAGTCTAAACAGGAGTCGATGCAATGGCACAAGAAGGGTACCCCCCAACCTAAGAAATTTAAGGTGTCAGAATCGGCCCGAAAGTTGATGGCTACGATTTTCTGGGACTGCCAAGGAATTTTGATGATCGACTACAAAAGCAAAGGTGTCACAATTACTGGAGAGTACTACTCTAGGCTACTGGAGCAGTTGCAGGAAGCTATCAAAGGAAAAAGGCGAGGAAAGCTGGGTAAGGGTGTGCTGTTACTTCAGGATAATGCTCCAGTTCACAAGAGTCGTATTGCGATGGCTGCCCTGAACAAATGTGGCTTCGAAGAATTGGTTCATCCCCCCTACAGCGCGGACCTGGCCCCCAGTGATTATTATTTATTCCCAAATTTGAAGAAAGATTTGCGGGGAAGAAAATTTCACACCGATGATGAAGTAAAGGACGCAATTTTGGCTCATTTTGACAGCAAAGAAGAAAATTATTTTTATGTGGGTTTAGAAAAATTAATATCCCGATCTAACAAATGTATTAACCTTAAGGGAGATTATATTGAAAAGGAAAAATAGTAACTTCTTTTTATTTAATTATTTAGCCCTCCATTCCGCGAACTTTTGGACCTCCCCTCGTATGAATCTGTGTAACAAATTAAGACACATTTAAAATACAAAAATATACCAAATACTTAGTAATCTGTGTAGAAAATTTAGTCACAGACTTACTTACATTTATAATATTAGAAATCCAAATAAGTACTTCGAGTAAACTTTAAGAGGTTTTTTTCTCTCCAAACAAAAAAATACAGATTTATTATTGATTTCACACAATAGTTTCACACAACACTTCTTAGTTACCTACTATTTATCTTATCGTTATATTAGGTCAGAAAATAAACCTTACGTTAATTATTTTTTTAAGTGAAAAGTTTGAGAATATGTGTCTTTTTCTATGACTTTCAAAAACGGGGGAAGATTGAAACATTACTATTTCAATGTTACCCCAGCGAAATTGGCTGGGTAAAGATGGAAACTTCTCGTAAATCTCAATATATGATTAAAAGCTACACCTAGCAGAAGTAAATAAAAATAGAATCTCAAATAACACATAAATAGTCAGTCAGAACTTTTATACTCCCCTTATTAATCAAGTTATGAAACACGGGGTAAGATTGAAAATCGACGAATTCACCACGAAATGCCGACCTTCACAAAATAGCACATAACACACGTCTACTTACTCCGAGCGGTCACTGGCGAATGTGCGGCGGATCGTAACAAAATGGCGGCTTAATGGATGATACCAGCACTAAAAAATTTAAACCAAATAGGGAGTTATGTGAGACTTTTAATCTTTCCCCTTTTTTTATCTTCCCCCACCTTACCTTACAGATGTAGTGAATAATCCTTTCCCATCGTTTTTTGTCGGATAAGTTCGTATTTAGCTTGCTTTCTCAATTAGCTTTAGTATCCATCAATAAGCCAACTGAGAAAGCAAGATAAATACGCTCTTATGCGACCAAAAACGATGGGAAAGGATTATTCACTACATCTGTAACCAACTAGGTATATGTAAGGATTTATATGTCTATAGAACCTTCACAACTGGTTCAATAAATGTTCTACGACTAATGTAGTACAGCTACGCCTGGTTTTCGTTAATGTTCCCTAGAATCACCGAGCGCTTTGTTCGTGGTCCTTCGAACCGGATAGGAAGTTGATGGCTATCGTCTACGGTGGTTCGGTGTTAAATTCCCGTCTCGCGCCCATCGTGGCTGAGGATTGCAGTCCTTAGGGAGCGAAGTCAGTTCAGCAACATGCGATTACTAGCGCCATCAAGCGGCGAGTAGCGGAGTTGCAGACGGCGTTAAACGCCGTAAGGAGCGCAGCGGGATAATAGGTAACTACGTCGCATGCGTAAGTAATTTTGAAGAAATTTTTGAAGTGTGAGTGAAAGTGTTGGTGTTAAAAAACGTGATTACTTTTGAAGATTTTGTAGGCGAATATCAATCTTAAATTCAAGAAAACATTAACATTTGTAAGATTCTTGGTCAAGAAGAATTGAACCTTAGTCTTGGTGCATTTAGAATTCAATATGAATATTTTTTATTAGTCTTTATTAACTTAGAGTAATTTGTATCAGTAGATTTGGGACTTCCGGAACGGGGAGCCTATGCCCAATTTTCGTTACGCCCTTTGGTGGTTAACGGCAATATATTTGCCGTCATACATTTTAGTTTTTTATCAGAAAAGCACCGTTTCCTTTTGCATTTTTAAGTATTAAAGACCGAAATACCATTTATTTAGTTAATAGTATTTTATAAAAACAAATTGAATTAAACTAAAATATTAAATTTAAATTATAAAATAAAGCCCTCCAATGCTCCCACTTGCGGCATCGTGCCGAGGACACTCGCAGCGTTACCCCTCGCACGGCGATGCTCACTCTTTGGGCGAAAAAAGAGCCTTGCCTATTGTTGCCAGAGATGCCGATTAGTTTATCTGACACTTCTTTGACAAAATTTGTGTCAGATGACCACGGCCCAAACGTTTCTATAGCAAGTGCAGCAAATACGTAAATTCTCTTTAGAAAAGCGTATTTGCGGCACTTGATGGTGACGTCCCACGCCAAGGGACGACCAAGATGCCACGGAATTAATGTGCATCCGTCGGGTCTCTTTCCATCAGATGCAGACAGGCCGGTGGGCTCAAGAGATGCTGGAAAAGAAATTGTGCTAAGAGCCCGACGGATCAAATCGTTTATCGATGCATGTCGGTCAACTCGACTAGCACAGAATTGGCAACATACACCGAGGAGACCTAGGTCGTCAACTGCATTTCCACAACGGCCACAAGGATGCGGCTCGCAGACTGTAAGACCGAGGCGGAGGCACACTGCAATCCTTAAAGTGTTAGGATCTAAAAGAGAACCTGGGGTTCATGAAGGGAGCGAGTGCAGCCAGTGACCCGACTCTGGCTCGGAAACTGCCAATAAACGGGCTCTCCGATGAATTTAGACCGAAATTATAAACCTACTAATCCAATAAAAAAATAGAAGTAGTAAAAGTCACTCCTTAAAATTAAATGGTAGATTTTCAACAAGATTTGATTTTGGGTATTTTGCAATGTCCTTTTAAGTGAACAAAAAAGTCTATAAATAAAAATTAGCTTTCCTCGTTTTTTCTGATAATCACATTTCACGGATCATTTTGGCGGTTTAAGGTTTCGAGAAAAAAGCCGAGCGCTTTGTTCAATGACTGTAGAATACATATTTGAGACGTGTGCAATAGAAATAACCAAATAAAATAAAATATTGATAGTTATATATTGGCCTACAGCGACCGATTGCCCGACTTGTTTTTTGTATGCCTTTATTTTTTTGAAATATGTAAAGATGGGCAAAAATGTCCCCAACCACCAATAGAGATGAAACATGTCCCAGTTTATAGATCTTGGCAACATGATGTATTTTTACTATAGCGACGATCGCCATATATATGGGGTTTTCTTGGAAAATCATAATCATATCGTATGGAATTTGTTAAAAAATTAACACATTCTTGCCTTTCCGGCTCTTGAAAGATTTTTTTTCATTAAAAAATCCAATCGATTTTGTTACTAAAATAGGTACCTATTAGGTATGTCTTTTTTTACGTCCTAATGAACATATAGAGATGTATCCCGTGACTGTTGGAGGTCGGGGACGGGCTCTATACAAAATTGCCCATCACCCTTTAAAATACGGAAAGAAAAATATTATTATTGGAGGAGATTTCAATGTTGACGTTTTAAGGGCAACGGTTCTATCTATGTATTTAAGTAAGTTTTTGTTTCTCTATTCAAGTATTTATATCGTTGTCTAGTAGCCATAGTACAAGCCTAGAGCTTAGTTTGGGACAAGGTCAATTGGTGTGACATTGTCCCCTGATATTTATTTTTATCTATTCATAATTCGGTAACCACATGTTTCGCACTTAGGCCAAGACGTTTACCAGCGTGTTAGTGACAGGTTGCAAGCCCATCGCCTAACAGTACTACAGTCAGCATCATATAGTACGTAGCAGTCAAGATCACCAAATAGTTGGAAACATCCAGAATACTCATTAACATCGACGCAGCCTAAGTAATCAAATTGTTCAGGTCATCCACAGTGCTCAAATATTCCGGAGCACACACAACGCCAATACTTGATTACATTCAAGACACCGCTCGTACCGTCACAACCACACCGCCGCTGGTATCGTAGCATCCGAAGTAACCAAAAGTACGGAACACAATAGAAAAGTGAGCTTTATTTCAAATGATATAAGATTTTATTTTATTTTATCTCGGTTTAATGAATTATGTTACTCAAATTGAAATTGATTACCTACGTCAGTCTGTAAGGATTTTCTTTTTAAATATAGCTTTAATTTTGCCAGTAAAATTAAAAAATAGTTTTTATTACCGTTCAGATAACTTACTGCTCGGATTATATTGAAAGAGGATTTGACCATTGAACCGTATACGACACGTAATTAAGTCCATTTTACTAATCTGTTGTGTTCCGTACTTTTGGTTACTTCGGATGCTACGATCGCAGCGGCGGTGTGGTTATGACGGTACGAGCGGTGTCTTGAATGTAATCAAGTATGTGCCGTTGTGTGTGCTTCGGAATATTTGAGCACTGTGGATGACCTGAACAATTTGATTACTTACGCTGCGTCGATGTTAATGAGTATTCTGGATATTTCCAACCATTTGGTGATCTTGACTGCTACGTACTATATGATGCTGACTGTACAAGCCTTTATACCCTTAGTCGCCTCTTACGGCATCCACGAGAAGACACGGAGTGTCGCTTCGATATTGTTTCTACCGCCTAGACCGGGCCAAGAACTTTGAGCTGTTGTCGTATTGTCACCGTTTTGATAGCTCTTATTTACTTGACAATAATGGCGGCTGACGTCATAACGATACCATAACAGGTCAAAAACGATATCGTTATAACCGCCGGGAAGAGACGCCCTGTGCAATTGCTGTAAAAATGGGTCATAATTTGGGTCCGTGAAGAAAAACTCATCTCAAATTCAAAATTAATATAATTAAGAAAAGTCAGTATTATACCGATATACCGAGTACACATAGCGTTACAACTAGGGACAGTCCCGAAAAAGCATAATAACTATTAAAACATAACTTAAATACTAAAAAGACGAGATTTAAAAATGTCACACCGATTTTAGTCAAGAAAGTTTCCGCCCGTAATATATATTATTACGTTCTGTTCCACAGTGCAAGGCCTTCGAGTTTTGTATCTCTCTCACTCGCACCAAGACACCCTTATGCGGTTAATCGATTATAACCGACTTCACCCGAACCCGTAAGCCTTATACAGGCCTCTTGCACTGTACTTTATTTTCAAAGTTAACGGTTCTATAATGAAAAATCTTGTTTGAAACTAAAAATGTGTACCGTAAAATGGGGTGACTAGAAACGCGGGGCCACTTTGATAACTTTTTTAATCGTCGATTTTGTGGAATTGCTAAGTTATTATTTAGCTCTTTCGCGAAATTACTTTCATATGTCTCATATGAGAGCGCAAAATGTTGAAAGTTGAAGTATTTTCAGACAATTTGGATTTAAAAACTTCGAAACAAAAAACCCTTAATTTTTGGCATGCTTCAGGGGTGACTTTGATATTGTGATATAAACACAAGGATAATCAAAGTAGCCCCATTTTAAGAATCAAGATTTTAGGCTGCGTAATTATTTTTTTCTAATAATCCGTCTACCGTAGCCTGCCTCAAGCTGCTTTAAGTTACTCCAAATAAGTACTCGCTAATATGTATATTTTTAATAATTTATTTAACGATTAAATGCGGGAGCTACAGAAGATTTATTTTTAAAATTAATCAATCTAACCCCATTTTACGGTACCGTAAAATGGGATGTCTTTAGAATCGCGAGGAGACTTTGTTATTTTTTTGAATTGTTTTTGTGCAATGTCTTACTGCCGCACCAGACGTCAATTAAATTTAATGCTTGATTAAAATTGCTGCTGTCACTTTCTCTGCTATAGCAGAGTAAGACAACGCGTTACTAGACAAGCATTACATTTAATTGGCGTCGCTGAGTGATAAAAGAGATAAAATGTTTATTCAGTAAGTAGGCACGGGCACTTTTACACGTCAAAAGTGCGGCAGTTTTTAGCTCTTTCGCGACATTGCTTGCATAATTATGTTTCATATGCGAGCGCAACACATTGATAGTATTTTCAGACAAATTGGATTTAAAAACTTCGAAACAAAAAAAAACACTAATTTTTATTTAACGCTTCAGGGGTGACTTTAATATTGGGATGGCCCCTATTTTAAGAAACGAGATTTTAATTTACTCCAAATGAGTATTCGCCAATTATTAAATGCGGGAGTTACAGAAGATTTATTTTTAAAATTAATCAAACTAACCCCATTTCACGGTAATTCAACAAAAACTGTTACTCAAAATAAATAGTGTGCATTTTATTTTGTCTTCTTTCTCTAACCTATTTCTTGTAATTTCGTGAAAAACTCGGTGGTAGGTAACTCAAATTTATTATTCTTTGCACACAAGAGCGCAACACACGGCCGCCATTTTTAAATATTTTCTTTATAAGCTTACTATTATAAAAAAAGACAAAAAAAAACAAAAAAAAACACGAAAAAAAAAGCAAAAAAAGACAAGTTGAAAAAAATATGTCAAACATTCAATAGTACAATACTACAGATAAATTTGCTGACAAATACGTAAAACGTTTATCATTTAATACATCTAGCCAAGCTAAAGTACAACTTTCTTAGGCAAACCAAATATTTCTGAACGCATTGCTGTTCAACGATAAAAAAAAAAAGTTTAGAGCTAGGGATACAAAACATACCAACTTGTAATTAACATTTTAACATAGCTTAATCTATTGAAATTACCGATGGTAATTCATTAATTCAACTTGACATAACACGAGCTTACAATAGGCAAAAAAAAATAGATAAACACAAAGTATTGGATAGCTATCGACACTATTACCAATGAATAAATAAATAGGCATTTACTCACAATATCGAATTGAGTACAATCGGTTTGGTATTTCATAATATTGTTTAGTCATTTTATTTAACCCCTCGTATGCGGGAGCCGTTTCAGAATTTGACGGCCCAGTGCGGCGACGCGGTCACGTGATCGGTCACGTGACGTCAATCCTAGAGGAATGACGGCCATACTGAATATTTTTATGATAGGAGCGATTTTTTGAAAATTTCTACACTTTATTGGCTTGACCTACAATCGATTTTAGACCTACGTTGCTATATAAGAAGATTCAAAATAAAATTCGGATAGGCACGCAGGGGATTGGAACGGATCCGTGCTTTCGCAGTTCATGAACTGGCACGGATCCGTGCCTAAGCATACAAGGGGTTAATGATTATAATTGTGATTCGATCGAATCACTACCAGAGAGATATCCAAAAAGGGGTTTTAATAATTAGCCTGATCAACAGAATCAGTAAATTAAATACTAATAAGTATAAAGCAACAATTAATAGTAGTTCTTAAATAACTTAAATTAAGTCCATAAAAGCTAAGTCCTCGTCTCTAAAGCTATTCGGTCAATACATGATTTCTACTTTTTTTCAACACCATTGACAGACGTCTGCACCCATATCGCATGTCCTAAGTATTGTCTCTCAATTGTTCCATTTCCGAAATTTCAAATTTAGAAGACCATAAAATAGATACTCCTATAGAATCTATAGGTTAGGTTAGGTTAGTTTTAGGCAAATTAAAGTTGGGAACGAACCTCGCAAAATAAACCAGTGGCTAAAATGGGTGAAATTAGATTTGGCATAGATAAGTTAGTGAAACCTCAGAATGGTAAATGTAGTGGTGTATCGTTGGCATAAAAATAAGTGGAGCTGTATTTAAATATATAATAATAATGATTAAATATAATCTACAGGAATTCAGGGAAAATTTGGCTTTAAAGCGGTTCAAATGTATTGCTAGCCCCAGCCCTATTTCTTGATGACTAATTCTCAAGCATCTCCTTCAACAAACTGCAAGAAAAGTATTGTTTTATTCAAACCGCCATCCAGTCGAAGTTGGTAGCGAAAAACGAGGTCATCAGCAAAAACACAGATCAAAATATAAATCAAACATGTACAACTCAAAAAATGAAATAAATAATCTTGTCAATGACATTACATGGTTCAAACATACAAATTGCTTTTAACGTGTTTAATACTTCTCAAAACATAACAGACTTCGGTTTTCGCGGGCAGCACAAGCGCGTCTCTAATAAATGGTTAACGGTGCAGTTAACCAAAGCTTTGCTGGACTTTCAGCGGACCGATATGATTGCTAGTCCCGGCCATATATATCTTGACATCTAAAGATCAAAAGCTTCTCCCAACAAATTGCAAGTAAAATTATCCAGTTCGGGCCGCAATGAAGTCCAATCGAAGATCTTACTGAAAAGCGGATACCTAGCTCGACCATGAGTTCTGTTACTATGGGCTGTTTGAGTCAAATATAACTAATGCTTATTTTTAGGGTTCCGTACCTCGAAAGAAAAAAAAACGGAACCTATTAGGGTACAGTCGGCAGCAAAAGCTTGTCCTAATAATTTATTTTTTGACAGAAACTTATTTATTTTTATTAGGTTTATGAAAAAAATTGGTTTATGAAATTTAATTTTTAAATTGTAATAATTCAAAGTAATAGAACTCATGACCCGTCTAGGCAATATATATATTCTATGCAATGGATAAAGCAATAAATCATTTGCTTAATTAGCGTGTCATATACCTATTTTGAGTCGACTTTCTATTGTTTGTTTGTACAGTCGCCAGCAATAATATGCTATGCAACATAGGACGCAAAAACATCAGACACGTCTATATTAACCTCCCATATCTATATTAACCCACCATACAACGAAATTTGCCAGTGGAAAATGAACTTATTGCAATTGCAATAAAGTCCATTTTCTAATTTAATTGCCAGTCCTAAAAACGAGAAATTCTATTTTATCTTCTTTACAATTGATATTTTATTGCAATGGCCGTATTATGTGCATTTTTTTGTACGCGGGGACTTAGGAGGTTAAAAGAAGTCTCAGATATTCTTGCGGCCTATATTGCATAACATATTATTGTAAGTTATTGTACATACAATAAAAAGTATAGTAAACAAGAACTCTGTTCGACTTTCAAGCGGTCTAAATATATTGCTAGCCCCGGCCGTATTTCTTGACAACTAGTCACCAAGAATCCCTCCCAACAAACTGCAAGAAAAGTATTGTTTCATTCGAACCGCAATCCATACATAGTTCTAGCATAGCGAAATCGAAAAATAAAAATAAAGTATACTTTAGTAAAATAGGAGATTCAAAGTAGTTTTGATTTTTTGCAGACTTGTTTATGATGTTGGCCCAAAGAATAATCCAAGATTGTGACCTTGAGGGCGAACTTTGTCTATTTAATCTGATAAAAGAAACCGGAACTAGACTGAACGATTTTTTTTTAAAGTTATCTGAAATTAAAATTGTATATAATTTAAAATATTTTCGTAACTGTGCTATTCAGTTGATGTTGCATATATAACTATAGAACATTCAATTCCGGTTAATTTAATACCAAGTTTGTATATAAGGTTTATAGAATCCGAATTATTAGCAATTTTTAAAATACAGCGGCATTCATTTTTGTGGCGCCCTACATCCTGATCCGGGCACTTTACAGTTGGATCCCGACGTTTTTTAAGATATAATAACATGTATAGCTACATACTATAATTTGGTGCTGATGTCACAAAGTGAACTAAAGTAGGGACACCGAGTGATGGCACTTGACACATCTGAAAATAGTGTTGTGAAACACTCCATTTAGTTAAATACGGTCCACGCTAACGGTACCTCTGAAGACTCTTCTGCCAGTCACACAATCGACTCACGAAAACACTCCATTTAGTTAAATGGAGTGTTTCACAACACTATTGTCAGATGTGTCAAGTGCCATCACTCGGTGTCCCTACTATATGTTACGCCTAACAGAAAAATTACCCATTGCAAAAATTGCGAAGTTCGAAAAAATTATGAATTTTGAAAAGCTTTATTTCAAAAACTATTGGGTCTACGGAGACCAACCTAGTCTCATATGGTGGCAAATTTAGTCTGCTTTAGAAACGTCTTGAGAAGGTGCTATCAAAAACTAGCTCTTTAGGGTTACAATTGCCAAAATCTGAAAAAATACGGAAATCTTCGCGTTATTTTTGGCCCAGCATCATAACCAGGCCTGCAAAAAAATCAGAACTACCGAGTTTAATGAATATATACGCCCAAACTAAACATACACTTATGACACTTTCTATGACTGTTATTTGTTTTTTTTTATGACACTGTCTCAGACATTCTTATCGTTGTTAATAGTATTATTAATTTCCTAAAACTTCAAAAATATTGCTGATGATAACACAAAATGGAATTTCAAATCTGGAATGCCTGTAAAAACACAAATGCCACTGCATAAGCCATTCTGAGTTCTCGTTAATAATTTGTGGATTCAGGGAGTGATAGCACCGTGTATATTCTAGGACTTATACGTCAAAACAAAAAATAATAATTTAATCTTCGGTGTCAATTGAGGAGGGAAAATATGTAAACAAATTAGTACAGTTTGATACATAACCTGAAATCAAAATTAGCAATGTCAAAAATTTTGAAATCATTAAAAAAACTTCGTCCGGTGTTAAAAAGTAGTTGTTTACGGAGTTAATCGGTTTATTTGGGGCCTTTCAATTGACAGTTACTTCACATTTCCAACTTGTAACCCTACTTTATTTAATTTTTTCAAATGTAACGGTCAAATGTTGCAAGTTAAATTTGACCAACTTCCCGGTTTCCGATGAAGCTGAAAATTTGCATGCATGTGTAAATTCAATGACAGTGCAATACTATCATGATATGGAGCTGATCTGATGATGGAGTGCGAAGGTAGCGACAGGATCTCCGCTATATTTAATGTAGACCCACCATGTTGGAACTTGCATTTACAGAAAATTTGGCACATATTCATTTGAAAATTATAAATCAGTCCCGAAATACATAAATGTAACATAACAGGATTACCTCGATACACTCAACTGGCTGAATTCGAAACTTTAGGTGGCGAGTCTCTGTCACTCCTAACTCGAGACTAGACGGAGAAAAAGGAATGGAGCTAAATCTTCGAACTTCGACTTTCAAAGTAGCGTCTGTCATCTCGACTTTACTTTGTAAAAACCTCGTATCTCACATTTCGTGACGTACGATTTTAAACTTAAAATTGAATTCAATTAAGTTCAAACTCGTACATCTCGAAATATCAGATACGAGGTTTTTCTAAAGTAGTAAATATCTGTCATTAGCGTTGAAAAGGCCTATAACACTTCCACAGATTAATAACTCGTCGGCCGGTATTGTCCTGTCGTAGGGCCTTCTTTGAAAATCGAAGTCCAAAGTAACGTTAGCTCTATTCTGCTCTCGATATAGTCTAACGTCGGATTTTTATTCCCACAGAAAAAATGTAAACAAAGGTGTTGCCGTTAACGAAAAACATTTTCAGTATTTAAAATATTTATACTTTCCACATTTAAAAGAAATCGACTTTCAATAAAAAAAACTATGTATTGTAATCAAGGTTGAAGATTTTAATTTGTTGATGGCAAACTTTATTTTGATATAAACTCTTTGTTGTATTAATTTATTAAATTGTTTTTGTATGCATAATTTATTTATTGCACTGGTATCATTGATTCGATACACCTGTGTCAACCAGTGTGATTGGGACTCTGAGACGTCTCTTCATTCGCTTCGCTTCACAGTTCGTGTTCGTGTATAAATAGCTTTCCAATGGCTCATTTGTGCGATTTTAATTTCAATTATATCTCAAATTTATTTTTTATATCACGGTTAGAGCGAAATGGTAACTTAATATTATATTTCTTGCTGGTCCAAACTTTAAGATCCCCTGTAATGTCACTTTGACAGTGACGTAACTTTGTTTACATTTTTTCTGTGGGAATAAAAATCCGACCTTAGAATAACGAGTGACAGGGATGGCGCTAACGTAACCTCGAACTACGATTTTCAGAGTAGGGTCGCAGCTTATAGTTAAATGACTTCATAAGATTCTGGTAAACTGTTGGTTAATGGAAGATATACATATCACTACATAGTATAAAACAAAGTCGCTTGCGCTGTCTGTCCCTATGTATGCTTAAATCTTTAAAACTACGCAACGGATTTTGATGCGGTTTTTTTTAATAGATAGTGATTCTTAAGGAAGGTTTATATGTATAATACATTCCACGCGGGCGAAGCCGCGGGCGGGTCACTAGTATATATATATATATATATAAGGAACAATTACATAGTTTCGTCTGCCTGATAGACGACAGTAAAGTCGGGATCAATTTAAATGGCAAAATATGTAAACAAAACCAAACGGACCTTTATTACACCAGGGTATAATTAATGATGTACGTACACGATTGATTGTTACTTTTACATTCTGTTTAAGATTAAATAACTATACGTTTTAAATCAAAACTGGTTTGCAGAAATATTGAGGTTATGTGTCAAACAGTAGTGATTTGTTTACATTTTGTCATTTCTATTGACCCCTACTGTAGTCTGACTATCTACTAACTCCTTGAGTGGAGGTGAAAAAAAGCACATTTTTAGTGCCTTCGGATAATGTCCTAAAAAAGTCCTAAAAAATAAGCTTAAAATAAATACATAGAAATATTAACTGAGCACAGATCAGTGTCAAGACGCACGGGTTTTTTTTTGATAAAATTGTGAAGTAAAACATAAATTCCCAAATGTCAATTAGTTGCAGGACAGGTGCTGCCTTGTTACAATTATTAGCAAGGTAGGCAAGTAGTGTTTATTAAACTAAACGTGACACGTGTTCATTCACCCGTGAAAGAGATGGGAATACGTTACACGTAGATGCATTTTAGCTTGATAAGCACTACCTGTCCCCTAGTCAATAGATGAATATTAACATGGCGTCTGTACGGCGAATGCGCACACAGAGATACCATAGAATCCATTTTAGAGTAGTGCAGCCGACGCTTTAGGAGGACAGTCTAACTTGAAAACTACATATGCTGGCCTGAGCTGTTTGAAACTTTGTGCCTCAAGGCGTAAGGCCTATGCACGGCCTGTTGGAACATTTAACAGGCCTATTTCTCTTCGAGCTCTTTAAATCGGGCCCTCAGTTGTTTGGTGTACGCATCGAGGCGGTACGCGCTGGCCTCAAACGTGGATACCTGCGCGTCGATCGCGTCTATCTGCTGGAGCAGAGGCCGGATCTCGCGGCTATCTGTAAAATATAACAAGAACATAATCAGCGTTATTTTTTTAAATTAATGTGGAAGAAACGAAAGAAATTTGTCAAGATCGTAGCAAGTGGAAAGAAGTGGTCTCTGCCTACCCCTCTGGGAAACAGGCGTGATTTAATGTATGTATGTAGGTATGTATTTTTTTTATTCGCAGTAAAGTAGATAATGTATTTCTAGAGACCAGGGGACCGATTTTTGACTTTCGAGCGCTCGAAAGTTTCACTCGAAAGTGACAAAAAAACAATGAAATGGTATTTTTGACTTGCGAGCGATAGAAAATATGAACACGAGTGGTCCGTGGCATTCGTTTTGTATTCTATCAATAGCAAGTATCATTTGACATCTTTCAAACCTGTTGGGTTACCAACTTGGGTATGTATGCCGGGAAGTACACGAAGCATAAACAAACCTAGCACAATGCCATAGACATCCACAGACAAGAAAGCGTTTCATTTTTCCTACATTTATAACCAGTCAAGAATTTGTAAAATAAGCGTAAAAAAATCTTATGGGCACTGAAATATTAAATTGCTTGTTATGATTTCATCTTTCGTTAGCTTCACACATTTATTCGCAATTAAAATATGAATAAAAAAAACCGATGAAACATCGACTTTCTGCGTATAATGAAACAAGTTCCAACTTAACAATACTATTTAGTCAATCCCTCACTTTCGAGTGAAAATCTCAAAAAAATGGAATTTGGGATAATTCGAAAATAAATCGTGAAAGATTTTCGCATTCGAATATTTTCTAAAGTTTGCTTTTGAAATCGAGCGCTCGAAAGTCAAAAATCGGTCCCCTGTTTTGACACCACAATTGACAACAATTCATTATGTGCTAAGGTAGTAAAATAAAATACCGTTTCTAGATTTTACAAGGCTGATTACAGTAAAAATATCTTTGGATTTTTTTATGCAGTAGTTTTTTTTTATATTTAGGAAAAACAGTAAAAAAAGTTGGATTGTGAATGTTAGGAATACACTTATAGTGCCCTTAGTCCATTTATTACCAAGTAATTCAAAAAAATATACAACTGTCATGTTGTCTGACGGATTACTTGATTCTAACGACACGCTTTCGATTCTACGCAAAACAGTTTATTTATTTTAATGGCGTCTACAAATTACGTAATTAATTAAATTACGCAAAATAACAAATTTGTGAACGAACGGCAGCGAATGATTGACAAGTGAGTGACATGACATGACAGTCAGTTCTGTTTATGTTTAAAGTTACTTTATTTTTATTTTATATCAGGCTAAGATCACGACATCAGTATTCCTAACTTTGTATATACGGTCTTTTTAATGACTATTTCTTTAATCAATTATTAACAACGAATTTAAGTTAAATAAAGAAAAACCAAGAAATATAAATAGAAAAACAATAGTCTAATTTTTAACCAGCTATTATAAACGCGAAAAAACAATAATGCTTTTTTTTTGAAATGTTGCTGCAGCATGTTCATATCGATATTGTCAAAAGTGTACACTAATTTATAAAGGTGGAGCCACATTGGGGCATTTGCGCGCCATAATATTATGATGGTACAGTCGAGTTCATAAATAAGTGTACACTTTAGCACCTTTATTTAATATCATGCTTAAACTGCCATATATGAGTGACAAGGTACTAAGTGTATACATATTTATGAACTGTAACAATAAATCGCGCGGTACATGACTGGTATAGAACGCCTCACAGCATCAAGTTCGCTTTTCGCATATGTAAATAATACGGGCATATGGGCAATAAAGATTAAATAAATGTTAAGGTTGAACATTTACTAAATTAATTAGAATATTATTCTACCTCTGAAAATAATGAAGGACATGGTTTATGATGGCTCGAACAGGTCTTTATATTTCATCGCGTGCAATCTCAATGCAAAAGCACCATCGCTCTGGCCAATAAGTCAATAACGCTATGTTATAAATGCATTATATACATTTCATGCACAAAATATATCCAAACAAGGTTAGATTTTTCAACGCAAATAGATGGGCCATCTAATATTTTTAACACGCACTGGTTATCAACCGCCAAAATTATAATTCACATTGCTGTTTTAAAAGAAGGGAGCCAACTAAAATCTGACCGACCATATAGTTAGTGTCGAAGCGTCGATAATGAAACATCGACATTTCCACATCACTCTTAAACTTCATTCAAATTTGGCAACACTATCTATAGATACAATAAGGGTCTATCATATCGTCCGTTTACTTTCTCAACCTCTTATCTGATCGGATAGTTATATAGATAAAAACACTCCTGTTCCAAGGTCCATAAATACTAATTTCCTATCCAAATAATCGATCTGATAAGACTTTGAGAAAGTAAAGGGAAATCTTGCTGATATCTTACATTTAAAAATTACAAATGGCGGCGCTGCCGTGGTACCAAAGTAGGCAGCTAACTGCATTATACTAGTTTACTAATTTTAAATTAAATACGGTAACCAATAGAGAATAGAATGCTTCAACAACTACATTGCAGTTAGCCGCCTGCTTACACATTGTGCATATGGGTGGATCAACTTTTTTTTGTTGTTATTCTGTCCCGTAAGCTAGGAGACAACAGTGATAGAGTTTCTTAGAAAAAATGTTATAATATATACTTCCAGCACACTCAGGAGAAAGGCCATAAAAGAATGGGTGTGTAATTGCCAATAAAACAGGTTTCTAGTGGACTTATATCCTTTGAAATCATAGTTAAAGAGTGACCCAGGAGACGTCACCATGGCAACGAGCTACAAAGGAAAGTTGATTGACCCATATGCACTGCCAACAGACTAGACGCCTCATAGGAAGCTTTATGAGTTTCATGTCTGCACTGGCGACTGGTTAAAAGGAGCGTCCCTCCTGAGAGCATTCGCGTGTGATGAGCATGCGCGAACATCGAGTGGTGTCAGCTTTGTAACGCTCGGCTCAACGTCCAATCGAATGCTCTCAGTGAGGAAGCTAATAAACATATAACTCACTCGCTCGCTCAACACATGCCCACATATAACCCCGTAAGGCCCACCATACTGAAAAATGGGAGCTTTTTGTAACTGGGACTTTGAATCTACAGTCAAGGGAATAAAGTTCAAATGCGATTGTTCGAAAATGCCATTTTCAGTTAATGAACATAGGAAAATAAACCTTATTCTTATTGCAACAGAGTTCAAAGTAAATTTCCTTGATTATGTACATCCTATTGCACTGGGCCTTACGTTATAATAAGTAATAAATAATAATAAAAATACTTAATGTTAATTTCCGCCAACACCACATCAATTTTGGAAATCAGTCTACTTTTCGATTATTATTAATAAGGTTAGGACTTTTGGTGGCAAGCCGTGGTTTTAGGATCCATGGAGTGACTGTTTCCTGATTATATTACATAACACTTTGATTTTGGGCTTCGGTATTGTTATATTTCAAAATTCAATGTCATTAAATCGCTAAACTTGTTTAAATTAGGTACGAAGGATATCTCCGCTATGAAAGCGAAACAAACAAACAAATATTAGTAGGTATGGATAAACTGAACTAAAAATGTATTTAGTTTATTTGGAAATATGACAAAAGTAAAGGCCAAAATCAAAGTGATATGTGTAATAATAATTAGGAAATCGCGACTACATATATACACCGTGTTTTTTTTGATTTACGATAACTTTAAGGGAACGTTCTTTAGGTCAAGTAAAGTTCATTTCCCGAAGACAGACAAATGATAACTCTTACGGTTTTAAAGATATTTCATTTTAAAATTTAATCAGTTAATCACGTTGAACTGGTGTAAAAGGCTCTTAATGGTGTGTGTTCGAGTATGTCACGCCAACATTGACATATTTGACACTGATTATCTATTAGTTAACTCCAAAGGTCCTTTTAGAATGACCAAAGATACAAAATTTAATTACTTTGTTCTAAACAGAAAACATTTTTTTTTGCAATATTTAATTTTTTTATTTACCATGTAGTTTCTACGGATGTACCTGGTAATATGCCGATTTTATCGTAAATCAAGAAAAACACGGTGTATTCTAGAATTACGTTTTGCCACCGAAATCCTAACCCTGATTATTAATTTAGAATTTTATTTAATCATTTATTTTAAATTGTTCCCCTGTATAATATAGATCAACTCGCCGGGTACAATAAACAGGCACAGCCATATGTGGGGTCTTCTTAATAAAGGGCATTGAGTAAGTTTTGTACAACATTATTGACCTTTTTTAAGCGGCCAGTGATGATTTTCTTATAATGGTTTAGTTAGAGTACCTAATGCAAAATATAAATGAAAACAATTGCAAAAAAAACGGGCACTTAAGATTTTTTCAAGTAGTTTTAATAAATTCTACCAAGAGGAATAATTTTATACAAATATTTTTAGTTTATTTTGATTAAGTAAACTCATGTATAAATTACTTTAAAAAATTTACACCGTGTTTTTTTGATTTACGATATCTGCGACATATTACTAGGTATATCCATAGAAATTAAGTGACAGATTCGATTTTTAAATATTGCAAAAAAAAAAGTTTTTCTGTTTAGAACAAAGTAATTAAATGTTGTATCTTTGGTCATTCTAAAAGGGCCTTTAGAGTTAACTCATAGTCAGTGTCACGTACGTCAATGTTGGCGTGACATACACAGACAGTTAAGAAAGAGCCTTTTACACCAGTTCAACCTGATTAACTGATTAAATTTAAAAATTAAATATCTTTAAAACCGTAATCATTTGGCTGTCTTCGGGAAATTAACTTTATTTGACCTAAATAACGTTATCTTAAAGTTATCGTAATTTAAAAAAAACACGGTGTATAGTGCCTTTTTTCTTTCCAAGGGGGGTTTTTATTACATTTAATAAGTGTACCAGACTAGCTAGTAGACTAAACGACCGGGTCGTTAAAGCTGAACGTGTTAATATCAAAAACGTGTCAAATAAGAGATATTAAAGTTGTTACACTTACACATTTCATTATACTCGTTAAGAGTCTTGCTCAGGTTTACCGCGAGGTTCTTCAGGTCCGTGTATTTCGTGATTGTGAGCTGGTTTATCTGTTCCAGCAGGTTGTAGTGGTCCTGGAACAATTACATCAGGGTTAGCCGATTTGGGTGTGACCTGCCTTTGAAGGTAGCCTCTACAGGGAAGAAGGTAAACATCAAATGTCGTTATCCTTTGAAGGGCCATCGCCACAGAACTGTGGCTTTCACCGGTAGTTTCCGCTAACCTTGCAGTCAAGTGCTGGAACAATGTTCCTATACCTTTGAAATAATTAACATTGAAATTTTCTTTCATTAAACGACTCAAACACTTTTTGCTTCAAAAACAAATGCTCGGTATGCCTCACGGTTGCTAGGTAACGGATTTTCTTGTTTAGGGGGAGGATTTATGTGTTTCTGTGCTATTCAAACATGTTACAGTTGCTGGCTACTAACTCGTTAATTTTCACTTCACTTTCATTTGTTTACTTAACTTAAATTTTACTCGTTGTTTTAAAGTTTTTTATAACTTACTTACTCTATCAATCAATTCCACACCGCACATAATACGCAAAGAGCGCATTTCAACTGCACTTATACGACGTCCGACGTCGACGTCGTCCTGCCACAACCAACATTCACTGCCATACATCAGAGTAAGGCCAGCACTCTATTGTGAACAGCCAGTCGGGCTTTTTGTGAAACGACCCTTCTGCTCACAAAGGAGTACGGGGCCCCATTCATTTAAATCCGCATTCACCCTCCTCTCGACATCCTTCTCACACTTACCATCTTGTAAACATACCCAGGTATACAAATTCGCTCACTTGCTCTACTAATTCACCATTTATATTTATCACGCACTCAGTCATCTCCCCGTCCTTCTCTGCCATGACCTTGGTCTTGGCAACATTCACTTACATCTATATAATTTGATATAATTTTTACTTTGTGTTGTTATGACACATTTTCCTGCTCAACTATGCATGAATATATTTATTTTATATTTTATGTTAGATTCATTGTTTTATACGCAGTGTCTTTTTTTATTTACGATAGCTTTAGGAGAACGTTCTTTAGGTCAAATAAAGTCAATTTCCCGAAGAAGGACAAATGATAACTCTAAAGGGGCTTCTAGACGGGCTACACTTTCAATGAAATATGTGGCTATAAACATAGCCGACTATATCCCGGCAATGCCAAAAACATTTTAATGCAGCATGTGGCCGGAAAATGTATATCTCGGCAATATTTCTGCAAGAGTATGGCTCTCTGCTTGTCTTTACACGGGCTACATACATATATATGGCTAGTATGGCTGCACTGCAGTGGCTGACGAACTCAGGGGGCTTCTAAGCGGGCAACATTTTCGCGGCAATGTGTGGCCGGCAACTATACGCATCTTGCTCTAAGATACGAAGTAAGAGTAAGACAGCACTAGTTACCGGCCACAAATTGCAGCAAAACATGGCCCGTTTAGAAGCCCCATCACATACGCGTTGCAGCAGCTTATATTGTTTTGAAAGCAAAGTTAAAACAAAAAAAAAACATTATTTTTGCATTTGACCATGTACCACATACACCAGTAATTTTTATAAGTATTTTAATAACCTCAAATCAAACACGACACGAACCATAAACCACAGAGGGTATGTAGCCATAAACTCAAAAACAAACACGAACATAGCTACGCTACTCGATCGAAAAGCGGCAAACTTCACGTAGCGTGAAAAAGGGACGCACTTATGCCGTATAGCGAGACAGCAATAAAAGTGGCCGAGAAGCACACAGGCCACCTGATGGTAAGTGGAAACTGTGACCCATAGACATTCGCATTCACAAGACTGCAAATGCACTGCCAACCCTGAGGACTAAGATGGAATGCCTCTATGCTAGTCATTTCACCGGCTGTCTTATCCCCAAACCGGAACTCAACAATGCGAACACTGCTGCTTGGCGGTGGGTTAATGGACAAGATGGTGGTACCAACCCGGACTGACCCTGCACAAGGTCCTCCCACAAGTAAAATGATCTAATGTATCTTAGTAGCCGAAAAGGAATGAAGTAAGAAAAAAAAAATCTAACGTAAATCCTAACGTATACCTTCCTCAAAAATCACTATCTATTGACAAACACCGCATTAAGATCGGTTGCGTAGTTTGAAAGATAATAATAATATAATATCAAAGAACTATGTCACACCAATGGACCTAGTTCCCAACTAAGCTCTAGGCTTGTACTATAGGTACTAGACAACGATATAAATACTTATATACAGAAATATACAGGGTGTCCCAGAAATAGCAAGTCACCGTGACACTGGAGATTCCCCAGCCTCAGACGAACCAAACCAGCTTAACATAACTTCAGTAAAAGTGGCACCGTTTTCGAGTTATACCAATTTAAAGATTTTTCCAACTTTTTCACCTCTTTTGACAGTGTAAGTGCTCGGATTTACTGGGATAGCTTTAGAATTTAGTTTTTTTTATTTGTGCGCGTTTGTGAATAGTTGATTAAGATAATAGAAGCATTATTATGTCAATAACTTATGTAAAAGTTGGAAAAATACTGTAATGAACTTGACTTAAATTATCATCAACATAGTAATTTAAACTTTGAACACCTGTCATAACTTTTTTATACTAGATACGAAATAAGCAAATAACTTTAAAAACATGCGTATTTAATGCCAATTCTAAAATGGTATGACACATGATATCTTAATATCTATATCATGATATCTAAGGCTGGGAAATCTCCTGTGTCACTGTGACGTGCTATTTTTGGGACATCCTGTATACTTAAGTACATAGAAAATATCCATGACTCAGAAACAAATATTCGCGCTCATCACACAAATACCGGGATTTGAACCCAGGATCTAAGCCTACGTACATAGGGACAAACGGTATGAAAGCGTGTTTGTTTTATACTAATGTAGAAATGTAAATAGCAATAAATAAGTCGCAAAAGCATTGAGAGCGGAGCTTCTTTGTACAAGAAGTCTAAGTTTTATCTGTGCATAAAGGTTATTTAACTATAATATAATTTTATTTTTAAAAAAATGTACACGTGTCAATTGTGTCACGAAAATCAGTTAATATCTGGCCTTAAAACGTATTATATTCATCTTTTACTGTAGAGCCAGTTCTTTTCAATACACTTTGACCCTGGAGAATCCTTTGTAAAGTTACTCTTCTTACAGTACATACCCAGGTGTTCTTTTTGTATAAGAACTAAGTTTTATCAGTGAATAAAGGCTATTTAACTTATAATTTTATTTAAAAAACATGTTTAAAATCTTACACAAAAAAACTTCTTTTAAACGCGGTTTTAATATACACATGTCAATTGTGTCACGAGAATCAGTTAATAGCTGCCCTTTGAAGGTTGTCTTTTGTTATAGGACTTCTTTTTTTTCGTTAGTTCTTTTCAATACACTTTGACCCTGGAGGATCCTTTGTAGAGTTACCCTTCCATATGTACTGTGTACCCAGGTGTTCGGATGTACCTACAGTGCAATATCTCAAAGGGTTTCTGGTTTGTAATCTCTCCCCTCGTTCTCATAAGGTATGGGAACCCTTTTAACAGGTCATCTGTTATACAGCCGTAATCCCAAATAATAACAACAAAAAGCGAGCTTTAAAAAAACCAACTGTTGTTGCTAACCAACTTTAAATCGTTAATGATCGTTCAAAACTAAAAATGATTAAAGTTTTTTTTTTTTTATATCTAGCGCGTCTAGTTGCCGCCATATTGAATTTTAAGTACTGCCATATCTTTAGTGACACTCACAAGATTAAGACCATACCCCGGCCGGCGAGAGCAAAAATGCGTTGACAGCTTAATAGTGCGAGTACACACTTTGGTCGATGTCGATAAAAACAACACGATGTACTGGACCACCGTTATGATATGCAGAAGTATTAATTATTGTTGTAAACAAAATTAAAACCAAGTGATTGTATTTATTCAGTATTTTATGTAATTCTCGTAATCTACAATTAGCATTTTTTCTTAATTTTCTGATTTTAAACTCCTTCGCCTTGGCGATAAAATCCATTTCATCCAACTAAAGAACCGTTCTAAATCTACTGTAGTAATCGGAGCAAAACGAAATAATTCATAGTGATTATGTATGAATTTGTTCTGTATTAGGTAGTTTATTATTATTATTATTTTAGTTTATTATCGCGATATAGTCATATGATATGAAAGAGGTCTATTAGTTACGAGTATGTGAAAAGTATCTATTTACAACTGTCACTCCCTCTTATCTATTACAAACATTCCCGTGAGTATGATAAATTGATTATAATTGTAATCAGTTGATTGAAATAGTATATAAGCTTAAAAATAATAATTGTGCTTAATTAAATGTCGACTATTCTATCGACATCCATATGTCGATAGAATAGTCGACATTTAATTAAGCACTAGGTGCAGAAGCATTTTTGCTCTCGCCGGCCGGGGTATGATTAAGACAAAGCGATTGACATAAGAATAATCAAAATCGGTCGAAGCGTTTAGTTTCTAGCGCCACAAAGGAACAAACATACAAATAAGTATATATAGGCAGATAAACACAATTCGTTCAGCAGTTGGGTAAAAAGGCGGGTAACTACATAGTTAAATCATTTTGAATTTAACGTGATTACCAATAGAGTATAGAATTGCAGTTACCCGCCTTCTATGGTATTACGGCATTCCACGTGAATGATTTGAAATGGAATTCGAATTATAAAAACATTATTATTACCATACATCGGGGTTTTCGGTGCGGGAATGATTTAAGAAAGAGTAGATATCAACAGATAGGAAATCTGAGAAAATATCATATTATGCCTAGTGACTAACTACCTCTCTGCGAATTGCTTACACTATGATACAAGTTTATTTTAACTCATGTACCGTAACCTCGGGTAACTTTAGCCCTAGGGGGTAACATTGCCCACCCTAAAAACCATCGTTAAAATTTAATTATTCCATTAAATGTTAGATCAGAACCAAGGTACTTACATAGTTCTAAAATTATTTTAATAATTTAAGATGATTACCACTGAAATAGTTATACTTTTAAGGGTGGGCAATGTAACCTCCTAGGGTTAACATAACCCGAGGTTACGGTAGTACTTTAGCTTTACTACCAAGGCTATAATGATATGAGATAATAATAAAAATAACGTTAATTAATTACCTGCAGTAGGTAAATTTAGTAATTGACACGATTTTCAAAATAAACTAATAATGTTTTTTCAATATTTGGAACAGTTCATCTGAGACGTCTTGCTGTAAATATTATCCATTTCAATGAACTGAACGATCTCTCTAAGTCGGCAGTTGTAATAGGAGCATATTTAATTTTTTTCGATCGCATTTCTATTCCTTGTAAAAATTCGTTCATAGTTTTTCGACATTTCTTTTATAAAATACTTTTTTTTGTTCAATTAATTTTTCATTTGGTAGAAACCTAGAGTAAAATTCTGTTTTTTAATCTTTGGCTTATGTCAAACATTCCCGCACCGAAAACCCCGATGTATGATTATTACTGAGGCCCTAATTTAATAATAATTTATAAATATTCTCTCGATTTAGTCTCGAATGTCGAGGGACAGATGTGGAGCTAATTTTTTTTTTCTAGTTTGGCAACGATTCGGCAATAACGATTACGATATTAATCGTAATTGAATACGACTACCGATGCATTACGAATTACGATTATTAAAAAAAATTGTTGATAAATGTTATATTAGAGCATTTCTAAAAAAGTTTGTACATTTCATTTACGACTTCGATTTGCAAAAAAAATTGCAGGTTGGTAGGGTGAATGAAGCTGAGCCTAAATAACATAGTCTCCCAAAATGTCCTCATACATTTGTATGAAACTTTCCTTTTTTGTTACTAACTTTCTTTGGTTCATGGTAACAAAAAAGGAAAGTTTCATACAAATGTATGAGGACATTTTGGGAGACTATGTTATTTAGGCTCAGCTTCATTCACTCTACCAACCTGCAATTTTTTTTGCAAATTAAAGTCATGAATGAAATGTACAAACTTTTTTAGAAATGCTCATTACATTATCTCTACAATAAAAACTTTCACACAAAACTACTATTAAATAATACGTTTTATAACATCATAACATCAGATTAAAGTGGGCTTTTTGTTTTGTATTGTAGTGTTGTTAACAGACAAGAAATTATTTATTAAGTGCGTTCCAATTAACACTGTTTAGTTTTCTTTTTTACAATATGGTAATTGCGACGATTACCAACCGCGATTAGAATGGGATTCGGAAGTACCGTTAGCACAAAAATAATTAATAAAAATTATCATAAGCATGGTCCGTACTTTTCATACCGTTGTCGCAAAATTGACGTCACGCTACATAGAGTACAATTCCAAATGGTTTTATTGTAACGGGTTGGCTTAAAGTAATGAGAATTACAAAAACTGTTTTTATTTTTATTTTTTCACTTGTTAGGGTTATATAGCTTTTTATTACATAAAAACGAACTAAAACCAATATGATAATCAATCATTCCTATACAGCAAAAAGTCCCGCATCTTAAATTTTTCGTAGCTTTCTTCTTACCGTTTTCATCATACGTTGGACAACATCTATTTTTACATTTTTTAGTTAATTAGTTGTTTTTGTACCTTGCGCTTCAACTGAGTCTGTAATTTTGCTTCCCGCCCATCACTGTAAACTAGTCTACTGAGAATTACCAAATAATCCTCTATTGAACGAGCTATAGGGACGTTCGGATGGTTTGAATCCTTCGGTACGAAGTGAACGTCACGCTCTTTTAGTCAATTCTGGCTGCTCCCTGCATAGTGATACTTTCTCCGCAACTTCCTGCACTTCTTTGGAATATCTTCAAGCAGTTTGTTGGAATATTTGGGTATTTTTTGACACTTTAACTGTTCAACATTGTATTTCTCTAAAATATTCCTTATTCGCCCACGAACAACATCATATTTTACAGCTAACTTATCTGGGACTGACCCACTTTGTTTTGTACAAACGTTGCCACCTACTTGCGGTCTCGATCATTAAGAATGGGAGGTCTTCCCGTTTTTGGTGAATCTTTAGTCCTAATACCAAGTTCCCACCACTGGATCAAACATTAAATTGTAGAAGGAGGTACATTTTCAAATTTGTGATGAGAGACCACTTCAGATTTTTCACGCCGTCCAAGTAGGCGATAGACACGTTCACGTCATAACTTCCTCGCGGACATTTTTTATTAAACCAGTTAATCTTTTTTTGCCTTAATAACAAAATTTAAATATTTTGATTAATTATATCTGTCAAAATCCTTTTTGTATTTTTTTATTGCCTGCTATTCGTAATTGTATACATTCTCATTACTTTAAGCCAACCCGTTAATTATTAACCATTCGTCGTTAATCATTTAATCATGTACATATATGAGTTCAGTAATCTATTGACGAGTAGAAAAATAAATACCTACTTCATACCTAAAACGTAAATTAAACCGTTTGATTGAGAAGGACAGCGGCAACAATCATCGAGTAACATTATCATTTTAAAAAAGTGTTTTTATGTTGTAATAAAAATTAATATGATTAAATAGGCATAATTAAAATTATGGCATTAACATTTATAAAAAAACATTGTCTCATTTAAAAAAAAATGTGATGCTGCCGTGATCCACAGGTATTATGATTGCGATTAAGTTGTATTTAACTATAATCAATTTAACGCTTCTTATTTTACTTTTTTTTAAAACCTGCCAAATGAAAGCAGAGCACCCTGTGTGCAAAATTTCGTAATTTTGACGTCAACGACATCAAAAGTACAACCCATGGCCATGATCATAAATCAATCTATGATATTTTCTGTACTTTAAGTGTCGACACTAATAGATAATAGATTTACAAAGTATGCTTTACCATAAACAGTTACTACACATTTCAACTCTACTCTTGGGAAATATTGTAATTTCTTCAAAAAAAATCGACAAATCTTTCATTATTGTTCACTTAATTTTCATGTTATATCAAATCGCTGTACCTAACAAAACAATTTTTGTATCAAATATGAATCGTGGTAAAGTATTAAACGGTCGTGTCGAGAAATTATCTTCAATATTTTAAAATATTTTAATAACGAAAACCAAGGATCTTCTGAAATCTTAACGGCATTCTACGGAAAACCCTATTATTAAAAAAAACGTGGGTTAAAGAAAGAGCACAATTATTTGGTACTCTTACATAAATAAAAGTATGGACGTATATTAAACACGAAAAACATAATTATCCATTCTCTAATGAGACGCTTAATAAGATGAGAGACAGGCTTTGTCGGTAAAAAAGAAGAACGACCCAATTACAATATTTGTATTTTATGTAATATAATGTGTTTCTTTTCCAAGCTTTAAAACTGCATTTTACTTACTAAAGAAAATATTTTTATTTATTTGCGCACTCTACCATTGAAAATGTAATTTCATGTATTAGTTCAAAATCGACATACCTATGTGCTCAATCCCATTCTAATCGCGGTTTGATAATATGATATTTTTTTTAGTTATTACCCATATTTATTTCGCTTATAGATGCAAAACTATGCCTCGCTACATAATCGTTGCATCCTTAATATTTACACCTTTTTCGTTATTGAATATCAATAAATATAATATTAAGGACATTTGAAAAAGGCTAATAGAAATAACCGGAGACCACAGAGCTGGCAGCTTCCTCGGGCAGCGCATTAGCATTGCTATTCAACGAGGAAATGCTGCCAGCATCTGTGGTACTTTGCCACGGGGCCCTGTTTTTTAGTTTTTATTTAGTTTTAATTTAATCGTATTTAGCACAGTTATAATTAGTTTTACTTTTAATAATTTAGTTTTTATTTATGAGACAATGTTTTTAATTTAGTTTTATTGTAATTGTATTAATAAACATAATTAATAACAAATAAATAAAAAAATACAAATAAAGTTTTATTTTATGTATTGTTACAATTGTTATTAATGTTGATGATCTCAATGTAACTTCATATTTTTTGACATGCAATGCAACTTATTGTAACATTACATCGGTAAATAAATAAAATAAACAAAACTAAACTAAACAAATGTTGTCCTCATTTACTTTACCGTAACCCGAAAGACTTGAGAGCTAGTGCGCTGTTCATGTTTTCCTATTATTTTTTCTATAGATGATGAAGTGAATAGTTATGAATTACGTTTTGTCATATAAATATCTTTCTCACTCAACATTGCTGAGATAGTTACAAGAGCACCGTCAGTAACACCTTTTAAAAATAATCTGGATTTACAGTTAAAACAATACAAGCATGAATATGTTGATTAACATAGAGGAAGCGAAAGGCTTAGGTTTCAATCAAACTAAATTGCATAACGCCTTATTCTCTAATTTGACGATATTTCGAATTGCATGATCCCTGTAAAGCATTAATATCAAATTGGCTCACTCTTAAAATGATGGAAAGTCATAATGACTATGACCTAAAAACTTTAATTCCCAAAATACCTAAATATTAAAATGTACATTTCTTTCGAATACCGAATCATACAATACATACAAATAAATTAAGAGAAAAACACCAAATGCAAATGTCACAGTTTCAAAATGCCTAAATTCGTTTTCACATGCGTTTATTTAGTTTTACCTGTCCCAGTGGCTTTCTTTATATTAGCACATTATTTTATATTTACAAATTCATAAAAAACACAGTGAAATTTATTTAAGAAAATGAAGTGGAAAAAAAACCCTGTGAAATGAAATTCATTACTACCCAATAAAGACGTGGCTTAAAGGTCCCTGAACTCAGACCATAAAATCCAAAAAAAACTAAAAAAGTTAAGTGGCCAGCATTAAAGAAGATACTAAACCAATCCACAATCATACATGAAGGTTAACTAGACTTTTTTAAATTTAGGTATTTGGTTGATTTGAAAATATGGTGTTTTGAGAGAAAGGTGTTGTGAAGTTTGGTCATTATGAGCCTAAGACATTTTAGAATTCAGCCATATTGAGAACTTGATGTTATGAGATTTTTTTAGGTATTCTGGGATATAGGTATTTTGACAACCTTTAAGCCGCATATGCATTAGTAATAAATTATTTAACTTAATCAAGAAAATTACGATGTGAATATGTAAAAGAGCCCTCATGTTTCCAATTCAATAAATACTGTGAATTTTGACACCCTAGCCCAACAATTTTTTTTTAACAAAGAGTAGCACATACCTGGCCAGCAGACACCTCACCTTGCAGATAGTCATTGGTCCGCTTAAACAGCTGCGTTGCCAGCCGACTGATCACAGGGTCGTGTGGGTCCAGAACTTCGAAACTCGAACAGCTTGTCGATACATGCAGATCTATAAAAACACGGATTTACATTATCATATTCCAGTTGAATATCAGCAGGAACTTGTAGCAGGAGTGGACTCACTTTCAACGTTACTAAAGCGCAAAAGTAACTGAATTAGAGCGCGGCTCGAGTCGTTATTTCTTGTTAACACACGTGCGCTCTCGACGAGCGCACGGCGTTTGTGTTTCGTCTTTAATCCATGCGGATAAAACCTCCGTACGACACGGCTCGAGCCGCCGTTCTGAGTGTTCAAACGAATGACTGGAGCTTGTGGACGAGTAGATAATCAGAGGGGAGGTTTTTATAGAAGTTTGACACAAAACCAAGCTAACAAAAGAACAATGGAAGTTCGGTAAACTGGCTTTCTGATGACGGTTTCAGCCTACAATTCTTACCCCACACATCCGGCAAAGGGTTAAAATGTTTCAAAGTAGTATTTCACGATAATATAGTCCTAGCCATTCGTTAAAATTTACGTTACAATGTTTTGTTTGTTTACGGAAGCAAATCAACTCCTTTCAGTTACAAATTAAATGCAGAAATGCTAACCCTGTCTTCGTACAAACCTTTGTTCCGGCTGTCTTTCACCCATTTCTCAACATCTTCGTCCGCCATACTTTAAAACTGGTTTTTTTAGTCAATTTTGACCAGAATTTACAAAAAACTTTATCGTCGTCCGAGCTATAGATATCGAAACCACAGATTATGAAAGCTAAACTAACATAACATAGACAAGAAGGAAGTGACAGCTTACGTTTTGCCATAAACCATTGACTTCATCGGTTTATTTAGTTATGATACGCTTAGGTTGGAAAATCCAGGAAAATCAAAGGTCGTTGTTGCAGGCCCAGCACACACGATGAAACCCAACTGCAACGAATCCTTTTGAAATTGTTGGTTTTAATGTTAGTTTTATTTTAATTTAAATAAGTTTAGTTTTAACTTTTAATTGTTAACATCAATAAATAAATAACCACATTTATTGCGTAATCCTAATTACACATTTACAATATAATAAATTACTTTATTGTTTAATAAAATAACATAGGTTTAAGATTAAAAATTAAAATAAAACTAAGCTACTCAAATTAAAATAAAACTAAAGTACCTACTCAAATAATTTGTTGAAACCAGTTTTAATCGTTTTCCACACACGCCGCAACCTAATGTAGGTACCACAATGTGATGAAATTATTTACAATCATTTCGTTTTTGAGAACAAAACACTACTTCTACAAAATGTCTAATTCAAGTGACGATTAAGTCGTGGTTCTGTATTTTGTTACTTCGACAAAGAAGAAAGCGTAAAAGAAGAAGTCTGTGGATACATCCATACATTGAGAAAAATATCAACTGCCGTATGTTTGTGGCGTAAACTTAAGAATTATTATTAAATAATCAAACTAATCAGGTCACTTGTAATTTTTATTGTTTTTTTCAATTTCAGGCCATGCTTTATGCGATTCTCTGCCTTAAGCATACCGTCCAGTATTACACTGATGGGAAGACACCAATCTATGCCTGTTTCTTGGACCTGTCGAAGGCTTTCGACCTAGTCTCATATGACGTATTGTTGGGTAAGCTGGAGAGGGACACCAGTACGCCGAGGGGTGTGGTTAGCCTGTTCCGCTACTGGTACGGAAACCAGACCAACCAAGTGATGGGCCGGCTCGCACTCGGACGTGTACAGGCTGGAATGTGGGGTAAGGCAGGGGGGTTAAGCTCGCCTAGACTTTTCAACCTGTACATGGACGAACTGATTGCCCGGCTCAGCAGTACTGGTATCGGATGCTCTATCGGGGGGGTAACGATAAATAATATCAGCTACGCGGATGATATGGTGCTGCTGTGCCCGGCGATCAGTGCCCTTGTCAGGCTTATTCGTATTTGTGAGGAATATGCAGTGGCCCATGGCCTAAGGTACAACGCGATTAAGAGTGAGCTGATGGTTTTTAAAGGCGGTAACAAGGCAATAAACACGGTACCAACGGTCCATTTGTGTGGAGTTCCTCTTAAGAGAGTATCTCGGTTTAAGTACCTTGGGCATTGGGTCACTGAGGATCTCAGAGACGACCTGGATGTTGAGAGGGAACGCAGGGCATTGGCGGTGCGGTCAAATATGTTGTCCCGCAGGTTTGCGCGTTGTGATAGGAACGTCAAGACGACTCTCTTTAGAGCTTTTTGTCAGACCTTCTATACGTGCAGCCTGTGGGCTAATTGCTCCAAGAAGACACTGAATGCCCTGCGTGTCCAATATAACAACAGTTTTAAGATGCTGATGGGCTTGCCCCGTTTTTGTAGCGCTTCTGGCATGTTCGCAGAGGCGCGGATTGATAGCTTTGGCGCCGTTATGAGGAAGCGGGCGACGTCGGCGTGGTGTCGCGTACGGGACAGTCCCAACAGCATCCTGCAGTTGGTCTGGGCCTCGCCGGCCAGCGGTTTCCTAGCCCATTGGGACTCCATTCATATGGAGTCCAGAGCTAATATTTATAGGATTTTTTTAAATATTTATATTGTGTTTACTAACGTAGTTTTATAAGACTTTTATAACTAACCCTCTATGGACACATGTCTGAATTAAAAAAAAATGAATTATTGAATTTGAATTTATCAGTCTCAGTCCTGCGAGAGTAGCTTGATAGTGTTGTTTGTACAAGCAAGGATACATCTCAACTCCCAACACAAATTGAATGTTTTTATTTTCGGCGTCATCCATTTTGACGATAAAACGCAAACACGAGTTCCTGCACGTTGGTTTCAAAACAACTGATTTTGCAACGCGTTTAAAAGCGGTTTAAAAATCGTTTCATGTGCGCTCTCTCAAAGCATAAACTCAAATTAAACTCAAAATTAACCAAAACTTGAAGTTTCGTTGCAGTTGCGTTTCACCGTGTGTGCTGGACCTTAGCACACAGTTCGCCTTTAAACCACATCGGACCGACACAGAGGCAGAACGATTTTGTTTTACACTATACGTAATAATACTAATGATCCTGCTTTACCTGACTTAATGTTAATGCGAAAGACCGTGTTCAAAGCGTGTATATGTGTGGTTATTCGACATAGAGAGTAAAAGAGATGGGAAATATTAACACAATTTAGGTGTGTTGAAACAAGGTGTGAAACGTGTAACATCAATAACACTCAATATAACGATCGACCGTTATTAGCAAAGCTTGAAATTCGCTGAAGCTGAGTACATTGGGCGGCGTCAAAATTGCGAAAAGTAATTACAGGCGTTCTTTTGGAGGTGACCACACCGGCCGACATAAAAGCCGTTGTCAAAACGTGAAACAGTCTTAGACGCGCTAGAACGTTTTTTGCGTCAGCGTATTTTAAGGTTCGGTTTGGTCGCAGTTGTATTAGGGGCATAACTAGACGGGAGTTCGGTTAAAGCCGGTATGTAGTTTTACTCGCTAAAAAACTATTAAATAGGTACTGGCTCGAAACAAAAATATTTTTTTAATACCACTAGATCCATTCAAATTTAAAATTTAGTTCCCTCCCACAACCACATTGCATTCTATCTGTTTAGTTCAAATTTTGGATTGCTTCCAGAAGGAACAGAATAGCAAGATAATAAGGATTTTTTAAGTTTAAGTAAATCAAACAGAATCAAAGATGCGTGAGTGCATATCTATCCATGGCGGACAGGCTGGCGTGCAGATTGGGAACGCTTGCTGGGAGCTGTATTGCCTCGAGCATGGCATCCAGCCGGACGGGCAGATGCCGTCTGACAAGACTGTGGGCGGCGGCGATGACTCATTCAACACTTTCTTCAGCGAGACTGGCGCGGGTAAGCATGTCCCGCGAGCGGTGTTCATCGACTTGGAGCCCACGGTGGTGGATGAAGTGCGCACCGGCACGTACAGACAGCTGTTCCACCCCGAGCAGCTCATCACTGGCAAAGAAGACGCTGCCAACAACTATGCTCGCGGACACTATACCATCGGGAAGGAAATCGTTGACCTAGTGTTGGATAGAGTCCGCAAGCTCGCCGACCAATGCACGGGGCTCCAAGGATTCCTGATCTTTCACTCGTTCGGCGGCGGCACCGGTTCCGGCTTCGCGTCGTTGCTTATGGAGCGCTTGTCTGTAGACTATGGTAAAAAATCAAAGTTAGAGTTCGCTATTTATCCTGCGCCGCAAATCTCGACCGCGGTGGTAGAGCCGTACAACTCTATCCTGACCACGCACACGACTCTGGAGCACTCCGACGCCGCGTTTATGGTCGACAATGAAGCTATCTATGACATCTGCAGAAGGAACTTGGACATTGAACGCCCGACGTACACGAACCTGAATCGTTTGATCGGCCAGATCGTGTCTTCCATAACAGCCTCGCTTCGCTTCGATGGCGCCTTAAACGTCGATCTGACAGAGTTCCAGACCAACTTAGTGCCGTATCCGCGAATCCATTTCCCCCTAGTGACGTACGCACCTGTGATTTCTGCGGAAAAGGCCTACCATGAGCAGCTATCTGTAGCGGAGATCACCAACGCATGCTTTGAGCCTGCTAATCAGATGGTTAAATGTGACCCGAGACACGGGAAATACATGGCGTGTTGTATGCTGTACCGTGGTGACGTCGTGCCCAAAGACGTTAACGCTGCTATTGGCACGATTAAGACTAAGAGAACGATCCAGTTTGTGGATTGGTGCCCCACCGGGTTCAAGGTGGGAATTAACTACCAGCCACCGACCGTGGTACCGGGTGGCGACTTGGCTAAAGTCCAGCGAGCGGTGTGTATGCTGTCCAACACGACTGCAATAGCCGAGGCATGGTCTCGACTGAATCACAAGTTTGATCTTATGTATGCAAAGCGTGCCTTTGTCCACTGGTACGTAGGCGAGGGCATGGAGGAAGGAGAATTTTCCGAGGCTAGAGAGGACTTAGCGGCTCTTGAAAAGGATTACGAGGAAGTTGGAATGGACTCCGGAGAGGGAGAGGGCGAAGGAGGGGAGGAATATTAATACGCTTTGTAAAAATATATTTTTAGTGAGATTTTTTTTCGTTAGGCCTAAAATGTAATTTTATTATGAACATTACCCGGGTTTGTTGGACCTTATTTAATAAATTTTCGAGTGTTATTTAGCCAGAGTAGTCGTTTTATTTAGTCTTGTCAAATGCAGTGCAGTCTATTCAGTTAATTTATGTATTCATAAGATCTAGAAATTATGGAAAATTGACATTTTAGGAAATGGTCATGAATGTTGTCAACAAAATTGGTATAGAAGCTTTATCGTTCGTTCCACTCTACACTTCGACACCACCCAGAACGACACCAGCAGTGATGTCGTGGCTTTTCCGCCTCTAGTCAAACGAGTGATTAGTCAAAATACGTTTTTTGTCAAAGGCTCGTTTGGCCAAACAAGCGATTTGCCAAAGTCGCATTTCGTCAAAACGTTTTTGTCAAAGGCTCATTTGGTCAAAGGTGGGTTTTGCCAAAGACGCGATTTGTCAAAGGTGTTATTTTTGTCCTTTTGTCCGGGTCTGCCTAAAACGCACTGACTAATTCGCGTTATGCCTAGACCAATTGAGAAATAGTCGAAATAAGACTTAGGCGTAATGAGTTTTTGTCCTAAAGCGAACTTGGCACATTGAGAATCGGATGTATTGAGATTTAGTGCAAAAGCGAATTTGTCAGTGTGAGAATAAGACTTATTACGTATTGGTCTAAAAGCGAATTTGACACGAGAGCATTTTTTAAGTCATGATTGAAAAAAGTTTTTATACCAGTTTTTTTTAGTTTTTATAAGTAAAATGGATATGGGTACTGTAATAGATACAAAGTTTGGGGGTTGTATCTGTAAATAAAAAGAACTTGTTTTATCTAATTTTAGGAATATATTTTATTCTGTTTTCCGTTATCTTTAATAATACATAGCCGTGCGCACTCGGCGCCAGGTAACATGCGACTCCCAAAAATTGGTATACTCTTGGCTCGTCTCAGTCGTTTTTTGTCACGTTCTTAAATTCGTCCCTTTCTGCTTTCGTCACCCATTCTTCATTCGTCACTTTCGATATTTGGCTATTTCTTATTCCGGCTTAGTTCGGTATTCGTCACCATCATCTTTAGGCACGTTCAATGTTAGTCTATGTAGTTTTTAGACTCACTCGTTATTCGTCATTTTTTTCACGGCAGGTTCGTTGTTGGTCATATTCGAATTTTTGGCAAGTTCTTAATTCATCTTATTCTGCATTCGTCACTTACGCTGGAAGTCTTTGTCATCTTTCGTCATGTTTGTTGTTCGTCTTTTCCTAGCGTAGCGTTGGGTATTAGTAATGAAGGAAGCCATAAACCAGAAACTTCATGTTTTCATTTCCTGATGTTATCGTTATTTGTACTGTACTGTAGTTTATTTATCATCATTATCATCATCATCAGCCAAATGACGTCCACTGCTGGACATAGGCCTCCCCCGGAGAGTGCCATAAGGATCGGTTGTGAGCTGCCCGCATCCAGTGGACACCCGCAACCTTTACCAGGTCGTCGCTCCCCCTTGTGGGGGGCCTTCCTACGCTGCGTCGTCCAGTGCGTGTTCACCACTCGAGAACACGCCAACCTCACCGGTCATCGGTTCGGGACAATAGTGTCCCGGACCTTTGGATGGCGTTAGCTTCGTACTCTTTATTTATTTTCATTCTTAGGCTAGGTTATTTATAATATGATTATAAATTACAAGCTTCGTTATTAATTATTATTATGCTTTGTAATTTTTCATTCATGCCGCCTAAAACAAACCAATAAGCTATATAGTCAAATAGTGAGTGGAGCGAATATCGAAAGAGATTAACAGAGAATCCGTCCAACAAAGAAATATAAAAATTTCTAAAGAGGCGAAATAAGAAAAACACGAACTAAGAATAGTCCCAAAAACGAAAATACAAATAAAGAGTGAGTCTAAAAACTACATAGACTAACATTGAACGTGCCTAAAGATGATGGTGACGAATACCGAACTAAGCCGGAATAAGAAATAGCCAAATATCGAAAGTGACGAATGAAGAATGGGTGACGAAAGCAGAAAGGGACGAATTTAAGAACGTGACAAAAAACGACTGAGACGAGCCAAGAGTATACCCAAAAATTATACAAAATAAACAGACGCTGTTCTATCGAACCATTTGCTTTTCAAATTGAATAATTAAAAGCAAATGAGACATTGCATACAATGAACAATACAATAAGGTTTATTTTAAGGGTTACAACCTTATTGTATTACAGTACCTACTGTCTATTACAAAATAATTGTTTAAATTCCATGATTTTATCATCTTCAGCACACATTTCATTACACACTATGTATTGCCAACCATCGATTATACTAGTTAATGGCAATAATGGCAGAACATACGCCTGTCTTTTCTTAATTTAAGGCCCAATGACTCTGAATTTCGCTTCAAAGCATTTCGGTAATGAAAATAGCAACCAATAATGGTTACATTTTTAAATATTTTCAACAACGCTTTTATAGCAGCAAGAATTCATATTACCACGTGACGAAGTAAAAAAATGGGTGACATGCAATCTTCTTTTATCAAACACTGATAAATATTGTCATCACATGGTATAGTGAGCATCATACAGTTGGTAGGTAGCATCCAAAGTAGCCAAATAGTTCGGTACACCATAGATTTTATATGTAGTAGACAAACTATTTGACTACTTTGAATGCTACGTACTATATGACGCTGACTGTACAGTGGGGTTCAAAATTGCATGGACAGTTTATGAATGAATTCATTCATAACTTGTCCAAGCAATTCTGAACGCTACTGTAAATCAGATAGATATTGTTATCAACAGTAGCCGAATATATCTTAACACGACTTTATCCCGATAGCACCAAAGGCGTGTTAAGATAAATTTGGCTACTTTATGTGGCATGATCTATCTGATTCTGACTGCAAAGAAATACACAAATAAACTGATGGTAAAGAAATATTTGACGAAACGCACCTTTGACAAACGTAGTTTGACCACACGCACCTTTGGCAAAAATGACATTTTGACGAATCGCAGTTTTGACAAAACCATGTTTGGCCAAACGAGCCTTTGACAAAAAACGTATTTTGACTAATCACTCGTTTGACTAGAGGCGGAAAAGCCACGTGTTAATTGTACTATTTATTAAACATACAAAATATGCGCCCGACCACGTGTTGTGGTTGTGGTGTGGTTGTGGTTGTCGTGTGGTTGTGGTACGTGTGAAACAACCCACAGATCACAGAAACAAGGGAGATATGTTATGGGGGCGTGGTTCGTGTCGCCTCGATATGGTCAAATTGACCATATCGGCACGAGGCGTGTCAAGCGTTGACACAGTCACTCACTGAACGCTGTCAGTATAGAAGCTCCGTTTAAATGATAAAATGACTGTATGTAGCGTGAAAGTGTGCAAAAATCGAAATACAAACGTTAATATAAAATCAAAGGGCATAACTTACCACCGGTAAATTTTGTTTTTAAGCATTATTTATATTTTTAAATGAATATTTTATATTTGAATGGATTTCAGAGCGTAAGGTTGTGAAAGTTGTGTTGACGTGATTTCTATCGACTATCGATAAATGGCTTATTCTACAGCTATCAATAGAATTCAATGTGTTAATAGTTCGAGTTATTTATCACTACCACGACACGCTTAAAACAGAAGAAAAATAATTTTAACAAATTTTCACGTTATACAAAATTTAATTTTCTTTACAATATTAACGAACGACGAAGGACTCTAGCAATTCAAATATAAGTAGGCGAATCATACAATTAAGATAAAAATAAATTAACCAACCACAAAGGCAAAGGGCTCTGGCTCAGTATTGAGCTGTGCTTGCACACAGCGCTGATTGACAGCTCGCGCCGACTCACTCTTAAAAGGATTCAAGCCTAAAGGTTGGATGGTAGAGATTGCCCCAAGTATTAAGTCTATCTTTCTGTTTTAAGTAATTTGTACCATTTATGAAATAAAGTTTACATAATCAAGTCGGTAAACTACTGGTTTGTCCCAAACTGAGATCTTGTGACGTGACACTCAACCGAACCCATTTAATTAGTATATTTGTATTAACATCATAAAGTCCAAGTTTACAATTTAGACTTTTATGTACTAATCAAAACGAAAATCTTTAACAGCTCCAGAAAATTTAACCAAAGAAATTCGGCCATTTTTTTGTTACGTTCTAATATAGGTATCGTTCCAAATTTAAAATCTTATGTACTTATCAATTTTACGCAAACCGTATTCTTGCTAATAAAATATTATTCTATTCTAACAATAATATATTAAGTTTAAATGATGTAATTGTATTAACCTAGTAGTAAAATAATAAAAATAGTACTTATTGCCTGTAAATTGAATAGTACCTATATTAACGTTGCAAACAAGTTTGAATTGTTTATCGATATATTTTGAAACATTTCTTGTGGCATCCCTAAGTGGACGACAGGAGAGAAACGCACACCTCTTGAAAAAAGTATAACTAGATGTCGCTGTGTGTGGGTAGTCCTTAACCTGCTGAACATAGGGACTACTATCTTGGCGCCATCTAGCTCTGAGGAACTAATTAATTACTCGTCGCATAGATGGCAGCTAAGTGACGAGTAAGCGCTACCTTACGTTCAGTGACTGAACTACGATGGAAAAAAAACGATCTTTCAGCATTTTTTAACCTTGAGAACTTAGTATAAAGCTTAATTTTCTGCTACTATCAAAACTATGTTACGGCGTTTTTAGTTCGTAAGCTGTAACCAATTATGAGGAGGTTGTTTTTGTAGTAGTTAATAGAGCGTAAGCGTAAGACGCACACATGTTTAAAAGTGGCGACACCGGGTCTTGTACGAATTGGCGTTCATGACATATCTCCCTTGTTTCTGTGATCTGTGGAAACAACCCTATATCACCTTTATTGCCCGTGGTCCACCTATTTTGTCCACCTGGGCATTTTAGGAAAACTTAACTTCTAGGTTATTTTGGCCCTTCGGGCCTTCTGAAGAACTAACATAACCTAAACCTACCTGTTAATTTTGGCCAGTTTACTCTCCGTAATCCACATAGGTGGACAAAATGGTTTACCATTGAATTGCCGACAGACTTTTAATCGAATATTATTTCAAAGACAACGTTTCAAGTATCTTCATTTCATCGACAAGTCATTGCGTCGAAGACTCGATACTAGGTAATTTGAACCGAGGTCTTTTAATTAGTAGTTGAATTATTTCAATAAAATTCATGTCATGACTAATCATTTCGGGTTTTTTTAATTTGTTTTTTTTTTTACTTGTAATAATATTTATTCTGCATAAAATTATTTCAATTGGTAATATTTTGCTATCAAAACTAAACGCACGCACTCACTCTGCGCGATTATAGCTATGTGTCAACAGTTTATTTTCTTGGGGGTCGCAGTTCTAACCTAACCTAACCCACTTCTGTCAACAGTTCGTTTTCTTGGGAGTCGCAGTTCTAACCTAACCTAACCCACTTCTGTCAACAGTTCGTTTTCTTGGGGGTCGCAGTTCTAACCTAACCTAACCCACTTCTGTCAACAGTTCGTTTTCTTGGGGGTCGCAGTTCTAACCTAACCTAACCTACTTCTGTCAACAGTTCGTTTTCTTGGGGGTCGCAGTCCTAACCTACTTGTACTTTGAAAGCCTCGTAGTTCTATTTCTTGATATAACTAGTTATGCAATAATATTATTAATTTAATATTCAGAAGTAATTCTTAGTTTTATTATACATATTTGTATATAAAATTGTATTAAAGTAATACGTCGAAGAAATAAATTTCAATGTTTTGTAGTTGTACCAATTAAGATAATTTGAAACAAATCAGCGATTAAGTAGTATTCGTTGATTAGTATTTCCACGTAGTAAGATAAATTTAAATAAATAGTAGTTGAAATAAGATAACGCCAAACAATATTACTAGTACAGTCAGCGTCAAAAGTAACTGGTCACTTCAAGCTACTTTTGTACTTTATCGCATTAACACATTAGACAATCTTGTTTGACATTGCATATGTGACAGTAAAGCGACAAGGTATTTAAGTGATCAGTTTCTTTTGACGCTGACTGTACTAAAGTTTCGATGAATCGTTGTCAATGAAATAATATTCGATGAAAAGGTTGTCGACAAAACAAGGGTACACCGGACAAAATAGGTGGACCACGGGCAATGCAATGCACCGCTGGATATAAAATAAACCAATTTTGTATCCAAACGTGACTTTCCAAAGTTTTAACCTTTTCAAGGCCAATAACCACTAAAGTGGTCGTGTACTGTCGTGCCTACCACGCCATCGACCGTTTTAGTGGCTCACAGATACAGTGCAAAATAAACCCGAGTATTTGTGACGTAAGGTTGACATTTAGCTCTGGTTTTAAGCTGTCATTGGCGTGTGAGTGATGTCTTTTGTATTTGATATGGCGTTGAAAAGGTGAAAAAGGGGGCCATTTGCAACGTTAAAAGATGGCGGACGTGTAATTTGTTTTAGACTTTAATTTTTGGGTAATTAGGTGTTCAAAGTTCTTTTCTGATAGTGATTTGTACTTTTTATGCCTTAGTGTCGCACAGTGATTGAAGACTTGGACTTATTTCGTGTATCTGGCATCTTTCTTCTCGTTTCAAGTGGACTCGCAGTGGTGCAGAGGTTAAAACTATCTTGACCTCTGACCTACAAATCACCGTACAACGTTGCCCCCAATCTTCCTAGAGAAGATTGGATTGTGTTTTATACTCATATAAACCTTGACACTGGCGAAATCACTTCACGTGGAAGCCATATCCCTGCGGTAGTAGCTGTTCAAGTCGCCGCGGGGAAAAAAAAAAAAAAAAAAAAAAAAAAAAAAGGTGAAAAACGTTGTCCGTTTAGTAAAGTATATATAATCGACGTTTGTTACTTTGTTATTTACTCTTCCGTAAATCATTACGTTAACCTTTTCGCCGCTATTCACGTGATATATAAAGTCAGTAGGTACATTTAGTGCCCCACACGCCAATGACGTCATATCAAGTAGAGGTTAACAGAGCGACGGACCCGTGGCTCCCCTGCTGTCTCCCCTGACTGCTTTTCGTCAGTCGGCTTTCGTCAGAAATCAATTTTCATTCCGCAAAAGTAGGTAGGTTAGGTTCGTTAGGTATCTTTAGATGGCTGAAGGCCAAATCGCTCAGAAATAGGAGCCCTGCCGGAAGGCAGGGCTCCGTCGAATAGGTCAGGGGAGACAGCAGGGGAGCCACGGGTCCGAAGCCGTTAACAGTTCAAAATAGACCCAAGTTTTTGTTACATAACCACCAGTTCTTAAAAAATACTTTTTTTTCCATTTTCATAACCAGAACCTAGATACCACTCTTATTTCAAATCAATTGGACAGTGTCGACGGAGCTCCACTCACGCGGAGCTCCTATTCCTGGGTGGCTTGGCCCTCCGGGCCTGCTGCAAAGCTAACATAACCTAAACCTACCTAGTTTCTGATTATGAAAACGGAAAAAGAAGTCTTGTTTAATAACTGGTTATGAAACAGTGAATAAAAATCCTTATTCATGACCAGTTATGAAATCTTAGTTGTGAAAGTGGACTCAACTACTACTAGACTAAGAGTAAATTCCGAACCTACTGATATACAGGGTTACTTGTAACTCGACGTATATCTGGTAGGTGGTGATAGAGGAGCTCATAAGCTATCGATTTAACCCCATGTATGTTCAGCAATTGTTATTAGTTTCCGAGATATTGATCATTTTAATCGGATTTTTGGTCATTTTTCCTTATGTCCGTGCTACGAAAAATCCCTAAATTCATGTATTAATTCACATTTTTTCAGTGTTTTCTTGCATGATTAGAATCACTGTAAAATAAGGAAGTTTTTACATTCTGGCCTCGAATGTCCAATTCCCCGTACGTCCAGTCCCCGTAAGTCCATTTCCCTGAACGTCCAGTCCCCGTAAGTCCATTTCCCCGAACGTCCAGTCCCCGTAAGTCCATTTCCCCGAATGTCTAATTCCCCGAACGTCCAGTCCCCGTAAGTCCATTTCCCCGAACGTCCAGTCCCCGTATGTCTAATGGCCCCAAAAGGTCCAGTCCTCGTATGTCCATTGCCCCGAACGTCCACACCCCGTCCCCCCGATGCGAAAATAAATAGAACGAATAACGCATTAGAAGGTTCAACATGAAATTACCACAGACCCCCAACATTTACTTCTTCATACAATGTATGAAAAGAGAGGCAGCTATCTATGATTTGAAAATTTCGCAAACTATATACGAGGCACCAAAAAAAAATAGAAGACCTATGGACATAAAGTTTGACCGCCAATACATAATTTTTTTAAATAAAATGAATGACAATGCATGGCAGCCTATAAAATTCTTAAAAAAATGTATTCATTTACGTCTTGTTTTTAATCTCAAAAAGAAAACTTATAGAGGGAGGAAATAAAATATAATATGATGTCATTGATTAAACTGTACCAGATAAGTGTGAATTTTGGGTAGTTTTTTTACAATTATAAGGTGAAATATATTTTAATTTTAATTTATGTGTAAGCCTATTTTAGTTTAGTTGTAACAGGTACCCAAATACATGTATTATGCAGTTTATAATTGAATTTTATTAAGTAACACTTATTAAAGCAGAGCCCAACTAGCAAACTATTGTTTTTACCACGTCGTCGGTGGCAAACAAGTAAATAAATTTGCTTGTTGGGAGGTGAATTGAGTAATAAGAATGCTCTTAATGTAGTAGTAGCACTTGATTGTATGTACACAAAATATATATTACAGAACATTTATAAGAGAAATTATACAAAGGCGAACTTATCACTTTAAGGGATTTCTTCCAGCTAACCTTAGAGACGATGCTCGGCTCGGTTGTGACGATATTCGAGGAATATGGACATTTCAGGAATTGGACATTCGAGGCAATGTACATTGGGGGAATTGGACGTTAGAGGAATATGGACATTCCAGGAATTGGACATTCGAGGAATATGGACATTCCAGGAATTGGACATTCGAGGCCAGAATGAGTTTTTAAAGCAACATGCCAAAAAATTTTTCATTACAACTTTTTGAGAAAACACACAAAGTTTGTTTTTCCATACTAGGTGAAAAACAAACGCGGGGTTCTCTTAGTATGGAGAAAGTAACTGTGCGTTTACTCAAAACATTTGTAATAAAAAAGAAATTGGCATGTAGCTTTAAAAACTTCCTTATTTCAGTGATTCTAATGGGTTAGGTTCGTAAGGATAAAATTAAAGATAATGTACCTACTCTTACTTATTGTTCAAAAATCTTAACTGTTATGTGTTGTGTTATGTGTTAGATTACAATAATTGAGTACTTGCAGAAGATTGATAATTTAAAATCATTAAGGGATGAAACTGCCCTGCGTGTTTTTTTTTATGTACTGAACAGAAAAATGTGTAATAATTAACAATTATTAATGTCTTTTTAAATGTTACAGGAAAAATATAACGGTTTTCCACGTTTTTTTGCGATCACTCTTTCGTAATACGAATTAAATAATATATGGCATTTTATATTAAGAAAAAATTAGGTTTAAGAAGAGATGTTTTAAGTTGTATTTGAATAAAAGATTTTATTTTACAAAAGCTTCTATTATTTAAACACTAGTTTCTGCCGGCGACTTCGTCCGAGACCTAGACAATAACTAGTCGTCCCTACAGAGATTAAATTCATCTAATATTACCTAGCCGGTATGCAATCATGACGTTTTGCTACCAAGACCATATCGCATCTTCGGTAGGACAAGGGCACAATTGCCCCTATAATCATATAGTACATTGTGCCCTTGTTCTACCGAAGGTGCGATATGCTATCCAGACACTTTTCCTTATGCGTCGTTTTACAATCAAGACTTATTAATAACTTGGACGTAAACTCTATTAGTCATTTTGCAACTTCGGGCGTTATGCTATAGTTGTCGATCGAACAACTAAGTAAGACATTCTACTCACTAGGACATTCTGCAAAAAAGACATTGTGCTTACCAAGACCTTATGCAACTAAGACGTTTTGCTTATAGAGTCGTTATGCAATCTAGTCCTTACGAACCTAACCCATTCTAATTATGCAAGAAAACACTAAAAAAATTATAAATTAATACATGAATTTAGAGGCAGTTCCACATATCCCTACTGGTCTATCCCTCCTGGTAGGGAAGAAAGGATTTTTTTTCCACATTTAGCTACTAGGGGGGAATACTTTTCCACTTATCTCTACTGATAAAATAATTCAGGAAATTCATATCATCGCATTGAAAAATATGAGGTAGGTTTAGGTTATGTTAGTTTTGCAGCAGGCCCGGAGGGCCAAACTATCCAGAAATAGATATCCGTCGACTTTCTGCGAAAGTGTAAGTATATAATGCGAATAATCGTTTTTTTTAAGGTACCTATAATAAATGATTTTTCTATGTACTTGTACTTTATCTTAGTAGAAATGTGTGGAAATAAAACATCATTGTATCCCCCCTAGTAGCTAAATGTGGAAAAAAAAATCCTTTCTTCCCTACCAGGAGGGATAGACCAGTAGGGATATGTTGAACAGGGGGAGTTTAGGATTTTTTCGTACCACGGACATAAGGAAAAATGGCAAAAACTCTGATTTAAATGATCAATATCTCGGAAACTAATAACAATCGCTGAACATACATGGGGGTTAAATCGATAGCTTATGAGCTCCTCTATCACCACCTACCAGATATACGTCGAGTTACAAGTAACCCTGTATATATAATTTGTTCTGAGTGTTTTGGCTCTTCGGGCCGGCAGAAGAACTAACATAACCTAAGTTACCTCATATTTATTGGTCAACCGGACATAGCCAACCGTACCACGGGTGAAGACGCGACTCAAATAGTTAAGTTGTTGTACTTAAAATAAAATATATTATTATAGTCATAATCATGTAGTCATATATTTTATTGCCTTATGTTGTAGTTACAAAGATCTTTGCTATTACATGGATCAACATAAACCCTGTAAGGGCACTGCATTTACTCTGCTTAACCTCCTGAGGTTCCCTGTACTAAAAGTAGTACGTACGTATAAGGGTCAAAATCGCCAAGGTGGAGAATTAGCGTTGCCAGCAAATAAATGTCTAAGGGCCGAGTTCACCAACCAATTTAACAGGTGGTTAAGTCTTAATCAACCGTTAGTCAATACATTTGACAACCGTCAAACCGCTAACCGTCCGTTTAATTGTTGGTGAACACTGCACTAAATTTAGTTTATTTAAGCAAACCGTTATCGTAAATATTACTTAACTCTGTTCATATTAACTGTACATAATATTTTATACTGCAAAAGAAAAGCACATTCATTATTATTTGAAGAAATGACTACAAAAATCATTTCGAGAACGCGTCCTATTTAGCAATCTTCAGAAACTAACTTTGGAAATATTCATAAAATAAAATAAAGTGAAAAGTTTTTCTTACTTCATGTATCTTGTAGGTATCAATTAATTATTGTTATTATTAAAGAAAGAAAAGGAATTAAAGAAAATCAAGTCAAAATATTGTGTCCGGCAATGTAAGCGTCATTTTAGTGAACGCAATTTTGATTCTCAGTAAAAAATCAGTTTTTGAACGCAACCTTTAGTTGTCTATGGTACAGTGATGTGATGTGAACCAAAGAGTAGTGTGTAAGTAATATAATATAATATACTGGGAACGATGTAAACAAAACGGTCGTCGAGATAGTTTTCGCCAAAACAATTTGAAAATAAGTGGTAAGTATCTTTCAATTCATTATTTATAGAGCGTACATCAATACGTCATCATACTGGGAATGTGTTTCTCAACTTGGAATATTGAAAAATACGTTTTGTAGTGTTTTATAGCAAATAGTAACCTCAAATATTTTACAATAACAAAGCCCAACATGATGCCATTGATGTCAAAGATGGCTGCCGTCTAAAAAGGGCGCGTTTATTTAAAAAAGTCATTTCGGGAACGGTCATTTCGGGACCGTTCCCGGACATGACGGAGCGTTCTCAAAATGATGATGACGTTCCCGAAATGACTTTTTCAAATAAATGCGCCCTGGTTATTATAACTATTGGTTAATTAATTCAGTGTATGTTGTGCTAACATATTTTTAATATATGTTTAATATTTTTTAGCAATATGGAGTCTCATGTGGCTGAAAAAAATAAGAAACGTCCGAAAAAGCAAGTTAAAAAAAACAGTTCGGCTTACTTGCAACAACGAGAGAAAGCCAATGCCAGGAAAAGGAAATTTTTAGATAAGATGACGGAGGAAGAGAGCGAAATAAAAAGGGCTAAGGATAGAGCGTACTATCAGAAAAAAAAAGCTGAAAAGGCAGTTAAAAATATTGATGACATGACTGAGAGAGAAAAGCGAAAGCGGAGAAAAATTTGGAAAGAAGCATCAAAAAAATACAGAGAAAAGAAGAAGGCAATAACAAGTGTAGTAAACAATACTCCGCCCCATTCTGATGATGAATTAGCTGCATCACCTTTAGTAAAAAAAACAGTGGGAAGAAAAAATTGTTCGGGCCAAAGCATACCATCAAATAAAACAACAAGAGAAAACAATTGCGAACATAAAACGTAAAGAAACTTTAAAGAAAAGAAAAAAGAGAACAAGAAAAAGTTCAGGTACCAACAACTCCAAATAGCAAAGTTGACGCATTGATTAAAAATGTCGACGTGCCTGCTGATGTGCGCAAGAATCTCTTATTCAACGAAGTACTGACTGCGCAATTAAAAGAAAAGACCTGTACTTTAAGAAAAAAATCCAAAGAGAGGGAAGTCTTCCTAAAATGTCTAAGCGGTAACATGTTACGGAAATATAAATTGCTTCATATGGCTAAGATTTTTTTGCCAAAAGAGAGAACCAGTACATCGATTCTGAAGTCTGGTACCAAAATTCGTGAGGTTGTTTTGAACAAGGAAGTTCGTGAAAAAGTAAAAGATTTCTTCGAAAGAGATGATGTCAGGCGGATGTGCCCAGCCAAGAGAGATTTTGTGAAGAAAAACGGTATTAAATTAAGAAGCAAAAACGCCTCCATAAGTTACGTTTTTGTTCATTAAGAACCTTATGCCAAAATCAATAAATAAGTACGACATACAAAAACATTGCTTATGATTTTATAAACCTAAATTGTATCTATATACATATATGTCATTTAGGGAACACACGCATCATTCCGCGAACAACTCATCATTTCCGGGAACATCACTAATATCACAGATAACACATATAAATATTTAAATATTTAAAAAAAGGCCCTGGTAATATTAAAATAAGGCTAACTTCTTATACCTATAGCATGTTAATTTATATAAAAGACAGCAATATTTCTCATATATTATGACTATTTCTTTGTCTAAATTAATTTAGACAAAGAAATAGTCATAATAACTCCATTTGCACTATATTATTTTGCTTTTAATTTTTTTCATTTATTGGCAATTTCATTAGATTTTTTTAATTTCTATTTATAAATAACATAATATCCGCTATAGAACAAGGTAAAAAAAAGGTTCATGGGCATTTTTGTATGGAAATTGGGTGTGGCACCAACAGAATTGAAACCTTTATATTTAAAATGAACTTAGGGAAAACATCATTTCTTATTATGGCCGCAAATACCTAGCTCACCGGAGAACAAAAATATGATCACTTGAAAACAAAACACTCCTTATAAACTTTAGGCAATATACATTAACAAACTGAAGTATTTTCTTGAAATCGAGAGTTTATTTGTCGTACAGATAAATACACCATTTATAAGATACAGTAAATACATACATAAAAAAAAAATCGTGTAATTTTTTTCAGTTAAGTAAATTAATTGAAGGTTATGTTGATGATAGAGTTCTACGAGATACTTTGTAATCTTGCGAGTAACGTGTTGTTACGAATATTTTTAAATGTACTTTTTTAAGACAAGTTCTGGAGAAGCACGAAAAGCACGAAAACTACAGTTTACATTTTTTTGTACATCAAGTACCCTATACGCAGTACTATAATAAACTGTAATAATTATACATTAATGAGCCGAAGTTTCACGGACGATATATCTTGTTATCAAGTGCCCATATTTTTGTTCTCCGATGAGCTAGATATTTGCGACAATATTAAGAAATGATGCTTTAACTAAAACCTTATTAATGATATAGGTTTCAATTCTGTTAATTGGCACACCCAATTTGCCCATGATCCTTTCTTTGTATGGTGGGCCTTAGGAGGTCTAAATTACCTTATTAAATTACAATAATACTCATGTTCTAAATTTACGTTATCGAGTTATAAATAGGTACATGGATATTATTATTCCTACTCAATGTCAAAGTACTCTTGCAAAGTATAAAAACACATGTAAATTAAAAAAAAACAGCTTAATATTAAATACTTAATACAAAATGTGGTTACAGAATTATCAACAAGTTTTTAGAGTTGTAGGTAATTCTGTAGCTCTGCCTACCCCACTCTGGGGTTACAGGCGTGAAGGTATGTATGTATGTATTAAATACTCAGTCTTCGACAATATTTTTAATTGTTAGAGGTAATTTATTATGTATCGTCACATTCGTCACAGCCATAATGTGTGTTCCGAACTATGTTAAGATTAGTGAAATAACTAACTAATTTGTGGAATTTTGGTAGGGCTCTGTTGTGGGATGCACCTTTTGCCCAGTCTCACGTAGAAGCAACCCGAAAGCAGGCCGGCGCAGCAACAGATCAGGCCCAGACCCTCAAGCGTGGCCAATATTCATCATTGCCGTGTGGTTGCCGGCTTAGAATTGTGCCACTCCATGTCTTCCCGTGGAAGTCGTAAGAGGCGACTAAGGGAGTAAAGGCTTGTGGTACTGTTAGGCGATGGGCTTGCTACCTGTCACTAACACACTGTTAAACATCTTAGCCTAATTGTGCAAATTGTGAATACAGAGTTATCAACAAGTTTTTAGAGTTGTTGGTAATTCTGTAGCTCTGCCTACCCCACTCAGGGAATGAAGGCGTGAAGGTATGTATGTATGTAATTAATGATTACGAATTTGCGGCGCTTGCAGTGGAGACTCTGGGGCCTTGGTCTGCTGACATAAAACGTTTTATAAAGACCCTGTCTGCCAAACTTATTGACGCCGCCGGAGATCCCAAAGCTGGCGCTTACCTCTCCCAAATGATTTAACTATCCAGAGAGGTAACGCAGCCAGCATCATGGGTACAATGCCGCGTACGGATTTATTAGAGGGGATTCTGTTTGTAGTTGTGTACACATAATTATATTATACTAGCGGCCCGCCAGCGGCTTCGCCCCGCTGCAAATTTCTGACTTTCAATTCATTTGTTACAAAAAATGTGATAAATGAAGAACCGCTCGACCGATTTTGTGCAAACTTCACATAAACCATCTACTAAATAGTCCGAACAAAGACTAAACATTTGGTTTGGATAGGTGAGCCCGTTCTTGAGTTATAAAATTACAACGAAAAATGGCATTGATTTTTATATATATAGATTTAATAATTCTACTTTTACGTAGATAATAGGCTACATTCGTTCTTAATTATTCAAATTATTACTGTACAGTCAACAGCATAAATAAGTGATCATTTCTGTACCTTTTCGCTTTCAATCGTTTCACAATTTTGTATAACATTTCAAACTCAACGTTAAAGTGACAAGGTTCATAAATGATCACTTATTTATGCTGTTGACTGTACCTACTTATGTGTATATATTTTTTCATCTTAATTTAATGCAACTTTTTAAGTATTGTAATCTCTACACCGTGTTTTTCTTGATTTACGATAACTTTAAGGGAAGGTTTTTTATGTTTAATCAGTTAATCACGTTGAACTGATGTAAAAGACTCTTAATTGTGTGTGGTTGTCACGCCAACATTGACGTATTTGACACTGACTATGAGTTAACTCTAAAGGCCCTTTTAGAATGACCAAAGATACAACATTTAATTACTTTGTTCTAAACAGTTTTTTTTTTTTTGCATCATTTTAAAAGTCGAAGGCGAGTCGAAACTGTTCCACTTCGAAATCGATTGCGAGTGCGTCAGGCAACAGGCTGTGCAATAGGCCAGCTGGTTAGTGGTGCGTCACACCTGTGTTGGGTGACGACCATAAAGTTGGCCACGATTACTTACTCAATTAAAAATTTCTATGAAACTTTTCCGCTGTGACATGACAATTAGCCATACAATTTTAGGGATACTTTTCGTAGCACAAAGCAACTTTTTTCGACTTCGTTGTTTGTATGGTTAACTGCGCTTTATTACGGCCTAATTTTTTAGTCCCTACCCATTTAGCGTTCATGTCTATAAAGTAACAAAGACATTACACAATCCAGACGTTTGAGCTATATTATTGTCCTTTGGCGATAAGGTAAATTTGATATTAACCCGTAGTTTTTGAACCTTCATATCCGTGGTACTACCGGTGGTACCTACACCATCTTGTCTAGTAGTATCACGGCCGTGGTCGTTTAAAGCACCTTTATACAGCTTTAAGCTGTAACATATTTTTATATATACATATATTATATAACCTTACTATCGCCAGTGATTTAACATTTATCATCTTATGCCCGTAATATGACCTAAAACTATTATTTCATGTCTTACATAGCAACTATATCACTTAAGACTCTAAGTTTAGACGCTGTTATCGCTACTTTGCTTGTTGGGGCATATTTACATTACCCCTGGTGCTACTATTAATCATAGGTACAAATATTACAAGCGTATTCTAGGTATTGTAGTAGTTAACTATATGTTGGAAATAAAACAAACTATTAATTATGTTTTGTGTTTTTAAATAAACAATATAGTTTGAATTTGAGTAAATTAGAAGAGATAAGAATATTCGTGATGTTTGAATTACTCGGTACTATCCTTGTCTGGTAGACTTACATTACCATGGTGCTAATTATTAATCAGACAAAGTACGACGGGCAAAAATAATCCCCTTGGTACAGTCACCACAAATTTTATTATCCAACATTGGCCGCAAACATATCTGACCCGTCTTTAATGCTAGAGGTATTGCGTGTCAGATATGTTTGCGCCCAATGTTGGATTATATTCTGTTGCTGGTGACTGTACCTACACCAGTTGTACTACCGGTATTACAATCACCCACACAGCTGAGTGACCAATGAAGATAAACAGAGAAACTGTCTCTGTCGTGCACATGAGATTCTTATGTAAAATCTATATTCATCTTTTAATGGGCAGTTAAATGTGTGGCTGTTTGCACGGGTAGGCACTGGTCCCACCGCCGGCGAGTGAGATATGAACTATCGACTTTTTTCCAGCCCAAGAAACGAACAAAAGATAATCGCTTCCGTGTAAATAAAAGAGAGATATATATATTTATAGTTCATCGCTTGCTGTTCACACTGCCGGCGAGGACACTCCCAACGCCCGGCGAGTAAGCTATAATTCCATAGAATTGTTACCAGCCTCCCGCCGATTGTCAACTGTTTCCAGTACATAATTTCACTAGTTGGTCGCCGAGCTCGCCGATATCTAGCGGTGGGACCGCTGTTTACTAGTTGACCGCAGCGATAAAAGCTATCGAATGTTCGCGAACACTCGATTTATAGCCGAGCGTCAAAACTATCAAAACTTTACTCGCTTCTCGCCGCTCGCCCACTCTTTTGTAGTTTATAGTTCTACCAGCTAAGTCTGTAGCCGGCGGTGGGACCAGTGCCTAAAGGTGTGACCCCACCGCTGCTTAAAATACGGAGACGGTACGGAATCGCAGCGACGCATCGTATCCGTACTTATTTTACCGCATGGCCTCCACACCGCTGCTCAAACTACGGTGTCGTTGCGTAAACAAAAGACGGGGTCATAGTAACAACATGGCGCCGTTTTTGACGCACCGTAATACAGGTTGTCCCAAAAATAGCACGTCACAGTGACACCGGAGATTCCTCAGCCTCAGACAAACCAAACCAGCCTAACATGACCTCAGTAAAAGTCGCACCGTTTTTTAGATGATTAGCATTGGTTTTCGGGATCCTTATTGGCAAATGTGATACGAATTCCTACTTTTTTGCATTAAGATATCATGTGTCATACCATTTTAGAATTGGCATAACATACGCATGTTTTTAAAGTTATTTGCTCATTTCGTTTATAGTAAAAAAAAGTCATGGCAGGTGTTCAAAGTTGAAGTTACTATGTTGATGATAATTTAAGTCAAGTTCGTTAAAGTATTTCTCCAACTTTTACATTAGTTATTGACATAATAATGCCTATCATCTTAATCAACTATTCATAAAAGCGTACAAATAAAAAAAACTAAATTATAAGGCTATCCCAGTAAATGCGGGCACTTACAATGTCAAAAGAGGTGAGAAATTGGAAAAATCTTTAAATTGGAATAACTCGAAAACGGTGCGACTTTTACTGAGGTCATGTTAGGCTGGTTTGGTTCGTCTGAGGCTGAGGAATCTCCGGTGTCACTGTGACGTGCTATTTTTGGGACACCATGTACGGCAAGCGATAAAATCGGGACGCTACGATGCGTCACTGCGATTCCGTACCGTCACCGTTTTTTAAGGATTGGTGGGGCCTACCTTAAAAAGGGGTTAGTCCCTTTTGTTCATCGTGACTAAGATACATACAGAGAGAGTCAAACGAGGCGGGAGATTGTTTAATATTATGTAGCGCTATTTATATCCAGTGGCGGACTAGTCAGGGGCCGGCGCTGACTGCCGGCATGGCACGGCGTGTCATGGCAAAGGATTTCGGTACTGATATAACCATTTTTAATCTTATTACCATGAGTATAGAATTCATGTTACTTTATTTTGACACAACGATGCCGAGGGAGGCCGCGGTAGGTCAGAACGTGCCTAAGCATTCCACGGGATGCCGCGGCGTACTGCTGCATCTCGCGAGACGCACGCGCATGACACGGGCCGCCGGCGCGCGGCGCAGTCCGTTCGCCGCGCGGGGGGAGGGCAAGGGTAGGAGGCGCGCGTTTGTCATTTGACACAGTGACTGATTATCGCGCGAGTAATAGGCGGAGTTAATACTAATTGTTGCTTGAGTGGCTGGGTCGACAGCAGGATGCCACAGCATACCGCGGAATGCCGTAGCGGCCTTCGGGATGCCACAGCATAATTTGCCGTGTCATGCCAGCAGGATGCCACGGCATGCCGCGGAAGGCCGTGTTATCCTTCGGAATGCTGCAGCACAACTTACCGTGCCATCCTGTGCCGTGCCGGCAGTCAGCGCCGGCCCTTATGGGTCAGTGGTTCAACTGCTTTGTTCTTCTGACCAAAATTAGTATCACAAATATGAGGTAGGTTTGGGTTGAGTTAGCCAGAAATAGGAGCTTCGCGACATTCATTCATCACAAATTTTGTCATGAATGTGCACAACTATACGGTAAAACTGAGCACAACTGACTGACTAATGATTTATATTTCAAAATCAAAGGACAATGCCAAGAAAAAACCCAGCTTGTAATTAAATTCAATTTTATATGGTTAGGGTGAGCATATCCAATACTGCCGTCCTACCAAAGAAAGCGGCTAACTGCAATCTATAAGTCAAACTAAATTTAAAATGCTTATACTACAACTATGTAGTTAGCCTCCTTCCTTGATAGGACGGCAGAATAGGTCACAAATCGCACTGCCAGATCTAAAGTATAGTAACTCAAAATACAACTGTATTTTAAAATGAACTTTAATACAACGTCTAAGAGCTTGAAACAAAATGATCAATGATTTTGAGTTGATACTGTCTTGATCTAGCAGTGCGAAATGTGTAATTTGTTTTAGACAAAACAATCCCCAAGTATTAAAAAAAGTAAAAAATATATTTTACAAGCGGGCTGGTTTCCGCAACGATTTCTAGCGCCTATTTTGCGTGTGGACAAACAGGGTGCTATAATAATTGCTGCTGAAATAAGCATTCCAGACAGGTTTTTTTAATGGATAAGCTGTCAAAATATTTTAATACTAATTTATCTCCGCGTCTAAACATTTCTCATCCCCAAATCAAGTCCAATATTCCCGAGTTTTAAAATGTTGTAGTTATAAGGAAACCTAGGTATGTACAGTCAAGGAAATTGATTCGTAGACCATTTTGGACTATGTCAAAGTGACACTGTAAATAAACTCATTAGAAGTCTCTTCGTTTTGATTGAATATTTCACAATGACATAGTCAAAAATGGTCTATGAATCAATTTCCTCTACTGTACGTTTCCATATTTTTTTATTTCTTTCCAACCATGACGTACCTACGTACAGACGTCGTACACTCGAGAGATTTACCCACTATTTCACCATTATAATAAGGTCCAAAAGTGGATATATCTCTTTGTAGCGGACTGTACCATCTACAAGATATTAAAAAATCATTATAATCGGACTAGCTTTAAGGGGAAAGGAACGCTGCCGCATTTTGTATGGAAATTTTTAGCTTCATAAATTCTTATCAATACTTTTCAGCTCTGATGGTACAGGCCGCCATTACACAGGGGGTTTATAACGAGATAAATAAAACAAATGTTAAACAGGACAATTTATTTCCGAGGATATAAAATTAGTAGACCCCTTTAATTAACTGATACGTAAAATTACATTCCAATACAACCTCTGCCATGATATCTCTGAACAACCCTTAAAAATTTCGATTTCTAATGTGTAGACCCCGCTATCGGAGGTACAAAATGGTAGCTGTCAAGTTCTTAGGGATAGGTAAAAAATATTTTGAAATGCTAGCTATATGTCGATAATTTTTCTTTGCTATAATGAGAGTCCAGGACTTTAATTAAACGTGTTTATTTTATAAAACAGGACTATAATAATTACAAAATGAATGTGTTAAACATTTTTAATTTTTATATAGTACATTACTACAGACGCCGGGAAGTAGGTGGTTGCAGGCCGAGTTCATATAGACGGCCGAGCGAAGCGAGGTCGGATAGTTACGAGGCTGGCAACCCCTTTTCACGGCGAGGTATGTATAGTGCTTTTCTCAAACATATGCAATGAAATAAAAAAAAAAACATGACTCAAAAAACATTTGTGTAATAACGCGGATATTTTTGGTCCGAACCACACAGATACAAAAAAAAAAAACGATTTTCACCTATTCAGCCTGTTCATAAAACCAGCTGTCATGGCAATATTAAATTTAAAAAAAAAATTACTTCCCGGCCTAGGCCTTCAATTTTGTATGAAATTCCTTTACAGTTCTCTCGAGTTGTTCCGTCGGGAACGTGGCACTTTGAAGCCTAAAATAACTAACATAACGCCGACATTACATAGCATGTTTGAGAAAAATATTTTTTTCAATATTTCATTATTACTAACAAATTATCGTTATCTTCATAGCACGATTCATATATAAATAAAAAATTAAATAATTAGTAAATGTCTCTTAAATGGATATCGTATTGTCGATGAACTATCAGTTTTTTTTTCAGTTTCTCTGCATTAATCTAGTGCAGTCACGATGAATTTATTCAACATTAAACCCAATATATCTGAGCCCTATTTATTTTTATTTACATTTCTGATGACAATGATTATCATGGATTCCAAATAAAACATGTTACATTGTGGTCTAAAAAATGGTATAGGTACATATATAAAACTAACTGTACAGAAAAGGTAAGAATATCGATATCGACATCATGAATATTTTTACCCATCTCTAAAAACTTGACAGCTACCATTTTGCACCTCCGATAGCGGGGTCTGCTAATGTGATACATCTTTGGTGTAAAAGATTTCATACACCGTTAGTTGACGAAATTTTGAAAATGTAACATATTCAGTAACGTACGATTAATATATTTTATATTATACACGTAATATCACTCTAATATCAATATTCATGGTCTTATTCTAGTATAGTATGGGCATGGGTCACTGCTTACGAAATTATACCGTATAATGTGCAAGTCTATACTATACTTTGTTTGTTTAGTTGCTGAAATAAATATAAACAATCCAGACCAACGTGGCTTTGCTGAATAGCCCAAGTATGGAAACAACGAAAACTAACTTTATTTAGCAGTTTAAAATATAATAACATTTAAGATTCAAATGCGTTGCTAATCCTGGTCTCAAAGATCGAATGCATCTCCGATATCACCAGCATCGGCTAGCTATGGTTTGGTTATAATTTGTCCGATTTAGAAAGTACCCTGTAAAAGCCGTATTCTATGATTTCAAACAATTACTAACCACGCAAGCGAGGCGTATGAAATAGGCGATTAATAATTTAAATCACTGGATGCCGTCACAAGGATGTATCAATATAGTATTTATAAAAAGTAGATGATACAAGGGTAGTGTTTATATGAACTGTCATAAACATCACTTTAGATTGAACCAACTATAGTCGCGCTGGTCTGAGACTTGATTTGACAGCTGTCAAAACAGTGCAAAATATAACCTCAAACATTTCCAAAGACGTTTTGTAGAGTTGACAGCCGTGACAGACGTCAAATTGGGCGTTTGAGATCGGCGCGACTGTATAGTCCCTTAAGAAAACAACGAAATGAAAATAATTTTATAACTGATCCAAAGAGCTAAATTACAGTATACAATAGCATAATAAAACCTAGCCATATATAATTATACATAGTGTGTTTACTGCGTATAAAATCATTTTCATTTCACGCCATTCTTGACAGACTACTTCGAAAATCGAAGTTATTATTAGCTCCCTCCCTTTCTCTCGATTCACTCTCGAATGACGAGTGACAGAACTTCAGGGCACTAACCATGACTTACTACCGTGCTCGCTAGCGAGACGAATGCTCTGTCGCTCGCAGACCTCGTAGTATTCCTATAGAGTGCGAGGGAGAAAGCATTCGGCTCGATTGTAACTCATGGTAAGGGGACTGGTATCTACGAAGTTAGGATTTCAAGCAGTGACCGTTGCCCATGTAATATAGGGAATATATATGTTTTTTTTCCACAGCTTCAATAAAAGCTCATGTAACACACGGTTGAGATAAATACATTTTATGAATAGCTTTAAAAATAAGCAATACATAAAGTTATTGCTTTGAGAAAACCTCGTATCTCATATTTTGTGACGTACCATTTTAAACTTTAATATCAAGGAAATTAAGTTCAAACTCATACATGTCGAAATATCAGATACGAGTTTTTTCTAAAGTAGTAACGATAAGCCAACAAAGGTTTGTTCCTATCTCTTTCTAGCAAAACAATCTACCACGGACTTTATATGGCCGATCTGTTACATGACGTCACAGTGCATATTGGACCTCGCTGTCTTAAAAAATAGCAGTTTAAAATTCTCGTATCATCCGTATGTCTCGGTGATCTCTTTTACGTTTTATTCATAATTGGTTGAGAAATGCGATTTAAAAAAATCATGCATATTCCCTATTGGTTAAAAGTGCAATTTGATAAACAGGGCTCCGCGCAGCTTTGTCTGACATTTTTGACATAATTCTATCTGTATATGTAAAATTTAAAACCTTAAATGCAGGCCATATGTAAATATTAAAATTCAGTCGATGTCAGTTGATATAGAAAATATTTGTAGGTTAATGATTCAATCGATTCTATTAATAATTTGCGTTTGTTTTAATGAGATTACGTATTTGAGACTCTTTTAGAGATTCAAAAAGCGGCTGTCTATGATTTATGTTTTATGCTCCTTTAGATTTCTGCCAAAATGTACTTATTTAACACCTAAACAGTCAGTTAGAACGATATATAGAACTATTATCAAAAAATATTTGTTTCTAGATCAAAAAGTGACTGAGTAAAAAACTCTAATTAAAAAGCTCTGTAATTTTACCCTTCAAATAGTACTATGATTTTTTTGGTCGACATTTTTTTGTTAAACAACTCTTTTTATGAACACAAACCTTATTGTTGTTGTCCTATAAGCCGTGAAACTGCAAAACCGCGAAAGTAGCATTTGTAATAAGGAGCAAAATGCACCTTTTTGATAACAAGGTAAGGTTTATTTTGCTCTATAATAAATACAGTAATGACACGTTTGGGAGCAAAACCCGCAAAATAATCAGCTTGTAATTGCTACAAAAGCGAATTTTTCGTGAATCAATATCCTAAGGTGATTTAGAGACGTCACCATGGCAACGTAATAACAAAATGTTGGACTACCCTATTACCAATTGATACATATCCGACGCAACCGACACGGTTCCCAAGGCACTGTGTGATCATATATAAAAACCTATGAAATATTATGTAAATCTAACCAAAGTAACAACTTACTGAAATCAATTAAATTTCATTTAGACCTGTGTATTTTTTATACGTACGAACCTTCAACCATTGAGATATCCATCATACAAAACTTAAAATAAAGGCACTGGAATTTAACGCTAACACATATAGAACGAAAGTCTTAACAAAAAGGTTTGAAACCCCGACTACCCTTGCAGCATGAGGACGGTGGAGATTCCGCTATTAATATCTGCCAAGTCATTGAGCCAGGCCACAAAAAAAACATGGACACACATCGTCGGTGATACTTCAAAACCGCGTAACTAACCAATTTATGATAGAGCAAAATAAACCTTACAGTCTTATTAAAAAGGTGCATTTTGCTCCTTATTTAAAATGTTACTTACGCGCTCTTGCAGTTTCACCGACGACATGTCACTTACCGGCTGTTTCACAATCGACAAGTAACGCATATTTGACAGATAAATTTTGCCCTTTCTCTTTCTTACACTTGTAAAAAGACAAGGAGAGAGCCAACTATAAATAATGTCAGATAAATTTACTCGCCGATTCTGAAACAGACCCTTAGATTAATAACACATAGAAGTTCCTCATCATCCTAATTCCATAGGTTTCTATGTATTATTATTCTATGTTATACACTCAGGGACTAGAACAAACGGGTCAGAGTGCTTTTTTCATACTAAAGAGGCTATTTCGAAGCCTTGGTTCCTTGCCAGGGGTTGTTTTGAGTGAGGTTTAATGGTGGATACTCCGAGGTTCAATAGAGGAGGTCAAATGTTCTTAAGATAGCTAACTTATCGCACAAACAGTTAACACCACAGCGAGAAAGTTTGGGTCAGCATTTGGATTTCCTTAGATTTTATAGCCATTTTAGATGATTTTCTGAACATGGTCAATTCCGGCGTTAGCCGCAGATGCAATCAGTTGGGTATCCTAGGCACTCTGGAAGTCCTGTATCGATGCTCGGGGTATCCATCATCAGATTTCACTAAAAGCATCCCCTGGAGAGGAACCAAGGCTTCGAAATAGCCTCGTTTGTATGAAATACGCACTCTGACCCGTTTTTATTGTCCTTGATATTTGGGTAGTCGGTAGAAAGTTATAAATGCTAGGGGTAGATGCACATTTGAAAATTCTTAATATATAATAATTCGCATTGTTGGGGTGCAAACAATTTCTCACACTTAGTGTTACCGTGCACGATACCTAATAATAGGCCTTTTAATTATATCGCAATTTTCTTTACTGGCTTAAGATTTAATTCTTTGCACCGTTTACTTTTCTTCGGAACTTAATTTCAACATTTGTACACAGAATTACGAGTACCTAATTTGGATCTCAGAAAAGCAGTGAGAAGGAGATGCAAGATAATAATTGGATAATAATGGAAAGAGACCGTTATATAAAAAAGTTACAAAATTTAGCAAGAAAATTGCGATCCTTAGAAATGCCGCTCGTTTTTTACCGTTGTCCTATAATCTATATTAAACTAAGTTTTAAGTAGACAAGCGATGTATAAAGTGTTTTTTTTTAAACCGTGACACTATGGGGATACCAGCAGCAACAAGAAAAAAATATATAGTTTCACGATTCGAAAAACAGTTTTGTTCATTTCTGTTAATATTTTCCTCTGTTAAAATGGCAAATTTCTCTTTTAAACACAAAAAGGAATTGCCCCACACCGTCCCACTTAAAAAAAACACGCTGTATAAGTAACTAAATGATTTAAAATCTCTTTTAAAAGTAAATACAATATAATATGCAGCTTTAATTTAAAAAAAAACGACCCAGTAAATATAAACGGTGAGAATAAATACAGTATATCACTCTTACATTATTTTAGGTTAGAATCTTAATTTTATAACCGAATATTAATAAGCACAGCGGATGGAAAAATCCCATTGTACCGGTACCGATTATTGTATTTATACCGTTTATAATTTCTACCGAAAATTTAAAAACGATTCGGTAACAATCTGTGGCTTGCAATTTAAAAATGCCATTATGCATTCTAATATACATATTTAAAACTAGTTGGATTTTAGAAAATGAGTAAAATTAATTGTTTCGCAGGGCCCGTAATATGGTTGCGTTTATCGCGATGGATAAAGAATCTGTCACTCTCACACTAACGTACGGAAAAAGTGACAGATATATTATCCACACTATACACGACCATGATAGGCCCGCAGGACGCTTTCCGAAATGAGTAATCATTATCAGTATTATCACTAAACTTAGGTGTAACACTGCAGAAAACTGGATGAGTTTAGGACAAATTATCAGACATAGGAATATACGGGGCAAAATTAAATGACAGGGTTATCTATATCGATAAACTAAATTATCGATGTTTTTCCCATATACTAGTGACCTCTCCAAGTTTTGTTTGTAAAAATGTTTTTCTATTGAAAGTATGAAAATAAAACAAAATAGCAACACTATCCTGGTTTTTTTTTAAAAGATTTTTTGAACCTTCACTCATAACTCACAATCATCATATTTTTCTTCCTCATTGTGTATTTCAGAATAGTAAATGATCAGAATTTGTTTCAAATTTTCCGGCGTTAATTTTCTCCGTCTCGACTGATGAATCCATTTGATGTGGCTAAGATCCATTGCTAGGGGCAGAATAAACAAATACACACAAACAATGCTGGGAGCGATCACTAGTATATGGAACAAGCATCGATAGTTGAAATTATCGATACAGGCAATCCCTAGCTGAATAGCTATAGCATAGCTAGAATGTCGAGAGGCAGACTATGGAACGCCAGGTGCCCCGGTCTAAACATACAACTTCCGCTTCCTGCACGCACGTCGGTTTCGGGTGCTTTGGATTTGCCCTCAGTACATCGCCAATCGGATCACAGTATGTGCGTCAACAAATAAAGCGACTTAATTAAACCATAAATGAACTGTCACTTAAGTTGAACTAGAGAAAAATATGATTTTTGTGTGATTAGCAATAGACTATTTATAATGCAGTTTAAGTTTTGTCCGTTCGTATGACTCATCCAATTGACTGAAGCTTTTTGTTGGTGTACATAGTGCTATAATACCTAGGTTTTTTTTAAAGTATTCCACAAGTTGCCAGTAATCTAAAATATAGCTAAAGTGCTGCTCCAATAAGCTACAAAGCGATAGTTTTAAAAATATTGAGCTGCTACAATGGTAAGATTAAAAAAAAACCGTTTCAAATTATGAAATTAATTAACTTTTCAAGGTTAGGAATCTTACCATGTTTAACCTAAATTAGTTTTAATATAGTAGCAAATTCTCAACATTATTTATATAATAACATTTATTATACTTACTAAGAGAAATAAATTCCTAAGTGCTGTAAATATATTAATAAAAGTATTTTTTTGGACATGATTAGTTGTATATTTAAAATTTGATTTCAACAATACTTTAATTTAAAAAAAATGGTCCACTCACGATTATAAAATTATTTTTTACATTACATCATCTGATATGTATCGACAAATATATCGTTACAAGATAAAAATCTTTTAAAAATCTAATTTCTTTAATTTGAAAGTGTCTTCATAATGACAATTTGTAGTAAAAATATCTTCGCCCACAGACAGAGCATATAAACAAAATCATAAGATTCTTCTCGAGTAGGGCAAAGCCAAAAATAATACGAGAAAGCAACCCTTTGGATAAGTTCCAATATAACAAAGTGAACCTCAAATCTTACAAATAAAACAAAAAAATATATAAAGCGTTTATACGAAGCGGTGCTCAATCGACAAAATAATCATTATTGCATCAATGTACGTGCAATTTTTGTTAAACTCGACATCGTGTATTAAAAAAAAAAAACTAAAACAAAAAACCCTGAGAAAAGAAAGCTTAGTAAGGAATTATTAATGAAATAATCTCCTCGTTATTGCTGTGAAATTTCATACTCCATTATTATCATTCTGTCAAACTGGTACGCCTAAATAAATATGAAGTCTTACATAATTTTATTTCTGATATTAACATTACAGCATAGTTTCAAGAGACAGGTTACAATTCCTTATACAACTTCCTTTACGCAAATATAACAAAACAAAAAAAAAACTTCAAAAAAACATGAGTCGTCTTGAGTTCTCTTTAAACCATTAATATTCGGTCACTGTACAAGCAAAATTGTATGTGAAGTGACCAGATTACATTGCCATTTGAGAATCCTGTACAATCAGTGTGTTCTCTCATTAGGTTAGGTTATCTAGCAGTCGGAAATGTTGAAGCTTTAACTAAATTTCAGCTCTAAATGTTACACTTTAAGGGCGATAAGTAAGTGAAATTATTGGTCGATTATACTTTTCTTTTTTTAAACCTTCGAATGGGTGAATTCATGCCTTAACGGCTTAAGCTTTATAGAAATCATCTTGTTAACGTTATGTTTATGAAAGCAAGGTCCCTGAAATATATATTCCTAGCTCCATGTCTAAGTCAATCACTAGTTGTGTTAACAGCATTATTTTCTGATTACTAGTAACGTACATGATAAGGACATCGAGAAAGGTACCAGGCTTACATATGTATGGTGGCAGCGGTGTACCGTGCTTCGCCCCGCCTCCAACTCCACTGAGAGGGACGATACTGGAATCAAATAAAGATTTGTTTTAGGCCCGTATTAATACTAGTGATGGACGATTTCTGAAACATTACAAAACTTTCCTTAACTGCGAAAATTACAGCTTCTGAAATTTACAAAATGAGATGGAAATGATTCTGACACAAGTAAAGTTTCCGTTACTTACGTTACATTACAAAACTTTAGTAATTTTCAGAAATTAATCGATTTCACTTTGGTAACTTTCAGAATATTGCATGAAATTTTAAGTGAAAGTTTCGCTTTTGAAACTTTCAGAATATTGCAGAAATTAAAGTGAAAGTTTCACTTTTGAAACTTACAATTCACTTACAAATCACCAGACCTAGAGATTTTCCTAGCTCGAACGACGTGTTGTTAGGGCTTGATACAAAAAAAACATCGACAATCCTGTTATCGATAACCACCTCTTCAACTTCATAGAGGAAATAATTGTACATCATTACGAGTATGATAGTTATTAAGAAAATATTCACAATGTCCTAAAACTTATAGACGTACCTAACCGGAAAAAAAAATACAATCATATGTCTTATGATTCATATAACAATGTGGTGCGTTTTAAAAATTAAAATAAGAATGATAAGTTAATATCAAAACTATAAATTTATTAATAATTAATATTATACATAAATCAGTGAAAATCGCTCAATGATATTGAAGTGGTAATTATCGATAACAGGATTGTCGATGTTTTTATTGTGTCAAGAACTAACAACACGTTGTTCGTGCTAGGAAAATATTTAGGTCTACAAATCACTAATAATTAATACTCGTAAACGTCATGGCTGAGATGCTTGTCACAAGATACGTCAAAGTAAATGTCAAGCCATACAAAACTGTAATTTTTGACTTGACTTGAGATAGGCATTATCCTTTCGTATGCCAGAGGCTCGTATCGTCATCGGTGTCACGTGACCGAGTTTAATAGCTCCTAGCTCGAAAGTGATTTGACGAATGATAAAAAAGATGAATGGCTAGAAATTCGAGTGGGGAAAAATGCGAATGGAAAGTTTGCTACGCGGTATTAACGAGTTTGGGGAAACGATCTAATTACTCGTTTTAAAGAGTGACCCAGGAGACGTCACCATGGCAACGAGCTACAAAGAAAAGTTGATTGACCCATATATACGATATTTACAATAATATGTCAGTGTCAAACTAATTATTTTCATTCAAAAATTCTGTTATCGAATGATAGGCTTTTTCTATAAGGAACAGTTTTAAGTTTTTCCTAAAATTCGCATCGTTACTTTTATTTGTTAAAAAAAAAAAAAAAAGTTTATTATAAATTGTGTGGGCCATTCCAAGTATACTTTTACGCAATAGGGCCGTAATACTCGGCGGTGCTAGACGCAAACTTCTAAATCTGTTAAAAAGGTTTTGGTTATTGTTTACAAAAATGCATATTTCATAAATGTACAGACAAGGTAGCGTTAGAATTTGAAGGTGTCTAAAAGTGCGATTTACATGAATCACTTTGTTTAATACCACTAAGAGATCCAATGCATTTTTTCTGCGCCTTAAACGCATTTTCTCTATGAGTTGAATTACCCCAGAAGAAAACACCACACCATGTCAGTATATTTGTCACTCGTACTACACACAACTAAGATTGTTGATCACTGGTATTAAGATAATGGTAGCAATATAAGCTTGATTTTTTTTCCGAAATTTTATAAAAGTTCCTTGTAGCTTTTTTTAGGGTTCCGTGCCAAAATTGTACAAAAGGAACCCTAATGGTGAGACTTCGTTGTATGTCTGTCTGTATGCCGCAGAAGGTTTTCTCAGCAACTACAAATGCTATTATTCAAGTTAATATTTTTAGCATAGCTTGTTTGCTTGCCCGCATGTTTTTAGAAAAAAAATGAAATTCATTTTATGTCATATGAAAGGGCTCAATTAACACATTTCAAAAATATTTCATTTTTGATTTTCTGTGGTAAGCTTTTTGATTTATAGCCAAAAATTTACAAAAAAATGACCACCCCCCCTTATCTCAGAAGTTTATTAATCAAACAATCTGTAAAAATCCTGACATATAGATAAATTATTTATATTTTATAGGAAAAATAAAATGCGGTATTCATTATTTACAGTAAATTTCAAAATCAGTATTATAATTTATGCCAGTCAAAATAGACCTGACTGCATAGAAAATAAAGTTCACAACAAAATGAGCATTTCCTTTTGCGGTTACCAAGCATATTATCCAAAATAAGCAACCCTCGTTGCGCGAGACCAACTCGCACTTGATTCGTTCGTTTTACCTTAATAAGCATCTGTCCACTGCGTGTATGTGGGTTCTTGAATGCGTAGAGCACCCAGGCCCCTAGTGAGGCGATGACCGCAATCGCGGCGAAGGCCGACACCGCTGCGCCTATCGGGGAGGCCGCTGTCGGGGTCGGTTTCGATTGTGACACGACATGAGGTTGTCCGGAAGGAATGGCTTCTGGGGGAGACAGAGAAAACAGAGTACTTAGAGTAAAGCTCGCAAAGAAATATTTATTTATTTATTTATTGGAAAACAAACAGCTTAAATATTACAAAAACTATAAAACATACACATACATACATAAACTCACGGCTTCATTCCCAGAGTGGGGTAGGTCTTAAAACTTGTTGATAATTCTGTAACCACATTTTGCACAAGTAGGCTAAGATGTTTACCAGCGTATTAGTGACAGGTTGCAAGCCCATCGCCTAACAGTACTACAAGCCTTTATTCCCTTACGTCCGGTTCCTATATTCAATCCGCGGACAGATAGGCTTACTTCGGATTAAAATTTGACACATTTTGTATGGGCAAATGTCCAATTTTAACCCGAGGTAAGCCTTATCTATCCTCGGATTGAATATAGGAACCCGACATTAGTCGCCTCTTACGACATCCACGGGATGACATGGACTATAAAACAATATGGATAATACATGAGCCAAAACAGTTATCACTGCTAGATAGCACAATTTATGCTCAGAGGAGATAAATGCGTGATAAGCAGAATTTTATTTAATAATAACATTTATGAACGGAAGCAGAGAGCAAGAAAATTTGGAATAAGAGAAAAAAAAACCACAAACACACTAATTACTAGCTACCGTTTTCTGTTTTAACTGATTTCACTGAGGAAATAAATTGCCCAAGGCGCAAGCTAAAGGGGTCAATGTGCGAATATTTGATGTTGTAGGTTGAGCATGCTCTGACGAGATAGGATTTTTTTTCATATTTAGTGCGTCAGAAAGGAACAGAATATAAATTATAATTCCGAGATCTATGGCGCTTATGATCATTTAGCATCGAGCTCGCCAACTACAACATAATCAAGCGCCGCTAAAATCGCCTAGCTGCCAAATCTATACAAATCTAGCTCCAGCCGTTAGCGTTTCTCACCCCCTAAATCAAGTCCAATTTCCACGATTTTTGAATATGTTGTAGTTATTATAAAGAACTAGGTCTGTGCGTTTCTGGTTTTTGTTTTCTAAATTTGTTTAATTCTAACAAGTATTTTCGTGGAAAGGAAAACGTACAGACATAGCTTTTCATGATATATCTACAACATATTCTAAAAAAAGACAAACGTTTTCGCATTTTGTATGGAAATTTCTGGCTTCACAATTCTCAAGCTCCGTTAACAAACCGAGGGTTTTAAAATGAATGAGTTAAATGACCTCACGTTTTAATATTACTTTGTTAAGATGGCAATTCTCGACATTCATAGGGAGAGGTCGAAAGTGGAAATGGCACGAGACACATTGCTGCATATTCATAATATTTTAGTGTGTACTTAACAGTCTAAAACAATAATGTACATCACCTGCCACAATGTCATTTTTTTTACAATAATGATAACACAGATGTAGCTGGATTTAATTATTACATCGCATTACTATAACAAATATTAAATTAGTAAATATAAATTACAGATAAATTCTATCCAAGTAAATTCCTTTAATTTTTCAAGAATATTAGAATCTTCAGAAATAATGAAGTTTCTATACTTAGATTGAGGTTTTATTATTAACTATACTAAATAGGTTTGAATATTTTATGCGATATATCTATGCGAAAAGACGAACCATTACGATTAAAACCGAGATGCCCCGAGTGTCAAAGTGGATAGAATCGTACTGTATGCTTAAAATGGTAGGGTAACATTATTATACTACGAAATGTAATGCTTGTTATGTCAATGCCATATCCTTAATGTGGACGACTTTGTTGTTATGGGGCTTCTAATCGGGCCATGTTTTGCTGCAATTTGTGGCCGGTAACTAGTGCTGTCTTACTCTTACTTCGTATGTTAGAGCAAGATGCGTATAGTTGCCGGCCACACATTGCCGTGAAAATGTTGCTCGTTTAGAAGCCTCCTTAGGCATAGGCTTTTCTATTGTCAATAATGTTTGTTTCAACTGACATAGGTTCAAAGGCCCTTGGGTTCGGGACAAATCGGTTTGACTCGTAGAGCGAGTGAGAGAGACACCACACTCACACCAGGGCCCTATCCCACAAAAGTTTACAAGTGTACAATTCCACAAAATTGTTAAATTGTAGATAAAAATCGTATCACCAAAATTACAAATATGTCAGAGTTACAAGTTGACAATCTACAAATTATTCGCGTTTGTAACAGCGTAACACAAAACGCAGTGGGTATGTCTCGAAAATTTACATAATTGTACGGTTTGTAGATTTGTATTTGTACAAATTTGTAAGCTGCCAATCGTCTAATGAGTTTTAAGTATCTCTTTTATGTCCCGTTTTGATTGACATATATATGTCATTTGTCTTCTCCGTCAAATGTCGTGCCTTTTTTCAAGGGATTTAGCATTGTTGGGGGGGCCATTTGCAACGTTAAAAGATGGCGGACGTGTAATTTGTTTTAGACTTTTATTTTTGGGTAATTAGGTGTTCAAAGTTCTTTTCTGATAGTGATTTGTACTTTTTATGCCTTTGTGTCGCACAGTGATTGAAGACTTGGACTTATTTCGTGTATCTGGCATCTTTCTTCTCGTTTCAAGTGGACTCGCAGTGGTGCAGAGGTTAAAACTATCTTGACCTCTGTCCTACAAATCACCGTACAACGTTGCCCCCAATCTTCCTAGAGAAGATTGGATTGTTTTATTGCTATATTGATTTATACAATATATATACTTGACACTGGCGAAATCACTCAACGTGGAAACGCCATTATCCCCGCGGTAGTAGCTGTTCAAGTCGCCGCGGGGGCAAAAGAAGAAGTAGCATTGTTGTCGCAAATATAATTAATTATAAATACAATAGATTTGCAATCTAAAATAAGTATTTAAACCTTATAAAACAGAACAAAAATATTTTGTTTGGAAAAATTTCTCCTATGTTGACTCATGCGGACAAAATAAAAAAATGGAAAGAAATTGCAAAAGAATTAAATGATTTGGCCATTATAGAAAAAGATTGGAAATATTTGAGAGACACTATTTGGCAAAATTGGAAAAGACGCACAATGGTATGTATTCGTGTTGTACATTTTTATAAGTAAGTAAATAAATATCAGAGGACAATTTCCCACAAATTGACCTACTCCCAAACTAAGCTCTAGGCTAGTACTATGGGTACTAGACTACGATAAACTTACTTATACAGAGAAATATATTTATATACATAGAAAACACCCAAGACTTAGGAACAAATATTCGCGTTCATCGCACAAATATCTGCCCTTACCGGGATTCGAACCCAGGACCGCTAGCTTCGTAGGCAGGGTAGCGACCAACTAGGCTAACATGTCATTTTATTTTTGAATTAATATAGAAGTAATTCTTGTTGATATTTTTAGTATGTCTATCTGTATTTTATGGGGTCCGTTAATTTGACCGAAATACGTTTGGCCGAATGAGTCGTTTGGCAACTGTTTCATTTCCCAACCCGCATATATTTCTGTAACTGTGAATATTTCAGGATTTATTTTTGTAGCATTGTGTAGACTATAGGTTAGGTTAGGTTAGCTATTTTAAAAAAAATCTGAAATATTTACAGTTACAGAAATATAAGCGGGTTAGGAAATGAAACAGTTGCCAAACGACTCATTCGGCCAAACGTATTTCGGTGAAACATTAGTGAAGCGTATTTTATACATACCTTAACAACTATATCAAGAAAACGATTTTGATGGAATTTTGTACAGAGATAGCACCCAGCTCGGGTCGCGGAAAAGAACATGATACATAGTAGGTATGCCTTTCATCACGGATAATAAAATTGAATAGTTCCTTCATAGGGAATCACGATAATCGAGTTCTACTATACTAAATGCAGAAATCTGTAAGAATTATACATATGAGTGAAAACGAATTGTTAAAAATTCAGAGAATATTATCATGTTTTTTTTCAGGAAAAGAGAGATAACAAATTTAGAACGGGTTCCGGAGGAGGGAAAAAAATGAGATTTGACACGAGTGATGAAATAATCATATCAATTATTGGCAAGGAATCGCTATAACCGCTATCTCCTAAAATTATAGCATTAGGGAAGGGCCTCCATCCCCCATCCCATTGCTGCGATAATGATGAGCACCTTAAAACCCGGGAGTCGTGTACAGAACCGGGCCATCGGGCACTCACACAATAAAATTCTAAATTGGAGCCACACACCACCATCATATTAATTGAATGATTTCCGTGTCTATCAACATAGGCAGGTTCATTTTGATTTGGGGCATCAATAGGTATCAACGATCCGTCAATAATACCCGCGACCCTTGGAAAATTAACATGCGATGCTGCAATAAAGTCTTGTGGAATTGAGTGTGCATTTGACGGCCATCTTACTTCACTTCCAAGCAATTTTTCCACTATCAGCGTGCATACAGTTCGAACAGAGCGACATAATGTCATTTTAGACATACCATGTACGTCGCCCGTTACATGATATTGAGAGCCTGAACCCAACCATCGTAAAACTGCTAGCAGCTGTTGTTCTGGGTCGAGAGCTCGGCTTCTTCTCGTAGCATGTTTGAGATTTGCTCCAATAGTTTCAAGTAAAAATTGTACTGTAGATTTACTCACTCTAAATCTTTGTATGAACGTGAAATCCGTTACATAATAAGTAAGATTTATGCGTTCTTTGTATGCCCTAGGCTGTCTAATCACCAATTCTTCGTCACTACTACTGTTGCTCGAACTGAACATTTTCAGAGAATAAAACCAATGACTGAGAATGAATTAAAATGTACATATGTAAATTCCCGTTGACATACGTTTTGAAAAATGGCAACTTGTAGCTACAATTATACAAATTTGTTCTTATTTTATTACAATTAATTGTACCACCATTCTTAATGTTACAATTGTCCCTTAAAAATTTGTAGATTTTTCTAGAAAACCACTTGTCCTATGTAATTTTCATGATACGTTAATTGTGGGATCGGCACTACAATTTACAAATTTGTAAAAAAATCTCTATTCATTTTGACGTATGTATTTTTTTGTGATACGCTGGATTTGTAGAATTGCGGAATTGTAATAAAATTTTACATATTTGTGAAAAAAATATGCTACAATTATGTCGCTTAAATATTTTGTGGTACGGAAGCTTGTAATATTTACAGAGTTGTAACTTGTCACTTGTAAATTGTAATTGTTAACTTTTGTGGGATAGGGCCCTGAAGTCTTTATCTATCTTTGTTTACAATTTACGGAGTGTCGTATGTTTAAAATTAAAATCAATGCAAAAATTGTGTATAAAAGAAATCTTGTACAAAATGCTTTCTCATCATATTCCTCGAAATAATTGCGCCGTATTTGGAATATACGAGGTGGGCGAAAAATTCGCTCGATATCTTCAAATTCATCTAGTTCAGTATTTTCTTCAAAAACATAATTCAAAGTGTCTTCCATTTTATCGTTTTTAACCTAATAGTGATGGATACAGCACAATTTTAGTTTCAGAAGCAGTCAACCGATGGTTAAACTAAGTTCATGGTTAACGCGTGGTGAACACCAAAATATCCTTAATCGGTCGTTTAACGACAACAACCGTTTAAAGTTTAAACATGTTTCGGTGAAGGTCCTAAGGATCACCATAATACGAAATTTCTGGGGACCTAGTAAAAAGGAGGTATAATCTTCTGAGATTCAAGTGAAAAAGGGTATACGACTAGTAGTCTCCGCATATGACTTACACCCTTTTTTATTATGAGAAAAGTTGACTTAAGCCCTTTTTCACTTATTCTTTGGTCGTCACGTTGATTTTGTGGCCTGCTTCACAATGCGACGCCATTCTTCGTGGAGGGCCGGCCGAAGGCAATTTTTCACTAGGACCCCAGATTTGTCAATGGAATATGAATCTATTGCGAATGAAATGAAGTACTTTTTCTAATAGTCATAAAAACAAAAAAAACATTTATTTTCCTTGCACTAGATCTTTATTTGAATGGCTGTGTGTTGTACGAGTTTTAGTACAAGGGACCTCAGGAGGCTAAGCAGGGTGAAAAAAATTTAGATAACTTACTTAAAAGAAACAAAACTGCATTCAGAGATTTTCTAAAATTGGCTTGTCTCAATCAAGTCAATGTTAAAGATAAAATTTCTCTAAGAAACATTAGGTCTTACACGCTTCCGTCGTACGAGATATCCATAATATCGAAAATGTTATTATGAACATACAGCACACCACTGCAGAAGGCTTCACGAAATAAATTTCAACGAAGACTAAATTTGTGTATCCGGAACGACGACGAATAAAGTTTAAAGTTTCATTTCAAACAACTTATCCGTTAACTTAATCACAGTGTAACAAAGCTTTGATTTTTAATATCTCAAGTCTCAATATCTTGCTAGGTTATCATTTTCTATCATTACGTGTCCTTCGTATTAGAATTGATGATAAAATAAAATTGATGTTAGATTTCACGACCTTTTTTTCTTTCTAAGAACAAATGGGGTAGGGTTCAAAAGCAAGCTCTCCAAAGAGATTCTACAATTCAAAAGAGAAAAGACTTGTGCAGTGACTCGGATCCTAACTGGCCACTGCAAACTGAACATCTGTTTCTAATGGGTATGAAACAAGACGCGACATGCAGGTTCTGTCAGGAAACAGAAGATACAGCAATGCACATCCTCTGTTCTTGCTGACCACTAATGCGCAACAGAAGTATCCACCTAGGGCGACATATCATTGACCCACAAGAGATACAACTACTCACTGCCCAAAGCATCTGGAAATTCCTGGACGCAACGGGCCTTTGTAGTGAGCTCTAAACAAAGTGCTGCCACAAAAGATCAGCAATGGTCGAAGTGGCTCACAAGGCCCATCTCAACCCCCGCAATAATAAAAGACCTATTGACAACAATTAATTATGTGCTAAGGTAGTAAAATAAAATACCGTTTCTAGATTTTACACTGCTGATTACAGTAAAAATATCTTTGGATTTTTTTATGCTGTAGTTTTTTTTATATTTAGGAAAAACAGTAAAACAAAGTTGGATTGTGAATGTTAGGAATACACTTATAGTGCCCTTAGTCCATTTATTACCAGAGGAATTCAAAAAATATACAACTGCCATGTTCATTTTTTAATCTGTCTCACGGATTACTTGATTCCAACGACACGCTTTCGATTCTACGCAAAATAGTTTATTTATTTTTATGGCGTCTACAAATTACGTAATTAATTAAATTACGCCAAATAACAAATTTGTGAACGAACGACAGCGAATGATTGACAAGTGAGTGACATGACATGACAGTCAGTCAGTTCTGTTTCTGTTTAAAGTTACTTTATTTTAATTTTATATAAGGCTAAAATCACGACATCAGTATTCCTAACTTTGTATATACGGTCTTTTTAATGACTATTACTTTAATAAATTATTAACGACGAATTTAAGTTAAATAAAGACAAACCAAGAAATACGGGTAGTCTAATTTTTAACCAGCTATTATAAAGGCGAAAAAACAATAATGCTTTTTTTAAATGTTTTCAATTGCTTATAAGAGAGATTTTATCCTGAAAAATAATCCTGTCGATTGGTAGAATAAATCAGCGTGTGTTTATCTTGTTAATCTTTAGCTGGTTCGATTCCCGGGTGAGACGAGCTAATTTTAGAAATAAAAGAATGTTTTCTTTTACTAAAATGATCTAACTTAAGGATTTAAGGAAGCCATATTTTTTCCACCCTGTATAGTGTCATATAACATATTGTTACTACTTTAGAAAAAACTCGTATCTGCTGTTTCGAGATGTATGAGTTGCAACTTAATTCTCTTCACATTTAAATTTAAAATTGTGCGTCACTTAATAATGAGATACGAGGTTTTTCAAAGCAATGCCGATATATAAATGACCTATTGAACGCCAGTCGGTTCTGGCCGACCCCTGAAAGTCGTTCCACGGACAGCCAAGACAAGTTGAACATTAAAAGAGACTCTGTTTCGTATGAATTAAGTTGTAATTTGCATTGCATAGCAATCTTGTTAAGGGAGTAAGTGACATATTTTGTAATCGACATAAGGCGTCCAAAAGGTAAATATAATGTTAATAAATTAGTTTTATTTGCTAAAAAATATTTACTAGCTAGTGACTTCGTCCATGTAGAATTCGTACTTTTGTCATCATGTTCATTTTCCCAGGGTAAAAAGTAGCCTATGCTACTCAGGGATAAAATAGCATTCTTATTTGTGGTAGATTTTTTGAATACGGTCCAGTACTTTTGAGTTTATTTGTTACACACATACAAATCTTTCCTCTTTATAATATTATTAGTGTAGATTAATACTATTAACGGTTGCCCGCGGCACCGTCCGCGTAGAAATCGTTTGTCGTTGATAAAAAGTGTACGAGGTCCTTCCTTGGGGCTTAAGCTCTCTACACCAGATTTCATCGATATCGGTTCAGGAGTTTAGCCGAGAAAGAGTCACATATCGATAGAGACAGTTACATTCGCATTTATGTTATCACTGTCGTTTATCACTGCTCCCTCGGGAACTGTCCAATTTTCTAGGAGAAAAACTATCCTATGTGCTATTCCAGGATCTAGCCAATATGTGTGTTAAGTTTCATCTCAATCCGTACAGTGGTTGAAGCGTCAAAGACGGACAAACATAGTCACTTTCACATTTTATAATATGGATGGATTTATGAACCATCAGTAGCCATATTATTAGAAAGACAAGGTATTTTAAATAACAGTTTATTTATATGGTGCATAATGAGAGGCATTAATACACGAGCCGAAAGTCGAGTTTCATAATAAGATCACACAAGTGTTTTAATGCCTAATTAATTATGTGTACAGTCGCGTACATTACTTTATCTACATGCATATCATAAGTTTTCTACAATATGCGAGAACCCTGTATCTTAATTTTTACATTAAAGCATCGGTCACCAATACTTTAATGTGAATATTAAGATGCAACCACATCGATAACCGATACTTTAAAATTCATGCAATACTTTAATGTTAACATTAAAATACAACCACAGAAACCAAATTAATAATATAGGCCATTTGTTTATCATTTCTGAACATATTGTAGAGAAGTTATAGCCATACCACCACCGTTAAGAAAAAAGATGTCAGCATATACATTTAAGCAAAAACTGTACTTTAGCAGTCAAAAAAAAAAAAAAATATGACATGATACGTGTAGGTATTTTTGCAATTTGCACCGTTGAGGAGTTCCGGTGGCCATCTGCGGTCTTCATCATCAGTTCCACTTGACTAAATGATCCTATCTGAACGCAAACGCTGGACTTGTTACTAAAAACACTGAAATCGCTATATGTATGTCTAAAATATTTCAGGAGATCTCTTCAATTAGATCCTGGTTTCCTTATCATGGTACCACCATTCGGATATCTCATTACAACAAAAAAAAATCGTTAAAATCGGTTCATAAACGACAAAGTTATCTGCGAACACACATGAAACGGTCGAATTGAGAAACCCCTTCCTTATATGAAGTCGTTTAAAGAGCAGCACGCATATTGAATTCATAGTCTAATACTGCTTTTTTCCAATGGATGACAGTATCTATAGATAAAGTGGAGTTCAATAGAAAAAAAAGTTTTTTTTTTTATAGCATGGGAAGGCAAACGAGCACACAGGCCACCTGATGGTAAGTGGAAACTGTGACCCATAGACATTCGCATTCACAAGACTGCAAATGCGTTGCCAACCCTGAGGACTAAGATGGAATGCCTCTATGCTAGTCATTTCACCGGCTGTCTTATCCCCAAACCGGAACACAACGATGCGAACACTGCTGCTTGGCGGTAGGTTAATGGATAAGATGGTGGTACCAACCCGGACGGCCCTGCACAAGGTCCTCCCACAAGTAAAAACTTAAAACTATATAACAAATAGTTGTACCAATGCCTCTTTTTAAGTATATGTACTTGATACCTGTACTAAAAGACACCTCTTCCGTAATGTTACATGTGTGGTAAAAATAAAAGAAGACAAATTTAAAGTAGTAAGTTTGAGGAGTTCCCTCAATTCCTCAAGGATGCCCTCATCAGATCTAGATCTGGTTACAACGGGACCACCTCGGAAGTATACTCTATCAAAGCAAAAATAATAATTGAAATCGGTGAACAAATAGGGTAAAGCCACCAGTAGTCGACCTTATACGAGTGCAAAGAGTGGAAATATGTCCGTACTCTTCCCACTCATACAAAGGCAGAGGCCGACTACAGGTCTCTGGCCGACCACTGGTGACTTCATCCTATCAAAGAAATACATAAAATGAAACATTTAAAAACGTACAGGCCATTTATTCATGTGTTGCTATACCTGGTTGAGTGTGAACGATGGCCACTCCGCTGGGGTCAACGTCGGTCCTGTACGGAGTGCCGCCCGGCTCGCTGCCGTTTATGTGGACGGGGCACTGGGACGCGTTGGTTATTTGAGAGCGGTCACAAGCTGCAGAGAAATATTTTTTTTTAATCGAATGTGGTTACTAAAATATAGTATAGAATGCTTCGAGTACTACCTTGCAGTTAGCGGCTAGAAAGGTAAGAAGGCGGCTAACTGCAAAGTAATAGTATGAGCATTCTAAATCCAATGTCATTGCTAGACCTAGAAATTTTCCTAGCACGAACGACGTGTTGTTAATGCTCAACACAATAAAAACATCGACAATCCTGTTATCGACACAGAACTCAGCGGGTAGATATTAACAGAACACAATCCTCTGGGTCATCTGTAGCTATGGGAGTGCCTCAAGGATCTATTCTGGGTCCGTTTTTATTTTTGATCTATATTAACGATCTCCCGTATGTAGTGCGCGATAAACATGAAATAGTCTTGTTTGCTGACGATACCTCACTAATATTCAAAGCGGATAGGAAACAGGATAATTTTAGTGACATCAATGTTGCGTTGTCTACAATTGTTGACTGGTTTACAGCCAACAACTTACTTTTAAATGCCAAAAAAACCAAGTGCATTAAATTTTCTTTGTCCAACGCTAGGAGTATGAATGCGGATAGAATAAGACTGAAGGATGAGACACTGGAATTTGAAGGTAGTACAGTATTTTTAGGTGTCACTCTAGACTCGAAACTGCAATGGAGTGCGCATATATCCACACTTGCAAGTAAACTAAGTTCAGCGGCTTATGCGGTAAAGCGAATCCGACAACTTACTGACGTCGAGACGGCGAGACTTGTGTACTATAGTTATTTCCATAGTGTTGAGTTACGGAATTTTACTGTGGGGAAGAGCGGCTGACATCCAAACCATCTTTGTATTACAGAAGCGGGCTGTACGTGCTATTTACCAATTGGGGTCTCGTGTTTCGTTAAGGGATAAATTTAAAGAAATCAATATTCTTACAGTCGCGTCTCAGTATATCTTTGAGAATATCATGTATGTACGCAAACACATACATGAGTTTAGGCATAACCGCGACGTTCATAATTTAAATACTAGAAATAGGGATAAGCTCGCACTTCCAGGTCACCGTCTCCGTAAGGTAGGCACTTCGTTTGCGGGGAACTGTATACGTTTTTACAACAAGATACCATCTGAAATCGTCAATATGCCGTTCAATAAATTTAAGTCTCACATCAAGCGCTGCTTATTGGGTAGGGCTTATTACACTGTAAATGACTTCATTGGTGACCAAGATGTATTTTAGTAGTGTCTAGGATATTTACAATATAAAATAGTCTCTAAGCAAATTTTGTATTCAAGCACTGACTCAGTCAGTCGACTGTGATTTACTAATTGTATTTTATCTTTTCTACTCTTGTGTGTACAAGAAGATTTTAAATGAGAACACACTGTGATGTTTCTCGCCGGACAGCTGTTTCACACAATATTACTTTTGTTGTCCGGCAGCATGAGCATGTCATGCTCGCTCAAAGGTCTTTGCTTACGGCGGCGTCGTTGATCGGGTCGCCACTTTCCCGATCACATGGTTGAGAGAGGCGATGGCTGAGATACGCGTCATACTCGTGAACGGGTGCTGTTTGTGGGGTCCGGTCTGTTCACGTTTGCAAGGACTTGTTGTTCAATTTATTATCCAAGTTATATGGCTTTTGACGTAGAGACCTCGTTGTGTTGTTCTCATAGTCATTATTTTATTTTAAGGTTTATTGACCTTACATTTGTAATAATTTTATTTTTGCTTGTTTTAAGAATTTATTGTTTATTACTTTATTACCTTAATATTACTTAATGTAACTTACTTTTAAGTATAATTATGTTTTTATGATTGAAAAAATGACCTTCTGCTGGAGTTTCTTGCGGCGCTTCTTCTCCGCAATGATGGTCTTGTCCGAAGCGCTGGTAGATTCACTGTACATTTCCGACGTGTAAAAGAGCCCGCATGTGGCCAATTTACTGAATAAATATTTTGAATTTTGAATTTTTTGAATTTTGATAAACACCACTTCAACGTCAAAGAGGAAATAATTGTACATTATAATAGTTATTAAGAAAATATTCCCAATGTCCTAAAACTCATTGAAATACCTAATAAGAAAATAGCGAAATCATTAAAAAATACAATCATAATGTCATATGATTCATAAAACAAGGTGGTGCTTTAAAAAATATGATACTAATAATAAGTTACTAACTAAACTACAATTTATTAACATTTTACATACTTCAATGAAAATCCCTCTATGACATTGAAGTGGTTGGTACTTATCGATAACATGATTGTCGATGTTTTTATTGTGTCAAGCACTAACAACACGTCGTTCGTGCTAGGAAAATCTCTAGCTCTAGTCATTCATTACCATACATCGTTATCGCGGGAGCAAAAACAAATCTATTAAAGAACACATATAACAGAATGTATATTTAGTATAAATGGAATATTATGCCTAAACACTCTAAGCCTCTAAGAAGTTCTTCATATCTAGCACGAAGTTTTCGCTGGAAACGGTCAATGAAACTTGTCTTGCACTGAGTAAACCCGTCAACTAGTCAAACTTAATAAAAAAAAAAGTCAAATCCAGTATTTTTTTCCAAAAATAGTTTTAACTTTTTGAATATAAATATGTTTTCTATTTGTAGTCATATTTATTTTAGATATATTTTTGTTTTTCCTGTATATATCAAATCAATCAAGAATAACAAATGTCTAAAGTAGCAGGAAAAGTGACTGAGAGGTTGACGTTAGGATCTCTTTAAATATGTACTACTGATCAAGTCAAGTACCGAGGGAAGATATTTGAAAGAAAATTTATACACTTTGAACTCGTAGGTATAAACGTTTCTCGATACGAGTGTCACTTCTGTTCTTGCCTATTTGTCATAATCTTTCACTACTGTCAAATCGTTTTTGCTCCCGCGATAACGATGTATGTTCATTACATTACCAATAGAGTATAGAATGCTTCAATTACACTGTTAGCCGCTTTTTTTGGTATTACGGCAGTATGGTACCGTAAGCGATATACTGCCGTAATTACAAAGGTGGCTAACTACATGGTAATAGAATAAGCATATTAATATTAATGTGCTTAGGAATAGAGTATACAATGTTTCGACTGCATTGCACTTAGCCGCCTTCTTTGGTATTAACGGCAGAGGTTTTTTGAAAAGGTGTTCTGATAAAAATCATGTTATTTAAGTCTTAAAAGCATTTTTTTTTAAATAAGAGAACTAACTTTGGACTATTGTTCGGAATAACGATATTTCTGCCATCCTACCAAAGAAGGTGGTTAACTGAATTGTTATAGTACAAGCATTTTAAATTTAATGAAGTTCATTGCAGTTAGCCGCCTTAATTGGTAGGCCGGCAGATTTGGTATGTAACCGGGTTTTTTTCAACACTAGATGTGACGTAAAAAATATCATGTGGCGCTCAAGCTGTTTAGCCGATAGCAGACATTTCTTTATTTCTCAGTAAACAATGATAAAAAAAAACATGCTATTAAGATAATAGTACATTGTTGCCTAGGCGCGGAAAGTAAGGGTTTTCCTGACGAGGTGGTTAGGAGGCCGAGCAACAGCGAGGCCTGCTAAAATACGAGTCAGGAAATCCTCGTTTCCGCCGAGGCATACATAATGCTTTTCTCAAACATGTGAGGAAATAATACAAATACATTTCTAAAAAGCAAGTAATTTAATTTCCTTAGATTTAGCGGGAAGCAGGTTTTGCCTAACCGAGGCAGCTTCAGATTTTAATATAGGCGGTGTGGTACCTATTTCGTCGCTTTCGTCGCTTGAGCTCATTTTTTATAGTAAGTATTTCACACAACAAATAGTTTAATATTCGGTTTCACAATTATATTATGCAGAATGAACGAATGTTACCGACTGTCAATTGTTTTTAAATACTAACCATAGACATTGGAATGCAAATTCAAAAAAAAACACGCACTGTGCTAAAAAAGCGAGCAGTTACCTTGGCTGTTTGGAATTTTTGTCTTGGTCCTTTTGATTTCGTATGCAAATTGACAGCATTTTTAAGAAATATATGGACATGGACGGAAAGTGTTTTCATATGGTTTTTTTACTCCTAGGAGTAAAATGAGGCTCTTTCCGTCCTTGTGTTTCAATCGGAAAACCGTTTTTTTCGAGCATGTTTGAGAAAACCTCTTTTGTTATTGTTCGGAATACCTTGTTATAAAGTTCCTGTTTTCAATTAGGAAACGCCACCATACCTGACGAAGGGGGGAAGGGTTAAAAACATCACGTTAACGGACGCTCCCTGAATAATTGATGTGATAAAGTCGCGGTTGGCAACAGACAGACAAGTAACATAAAAAAACCATTAGTAAAACTTTATTTCAGTTTACATTGCTCTGACAACTATCTAACGGCCTTTTAAAATGTCTACTGGGTCACGAATCCAGATTCGCCTGTTGTTACTAATACAGCCTTTTAGTTAGGGCGTTAGGCTGCCGTAATACCAAAGAAGGAGGCTAACTGCAATGTAGTAGTCGAAGCATTCTATACTTCATTAGTAACTACATTAAACTTAAAATGCTTATACTACTACAATGTTTGTTATGACAGCAGTATGTTGCTTGTGCGCCTTTGAAAAAATCGTCCCTTTACTTTCTCAACCACTTATCTGATCGAATATTTTGATAAGAAAGCAGTCTTTATAAACCTCGGAACATGAGTGTTTTTTCTGTCTAACTATTCGATCAGATAAGAGGTTGAGAAAGTAACGGGACGAAATGTCTCCTGGCTCACCTCTAACCATCCAGTCTTGCTTGTTCCTGTCGGTGCCGCTTGAGCATTTCCGGATATTTTCGCACCACGAGCACTAGAACAATACAATTAGTCAATCTCAACAAATGATCACTCCTTTCACATCAGTATTGTTCTGAAATCGCTGTTACGAAATAATATGTCACCAGTATTTAGCAATAAAGTGTCAACCCTCACTAGTATACTGCCCTCCTAAGGAGAAAAGACGTATCTACTATATGAATTGTATTGAAAATCCAACCTTATTATAACCCTTGAGAGTTTAATTTGCTTCTATGAATTAATTCCACATGCGCCTTTTCTCCGTAGGAGGGCAGTATAGACGTCGAACCTTCAGAACAATAGTGACCTAATTCAGAAATTTTAAATTACGAATTTGGTCTCTATAATAATCAATTTACGACTTGAAGATTGAAAGCAGAAATTTTGAATTAGGTCACTGTTGTTCTCAAGATGCGATATGCTACCGCTGCCTTTACGGGAAGTTTCAGATACTATTCTACTATTCTCAACAACTTGAGAAGGCGATGCGCATACGACGCAAGACAATAACAAGTTCCTTGTTTTGCTTGTGTGTTGGCAGGGCCGGATTAACCCCTCGTATGCGGGAGCCGTTTCAGAATTTGACGGCCCAGTGCGGCGACGCGGTCACGTGATCGGTCACGTGACGTCAATCCTAGAGGAATGACGGCCATACTGAATATTTTTATGATAGGAGCGATTTTTTGAAAATTTCTACACTTTATTGGCTTGACCTACAATCGATTTTAGACCTACGTTGCTATATAAGAAGATTCAAAATAAAATTCGGATAGGCACGCAGGGGATTGGAACGGATCCGTGCTTTCGCAGTTCATGAACTGGCACGGATCCGTGCCTAAGCATACAAGGGGTTAACCACGTCAGGGGCCCGTAGGCAATTCAATTCAGCTTCCTATTACACATTTTTCCGGTCCCCCAGACCTACCCCTACTTATGGATATTCCGGCTCTGGTGGTAGGAACCATTTTAGGAACCTGTGCATGACAGTTTTGACAGTATATTGTGTAGCTTATCTGCAGGGCCCGTACTTCTCATGCGGATGACGTAAAAATTACGTCACGATACATAGAGTATGATTCCAAATGGTTTTATTGTAATTATTAACCATTAGTCGTCAATAATTTAATCATGTGTATATGATAAGCGTAAATTTAACTATTTGTGTTATATTTTATGTCAATACATAGATTTTATTAAATGGTGCCTTTTGTTACCACATTTCAAATATTAAGTAGAAAACAAAATTCCTCCTCTCTAACATGAAGCACACCATCCGTATTGCTTTAAATCTCATACAGTTTTTTTTTTGTTATCTTTGTTTTCATAAGTAATACCTATGTTTTTAAATTATTTATTTCTTGATGTTATATTTTGAAATCGATAAGAAAAATAAATGTTATTGTCTTTTACGATTAAAAACGGATATTAGTTGCAATAATCTTGACAACAGATGACATTGTTTCAATGGTTTTTTTTTTTCAGCAATAGAAAATGTAAACAATAATTACGAGTTAGACACTATTCAAATCTAAGTAACATGTAAATACTAATTGGAATCATACTATATGTAGGGTGACGTAATTTTTGCGTCAACGGCATGAAAAGTATGGACCCTGCTTATCTGCATAGCTAGGACGGGCCATCGCAAAAGTGTGAAACCAAGCGAAGTGTGTGCGGTGTGCGAGCTGTGTGCGGTGTGCGACTCACGTTGAACTCCGTGTCGTGCGTGGCGCACGACTCGCACGAGTCGTACTGGAGGCAGGTGGGCAGCGCGACCATGCGCAGGAGTGTGTGGCTAGTAATATTGTGGTTCTTGTACGAGACGCGATGGTACTCGTATATGGTCTTCCTCCTTACGTCTGTAAAAGAAAAGTTTTTTTTTAATACTTCGCATCCCCTCTTATCATAAAGGCTGATTTACGTTCATCTAACAAAAGCATCCCAGTAGAAATACATTGACGAGTTGGTTTTCACGTTTATGTGAGAGCTATTGTAACGACGCAATGTACTTGTAATTTGTGCATTTACTCGTAATGTTCCGATTCGTCAACAATGTAGTCCAATTTTGAGATGCGAATTGTATGTATTTCTTAGTACAAAAATGTTTATCATTTACTACCCAAGTTTTTAGAGTTGTTAGGAATTCTAATAGTTCTACCTACCCCACTCTGGGGACAGTGGGACCGAAGGCGTGAGTTTATGTATGTACATATGTACAATCAACACAGGGGATTGTTGAGCCACTTGCCACTGTTCATATTTTAGCGGTGTAATCCAAATCGGGCATACTCGTGTGACGTCGTCGTGAACGACTGATAACGAATGATGACATGTCTTTATTCGTGTAACAGAAAGAGTCATCAAATCAACTGTCAAAAAATCTCTGACAGAATGCATCGGTAGCTAATTTATTAAATTATTAGATTCGTAAACAACTTTCGGATAAAGTCGTTGATTCCGAGTTTTCCCGATGTCGTATGACCAATCATGATTTTTCCGCTGAATATCAATTGTTGCTAGGTTACTGTTCCTAGACCTATAATTGGTGTGCTGTGGGTGTAATCCCTCTATTGTAAGGTTGGAAGGCTTAGTCTTCGGGTTAGTCAACAGTTAAATAGCATGAAAATATAATCAAGTGGTTCTAACCTAACTGACACTTCTCGCCTGTCAAACGCGATGACAAAGATGGAATACTTTTCTGCAACTTTCCTTGTCTTCGCACGCACGGTAGCAAGTGGCTTAGCAATGTCGTGTTGTGACTACTACCCATCATAGTACAATCCTTCGAGTTTGGGTTTAGGTCACGCTGTGCGATATTGGACCCAATTCTACGTGCACATCGCTTAAATAGCCTAAAACGAAATTGTCTAATTTTAAGACTAAGTTTAGACGGCAGATTTAACCAGTGCTATTCCAGAATGCATAGCTGGGCACAGTTAATCAAATAGTTAACTTCGTTAATCGTTAATCCGCTACAAAAAAAGTTAGCTTCGTTTAACGTTAAAGCGTTACATTTCGGAAGAATTAACGCAAGTTAACGTTAATCGTTAATCCGTTAATATGTGTAAAAAAAATGCATTTTTATATCGTTGCGTTAGTGAACTTATAAAACTTGTTGGTTTAGGTTCTGGAAGTTAACAGGATAGGAACAAAACAAAATACAAAAGGGCATAAGGTGCATATTCCCTTTCATGAACATTAACATGTTGAAGTTCTCGTCTGAAAGCGAGGCTCGTTTTGGAGTTAAAATGTCTTTATCCGTGGAAAACAGACGTTTAATTGCAGCCCTTGAGGGTATAGCAGTATTGTATTTAATGAATAGATTTATGAATATCTGTTCCCCGAGGAATGCAGCGTCTTTGAACGAGTCTTTTGATTTCATGTCCAGCCACATTTTAACGAGACTTTGCGCTTTACTCTTTAAAGAGTTGGAGCTCTTTGGTTTTTCTATAGACTGAGTGACAGTATTGAAAAAGTCTTCCTTGTCATCATCGTTGTTTCTCACACTACACACTCGCTGCTACGCGCCGCCCGGCACTTGTCGTTTCATACTTTTGTCTGAACCTGTTTTTCTTGCCGCGCCGCGGTGCCGTTCGGTAAATAGTAGGCATTGGATTAACGATTAACGGACTTCTGCATATTAACGGAAGTTAACGTGTCCGTTAACATTTTAAAAAGTTAACTTAAAAGTTAATCCGTTAATCAAAATGTTAACTTCGTTAATTAACGATTAACGGATTAACGAGTTAATGCCCAGCTATGCCAGAATGTCAAGCTGACAATGTATAAGACCGCCTAAAATAAGAAGTGTCAGATTCGAATTAGCGCTGTCATTTGATTATGACAGCTGCTCATAGAATAGCAAAGTGTTTTAGCGACACCTAAATGGTTCCAACGGAAGACCAGCGCTGGCTTTAATGCCAGCATTACGCTGAGCTATGACCATTTCGTGGCTACTTTCTTCTTTTATTTGTTAATCTGTACTTTGTTATGCATGTCACGAATAAATTATTTTCTTTTTCTTTTTAAATAAAATTAGGAAGTTTAGAGGCCACTGTAGAATCGGGTCCAATGTCTCCTGACCACTATATATACTTACAGAACAGCATCCTGTCGGTCTGGTACGCGTCAGAGATGCCCACTTTGACTGGGTGTTCGTTGTCATTGATCAGTTGAATAGGTATCGGGATATCCTTGTAAGCGAACACTATGTCACCGTTCTTGTACAGGGTCACAGCAAAAGTGAAATTCTTGGATTGATCCTCGCGAATGTTCACGTTTTCCCAGAGAGCTGTGAATTTTTCACCTGTAACATAAAAACAAATCAAAACAAATGATTTATTTGTAAATATAATTATAATTACATTGTTCCGTTATATTCGCGCTGGTCTAGTTGGTAGTGACTCTGCCTACGAAGCTAGTGGTCCTGGGTTCAAATCCCGGTAAGGGCAGATATTTGTGTGATAAGCTCGAATATTTGTTCCTGAGTCATGGATGCCATTGTACAAGCTTAGAGCTTAGTTTGGGACTAGTTCAATTAGTGTGACATAGGCAAAAAAAAAACTTCGTTTTGTTTTTTTCCAAGAGACAAAAAACGTACAAATGGAACTACGTTTAAAGGAACGTTGTTATATCATATTTTGTACTGCAGTTTTTTCAGTTTTACAATCCTCTTTAACTATTTCTTTCGATGGGTACTCAGTACACTGCTGTCCTTTTTTACACAATACATTTTTAATTATTTTTTTGGATATTCATTATGTACTCAAGAACTTATTTATTTATACAAATATTATTAATGATGTTTAATACCCATATCCATAGGACAAGCATAGAGCACAGTTTAGGACTAAGTAAATTTGGACCCTGATATTTCTGCGGCCTACAAAAGAAGGCGGCTAAATGTAATGTTGTAGTCGACCCATTCTATACTCTATTGGTAACCACATTAAAGGCCGTGCCAGGATAAGCTAAGAGATTTTGCCCCCCTTGAGTTTGGGGTTGTAATTTTTATAGATTGTGTGGCTCTGCATTAGTAATTGTTTTGCCAAATTTGAGCACCCTAAATATCATAGTTTTCGTTTAAAAAAAAAAAAATTATATTTAATTTTTCTTTGATATTTTTTTTTCCTGTTAACCGATTTTAATGAGCTTGGCATATAATGTACATTTAACCAAGATGATCAAATGGCCATAATTATATTTTCATTATGCCATAGAAAAAAAATTAAAAAAACCCATTCAAACTTTTCAGTTTTTTTTTTTTATCACTTCCATGTTAGAGACCGCTCTAATTTTTTCACTGGTAAAACTCCCACTAACGTCCTATAATATGTATTTTTTTCAAAATTTTTGCTAAGGGAGAACATGGAGTTATCTTGACATGAAATTCTTTACATGAGCATTTCTAAAAAAGTTTGTACATTTCATTCACGACTTTAATTTGCAAAAAAAATTGCAGGTTGGTAGAGTGAATGAAGCTGAGCCTAAATAACATAGTCTCCCAAAATGTCCTCATACATTTGTATGAAACTTTCCTTTTTTGTTACCATGAACCAAAGAAAGTTAGTAACAAAAAAGGAAAGTTTCATACAAATGTATGAGGACATTTTGGGAGACTATGTTATTTAGGCTCAGCTTCATTCACCCTACCAACCTGCAATTTTTTTTGCAAATCGAAGTCTTAAATGAAATGTACAAACTTTTTTAGAAATGCTCACATACATTTCCTAGAACCGCTATAATTTAAATCGGAATGATTGCAACCTCTTTAGAGGAACGTACATGTTGCATATGAAATACTTACTGGCCACTTACATTTCAACTTTTTAAAGAAGTAAAAAAAAAGACAACAAAAAGAACTCCTTCCAATTGTCGTGCGTTGGTAACATAATATAAACCATTCCAATATGAATTCATTATCAAAAACCACTGCAATACAACGCGTTTTCCGTAAAAAAGTTAAAACGCTGTATTGTCTCGCAATGAAAACAATTCTGCAAAGTATAAACGAACAATACGATTTCTTTAATAATACACTTCCAATTTTTGATCAGGTAAATGTCACAAAGGCATATTGTGCATTTGTATAGTAATTAATAGGTACTTAATTTTAAATAGGTAGTTTAAATAATTAGTAGTAGAAGTAGTAGTAGTAGTAAACTCTTTATTGTAAGTACACACAAATAATTACCTATGTTTTTTTATCATTTAGATTGAAGACATGCATGTTAAGTTATACTACCTGAGACTCCCAAATTACATATCCGTGGATAAACATAGGTAATTATTTGTTTGTACGTACAATAAAGAGTTTTACTACTACTACTACTTTTACTACTAATTATTTAAACTACCTATTTAAAATTAAGTACCCATTAATTACTATACAAATGGACAATATGCCTTTGTGACATTTACCTGATCAAAAATTGGAAGTGTATTATTAAAGAAATCGTATTGTTCGTTTATACTTTGCAGAATTGTTTTCATTGCGAGACAATACAGCGTTTTAACTTTTTTACGGAAAACGCGTTGTATTGCAGTGGTTTTTGATAATGAATTCATATTGGAATGGTTTATATTATGTTACCAACGCACGACAATTGGAAGGAGTTCTTTTTGTTGTCTTTTTTTTTACTTCTTTAAAAAGTTGAAATGTAAGTGGCCAGTAAGTATTTCATATGCAACATGTACGTTCCTCTAAAGAGGTTGCAATCATTCCGATTTAAATTATAGCGGTTCTAGGAAATGTATGTGAGCATTTCTAAAAAAGTTTGTACATTTCATTTACGACTTCGATTTGCAAAAAAAATTGCAGGTTGGTAGGGTGAATGAAGCTGAGCCTAAATAACATAGTCTCCCAAAATGTCCTCATACATTTGTATGAAACTTTCCTTTTTTGTTACTAACTTTCTTTGGTTCATGGTAACAAAAAAGGAAAGTTTCATACAAATGTATGAGGACATTTTGGGAGACTATGTTATTTAGGCTCAGCTTCATTCACTCTACCAACCTGCAATTTTTTTTGCAAATTAAAGTCGTGAATGAAATGTACAAACTTTTTTAGAAATGCTCATGTAAAGAATTTCATGTCAAGATAACTCCATGTTCTCCCTTAGCAAAAATTTTGAAAAAAATACATATTATAGGACGTTTAATCATAACAGAATTAAACTTTTCATTCCAGTATTTGGGTGATTTCTTAAGCCCATACAAAGCTTTATTTAACTTTACAATATTTTTATTACCATCATAGGCACCTTCTGGCAACCTAATATACACATCTTCTTTAATTTCACCATACAAAAAAGCTCCTGTTACATCCATATGATAGACAGGTAAGTTTAACTTGGTTGCTACAGACAAAAACAATCTAAAAGTAGCTAACTTTGCTACGGGAGCATAAATTTCATTAAGACTTAAGACCTCATTCTGCTCAAATCCCCTTGCAACCAACCTAGCTTTGTACTTAAATACACCATTGTTATTCTTAATTTTAAATACCCACTTACTGCTTATTACTTGTTCGCCATGTGGTGGATCACATGTATTCCACGTCTTATTGTCTTCAAGGGTCTGTAATTCTTTTTGAACAGCCTCTTTCCACTTAGCTGCATCTGCTCTTTGCATGGCCTCCTTAAACGTTTTAGGTTCATCGCCTGATTCAACATTATTACAGCTGTAAAATATGGTCTGTTTCCTTACACGCTTCGGACGTTCTTCCATATTTTCATCCGTGTCACTTTCTTCGGTCTCACTCTGTAGAGTACACTCCATAGGATCATAATCAGGGTCCTGTTCTTGATTGTCAGATGACTGGCTGTGATCGCTTTCACTGGTCATTCCTTGCTCTTGAACATTGCCATCAGCCACTGTTGTCAACTCTGAACACTCCCGACTCTGATCAACAAACTGTTCACGCACCTCTACATCCTTCGCAGTAGTGACATCCAAACACTCCTTTTGTTCTTGTACAAAAATGATGTCTCTTTTAATCACAACATCCTTCTTATCTGGAAAATAAATTCTGTAACCTTTGGTAGTCTCGCCATATCCCACCATGATTCCTTTTTCTCCTTTGGGGTCCCATTTACATCTCTTCACCTTAGGTATATGGACAAACACTGCAGTACCAAATACTTTGAGGTTATTGATATCAAAACTTTTATTACACCACAGCTCATATGGAGTTTTGTCTAGTACAGAACTTCTTCCAGTCCTATTTATTACATAGGCCGCTGTACTAATTGCTTCTGCCCACAGGTTTTTTGGTAGGTTTTTAGCAAATAACATAGTTCTGGCTGCCTCTACCAAGGTCCTATTCTCCCTTTCTGCTTGGCCATTTTGCTCTGGAGTATAAGTCACAGTCGTTTGGTGAACTATCCCCTTTGCTTCAAACATCTCTCGAACCTCTTTATTTATGAATTCGCTTCCATTATCACTCCTGAAAATCTTGACACTATTTCCAGTTTCATTCTCTGCCTGATTAATGAAATTATTTATGCAAAGTTTAACTTCATGTTTTCCCTTCACAAAATACACTTTCCTATACTTCGAATAGTCGTCTTTAAATACCACGAAGTAACGAGCACCTCCGAGTGACGGCTCCTCCATCGGCCCGCACGTATCTGCACTAATTATTTCGCACGTCTTTGAACTGACATTCTCACTTACTGGATAGGGCAGGCGGTGAATTTTGCCCTTCAGACAACTCTCGCACTGTAAATGAGATTCCTTTATGTCAATATCGTTTTTCTTCAGCACATTTTTCACATACACGACGTTTTGGTGTGCCAATCTCTCATGCCACTCATGCAGATTTGAGCTTTCCACAGCTACGTTTGCCGTACATGCTTTAGAATACCGAAAAACCAAATAATACATGCTTCCGCATCGCTCAGCAATAGCCTTCAATCTTTCATCTTTATAAAACTTGCATGCATTTTCGCTTGTTACAATAACATAACCTTTATTTGTCACACAATTGACAGAAAACAAATTTGTTTTTAAATCGGGAACATAAAGAACATCGTCTAAGGTTGTGTCAACCCATTCGTTCCCGTTTGACACTTGAACTGTCACCTGCCCACAGCCTTGGACAGTAATCTGCGATCCGTTTCCTACAATTACCGTTTTGTTCTTTACTTCCGAATATGACGTAAATAGTTCGTAATCACAACACATATGTTCGCTCGCACCCGAGTCGACTAACCATTTCGTTTTCTGAAAATATTCTTCCGATGCACTATTAATCACAAATGCACAACTTTTACCGTCTTTGTCCTTCTTGTAACGACACTGGCTCTTAAAATGTCCTGGTTTGTTACAATAATAACACCTCACTTCAGGGCGACTGTCCTTGTTATGAGCACTATTCTCCGTATTCTTAGTGGACCTACACTCACTTTGATAGTGTCCCAGTCTATTACACTTAAAACATTTCACAGCTTTCTTTTCAGTTTTCCTTGCTACAAATGCTGCAGACGATTGCGAACTCTCGCCTTTTTCTTTCGTTCTCTCTTCTTCTATCAATAATCTAGCAACTAAATTATCGTAAGTTTGTTTGTCATCTGGAGCAGATTCCCACGCGCATATAAAATGCTTATACACATCAGGTAGCGACATCAAAATTTTGGTGATAACAAACTTATCCGATATTTCTTCACCCAGCTGCTTCAACTGATTTTTCATCTCTTGTATTTTCGATAGAAACACTGACATTTCTGAACCTTCTTCATACTTAAATTGGAAGAATCTTTGTTGCACGATATGAATGCTCGTCTCCGACTTCTGTTCATAAACACTTTGCAGCTTTCGCCACATCTCCGCCGAAGTACCGCACGAAATGATGTGCAACATGACTTGTTCTGTCATTCTGGTCACCAGCAGCGTTTGAGCCTTCACATCTTTAGTTTCCCAACTAAAACGTTCCTTCTCGTCTTCTTTTTCTCCCGGTTTTACTTTAGTCCCGTCTACGACCTCGTATAATCCTTGACCTCGTAACAAAACCGTTGTTTGAAATTTCCATACATTCCAGTTCCTGGAACCATCCAGCTTCATGACGAGCTGCCCGGTCTGTGTTGAATCCATTATTCCTTCCTGTAGCCTTTCCTTCCTGCCTTTATCGAACTCTCGAAAAAGTAAATTTTTCTTCTCGGCGAACCAATATGGCCGCAGCCAATTTTGCCGTTATAATTTTTGAACTACAGTTTTACGTGTTTTAAGCGAATATTCATTTATCCACACTAGTTAGTGAGCTGGTCAGTGCCTGGGCCCATAACCACTTGAAATATAAATGAAATAAAGGCTTATAACATTATAATTAATTTATTCAGTCGTTACACGTCTCTACACAGAACCGCCATGACACACACAGAGGCACATTACCATAGACATATATATATTACATTGCATACTCTTCTACAAGTTTTACCAGTGAAAAAATTAGAGCGGTCTCTAACATGGAAGTGATAAAAAAAAAAAACTGAAAAGTTTGAATGGGTTTTTTTAATTTTTTTTCTATGGCATAATGAAAATATAATTATGGCCATTTGATCATCTTGGTTAAATGTACATTATATGCCAAGCTCATTAAAATCGGTTAACAGGAAAAAAAAATATCAAAGAAAAATTAAATATAATTTTTTTTTTTTTAAACGAAAACTATGATATTTAGGGTGCTCAAATTTGGCAAAACAATTACTAATGCAGAGCCACACAATCTATAAAAATTACAACCCCAAACTCAAGGGGGGCAAAATCTCTTAGCTTATCCTGGCACGGCCTTTAAAATGCTTATACAATTGCTATGCACTTAGCCACCTTCTTTGGTAGGGCGGCAGATTTACTGGAACTTACCATCAACACACAACTTCACAAAAGTCAACTGTAAGTATAGATCAAATTTGCCCATAAGCGGAGCGATGTACTGTGTGACCGCCAACCATTTGTTCACACCCTAGCCATTGTATGACAGATTGTAGCTAAGTAAAATTACTTACCCCCAACGTATAACTTGACACAGCTTTCAACTGTAAGCCTAGTATCAAAGTTTGCCATAAGCGGAGCGATGTACTGTGTGACCGCCAACCATTTGTTCACACCCTAGCCAGTGTATGACAGATTGTAGTTAAGTAAAATCACTTACCATCATCGTATAACTTGACACAGCTTTCAACTGTGAGCCTAGTATCAAAGTTGGCCATAAGCGGAGCGATGTACTGTGTTGCAGCCAACCAGTTGTGCACATGCTCTCCAGTGTACAGGAAACCACCGGTGGCTACTGTGATGTTGTGGAGGGGATGTCCATAGAAGGGGAAAATAAAGGAGAGCCTCAGAGTCTGAAAAAAAAAGACATTTTTTTCATAAGCATCATCTTGAGCGATTCGAACTCAATTACCGTACCGTCACAAAATATACACTAAATAACTATCTGTCGAAAAGTATACATTACAATTAGAGAATTTATAAGGACATGGAACAGCTTAGTCTTTGTAAAGTGAAGAAAGAACAGAAGCCGAATTATCAACTGATCATAATTGCCAGGTGCCAGTAAAAGTAAGAAATCGAGCTATAGGAGCTATGTCTGTCCCGTTCACTAATTGCAACTTTTTCGGTTATGACAGCTCATAATACTGCTTAAGGTCGCATTCGACAAAACTGAAATAAGGTCGAAATCGAATGCGGCCTTAGATAAACAAACAATACACACTTGCATTGTAACATTACATTAGGAAGGATGCCAAATGCATAGTAATTATTAGGCATCGGAGTTTTTGTCGCACGGTAAGACTAATAGCAAGCTCATATTCATACTCATTTATTTATTTAATTATTTAGGTTTTTTTATAATAAAGGACAACAACGTTGACGAGTTCAGAAACGATTATTTAATGTTATATTTGGAAAATAAATATTACAATAAAAAATAATTTCCATTTTTATACTGATTTAATTACGAAAATTTATGAACAAATAAAAGATACATTAAAACACGACAGAAGGGAATGTTTTAGTCCACACTAGTGGCGAATTGTATGTTAAAATAGTTCAAGTTATGAATTTATAATCTAATAGTTTTTTTTTTTATATAACTTGACTAAGATTATTCACGAACGACCGCTATAGAGGCATTTTAAGATAAATTAAATAAATGAGTATGAATATGAATAAGAGTTTAGATTTATGGCAAATGACGACTCCATAGCTTGCTATTAGTCTTACCGTGCGACAAAAACTCCGATGCCTAGTAATTATATAATACATGAGTTCATGTACAGTCATAATTACATATATCTATACTACCATCGCGCCAAATATACATAATATGTGAACATAGACCTTATTATCAGTGGCATAGGAGCGTGTAGATATCCATGACTGATTGCGCATCATGCTACATCACTAAAGTTAGGACTTTTGGTGGCAAATCGTGGTTGTAGAATCCATGGAGTCGCTATTTTCTATTTATTGTGATACATACCACTTTGATTTTGACCTTCAGTATTTTAATATTTTAAAATTAATTTATTCGTTAAACCGCTAAACCAATTTAAATCGATTTTGGTATGGAGGATATCTCTACTTTGAAAGCGTTACAAACAAGGAAATATTAGTAGGGAACGAAAAACCGACATAAAAATGTAATTAGTTCATTTTGAAATATGACCATACTGAAGGTCAAAATCAAAGTGTCATGTATTATAATATGTAGGAAAAAGCGGCTCCATGGATTCTAAAACCACGAAATGCCACCAAAATCCTAACCAACCATCACTAAATACCTATACTTAATTTGTTTACATTCTAGACTAAACGTAAATAACTATCTGTCACAAAGGACATGGCCCGTTTGTACCCCAACTTGTAAACGGCTAAGACATATGTGAAATCATTAAATAATTAATAATTAGATACACGTAAGATTAATTAAATCTCTGTAAAAGCAACGGAAAAAGTGTTTAAAAGTGTTGCACCAGATACGCGTGCACAGTTATTATTTTCTGATGGCATGCATGACTTTAGATACTTTTTTATCCCTGGAGGCCGTATTTCAAATTCTTAAAACAGACAAGTACTAGGCAACGAAAAGGACAGAGCTATATCACTGTTATCACTCTGTGCCCTTCGCTAGGACTTTAAGGAGGTATCAATCTCAATACTGCTCGTGAGGACCTTACTGGAAATGCCAATTACATTCATATTAATAAAATAACACCTCTTGACGTGAGGCGTGGCATAGCTAGTCTCAAACCTCTAAGTTCTCCTGGTCCCGACGGAATTCCATCCTATATCTTGAAAGGATGTCAGGAGTGGTTGATATCACCGTTAACTCACATCTTTAACCTAGTTCTGCATACTGGGGAGTATCCTTCTCGATGGAAAGTCAGTCGTGTGACGCCTATTCCCAAGACAGATGATACGGTCAACGTGGAAAATCACCGTCCCATTGCCAATCTCTCCGCAGTCCCCAAGTTGTTTGAGATAATTTTGAACAGTATTATTGCTCCGCAATTGAAACCTTTTCTTTGTGACGCTCAACACGGTTTCAGGCCCCGGCGTTCTGTTGAATCGAACCTTTTAACCTTGGTTGATTCTGTTACGGATTATTTGGATATGGGAATGCAAGTAGACGTGCTGTACTTCGACTTTAAAAAAGCTTTTGATCGCGTAGATAATGACGTACTCTTAAGCAAACTATGCAGCATTGGTTTTTCACCAAAACTGCTTCGCCTCTTTGCTAATTATCTGCGCGACAGACAGCAATATGTGCAGCACGGATGCTTTATATCGGGTACCTATCCCACTCGTTCCGGAGTTAGTCAGGGTTCTATTTTAGGTCCTTTACTCTTTGGCGTCATGGTTAATGACCTGGCCTCTGTTCCTAAGCATGCGCAATGCCTGCTCTATGCCGATGACCTGAAGCTGATTTACAGGGTGCAGGGAATCACTGACTCGGAGTCTTTGCAGAGGGACATAGATTTGGTTTACGAATGGAGTCTTAATAATAAACTTGTGTTTAATGCTGACAAGTGTGCCGTTATTACCTTCAGTAGAGCGCGTAGTCCCCTGTGTAGACCATATCTGTTGGGTTCGGAACCCATCACCCGTGTCACATCGATACGAGACCTGGGGGTTGTACTAGACTCCCACCTTAATTTTCATGAGCACATGACAATGCTTGCAGCAAATTGTTACCGCAGACTTGGGTTTGTTGTCCGCAACGCCAGGGAGTTTGATGATCCCAGGGCCATAAAGCTTCTCTACACCGCTCTCGTGAGAAGTAAGCTGGAGACAGCCTCAGCTGTTTGGAATCCCCATGAAGCGTCATCATTTTTGCGCTTCCTGTACAAAAAAGTGTACGGGTACTACCCATTCTTGTACCCAACAAAATTCCTTTTGGGAACCTTGGGCTTCTTCTCCCTGGAAGTAAGGCGAAGCTTCGTGCTTATATCTATGGCTTGCGGTATCATGAGGGGGGACTCAGATTGTCCGGTTTTAGTATCCCAACTGGTGCGTCTGCAAGTTCCCCCTGTGACGAAATACGCTTATCGGAAACGCAAGTACCCTTTACTGGCGGTGCCGGCAGCACGGACCATGTTCCGCCGCAAATCGCCGCTAGTCCGTGCTCTGCAACTCCTGAATGTGTTTTTGGATGGGGCTCCTAATGTCGATGTGTTTGCGAGTAGATGGGCGATGGTGCGTGATGAATGTCTGAGGTTTTGTGTGAAGATGGATGCACGGCCTTCAACTGTCTCCTAACTTATTAATGTTATATTATTTTTATTGTTTACTGTTTTGTCACTCTGTTAATACTATTTTTGTTTTCTTCTAAAATTTACAGTGCTTTAGTCTTTACTGTAATGCTGTGTAATTTCTTTGAATAAATAAATAAATAAATAAATAAATAAATCAATTCAGCCTCTATGGAGGCTTGGGCTACGCGGTGATGAAAGGGACAAAACAAAGTTCTCTCTCTGTCTGAGGTGACAGCGCCTTGAAAGTAGTGACGTGTGTTTGAGGTTATGTAAGTAAGTTAGATACCAAATTACTTCTAAAACTGCTTTATACACTTAGGGACAAAAAAAAAACGGGTCTGAGTGCGTTTTTCATACAAACGAGGCTATTTGTAAGCCTTGGTTCCTTGCCAGGGGTTGTTTTGAGTGAGGTAATAATGGTGGATACTCCGAGGTTCAATAGAGGAGGTCAAATTTTCTTAAGATACCTAACTTATCGCACAATCAGTTAACACCACAGCGAGAGAGTTTGGGTCTGCATTTGGATTTTCTTACATTTTATTGCCATTTTAGATGTTTTTCTGAACATGATCAATTCCGGCGTTAGCCGCAGTAGGGTTACCTAGGCACTCTAGAAGTCCTGTATCGATGCTCGGTGTATCCATCATCAGATTTTACTAAAAGCATCCCCTGGCGAGGAACCAAGTCTTCGAAATAGCCTCTTTAGTATGTATAACGCACTCTGGCCCGTTTTTTTTTGTCCCTGAGTGTATGTTAAATAATTAAACTTATAAAGTACATATTTTTCGTTTTAATTCGGCATATAAACGAGTGCTGTACATTCTGGGTAGGGAATGCAAATAACCGGTTATAACCGGTTTTATCCGGTTATTTTCATACAAATACGGCCAATAACCGGTTAAATTGCATTCCCTAATTCTGGGGCACCGCCACAGCGCCATATTAAAACGGGCCATGTCCTTTCATTATGGAATAGGTTTTTACTGCCGACTATACTCTTTTCTGCTCAGACATCATCTGCTTATCAAGACGAAACTAACTAGCCCCAACTCGGCGTATACATATTAAGTTCAGCAAAGATTTCGTTGCCACCTTCCGACTCCATCATCAGATCAGCTCGATAATATGGCATTGTCATCGGATTTACTCATGTATTCCAAATTTCAGCTCATTGCATTGACAGGAACTGGTTCAAAATCGATTGGCAAAATTCCAGGAAAAACAAGTGAAGTTAGTCAATAAGATAAGATAAGAAATTTATTTAAAAATAAAATTACAAAAGTGTTATTCGAAACGGTATACACAAACTTATAATTTGACAAAGCATACATTAACAAAAAATGGTTTATTGTAATAGTACGTTTATACATAAATGTATACATAAATTCACGCCTTCATTCCCAGAGTGGGGCAGGCAGAGCTAAAGAATTACCAACAAGTCTTAAAACTTCTTGATAATTCTGTAACCACATTTTGCACAAGTAGGCTAAGATGTTTCCCAGTGTATTAGTGACAGGTGGCAAGTCCATTGCCTAGAATTGTACTTTTATAAGAGTCAATGGCAGGTACTATCAAGGAGCTACAATATTCTAGATTCTTGAAATGGACTAACTAGTCTAAACAAACTAACTTATTTTTTTTGGCATTTTGGTCAGCGAAAGCAATGGAGTCGCTATTATATAAACCTATCTTGAGAAAAAAAGATATTAAAAGACAGTGTAGATTTTTTTTATGTATTGTAAAAATAACGGGTCCATATCGATTAGTTATTTTAGCCATAGTTATTATTATTATTATTATTATTAATTAGCCCAATATAGTGTCCCACTGCTGGGCAAAGGCCTCCTCCCTTGATTTCCACACCTCTCTCTCTGTGGCAATCTTCGGCCAATCCTTTAGAAAAACGTCCAAGTCATCCCGCCATCTCCGCTTGGGTCTGCCTCGCCGTCTGTAGCCGTCCTGGGGGACCCACCAAGTTGCTGCATTGGCCCACCTTTGTGGGTGCATGCGACAAACATGCCCGGCCCAGGCCCACAGGCCCAGGCCATAGTTATTTTCAAAAAACCGGACCGTGATGTTCTTCCCGAAATAAGCATTCGTCGTTTTATAAGCCCTATAAGTGACAGTGCAAGTGGTAAGGAACGATTTAGATTGGAGCTCTCTGCCCAAAATAATCAATAACCCATGATTTTCTATTACAGGTATCCTGATAATAAACTAACATAAGAAAAACCGAAACCTTACATTAAAAACCTTAATATTTTAACCGTAACTTGCATATACAGTCTGTGAGCACTGAGAAGAGGCTTTGGTTTAGTACCTCTCTCACTCGCTCTAGATAAGATCTTATTAAGAGCGAGTGAGAGAGAAGTACTAAACCGAAGCCTCTTAAGTGCTCACAGACTGTACATACTGTAACTCAGTAGTTTTGTTAAAAAAAATACTGATGACTATTTTAGATTGGGACATATGCCACTTAGATATTACTCTCGTTACAAAACCAACCTCTTTACAACTAAAATTTAACTTTACATAGCACTGGGCCCCATGTCACTAAAAATCTATAATAAATTACCTGAAGTAATAAAAACTAAAGTGATATTAAATTATTCTGCGGAAGTCTACAACGTTTTCTTATAAAGAAGTCATATTAAGCCGTCGATGAATATTTAAAAGATAACTTAGAAATATCATAGTTAAACAATGTATCTGCCACAAAAGATCAGGGGTATGTCCCATTTGTTCCATGTAACTACGAATTTTGTATTGAACATTACGTCACAGTTTAATACAAAATGTGAAGTTCCATGGAACAAACTGGACATACCCACGATCAGCAATGGTCGAAGCGGCTCACAAGGCGCATTTCAACACCAAATAAAAAAAAACAGCGATTATAAAGTATCTAACGACTCCACTGCTGTGTTCTCAAAATGCCACAAAACCTAAATAAACTACTAGCCCGCCCTCACTTCGCTTCGGATTTCTGTAAGACCCGCATATAAATCACAATTTATTTTACACAAGAACCTCCCTCTTGCTTGAATCACTCTATCTATTGCTGAAATTTCATTAAAATCCGTTTAAAAGATCTAAGCGAACAGACAGCGAGAGTTATATACTATGTAAAGAAAAGATAAGATAAAGAAGTATAGTATGTTTTGAACCAATATGGCGTCCAGGGTTACGGAGGTACTGGGCTGGTCCGGCGGTTGGGCCAGTAAATAACCGTCGAAGACCTCTTTCTTACAAATTAGGCACTGAAGAAGAGAAAAGTTTTTACAGTGTTTTAAATTCATGAGTACACATCGGTAACTAGTGGCATTTAGGTAGCACTTGACAGATTAGTGATGAGCAAGGATCGTTAACTGCGAGCGAAATCCATTGAAATGACGTATGACAACCAGTTAGGGATGGCGATGGTTCTAAATTGATGAACTAAAATATTATGTACTAAAATAATACAAATAAATATAACTGAACAGAATCTGAATCTCAGTGTAATGTTATTATTACAGTTAAATGGTAAACTTTTGTATTGTATTTACAATTTTTATCCAAAACTCTCCAAATTTTTCACTTGGGACGGCGAAACAACACAAATAATACAATCAGCCTTGCAGTTACCTGAAAAATACCTGTTGGGTGCATAATCTTTATGTTACAAGTTTGGCAGAAAATTTTGTTGTCGTCGATTTTCAAACAGTCGTATAACTTAACGAAGCTATCCAGATAGATTGAACAATTTGTTTCTTTTTTTACATGGTTCTTGCTTTTAATGTGACTTTCTAAAATAAATTTTATTGGTTTTAGTTTTTTATTACAATATGTACACAAAACCGATATATCTTCTTTTTTTTAAAACCTATGCTCTTCAAGCAGTAGCTCCATTGTTACTTTATATTAATTATTGTTACAAAACTATTTGAAAATGCAATAATAAGCAATCACAACCAGTACTTGACGGAGTCACATTGACAATCATGACAAGAACATACCTACTAGTTCGTAAATCTATTGACAATATATTTATCAATTCCAAGAAGTTTTAGTTTAATGTCATAGATAGCGCTTATTACTTATTAGTGTCTAGGTGACCTAGACACTGATAAGTATAATATAATGATATTAATGATAAATAAACACATTCCTCCATACATATGAATAAGTAGCATAACTGACGATTCGAAAGTGCTTGTTTCTAAGCCTACTCAATAAATAATTTTTGCCTTTGACTTGACTTGACTGGGTAACAACCCTAGTACTTCAATGGATTTCGCTCGCAGTTAACGATCCTTGGTGATGAGACAAGTTTTCTTAGACTTTTCGGATAAAATATAATAATAAATTAATATTACCTACATCGTCTTAACGTATGACGAAGTATGTTTGATCACTAGTTTAAAAAATATAAGAAATTAGAAGGTAAACTAAAAGAGTCTTTGGATATCGTATTAAAAATTGAAAAGTCACTTTCATTACTGATACTACACCCCAAAGGTAAACTTGTTTATCAAAAGCTGAAAATAGTATTATCAAAAAAATCCAGGATATCTTACGACAAAGAATAACCCTATTACAAAATAATGAAGTTGAAATCGAAGAGAACATCAATAATAATACGCTGCAACTTTACAATAGAATGCTCTTTACCGATTACGTCAGTCAGTGGAAGTTGAAAGAATTTTTTCTTACACAAAGTGGATTTTCTCAATTAGAGGTAGGAGGCTGACGTAAAAATTTTGAACAAATATTAATTGTTAATCACGAATGTCATATCATATATTAAATGACTGTTTTTTTCTCATTTGTTTCATTGAGAAAATGAAACTGTCTCATCTCATCACTATCATCATGTCTCATCACTAGTCTGTTAGAAACTGTCAAGTGGTACCTAAATGCCATGAGTTACCGATGTGTATTCATGAGTCGTACGCCACTATATAAATAAATATCAGGGGACAATCTCACACCAATTGACCTAGTCCCAAACTAAGCTCTAGGCTTGTACTATGGGTACTAGACAACGATATAAATACTTATATAGAGAAATAAATACTTAAATACATAGAAAACATCCATGACTCAGGAACAAATATTCGCGCTCATCACACAAATATCTGCCCTTACCGGGATTTGAACCCAGGACCGCTAGCTTCGTAGGCAGGGTCACTACCAACTAGGCCAGCGCGTCGTCGTATTTCGTTTTAACTCGCTATACTAACGTCTCTTGGGTCACTTTTTACAACTATGATTTTAATTTAAACGCCTTACTTCAAATACATAACGTGTCACTCAAACGCCACACATGGTTTTGCTATGCTATGCAAATGCCAAATTACAACTCAATTCATACGAACCATCCCTGTTGTCTCACGGCATAGAAAAACAACAAAAAATCATTTCAAGTACCGGGGCGTGAGTGAGTGAACACTATATTAGATAGATAGCGACCAATTTAAAACAGAAAAGGAAACTTTATCTGACACAATATAATTCGATCTTTGAAAAATACATGGTAAACCCATTGGACAGCGTTCAGTTACAGGTTAGAAGATCGTTACTGAATTAGATTATTTAGGCGAATCAGTTAAACAACTCAGAATGTACACATTGTTGCCACATAGGCTAAATAAACACACCAAAAATGTCCAAGTATTAATAATAATCTAACATTATTTTAATACATACAAAATATCAATATAACTTGTAATAATTATGTTCATTGTAAATAGAGGGGAGACGAGCTGTAGGTAGGCCGCCAACAAGATGGAGTGACGACCTTGTAAGGATCGCGGGAAAGCGGTGGATGCGAAAAGCACAAGACCGGAGTGGAGAGCCTTGGGGGAGGCTTATGTCCACCAGTGGACGTCTTTCGGCTGACATGATGATGATGATGAATGAATTATAAGGCGCTCGCGTCCGCGTGTCGTAGAACAAAACGGAACGGGAGAATTTATTATTTTTTCGAATAGTTTTGGAAGCCATTTCGTCCACGAGCGCCCTCTAAAAATTGATTAACGGCATAATAAGGTAAGGGCATGGGGGTTTCCGCGCATCCGTTTTTTCACAATATGGCGCCTGTGAAGTGAAGTCTTTTTGACAGTTGATGTTAAAATATATGCCTAGAAGAAGACCAAACTAGTGACAATTTACTTTTTCACTTGATATATACACATTTCAAATATTTAGGTACATAATTATTTCAATTTATATTTTTTACGTATTATCAACTCTCAAAAAGACCTTGCTTCCGAGAGGCGCCATCTAGTGAAAAAACTGATGCGCGGAAACCACCATTAACAGATGGCGTTGCTATGCCCTTCGTTACACCTCGTAAGGCCCAAGCTAAAATTATGCTATTAGATCTAAACGCCCAATGTTCATTCTAATGTACAATATCTCTACATGTACTTGCGGCCCAAGAATAATTTGCTTTGGTGGCATGTTTGAAACAAAATGGCCGATATCTATGGATTTTTTTGACACTTCAAATGTCCTCAAGTGTCAAACGTCACTTCTGGCATCTGTCATTCAGAGCGTTTAATCAAAATGGCCGATGGCGGTAAAACCTTAATGGAATGATTTGAAAAAGTTACTGTACAGTCGCCATCAGATATATGGTAGCGGTCAAGGTACTCAAATATTTCGGAGCAGCATTAAATTTCAATATATTAATTACGCTAGATAAGGTCTATAATATCGGCCCATATAATTCGTCATAAATTTAGGAGCAGTGACTTTTCAATAAATTCGTAACATACAATTAGGTAAAGATATCGGAACTTACAGAAGTCAAAAATATCGAAGCAGCCAGGATGATCATAAAGATCGGAACATTTATGCAAAATATACCTTAAGTCTGTGTCACATAGTTCATATTTGAATTCGTTACTACACTCATAGACCAAATTAGCGGAACATGTCACAATAAACCACTCTGTTCTTAATTCAAATTGTTGACAACATAATATTAATCATGCGTGTCTGAAACCTTATTTTAATGGGTCCATCGTAAAGTATTTTGAACTATGTGACACAGACTTAAGGTATATTTTCCATAAATGTTCCGATCTTTATGATCATCCTGGCTGCTTCGATATTTATGACTTCTGTAAGTTCCGATATCTTTACCTAATTGTATGTTACGAATTTATTGAAAAGTCGCTGCTCCTAAATTTATGACGAATTATATGGGCCGATATTATAGACCTTATCTAGCGTAATTAATATATTGAAATTTAATGCTGCTCCGAAATATTTGAGTAGTACCTTGACCGCTACCATATATCTGATGGCGACTGTACATTGCAATGTACATTGGGCGTTTACTTATGGGTAAAGCCCAATTTGACTGGGTCTGAGTTACAAGTGTTACTTTGTACATTGTGATGTACACTGGGCCTTACGAGGTTAAAACTAACATTACAGCTGTGTAGGTTTCCTCACAATGTTTTCCTTCAACGACAAGGACGCCGTAAGCACAGCTGGGGCTCAATTCCACTTGTTAAAACCATTAGCTATTGACAATGTTATCGTATTTTCAACGTTATGATCATACATCGTTATCGCGGGAGCAAAAACAAATCTACTAAAGAACACGTATAACAGAATGTCTGTTCAGTATAAACGGAATATTCTGCCTATACACTCTAAGCCTCTAAGAAGTTCTTGCACGAAATTTTCGCTGGAAACAGTCAATTAAACTTATCTTACACTGAGTAAACGCTTTTATAAGTCAACGTGTCAGCTTTAATAATAAAAAAATGACAAATATTTTTGTCCAGAACTAGTTTAATTTCTTTAAATATATTTCATATTTAATTTAGATATATTTTTGTATCTTTTTGTACATATCAAATCAATCAAGAATGACAAATGTAGCAGGTAAAGTGACTGAAGAGGTTGAGGTTAGGATTGCGTATCTAATCTCTTTAAATATGTACTACTAATCAAGTCAAATACGGAGGTAAGACATTTGAAATAAAATGATCAGAGATCGGAGTAGGTAGAGCTAATTTGCCTAAACTTGATGCATGTTCATTCATAAATGTGTTCCTATTTCACTCACTCATGAATGAATATGCGTCAAGTTTAGGCAAATTAGCTCTGCCTATTCCGATCACTGAAAATGATACATTTTGAACTCGTAGGTATAAACGTTTCTCGATACGATTACTTCACGAGCACTTCTGTTATTGCCTATTTGTCATAATCTTTGACTACTGTCAAACCGTTTTTGCTCCCGCGATAACGCTGTATGGTTATGATAGCTCTATTGACTTGACAGTAATGTCGAGTTTAAAACAACAAGGTAAGAGGTGAAATAGAAATACATACATACATACCTTCACGCCTGTAATCCCAGAGTGGGGTAGGCCGAGCTACAGAATTACCTACAACTTTAAAAACTTTTTGATAATTCTGTAACCACATTCTGCACAAATGGGCTAAGATGTTTACCAGCTTATTAGTGACAGGTTGCAAGCCCATCGCCTAACAGTACTACAAGCCTTTATTCCCTTAGTCGCCTCTTACGACATCCACGGGATGACATGGAGTGGCACTATTCTAACCCGGCAACCACACGGGAAACATGTGGTGTTTTCTCTGCTAGTGTTAAATAAAGGAGGACTTACTGTGGCTCTGCGATGCGAGTTGCTCAGCACTGCGTGTATGTCCGCCTTAGACTTGGTGATGTTGGCCCAGTGCTCACTGAAGAAGCTTTCGTTCCCGATAAACGTGCTGTTGTAGAATATGTGGCTGTCCTGGTGGACAAGACGTAACGTCTAGTTCAAAATAAAATGGTAAAAATAAAAACTACCGATCACCACTTAGTATATTTTTAGTACATGCACATGACTTATTGGCGTCGTATTTTTAACACGGATACATACATACATATCTTCACGCCTGTCTAATCCCAGAGTGGGGTAGGCAGAGTCACAGAATTACCTACAACTACAAAAAGTTATTGACAATTCAGCAACCACATTTGCACAAACAGGCCAAGATGTTTACCAGCGTATTAGTGACAGGTTGCAAGCCCATCGCCTAACAGTGCTACAAGCCTACATTCCCTTAGTCGCCTCCTACGACATCCACGGGAAGAAAAATTTTACACGGATAAAGTCACTATTTAAACAAGAGCCAAACGGTATCACACTTGACATGGGTATTAAGGAGTTTCCATGGCAACCTCTGCCGCTAACAGCTCCGCTTCTGTTATCTTACCAGCTTGGTACAGTCTGTGAGCACTTAAAAGGTGATTCGGGTTTGTACTTCTGTCTCACTCGCTCTTAATATGACGTATGAGAGCAAGTGAGACACAAGTACAAACCCGAAGCATCTTCTAAGAGCTATCGCACTGTACCATATCGTAACTCTACTATATAATTCATAATTCATATACTTTATTGCCTTATGTTGTATGTCACAAAGATGTTATAATATATTAAATGCTCTAACATAAACCCTGGGAGGGCACTGCAATATCATTACAATTTCTTACATAGGTAGGTATTTAATTTAAATGTCAAGAATTATTATTATAAATATTACATGTCACTACTATAAACTAATGCTATAACTAGTTATCAAAAAATTCATTTAAGTCATAATAACATTTTAACATCAAAATTTCTTTTAACTCTTTACAAAATGTGGCCTCTTTTACAATATTTTTAATGGAAAGTGGTATCTTGTTATATATTTTTATCGCCATGTGATGGCTACCCGAGCTCACAATTTTCAATGTAGTAAAGGGTCTAACTAATTTATTTCTTTTTCGCAAGTTGAATATTATGCTGTCGTCTCTTTCTAAAAATAATAATATCGTCCTTTACTCTTTCAACCTCTCTGATCGATTATTTTGATAGGAAAGTAGTCTCTATAAACCTTGGAACATGTGTGTTTTTTCGATCAGATAAGAGGTTGAAAGAGTAAAGGACGATATTATTATTGTACTCGTATTGTATATTGTTCAGTTAATTATTCTAGTTAATCTAGTTTGTTGCATGTGACAAAGACACCTCGGCGAATTTTTATGTATGATTTTATTTGGGCTTGTTTTAGTAATAATATTTTACTACTTTATTCCTTGTAATGTAACTTACTTTTAAGTATTACTGTGTTTTAATTTAAGATTGCAAAAGTGACCTTCTGCTGGAGTTGCTTGCAGCGCTTTTTCTACGCAATGCTGGTCTTGTCTGAAGCGCTAGCAAATTCACTCCATATTAAATACATACATACATTAAATCATGCCTGTTTCCCAGAGGGGTAGGCAGAGACTACTTCTTTCCACTTGCTACGATCTTGACAAAATTCTTTGGCGTCTTCCACATTCATACATCGAGTCATGCAGGCACGTCGGTTTCGGGTACCTAAGATACGGCCCTTTTCCAGTATTTCTCCGATTTGATTCGAAAAAGTACACCTAGGGCGGCCCCTTCCGACCCTTCCACTCACTTTCGATCTGTATATCTCTTTCGTCAATCTTCTATCATCCATCCATTCCAAATTACCGAACCATCGAAGCATGCCCTTTTCAATCTTAGTCACTACATCTTCTTTAATTCCACATTTATCTCTGACTTTTTCATTTCTTACTCTATCAATCAGTTTCACACCACATATACTATACGCAAAGAGCGCATTCCAACTGCATTTACACGACTTTCAGGCTTGTCCTGCCACACCCAACCTTCACTACCATACATCAGGGTAGGGGCCAGCGCTCTATTGTGAACAGTTAGCCGGGCTTTTTGAGAAACACCCTGTCTGCTCACATAGGAGTACAGGGCCCCATTAATTTGACTCCATATTACTGACGCATAAAAGAGCCCACATGTGGACAATTTACTTTTTGGTTGTTTTAAACTTTCGCGACGGTCACACATACTGTTATAAATGTTACGCAATTATGTCCTGTTCTAGATTAACTTTTTTTATAGTCAGGATTTACATGTGCGTAATTTCGTTAAAATTTAATTAATTTTGTTAGTTACAAGTAAAACTAACATAATTGTATTATAAAGCGGCATGAAATTTGCAATGTTATTATTAGGTATCTCACTTATTAACTAAATATGAAGTCTAATAATGATGGGGGCTAGTTGAAATCCGGATTAACGAGGATTGTGAAGCACAGATAAAAGGGTGAATCAACTTTTAAGGTACTCCCCATTTTTCGACATGTTTTACCAATTATATGTTTTTAGAAAAACTATATTTTTGTTAATGACGTGCCTTACACGCTTATTAAATCAGACAAATAGGCTCACATTTGAAGTTATTTGATTTAAAATAATACAGTTTTAAATAATAATATAGTTGGTAACGCAGGGGACAATGTTGTCCCTAGGTTTTGTATGGAAAATGTGCATTTTCCCCTGAGTTACCAGGTTTTTTCGCGTATTAAAAAATATTTGAGCTGTTTAACGTGTAAGGTCTGTAAATTTGGTGGTCTGATTTTAATATTCATAGATCATTATTAACCATAAGTCACCAGGTAAGTTTTAGAACCGCAAAAGAAAAGGAGTACCTTAAAAGTTGATTCACCCAAAAACGCGTAGCTGACAAAAAAAACCATACTAATGTGGGCTATAACGTTTCTCACCCCCTAAATCAAGTCCGATTTCCACGATTTTTTCATGTTTTTTTTTATGGCATGTGTAGGCTAACGAGCACACAGGCCACCCGATGGTTAGTGGAATCTGTGACCCATAGACATTCGCATTCACAAGACTGCAAATGCACTGCCAATGCTGAGGACGAAGATGGAATGCCTCTATGCTAGTAATTTCACCGGCTGTCTTATCCCCAAACCGGAAGACAACAATGCGAACACTGCTGTTTGGCAGTAGGTTATTGGATAAGATGGGGGTAGCAATCCGGACCCTGCACAAGGTCCTACCACCCGCAAAAAGAAGTCATTGTAAAGAACTAGGTCTGTACGTTTCTGTTTTTTTTATTTGATTCTAAGATTTTTTTTCTTGGAAAGGAAAACGTACATACATAGTTTTTCATAATATTCAAAAATCTTAAAAATCAATTCAGATTTAAGGGGAGAGAAAGGTTATCGCATCTTGTATGGAAATTTTAATGATGACAATCCTCTTAAAGGATGGTTTTAGGCTAAATTGCGGAATAGATGCCCAATTGGCAGTTTATAGGAAGGGGTAGAGCTCAGAATTTTCACTTACGTATTTCAGATTTGTCAAATTCGTCTGGGAGTTGATCACTTCCAGTTGCTCTTCGAAGGCATTCGTGGTGATATCTGAAACAAGTAATAAAATAGTTTTGTTTAAGATATACATATATATATCGACAGCGTTTATTTCGGGTATTGACCGATATAAAACTATTTTTTTTCAAGTTGTTTGTAACAGCAAAAAATTACATTATTACATTGACATGGTATCCTGACTTTTTACCAAATCATCATTTTACAAACTTTCATTTCGCAAAAACGTGTAACCATGAGTTACAATTACCGTACTCGTAATCGTCGGTGAAACTGCAAAACCGCGTAAGCAACATTTGAAATAAGGAGCAAAATGCACCTTTTCAATGAAACCGTAAGGTTTATTTTGCTCTATCATAAATTTGTTAGTCACGCGGTTTTGCGTTGTCACTGACGTAATGCTCTATCCCTCCCACTCTTTTTTTTTTATTGCATTGGAAGGCAAACGAGCACACAGGCCACCTGATGGTAAGTGGAAACTGTGACCCATAGACATTCGCATTCACAAGACTGCAAATGCGTTGCCAACCCTGAGGACTAAGATGGAATGTCTCTATGCTAGTCATTTCACCGGCTGTCTTATCCCCAAAACCGGAACACAACAATGCGAACACTGCTGCTTGGCGGTAGGTTAATCCTTTAGGCGACTATTGTCGGTAAGGAAAAATGACGAGGTATAAAAATGTCTAATGACATTAAATAAAAATGTCGATATGTAAATAAGCCGAACAATAAAAAGGTTGGTTAGGAAAAATTACGAAGTATTATTTAGTCAAAGTATAAAAATGTCGAGAAATGATTATGTCTACTGACCAATAATTTCTATTTCTAATTCAAATTTAACCGAGTCGACGGAGCTCCGCTATCGCGGAGCTCCTATCTCTGGGAGTTTTGGCCCTTCGGGCCTGCTGAAAACCTAACATAACCTAAACCTACCTTATATTTATATTTTTTTTACATCTCGACATTTTTATACTTCGTCATTTTAACATTAGGTCTTTTTTACATCTCGAATTTTTTATACTCCGGCAACTTTCATTTTCGAGTTTTTTATTTCTTGACAATAAATATAATTTCGTCATTTTTATACCTCGTCATTTTTTCTCACCGACAATAGTCGCCTGATTGAGGTTAATGGATATAGATGGTGGTACCAACCCGGATGGACCCTGCACAAGGTCCTCCCACAAGTCACTCTAAAAGGTGACTTCAAATACCACAAGGGACAGAGCATTCGACTCGCTAGCGAGTACATTAATTGTAACTCATGGTAAGGGTAAAGGTAATACGATTTACATTTTACCGTCTAGAATAGAGGCGCTGTAATTAGGGAATGCAAATAACCGGTTATTACCGGTTTTAACCGGTTATTACCGGTTTTATTCGGTTATTACCGGTTTTAACCGGTTATTACCGGTTTTATTCGGTTATTACCGGTTTTAACCGGTTATTACCGGTTTTATTCGGTTATTACCGGTTTTAACCGGTTATTACCGGTTTTATTCGGTTATTACCGGTTTTAACCGGTTATTTTCATACAAAGTCTGTTAATAACCGGTTAAATTATCCCGTGTGGTTGCCGGGTTAGTATAGTGCCACTCCATGTCTTCCCGTGGATGTCGTAAGAGGCGACTAAGGGAATAAAGGCTTGTAGTACTATTAGGCGATGGGCTTGCAACCTGTCACTAATACTCTGGTAAACATCTTTGCCTATTTATGGAGAATGTGGTTATAGAATTATCAACAAGTTTTTAAAGTTGTATGTAATTCTGTAGCTCTGGCTACCCCACTCTGGGATTACAGGCGTGAAGGTATGTATGTATTTTTTTTTTTATTTTTTTTTTATTTTATTTTTTTTTTATTATTTCAAAGCGTACATAACAAGTAATCATTACAAATTAACCCGCCAAACTGACAAGACAGTTTGTTGGCGAGATCGCGCTCACATTATTTTTTTCTGCTATGCATGCACCTAAATTACAAATTAACTAAGTAAGTATACAAGTATACATTTTAATATTATTAAAAAAGAGGAAGAAAGGATACTTTGGAAAGTTTACCTATGGCAACCCTTCCAAAAGTATTTCTTTTAAGGTTTTTTTCAATACGTTTTTACTAATTTTTTTATCTGCCCTTAACCAATCAATTTCGTTATATATTTTTGGAACCAGATACAAATTCGTTCTCCTACCATAATAATTCTTAGCATAATATTGAACATACTTTCTTAATCTAACTTCCTTTGTATTATATTTATTCTGCTTAAAAACCTTTAACTCACTGACATAATAATTATCGATAGCTATCAAGTACTGCGCTCTCAGATGAACAGGAAGTATTTTACATATTTTATATAAGTTATCATAATTATTTTTACATTCGTTTTTCTTTTTCTTAGACACCAAGTATTTAATAGATCTTAATTGTAACTTTTTAAAATCATCCAAATATGTTGGAAAAGTTCTGCCATATATACTAAGTCCGTAATTAATCACTGACTCTGCTAATGCATAATAAACTACCAACATTGTACGTTTATTAATCACTCTGTTCAAGTGGTAAAATTTGCTCAACACCGAACGTAGTTTTGAACAAACTACACTTACATGTATTTTCCAATTAAAGTTATTATCTATATACAGTCCTAAATATTTATATCTATCGACAAACTCAAGCTGTCCACAGGAACAGTTAATTTTATTATTGTGCAAACACTCGTATTCGTGACCAACCACACCATACTCATTATAATCTATATTATGTATGTATGTGTATGTATGTATGCATTCTCTACCTGTAATGGATAAAATGTGGCTGTAAGAAGGCGAAATAATTCGATACGGTCACGGGTGAACACCTAGTTATCTTCAATGTGAATCACAAAGGACTGCAGATGGTGACTAATCCTACGTCATTGTATTTTGTCCGACAAGACATATTCTGCCCTGCTAAGCTTAATGGCGATATCTCAGACAAAACACCTGTAGAGATTGCGACCTAGTTACAAACAGAACAGAGTTGAATCTGCTTTGGCTATCGAATTTAGATGTTGCATTTTTGCTTAGGAGGGCAGTATAGATGCATGAAGCAATGCAATAGAAATCTTTTCACTTCTCATGCCCGCAAAGTCATTCTTTATGCCGGGTATAGGCTGCATAAAATGGCATTTCATGTACTAGTGCATAAAGTGTTGTCGTCATCTAGACTAAGACAACAAAGCCCTGCAGCCAGACAGACGAGGTGACTGCAAACTTGTTATTTGAATAAATTTACTTTAATTTATAATTTTTAACAAGCATTGTTAACAAAATCATTACAAAATCAACGTATGGCTTGGCAGTAAAACGTTCGACCTAAGTTAAAAATTTAATGCAGATAAAAAAAGTAAAAAATGTTAAAAAAGATAAAAATGATTTTTTTTAAATATAAACCGCATATTAGATCTCGAGAGACTTGACAAAAGGGACTCCACTCGTCTATTTAAAAAAAAAAACATTTGTAAGAACATCACTGACCCTCGTTTCATAAAACCAGACTCGTATTTTAAGCCCTCTCATTATGCATCAGTTGCATAAACTACTATTGTGAAATAAACGTTTTTGTATAATGAATATAATGATACCATTGGGCCCCATCTCAGCCGATATCAGTTAAATAATGCAACCTTAGTTATTTGCTCTGTGGTTAAAGATAACACAAGTGGACTTACTGTCATCGGGGAATATCGGATCGCTGACTTTAGTGTTCGCTGGGGGAATGCCGAACTTGAATTCTCCTGTCCCGTTCACGCCCAGAAATGGGACCTGGGTGACTTGGACGGGCGCTTTAGCTGAAAAATAAAATATAAAAAAATAAACATTTTTGTCGCCAACTGTGCTCTGCGCAAGGCAAAGGAGGAGGGTAGTGTGTTTATCAGCTTATACATGTATGTTTGTTCCTTTGTGGCGCTCTAGAAACTAAATTTTCATCATTCTTATGTTAATCGATTTGTCTGAATCTTGTGTGGCTAAAGATATGAAAGAAATAGAAATTCAATATGGCGGCTACCAGACACCATATTGTCACAATATCGTGAATTATGGCAAGTGGGGTTCTGACGGTATAGGGTAAATATCGCTGAGACGTTGTGTCAAAGATAAATGAATCACTGCTTGAGATATACATATATAATGTATGTATTTTATAATTTATAACTGAATACCTGAGTACTCGTGTCTGGTTCTTCTGGAAAATATTTGGAGAATGATCCAAGGATCGATATCGGAATAGAATGTAATAAATTTGAATTTGGAAGATTTAGATCGAAATGTAAGAGTGGCCAGGAACTCAAACAAAAGAGGTTGTAACAACCTCGTTACATCGGTATTGTTGAATAGGTATTTAAAGAGCATGTTCAGGTTTCTTTCATCATGTTTTGGGTTCCGTAGTCCAACTAGGAACCCTTCTAGTTTCGCCATGTCCAACCGTCCGTCCGTAGCCTAGCTCAGACTCTTAGTACTAGAAAGCTTGAATTTGGCATGAATATACATATTAGTCACGCCAAGAAAGCGGTAATTTTTTTTTTCTTCTACCTCATGGTGCGGGGTGTCCTTGGGTAGGTCTTTCAATATTGCGGGTTTTTCGATTAAGAGCTCCGTTTATGAAATATTAAGCTTTATAGCGCTAATTTTTTTAGAGTCAAATCCTCCCTCCCTACTGCCAAAACTACAAAAACTAAAATTCTGAAAAATATCTTCAATGAAAGCGCATATAACGAATTTAAAATAAAAACTTTCACGACTAAGTAGACTTTATTAATTCTTGAGATACGGGCGACTAAAGTGTTTATACCTACTAAAATCACCAAATTAGTTTAAGTATGTATATAGATACATACATACATACCTTCACGCCTGTAATCCCAGATTGGGCTAGGCAGAATTACAACTTTAAAAATATTTACGTAGATATTTGAATGTATTAATTTTATTGCACATCGCACGCAGGACTGATGGCCGATGGGGTCAGAAGGCGTCCGCGGACCGGGAGACGAGCTGTAGGTAGGCCTCCAACAAGATGGAGTGACGACCTTGTAAGGATCGCGGGAACGCGGTGGATGCGAAAAGCACAAGACCGGTCTGAGTGCAGAGCCTTCGGGGAGGCCTATGTCCAGCAGTGGACGTCTTTCGGCTGACATGACGATGATGATTAATTTTATAGTTGTGTTTTATTGGTAAATTTAATTTTGAAGCTCTTTTCATTCTTCCAACTTTCTCAATCTCTCAAGGGTTGGCAGGATTTTTATTAAAATTGTATATGTTTTTTCTACAATAAACTGTTCACATACATGTATGTATGTATGTAAACACACACACAAAACTGCAACAACCATGCCATGTTATGTTTGGCATAGAAATAGCGTTACCCGAGACCTTCCTGTGGGTATCGCAGAAGTGAACCTAATACACGTGTTTGAAAAACATAGCAACTTTGTAGGGTAGGAAGTAAATATCCCAGTTTCAATATTATCCACATGAAGCAGGGTAATAAAATTGATCAGACTTTTATGGTGATGGTACCGACCTATTTAGTTTATGGTGTTTTATTGCAGTCGTATGAATGTAGTCTCCAGTTACATAAGGCTAACTGCATAGTAAAAGTTGAAGCATTTTAAATTGAATTTGGTTGTCAATAGAGTATAGAATGCTTCGTCTACTACATTGCAGTTAGCCTTTAGTGGGATGGCATTACGGGTCTCAAATTAGATTTGCGATGATTAAAAATTATTGATTTTGTCAAATTTGCCAAAATCAGATGAACAGTCATTTAAGAGGTTTGTGAAGCTAAAAAAATCCATTAAAAAAAACGATAGCGTTTCTCGATTTTTAACATGTTGTAGGACATCATAAAAAACTATGTCTGTACGTTTTCCTTACCAAGAACATATTTCTTAGAATGAAAAAATAAATAAAAAACCAGAAACGTACTATCAGCGAATCGGAATCCTGATCCACCATAGAACGTTGTCACAGTGACATTATAAAACAATTTGTTTGGCACTCTTACGACGAATCATAACGTCACTATGACAGAGTTCTATGGTGGGTCAGGGTTCCGATGGGCTGATAGTACATTCCTAGTTCTTTATAATTATTACAACATATTCAAAAATCGTGAAAATCCGACTTGATTTAGTGTATGAGAAAGATTGTCGCCCGGAGCTAAATTTGTATTTTTTGACAGCTACGCGATTTTGTGTGTCACACCAATTGACCTAGTCCCAAACTAAGCTCTAGGCTTGTACTATGGGTACTAGACAACGATATAAATACTTATATAGAGAAATATATACTTAAATACATAGAAAACATCCATGACTCAGGTACAAATATTCACGCTAATCACACAAATATCTGCCCTTACCGGGATTTGAACCCAGGACCCTTAGCTTCGTAGGCAGGGTCACTACCAACTAGGCCAGTGCGTCGTTAAAAAGAGAGGAACAAATCGTTGTTGCTTTATCTTGGTTATTATTAAAGCTATTCAACTTTTACTTGTGGGAGGACCTTGTGCAGGGTCCGTCCGGGTTGGTACCACCATCTTATCCATTAACCTACCGCCAAGCAGCAGTGTTTGCATTGTTGCGTTCCGGTTTGGGGATAAGACAGCCGGTGAAATGACTAGCATAGAGGCATTCCATCTTAGTCCTCAGGGTTGGCAACGCATTAGCAGTCTTAGGATTGCGGTCTTGCGAATGCGAATGTCTATGGGTCTCAGTTTCCACTTACCATCAGGTGGCCTGTGCTCGTTTGCCTTCTTATGTAATAAAAAAAAAAAAAATCACTCAACTATTTTCTACATGAATCAGCTTTTCTCTTGTTATTTGTAATTGTTTATAGAAATCCATTTATAATTTATTACGCCAAAGAGGTATGTATGAATATAAGCCTTGTATGGTGATCACTGATCTATTATGTCTTTTAAAACAGTACAATCGCCCACACAGCTGAGTGACCAATGAAGATAAACAGAGAGAAACTGTCTCTGTCGTGCACATGAGATTCTAATGTAAAATCTATATTTATCTCTTTCTACATTTTCTCACTTCTGTCTTTAATGGCCAGTGTATGTTTATACCTACTTACCACAGTGATCGATCATGTCATGATGACGTAACAATACCTGACATTTTGTTACAATAAGCCTGTCTGTGTGTATTATTTGAATTGGGCTTTACTGTCAAGTAAATAAGAGCTATGGTAACGTTGGCAATACGATGACACGTCAAGGCAATATTGTTTGACTTAGTAGAATAGTACTGCTCTCCTAACGGCCGAACCCTATATTCAATCCGAGGATAGATAAGGCTTACCTCGGGTTAAAATTTGACATTCGCCCATACAAAATGTGTCAAATTTTAATCCGAAGTAAGCCTATCTGTCCGCGGATTGAATATAGGGTTTGGCCGTAAGTAAATAAGCAGTATACATCACTCAAAAAAACATGACTTGTGTGTAGTAGGCTTTAACGCGGATATTTTTGGTCCGATAACTTTTTTTTTAACCATTTCTCCTGTTCATAAACACAGCCGCATGTTTACATTAAATAAAAATAAAAAATACTTCCCGGCCTAGGTCTTCAATTTTGTAGGGAATTCCTTTACAGTTCTCTCGATTGCTTCCGCCCGAAACGTGATACTTTGAAGCCTAAAATAACTAACGTAACGCCAACATTTCTTCATTTATTATATTAGCTATTACTAACTTTTGGCCTTCTAGTTAAATTTGAATATTAATAAAATATAACCAAGAGCTGCAAACTCTTGGTAACCCAATTTTACGAATAAGCGGGAAGATAACTATGTATATAACCTTTTTAGTACGAGTTAAGTTGACTTATAACCTTTGACCGACTAGGTCTCCAGATTTATATCATTATGGATTTGTTTTGTAACCAAAGGAAAGAGTCGTAACATTTAATCAGCCTTCAAACCACAAAGGATATTTTATCACACGTGCCCGTGTCGCCATTATATAAAAAAATATACAAACATGCTTCGCTTAGTTTCTAAACAATATAGAATACAATAACCTATTAAATGTATACCTGACCTATAAAGGCGACCCATTCATTAGAAGCTGATACGTCTTAAACGGCCCTAAAGATTTTCATGAAACGTAGTTAAGATAAGAACCATGTTATGTTTAAGAGGCTACATATGACGTTCTTTTACGAAACAAAACAACCGGGCAAAAGCATGTCTGAGCATGCTCAGTGTAAACTCAACGCCGTATTTAGATTCCAAAAAAACTACTCATGTGTTGCCACTAAAATGAAAAAGTTTTGCATTGGTAAAGTTTTAACTTTTCTAAATAATGTACATATGTAATTTATTTATATATAATTGTAAAGTTAAAATTAAATACAACCGCACAAATAAATAATTTAATGTAAATATTAATTTCACCTACATATATTTAGTTGAAACTGTTTTGTGAAAGAAAAGTTCATATTACAGTGGTAATACTTAAGGGATTAACAACCTTTGGATACTATTTTAAACTTATAATTTGCGTATATACTATTCATAAATATTTTTGGTATGCACATAAAAATACTGATAACAAATCACGTATGGCAAACTTTATGGTGGCCACAGGATCACCATGACATGACATCTGCACACTTCATTCGGCATCTGACTTTTGGATTGATTGAATGGTCTCTATATTCGTGGTAATTTTCGTTGTTGAGTTTTTGTTTGCTGTTATTTTTTCTGTTAAGTTTTTGTTATTGTGTTTTGTTCGTGGCTTTTGCGTTTACATGTCTGGTATTTCACGACATTTATTGTGTGTAACCTAATTAACGCGACCGAACTCGCTAGCAAAAGTTAGTACTTGGGTACGTAATTAAGTATTTGAGCTGGTATATAGAAAACATCAAAAACTTGGGATAATCTTGACACTTAAATAACAACAAAATATTATATGACTACCTATTTTTTATAAATGTGCATGGGTTGGTTACATCTGGAACGTCACAATGACAATGACACTTGTGAATGTGACGTCTGGCCGTCTTTGGTAACTTTTTTGGAATCTATATACGGCGTTGAGTATAGGGTCCCGAAGCCGTAATAACAAGTATGAACTAATTGTCTCTTTAAAGTTATTTGGTGTTGTCATAGGTGATTTTATTAGGTATTAACACTTTAGTCGCTTTTTAAATTTTTGTTATTCTTAGTTTTGGCTGTAGGGGGGGGGGGGGGGGGACAGTTGCCTATTACAAAAAGCGATTTAAAGCTTAACGTTTCACACACGGAGCTCTTATTCCACAGACCCGCAATATTTTTGAAAGACCTATCCAACGACTATGGGGTAGACGAGAAAGTTACGTATAGGGGAGGTACAGAAAAAACAGTACAGTACATCGCATAAAGTTGTTTTTTCCAAACTCTGGGACACCCAGTATGGTGAAACAAACAATATAGATAGAGGTTAAATCGATAGCTTTTTAGCTGCTCTATAAGCCCAGAGCGGGTTGACGTCGGTGTATGGAACACCCTGGTTAGCGATGACTGTACAATGTTATTGTATTGGCATTAGAATTGCCTATCGTTTATGTTACACTCAGCAAACAGGCCGCCTCCAGCGCGTGCCGCGGCGGCTGGCGCTGCTCGACAAAAACCCGCGCGTCATAGGGCCCGCTTTCTATGAGCGTCTACCCGCGGACATAAAAAATGAATCTTCGGATGAGAAATTTAGTCGCCGACTGAAAAGTCTTTTATTAACGAAATCACTATATTCTGTTAAAGAATATAGTGACGATTAGATTATGTACCTACTTTTATATTGATTTGTTATTATTATTAAAATTTTTACATTTCCAATTATTATTGTATTATTGACATTTTATGACTGTAACATTTGAGCTATATTTCTTATGTTTTCAAATATCAAATAATGTCAATGTGTACAAAAAGTAATAATAATAATGAACCAAAAATAAAAACAGTATTATTTTTGGTTCATTATTATTATTACTTTTTGTACACATTGACATTATTTGATTTTTACTTTTTTTTAATATTATTAATATTTTACACTGACGATCTTATTGTGATTTTATTATAAATATGTGACATAATAATAATGTAATTTCCAATATGAAATAAATTACTACTACTACTACTACTACTCATCAAGGTCAGTTAATAGGTCTGTCGAGATCGGACTTTGAACGTCGTTGAATGTATTTTATTAGTACAGGCTGTGGGCACGTAAGAGGCTTTGGTTTAGACTTCTCTCTCACTCGCTCTTAATAAGATCGTATGAGAGCGAGTGAGAGAGAAGTACTCACAGACTTGTAAGTCATTTGTGATGGAAATACTATAGGACACGCGCGTCATTGAAAACAAAATTATACATTACTAAGTATACCGGCAAATAATATATCATCTTTGTATACTTACATCTCATACGATTACAGCTACAAATGTGACTCAACAAAATTGACAAGCAATCAAGAACTAGTTGACCAATTGCATTGCTATTATTCAATTCGTTAGCTGATTAAATAAGGTTCAAAATGGTAAAGATAAAGATAAAGACATTTATTCAGTAAGTAGGCCGCACAGGCACTTTTACACGTCAAGAATCTACCAGCGCTTCACAATCACAAGAGGAGACCACTGCTGAGAAGAAACGCCACAAGAAACTCGGCAGTCAGCCGGGTTTGTATTGAGACGTAGGAGCTAACAATGGGCCTCATAAGGAAGCTCAAAGTCCCCCAGAGGGCTATGGAGAGGGCTATGCTCGGGGTTTCTCTGCGTGATAGAATCAGAAATGATGATATCCGCAGTAGAACTAAGGTGACCGACATAGCCCGAAGAATAGCTAAACTTAAGTGGCAATGGGCGGGGAACATCGCTCGCAGGACTACTGGCCGATGGGGTCAGAAGGTTCTTGAGTGGAGTTTGCGGACCGGGAGAAGAGCTGTAGGTAGGCCTCCAACAAGATGGAGTGACGACCTTGTAGTGTCTTAAGCCAGTTTATTTTTTGGTGGAAGAGGCCCTTAATAAGTTTAATAACAAGAAAAAAATCTCGCTCAGCGTAAGTGTGCGGGGTCCGTCCGGATCGCTGCCACCATCTTATCGTCGGTGAAACTGCAAAACTGTGTATAGTCTTTACTATTTGAACTGAGCTGATCTTCTACAAAAAGGCCATTGTTTGTAAACAATACCATTGTCTTTCTTTGTGTCCGTAACACCAAGCCGATTACATACAAAAAAGTTAGAACTACATTGAATGTACATTGAATTACCAACCCTACCCTCTTAGTCAGTAGGTTTAAAATGTAAAGTGTCAGGATACAGATATAAGTCTTGTGTAGATGATAGTATTGTGTAGAGAATAAGCACAGTTCAAATAATAAAGACTTATATCTGTATCCTGACACTTTACATTTTAAACCTACTGACTAAGAGGGTAGGGTTGGTAATTCAATGTACATTCAATGTAGTTCTAACTTTTTTGTATGTAATCGGCTTGGTGTTACGGACACAAAGAAAGACAATGGTATTGTTTACAAACAATGGCCTTTGTGTAGAAGATCGGCTCAGTAGAAATAATAAAGACTATAAGTAACATTTTTAATAACGAGTAAAATGCACCTTTTTAATAAGGCAGTAAGATTTATTTTGCTCTATCATAAAATTGTTAGTTACGTGGTTTAGCAGTATCACCGAAGTTATCCTTAAACCGCCTAGCAACGTTCGCATTGTTGTGTTCCGGTGTGGTATTGACAACATTTAGATTGTTAGCAAAGCTACATCCCATTTTAGACCTCATTGCATTTGGCATTAGGCATGTTATAGCGTTGACGTTACGATAGCGCGTATTTGCTTGAGAGCGATGGCGGCCGAATTAAAAAAAAAAAAAACATAATTTCATTAAAGACAACCGAAGAGATCCCTTAAAGGGATAAGTTCGCCTTTGTACATACCATTTGTGTTTTTGTTTCTTGTATTAATTTTGTGCAAAAAGTTTACATACAGACATACACACATATAAGACATATATTGAAAAGTCCCTGTGCTTTCATACAATCTGGTAAATAAGTATAAAATTAAAAAACCCGAGGTTTAATAGCGACCCTACTTTTAGAGGTAGGAACCAACCAATTTTCGTGAAATATAGCTAAGAAACATATTCATTAAAACAGGTTTAACAAATAAACATTCCATCGGTTTGCTACGATCACACAGACAGACAGAAAAACGTGTTAAATGTATAAGAAATATTAAAAAAAAAGATGTATGATAATTAATAATGAGGTGTAAAAAATAATTCAAGCAGCTAATTAAGATTTAAAAATACCCATTGTTAATAAGAATTAGTCACACAACTTTATTCGTTACTTTTTTCACGCAATCAAATGGAACTAATTAACAGTTGTTATTGCAAACTATGTGTACTTTAGTCAACTCGATCGTATCCAAGCAGAATTTAAACGATCAACGCGATTTCCATACAATCTGGTTAACAATTAACTAGATAATGGACCCGATTCTACGTGCACATCGCTTAAATAGCCTAAAACTAACTAAAACTAAATTGTCTAATTTTAAGACATAGTTTAGACGGCAGATTTAATCAGTGCTATTCCAGAATGTCAAGCTGACAATGTATAAGACCGCCTAAAATAAGAAGCGTCAGATTCAAATTAGCGCTGTCATGGCGCTGTCATTTGATTATGACAGCTGCTCATAGAATAGCAAAGTGTTTAGCGACACCTAAATAAAATTAGGAAGTTTAGCGGCCACTGTAGAATCGGGTCCAATATTAGCTATTATAAATTTTTGTCTCTCTGATTAGTTAAATTTGGATATTAATACAAGAGGTATAAAATCTTGGTAACGCAATGGACATCAGCGTTACTCGTTCTGGTAACACAGGGGGACAACGAGGTATATTTTTTCTCTTGCGTTACATTAATAATATATTCCATTCTAGAGCTATTTCTCGCGGGTTTGTCCGCGTAAAAGTCGTTTGTCTAAAATAAACTTTTGTCCATACCAAATATCATCGATATCGGTTTTGCGGTTTTGCCAGGGAAGCGTAACAAAAATTACACTGAGAGACCTACACTGAAAGATTTAAATAAAGTAAAACCATTTCGTTTTCAGTGTTTAGATTCAATGACAAATAAAAGTTCACGACGAATTATAGTTATAATGTAAAAAGAGCTATTTTAATCCCTGTCGCTATGATAAATATTTAAGGACAACTGCAGTTATGACTGGATTAATACTAATCCTAGCTATCCTAACTAATATTATAAATGCGAAAGTAACTCTGTCTGTCTCGCTTTCACGCTAAAACTACTGAAACGATTTAAATGAAATTTGGTACACAGATAGTCTAGAGCCTGAGACAGGACATAGGCAACTTTTGATTGCGAAAAAAGGGTTGTAAGGGGTTAAAAGGGGGAGGAAATGCGGGCGGAGTCGCGGACAAAAGCTAGTCATAAATAAACATGGTTTAATTTAATACATTTAATTTATTAAATTAAACCATGCCAATTAAAATAATTTGCATCTCGCATCATTGAAGCATTTTAACCTAGAATCCTTCGATTAATTACTAGGAATTCAAAACCAACAGTTACAGCACAAAAACCACTTTGCTCTCTTGTTGCCAAATAACGTTTTTTTTTAGAACACACTTTTCTTGTTCACTAAAGATTGAATATAATAAACTCATCCAAACTAAACAAATCCACTTTTGATGGCACCATATTATTTAAAAGCATCAGCGTGCAACATTTCAAATCAATCCAATGATTAAGTAGGTACAGTCAACAGCATAAATAAGTGATCATTTATGTACCTTGTCACTTTACCGTAGTGTTTAAAATGTTATACAAAATTTTGAAACCAGTGAAAGCGACAAGGTTCAGAAATGATCACTTATTTATGCTGTTGACTGTACAAATCGATTTGATTACGTGTGTTACACAAAGATGCAGTAAAAATCGCACAATGACACAACAATGCAATATTTAGGAAGTCGCATGGCAAAACATATATTGTGTTACATAAAAATAAGATCACAATTCGCATACACATATATATCAACATACGACAATCGGCGTCACGTGGTGATAATTATCAGAAGAATCTCCGGTTATGCAATAGAAGTAAAAATGGGTCATACAGATTTAGGTTATCGTCTTTCCTGTGGACATACGGGACATACCCGAAGTTTTTAAGGCCTAATTTTCCGTCTGAACCCACATCCTCATAAACGCCGTCAGGTCTACTTTAGTTTTAGCACACAACCCTTTAACTATTGACCACAGGAGAGACAACTTTTGTTTTGCGAGTGTGTATGATCTAAGGACGGGCATGTTTTTGAGAAACTCAGAGCTTTGTTTTTTTATTTAATTTTTTTCTTCTCGTTCGTTTTTCTTTTCTTTCGTTTTTCTACTCATGTTTTGTGCTAAATTAACTATGTGTGTGTAACCTTCCGTGGTTTCACCTGATGGTTCCAACGGAAGACCAGCGCTGACTTTAATGCCAGCATTACGCTGAGTTAGGACCATTTCGTGGCTACTTTCTTCTTGTATTTGTTAATCTGTTCTTTGTTATGCATGTCACGAATAAATGATTTTCTTTCTTTCTTTCTTTCTAAATATGTGATTCGGTTCATGTGAGTTTTTATTGAACACCAATGCATAATAAAGAATGTATTATACATCAAAACCAAAAATTATACGTATACAGATGGACGTACAGAAGCGATTTTGTTTTACACAATGGACCTAAAGATTTCACACAAGTATTAAACGACATTGCAAATAACCCGTTGTGTTCTCAGAAAGCCGACGACTTGAAATATGAAAGGTTCGAATTGAAATAGGATAGCGATCAAGTTCTAAATGTACCTACACCTTTATTTAAACAGTCGTATATAGTCTTTCTCGTGGGGACGGTATTAGTGACGCCTTCATTTGATATTTATAACTCTTTCTGCCGCAGGATCTTTAGAGTTTTATAGTTATTAAATAAAAGAGGACAATGGACCCGATTCTTCAGTGGCCTATAAACTTCCTAATTTTATTTAGTTGTAGCTAAAACACTTTGCTATTCTATGAGCAGCTGTCATAATCAAATGACAGCGCCATGACAGAGCTAATTTGAATCTGACGCTTCTTATTTTAGGCGGTCTTGTACATTGTCAGCTTGACATTCTGGAATAGCACTGGTTAAATCTGCCGTCTAAACTATGTCTTAAAATTAGACAATTTAGTTTTAGGCTATTTAAGCGATGTGCACGTAGAATCGGGTCCAATATCACACCAATAGTCCTTAACCCTTTTCCAGACATAGTAAATATCATCGACCACATTCCTGTCGCTTTAAATTGAACTTAACTACCTACATTTTATGACACAAATTTAATTGAACTTTCCTGAAATATCACTTCATGGATCAGTATCCTTCAGGAAGTTATTCTTGGCTCTATTCCATTTCTTGCTTGTATCCTTACTTTAGCAAGGCCTGGAAAAGGGTTAACTAAGCTATAGGCTTGTGCTATAAATAAATAAAATAATAAATAAATAAATACATACATACATACATACATTAAATCACGCCTGTTTCCCAGAGGGGTAGGCAGAGACCACTTCTTTCCACTTGCTACGATCCCGACAAACTTCTTTCGCTTCCTCAACATTCATACATCGAGTCATGCACGCACGTCGGTTTCGGGTACTTAAGATACGGCCCTTTTCCAGTATTTCTCCGATAAATAAATAAATATCAGGGGACAATCTCACACCAATTGACCTAGTCCCAAACTAAGCTATGGCTACTAAATACTTATATAGAGAAGAAATACATAGAACCCATCCATTAATTAACAGGAACTTGCTTTGTAGGCAGGGTCAATACCAACTAGGCCAACGAATCGTCAACGAATTAGTTGCAGGACCTTGTGCAGGGTCCGGATCGCTACAGATGTAGTGCAGAATTGTTTTCCATTGTATTTTCTCGGAAACGCTCGTGTTTGTCATGCTACATCAGTCAACCTTAGTACTTTTTGTACTGTGACCGACTGAAATAGCAAGACACGTTCGTACGTTTCCTCATTAAGCACTACATCTGTCCCACTTTATCCTTTAACCCAGGGTCGCCGAACTACGTCCCATTTTTCCCATTGAAAGTCCATGGATCCAGGAGTCCAGTAGATATAAATGATCCCTATCGATGACGCTTCCGATATGTATCATAAAACACGACATTATTGTTTTGTCATATTCGACCAGTTGGATTCCTAGTTAAGGAAAAGGGTTTTTTTTTTAAATCAAATAATGCTGTATTTAATATTTTTAAAAATAAAAGTAAATCTCCTTTGCGTAGAAGTTGCTATTTCCAATATTTAAGCTAGTTGCGTTCCATGTGGCATGCGTTTTTTCCACCCTGTATAAGCATCTTTTATTTCTTAACACCTTTTAAAACGTTTCTGATGTCAATTACCCATGTGTACTCGTTTGTCTCCGAGAATCGATAAGCTGCGGAGCGCATTCTGCCATCCAAAGGCGATTAACTGCATGGTAATAGTATAAGCATTTTAAATTTTATCAGGTTCCGAATAGAGTTCAAAATGCTTTGACAACTACATTGCAGTTAGCCCCCTTTGGTACGAGTGGGACGACAGCATGTGTAGCTTGAACTGAGAATCGCAAGTACAAAATGGACAGGCCCTCTTGGAAAAGAAACGTAGAACGACCAGTCAAGCGATGGGTGGACGATTTAAATTTAAGTATGTAAAAACTGGAAAGAAGTAGCACAGATAATAAAGCAATGGATTTTTATAACGAATAACAATACTAACTATCAAAAGTTTTAATGAGTATGAGAGTAAAAATATGTAATAAAAAGGTTTCCATACTTACATACAATCAAAAACTTAAATTTGGTATCCACCTTAGTTTCAAAATGAATCTGACATTCTACAAAAAATCTTCTTCTCAAAAATTCAAAAGGTTTATGAGAAAATAGTACATTATTGCCTAGGCGCGGAAAGTAAGGGATTTCCAGCCGAGGTTGTTAGCAGGCCGAGCAATAGCGAGGCCTGTTAAATTACGAGTCAGGAAATGCTCGTTTCCGCCGAAGCATATATAATGCTTTTCTCTCAAACAATGCGAGGAAATGATACAAATAGGTACATGATTACAAGTATTTTCTTGGTCCTTTCCATTTTATACGCTATAGAGAGCACTTAAAAAACAAATGGACATGGACGGAAAGTATTTTCACCCGTCCTTGTGTGTTTCTATCGGAAAACTGTTCTTTCCGAGCATGTTTGAGATGAAATACTTTATTATTATGTCTATATCAATCAGGGGGCTATGAAACTCCTGGATCTTTGAAGGGCGTATAATCAACCAACTTGATTCCTAGGCCACTATGGACTTTGTCAACGTTACGTTTCAAACCTAATCATAGGAAGTCTCTTACGTTAGGGCTGTCAACGTCGCTTTAACATAGTCCAAAGTGGCTTAGAAATCAAATTCATGGAGCCGAAGCCTACACGCAGCTCTTTTGAAGATGAATTTAGTAAAGTGATGGGATAAACTTGTCATTGTCCCTGAGTTCACCCAAAGGAAATATGCTCCCACGGACAACCACCAGCTGTAGGACTATTCAAGAAGGACGGAAACATCGATAATAGGCTCTAGGAATGAACTGATAGGGATTAGTAAACTAGGCTATCGATAAAACTAAGGGCCTGGCCGAGTCTAATTGTTTTTTTTTTAGTCATAGGAAGGCAAACGAGCACACAGGCCACCTGGTGGTAAATGGAAACTGTGACCCATAGACATTCGCATTCACAAGACTGCAAATGCACTGCCAAACCCTGAAGACTAAGATGGAATGCCTCTATGCTAGTCATTTCACCGGCTTTGGTTGAATATTATTGTAAGCAGGGGTCGTACTTTTGGTCCCGATGACGTCAAAATGACGAAATTTGACACACAGGTGCAGGTGGACCCGTGTGGTTGCCGGGTTAGAATAGTGCCACTCCCTGTCTTTCCGTGGATGTCGTAAGAGGCGACTAAGGGAATATAGGCTTGTAGTACTGTCAGGCGATGGGCTTGCAACCTGTCACTAATATGCTGGTAAACATCTTAGCCTATTTGTGCAAATTGTGGTTACTGAATTATCAACCACTTTTTAAAGTTGTAATTCTGTAGCTCTGCCTAGCCCACTCTGGGATTACAGGCGTGATGGTATGTATGTGCTCCGCTTTCATTTGGCAGGTGTTTAGGTATGTATCACTGGTACAAATAAAAAAATATAAAATAAGAAGCAGTAAGATGATTAAAATTAAATACAGCTTAATCGCAATCAAAACACGGATCAAGGCAGCAAATTTTTTTTTCACCACTCGTCACTTAAAAATGGTAAATACAGACAATTTTCTTTTACGAATGTTAACGCCATAACTTGTGACTACTTAATCATATTCGTTTTTTTTTAATGGATTACCAAACATTAACATTAAACATTAGTTATTCGATGATTTTGCCACTGTCCTTCTTTATCAAATAATTTCATTTACGTTTTAGGTATGAAGTAGTTATTAATGTTTCTAAGCGTCAATAGATTACTCATTTTCACATGATTAAATGATTGACTACTGATGGTTAATAATTGCAAAAAAACATTTTTAAACAACTCTATGTGTGACGTCACTTTTGCGTCAGCGGCATGAATAGTACGGGCCCTGATTGTAAGTATAAGGAGTGGTTCATCAAAAAAGTAGCAAGGAATTATCAGATTTTTATTTTTATTGTTTGCTTATTATGAAGCAGTTTATTCTTTTTAGTAATGTGTAGATATCTTAATATCAAATAAAAATACAAGGAGTTGTGGACGGTGTTGTCTATGTATGGAGTGAGCAGCAACCTGGTGCAGGCTTTGAGGTCCCTTTATGAGGGCTCCAGAGCCTGTGTCAGGATCAATGGGGCATACTCGGCCTGGTTTAACATCTCTAAAGGTGTTAGACAGGGCTGTGTTGCCTCACCATGGCTGTTCAATCTATTCATGGACAGTTGTATGAGGGATTTGAAAGAGTATGATAAGGGTTTGCGTGTGCAAGAGTTGCTAATCAAATGCCTCTTATATGCCGATGATCAAGTTATACTTGCCCCATCGGTACTTGAGTTGCAGGAGATGTTGACAGTGATGAATGAGGGATTTAAGCAAAAGGGGATGAAAGTAAATGTTGCCAAGACCAAGGTCATGGTGATAGAGAAGGATGAAGAGATGACTGAGTGCGTGATAAATGTAAATGGCGAATTAGTAGAACAAGTGAGCGAATTTGTGTACCTGGGAAGTGTGTTTACAAGAGATGGTAAGTGTGAGAAGGATATCGAGAGGAGGGTAAATGCGGGGAATCAAATTAATGGGGCACTGTACTCCTTTGTGAGCAGACAGGGCGTTTCACAAAAAGCCCGGCTGGCTGTTCACAATGGAGTGCTGGCCCCTACCCTGATGTATGGTAGTGAATGTTGGGTGTGGCAGGACAAGCATGTAAGTCGTGTAAATGCAGTTGAAATGCGCTCTTTGCGTAGTATGTGTGGTGTGAAACTGATTGATAGAGTTAGAAATGAAAAAATCAGAGAGAAGTGTGGAATAAAAGAAGATGTAGTGACTAAGATTGAAAAGGGCATGCTTCGATGGTTCGGTCATTTGGAAAGGATGGATGAGGGAAGATTGACGAAAGAGATATACAGATCGAAAGTGTGTGGAAGGGTCGGAAGGGGCCGCCCTAGGCGTACTTTTTCGAATCAAATCGGAGAAATACTGGAAAAGGGCCGAATCTTAAGTACCCGAAACCGACGTGCGTGCATGACTCGATGTATGAATGTTGAAGAAGCGAAGGAAATTTGTCAGGATCGTAGCAAGTGGAAAGAAGTGGTCTCTGCCTACCCCTCTGGGAAACAGGCGTGATTTAATGTATGTATGTATGTCTTATTGTTTATTTTATTTAATAGTATCTACAGATTACTATTACAAATGCACTGCTTAGAAATTAGCACAAAATAAAAATTAATTCCATATTATGTGCTGCTACTTTTTTTCCGGACCACTCCTTACGATAGTAGTTTTGTTTGCCGCACTGATTATTATTAAAATTAATTGTAATTCGATACTTTTCCATATCAAACAGTAAACGAGGTTTCGTGCAGCGTCCAAGGTTAGGAGCATTTAACACTGTACACACCATCCACTTGGGCAAACACGGATGAATACTTTTGTAACAATATACGGTTAATAGCCTTCACAATTTTATCATGAGTCAGAGGGAATCATTGGTGCATGACGAACATTGCCGAGCTTGGAATAGAGTTCAATTTTACAATCGATATAGGGGGCTGTTATGTTGTTTGTGAAATATGCTCGATTAGTGTCTTGGTAGCGTTCTCGTTCTGACTAAGTCGAGTAGGTGAAATATAAGGAGTTATTTGGTGAAATAATTGACATTAAAAAAAAAACATTATTGTTTTTTCGCGTTTATAATAGCTGGTCAAAAATTTGACTACCCGTATTTCTCGGTTTTTCTTTATTTAACTTAAATTCGTCGTTAATAATTTATTAAAGAAATAGTCATTAAAAAGACCGTACCTATATACAAAGTTAGGAATACTGATGTCGTGATCTTAGCATGATATAAAATAAAAAAAGTAACTTTAAACAGAAACAGAACTGATTGTCATGTCATGTCACTCACTTGTCAATCATTCGCCGCCGTTCGTTCACAAATTGGTTATTTTGCGTAATTTAATTAATTACATAATTTAACAATTTATATATTATAATTAAACTATTTTGCGTTTACTGCTTTGCATCTGCTTTGAGTTTCTTTGGTCAGACAGATAAAAAATGAACATGACAGTTGTATATTTTTTTCAATTCCTTTGGTAATAAATGGACTAAGGGCACTATAAGTATATTCCTAACATTTACAATCCAACTTTTTTTACGGTTTTTCCTAAATATAAAAAAAAACTACTGCATAAAAAAATTCAAAGATATTTTTACTGTAATCAGCAGTGTAAAATCTAGAAGCGGTATTTTATTTTACTACCTTAGCCCATAATGAATTGTTGTCAATTGGGGGTCGGTCGCCATATCGCTTAGTGGGTGTCCTGCCGTTTGACCAAAAGTCAATTGGCAAAATAACACTTGACAAACAACGTTTTCCAAAAAAATCACTTACTTTTCCAAATGATCAACAGTCAAATTTACATTAAGAGGAAGACGAATCAGGGCATAACCGACTCGGATAGGTTAGGTTAGAAGGCAAAGGCGTGAGCCAATTGGCCCGCCTTGGCCTTCGAGGTTGTTTTTTTTTCTGCCCAGAAATAGGTAAACTAATTGCTAAATGATCAATTGCTAAGTGAGTTTTTGTAAGAAGATACTTTTGTTAAATGTCTCGTTTGACAAATGATCATTTGGTGAAACTTTTTTTTTTTTTTTTTATAGCTTGGGAAGGCAAACGAGCACACAGGCCACCTGATGGTAAGTGGAAACTGTGACCCATAGACATTCGCATTCACAAGACTGCAAATGCGTTGCCAACCCTGAGGACTAAGATGGTACGCCTCTATGCTAGTCATTTCACCGGCTGTCTTATCCCCAAACCGGAACACAACAATGCGAACACTGCTGCTTGGCGGTTGGTTAATGGATAAGATGTTGGTACCAACCCGGACGGACCCTGCACAAGGTCCTCCCACAAGTAAACGTTGTTTGTAGTGACGTTGTTTGTCAAATGACCATTTGTCAATATTTTTTTGGTCAAACATTAGTGAACCCGTTTAGTGAGATGTTAAGAGGTTGCCTTTTAGTTTTCCGCCCCCGAAGAAGCCCATAGGGACCCAAATAATATGCCTACGCGCTGTCTGTCTGTCCTAATTTAAAAGAGGTGTATCCCTTGAACCGTTATAGGTAGCTTATGTCAGGATGTGTGTTATTTTATTACAGCGGGTTTATTAACATTAAAAAACGTTAAATAATTCATAAACGACCAAAGGGTGATGGGCAATTTTGTATGGACCCCGTCCCCCCACTCCAACAGTCACGGGATGCATGTTTATATGTTCGTTAGGACCCAAAACAAGACAAAATAACTATTTAAGTAGCTAAATCGGTGGGATTTTTTCTATAAAAAAAACCTTTCAAGAGTCATGCAATGCAAGAATGTGTTCATTTTTAAACCAATTCCACACGATATGATAGTGGTTTTCCAAGGAAACCCCATACATAGGACGATCGTCGTCATAGTAAAAAATCATCAGGTTGCCAAGATCTATCAAATGAGATATGTTTCGTTTCTGTTGGTGGGTGGGGACATTTGCCCATTGTCCTTTACAAACCTTACACGTTAAACACCTCAAATATTTTTTAATCCTCGTAAAGACCTGGTAACTTAGGGGAAAATGCACATTTTCCATAAAAAACCTAGTGACAACATTGTCCCCTGTTTTACCAACTATGTTATTATTTTAAACAGTACTATTTTAAATGAAATAATTTCAAATGTTAGTCTATTTGTCTGATTTAAAAAGCGCTTAAGACACATCATTAACAAACATACAGGTTTTCTAAAAACATTATCATGTCAGCCGAAAGACGTCCACTGCTGGACATAGGCCTCCCCCAAGGCTCTCCACTCAGACCGGTCTTGTGCTTTTCGCATCCACCGCTTTCCCGCGATCCTTACAAGGTCGTCACTCCATCTTGTTGGAGGCCTACCCACAGCTCGTGTCCCGGTCCGCGGACGCCACTCAAGAACCTTCTGACCCCATCGGCCATCAGTCCTGCGTGCGATGTGCCCCGCCCACTGCCACTTCAGTTTAGCTATTCTTCGGGCTATGTCGGTAACCTTAGTTCTCCTGCGGATATCATCATTTCTGATTCTATCACGCAGAGAAACCCCGAGCATAGCCCTCTCCATAGCCCTCTGAGTGACCTTGAGCTTTCTTATGAGGCCCATCGTTAGCGCCCACGTCTCGGATAAAAACATATAATTTGAGAAATATGTCGAAAAATGGGGACTACCTTGAAAGTTGATTCACCCATTTAATTTTGTATCTATTGTTGCGTGTCAAAAATCCGACAAGGACTCAATAACGCGCGCTATTTGTCAAATATGCCAATGTTTCGACAACAATGCCGTCTAAATATTGCCGTTATTTGCCAAATATTCCAAATGCGCGATTACTATACGCTAAGTGGAATGCCACCATTCGATGTATTTCGATGTAAGTGTTTAGAGAATGCTAGTGCATTCCCACTATTCCATTGATGGAAATCCCACTAGTTAGTGGAAATGACTTTTTCCCAATAAATCCATTTTATAAAAAAATAAAACAAAATGACAAATATTTTATTTTATTATTACGAATATTTTTTCATTAACGGTTTTAGTGAGACTAAATTATTTTTTAATAAAATAGAACTACTGTAAAAAAAACCACTAGTTGAATTATCTGAAGTCCTTTAAATAATGAAACTCCAATTGATCTAGTCACAAACTAACCTCTAGGCTTTTACTATGGGTACTAGACAACGATATAAATACTTATATTGACAAATACATAGAAAACTAAACAAATACTTACGCTCATTTCACAAATATCGCACTGCTAGATCAAGGCAGTATCAACTCAAAATCATTGTTAGTTTAGTTTCAAGCTTATAGATAGACGTTGAATTAAAGTTGATTTTAAAATACAGTTGTATTTGGAGTTACTACACTTTTGATATGGCAGTGCGATATCTGCTTATCTTATCTTGTTGGTGGGACTTCGACCTTATGGGATCTTTTGTGTAATAGCCCCACTAAAATACCAAATAATTCCTTAATAGAGATGTTGTATCGTGAACCTTAACTACGATACCGAAGCGAGATGGGCTAGGGTAGATAGAATCAGGCATAAATATATTGTCACACAAAGAACTCAGTGTTGAGCTTATAGTACCACGCAAACAAACAAATCAAACAATTTGTCATTGCATAAACTGTCGTGCGTTTGTCTTTCAGTCCATACACATTTGACGACACGTTGGCCTAGTTGGTAGTGACACTAGTGACCCTGCCAACGAAGGTAGCGGTCCCGAGTATCCCAAGGAGGAAAAATTTTGTATTTTTTTTTTATTATGTACTTTTTGATTAACAGCTAAAAATGTACAAAAAATCATAATTTACAGTTTTCGAGAAATAACAAAATTGACCTCACTGCATAGAAAATAAAGTTCACAACAAAACGCGAATTTAATTTTTTTGTCGCCAATAAGGAACCCTCGGTGCGCGAGCCCGATTCGCACCCGACCTATTTCTCTAAGGACGGCAGTATCCCCGCCACAGTGGGTTGGTTCACGTATAAATTGCGGCCAACAATGGCCAGCCGGCTCACCGATATCACAATCAACAAAGATGTTTATCACCACGTGCTACACGCTCTCGACAATTAACACTAAAGGTAAACTATCCCCGCGTCGTTAATACATACGCACTAGGGAATGCAATTTAACCGATTATTAACCGATTTTGTATGAAAATAACCGGTTAAAACCGGTTATATTCATTCCCTAATACGCATATGCATATTACTAAACCGCGATTAGAATACACTTCGGAAGTAACGTCAGCACGCTGTCATTGCATATAAATGACAATTACTAATGGCGGATATAATATGCAATGACAGCGTGCTGACGTTACTTCCGAAGTGTATTCAAATCGCGGTTAAGTAATACGCATACGCATTGCGTTCGCTAGGTATTTATGTGGATTAGTGGTGGTGTCAAGATAAGGAGGTCACCAAGAACTGGAGGAGCTATTGGTCGATGAAGGAACACATGAGGGGAATCCTTCCAATGTCACATTTTTCTTTTCTTTTTTGGGAAAAAAAAACAAGACACAGACATTAGAACAGTAGCCTATATCCTGGGGAATTCCCACTGACTTAATGTGTTCTTATATAGGTAGGAATTTGGCGTGCGTGTTACTAAATATGTCAATCGAGACCAGACTTCTGTAAGTCATTGATACAGCAAAAACAAAAGACATAGCGTACTAGGCATATTAATATGGTTCAGTAGGGCTATCCTTAGGATACAAAATCGAAAAATATTCAATTCTTGGTCACGTAATTAGTTTTGAAGCAATCAACGCAATGACGGTCTTTGTTGTGTTCGGATAATGCCATCGGACCAGTGGCTCCGAACAATGCAGCTCGCGTCACGGTGGTTATCTTATATCGAATGCCAGTTGCCAGTGTCATACAGTATACAGTACGCCCAACTCCTACTATCAGTGTAATCGTTTATTGGACAAAAGTACTCGAAAACACTGATAAAAAGGGTTCAAAAGCAAGCTCTTCGAAGAGATCCTACCCCTCAAAAGAGAAAAGACTTGCGCAGTGACCAGGATCCAAACTGGTCACTGCAAACTGAACGTACATCGTTTCTAATGGCCAGGGGTAGAACGTCAATTTGTATACAGGCTGATTAAAAATTAAAGACTATATATTGAAGGGTGGAATTTGGTTCGAGTATCGCCGAATAAATTCTGCATAAACCTATATGCAGTTTATGTAATATATAGGTGACCAATACTGAATCTAATGCAAATTAGATCACTACATATATTTATATTTTATTTTAAGTACAACTACTTAACTACATGAGTCCTAGACTATAGGTAAATATTTAATTTGTATGGGTAAGGACCAAAAAGTTGGCCCCGCTAACTGGCTCAATTAAATTTTCTATGAAACTTTTCCGTTGTGATACGAAAATCAGCCATACAATTGTAGGGATACTTTTCGTCGCATAACGGAACTTTTTTCGACTTCGTTCTATGTATGGTTAACTGCGCTTAACTATGGTCAAACTTTTTGGTGCTTACCCGTATCATCTTATTTTCCGAGTAGTGGTTTAACATGGTCGCCTTTTATCACGATCGTGTTTTGTTTGGAACGCTTTTTTATTTGACTCGTTAATTCACACCGTCAGAACAAATAGTGACGTAATTCAGAAATTTTAAATAACGAATTTGGTCTCTATGATAATAAATTTATGACTTGAAGTTAGAAAGCTGAAATTTTGAGTTATGTCACTATTGTTCTGAATTTGAAATTAACCTTGGTAAGTATTTATTTCAAAGTGTTTTGTAGCTGTAGTTATATGATATAAAACTATCGCGGCGAAATGCTATTACGAAATATGCGATCGAGGTGAAATGCGACTAAAGCTATTAGCGAACAAATAAATAACGACTGTGACGCAAAGCGAAAATAAATATACGATCGAGGTGAAATGCGAACCTTAGAAATATGTTTTTAAAGTTTAAAGTATAAGTGCCGTGTGGTTGCCGGCTTAGAATTGTGCCACTCCCTGTCTTCCTGTGGAAGTCGTAAGACGCGACTAAGGGAATAAAGGCTTGTAGTAGGTACTATTAGGCGATGGGCTTGCCACCTGTCACTAATATACACTGTTAAACATCTTAGCCTAATTGTGCAAATTGTGGTTACAGAGTTATCAACAAGTTTTTGGAGTTGTTGGTAATTCTGTAGCTCTGCCTACCCCACTCTGGGAATGAAGGCGTGAAGGTATGTATGTATGTATGTATGGTTTTAACAAACGTCTGTAATGCAAAAGTAACTGTTTATTACGCTTTAAAGATAATTGTAAACCGTTAAAGCCCGATTCAAGTACACCATTTTGTGTTGCTGGCATATAGTTGTGTACAAAACTAATACGAAATTTACATATATTAGTAAGTTTTTTTTTACTTGTTTATTTCCAAGCTTTATATTTTCAGCTTCACAGTCCTTTTAAGAGAAAATAGAGAACATTTAAGTAGTTTAAACAGTGAAAAAGAACATGGTACATTTTATAAGGCTAACATATTTAAATTAAAATAAAACTAAGCTACTCAAATATTAAAGATGTAAATAATAATCACCACTATAAAAAGAACACTCCTCTAGCAGGTCCGCTCGCGGCATGGTCCCTATGACACTGGCTGCATTACCTCTCTGGATAGCTAGCCCAATCGAAGCAAAATTATTTTCGAGGCGTTTTCGTATGGTATAGTTAATTTATAACACACAGACAACCTGATGGTAAGTCGGATCTGTGGCTAGACATTTGCATCCTCAAGATTACGATCTTAAGACTGGAAATTCGTTGCCAACCTTGAGATGCATTGCCAGTCATTCCATCTTAGTCCTCAGGGTTGGCAGCACATTTGGAGTCTTAGGCTTGCAGTTTTGAGATTGTAGTCTTGAGGATACGAATGCCTATGGGGCTCAGGTACTACTTACCATCAGATGGCCTGTGTGTTTGTGTGCCTTTAATTTAAAATATCCACCCTAGGGATGAAAATGACGTTTTCTTCCCGCTATCAGAGTTCGAAAAAATCTTATACATATACATACATACATACATACCTTCACGCCTGTAATCCCAGAGTGGGGTAGGCAGAGCTACAGAATTACCTACAACTTTAAAAACTTGTTGTTAATTTTGTAACCACATTTTGCACAAATAGGCTAAGATGAATGATGATACATATAAATATCGAATAAATATCACGTATAATCGAAATGAAGCACGAATTTAAATTTGCAAGTACTACCTATTTATTATATATCATGCTAACTGAAAAAGAACGTAAATAGGCAATTCTCCGAAACTTGAGTTAGGTATCAGAAACTAACAGATAGAAAAAAAACTGCTTTTGAAAACAAACATCCATTGATATATATCAACGTATACATATATCAATGATATACATCATGAACCCTGATCGATTAATTATATAACAACTTCGAACAGGCGAGATGAAAAGTGAGTTTTTAGGTCACGCCACGGTCCGAAGAAGACGGTCAATGTAAAATGATCCCCGACGATTGTGACGCAAAAACATTGTTGTCTTTATAGAATAAAAACATTAACACCAGAGCGTGGGAAGCGTACCGAAGTTTACAAGGCAAACTCGCACGCATTGGTAATATTTTGATTATAGTTCGCAGTTACTTCAAATAACATATGGGTCAATCAACTATTCTTTGTTTATTTAAGTATGTCGTTATATCACACTGTTAAACCAAAGCCCGGTATCTATATCAATATATATACTAAATTAATAGTTTTAAGTACCGTACACCGAGGCCACTTTAATTTACGGGGTGGCTTTGATAGCAACTACCACTCCACACAAACAAGTATTTTTTGAGGAGTTGGAATACGCCTCCATAATATTTTTGTCGAAACTGGCAGCGGCGATAGTTGCTCCGAAAGTTAAAATAGTGCACGTGTTACTCTTCGTATATTCGTATAAAAATAAATATGAATATAAGTGTGCTTTTGTCTTGATTTTTGAGGTAAAAAAACTATAAATGTTTATGCTACTTTTGCAAAAACGCATGTCATTTTAATGGTGTCTTATGTTAAGCAAATCTAATTAGTGATATCGAAAAAGACCAACATCTATTCTATATTTCTTTAGATTTTACGTTGTTTTCAGCGGGTTTACTTGAGATATTCATTCAAATATTTAGTGTTTTCAAAGTAACCCCATTCGTAGTCACTTTGATCATAGTGTTTTATATTGTTTTTGCGGGAAACTAAAGGTTAGGTAATTTTTTCTAATTAACACAAGAAAAACCGGTTATCGCGTAATTTTAATTTATTATTTTGTTCCCCTAAAGAATCCCTAATCGTCATTTGTCCTAAATGCATCGTTTGTCCGAATTTTCGTTTATCCTAAAGCCATTTCCGCTTTTTTAAAACTTTTCAGTGTTGTTATAATACAACCCTAATCTAACCGAACCGCACATATATTTGGAAAACTTAAAAAGTGGCCCAACTCATCTGAAAACCAGTTTAGGGCAAATGAAAATTCGGACAAACGATGTGTTAAGACAAAATGGTAAATTTTCGTCTTCTTCCATCAATAAAATCAAAACTATTTAATTTACAATAATAACCAAAATATATTTAAGATCATAAAGGCCCCGTTTTGTTGGAACCATATCGTTACTACTTTAGAAAAAACTTGTATCTGATATTTCGAGATGCATGAGTTTGAACTTAATTCTCTTCACATTTAGGTTTAAAATCGTACGTCACGAAATATGAGATACTGGGTTTTTTCAAAGTAATGACGATATGTTTCCTAAGCCCAACTGATTCACTTGATGTAAAAAAAAAGATGTTTATCATATCAACGCGTAAAACGCTCCATAAAAAAATTGCTGTATCTACACAAAATAAATCTCATGAAACCACTGTCATATTTGCCGCCAAAACAAAATGGCCGTAAAAAAGTATACCTCCAAGTTGCCCTGTGTTTATGATCGCAGATTCTTATACAACTACGTTTTTTTACATGACATTCTTTAACGACAGTCGATAACGTTATCTTTTGTTCGATTCACTTGACAGTAATGGCTTCCTTAACCTTAACTTGTATTATATTTTAAAACTGAAGCAAGAATGAGTACATTTTTAAACAAATTCCATACGATACGATTATGATTTTTTCAAGAAACGCCCATGAGATGGGCCTTGTGAGCCACTTCGACCATTGCTGATCTTTTGTGGCAGGAAGAAAGAAACCCCCATACCGTCACCATATTAAAAATAAATAATGTTGCCAAGATCTATTTACTGGGACATGTTTCATGTCTGGTGGAGAGTGGGGACACTTTTGCCCATCGTCCTTTGATATAAAATATTTTTTATCGAATTTACAGCTGGGTGAAGGTTGTCTCCTATTCGGATCTCAGATCATGAAGACTTGCTGACATAACATTGTCCGGAGAGGACATAAACACAGATACGCTTAACCACCCACTAGCAAACGCCACACACATACAAAGGTAATAAATATTACTATAGGTACTGTATGCTTGTTTGTGACCTAATTAGTTTTAACCATCCAAGTCTAATTTGTCGTGATAGTTTTCCTTTAAAATTCGTTATAGGTAAGAACTTCCATTTAAGAAATTTTTCAGATTATTGGTATTTGGAATTTTGGCTGTAGGCGGGACACTTGACTCTAACAAAAATTTGCGCTTTAAATGTTAATAAACCAGCAATCTTTTTGAAAGACCCATCTAACGACACCCAAAACCAAAAAGCAGGCGAGAAAAAAAAACCCTAAAAAAATGCTATCAAGATTTCATTTTTCCACTTTATGGACGTGACATATCTAAATTCATGCCAATTAACAGATTTCTAAAACTAACTCTGAGCTAAACTGCGGACGGAGGATATGGCAAAACTATATTTTTTTCAAATTTGACTACGTAAACCCTAGAAATGATGAATGGGAAAAATACGAATGTAAAAAGGAGTATGAATAATAAATGCGTGTGATTAAGTAATGAAAATAACTGGTTTTTACCGGTTATTTTCATACAAAAACTTAGAAACCAGTTTAATTGCTTTTCTTACGTGTGATACATTCATGTACCGGGATAAACGCTACTGGAAACGCTTCAGGCAATTAATGATTTTGAGAAAATTACCTAACCTCCATTGTTACGAGTGTCAATTCATCCTGAATCATTGTTATATGGCTTTCACACAACATGATCCAATTGAATCTATAGTAATTGGCTCGTATTAGCGGAATTGCTTCGCGCAATGAATGAGACAGACGCCTTTAAGGTTATCTTCGAGATAACCTGAGGGCTTGGGCCAAAGTAAATAGTGCTTGATAAAAATAAAGCAAACTTTCAACGGGTAAATGAACTGCATAATGTACGATAAACTGCAAATTCACGGAGTATTAAATAAAAGATATGTCTTTAATGATAAATCAAATAAATTAGGAGTCTTGATTAGTATTAGAAATACTTGATCTCGTTTCCATACAAAAATGTAGGTTGACACAAAACAACGTTGACGAAATCAGAATCATGATTAATCTTTGGTATGCTGATTACCCGACTGCGACGAAGCCTAAAAGTACGGTTATGTGTTTGACCTGTATGTATGTCTGTTCCTATGCCCCTCCGTAACTTCTGAACGGGTCAACCGATTTTGATAAATGATACTTACGTCATTAGATTCTTAAAAAAACCTTTTCGATCAGATTTTATCCTTTTATAGACTACAGTAGCGAAAGACGCAGTCGGATTTTTAAACGTTGCGTTTTATTTAGCTTTTGAATAAAAATAAACATATAGAAGGTCAAGCTGAAGAAACTGAAACTTGGTGTTTTTTCACTCTCCCAAACAAGGCTCCAAAACCGGGTTAATTTTTGTAAACAGCTCGTCAGACACGCCATACATTAAATGGAGCAAAATAAACCTGTTTTTGCTCGTAATAATGGTTAATTTCGCTCGCACATCGCTCGCTAATTAGTTCGCACCGCGACAGTTTTGTCGTCTTTCCTACCCTATTAGCTAGCTCTATAGTTGTATTTTCACTTAGCTTGAAGACTCGCTAATTAGTTCGCACCGCGACAGTTTTGTCGTCTTTCCTACCCTATTAGCTAGCTCTATAGTTGTATTTTCACTTAGCTTGAAGACAAGTCGCTATCATTTAAAGTCGACACCCCATCTACGAGTAACTGCAGGAAGAATCAAAAACTAAAAAAACCTGGTTAAGAACCACAATTAACCGGTATTTTCCGAACCGTTCCCAAGCCCTGCCTCCAGTCCAGCACATCAAAGGGTAAATCAGTCAGTTACTCAACTTATTACACGAGCAAGCACTTCAAGTATTACACAAGAAGTAAAAGAAACGGTTTGAACCTTGAAACATCGAAAATTTCATAGAATGTTTTACTTCGCCGAATTTTCATTTCATTGACAAGCATTTACTCGAGCAGAAGTTCTAATTTTGGTGGTCACATGTCTAACCTAACCTAAACTACATAACATAACTCACACTTAAGATAACCTAAAAACAAATTATTTGAAATGATGCATTCGATTAAATATGTGTCGATGTTTCAAGGGGATCCCAAGAAAAGCATATTTCGTTCATTGAATACAAAACGGACACATTCCAAAATCAGTCAGTGTTGCATTTTGAAATTAGAAGCTGTTCTTATAAGATGGATTGTGCCCATTTTGAATTCAATGAGCAATTTATATCAACTTACTATATTGATTGGTGTTATTAGTTGTCCTGTTGCTATCTTCAGTCGTGGTAGCATTTGGTGCAGAGGTATTGACAGCTGGTTGCGGAGTCGTGGCCGCCGGGGCCGTCGGAGGCACCGGGGCCGCCGGGGCCGCTGGGGCCTGAGAGGCCTGTAGGGCTGGTGGCGACGAAGCGTCCGGAGTCGCCGGAGCTATCGAGGCGCCAGCAGCCACTTCTCTCTTCTGACGACCGTTGTCGAACGGAACGAAGCTCTCCCCCCCTTCGTTAGATACGTCGTACCAGAAGTCGAATGCTGCAAAAAAAAAGAAAAGAATACTGACTTTGGTTACGCTTACGTTTTTATAGTTTCGCCATGTCCGTCCGTCTCGGATTAACTCAAGACTCTTGCTACTATAAAGCTGCAATTTGGCATGGATACATTTTAATTACGCCAACAAAGTTGTAAAATAAAATCTTTTGTTTTCGTGTTTCAGCTCTACCAGCATATAAGTATAGGATTATTGTTACATTATGTAGCAGTATGGCAGATATTTGTGTGATGAGCGCGAATATTTGTTCCCGAGTCATGGGTGTTTTCTATGTATTTAACTATATATTTCTCCATATAAGTATGTTTATCGTTGTCTAGTACCCATAGTACAAGCCTAGAGCTTAGTTTGGGACTAGGTCAATTTGTGTGAGATTGTTTCCTGATATTTATTTATTATTATTATTATGGTATCGAGGAGGACCGTTTAGGCAATATTAAACTCGAAAAGTGAATTTTTCCATAGTAACTTCAGATTTAAACATAGTTTTCGCTAGTTGTTTTTCGAGATAGTTTTTTGTGATTGTAGTAACGGCTGTGTGGTCACCGGGTTGGAATAGTGCCACTCCATGTCTTCTCGTGGATGTCGTAAGAGGCGACTAATAAGGGCTTCTAGTACTCTTAGGCGATGGGCTTGCAACCTGTCACTAATATAGGTAAACATCTTAGCCTGATTGTGCAAAACGTGGTTACAGAATTATCAACAACTTATTTATGAGTGCTTGGTAATTCTGTAGCTCTGCCTACCCCTCCCTGGGAATGAAGGCGTGAGTTTATGTATGTATATATGTAGTAACGGCTACACTAGCATTGTCCGACATACTCTGCCCGGGTTTACCATTCTAAGAATGATTGATGATAGCCTGACGGTGCTATTATGTCACTCTGTGCGGGATTGCATGCTTCCACTAGCATTATTAAATGGTAGTATAATGTTTACCTATCTAATGCTATAGGTAGGCCTCCAACAAGATGGAGTGACGACCTTGTAAGGATCGCGGGAACGCGGTGGATGCGAAAAGCACAATACCGGTCTGAGTGGAGAGCCTTGGGGGAGGCTTATGTCCAGCAGTGGACGTCTTTCGGCTGACATGATGATCTAATACTGTGCCTTTTAAATAATCTAAATCTAATCTAATACCTTTAAACGAGCAATTATTGTATATGGTCTGTATGGGCAAGTCTGTAACGATAAGACATACAAAGATCTGTTCTTAGGAACCATGTCATTGTTTTTAGTGACAAGAAGGACTGCATACATAGATTAAAAAAACTTACACTCAACCAGGTTCGACTCCCGAACCGAGTGTAAGTTTTTTGAATCTATATAATTTATTATCTATTTCGGTGCGAGAGTGTTATAATCTCTCATTGTCTGGGCGCGTAGGTGACGTGCATTCCAGGCCCAATGTTTACATTAACAGCATTAGCTGTGTGATTTGTGGTTTGTCACAGAGGAAGTCTTTGTTCGGTGAAACGGGACAGTGTAGCATTGTAACTATTGTAAGAAAGCACTGTCGAATGTGGCCGTGGGTCCTGGTATCTAATGTTATTTGATATAGTTCTTTGTTCTAAGTTTTGGCTGGGATGCCGGGTGGGCATTATTCTTTGGCCGGTGGTTGAGACGGGACGCGCGCTCTCCCGACGCTCGACTGTGCGAGTTGTTGTGTACTTGTACCACTTGACCCACGGACTCATTTCCGTTTCGAGATAAATTAATTTTAGAGAAAGGACTAAATTAGTTACTATTTTGTTGTATGGTGAAACTGGTGAACTTATTTTATATTGTGACTTTTATCGTGGTTTATTGACACTGTTTATTAGTGATTTATTGTTGATTGATTTTATTATTCATTATACATTTTGTAACTTTGCTCGCGTGCGCGATTACCCAACATTTCCGCCCACAAATATGGATACCGTCCCTGGCGCTTGTGATGCCATTCAAGAGCTCCACGCTCCGACATCAGAAGTGGGATCCGCGCACCGAGAGCCTGACGCAGATCATGGAGAACATGTCGAACTAGATCGTCCCTTACCTTCAGTGCCTATGGAGGTGTACTATGAAAAGATGCTGAAACAACAAAATGATCAAATTGAAAAATTAATCCAGGCATTGAAACAGCCACCTGCAAACAACAACAAGAAGACTAATTTTCCGGAATATAATCCTGATAAGAGCGAAATGGACGCGAAAGCTTGGTGCGATACAGTGGCTTTGTGCATGGAAGAGAAACCATTATCTGGGAGTAATTTAATTATCTCCTTGAGCACTGCGCTGAAAGGTTCAGCTTCGTCATGGTTTTCACAAATTAGTTATTCTGGAATGGATTGGAGCCATTTTCGGGAAACATTTTTGGCCAGATTTGACGCTACTGAGACTTCTGCTGCTGCATTAGTGAGAGTGAACAGCAGTGTGCCTCCTGATGGAGAATCCATGGCAGCGTTTGCGAACAGAACTTTGACCACGTTAATGGCCAGGTGGAAAGATTTATCTGTTGAGCAAATTGCTGTATCTACAGTTCTGGCCCGATGCGTGCAAATAGAGCCACGATTACAACGTTTGGCTTACACCACCGAAGTGAAAGACAGGACGTCAATGCAGCGGGAACTTATGGCACATTCCTACAAGAAACGTCCTAATAGTGATCGTGTTTCCGATGAGCGAGTGAAGCGATTTAAAACAGTAACCTGTTACACCTGTGGACGGATAGGCCACAAGTCTAATGAGTGCCTAAGAAATCATAAGGCGAAAATGACCAAAACGGACTACAAGAAGGCGCCGGATGCAAACTACAAAGATGGAGTCCAGAAGAGGTCTGCGGTGTGTTACAAGTGTGGAAGAGTTGGCCACATCGCTCCTCAATGTTCTGAGCGTCGAGCATCATCGTCGTTGGCAGCCCGATCGAGTGGAACTGAGAAGTCATCGACGGCGGAGCACCGGCGAGTTGAAGCTTGCAGCGTAAAGCAAGTGTCGTCGCAGCTCACACACCATGGTCAGTCGTACGATTATTGTTTTGATTCCGGTTCCGAATGTTCTCTGATTAAGGAAACTTTAGCAAATAAATTTTGTGGCAAACGTTTTGGGTCTTTGGTCACGTTGTTGGGCATTGGTAATGCCGATGTTAACAGTAATTGTCAGATATTGTCTGAAGTATGTGTTGATGATAATGTTGTTGAATTACTGTTTCACGTTGTACCTGATGATGCAATTAATAATGGCATTATGGTTGGCAGGGATTTGATTACCCTAGGATTTACAGTTGAGATTTCGAATGATAGTCTGATTGTAAAGAAATCTAAAGTTGTTAACTTGTGTGAAGTTGGTAAGCCAACGTGTGACTTTAAGAATGTTGACACTGATGTCTGCGGTAAGCATCGTGAAAATTTAGTTCACATTTTGGAGAAGTATCGTACTTCATTTGTTGTAGGCACGCCGACGGGGTGCGCTAACACAGGGGAAATTGAGATTAAACTTATTGACCCTAACCGTACAGTTCAACGTAGACCTTACAAATTGAGCGCTGATGAGAGACAAGTTTGTCGTGATAAAATCAAGGAGCTTTTGGCAGCTAATATTATTAGACCGAGTTACTCTCCGTTTGCGAGCCCTATCCTTTTGGTTAAAAAGAAGGATGGTTCAGATAGATTATGTGTTGATTATAGAGAGCTTAATCGCAATACCGTGCCCGATAAATTCCCATTACCTCTTATAAGTGACCAGATTCAGCGGCTCAAAGGAGCTAATTATTTTACAATTTTAGATGCTGCGTCTGGATTTCATCAAATTCCGGTTCACAAAGATTCAATTGAGCGTACAGCATTTGTAACGCCAGACGGACAGTACGAGTATTTAACTATGCCATTCGGTTTGCGTAATGCACCTTCAGTGTTTCAAAGGGCAATGTACAAGGCACTTGGTGATCTTGTTAATACATTCGTGGTCTGTTACTTAGATGACATGATGATTGTGTCTGATAATGTGGAAGAAGGATTAGAGAGGCTTGATATTGTATTAAAAACTTTGGAAGAAGCTGGCATCTCTTTAAACCTTAAGAAATGTTCTTTTTTGAAAATACGTGTTGAGTACTTGGGTTATGAAGTCACTCGTGGGGAAATAAGACCTAACTCACGTAAAGTTGTAGCTCTTACAAACCTGCCTCCTCCGTGTACAGTCACGCAGGTACGGCAATTCATTGGCTTAGCCTCATATTTCCGACAATTTATTCCCAAGTTTTCTCAGTTAGCAGCACCGCTTTATAAACTCACTACAGGGAAAGGTAAAGTTCAGTGGACACCAAAACATGAAGAGATACGTCAGAAAATTATCTCTTACCTAACTAGTGAACCTGTTCTAATGATTTTTGATCCAAATTATCCGATTGAATTGCATACTGATGCTAGTTCAGATGGTTATGGCGCAATGCTTTTGCAAAAGAAGGATGGAAAATCACATGTTATTGCGTACTACAGCAAAAAGACAACTGATGCAGAATCTCGTTATCATTCGTATGAATTAGAAACTTTAGCAGTTGTTAACGGAATTAAACATTTTCGGCATTTTTTGCAAGGTAGACAGTTTATAGTTATAACTGATTGTAACTCGTTACAAGCATCGCGTACCAAAATTGATTTGACACCTAGAGTTCATAGATGGTGGGCTTTCTTACAGTCGTTTGATTTTGATATTGTTTATAGAGATGGTAAACGAATGGGACATGTAGATTTTCTTTCGCGAAATCCGTTACCAAGTAAAGAACTCAAACAGAAAGTTCAGGAAAAACGAGTCAATTTGTTAGAGATATCTAAAAACTGGTTACATGCTGAACAGCAGCGTGATCCTGAGATTGCTGAGATTGTTTCAAAATTAAATAACGACGATCTCCCACTAAGTCTTATAAACACTTACCAAATTAATTCCGGTGTTCTTCATCGAAAAATACAACGCAATGGTAGAACACGTAGCTTACCTATAGTGCCACAGGCTTTTCGTTGGTCTGTTATAAATCATATTCACGAGTCAATTATGCACCTTGGGTGGGAAAAGACTTTAGAAAAAGCATTTGATTTTTACTGGTTTCCCCATATGCGAAAGTACGTAAGGAAGTTTGTTGAAAACTGCATAACTTGTAAAGTATCCAAATCAAAATCCGGTAAGACACAAGCTGAACTTCATCCAATACCGAAAGTCACAGTTCCGTGGCATACCGTTCATATCGATGCGACAGGTAAACTTAGTGGCCAACAAAAGTCCAAAGAGTATATTTTTGTTCTTATTGATGCGTTTACCAAATACGTACTTCTGCGTCATACATCGAATATCGACGCCATTAGTGCTGTTAGTGCCTTGAAAGCTGGATTGAGTTTGTTTGGTGCTCCTACAAGAGTTATTGCGGATCAAGGCCGTTGTTTTGCAAATAAACATTTTCGAGATTTTTGTGATACAAATAACATCCATCTTCATTTAATATCAACCGGTACTTGTCGTGCGAATGGCCAAGTAGAACGTGTAATGAGTACACTTAAGAACATGCTGACTGCAGTTGAAGTCAATAAAGAAAGAACATGGCAGGATGCTGTTGATGATGTTCAACTTGCTTTTAATTGCACTGTTAATAGGGTAGTCAAAGCCAGCCCTCTAGAGTTGTTGATTGGTAAAGTAGCGAGACCACTGTCGCTTCTTGCTTTAGGTGACCAAGACCAAGACGATGTTGATATTGTTGGAATCAGAGAACAAGCGGTTAATTCTATCAACGATATTGCTCGTATGAATAAAGAGCGCTTTGATAGAGGAAAGGCTAAAGTTTCGAAGTTCACAATTGGTGACTTTGTTTTGATTGAGAATCATGAACGGAATCAAACGAAATTGGATCCGAAGTTTCGGGGTCCGCTTAAGATAGTCGAGTTGCTCGATGGAGATCGATATCTTTTGAAGGCTATTGATAGCAATAGAACCTACAAGTATGCGCACGAAAGGTTACGTGCGATGCCAGATTGTTACGTTCCCACAGAGTTTGAAATTAGGTCCAATGTTGTTGAAAGTGAGGAACAGTCAGAATCAGCCCGTATCGGTGAGCGTGTTGACGACATGTAGTTGATGCACATGGCTGGCATGGTGCTGAGTTGCACATGGCTGGCATGGTGCCGAGTTGCACATGGCTGGCATGGTGCTGATGTGCACATGGCTGGCATGGTGCTGATGTGCACATGGCTGGCATGGTGCTGAGTTGCACATGGCTGGCATGGTGCTGTGCACATGGCTGGCATGGTGCTAAAGTGCACAGGGCTAGCATGGTGCATAGCAACTTGGTTGTTTTGGGTTTTTGCAACGTGATCTACTGACTTGATCATTATCCGTAGGTCGTATTCCAAACCCAGTTTAGCTGGTACGGAGGCTGCGCGGTGTGGTGATAAGCAGGAGGGTTACGGTTGCATTTTGGCCCGTGAGATGACATTGCATTGGTCAAGCTGTGGTCTGTGAGACCTTGTGTTTGGTGCAATGTAGTGGGTCAGTTTATTATGTGACCATTGATATCACATGTGTGATGTTGAGCCGTGATGTGCTTGTATTGAATTGAGTGATTCGACTTTTGGCTGTATCTGACTTGTGACCTGTGAGAATATTGAGTAATTTAGACGTCTTGATGAAAAGACTTGTTCTAAATATTGGGAACTTATCAGTTTGTCGTCGTTGTGACCTGGTGGCAGGATAGCCGAACAGGTCGTACTGTGTGGAACTTTGTTTGTTTACAGACGCTCTGTGACGTGTTTGGTGGCACACGAGGACGTGTGACAGTCAGGATCGCCGTTTCGGTGCGAGAGGGTTATAATCTCTCATTGTCTGGGCGCGTAGGTGACGTGCATTCCAGGCCCAATGTTTACATTAACAGCATTAGCTGTGTGATTTGTGGTTTGTCACAGAGGAAGTCTTTGTTCGGTGAAACGGGACAGTGTAGCATTGTAACTATTGTAAGAAAGCACTGTCGAATGTGGCCGTGGGTCCTGGTATCTAATGTTATTTGACATAGTTCTTTGTTCTAAGTTTTGGCTGGGATGCCGGGTGGGCATTATTCTTTGGCCGGTGGTTGAGACGGGACGCGCGCTCTCCCGACGCTCGACTGTGCGAGTTGCTGTGTACTTGTACCACTTGACCCACGGACTCATTTCCGTTTCGAGATAAATTAATTTTAGAGAAAGGACTAAATTAGTTACTATTTTGTTGTATGGTGAAACTGGTGAACTTATTTTATATTGTGACTTTTATCGTGGTTTATTGACACTGTTTATTAGTGATTTATTGTTGATTGATTTTATTATTCATTATACATTTTGTAACTTTGCTCGCGTGCGTGATTACCCAACATTTCCGCCCACAAATATGGATACCGTCCCTGGCGCTTGTGATGCCATTCAAGAGCTCCACGCTCCGACATCTATATTATATTGCTGTTTCATAGTAACATTAATTGATGATGTTCTACACAATCGATATCCAAATAGACATAATGTAAGTTGTATTTTTCAATACGACCGGGTTCGAATCCCGAACCGAGAGTAAGATAAAATAAAAAAATGTTTATTCAGTAAGTAGGCCGCACGGGAACTTTTACACGTCAAAAATCTACCAGCGCTTCACAAGAGACCACTGCTGAGAAGAAACGCCGCAAGAAACTCAACAGTCAGTCGTTTTTTAAATATTGCTTATATAATAATAAACTTAACCTAGCATTATATAAAACAATGAATCTCACATAAAACAAAAAATAAATACATTCATGCGCAGTTCAGCAGGAAAATGTGTCAAAACTCACAAGAACTAATAAGTACGAGTAGTAGTAATAAAAAATATAGAAATTTTAGAAATTACGCTCTTTGAATATGAATTATTACTCACGCTACAACAACGTGAAAACAAATATGGCTAAGGTAAGATAAGAAACCAATCGGTGTTTAACAAACGCGCTGGCGAAAATCGGTAGTGTTTGACGATATGGATCTCGAAAACTATAATCGATATACTCGTATTAAAATGATCTTGAAACTTATATACGTGTGAAAGTTACGGAAAGAAAAACGTCGATAGTTGACACCTTTTTAGCATGATCTTGGTTGAATATTCGAAAGCCTACGGTCTTTAATGACTTTTGATTTAATAGCAGAGAACTTCTTAATATAAAATAACAATATGGGTGGAGTTACATCTATCAGAAAGCATTCGCATTTTGTCTATAGAAAATAAATATAGATCAGGAGACTATGTCACACCAATTGATATAGTTCAAAACTAAGCTTGTACTATGGGTACTAGACAACGATATAAATACTTATATGGAGATATATTTACTTAAATACATAGAAAACATCCATGACTCAGAAACAAATATTCGCACTCATCACACACATATCTTCCCTTACCGGGATTCGAACCCAGGACCGCTAGCTTTGTAGGCAAGTCTAAATTAAACTAAGACTGCTAACCAAAAAATAATGGTAAGGCATTTTTTTAAGTGTTGTTGTAATTTTTTTAGTTAGCAGCAATTATTTCATACATTAAGCAATCTCTTTTTAAAAAAAAATGAGATAAGTTATGTTCTTAACCTCCTGTTCCCGCGTACAATAAAATGTACAAAATGCGGCCATTGCAATAAAATATCAATTGTAAAGAAGATAAAATAGAATTTCTCGTTTTTATGACTGGCAATTAAATTAGAAAATAGACTTTATTGCAATCCTAATAAGTTTATTTTCCACTGACAAATTTCGTTGTATGGTGGGTCTTAGGAGGTACAACTCGTTCTAAATCTCGACGCACCAAATATTAACCGGCGAGTTGAGGTTGTTTCGTCAGATCCTTTGAGTGAGCGAGCTTTCAGAGAGTATTTATTAAGAGAATACTAGCTAATTTAAGAGAAAAGCATGGCGTTATAATGTAAGGTTTTTTGACATTTACAATGGTCCAGCAAAAGCATGCCAGTAGAAGTACATTGCGGCGTTACAATAGCACGCGTCTCGAACGAGAAAACTAACTCGTCAATGTATTTCTACTGACAGGGTTTAGGATGTGTGTACAGAGACGCGGGCGCGAGTGCGTTCCGTAGCAAAATAGTAAAAAAGGAACCCCTATGGTGTGACTTCGGTGTCTGTCTGTATGTCACAGCAGTTTTTAGCTGAAACTATGGAAGCTATAAACTTGAAAGGCATAGTTGTATAACTTCCTTGCCCGCATCTGTTTTTGATAAAAACAACATGTTTTTTTTAAAATACGGTGTGTCATACTCGTATGAAAGGGCTCAATCTGCAAATTAATTTATTTTTATTTTATAGGTAATTGTCCGTGACGTATATACTTTTTGATTTATAGCCCAAAATGTACAAAAAATGACCGTTACCCCTTATCACCGAAGTTTCTACACCTTTTAAAAATAATTATTTATATTTTACGCGAAAATTAATTTTAATTTGAATTTGAAAAATAAAATGAAGGTGTCAAACTTTACAATTTTGGAAAAAATAAAATTCAAAACAGTATTAAAATTACGGTCAAATAACCAATTGACCCTTTTGCTTGCAAAATAAACTAATTAAAAAAAAAAGTATTTTTTTAATACGGAACCCTTGGTGTGCGAGTCCGATTCGCACTTGACCGGTTTTTTCCGAGTACAATTATTACTACTGGGAATGAAGAATATTCTGAGACACAATAAAAAAAATGTGTTTTGAGAGATTCAAGAACAGAATCACTTACAACTGGATAACAGACTTCAAACAAGATTTTTTTTTTTTTTTTTTTGTATTGGAAGGCAAACGAGCACACAGGCTACCCGATGGTAAGTGGAAACTGTGACCCATAGACATTCGCATTCACAAGACTGCAAATGCGTTGCCAACCCTGAGGACTAAGATGGAATGCCTCTATGCTAGCCATTTCACCGGCTGTCTTATCCCCAAACCGGAACACAACAATGCAAACACTGCTGCTTGGCGGTAGGTTAATGGATAAGATGGTGGTACCAACCCGGACGGACCCTGCACAAGGTCCTCCCACAAGTCAGATATCAGAGAATAACGCAATTAAAATAAGTGAAGTTCTGAATATCGAGTAAGCTCCTTATGATATTAAATTCAGCCTCATTGGCTTGGTTACAGTGACTTTTATACAACCTTGGACTGAATAATTGGACTCCCCGGGAAGATAGTTACTACTTGCTTTCTATCAGGATATATTCCGAGAATTATACAGGACGAGCAATCTATATCTAAATCAACTTTGTAGAGAGGCAGCAGGTACCCGCGTCAACACACGTGCAAACACAAACATAAGGCAATGTACGGTGTTGTTTATGAAGATGCGGGGCGTGAAGTATTTGAAGCAAACGCTTGTAAAATCGCTTCTCCAACGCTTTCATGCAACGCCATATGTTTGAAGTGCACAACGCGCCGCCCAACGCTACGCGTCTCCGTAAACAAGCCCTTAAGTTGCCTAGTTAAACCGTATTAATAGCAATTTAGCGCAAGGATATCAGACTGCTTGTGAAGGGTAATTTTTTTGACCTGTTTATATGAAGGTTAGGATGTATTGTTGTTTGTAAACAGATGGCCGAAATTCGACAAAAAAGCGGTGACGTAATTTTCATAAAATTTGGTAACGCAGGGGAAACCGTCGTCCAATGCGTTACTTTTGTTACTATATTTAAAATTGAACTAAACAGTAAACAAACGAAGTCTTTATTTTTAATATATTCCCCTTGTGGTTGCCGGGTCAGAATAGTGCCACTCCAAGTCTTCCCGTGGATGTCATAAGAGGCGACTAAGGGAATATAGGCTTGTAGTACTGTTAGGCGCCACACTGGTAAACATCTTAGCCTAGTTGTGGTAACTGAATTATCAACAACTTTTTAAAGTTGTAATTCTGTAGCTCTGACTAGCCCACTCTGGGATTACGAGTACTGCGGTGAAGGTATTTATGTATGTCTTAATTTTATTTAAATGTTACCACATATTTTTATTTTATCCATACTAACTTTTAAATACAATTATGCGATGAGAACGGAGATAGCCCAGAAACTGAAATATAAATTTAAAAAAAAAAAACACCTGTTGTGCGCTAAGAATGCCGCGCGTTCTGCAGTTTAAGCGACAACTAGGGTAAAGTCACCAGTGGTCAGCCAGAGACCAGTAGTCGACCTTATATGAGTGCGAAGATAGGAAAATATATATTTCGTACTCTTTCCACTCATACAAAGTATAGGCAGAAGTCAACTACAGGTTTTTGGCTGACCAGTTGTGACTTTACCCTATCATAAAGAGTTTATAGCGATCCGATATCACTTCTCGACATTTGATTTTGCTCGAAAGGGCAAAGTCTGGTCATCACCCCGTTTATTCTTTGTAAGTACTTATTTGTGAATTTTATTACGAGTGATAAGATAACATATTGATCTAACTGACCCCGTATTGCGTATTGTCTAAGAATTAACTGTGCGCCTCCCAATTAGACCTATCATTAATTTATCGTCTTTAATTCTTACTATTCGATAGATAAAAACCTCGGACACAATATAGTAAGTAGCGATCCCAATTTACCGAGATTTAACCTTAATCTTGATTTAATCTTAAACTTTCCAACCGATTTCTACCCAACTGCCGAAGGAGAAGGTTAATGTGTTTATCAACCTAAGGAGTGGTCCCGATAAAAAGTAGCAGTACATAATATGGAATTTATTTTTATTTTGTGCTAATTTCTAAGCAGTGCATTTGTAATAGTAATCTGTAGATACTATTAAATAAAATAAACAATAAGAATGGTAAAACTTAAAGAGGGATTTCAAGTTTTCGCCTTTTACATTAAATCTCACCTAAAACTTTTTGAACAGTGTTTTTTGAGAGAATTTATGAGGTGTTTGTCATAAACATAGTTTTTTTTTTAAGTTTGATGGGCTAGTTAATACCTTATTGAATTGTCTTTTGATCATTATTTAATATTTTTGATTTGACTTTAGTTTGAGGTAGTTACATGGATTTTCAAAAATTGTGTGTTTGGCATTTTTACGGAAATTTGTCTCCCATAGAAAAACCCCTGTCAGAGGTTAGATTGGAGAAACTTCCTTACTACCCAACGTGAAATCTAGTTTATTGGTATAACTTATTCGTATAATAATATTCTTAAAAGCATAAAACAAGTTCTGAAAATGGAAATTCAATTGTGGTATTGTAGAAAACGGCAAGCGAAGATTGTCAAATTGTGTTGTACAAAAAGTTATAAAGTACATTGCAATAAATATTGAGAAAACTCAAGGACTCTTACACATTTCAAAATTATTGTGTTTTTATTTGATAGTAAGATATCTACACATTACTAAAAATAATAAACTGCTTCATAATACTACTACTTGTGGGAGGACCTTGTGCAGGGTCCGTCCGGGTTGGTACCACCATCTTATCCATTAACCTACCGCCAAGCAGCAGTGTTCGCATCGTTGTGTTCCGGTTTGGGGATAAGACAGCCGGTGAAATGACTAGCATAGAGGCATTCCATCTTAGTCCTCAGGGTTGGCAACGCATTTGCAGACTTGTGAATGCGAATGTCTATGGGTCACAGTTTCCGCTTACCATCAGGTGGCCTGTGTGCTCGTTTGCCTTTCCATGCTATAAAAAAAAAAGAACAATAAAAAAAAAAACTGATAATTCCTTACTACTTTTTTGATGAACCACTCCTTATACATGTATGTATGTATTTATGTATTTATGTTTGTTCCTTTGTGGTGCTCGTGTGACTAAAATCGTGGGCCGATTTTGATGATTCTTACTTCAATCGATTTGTCTTAATCTTGTGAGTATCACTAAAGATACGTCAGAAATCAAAATTATATACCTATGGCCGCACCAGACGCCAAAAATAAGAAATCATCTTAGGTTTCTTTCTTCATTACGTCATTTTGAATGATTACTAGACCTAGAGATTTTCCTAGCACGAACGACGAGTTGTTAGTGCTTGACACAGTAAAAACATCGACAATCCTGCTATCGATAACCACTGCTTCAACGTCATAGAGGAAATGATTGTACATCATTATAATATAGTTATTAAGAAAATAATCAAAATTAAAGCTCATTGAAGTGCCTAATAAGAAAATAGCAAAAACATTTCTATAAGGAAAAAAATACAATCATTATGTCATAATTATATATAACAATGTGGTGTGTTTTAAAAAGAAAGATAAGAATAATAAGATTAATAAGTTAATAACAAAACTTTCAATTTATTAATATTTTAGGCACATACTTCGATGAAAATAGCTCGATGACATTGAAGTGGACTTATCGATAACCAGATGGTCGATGTTTTTATTGTGTCAAGCACTAACAACACGTCGTTCGTGCTAGGAAAATGATTACATATATGGGATTTATAACGATTTATAGTTAGCTTTTTTGCTATTGTTTTTATCAAATCCAGCGGGTTACCACGTTCATTAAATAAGCTTTATAAACAAAATACAACAGTTACATTTAAGTCTAATATTTACAAGTAAGCGGCGAAATAGCACCTTAAAATGAACGAATCACGAAAGACGAACAAAAATACCTCCTGGCAGAAAATCCATAAAACTGATGAATAATCAATACTTAATTACGTAGTTTTGATTGAAACGCAATATCCGTAGTACGTGGGGTAAGACGGAGCTATATAACTTCAATAGCTGTCCTTTACAATACGCCGTAAAATGAACTGCATGGCTAAGTGAATGCTACCCCTTTCGATGTGTGGTCAGAGACAATTCCGTTATAACTAACAGGCTAGGCGTTTATAATAATATATTAAGAAACAGCATTTCTATGTCATTATTGTCGCTTTTAAGCGGTAACTGCAACTCCTCCCCGTCCATGGTGATATAATGAATATTTAACTCCTATCGATTGACATACCTACTAGAATTGAATATTAAATGACACGTGATACTGATTTCATGTGCAGTTTTAAAGGAATTTTGAATGTAAGATTTACAATTCAAGAATTGCGCCGCGCCGCCCGGGTTTTTTTTTACAATCCTTGTCCTGATAATTACGAACACATAAAAAAAGAAACTATCAAACATGTCAAGCCATTCTCAAGCTATAGCGTAACCGAGCGAAACAGGGGTTCATTTTTATATGTATAGATAATATTTTAGAGGGCCTTCAGATAGACATAAATAAATATAATTTAATTTTTGAGTACAAAAAATACCTCAGGTCCGATGTACATAATAGTATAGCATTACTTGAGGTAACAAAATACGGAAAATATTTATCACTTTTACGAATTATTACTTTATAATAATTACAAAGTGTTATCGCACTCGGCCGAACTGCCGACCAGCATTGCGTCTTGTAATAGTGTGTTTAGAGTTTCGTTAGAGCAAATCGATTTATTTTACACTATAATTTTATATTAGGTATAGTAGAGAGTGCTTTACACATTCAATTTAAGTTTTTGTTCGGATGGTATTTTATCGGATATAAAATACATTTTTTACTGAAAGTAGCTTACAGCGATATTTGGAAATAAGTTTTTAAACTATGCCGGAATAAACTGAAATAATCAATGAAATGGAACATTCTGAACTTCCGTATAATAAATATCATAAATATTAAGTAACCTCTATTTTGTTACTCTAATTTTGTCTCATGTGTTACTATAATCATTAGAGTAACGCAGGAGACAAAAATCTTGTGATTCATCTTGACTCACTCGCAAGCGATGCAAGTGGCCTTAGCGGCGTAATGATACCATGTGCGTGATAGTCTATTAAGGCGTGTTGATTCGCACGTGTCAACCCATCAGATTGTTCTACTGATTAGTTAAGAATCTGACGACACAACACATTAGCCTTGTTGGTAGTGACCTTGCCTTCGAGTTAGCGGTGCTGGATTAAAATTCCAGTAAGGGTTGATATTTGTGTTATGAGAGCGAGTAATGGTTCATTTTAGTACCCAGTACTAGTTTACTGTGTAGGTACTATGTACTGCTAGTAGTGCAGGCCTAGAGCTTAGTTGGGGACTATGTCAGCATAACCAATTTATACTTGGTTGTTTGTCATTCCATACATATGCGGTAGGTGACAGTTGCAGTAGTTTAAATGATTTGTCGCCTTTTTAGGGTTCCGTAGTCAAACTAGGAACCCTTATAATTTCGCCATGTGCGTCCGTCCGTACTCTTAGTACTAGAAAGCTGTAATTTGGCATTAATATACATATTAGTAACGTCAACAAATAAAATCTTGAAAACAATTATTATTATCTCTCTCTTACACGTAACATGGGGATGTATTTTTTTCCTCGTCTATCCCAGTCTTTAAAAAATATTACGGGTTTGTCACAACAATTTTTTGATTAAGGGCTTTGTTTATGAAATATTAAGCCTTAAAGCGCAATTTTTTTTAGAGTCAAGTGTCCTAATAATTTGTCCGGTTATCTTATGTGGTGGTTCGGTTATTTGGAAAGGATGGATGAAAGAAGATTGACGAAAGAGATATACAGATCGAAAGTGAGTGGAAGGGTCGGACGGGGCTGCCCTAGGCGTACATTTTCGAATCAAATCGGAGAAATCGAAACCGACGTGCGTGCATGACTCGATGTATGAATATGGAAGAAGCGAAATAAATTTGCCAAGATCGTAGCAAGTGGAAAGAAGTGGTCTCTGCCTACCCCTCTGGGAAACAGGCGTGATTTTATGTAGGTATGTCTTATGTGACGACAGGAACACAGCTTACAAACAGTGCTGCTTGGCGGCAGATTAAAGGATGAAATGGTTGTAGCCATCCGGGCGGACCTTGCACAAGATCCTGCTACCAATAAAAGTGGTGATATTACAAAATACAGCGGTAAAAGGGATCATTCCATATGTTCTACGACCGCATAGTAACACAACGGACATCGATGTGCGAGTAATTAGACATACAATAAAATGGTGCAAGTGTTTTTTGCCTTACAATCATCATGCAGCCGCCATCTTGTCCTTTCAATTATAAAACGAGGTTTACCTCAACTGATATACCTGCAATTCTAGATCCATTCACAAACGTTTGTTAGCACTAATGTTCCATAAGGACACCTGTCACTATCCAACTCTCCAAGGCAAAGTAGACGGACAGCACGCGACTTAAGGCGACATTAAATTAATCAACGTTTGTTCAACTGGGTATGTGACATAAAAAACCGGTCAAGCGTGAGACGGATTCACGCACCGAGGGTTCCATCCCACCTGACTCACCGTTGTCGGGTTCGCACTATGTTTGACGCTTGTATGTATAAATAAATAAATATCATAATGTCACACCAATTGACTTAGTCCCAAACTAAGCTCTAGGCTTGTACAATGGGTACTTGACAACGATATAATACTTATATAGAGAAATACATACTTAAATACATAGAAAACATCCATGACTCAGGAACAAATATTCGCGCTCATCACACAAATATCTGCCCTTACCGGGATTTGAACCCAGGACCGCTAGCTTCGTAGGCAGGGTCACTAACAACTAGGCCAGCGCGTCGTCAATGTAAGTTACTTGCGGCGTTTCTTCTCAGCAGTGGTCTCCTCTTGTGAAGCGCTGGTAGATTCTTGACATGTAAAAGTGCCCGTGCGGCCTACTTACTGAATAAATGTCTTCATCTTTATCTTTTAATGTATGTATGTATGAAAACGTATACCCTACTCTTTTTCTAAAACAATTTCTTCATTTCCCTCGCTAATTTGTTAGCATGCACCGTTTTCTTGTATTTCTTTGCCATCCAACTGCAGGAAGGATCAAAAACCAAAAATACCAGAGCCCCCAGACAAGCTGCATTAAGGCAACTAGCGTTTCTATTCGTTTCGTTTTTAAACCAATCGCGTCACTTGTAAGTGACGTGATTGGAAAAGTCACGTGATCTAGCTGTGACGTGATTGGTTAAAAAATGAAACGAATAGAAACGCTGGTTGGCGTAATGCATCTTTTCTGGGGGCTCAGGTCAATCCCAGCGAATATAACTCTTGCGCATCGAATTCGCTCCAAGCGAGTGTTTACGAAAAACCTCGTTAATAACCAAAATTAACCGGTATTTATCTAACCGTTTCCAAGGCCAGCTTGACAGTAATGAATTAATGACGCTACCATTACAGGTCAAAGACGATATGGTTTTTAACGCAGATCAGAGGCCATGGTTAGAAACCTAGTAAATAAAAATATCAATAATAAATAAATATCAGGGGACAAAGTCACCAATTGACCTAGTCCCAATTTAAGCTCTAGGCTTGTATTATGGGTACTAGACAACGATACAAATACTTATATAGAGAAATAAATACCTAAATACATAGCAAACATCCATGACTCAGGAACAAAAACTCGCGCTCATCACACAAATATCTGCCCTTACCGGGATTTGAACCCAGGACCGCTAGTTTCGTAGGCAGGTTCACTACCAACTAGGCCAGCGCGTCGTAGGCTAAGATAAATGTCTGATGCCATGACATTGTAAGGGCTAACGCGAGCAAAATCCAAAAAAGATGCTCTCACGCATCCAATACTTAGGAATCTACAAGTCAAGGCCTCAAATCTGCGAGAGGTCAAATAAAAATACACGTACCGGTTTTGCGTGCAAGTTTTTTAACTTCAAAACCTGATACCGAACTCGACGTGATATGGGAACGAGATGGCTAGGCAGGAAACGTGCCCAAGATTGAAATCAGTATAGGTTTCCGACGCATTGTAGAGCCAACGGCGTTGAACTTTATAAGGAAAACATAGTTAATACGGGGAATGCCAGAGTCTTAATCTGCCTACCTAATGATCTTGGCAGTAGACGGATAAGGGCTTCATATATGACGGTACGTTAACAGAGTTGGTAGAAACAATTAGACAGAAATATATATATTTGCGGTCATCACACAAATATTCGCTCTAATACATACATACATATGCACAACCTTTCACTTTTCTCAATCTCTCAAGGGTAAGCTGGGGGAGATGCCTTAAAGGGATAAGTTCGCATTTGTACATAAAAAAAAAACTTGAAAAAAATAATACATTAAATCACTCCTGTTTCTCAGACGAAAGGGTGGGAGGGGGTAGGCAAAGACCGCCTCTTTCCACCTGCTACCTACGATCCTGGCAAATCTCTTACTAGCTTCTTCCACATTCATACATCATGCGTGCACATCGATTTCGGGTACTTAAGATTCGGCCCATTTCAAGTATTTCTCCGATTAGATTGCCTTTAGAGCGGCCCCTTCCGACCCTCCCACAGCGAAAGTCAATCTCTCGTCAATTTTCTTTCATACATCCTTTCCAAATGACCGAACCATCGAAGAGTGCCCTTTTCAATCTTAGTCACTACATCTTTAAATTAGTAAGGAGTGTCATTGCAAACATTGTCATATATATAGAAACTAAATAATTAAAAGTAAAACTAATTATAACTATGTTTAATACGATTAATTTAAAACTAAACAAGAGAGGGCCCCTTATTATAACACTAATTAACAATTAGGTGTATTTTATTATTACTAGTGGAAAGAAGTGGTCTCTGCCTACCCCTCTGGGAAACAGGCGTGATTTAATGTATGTATGTATGTAAATACCAGCAATTACCCATCCTCGTTGAATGCTGTGTAGTATTATTTGCCTGCGTTCTTGCATAAGTTTTTGTTGGTACTATTTACAATCCTTGTTTGTACGTCGTCAGGTAATTTGTTTAAAATATTAGATAACATGGTATTCCCGCGTTCTACCATATACATTAATGTCCTTATTAATAAACGTGGAGTAACCGTCGAGTAGCTAAACCATGCTTTGTCCTTATCTGTCATATTCAAATGTCACAATGACAGATAAGGATAAAACATGGTTTAGCTACCCCACAGTTACTCAACGTTTATTAATAAGGGCATAAGAGTATTAAGACCACAGAACTAGAGCATGCAGAACCGGTCCCGGTTCCAGATTTTTGATACCCGGTTCTAGAATGCATATAGAACCGGGGGAACCGGTTCCCCCGGTTCTGGGTGATAGTTGGAACTTTTTTGTAGTAAAAATAAATTATTGAGAATTTAAGAGGATAAAGCACTATTACAAGGAATGAAATGAAAGTTTTAAATTATGTAATCAACATTATTTATTTGCTTACTTAATAATATCTATTTTTACGTTAGTTAGTAATATCACAAAAGTAAAAGAACACAACAACAAATCAGTCTTACTGAACGATATTAATTATTAAATATTTATTGGTAATTATTCGAAAATCAACCCCCTCTCTCATAATCATAAGTCTTCGCCGTCAATCAAAATCAAAACACTAATAAAATCTAAAAAAATAAACAATATAAAAATCAACTAAGTTTTAGAAAATTATGACATGTGAAAATATAAATTAAATAAAAAATAATCTGCTTTTCTTCTTTCCGGGCCCTGGCTGTATTTTTTATATTATGTTCTCTCTCATTCAGTTTTATCAGTCAGTTTAATATCAGTTAGGTAGTCTTCTTTAAAATATTTTTTTCTTGATAATAACACCTTAAATAAATAATAACATCTAAACTGTGGTCACTTAATGAGCTGCGTAGGCGATTACATATCGCTCATCCAATAGAATAATGACATAATTGCAAAATATCGGGTTTTGAGATTTTACCGTCATAAGTGTTCTAAAGGTCAGGTCTATCGCGTGGAACAATGACATAACATGCATGCTAAAAATGCAATTATGTCATTATTCTATTGGATGAGCGATATGTATCCAGCTGAAGAGAATATACGTTCAGGTTCCACGCTTGTCGGCGGTATTGCTTTCAAGTAATCATACGCCATTTCGTCGTTTATATCATCATTACTTGACATGGGTTGTATGAGATTTACAATACCCCTGCACATTTCGTCATAAGTAGGTCTACGAAAGCGACGCGACGCCACGCCATACCGCGGTCCGCGATGCCATTCAAAGTTAGTTTAGTTTGAATTTCAAACTACGAGTGCCTGAGACGTTGCCAGCTCGCAAGAACCTAATTTAATTACTAATACATCCTATGAAAGTTTTAGCGAAAGAAATTCTGTGAAATTAAACCACTTTTACTTACTCTTGAGAACCGGGGGAACCGGGTTTATTGCTTTTGGAACCGGTTCTACGCATACCGTAAAAGAACCGGGTATACCCGGGTATTTCAGAACCGGGTAGAACCGGGTGCATGCCCTACACAGAACAGATAAGTACAGAAGTAAATCACATGTATGTACTTCACTTTTCATACCTACGCTCGGCGGTCGCTCTAGGGTTGTCAACTATGGCTTATGCACAAAAAACTATCGCGGTAGTGGCACTCGTATCTAGTCGCTTGATTTATTGTTGTGAGATGCTTTGTGACAGACAGACGGACAGACGGACAGCGGAGTCTTAGCAATAGGGTCCAGTTTTAACCCTTTGGGTACGAAACCCTAAAAATACCGTAGGTAACTTCAAAAATAACCGACCAGAGGGGCTAATCCAAACCCGCAGTACCTCCCTATATAGCCCGTAATAGCAAAAAACTTATCCTACAAAACAAAACAATAAACCTACCTACTAGGTATTACAATACAAAAAGTTTACAGAGCAGAAACATACAAAATTTTACGTTTGTCAATTTTCATTATCGAAAATTCCTTATAACTTCTAAACGGATTACCCTAGTTACACAATTTCCATTACCATATACGTTTTAGACCTAAACCTATCAAAAGACACTAAAAACAACTCAATATCTACACAAACAAAAAAACATGTTTTCAACTTACGGTGGCGTGAATTTACCTTACAAAAATATAGTTAAGTACTTCGTTTATACTGATTCAAAATATGAAACTATTATTTAAACCGATCTTAGATATATTCTTCGGGGGCCGGGGCGGGGCGCTTACCTACCTCACTCTTCTGTGTAAGTTTAAAACGAACCATTGAAATACAAGCAGATACCTACTTACCTCTGAAGCCACTGGTAGCTTGAAAAAGGACAGTTCACCGTTTAAAGTGGAATTTAAGCAACCGTCCACTGAACAGTTATAATAACTTCTTTTTTGTTGCTCCATTATACCTAATTATCGCACAAAAAAGTCCACGGACGCGACGCGTGTCAAGCGGACGGCAATCGCGCTCGCACTCGTCTCAACTACTCCGAGATATCGTGTCCGTGAGCGGTGTCTATGTGTGCGTTGCTCGAGCGCACTTTGTATGTAGATTGCTTTCTGTACCTATCTGTTCTGTGATTAAGACTGCGCCGAGCGCACGCCGGATGTACAGTGGCGCCCTCATTACTATTATTATGTTTTCTAATAAAGTGTTTTCTTGAAATTGGACGGTGCTTTTTGTAATACAAATGAAAATACAACTTAAAGGACATATCACATAGTTTAATAACAATTGGGATAGTTCATATTTTTTTAATTACTCTGATTTGAAAACCATTTCGAGGAATAGGGTTTTAAAGCCGTTCTGCATTATTAAATTTTTGAAATGTTTATCTATTTCGGACATTTCGACAAAAGTATATTTGACCTTTGTTTGACTTTCGTTTTCGGCTTGAAGCCCTCCTAGGTGTATCTCACGGGTTAGGCGAAACCCGCTTGAAATAGTATGTTTTATTACACTATTATAAACACTTTTTCTCATTAGATATCATTTAATTGTTGTAATTTATTAGAAAATGCCAACTCAAATTTAAAATAATCATGTCATCCATAAAATGTCTGCTAAATAACTAAAGATATTAAAACAAAACTATTGGGTCAAATACAAAATTAATGAATTTGGTCTCTTAAAATTACCTATTCTTTCGAATTAGAATGTAAAAACTGTGAGTTATTTTTTTTGGTCTATCCCAATTGACCTTCGAGTTGGGTCAAACGCACACAAAAAACAAAAGTTGTCTCTCCTGTGGTCAATAGTTAAAGGCTTGTGTGCATATAAGATATGTTTTTATCTGATCGGGCTAAAGTAGACCTGACGCCGTATATGCGGATATGGGTTCAGCTAGAAAATTAGGCCTTAAAGCGTTAACTTCGGGTATGTCCACAGGAAAATTGCGAACCTAACTCTGCGTATGATAAAAAGATAAAAGATAAAAGATGTTTATTCAGTAAGTAGGCCGCACGGGCACTTTTACACGTCAAAAATCTACCAGCGCTTCGGAAGAAACCACTGCTGAGAAGAAACGCCGCAAGAAACTCAACAGTAAGTCGTTTTTTAAATATTGCTAATGATACATACATACATAAACTCACGCCTTCATTCCCAGAGTGGGGTAGGCAGAGCTACAGAATTACCAAGCACTCTTAAATAAGTTGTTGATAATTCTGTAACCACAATTGATATTATACAATAATAAACTTAACCTAGCATTATATAAAACAATGAATCTCACATAACACCAAAAATGTATTCATGCGTAGTTGAGAAGGAAAACGTGTCAAAACTCAGAATTGTCACAAAACTAATAAGCAACAGTAATATAAAAAATATATATATATAGAAAGTATACAAGTTATACTTACCTGTGAGGGTGCAAGACCACATGCATTAAAGTTTCGATACATTCTCCTACAGAAACCGTGTCCCCTAGACAATAATACAATATTTACATATTTTTTAAGACTAATTTAAATTATTAAATTATTTAGGTGTTGGCCAAGCATTTTTATCTGTTAGATAGTCTTCGACCCTATAGTAAGCTTTAGACATCAACGACTTTTTCAAGTAAGTTTTAAGTATTGGAAATGGTAACTTTAAAACAACGTCAGGTAATTTATTAAAGAAAAGGATGCATTGACCTACAAATGATTTATAAACCTTACGGACACGAAATTTTTTAATAGCAATTTTATTTTTATTTCTCGTATTCAAATTATGTACATCACAATTCTTAACAAAAGAGTCTTGATTTTTAATGACATAAATAATATTCTCATAAATAAATTGTGATGCTACTGTCAAAATATTAATTTCTTTAAATAGTATTCTTAAGGAATCACGGGAGTTTAGATTATATATAGAACGAATGGCTCTTTTTTGCAACACGAATATAGTCTGTATGTCAGCAGCTTTTCCCCAAACCAGAATACCGTACGACATAACACTATGAAAATAACTATAATAAACTAAGCGAGCTGTCTCAACATTAGTAAGTTGCCTGATTTTCCTAACAGCATAAGCTGCCGAACTTAATTTACCTGCTAGTACTGCTATATGGGGACTCCATTGCAAGTTTTTATCTATAGTTATCCCTAAGAAAAGCGCCTTATCTACCATTTCCAATCTCTCATTATTAAGAAATATACTAGATTCTACCGGTCTAACATTAGGCAAAGCGAACCTAACACATTTAGTTTTCGTAGCGTTGAGTAGCAAATTGTTACTAGTAAACCAATTAAGTAATTTACCTAGTATGGTATTTATCCTACTGTAATCGACGGATTTTCGGTCTACCTTGAAAATTAATGATGTATCATCAGCGAATAGCACAATATCACAAAGATTATCTACTGTGCGTGGTAAGTCATTAATATAAACCAAAAATAAGAATGGACCTAATATAGAGCCCTGAGGCACACCTAACTTAACAGGGGCTCCAATAGACTGTGTTTGGTTTACAACAACTGTTTGTGTTCTATCACTAAGATATGAAGACATAAGATTTAGAGAATTATTTGACAGACCATAATGTTCTAATTTTAATATAAGAGTCGCATGATCTACGCAATCGAAAGCTTTGGAAAGGTCACAAAAAAATCCTATAGCATCACAAGATTTCTCCCAAATATTGTATATATATTTAATGAGCACAGATGCTGCATCAGTAGTGGATCGTCCTCTGGTGAAGCCAAACTGATTACTGTTAAGCAGTTTATTTCTATTGAAGTGACCTACCATATCTTTTAACACATTATGACTCAGTTATCAACTTAACGGAAAACAGTGGCCACTTTTTCCAGCTAAGCTGACTACTCAAAGGGTAATTGACAAGATTTCATATTTTCATATTTTAGTCCTCAGGGTTGGCAACGCATTTGCAGTCTTAGGATTGCGGTCTTGTGAATGCGAATGTCTATGGGTCACAGTTTCCACTTACCATCAGGTGGCCTGTGTGCTCGATTGCCTTCCTATGATATAAAAAAAAAAAAAAAATATTTTCAAGACTTTAATTTTATTCGTTTTATAGATACTGTTTGGAAGGAGGAAGACACTAATAGTTTTATTTTTTCCCTAGGATGTATACTTATTTTATTATTAATTTATTAAGATGTTCTTATTCTAAAAGGGCGTAACTTCATTTCTACGACACAATGGACATATTACGTTAGTCCAATCTGTATAAAAAAAAGTTTTTCTTTTTAATAATGGCGGTCAACCGATCTCAAGTATCTATCCATCTGTCAATAGTGTCAATGTCAAACTTGAAGTATGACAGCTTTTTTCTCGTGAAAAAGGCAATGGTATTATATCTATTCAGGCATAGTATTGGTAAAACTCGATTGTTTTTTAACTTACTTGTAATTTTGTCGATAAAGAAAAATAAATCTAAATAAATATTTTGCCGAGTTCAGGAGGCAAAACCCTTTCGATTCGTATAGTAATTTGCAGGTGTCACCAAAATGAAATGTTGTCAATTGTTATCAACGTTCCTTACGTATTCCATGAATTGTGTTTTCACTTGCGCTACAAAAAAGCATCGTCCGATTCCAAGTATATTCTTTAGTTAGTTAGAAAACTCAATAACAGTAATGAGGGTGCACTGGACGCTCGACGTTTGCTCGGCGAAGTCTTAACATACTTAGGTAACACATAATCTTAGTTGATTTTTTAAATTTCGAAAGTTTTTTGGTCTAGTCCAGGGGTTCTCAAACTTTTTTTTCTCATAGACCACTTTCAAAAGTTAACTAGTTCTGGTAGACCCCCCTACACCACATTTCTACCATATTCCCGAAACTCGGCAAAAAATGTGAACATTACCTAAGTCTGGAGACGATCTAATTTTCGTTGCGGCTGAGTTTCAATCACGAATTAACAGATTTAGAATTTTCGTGGACCCCCACTTACAAATTGTGAACCCCCATTTTTTTGTCCCGCCAACGTAGACCCCCGTCGAGTCTCTGTGGACCACTTTGGGAACCCCTGGTCTAGTCTTAGCATTGAATGGTCTTCCATTTGGATAATATTTTCTTTTCCTGACCACGCATAATTAAAAGTATAAAAGCAATAACGAGAGAATCACTAATAAAAAGTAGCTGTACGGAGAAATGACCCTTATGCGTTGTCGAATGTGGCTAAACCTATTCTGCCGTCCTATCAAAGAAGGCGGCTAACTGCAATGTAATAGTCAAAGCATTCTATATTCTATGGGTCATCAATCACCATCATCATGTCAGCCGAAAGACGTCCACTGCTGTACATAGGCCTCCCCAAGGCTCACCACTCAGACCGGTCTTGTGCTTTTCGCATCCACCGCGTTCCCGCGATCCTTACAAGGTCGTCACTCCAGCTTGTTGGAGGCCTACCTACAGCTCGTCTCCCGGTCCGCGGACGCCACTCAAGAACCTTAAGGCCCCATCGGCCATCAGTCCTGCTAGCGACTTCAGTTTAGCTATTCTTCGGGCTATGTCGGCAATGTTAGTTCTACTGCAGATATCATAATTTCTGATTCTATCACGCAGAGAAACCCCGAGCATAGCCCTCTCCATAGCCATACTCTATGGGTATCCACATTAAATTTAAAATGCTTATACTATTACTATTCTCTTATCCGCCTTCTTTGGTAGGAAGGCAGTATTGATTAATTAATTATTCAACACGTCAGACAGCATGCCCGTTACACTTCAAGAAGTCCTAAAAATTATAGACGTAAGCCATGTAAAAAGCGACGCAACCTCGAGCAAGCAACTGTATACTCAATTCGTATACGCCGAAGAATCAACATGTAACGTCAGTTGTTTTTTCGCGACAACATTACGTCGGCGTAACTAACAACTTGAATGAGTTGCAAAATGTACCTTGCTGATTACGTGCTAAGGTTGCACTTTGCTTTATTTGCTAGTTACGCGGAATTCCCGTATCACCGACGATTATTGTTTGCGTTATACAGACTTATTTATTATTAACTTACTCTGATGACGTGTTAAGCGTTTTTGGTAGTGACCCTGCCTACGAAGCTAGCGGTCTTGAGTTGCAAACCCGGTCAAGGCAAATAGTCCTGAACTTTCCGAGTTTTGGGATTTTAGTATGTATTTGTAAGTATTTGTTTTTCTATGTAAGTATGTTTATCGTTGTCTAGTACCGATACAAGCCTTGAGCTTAGTTTGGGACTAGGTCATTTGGTGAGGTCAAGTGCGAGACGGACTCCCGCACTGAGGGTCCCGTATTTAAGATAATAATATGCTTGGTAACCGCAAAAGAAAATACTCGTTTTGTTATGAACTTTATTTTCTGTGCAATAAGGTCCATTTTGACCAGCCTAAATTTTAATACAGAGAAAAATACTTCATTTTATTTTCCAATAAAATTCAATAAACTTAGGAGATAAGGGGGAGACGGGTATAAATCAAAATGTAGGTACAAAATGAAAAAATCAAATTACAAATTTGGAGATTGCACCCTTTCATGACACCCGATTGCATAATCAAACCAATTTAATTTTTTAACTCCCCATTCTAGGCCGCTTTTCAATTATTCTCTTTTTTTTTTTACTAAATACCGATGTGGGCAAGCAAGTTGTACAACTATGCCAAATTTCAAGTTGACAGCATTTGTAGTTATTGAGAAAACTTGCTGTGATATAAAGACAAACAGACCTCTCACCATAGTCCTTTTTTACCAACGAGTACATATGTGTACTTATGTGGGTAGCCAAGACTGAGAACTAAAGTACGATTTCGACCTTTTGCACAGTATTTTAAAGTTCATATCTGCATGGATTTCAGATACTGCCGTCATACCAAAGAAGGCGTCTAACTGCAATGTAGTAGTCGAACCATTGTATACTCTATTGGTTACAACATTAAAGAATGATGGGCAAAAATGTATGGAACCCAGCCCAAACACCAATAGTATAACGTTTGTAGGTTTATTGATCCCACTATTTTCTGTCATTGTTATTATGACGACTAGACTGTGAAGGCTGGGAGAATCGAGATATTTTATGATGAAATATTTAAGTTCGTTCAGACCCGGAATGAAAACGTGGGTAACTTTCAACTCTATGGGGATGTGTTAAGGACAAACCCTCAAATTCAGCTATTATGATTGACTGATTTCGCTTTCCATAAGGCTCGTAACTCTGTGCTATGGCACATGTTGAAGATTTGATTTGCAACTATTTAATTAATGCATTTTTTTTAAGAATAAATCTATACTAATATAAAAAAGCAGAAGAGTTTTTTGTTTGTGGGTTTCTGCGTTTGTTTAAACGGGTTATCTTTCGAACTACCCGTCGGATTGGAATAAATCTTTTTGTACACGATAGCCAGTTTCAGGAGAAATTGTTAAGTGAAAAAACGGTCAAGCGTGAGTCGGATATACGGGAAATAGCATTGTAACGCATGCGGGGCACAGCTAGTGCAGTGATGAACGTTGTGTGTGTGTGTGTAAATATTTGAAGGCTGATAACTCTCTTCTCCGGGGTTTTTGAAGTTGGTCCCCGTATTAGAAAATGAAGCTTATATAACTACCTTTCACGTGGTATAGGTACATGAGATTTATAATTATATTCTTTAAAATGCTAATACTATTTCTATGCAGTTAGCCACCTTCTTTGGTAGGACGGCAGAACAGCTTGCAACCCACCCGAGCGAGGTTAAGACGCAAATTGCTAGATAAGTTAGAAGTCTTAGATAAGATGAAATTTCTCAATGCCACCGGTTGTCTTGCCCAGGACACAACAATGCGAACACTGCTGCTATGCTAAGCATGACACCAGCCAACCAACCGGGTCAGCGGAGAGGCGATTTGCAATTTGTAAACTGCAGTTATATTCGCAGCCAGTTGCCGCATCGCAAAGCCATGGCGGTTTGCATAGATACGCAATAGGAAATAGGTATTTATGACTTTTTTTACAGCTAACATAAAAACCGATTCACGTATCAAACAGATGGGAAAAAAATTTTTTTGAATAGCTATAAAAATAACTAAGATAAGCCGGAAAAGATTTGCTCCTTATTCTTTCTAGCAAAACAGAAATTAAAATGGAGTTTATATTGCCGCCCTGTTACATGACGTCACAGTGCATAATCCTAATTAGCAGTTTAAAATGCTTGTATCATGTTATGCTGAGGAATGCATTTTAAAAATCCATGCATTACCAATGGAAAGCGATTCTATTCGGATCAGGGACCGGAACCGCTTAGCGCGAAAGGGGTTTTTGATATGCTTTTTGATAGACTTGTTGTTACAAACCCCAAGGATGCGCTTAGCTTATCGTCGACTTAGCTCAAAGAAAGGGCAACCCAACGATACGGTTAATTCGACTAAGCGCTAAGCCTATCCCAATACCCTATTGTCTGTCACCTTATTCCAGCTTATTCGAACGGTTTCAAGCTGGTTTAACCTCTATGCGCAGGAGTTTAGACGTATTATTGAATTACCTAACAATTGATAGGGTGGCGGCAGGCAGTAGCCGCTTAAGCGAGACGGCTAGAGTTCGCCCGAATGCGCAAAAAGAGAGAGGCGATCGATGGGGTAATACCCAGTCAATGCTAAGCGCTTAAATATTAAACTACCGAAACCCTAATGAACCGGGTAAGCTCTTTGGATGCGGTTAACTACTTCAAAGGGGTTCGCCCTAACGTTAAGGTGACTCAATCATAGCTAAGCACATCGATTGGCTAACCGAATGATAGGCTATGCCTATTGATAGGGTTAATCAAAAGAAGGGGTTTTCCGGTCCCCGATTTGGATCCACTGGCATCAAGGCAACTTGACTCGCTACATGTCCGATCGGTTGGCACTACTGGGGGGTTATTATGACATAGCAATGCAGTTAAGTTTACGCTGAGAGAAAGGGACAGAGCTATAGCAGTTATATATCTCTGTCCCTTTCTCTCAGCGTAAATGAACTGCATTGCTACGCCATAATAACCCCTCTGTACTGTCCACTGCCACTCCACTGTCCACTGTGCATGACCGATGTAGATCGGACTTAAGCTCAAGTTTCAATACAATTTACTAAAATTTCATCTAACAAGTATAAACCTCCTAATTAAGTACTTATAGGCCTTTATAAATGGGTGAATCAACTTTTAAGGTACTCCTTTTCTTTTGCGGTATCAAAACTTTCCTGGTGACTTATCATTAATAATAATGTAGGAATATTAATATCAGACCACCAAATTTACAGACCGTACACGTTAAACACCTCAAATATTATTTAATCTTCGAAAAAACTTAGTAACTCAGGGGAAAATGCACATTTTCCATACAAAACCTAGGGACAACATCGTCCGCTGCGTTACCAACTATATTATTATTTCAAACTGTACTATTTTTAAATCAAATCATTTCAAATGCAATTGTCTGATTTAATAAGCGTGTAAGCTACGTCGTTGGCAAATATATAGTTTTTCTAAAAACATATAATTTGTGAAACATGTCGAAAAATGGGGAGTACCTTAGAAGTTGATTCACCCAAATATAATAAAAATAAAATTTAATTTAATTTCTTCATTTCGAATCACTAGTATAGAAGTATAGGATGTTAGCTGCATTCATGTATTAAATGTATAACAAGTCTAACGTTAACTTAAAAAAAAGCCAAATGTGAAAGTCAAATTCAAATTCAAATAGTTTATTACATGTCATTTTTTTTAGGATGAGAAACCACAATAACATTATATTGCGTTTGGTCAACTATTTATTACCTAGCAAATAGTACAGTACAATAGTCTGGGAGCCGCAAAATAAAATTGTTTTAATGTCACTTTATTTGCGTGTCGTCAATTGTTACTCTAGTACAAATTGTAAAGAGATTACAGTTCACGAGCCGCAATATAATGTTGTTGTGGTTTCTCATTCTAAATTAAATGAAGTATATACAACTGTTGGAACTATAACTACAGGTATACATGTGACGCCCTGCAAAGGCGCAGCAATACGAGAGGGCTAGCTATATTTATATAATAATAATAACTAATTAATATCAAGGCAAGGTTACAATACCTATAATATTATTTTCTCTTTAAACTATTTTATTATTGCACTTCTTATACCGTAACTAACTAAGTGGTCAGGGGAGTAGAGTAGGGTCGTCAAAGTAATGTAAAATGTCAATATTTTTTTTACGCCAATTTCATATTTGAATAATTTTAATATAGCCTATGACACTATTGGTTAATACGAACCTAACGACATAACTTATTCAAATTGGATTAGCCGTTTAGTAGTTACGAGCGGACATTGAGTCGGACATATATTAGTGGAAGATCCGAACCTAAATCGACCTTCACCGAGCTGATAATAGAACGAAACATATTTTATCATGAATTTAGTATATTAGAAAACATATTAAAAGTGGGTTCGCTAAAAAAATCCTGGGCAGACTATTTTTAATTATTTTTCAAAAAATGATTTTTAATTAAATGTTGCAACATCAGGATAATAAAAAAAATTTGTCCTGACTGAAAGTATAAAACATAGAATGTGCAGCCGTTGGGTTGTCCACTATTTACCTGGGCGAACTATTGGGTTGTCAGGTATAAACAGGTATATCGATGCCAGTTACTTTCACTGGATTGGATAATTAAAAAAAAATTATATCATCATAAGCGCTGTTTTATTGCAAACACGTTGATATAGGGTTGTCTGCGAAAATTCCGGTCCTATTAGGGGTTTGCGAATTTTAAAGATTTTAATTTCAACGCGCGTGGAAATGTGTGACAGAGAGATCCGAGGTAAGTATACTGTGTAATAATAAAGGACCCAACATCGCAGTCGCTTGTGATGGGACCTTGAATAGTAGAAAGTGCGCATGCTCGGTGTGTAAACTATGGAGGGTAGAAGTACCTCTACTACCCTTCATATAGTAAACAGTGCGTGTTATTTTGGAGCAACTGATATTTCAGTTGCAAAAAAAATATTTAATTAATTACATAATAATTAAATATATTTAATATAAAACAATATAATATCAATATATTGAGTTATAACCATAATAATATATCTATAATCTATAATAGACAATAAAAATATCAATTACTTACTTTGAAGTATTTTTGCTCTTTCTGGAAATAGAAACAGTGGTCAGCCGAAAATTCAAATTAAAAAATAACAAAAAAGATAGACTAGACATCTTATATTACGCTTTAAAATTTTATTACAAAACGGTATAAATACAAAAATAACATTAATGAAAAATATATTCTAATAAATCTTTTCTATTCAATATCTGATTCATCAGAAGTATCATTTTGACTCTCGAATTCGTCTGATTCATTAGATTCCTCCTCAAATCTTTAAAATTCGCAAACCCCTAATAGGACCGGAATTTTCGCAGACAACCCTATATCAACGTGTTCGCAATAAAACAGCGCTTATGATGATATAATTTTTTTTTAATTATCCAATCCAGTGAAAGTAACTGGCATCGATATACCTGTTTATACCTGACAACCCATTAGTTCGCCCAGGTAAATAGTGGACAACCCAACGGCTGCACATTCTATATGTTTTATACTTTCAGTCAGGACAATTTTTTTTTATTATCCTGATGTTGCAACATTTAATTAAAAATCTTTTTTTGAAAAATAATTAAAAATAGTCTGCCCAGGATTTTTTTAGCGAACCCACTTTTAATATGTTTTCTAATATACTAAATTCATGATAAAATATGTTTCGTTCTATTATCAGCTCGGTGAAGGTCGATTTAGGTTCGGATCTTAGACTATATATAAATCAAACACATAACAAAGCTTTTGAGCTTTGCCGCAGTCGGGTAAAAATTAAAGAGGCGAAAATTATTTTATTTACGCACATGTCATTAGTGCTCTAAAATGCGTTCAGAGACCGCAGAAAATGATCAATTACAACGAATTTTACACGGTTTTGAGTTTTTATCGATTTTTGTAAGGTTTTGAGTTTAAAAACAGCAGACAACTCAAGAGGGTCTCTATTCTATACTCAGGGACAGAAAAAACGGGTATTATTTATTTATTTTGGCGCCATTTTTGTCGTCAAGTCGGCTTCTGAACCCATCTTAGAGTACATACATACATACATAACTTCACGCTTGTCTCCCAACGGGGTAGGCAGAGACTATGGAACGCCAGGTGCACCGATCTAAACATACAACTTTCGCTTCCTCTACGTTCATCAATCTCTTCATGTACCTACGTACATCGGTTTCGGGTGCTTTTTATTTGGCCCTTATTCAGTTATCTTAGAGTACCTACTTATGATATGTGTGTGGATAAAATAGTGTATGCAACTGTGCAAAATTAGACCTTAAAACACTCGTGTGGTCCTATTATGAAAATATATTTAGAATATTTTTAAACATCCAGATAGCAGTGAGTGATTGGTTTTCGTAACGCGAATAATAAATTCGATAAGCGGGTCAGCTACGAAGAATTTTATTTTCCTTATCGATAACCAGTTTTTAAATTTGGTTAATTACAAGGAATAAGCCGCTGTTAACTCAGTACCTATAGCTGCTACTGGCTATGCCTACGAAGCTAACGGTCTGGGCTTGGATTCCCGTTAAGGGAAATATTTGTGACGAGGGCGAGTAGTGCGTTAGTGAAAGATGTTTAACATCATCATCATGTCAGTTGAAAGACGTCCACTGCTTGACATAGGTCTCCCCCAAGGCTCTCCACTCAGACCGGTCTTGTGCTTCTCGCATCGACCGTGTTTCCCGCAATACTTGCAAGGTCGTCACCCCATCTTGTTGGAGGCCTACCTACAGCTCGTCTATGTGTACATCTGTCTAAGTAAATAAGTATTGATCTATATGTATAAATATTGTTAATCATTGCGTAGTAACCATAGTAACCCTGGATCTTATTCTGGGGCAAGGTTAATTTCTGCGACATTGTCCCGTCATTTATTATTGTAATTATGACACCGTTATCTGTATCATAAAACAATGTCATAGGGTTGTCACAGTGCACTGTAGACATTTCGTGTACGTGTAATTTTATAATAACATTTCATACATACTTTACAAGAAACTAACGATAGACTTGTTTGTTTTTTTTTTAATTCTGGACTGACCTGATGGAAAACTATGAAGTCTAGAATGAAGTTGGCTTCTTCTTGATTTCAAGACTAATACTTTCGATTGTACCAAACCAACCCTAGTGCTTTAAATGGATTTGCTCCACTGATAACGGGGTTCCAGTAATTATAAATGACCTTGATTAAATTGTTCTTGGTTTTTATTATACTTCTTTGGTTATAGCCCATACCCATATTGCTCTAGGCTTGTACTATAATGAATCGAGTCTCTTTGAAGGTAACCAGTTGGCCAAGCTGGTCTACTCTTTCAATCATTCAGACGAAGGGAATTTTTCAAACATGCTCGAAAAGGACAGGGTTATTTTGAAAAACGAAGACAAGCAAAGATCCTCATTTTTGATTTGATTATAGCAAGCGGGGCAAAAAATAGACCTTATTGCATAGACAATAAAGTTCATAACATTTTATCTTCAATACAGAACCCTCGGTGGTCCGATTCGCACTTGACCGGTGTTTTAATGGCCGCTATAACGATACATCGTTATCGCGGGAGCAAAAACGATTTGACAGTAGTCAAAGATTATGACTAATAGGCAATAACAGAAGTGACACTCGTATCGAGAAACGTTTATACTAGGGCTCCTGGTCGTGTCCGTGTTTCGTGTACCCGTAGCCGAATCTCCGTTACCGAGTAACACGGCAACGGAGATCCGGCCCGTTCGACACGTGAAATTCGGCTACGTGTAATTAAGATACGTAGCTCCGTGTTACACGGAGATACGTTTCTTATTTACACGTAGATCCGTTCCGCCCGTGACCGTGACTTTTAATGAAGATTTTATACACTACATATACTACAAATTACTAAAAAGAATAATACCACTAATTACTAAAAAGAAAAATATAACTAAAGTTTGACAAATAAAAATAAACTAGAACACATATCTAATAAGGCTCCGTTCGACAAGCTGCCGAACGCAGACACGGATACGTATCTTGGCGTGACCGTGTAGTTCGGGAACTTAGCACCGCCGGTGCTAAGATCACGGAGCTACGGTTCCGCGTGTAACACGGATATCAGGACCACTAGTTTATACCTACGAGTTCAAAATGTATCATATTATTTCAAATGTCTTACCTCCGTATTTGACTTGATTAGTAGTACATATTTAAAGAGATTAGATACGCAATCCTAACCTCAACCTTTTCAGTCACTTTTCCTGCTAGGTACTTTAGACATTTGTCATTCTTGATTGATTTGATATGTACAAAAAGATACAAAAATATATCTAAATTAAATATGAAATATATTTAAAGAAATTAAACTAGTTCTGGACAAAAATATTTGACTTTTATATTATTTTATTAAAGCTGACACGTTGACTTATAAAAGCGTTTACAAATTGTAAGACAAGTGTAATTGACTGTTTCCAGCGACAATTTCGTGCAAGATATGAAGAACTTCTTAGAGGCTTAGAGTGTATAGGCAGAATATTCCATTTATACTGACTGAACCGACCATCTGTTATACCTATCTGTTCTTTAATAGATTTGTTTTTGCTCCCGCGATAACGATGTATGGCTATAACCCATAACAATACAAGGGGTCGAGGTTAGAGGCGACAGCGACAGTTGCTTAACACCGAAACGTCAGGATTTCAAGTGAATTGGTGAAACAATGAATAATTGTTTCTTGACCGTTGACACTTCAATCGCTGCTGATGCTCTACTTTGAAATCCGTAATTCGAACTTCGTCCATCCCTTTTGTTCTCTAAGCGTAACTAATTCGCAAGAAAGTGAACTAATTCTCCACTTAAATATGTAGTTATTTGGTGCAGCCTTAGGTGATTTTAGTAGGTATAAACACTTAAGTCGCCTGTATGTCAGGTTTTTTTTTTTTTTAATATCATAGGAAGGCAAACGAGCACACAGGCCACCTGATGGTAAGTGGAAACTGTGACCCATAGACATTCGCATTCACAAGACCGCAATCCTGAGACTGCAAATGCGTTGCCAACCCTGAGGACGAAGATGGAATGCCTCTATGCTAGTAATTTCACCGGCTGTCTTATCCCCAAACCGGAACACAACAATGCGAACACTGCTGCTTGGCGGTAGGTTAATGGATAAGATGGTGGTACCAACCCGGACGGACCCTGCACAAGGTCCTCCCACAAGTAAATCAATCAAGCCTTCTTAGAGGTTTCCATTAAAATTCGTTATATTATTATGTGCTTTGACGACGGCGACACTTGACTCTGAAATTAGCGCTGTAAAGCTTAATATTTCATAAAGGGATCCCTTGCTCGAAACCCGCAATATTTTTGAAAGACCTAATCTAAACAACGCCACCCCATGGGAAAAAAATACATCCCCACATTACGTGTACGGGAGGTACACAAAAAAAGGGTCTTGTAAGATTTTATTTTACCACTTTGTTGGCGTGACTTTAAAGTTGCGTTTTTTAGAGCTTGCTTCTAGTTAAGACTTGTTCAAACCTGGGTTGGCTATTATCAAGATAATTATTTTCTCTGATAATTATCCGATAATTATCTGATAATTGTCCAACTATCAAATCAAGTAACGTATATATAAATCAAAGTTTTTTTTCTATATTTACATTAGTTTTATAGTTTTACCTGTCACCACTTTTGTTAAAAAAAAACTATTAATTTTGATATGTGTAAGACTAAATTATTGTAATTTTTGAGTGATATTTACTAATGTTTTAATTAAATGTAACAAGCACAAACTACAGTTCACGAAAACAAATAACAGTGAGGGGAATTCCCTTGTGAGTTGTGACTGACAAATGACATTTGGCGTTCGTTTGGATACACGCTTGATATTGTGACGAAAAAACATGCGTTTGGATACACATATATATTATTTCGTTTGTTTTGTACAATAACAGTTACTCGTTATTATCAATGATAATTATCAACACGTTATTATCATGATAATTATCAACGATAATTATCTAGATAATTATCACGATAATTAGATAATTATCACGATAATTATCCAGGCCAACCCTGGTTCAAACTGTTTTAACTAGACCTAAAAGCGTTGTCGTTGCTCATAAACTTCACTAACTACCACACCATCAACTCCCGCGCATGTTCTGACTCAATTAGGATTATGCGCAGTATTGTTAATTGTACCAGTCTTCCTGTGGCGGCAAATTAAGCCAGTTCAATGACCTTTTGACAACCAGAGCGGTCATTTTTTACCGCTAACTTTTGTGTTGGACCGGGAATCTATAATTCATACTAATACTAGCGATCGGCCCTGACTTCGCTTCGTTATTGTGAGTTTTCTCGTACATAATCCAGAATAATACATTATAATAAATAAATAAATATCAGGGGACAATGTCACACCAATTGACCTAGTCCCATTTAAACTCTAGGCTTGTAGGTATTATGGGTACTAGACAACGATAAAAATACTTATATAGAGAAATATATACTTAAATACATAGCAAACATCCATGACTCAGGAACAAATATTCGCGCTCATCACACAAATATCTGCCCTTACCGGGATTTGAACCCAGGACCGCTAGCTTCGTCAGGGTCACTACCAACTAGGCTAGCGCGTCGTCGTAGAATGCATCTATACATATAAAATGCTTTGTTCTGAATGACTGACTGACTGACGGATCAACGCACAGCCTAAACCAAATGTTGTGCTCTTTGTATGACGTAGACATACGATAAGAAAGGATTTTCCGAAATTCTACCCCTAAAAGTGTGAAAAAGGGGGGAAAAGTTTGTATGGAACAACGTGATTCCTTGGTCCAATCTACTTAAAATTTATAAACATTCTTTGACACAATTGATGGAAGACGTGTTTCGTATTTTATTGAAACCCATCCCCTAACAAGGTTAAAAAGGGGGAGAAAGTTTTCAGGGGATTTGCTTCAAAGTTCATATCATAACTCCTTGTGGTTTTGATTTAAATTACATTGTATTTTGACACATGAATAGTTTAAATATACATACATACATACATAAACTCACGCCTTCATTCCCAGAGTGGGGTAGGCAGAGCTAAAGAATTACCAACAAGTCTTAAAACTTCTTGATAATTCTGTAACCACATTTTGCACAAGTAGGCTAAGATGTTTCCCAGTTTATTAGTGCCAGGCGGCAAGCCCATCGCCTAACAGTACTACAAGCCTATATTCCTTAGTCGCCTCTTACGACATCCACGAGAAGACATGGAGTGGCACTATTCTAACCCGGTGACCACACAGGTAAGTATTAGTCGTAGGTAGTCGAGTAACATTATCATTAAAAAAAACTGTTATTATGTTAATACAATAATGGCATAAACATTCATAAAAGAAAATTGTTTCAATTTGCCATTTTAAATGAGTGATGAAAAAAATTATGCTGCCATGATACGTATTTTGATCGCTAATAAACTGTATTTAACTATAATATTACCGCTACTTATTTTTCATTCAATTGTACCAGTTAATACCTACCTAAACTCCTGCCAAATGAAAGTAGAGCACCCTGTGTGTAAAATAGGGAATATGCATGTTTTTTTTACAGCTTCAATTGAAGCTGATTCATGTAACAAACAGATCACAAAAATCATTTTTGAATAACTATAAAAATAACCAAGATATAAGCCAACAAAGATTTGTTCCTATCTCTTTCTAGAAAAACGGAATTTTGCATGGAGTTTATATGGCCGCAGTGCACAATGACGTCACGGTGCACATCGGATCTCTCTGTCTAATTAGAAGTTTGAAATGCTTATAACTTCCGTATTTCTTGACCGATTTTAATTTTAATTTCCGTTTTGGTGATCTCTTTTACGGTATTTTCATATTTTGATGAGAAATGCGATTTTTAAAATCCATGCATATTCCCTATTTCGTCATCGGCATCAAATGTACGACCCCTGGTTATTGTATTGGCAAATAGCTCTTATGTACTTAACGGTAAAGGCGACTGAGTTAAAAACAATACCAAAACATGTCAAAGGCAATTTGGTTTACGCAGTAAAGAGACAGTTTTGATATCGTCGGTGATACTGCCAATCCGCGTAACTAGTCAATTTGTGATAGAGCAAAATAAACCTTACTGTGTTATTACAAAGGTCCATTTTACTCCTGATTAAAAATGTTACTTACGCGGATATGCAGTTTCACCGACGATACGTTTAGTTACAAAGTCAACATGTTTGTTTTTGCAATTAGAACAGCTGTTATTAGAATAAAGACGATGACCCCAACAGTTGACCGCATTCGGTTAAACCGGATCCGTTATTTATTATTAAAAAATACCGGTTAAACTAAAAGATGGGATTTTGAACAGTTCATATTTGAATATCACATTCGCAAAAGATCATACTTGCAAAACATCATATACGCATAACATCATACTCGCAAAACATCGTATGCGATGCGCATAACATCATATTAGCAAAACACGATATTCGCAAAACATGATATTTACAAATAGTCGGGTTTTGTTATAAAATCGTAGGTAGGTTTAGGTTATGTTAGTTTTGCAGCTGGCACGGAGGGCCAAACCGACACTTTCTAATTCATGTCTTAATAATAGTTATTGTTTAGTTCATGTAATGTTTTGCTACTATGATGATTTGCGTAGGTATGTGTTTTGCTTTTATGATTTTTTCATCACACTTGCACGTAAACAGTATCTAAACATACAGGTTAACTTGGCCGCAATGCCCCATATAAAACCGTCGACCTTTCTTTTTACCATGAAACCCAAGGTCGGTAAGTAATTTTTTAATTTATGGCACAGCACACAGGTCATGCAAGTTCAAGTAAAGAGTTTACACGCAATTGAAAAATTGTCTTAAAATGTTATTTAAACAGGAATTTCATTGCAATCTCGCTACATGTTACTTAAATACTCAATTCATGTTCTTAATAACCGATTTTAATAGTTTTCTGTATCAAAACGTCGTTTTTTTTACACTCCTTCAGGGCTGTATGTATAACTACGTAAGTATGTGCCCTTAACGTTTCTGAACGAAACATTTGTATAATCTGTGGAGTCCGCCAGCCATCCGCTTAAAAAAAGTTCAAGTAATTCGTAATAATAGTTGTGCTGACTTGTGTATTTATTTACTCGCAAATGTGATGAAAAACATTGTATGTTTCACGGGCGGTACGGGAATTACGAACCTCGACTCACATACATACATACATACATACATACCTTCACGACTGTAATCCCAGAGTGGGGTAGGCAGAGCTACAGAATTACAACTTCAAAAAGTTGTTGACAATTCAGTAACCACAATTTGCACAAATAGGCTAAGATGTTTACCAGCGTATTAGTGACAGGTTGCAAGCCCATCGCCTAACAGTACTACAAGCCTATATTCCCTTAATCGCCTCTTACGACATCCATGGGAAGACATGGAGTGGCACTATTCTAACCCGGCAACCACACGGAATATCATTTTACGAATAGGTATGATATCCAACGACGGAGGGTTTTTGAATACCGCCGAATCATCCATAAAAGACTTGGGAGTCGCCCATCGCTCCAGTTTATTAGACTTAATTAACAAAACGGTCTTTATGTACGGGCCGTACATAATCCAGAATTTATAATCATACACCGGATTGACGGGGGCTAAAATGTACCAGTGCTAGTGATTCATTAAATATTGACCAAGTTTATCGACAACTTTATTCGTGACATATGGATCTTACATTTCTTGCAAAAGTAATTCGTACCTTTATCTTCTTTATCTGAATGAACAACTTTCCATGAAGATAAACGATCTTTTTTTCTTTCTAGGCATTTTAAAGCAACTTAAAAAAAACAAAAGGTTCTCAATTCGTCGGAATGCTAAAGAATATAGTTGTACTGAATTAATTTCTTATTCCATGTAATTTCAATGGTTGTCAGAAGTGACTCGAGTCCAGAGTCAATGTCAGATACCGGTTGTTTATAGTTGTGATAAGTAAAAATAAAAGAGATTTTTACATTGACCCGAGACTTCGTGGCGAAAGATTAATATGGATATGACTTAATCCCGGGATTTTTATGATTATAAAGTTTAAATAGTAAGTTGTTATAAAAAAGTAGATAGGTGCTTATATTATAGCACGGGATTTAATGAAAATGTTTAGTTAATAATATTCCTATAAACTAAAGATTCAAAGTTTACGTAAACAATAATTCGTTACATACTTTATATAATTTTTATCTTTCTATGCTCAGCCGTACATGTTATTATTTTTATGTAAGTACACGTGTTATTTATTAAACTGAATTCTGCATTCAACCCTTTACCTGACTCGAGGACGCTTTCTAATTTTCTATTATTTACAACAATTACCATGGTAGGTGCGAAAGAGACGGAAGACGAAAGTATAAAATTTTCCTAAACCTAGAATTAATTATTTTTATGTTATACATATTATCAACCAATAAAATACGAGTCCGGGATTTCCGGAAATCCCCAGGGCATATCCATATTATGGATAGCGATTAAGATCATTCACCCCAAATAGCACTACCTAATCCTATCACTGCTGATGATGGATACCCCGAGCATCGATACAGGACTTCTAGAGTGCATAGGATACCCAACTGATTGAATCTGCGGTTGACACCGGAATTGATCATGTTCAGAAAAACATCTAAAATGGCAATAAAATGTAAGGAAATCCAAATGCTGACCCAAACTCTCGCTGTTAACTGATTTTGCGATAAGTTAGGTATCTTAAGAAATTTTTACCTCCTCTATTGAACCTCGGAGCATCCACCATTAAACCTCACTGAAAACCACCCCTGGCAATGAACCAAGGCTTCGAAATAGCCTCGTTTGTATGGAATGGAAAATGAACGGAAAGCGGTTTAAAAAAAACCAATTGGCTGACTGAATCAACACACGGTGCAACGCACCTAGGGACTTCAAATGTATAAATATTGTTTCCCTCTCAAAAGCAAGGAATTCATACATAAGCTATAGAATTTCCAACAACTTTTTGTTTTAATTATTCTCCAACCACATTTTGCACAATTAGGCTAAGATGTTTACCAGTGTATTAGTTACAGGTTGCAAGCGCATCGCCTAACAGTACTACATAGGGTTGCCAACCGTACTATAGTATAATAATATAGTATTGTACTATATTTTGACTCTGTGTACTATATACTGTTGAACAAATATACAGTACGCAAAAACACTATAATTCGGTCAGTCCTTACATCCGTCCCCCTCCTAATTACATATACGGTTTGGGTTGGCCGTTTTAACCTGATTTTAAGCACCAATGTAGTTGGAGAGGAGAAATAAGCATTTTTCAGCTCAGATAGCTACCCCAGAAGCAGACAGAATATTAGTAAGTAGGTAGTAAATATTATAAATTAATTTACAAAAGTGTATCTTCAAGGTACTATATTTTGTTTCAGTGCTCATGCTTTTTATACCTTGGGCTGAAAAATACTATATTTGCCCAAGAAATAGTTGGCAACCATAACTACAAGCCTCATACGACATATAACGAAGAAGACATGGAGTGACACTATTCTAACCACACGATGCGAGATGTATCAGTAACAATATGCAAACCAAAATGGAAACGGGCCGGACATCCAAACGGAAACAAAGTGACGGAGTACCCCAGCGATGGTAAGATTATCGTGTTTATATATAAGGGAAATATGTATCTTTGTTAAGTCCGAACCGATGCTCTTTAAAACTCGGGGTGAAGTCATGCAACGTTGCACGAGAATGGACGTTATGAACCGGTTGTATAAAGCTTGTTGCTTTAAAGCCATTTACTAAAAAAAAAAATTTAACATGTGCATTATCATCTACAATGCCTTACCTGAGGACATGCGGTTGCTCCAAGGAAATATGTTTTGGAATAAGTTGACAAGCTGGCATTTTGATAAGTGCTATTACAGTGTTAACGATTTTGTCGAGCGTAACCGTTGATGACATTCTTTTATAATTGAATTTTGTACAATTTTATATTTATATCTTTTAATTTAACTTGACATTTTATTAATACTTGCACCACTACATGCGGGATGAATACACTGGAAATTTATCACAATGTTTACCACTTAAGATCAAATTGATTTGATTTGATTTGATTTGAGGAGGATTTAAATTGTAATAATTTAGATGCTTTATTAGCACAACAAGAAACCAAAATGAATGGAGAAGACTAAAGGAAGCCTTCGTCCAAGAGGAGTGTTTACTAGCAAAAAAAGAACAAACCTACATCATCATTGATACTGCAATAACGCATAAGTAACAAATTTATCAAGGAGCAAAATAACCCTTCGTAATTAAATAAAAAGGTTCATTTTTTCCTTATTAAAAATGTTACTTATGGGGTTTTGCAGTTTCACCAACAACATATTTAGACAAGTTCCAGAAAGGAATGAAACAGAGAACAAATGACAGAATAACTGGAAAATTATTCTATATTTTGTTAGCTGTTTAATTGGGCACTACACATTCTTTTGGTTATTATATAGCCTATGAGGCTATGACACACTAATGTGGCATTCTATTGGTAAAAGAATATTCGAAAATCAGTTCAGTATTTCCAGAGATTACTTCCCAACAATGTCACAAACTTTAATTATTAGTATAGATTAATGAAACAGCATGGCAAAAAACTTATTTTATAGATAAGTGACAAGTAAATTTATCTGCCATTTAAAGTTGGCTCTCTCCTTGTCTATTTACAAGTGTAAGAAAGAGAAAGGGCTAAATTTATCTGTCAAATATGCTTTACTTGTCGATTGTGAAACAGGTGGTAAGAGTAAGAAAGTATGTCATGTAATTAATAATTATAATTCAGCAAATAAAGGCTAAAAAAGTGAATAAAAATTGTAAGTTAACGTGTCTTAAGTGATATTACTATTGTAATTGGTAACAGGCCCAGCCTAGTGCGGGGAGCTCTGGACATAGTGTAACAATTTTGTATGCAAAATAAAGAAGTTTGATTATCATGCCAATTATTGCTATTGATGATTTGCCAAAATTAAAAAAAAAGTTTTCTACACCAACCCACCCTGAGCTTCAGCAATTAACTTTATTTATTAACCTAACACCTTAAAGATAAGAAACATGCAAAAATATTACTTGTTTTCAAACAACAGATTAAAATATCGCAGGAACCTTTCACTAAAAAAAAACATTTGTTTTGCCCAATTCTTATCATTATCACATAAAAGATGTTTGCGTCTGAGTGATGCTAACGCGCCAAGCATTCGCAATGTCAGATGAGTCATTAAAAAAAAAGTTGATCTTAGCAAGTCGGTAATCAAGTCACCTCATGGAAAAATCTAGGCTTTTAACTCCATTTAAGATGAAGGTAATCTCGACCTAGAAAAACTTAAAACGTTCGCATTTATCACAATTTTACCACGAAACAAATTTACGTCACGAAACTTCATTACGGGCAAGGACTGCTCGAAAAAACACAGTTCATTCTTTGTTTACTTATGTTAAAGTAACGTACTCACCTGCTACAGAGTGTATTAGTTGAAAACTCAGCAGAACCATTGCGGCAACAGCAAAAACACTTACTTTGCCTTTAAACATATCCATTTTTAGGTAACGGATGCGCTATGCACTTTTAAAATTCGTCGAACGAGTAATAGTAAATCTGATTGGAACGTTTTGGCATTGACGTTTAGTTTTACCACGCTGGCGGTGCGGGCAGCGGATAGCACGGAGTAACAGAAGTGTGTTGAATTATCGAGTGTTGCCAGTTCTCGTGTACAAAAATTTGAGGTTTAGTAAACCTCTTTTCCAGATTTCAATAGTATGTAATATTATATTATATTATAGGTATTATCTTAGCCTGTTTGTGCAAAGTGTGGTTGCTGAATTATCGACAACTTTTTGAAGTTGTAGGTAATTCTGTGGCTCTGCCTACCCCGCTCTGGGATTGCAGGCGTCCAGGTATGTATGTATTATATTATTGATGTTTCCTTATGTAATAGATGTCAAAATATAACAATATTTATATTTTGCACAATGTATTGTATTTTTCATAAAACTGTTTTTCTTTGTTCGCAATTTTTTTTATTTATTTATTTATTTATTGCATTTTTGTACAAAATAAACTTAATTCTAGGTACAACCCTGTTAGGGTATTGCAACGCGTAAATTAATTATTATAACATTTCTCTGTTATAAAACGTATAAAATAACTAATTAAGTACATTAAAGAAAATTAAGTATAAAATAGCTAAATAACATAAAATAAGATCTCTGAATCTATAGTTTTTAACAAATTAAACATTCGCTATGAGTAGGTATTTAGTAATCTGTTAACACTTTTTTTGTGTTAACACTTATTATTAAAACTTCTCTTCTTTATATATACTTATATATTTATGAGCTTGACTATGGTAATGTATTATTTATTTTAAATTCTCGGTCATAAATTCTTCAGCACTGACCTTGTTTTTTTTTACAATAAGAGTAATTCACACTGCATGTTTCGTGATTTATTTTGATTTTTAACCTGATAATGCTAATGAAAAACTAATTAACAACTATATTATATATAGAGAGAGACAGTGTGAGTTTTGTTAGTTTGTGACTATTCAACAGATTAATCTCCAGAAAGTCGGAACATATTTATAAAAAATAAAATAAATAAATAAATATCAGGGGACAATGTCACACCAATTGACCTAGTCCCAAACTAAGCTCTAGGCTTGTACTATGGGTACCAGACAACGATATAAATACTTATATAGAGAAATATATACTTAAATACATAGAAAACAACCATGACTCAGGAACAAATATTCGCGCTCATCACACAAATATCTGCCCTTACCGGGATTTGAACCCAGGACCTCTAGCTTCGTAGGCAGGGTCACTACCAACTAGGCCAGCGCGTCGTCAACAATTATTTCACCATTTGAAAGGTAGCTAATTCCGGACATTATATATCGGATGGACATGCATGGACATGGCTATTTTTCATTTGCTGAGTGGAATTCTGGTATTATATTAAAGTACAATATTGGTTTCTGAAAAATAAGAATGGGTTGAATTTGTGAAGTAAGTACTAACATTACACAGTGCAGTTGCATCATATTTGGTAATTAGTTCGTAAAGTTTTTTGGACATTGCTTTGACGACATTAAAGACAGACCTTAAATTGAAAAATAAATAAAATCAGATGAAAATCACCAATAGAATCACCTGAGTCACGAGTCTAGTGTAAAATACACCTATTGTATATATGAAATAAGATATAGATTTAGATAAATAAATGTTGTTATTTTTATTCAGTTGTTTTTAATATTAAAAAACACTTATCCAATACTTGACATGACTATGCCTCTTATAGCAATTAATGCGTGCAAGTGTGTATTCAAGTTTTTACTCTGTTTATACCATTAAATGGTCAAATATGGTAACTTTACAGTAAAGCTCACTAATGTTCATTAAGAAAGTATGGGAATTGCTTTACTGACAAGAGCTAGTCTTTATAGTGATGCTGTTAGTGCCAGGCAATTTTGTTAAGCTTATTTCTTAACTTTGTAGATTAATGACCAACGTTGGCAACACTATTGAAGTGCATAGACTATACCTGTACAAAGTGACAAGTAGACGCTAACTGTTTAAAAAACTTTTTTAAATCACATGATTTGGCATTTTCAATATCATAATCAAGATTTGCAAAAGAAAACTTCTATAAACAATCCCACTATCTCTGCCAAAATTATTTTACTTTGAATAACTGTTGTTATTTACTTGAACATTTGATTTAACTTAAAATGCCCTGAATTACTTACTCTTTGGTAGTTCTATAAGTTATCAAGCGTAATAACTAGATGGCAGTGTAACCCTTGGCACCTTCTCAGTTATGTGAGTTGTCAAGTGCAATTACTAGATGGCAGTAAAACCATTATATTGTACTTTTGTCAGATAATTTTACGTAGAAGTAATTTTAAGTAGATTGTAGACAAAGTGCCGAATTCATAAATTTAAAACAACGTTTTGCGGAAGTTCGATCCATTAGCGAAAATAATTCTACCAGTGCAAGGTTTTTTTTTTAGTCAAACAAGTTTCCAAATTAGTCCGATAGATGGATTTCGTAAGCAATAATGTAGGATTCTGCAAGTGCTTTCCTTCTGTTACTGGGTTATTATTATGTGAAGCGAACTATGCAATTAAAACCTGTGGAAACTAGCAATTAGCTCTTTGTTATAATTACTAAGTAGTTGTATGGTTAGCCTCGGTTTTAATCCAATTTAAAAACAAACGACGACAGAGTGCAGATGCTTTGGATTATTAATAATAGGTAATAATCCGGCCGCAGGGCAGCTACTGGCGAGCTGTTTGTGAGCGGGGACACCACGGACCTGAGTTCTCCCGAGGGTAGAGGGTCAAGAAGATTTTAAATGAGAACACACTGTGATGTTTCTCGCCGGACAGCTGTTTCACACAATATTACTTTTGTTGTCCGGCAGCATGAGCATGTCATGCTTGCTCAAAGGTCTTTGCTTACGGCGGCGGCGTCGTCGTCGTTGAGATCGGGTCGCCACTTTCTCGATCACATGGTTGAGAGAGGCGATGGCTGAGATACGCGTCATACTCGTGAACGGGTGCTGTTTGTGGGGTCCGGTCTGTTCACGTTTGCAACGTTGTGGTTTAATATTTATTATCCATTTTATTGAAAAAATGACCTTCTGCTGGAGTTTCTGGCGGCGCTTCTTCTCCGCAATGATGATGATGATGATATTTCCGAATTTTGAATTTGGTAGGTCCTGTTCCACGTGTCGTTAACCCAAACGATAGGGCGTTTTGTGCGTTTAAGACACTAGCTAAGTAAATTTAATTAATTTAACCAAAGCAACCAGCATGTAAGTACAAATTTCTGTGATAGTGGCTCACATTTTTATTAAAATCGGTAATGAACTAATGAGTCTCTTTCAAAACGTAGCAACAACAAATCGACATCGGCAAGTACATATTAAGATGACGTTTTAATGGACCAAACAGAAGCACATGGGGAGCTCCACGCGCGTCTGTGAAGTCCGTTCTTCTTTTCTTCTTCTTTCTTTGCCCCCGCGGCGACTTGAACAGCTACTACCACGGGGATATGGCGTTTCCACGTGAAGTGATTTCGCCAGTGTCAAGTATATATAAGTATAAATCAATATAGCAATAAAACACAATCCAATCTTCTCTAGGAAGATTGGGGGCAACGTTGTACGGTGATTTGTAGGTCAGAGGTCAAGATAGTTTTAAACACTGCACCACTGCGAGTCCACTTGAAACGAGAAGAAAGATGCCAGATACACGAAATAAGTCCAAGTGTTCAATCACTGTGCGACACAAAGGCATAAAAAGTACAAATCACTATCAGAAAAGAACTTTGAACACCTAATTACCCAAAAATTAAAGTCTAAAACAAATTACAAGTCCGCCATCTTTTAACGTTGCAAATGGCCCCCCTGTGAAGTCCGTTATCTAAAATGTATAGGATTGACGTAAGCTGTCAGACGGTTGCGTTGAGCGCCTGCGTCGATTCCATAAATTTAGTCAGTTTTCGAAAATAATTTACGTTATTGTAAAGCGATTTTTCTAGTCTCAGAAGTTCGACAGCTGCTGAAACGTAATCATAACGACTAGCAGCTGATTAAACGGTTTACGAGTGTATATGTATGTATCATCTCGGAGCTGAAGTAACGTCGAAGTTCGATTTTCAAAGTAGGACCCAGAGTCTGTGCGTCGAAGACGAATAGTAAGCGCGGCAACGACGTGTTTGTGTAAAATTATCTGACGAGACTGGAATTTAGCCACTTCGACGCACAGACTCTGGGTCCTACTTTGAAAATCGATTTGCAATTAATTTAAACACAGTAGCCAGAATGTGAGTACTAATTTCTGTGTTAGTTTTAGTAAATATAAAATTGTTTGATTTTATATTTACTTTGTTAGTTTGATTTGTTACGTATTTGTCAAAACGTAGCAAAAAAATAACACAGACATGTATACGTTTTGTACTACCACACTGTAAATATTGGAGAGGGCTATGCTCGGGGTTACTCTGCGTGATAGAATCAAAAATGATGATATCCGCAGTAGAACTAAGGTTACCGACATAGCCCGAAGAATAGCTAAACTGAAGTGGCAGTGGGCGGGGCACATCGCTCGCAGGACTGATGGCCGATGGGGTCAGAAGGTTCTTGAGTGGCGTCCGCGGACCGGGAGACAAGCTGTAGGTAGGCCTTCAACAAGATGGAGTGACGACCTTGTGAAGATCGCGGGAACGCGGTGGATGCCAAAAGCACAAGACCGGTCTGAGTGGAGAGTCTTGGGGGAGGCCTATGTCCAGCAGTGGACGTCTTTCGGCTGACATGATGATGATGATGATGATGACTGTAAATATTATTATATTCTGATTAGAATCCGATTTTGTATCGAATCAGCACGAACCCAACTCACACTTGACCATTTTTACGTTTCTGTAGACAAATTAGGATCCCTTATAGTTTCGCCGTGTCCGTCCGTCCGTCCGACCGTTCGTCCGTCCGTTCGTCCACAGCTTAGATCACTCTTAGGTCTAGAAAGCCGTTATATGGCATGTCGAGTCACGCCGACAAATTGGTAAAATAAAATTTTCAAAGAAAATTTCCAATTTAGCAATTGGCAAAGTTCTCTGGCCTTGGTTACCTATATACTAAAATTATGTATGGCAGACGGGTGTGTAATGTTTTGAATAACAACTTTTTCCGAATTTTCATTTTGTATAATACTAATTGCATAATTTTGATCTGCAGAAATGATTATATAGTTTAACAACAAAATGCATATAAACTAATTGCATAAATTCAAAAGAAATAATAGTTTACTAGCATACTAATCAATCTGCACAACATACAATCAGTATAATGGTCACTTTGTATAGTATTTACTGCCCATAACGTTATTTTTTAATAAAAAACCAAGTCCATACATAATGCTCAAAGAAAATAAACGCCTGCTAGAAATGAATGCAAAATTCAATTTACGAGATACTGCATTCACATCATTATCAGTGATCGGATTTCACGGTGCAACACTGCGTGTTTTATATTATATTATTATTAATCTTACGTGTAATTATTATTTATTTAATGATTTCACATATGTCTTAGCCGTTTACAAGTTGGGGTACAAACGGGCCATGTCCTTTGTGACAGATAGTTATTTACGTTTAGTCTAGAATGTAAACAAATTAAGTACTTAAGGTCAGGTGGGGTAAGGGGAACATACTTTATTCTTCTTATCTTATTTTGAGTTCTATACTACAAAGTATAAGGTTCTAAGTTTTTTCGCTAAAGACAAAACATACTTATTTGCGTTAGCTTTCCAGGACAAAATACTTTGTATGCTAGTTCTAATGCACATCGCCAGAAAATGATTATTCGTAAGACTAGTTCTATCGTTTCCCTTTCCCTATTTTTGGGGTAAGGGAAACAGTCTCAATAAATCTACAACTAATAATACTAGTTTGGATTATTCATACGCAAAACATTTTTAAAAACACCTTTATTTAAATGTGTACTTCATACTTAACGAAATACGGTTACAAATATAAAATATTTACCACAATCGGTATTTGGGGTAAGGGAAACGTACGAGTTTCGAACAGGGGTAGTCAACTAAAAACAAAGGAAGTAAAAAGTAGGTGCAATTTTTTATTGTAATGTTAAGTAATGGTTAAAATCAAGTAGCGTATTTAAATTACTTTTCTTTGGCATACAATTGTTCTCACATAATTCCTAGGCATTTTTTTGTAAAAAATAATGTAGTCTTGATTAAAACAAGATGTTCATATCGCCAACCGTCATTTGACATCATACAAAATAGCATAATATAAGTAAGTAATAACATATAATAATAGTTAATAGATAACCAATAATTATAACCAATAGAATCGTTTAATACTTAACATTTTTTTCCCCATAACTTAACTTTTTCCCATTTTTTTTTACAAACCAATAACCTATTTTGCCATTTAGGGTATAATCGGTATGGAGGGGTCAGCTGTTACGGTACCCAAGCAATGTGTAAAATATCATAACATTTATAGTTAGGTACCGATTCAAAAGACTATTAATTTCTACTTTTTATAAAATATGCCTGTCTCAAAATGTTTGTTACTTCTGACGTCGGGAAAGAGAAACATATGTCCCCCTTAACCCGGTCATGATAGTTTCCCTTACCCCACTTATGCATTTATAGGTTATGTTAAGAATCATATTAAAATTTAATATTTATAGCATATTCAGCAAAAAATTATATGCATACAAACAAAATATATCTATAAATCAATACTTACTGACATTTCCAGACTTGTTACCAGACTTTTTATAACATGAATCAGTATCTAAATAAGGTAGTCGAACTCGTGTTTTCGTTTTTTGTCAACTAAAGTATTGTTTTTGTCACACTCGCAGTTTCAGTTGTCATAACGCTATCTGTGTTTTTTTTTTGTAAATAAATCTCTGTTACTGCTTTATCGATCGTGTAATCACAACTCTGCGGTCTATAGTTTTTGATATATCAACTAGTGTTTCCCTTTCCCAGTAGTTCCCCTTACCCCACCTGACCTTATAGGTATTTAGTGATGTCATTATACACCTACTGACTCAATAAATAGTATAATAGTAACTTAAAAAGATGACTACGAACAAATTAAAATGTATAAAAACCTTTGCAATAATGATCATGTGATATAACTTACTATAAATTATATCACATGATCATTATTGCAAAGGTTTTTATACATTAACATTAAATCACGCCCGTTTCCCAGAGGGGTAGGCAGAGACCACTTCTTTCCACTTGCTACGTACGATCTTGACAAATTTCTTTCGCTTCTTCAACGTTCATACATCGAGTTAAGGTTTTTATAAATTTTAATAATTATACTTAATGTATGCCTAGTATATCAAATGCCATTATACCATATGAATGTTATACAAAAGGTATTATGTGACTGTTATACTACAACAAATATACATTTACTACGAAATGGATAACAAACATCTAGAATAAAAACATTCTAGATGTTTGTTATCCATTTCGTAGTTAGTTAAAATGAAATTATGCAAAAAGTTTGTATACTGTATGAAGCGCACCCATGGCAGACAACGAAAAAATTATCAGCTAGATTTCCAAATGACCATCGAAGCATGCCTTTTTCAATGTTAGTCACTAGGTACATCTATATAATAAAAACTAGCGGACCCGAAAGACGTCGTCCTGCATGATATCTGCCATGCAGGACAACGCCATCTGCCGGGGTTATTTGTGAATCTAAACCATGCTCGAATCCACTTGAACACACACAAAAAAAATCATTCATAAGATAAATCGCTAAATGTGTTGCTAAGCGCAAAACTCGTGAACGGCTGAACCGATTTGGCTAATTTCTTTTTTATTGTGTTCGTCATTGTCAGGAAAAGTTTAGTATGAAAGAAAATAATTCAAAAATCCACCGGGGAAGTCAGAAATGTACAGCGGGGCGAAGCCGCTGGCGGGCCGCTAGTCTAAAATAAATAGCAGATAATATATATATCGTATAGGTACATATATGAGCGTAGGAGCCTTACCGCTAACCACCCGAGAATAAATCCAAAGAAAGGGATGTTTTGGAGTTCACGTAACCTTGAACTTCGATTTTCAAAGTAGTACCTTGAAAATCCAAGGTCAGGTTCCTTTAGGTACCTTTAGCTGTCCGAAGGGTAAACCGCCTAGAAATGGCAGTGGGAGCACTGGGACCACAAGCCCGGAACCAATTAGGACGTCATAAACTCATAATCCCTGGGGCCCCAGACAAGATGCATTACGCCAACTCGCTTTTCTATTCGTTTCGTTTTTAAACCAATCGCGTCACTGCTAGATCACGTGATTTTTCGTATCACGTCATCTACAAGTGAAGCGATTGGTTTAAAAACGAAACGAATGGATAAGCGAGTTGGCGTAATGCATCTTGTCTGGGGCCCCTGAGCGCAGGCCGCCGGGGTCTCGGTAACTCAACCTAGCCTTTATACGGGCGCTAAGCATCAGTGTTCGCATTGTTGTGTTCTGGTAATAGACAGCCGATAATATGACTTGCATCGTTGCATTCTATCTCGGTTTTTGAAGTTGGCAACGCATTGCAGTATTAAGTATTGCAAATATTCACGGACGCCGGAGCCTATGTACCAGGAGATGAGAGCATGATAGGATGCCAAAAGAGCGAAAGTTAGAGGAAGAGTCGGAAGGGGCCGCCCTAGGCGTACTTTTTCGAATGAAATTGGAGAAATACTGGAAATGGGACGCATTTTTTTTTAACTTTGATGTTGTTAATTATCGTTTGTTAGGTTACAGATACACGAGGCACCGATTTAAAATTTAAAGACAGATTTAGAAGCAATAACATTTTGAAAAAGAAATACACCACCAAAATGATGGCAGTGACACCGAAATGACGGCTTATAAGTCCTTCATATTAGTTCCGAAATGCTTTTAAATTAAATTACACGAATTTGAGCTATGCAGTTATAACTATTTCAAACTTAGGTACTTTAGTTTGTTTGTAATATAATATGATTTATATTATTTATAATAAAATTATCTTTCATTCCTTAGCTTTACAGCTACTTTAAAAGCATTTTGGAATTAAATAAATGAATAAGTATGAGTATGAATGAGTTGACTTTTAATGCTAACATCGACTCCACAGCTCTCTTTCGTCTTACCGTGCTATGAAAACTGCGAACCCTGGTCATAACGCACCTCCGGTACGACAAGGGCACAATGGCTCTTCGTATCATATAGGACATTGTGCCCTTGTTCTACCGACGACGGTACGAATAAGTCTATTAGGGTTGTGGGTATGACGATAGCGCCCAGAACGGTGGATCCGCCCTTGGTGTGACCGTGAAATCCTGGTAGGGGCTGATTTTTATATTGTAATGAGCGTGAGTATTTGTACCTCATCATCATCATCATCATCATGTCAGCCGAAAGACGTCCACTGCTGGGCATAGGCCTCCCCCAAGGCTCTCCACTCAGACCGGTCTTGTGCTTTTCGCATCCACCGCTTTCCCGCGATCCTTACAAGGTCGTCACTCCATCTTGTTGGAGGCCTACCTACAGCTCTTGTCCCGGTCCGCGGACGCCACTCAAGAACCTTCTGACCCCATCGGCCATCAGTCCTGCGTGCGATGTGCCCCGCCCACTGCCACTTCAGTTTAGCTATTCTTCGGGCTATGTTGGTAACCTTAGTTCTACTGCGGATATCATCATTTCTGATTCTATCACATAGAGAAACCCCGAGCATAGCCCTCTGAGTGACCTTGAGCTTTCTTATGAGGCCCATCGTTAGCGCCCACGTCTCGGATCCGTAGGTCATCACTGGCAACACACACTGGTCAAAGACTTTTGACTTCAAACACTGCGGTAACTTGGACGAAAAGGTGCTGCGAAGCTTCCCGAACGCTGCCCAGCCGAGTCGGATTCGACGAGGGATAATAAACTTAACCTAGCTTTATATATAAAACAATAAATCTCACATAAAACCAAAAATAAATATATTCATACGTACTTGAGCTATAGTAATAAAAAAATTAGAATGCATTATATTTATATGGTACGGACCCCGCTGAGCTGACACTTACTCGCATTCAACTTTTTTTGTTGATTTCTTAAGACCAAGCCTTCCCAACATCGCCATACATCGTAATTTGGTGCATTTTCTCATTCCTCCGTATGATCGCGCCTTCGCGTTTAAATTAAATAAATAATTCATACAATTTGCTCGCAATAAACTGGAGGTGGTACTCTTTTGGAGTTTCGCGCGCGTGCCGCGGGGAACAATAAACGCGCGTTGGCCGTAAGATGGCGCTGTGGTCAATAACTACCCGACTACCCAAGATGGAGGTTATATCCAAAGACAGTGATCGTACGTTTTCCAACATTTTTGGTGCAGTGCTACGGTTGTCAGTAGTGCCTAATATTAAATTGTTTGAACTTGAACCAAGAACCAATTAAAATCAAGAATAAAAATAAAATAGCGTATTAAACCAATCGGAAATACAGAAAATATTCTCAGAACATGTAAAGCCACCCCAATATGAAGGGTTAATTTACTACGAGTATATGAGAAAATGTAACATACATACATACATACCTTCACGCCTGTAATCCCAGAGTGGGGTAGGCAGAGCTACAGAATTACCCTTCTTTTTTTTTTGATAATTCAGTAACCACATTTAGCACAAAAAGGCTAAGATGTTTACCAGTGTATTAGTTAGTGACAGGTTGCAAGCCCATCGCCTAACAGTTCTACAAGCCTATATTCCCTTAGTCGCCTCTTACGACATCCACGGGAAGACATGGAGTGGTACTATTCTAACCCGGCAACCACACGGGGAAATGTAACATAGTTGCAATAAATTATCTCAGGTTATGGTTTATATTTATATTTATATACTAACTATATATTACCATAGACAGTATAATGCGTATGCAATGGCAGTGCATAAATATAGAAGTCATTTTGATTTTGAAGTTATTTGAGGAATTTTGGGTTAGTAATAAATTGTATACACAATTATAATAACTGATTAAGTAAAAAAATAGTGTTTCATTTTCAATGACAACATAATTATTACATAATTATTGTAAACGTCAATCATATTATACACGCCGACAACCCTAGGTCGCTGTCGTGCAATCCAAGGTTGATGCGAAGAAAAAAAAGCATTAAAGAAAAACTGTTTTAATAAAATATATACAACCTATACCTCGGGTGGGAGGACCTTGTGCAGGGTCCGTCCGGGTTGGTACCACCCTCTTATCCATTAAGCTACCGCCAAACAGCAGTGTTCGCATTGTTGCGTTCAGGTTTTGGGGATAACAGCCGGTGAAATGTCTAGCATAGAGGCTTTCCATCTTAATCCTCAGGGTTGGCAGTACATTATTTGCGGTCTTGTGAATGCGAATGTCTATGGGTCACAGTTTGTTCTTACCATCAGGTGGCCTGTGCGCTCGTTTGCCTTCCCTATGCCATAAAAAAGCAAGATACGGGTACATAAAATATAAATATATGTAAAAACGTAATATACATACATACATAAACTCACGCCTTCATTCCCAGAGTGGGGTAGGCAGAGCTACAGAATTACCAACAACTCTAAAAACTTGAAAACGTAATATAAATATAATAATACATATTAAATCTATAAATAAACAGATAAGGCGATGAGTGTTAAATTGGTTTACGACTGCGCTTGTTCCAGCAGATGCTTATGAAGCATTCGCTTGAAAGATAACTTGCTTGTGGCTTGTCTGATGCTCAGTGGGAGCTCATTCCAGAGACGGATCGCCTTCAGGGCAAACGAATTAGACATAAAACCAGTATGGTGGATGCGAAAAGCACAAGACCGGTCTGAGTGGAGAGCCTTGGGGGAGGCCTATGTTCAACAGTGGTCTTTCGGCTGTCATGATGATGATGATGATGAAAACCAGTATGGTGGGGAGGAATGGAAAGTTTGAGAGAGCGAGAGGAGGAGAGTTTGGGAGGATGAGGTTTGTCGACAATCTCCGTGGAAGTATTTTATAGAAACAAGTCATGCGCGAAGACAATGTTATTGATTCGTTAAAGAGTACAAGACCAAACAGACCCCCGTCCATCTTTCAACGTTATATTTTTTTAGGATTTGTCAAACTAGACGCAATATTGTTAAAAAAAACTACTTCAAGTGGGGTATCATTGCATAGGTATTTAAAAATCATCCTTATTGCCCGAAGAATAGCTGAACTGAAATGGCAGTGGGCGGGGCACATCGCTCGCAGGACCGATGGCCGATGGGGCCAGAATTCTTGAGTGGCGTCCGCGGACCGGGAGACGAGCTGTAGGTAGGCCTCCAACAAGATGGAGTGACGACCTTGTAAGGATCGCGGGAACGCGGTGGATGCGAAAAGCACAAGACCGGTCTGAGTGGCGAGCCTTGGGGGAGGCCTATGCCCAGCAGTGGACGTCTTTCGGTTGACATGATGATGATGATGAAAGTTAGAAACAGTCGGTTTTTAAAGCTTGCGTTTTGTGTGGGATAAGTTTGTATTCGTCGTGTACGGATAGTTTTAACGTCCGCAATCTTGTTAAGCGGCATTTTAGGACCCCGACGCCATACCTAAAGGTGTGTTCAGAATGTACACTCTAAAGCATTGTTAAATTTCGGCCCCGTTCGTATAGCCCGTCCTGTGTGGCCACTTCCTTTGTGTTCTGTTTACTACATAAATAGTAAAGAGAATTGTAAACAGGCGTAAGGCTAAGTTTTATTAATGTGTCTGTGTTACTTTGTTATTATAAAGTGACCGAAGAATATCTTTATGACGTTTAATTCAACGTTCAATTCAACGTTTATTCGCTTAACCTCATTGTACTTTACTTTTTAATTTAATGGTGTCGCTTGTTAGGGGATAAGAAGTGATTGTACTACGTTATTGTATCTTTTCTATGATGTACCCCTGTGTTGATGTGTTTGTTGAATAAACGTTTTTCTATTCTATTCTATTCTAATTTATGCTTATACTGTAAAATGACCTTGAGTTCTTCTCTCTTAGTCGCTCTAATTAGCTCTTATGCATGTTTTACTGACTAACTCTCTTGCACTTTAAACACCGTTTTCAGACACATCTCGTTATTTTTTAACCGATTTCAAAAAAGGAGGTTAATTAGGATGTTTGTAGATTTTATGTGTTTAGGGTTCCGTATCAAAATTGTAAGAAGGGACCCTTATGGTGAGACTTTGTTGTCTGTCTGTCTGTCTTGAAATATGAAATGGGGGGAATGGGGGTTGAAAAATGAAGTGGTTTGATTATAGCAAATCTCAAACAGCACATTTTAAAACTTTTTTTTGGAGATGTAATTTTTGATTAATAGGCAAACATTTACAAAAAAATACCTTTCCCCCATTATCTCCGAAGTTTATTAATCAATAATTCTGAAAAAAACCTGTTTTTTTTTTTGGATTGTCAAAATGGACCTTATTGCAAAGGAAATAAAGTTCATCACAAATTGAGTACTTATTTTCTTTTGCGATTACCAAGCATATTATCTTAAATACGGAACCATCGGTGCGCGAGTGCGACTCGCACTTGACCGTTTTTTTAAATAACGTATGTTCACCGATTTCACCGTCAATGAACTGTTTTTTTTTAATATAGTTTAAACGTTTACTCTCGTGATGGTTTCATTCCATTGTACCCAAGTTGGTGGTTCGTTGGGTTATTATACCTATGCACTGGCAAGGAGTAGAATGCTCTTCCTGCGTCTGTATTCCCAGAATAGTATATAACCTTGGTGTTTTCAAGCAAGAGTGAATATAGGCTGTTTTACGGTTACGCGCTGGCCTAGTTGGTAGTGACCCTGCCTCCGAAGCTAGCGGTCCTAGGTTCAAATGTCGGTAGGGGGGTGTATTTGTGTGATGAGCGCGAATTAGAATAGTGCCACTAAATGTCTTCCCGTGGATGTCGTAAGAGGCGACTAAGGGAATAAAGGCTAATAATAAAGGCACCTGTCACTAATACACTCGGAAAAAATTCTTTAGCTCTGCCTACCCCACTCTGGGAATGAAGGAGTGAGTTTATGTATATATTTCTCAATATAAGTATTTATTATCGTTGTGCAGTACCATAGTACATGCTTAGAGGTTAGTTTGGGACCTGGTCAATTGGTGTGACATAGTCTCCCGATATGTATTTTTTTCTGGATTAGCGTGTATAATTCAGGAAATATGAAATGACCGACCTTAATCTTCATTGAGATCTTTTTGTTAATATCAAACAAAAGGTAATCGTAAAACTGCCCTCGTTGTTGAAACAGCACAGCGGGTTGAAAGGTTAAGGTTAGGTCTGATAAGTAACCCAGAAAGAAACAGTTCCATTATCTTTAGAAAATCACGTTTGACGTATGGGTGTATTTAGTATTTATTGTTAAAGTGGCAACAGAAATACATCATCTGAGAGGTGGAATTTTTGGAGGTGGGAGGACCTTGTGCAGGGTCCGTCCGGGTTGGTACCACCATCTTATCCATTAACCTACCGCCAAGCAGCAGTGTTCACATTGTTGTGTTCCGGTTTGGGGATAAGACAGCCGGTGAAATGACTAGCATAGAGGCATTCCATCTTCGGCCTCAGGGTTGGCAACGCATTTGCAGTCTTAGGATTGCGGTCTTATGAATGCGAATGTCTATGGGTCACAGTTTCCACTTACCATCAGGTGGCCTGTGTGCTCGTTTGCCTTCCTATGATATAAAAAAAAAAAAAAAAAAACATCTGTGAAAATTTGAACTGTCTAGCTATCATGGTTCGTGAGATACAGCCTGGTGACAGATAGACGGACGGCCGACACTTATTAATAGGGTCTCGTTTTTATCCTTTGGGTACGTATCCTAAACATAATGTTTTGGAAAACACAAAACCACCTTAAAATGACGCAAGGCATTAAATTTACCCGACTGCGGCAAAGCCCAAAAGGACGATTATGTGTTTGAAATATCACGTCTGTTCAATTATATATTATTATTATTATATTTGTTCCTGAGTCATGGATGTTTACTATGTATTTAAGTATATATTTCTCTATATAAGTATTTATATCGTTGTCTAGTACCAGCCTAGAGCTTAGTTTGGGACTAGATCAATTGGTGTGACATTGTCCCCTGATATTTATTTATTTATTTATTTATTTATTTATTACGTATCCTATGCTTATGATGAGAGCGTCTGGCCTACTGTGCGTGATACGGAATCATCAGTGTGCGATTCCGACTCGAATTTGACTTGGATATTTCAAAACCGCCCATTACTGACATCTTGAGATTACCCATCTCACTCAAGATTCGTTATTAATCCGACCCTAATTCCCCATTACTCTCCAATTTATCTACAGCTCACGATAAACTGGTTATCAAAGAAATGTACATCGTTAATCATGTTAATAGGGAAACCAACCCCTTATAATAGGTTGCCAGGGGAATTAATACTTGTAACGTAATTTCCATTTGTTTGCGGTTTTTAAGGGGTAAGATGAAAAATGATCGAGCCGTTACAAGTTACATATAAATAATAAACATTCGTAGACCGAGGGCTTACTGCGGGGTTGATGAAACAATAAGGTTTTTTTGTGACAGGTTCTATTCTAATAAAATCAAAATCGAATTTGACTTTTGTGGTACTGTTTTTAAGTCGGCCGCCATTGCTGTAAAGTAGGGTATGCAAATAACCGGTTTTAACCGGTTTTAACCGGTTTTAACCGGATATTTTGATACAATAACCGGTTAAATTGCATTCCCTACTGTGAAGTCAATAAATATATAAAATAAATAAATATCAGGGGACAATGTCACACCAATTGACAACATTTCATTTTGGTGACACATGCAAATTACTATACGAATCGAAAGGGTTTTGCCTCCTGAACACGGCAAAATATTTATTTAGATTTATTTTTCTTTATTGACAAAATTACAAGTAAGTTAAAAAAAAATCGATTTTTACCAATACTATGCCTGAATAGATATAATACCATTGCCTTTTTCACGAGAAAAAAGCTGTCATACTTCAAGTTTGACATTGACACTATTGACAGATGGATAGATACCTACTTGAGATCGGTTGACAACCATTATTAAAAAGAAAAACTTTTTTTTTATACAGATTGGACTAACGTAATATGTCCATTGTGTCGTAGAAATGAAGTTACGCCCTTTTAGAATAAGAACATCTTAATAAATTAATAATAAAATAATTATACATCCTAGGGAAAAAATAAAACTATTAGTGTCTTCCTCCTTCCAAACAGTATCTATAAAACGATTAAAATTAAAGTCTTGAAAATATGAAATCTTGTCAATTGACCTAGTCCCAATTTAAGCTCTAGGCTTGTATTATGGGTACTAGACAACGATATAAATACTTATATAGAGAAATATACACTTAAATACATAGTAAACATCCGTGACTCAGGAACAAATATTCGCGCTCAACACACAAATATCTGCCCTTACCGGGATTTGAACCCAGAACCGCTAGGTTCGTAGGCAGGGTCATTACCAACTTTGCCACTATCGTCGTAGGCCAGAGCTATCAAAACGTTAAAAATACGAATAATAAACAGATCACAAACATACATACGAGTATATACATAAACTCACGCCCTCATTCCCGGAGTATGGTAGGCAGAGCTACAGAATTACCTGTTGAAATTTATTTTATTGTATAAGAAAACAGTAGACAAAATCTCTATCTATATATATTTAGTGATAGAGGCATAGACTAGAACATGCTCTATATTTGTCTATTGGAAATGCTGCTCACTTATAACGCTCTGCTGTTTTTCTCTACTGACTTTCTTTGTATATGAAATATAACTGTGAATACAGTGATCACATTCCTATGACACATTTCAAACTAAACACCTAAATAACGTAATAATAACTTAGTGATAAAAAAATTGTAAACATTGTATATTGTCTAGGGGACACGGTTTCTGTAGGAGAATGTATCGAAACTTTTATGCAGGTTGTCTTGCACCGTCACAGGTAAATAAGTTGTATAATTTCATTTTTTTTAATTACTGTTACTTATTAGTTTTGTTACAATTCTGAGTTTTGACACATTTTCCTGCTCAACTACGCATGAATAAATTTTTGGTTTTATGTGTCATTCATTGTTTTATATATTGCTAGGTTAAGTTTATTATTGTAAAATATCATTAGCAATATTTAAAAAACGACTGACTGTTGAGTTTCTTGCGGCGTTTCTTCTCAGCAGTGGTCTCTTGCGAAGCGCTGGTAGATTTTTGACGTGTAAAAGTGCCCGTGCGGCCTACTTACTGAATAAACATCTTTTATCTTTTATCTTTTAAACTTTCTTTTATAACCTACCAACTACTACCACCAACCAACTCTTAAAACTTGTTGATAATTCTGCAACCCCATTTTGCAGAAAAAGGCGGATCAAAAAGTTTTTAGCATCCCTCGAGTGTCACCTATAATTTCCATAAGATTTGACGATGCGGTAGCCTAGTCGGTAGTGTCCATGCCTACAAAGCTAGCTGTCCTGGGTTCGATTCCCTGTACGGGCAAATATTTGTGTGATGGGTCTTGGGTGTTTCCTATGTATTTAAGTACGTATTTATCTATTTACGTAAGTTTATCGTTACCTAATTGCCGTGTTGTTGCCGGGTTAGAATAGTGGCACTCCATGTCTTCCCGTGGAAGTCGTAAAGAGGCGACAGGGAATAAAGGCTTGTAGTACTGTTAGGCGATGGGCTTGCAACCTGTCACTAATACGCTGGTAATCATCTTAGTCTATTTGTGCAAAATGTGGGTACTGAATTATCAACAAGTTTTTAAAGTTGTAGGTAATTCTTTTGCTCTGCCTACCCCACTCTGGGAATGAAGGCGTGAGTTTATGTATGTATCCGAATAATTATTACCCAAAAACTCTTGATAAACTATGGTGCTTTTTGAAAATATGGTAGTTCCAAATACCCCGACGTCGAACTCTTGTTCGCAATGGGCTCTCGGTTTAATGTTACGCAAGGGGCAAGCGGTGACAATTACCGTTGAATGTGTCAAGCCGTCTGTGTGTCACGAACAACTATCAAATATGTATACATATAAATACCCCGTATTAATGGTGACCCATTCTTTCAGAGCTGATATCGGTTAAACTTTCCAAACCATTTTCATGAAACCTGGCTAAGGACTATAAAGATTAACAAAGCTTTCTTTTCTGCCACGAAATGTTGCAATAATCTGCCACCGCCAATCAGAAACTCTAAAAACGTTACAAACTTAAAACATAAAATGAAACAATATTTACTAAATATCCAATTAGCCAACACTTAGCAGACGTCCTGTGTTCAATGCATTTTTTTTTCTTTGTCATTCAAATGATGTATTTAATATTTAAAAATAATGTAAACATACACACTCACACGCATGCACGCACACACAAACACACACACACACACAAACGCAATAATTAATAAGTCTCATGTTCAGAAAAATTGACAATATCTAATTTAGTTTAAGCATTAGGTACTCTTAATAAATAGTAGTGAAATGGATTGGGAGCGCTCTCCTCTCTCTTCAATCCGGTGGCCCTGAAAACCAGCGTCAAGGCTAGTAAGCCTGACACCATGCTGAGTGGCAACCTTTTCGGTGTTAATTTTAGATTAAGTACTACTTACTCTAAGTTTGTATTACTCTACTTTTTAAAATGTTTTTGTTTTTGTATGTTGTTTATGTTAATTTTATTTTAGCACCGAATAAACGATTTCTATTCTATTCTATTCTTTTTTTTAAACCGCGTCCAAGTTGGTCTATCTGTTTAGCACATAGCTACACAGATATTTTGTGTCGTAATTAACCATATAGGCTACGTCCGCACGGCAGGCTTGGTTAGCTTACCTTGTGTTGTGAGTAGCGAAGTGAAACAAACGTACAGATGTAGTGAATAAACCTTTCCGTAGTTTCTTTACCAGATACGTTGTTATTTATCTGTCTCTCTCAGTTGGCTTATTGATGGGAAGTTAATTGAGAAAACAACATAAATACAAAAAAAAAACGATTTGAAAATATAATCACTACATCTGGGCCTCTTTTCAACACAGTAAAATCAATATACAATATAATCAATATCAATCAACCTACCGCCAAGCAGCAGTGTTCGCATTGCTGTGTTCCGGTTTGGGGATAAGACAGCCGGTGAAATGACTAGCATAGAGGCATTCCATCTTAGTCCTCAGGGTAGGCAACGCATTTGCAGTCTTGTTATTGCAAATGTCTATGGGTCACAGTTTCCACTTAACATCAGGTGGTCTGTGTGCTGGTTTGCCATCCCATGCAATAAAAAAAAAATAAAAAAAAATCGTCTTTGACCTGTTATCGTAATGTCAAAATTTTGATAGTTCTTATTTACTGGTTGAGAAAATAGAAATAACAGGTGAAAACGATTGGGATTTTACCGAGGACCTGGACATTTGTTTTAAGACGACAAACAATATCGGTTTTGACCTTTAGTATTGTCATTAGTCAACGTTTTGATAGTTCTTATTTACTTGACAATAAGGGCCTGTTGTTTGATCAGTAGTTATAGTAACTAATTGTTAAAAATCGTAACTAATGGTTAAATCTCAAGGAAATGTGTCAAATTTTCCATTCCTTTTTCGAATTTTAACAATTAGTTGAGTTAACTACTGATCAAACAACAGGCCCTAATAGAGGCCTAGTTAAATAAACCACGATAACACGTCAAAAGCAATACTGTTTATGTTATAAATACTTTATTGTAAAACGACATAAAATAATACAACCATAACTAAATAAGACTAGAATTAAATAAGACTAACTCTAAATATATAAATTAACTAAAACATTAAATCTAAGAATGGCCCCTGCGGCATTGTACCAAAGATGCTGGCAGCATTTCCTCGCTGGATGGTTAAACTTGTACGTTGAGCGAGGAAACTGCCAGCTCTTCGGTCTCCCGAGACGTCAATGAGCCTCTTCGAAGTTTCTTTGAAGAGCCTTCGAGCGCTAGGACCCCACGGACCAAGGGTCTCGACGCCGAATGGAATAAACATATATTCTGGGCCGAGACCATTATATTTTCTTACTGTTTATTTGTTTAACGGCTTAAGGTGGGTTTAGACCAAACGAGCGAATGCTCATTCTATCCCCTCTCTACCAAATTATTTTTGTGTAAACAGACACAGAGCATTCTTGCGTTGTTCTCCCTTTATTTGCGAAGATTCTAAGAATGCTCGCTCGCTTGATGTAAACGACGGACGAGCGTGCGAACAGTCGCCTAGAGCGTTCTTTCGTGTTCGAACGGGCTCGCTCCCGGGGCGATCTTTTCAAAGCGTTCTAGATCATAAAGCAGAAGAACTATCTATTTACTTTTTTTTCACTTCTTGCTCTTGATTAAAATGACTAGTCTATGCACATCGGGACTAAAGCTCTTTTATTAATCTCTGGGGTTTTCTTTTTTAATTTTCAGTGATTGCGTGTATAGACATTTTTTTGGGCGTGGAAATAACCTCAAAATGACAACTGTGCAAAAATAAATAAAAAAAACGATTTAATTTCGTGAATGACCCCCGACGAATGAGCAATCGTTCGCCTGCTCTAAACATCTCTAGAGCATAGGCCGTTTAATCTAGTTCTAGTGCTCGATTCTTGCTCGTTCATATTCGCGTGGTGTAAACGCTGAAAACGAACTTTTGTTTACACTAAAAGATCAAGAATGAATGCTCTACTCTGGCTCTAGCTCTTTGTTTGTTTGGTCTAAACCCACCTTTAGAATATCGCTAACGAAATCGATTTACGAAAACTGTCAAAACGTGTGGCATTGACTAAAGCGTCGACGCGACCGTCCGGCTTAACTCAATCCTCATTTTCGTTAGCGATATCGTTCACCGAAATACATCTAGTCCAAGGCCACGTCAGTTTTCGAGAATCGCTTACTTTCGCATAATTTCGCATCACGTCTACCCCCTGGTCACGTGAGGGCTCTTGTTGTAATGGTTTTCGCCCCCTTTCGTTAACTTGGACAAATTGGCTAACCAATGAGACGCAACTCAGGCGAAAACAAAGATTAATTACTATTCCGACCCTTTTAAAGTACTTTGTTAATGTTATCGGTGTGTTAATAACGACGATTTTTAGCGAATTCGCTTTGGGTTAGCGTTTGTGTGAAAGAGCAAGGGCGTACACTGTTTTTGGCTCAGTGGGGGGTCATCATGGATCCTCCCCCCCACACAACAGGCCTCTGGTTGCGTTTGGGGGGTTAAGACGACTAGCGACTGTGAAACACCGCTAAAATCGCGTATCTAGGAGTCAAAAATCCATTCAAATTTAGCTCCGGGCGATAACGTGTCGATTTTTGAATATGTTTGTAGTTATTATAAAGAACTAGGGGTGTGCGTTTGTGTTAATTGTTTAATTTTTTCGTTCTAAGAACTACACTCGCGGTCAAATAATACGGGTCAGAATGCGTTTTTCATACTAAAGAGGCTATTTGTGGTGTTAACTGATTGTGCGATCTGTTAGGTATCTTAAGCACCTTTGACCTCCACTGTTTAACCTCGGAGTATCCACCATTAAACCTCACTCAAAACATGCCTGTGTCCAGGAACCAAGGCTTCGAAATAGCCTCGTTTGTATGAAAAACGCACTCTGACCCGTATTATTTGATCGAGAGTGTATTTGCGCTTGGAAAGGAAAACGTACAGACATCGATTTTAGAGTTGCGTATCCAAAGGGTAGAAACGGGACACTACTACTAAGACTCCGCTGTCCATCTGTCCGTCTGTCTGTCACCAGGCTGTATCTCACCAGACCAGGTTTAAGGGGAGAAAAACGTTATCGCATTTTGTACGGAAATTTTTGGCTTCACAATCCTGTTAAGGTTATACAGCTTCACTTTAGTTAGTACCTTGTCGCTCCAAAGCCTTAGTAAGATTAGTACTACAGCAGTTCAAACTTGACGTTAATGTGACAAAACACTAACGCGGGCGGCTATTTACAAGGCTGGCTGTACGATCATGAACGTAAATTAAAGACCCATTAAAAAAAAGTGCTTGAAGTCAATATTAGAGATGCCAAGTCAATTGTAACTTGTAGGAATCTCAACCTTATTGTTGTAGAATGTCAGATTATCTTTGGACCTAAGGTGGGTCGCTTAATTCTTTGACTGTATTGAATTTATTATTACTATTATTTTATTTCTCAACATAATATAACATAACATAACATAATGTGGTTACAGAATTATCAACAAGTTTTTTAGAGTTGTAGGTAATTCTGTAGCTCTGCCTACCCCACTCTGGGAAAGAAGGCGTGAGTTTATGTATGTATGTATTTTAAAATAACCTTAACAGAGATCACCAAAATTGAAATTAAAAATTATAACCGGCTAAGTGTCATCCGTACGGATGACACAAGCACTTAAAACCTGCTCATTAGACATCGATTAGATACGTGGACAGAGCTGAGAGATCGGATGTGCACTGTGACGTCATATAACAGGTCAGCGGCCATATAAACTCCATGTTAAATTCTGCTTTGCTGGAAAGATCTTGTTTTTTTTTAATAGCTATTCAAAAATATTTTCTTCGCAACTGTTTGTTACATGAATCAACTTTTATTGAAGCGATGAAAAAAAAACATGGAGATTATGTAGGTATTACTCCAAAATAAAAATGACACAAAATGATTACACTGCCAAATTTTAATGTCTCAAATCCAACATTTTAAAACCGTTTTTTTTCCCATTCCACCAGAGTTCGAACGAACCGACTCGAACTTTCTTGCGTTTAAAAATGCATGGTTCTCGTACTTGGTGTATTTTACGCGGTATTTTGTCATCCGGCTAGCCCCAGCGGAACGTGACTAGACTCCCTTAGCCAACGGGAATACTTTAGCCATAGACGCATATTTAAAATATAGTTATACGGCAGTAAAACATTGTGGAGGTACGGAAATATTACGCCTGTTTTGGTAAGTAAAATTTACAGAATATCCTTTTTAGTTTCGTCGTCTGATTAGTAGAGAGGTGAAGCTTCTTTTTATGAAATTTAAAGTAAGTGTTTTGTTTTTTTTTGTTAACCTGACCAAGGCTAAACCTTTTCAGTCTCTATAGTGAATTACCAAACCCTTGATAGTAATTTTTGGTCCATTCAAAATGATCAATCTTCAACGACTATCTTTGTGTATTTTAGGAGTTTTTATTTAGTATTTTATTAATTATTTATTTTATAGCCTGGGAAGGCAAACGAGCACACAGGCCACCTGATAGTAAGTGGAAACTGACCCATAGACATTCGCATTCACAAGACTGCAAATGCGTTGCCAACCCTGAGGACTAAGATGGAATGCCTCTATGCTAGTCAATTTTCCCCGGCTGTCTTATCCCCAAACCGGAACACAACAATGCGAACACTGCTGCTGTGCGGTTGGTTAATGGATAAGATGGTGGTACCAACCCGGACGGACCCTGCACAAGGTCCTCCCACAAGTAAAACCAACTAACTAACTAGTAACTAGCTGTCCACGCCAGACGCCGCTCGGGTGTATTTTTTTTCATACAATACATACTTGTCCTGATAATTATGAAGACACCAAAAAAGACATTATTCAAATCACAAATACATATATGTGTAGATTAATAAGTACCTTGAAGACCGAGCGTGGCTCGGTTTGATTAAACCAAATTTTCCCGAAAATTACCATTAGAAAGATCGAATTTTCGCCTCCATAATATAAATATTTTGCTGATTTCATTGAAAGCGTTAAAATCATTTTGGAAAACGTGATCACAAATAGATAATTTTGATGAAAGCCTGCGATTTGGTTTGGTTTCTCTTTGTTTAAGCCAAATGGCATATATATGAAATGTACTCGTATATATTCCTTATATGAATAGGGCAATTATACGAATTAAACTTGATCAAATTTCTTTCAAAAGAATAACGAATAACGGAAAATAGGTCACTGTATGTTCCCGCTGAAAACGATCAATTTCAAGATGGAGGCGTTGTTTTTAATTTAAACCTCTTTCATAAAGAACTTTTGTCATTTTTTCCCCTTAGTTAATGGCTAATTCGCCAGTGTCAAGTTAGACAATCGCCATGGACGTATTAGAAAAACATGTCCATGTATATCACACGCGAAGACAATTGTTCAGTAAATAGTATAAATTTACTCTAGTGGACTAAACAGATCCTTCATCTTTTAGGGTTCTGTAGACAACCTAGACGCCACATTGTAGAAAAGAAAAAAGTCGACGAACTATTGCAAGTGGCATACCACTGAATAGATATTTAAAAATCATTTTTGGGTTTCTTTCATCATTTTACATTTTGAATGATCATGTGGGATTTTTCGCGATTTAAAGTTGGTAAACAACAGTTGAGTTTTGTTAGACTTATTTAATTTAATGCATTGATTTAAAAGCCAGTTTCTAATCAGTTCCAGTAGATACAATTTGATAATAATGTCAACATGATCCACGTGTGAGAAAGGTCTTGATAGTCCGTAATAACGAAGTGATCCTATAAGAATTCCATTCTTCGTTGTAAGGAACGGAACGCTCAAAACACAAATACTCGTAACACCTAGTCTGTATACAGTCTTTGCCGTGTATTTACCGAGCTCGGCAGAGTCAGCCAATTGCGCCGGTCCCTAGACGAGCCATCTAATCGGCATCGTAGGGTCTTTAAAAATCACATTAGATCCACTGGGTTTGCCTCCGGCTGGAAACCACGAGGAGGTAGAACGCTGGAAGTGTCGAAAGCTTGAGAGCACAAACATTTCCGATTAGGCCCGTTTTCGAATCGCATTTTCTGGTCGATTAGGCCCTAGCCAAAATTCATTACGCTAGCTAGCATTTCTATTCGTTTCGTTTTTAAGCCAATCGCGTCACTGGTAGATGACGTGATACGAAGAGTGATTACAATATTACGATAAACGTAACGAAATCTGTACGGCGTTACCGAACCCATGGTACACCATTTCTACCGGTTTTGACCGGTTTTTTATACATTGACAAAACCGTGCAACTTGATTGTCGGGGCTTTGGATTTGAAAACCCATAATAATGCTTTTTTTTGTAAAATGCTACCAAAAGGTCGTTTAATAGTATAGTCCTCATTTGAAACACAGTAAGCCTTATTTTACGGGTATATAGCCTTATAGTCTGTTCTACGTTCGCCATGCCAAAACAATATGTTGCCATATCCAGCAACGCACTCTCCCTATTTTCTCGCTCGCGTTTTTGTAGATTAAAAATGTAATTAATTTTTTATTGCTCTCTCCATGGGCTGAGCAAATGTTGTTTTTATTTTTAGCTCCACGCCCCGGGCGTTTTACTTAGATTATAAAGTTTATTCTGGCAACACCGGATTGCCGGTTGATTTGGGAGTTGCCAGTGTCTGTCTTAATGAAACTGCTACGGTTTACGGTGAGTTTCTGATGCTGGTTGGAAATTAACTGGCAACTTTAGTGTTTTTTAGCAGCACGTAGGCTTGTTTTTCGCGGGCTTTTTAACCTCTGACAAAAATGAGGAGTGCTTTTAGTTCAACGTATGTAACTGTCTATCTGTGTGTATTGTATCTGTGTGTCTGTGCGTTTGTGTCTGTGGTAGGGGCAAATATTTATGTAATACGCGCGAGTATTTGTTCCTGAGTCTAGGATCCTTTTATTTAAAAGATTGAGTAATAAGTTAATAATTAAATGAAAAGCAAGTTTTAAAAACGCGACTGTATTTTTTTATTGTCGTCAATACACCTATATGTTAATAGGTAATTGACATGTTGCCATTGTTGTTATTTCAACCGTGTTGGCCGTGTGGTTGCCGGGTTAGAATAGTGCCACTCCATATCTTCCCGTGGATGTCGTAAGAGGCGAATAAGGGAGTAAAGGCTGTGGTACTATTAGGCGATGGGCTTGCAACCTATCACTAATATATTCTGGTAAACATTGTGCAAAATGTGGTTACAGAATTGACAACAAGTTTTTAGAGTTTTTGGTAATTCTGAAGCAATTTTTACAATCCTATGTCACTCAGGATTATGATGAGGATTCTAACGATACCACAAACATCTAAATCGGCTCAGGCATTTACAGGTGAAATAACGAATCCTACAAACGTACAAATGAATCCTGAAAACATTTATTTATCTTTTTTGGGCAGTCGTGTAAACAGACCGCCTAACTAAAGTGGGCCTGGGCTGGGCAATGCCGCATGGACCCAGACAGGTGAGCTAATACGGCTACTTGGGTCCGCAGGACGGATGCAGACGGCGAGGTAGACTTAGATAACTTGGATGCTTTTCTAAAAGATAGGCCAGAGGCTGCAATGGACAGGAGTTCAGGAAATCCAGGGAGGAGGCCTTTGCCCAGCAGTGGGACACAATTATAGGCTAATATAATACAAAATATGTATTTACAAGTCGAGCTTAGTGACATAGTCCCCTGACATGTGTTTGTCATTCCGCAACTTGCTTTGTTCATGTCTGTCATTCGATTGAACCCTTTCCTGTTATTGTTCCGAGTTGAAATTTAGAATACATATAAGCTAAAGGCAACCTTGACCTAATTTAAAAAAACACAAGTTGGTATCAGAAGGATTTTGTCGTTTATACATACATACATACAAACCTTCACGCCTTCATTCCCAGAGTGGGGTAGGCAGAGCTACAGAATTACCAACAACTCCAAAAACTTGTTGGTAACCACAATTTGCACAATTAGGCTAGGATGTTTAACAGCGCATTAGTGACAGGTGGCAAGCCCATCGCCTAACAGTACTACAAGCCCTTATTCCCTTAGTCGCCTCGTACGACATCCACGGGAAGACATGGAGTGGCACTATTCTACCATACGGGGATTTGATCTTTCGTTACTTACAAATTAATATAATAATCGATAAACTCGTGGTCGGATCGTGGCCATCAATAAATAATAATAATATTAAATAAATATCAGGGCACAATGTCATACAAATTGACCTTTTCCGAAACTAAGCTCTAGGCTAAAATGGGTCAAGAACTTTTTTATTGGCGGTCAAAAATTGAAATGTCACTTGGGAAAAATGCAAGCTTCCCTAATTGACAACATTAAAAAAAAAAGCATTATTGTTTTTTCGCGTTTATAGCTGGTTAAAAATTAGACTACCCGTATTTCTCAGTTTTTCTTTATTTAACTTAAATTCGTCGTTAATAATTTATTAAAGAAATAGTCATTAAAAAGACCGTATATCCAAAGTTAGGAATACTATTGTCGTGATCTTAGCATGACATAAAATAAAAAAGTAACTTTAAACAGATACAGAACTGACTGTCATGTCATGTCACTCACTTGTCAATCATTCGCTGCCGTTCGTTCACAAATTTCATATTTTGCGTAAGTAATTTAATTAATTACATACTTTGTAGTCACGCCATTAAAATAATAAACTATTTTGCGTTTACTGCTTTGCATCTGCTTTGAGTTTCTTTCGTCAGACAGATAAGAAATGAACAAGACAGTTGTATACTTTTTTCAATTCCTTTGGTAATAAATGGACTAAGACACTATAAGTGTATTCCTAACATTCACAATCCAACTTTTTTTACTGGTTTTCCTAAATATAAAAAAAATCCAAATATATTTTTACTGTAATCAGGCAGTGTAAAATCTAGAAACGGTATTTTATTTTACTACCTTAGCACAAAATTAATTGTTGTCAATTATGTGACCAAAACTGGAAAAATTAACGTACCTACGCTTTTATACTAACATTTTTTTACATATTAACTATATAAACGTACAGACACAGTTATATTTTTTAAATTTATAAAAATAAAGATATTTAGCCCATAACCTCATCCAACGCATTTAGAAACCCCAGTCACCTGTCAAACAGTAAGATCAAAGCTCGTAAATCCAAGTATATTATTATACCCGTGAAATGCTTCCATCTGTTGGTTTTTTCCCATTAGAAACAAATACTTATTGATGGTCACCCCTAGCAGAAACCCAGTAAACACATCCACCAAAAAACTAACCGTATTACCGTCACATTAAAACATAAATTCATTTACCGACGCGTCCAAACGCGCTGTAACAAAATTTGGCCTTTATTTTATATTATTTAAAGGTTATTTTTAATGGTAGCGTGGTACGCTAGGGTTGCCACAGGGTCAAATCTACCCTAATTCAATTTCTGCTCTGTATCTGATTAAGCTCGTCGGATGACGTTCTGCCACTGCGATCCCGTTATAGAAAAGTGAGCCGATTTTTTTTAACGGGATAATGTTTTGGTTTAACATATGAATGAACATGAAAGGCGTATAATGCAGATGGTGTTGTGCATTCCGGGCCGGGAACTAGGGTTTTAACACATCTTGTTTGGGAATTAGGGGGTCGGGCATTGAAATTCACAGTGACAGGTTGATAGTAAAGTAGTTGAGTGTTTCGCCGTATTTAAAGAGATTTGAGGGTGTTTTTTTATTTAAAAGTGTTATGACTTATAAGATAATGATTGTTAAGCTTTATTAAATAGAGTACCACAGAGAATTATCATTCGAATTAATTGAAAGGTTTTTGTTTGCAAATAATAATGGAAAGAGACAAGTTTTTATTTTGCACGTTTTTGGGTCATACGCTCGTTTTGTAATTCACTATTTGATGTAAACATTTTTTTTTAACTCTACCAAATTTTCCTTTTTCATATATTACAATGTAACTTTTTTTATAAAATACTTAATGATATTGTTTACATTATGTCTACACAAAATGAATATTAATTATTACACATGTGCCTGAACTGTTTTAAGACATTAATAAACTTACATAGTAATTTTAAGTATTTGAACGTTAAATTCACATTATTTAATAAACTCGAACACAAAATAATTTCAACATTTTAAAGTAGGTGATACATTATTTTACACTTAACTACTTAGGTATAGTCTTTATTATTTCTACTGAGCCGATCTTCTACACAAAGGCCATTGTTTGTAAACAATACCATTGTCTTTCTTTGTGTCCCTAACCGCAAGCCGATTACATACAAAAAAGTTAGAACTACATTGAATGTACATTGAATTATCAACCCTACCCTCTTAGTCAGTAAGTTTAAAATGTAAAGTGTCAGGATACAGATATAAGTCTTTATTATTTGAACTGTGCTTATTCTCTACACAATACTATCATCTACACAAGACTTATATCTGTATCCTGACACTTTACATTTTAAACCTACTGACTAAGAGGGTAGGGTTGATAATTCAATGTACATTCAATGTAGTTCTAACTTTTTTGTATGTAATCGGCTTGCGGTTAGGGACACAAAGAAAGACAATGGTATTGTTTACAAACAATGGCCTTTGTGTAGAAGATCAGCTCAGTTCAAATAGTAAAGACTATACTAGAAGTTACACATTCAAAATATCTAAGAAAGTGTAATAGTATAAATCAATTGCATATTACATCGATTAACTTGGCCTGTTTAACATCTCTAAGACCTCTTGTAGTGTCATTTAATAAAAGATTAAATCCTATCAAATAAACAACACCAGTAATAATAATATAAATATAAAAGCCATTAAAAGAGCATCGTCTGAATCGATATAATCAGCGAACAATGTGCGTCAACACAAAATAATGATTAGCACCCCTCGTACCAAATGGAATTGAAATAACAATAAAATTAGACAAACACCAAAAACATTCCGAGGGCACAACCCTAAAAATCGACCTGCAAACATATTCAAATCGCCCGCAAACTCAAAAGCATTCAAATCTAAACCTTGACTGCATACAAATAGAAGCTACAGTATTTTTTGCGAGCGTTGCATTAAAAATGTAGATTACGATTGAACTTGGCAAATAAAATTGAGCTTTATATGTATGGCGCATAAATGTATTTTTGTAGTTTTTGATGTAGTTCAGGGATGTCAGAAGCTGGAGTAATAAACTATAGGGCGTGCAGTCGATTACTGAGTATTATATCTCGTTACAGTCGTAACTGACGGATGGAGTTAAGTGGATAGGGTTGGGTATATTTTGATCTCGAATAATTAATTTTTGCTTGTTGTTTGTAAGGGATGATTATAATAAAAGAACGAATTTAGTGAAGTAAAACAGGGGTCCCCATACAAAAATAGTAGTTTATGAAATTGTTGCATAATACCTAGTTATGTGCAGTTTCATACACTACTTTATCTACTCTCATACATTGCGATTCAACCTACTAAATAAAATATCAAAGTTAATAAAGTAATTACAGCAAAACGTATTCAATGAATGGCGCCAAAACCTAGCACATCACCGCGCATGCGTTAAAGCGGGCGCTGTCACAGACAAGTGAAAATTGGAATGAAAACTTTGTGTAATGCTGTAAAAATGACGCGAACCGCATATGCCATTATAAAAAAAAAATTGATATGGAACCTCGTTGGTGACATTAACTTTTTGGATTAACTTGTATCGTAATGGTAAGAAATGACTTTGTTTTAACATTATTTTGTTAGAGAAATAATGTTATAAAGTGATTTTTTTTTTAATTTCGGTATTGTGTTTCATTTTGAAGTTTATAATTCGAACTTTACGATACGAGAGTAGATACACGTTTTTTTATTCGTAATTTTATTTTTGATGTACCCATCGTAAAAACTGATCCCACTGTATGACTGTAATTACAAAATAGGGGTTCATAATGCCAATTAAGTTATTTCAGCGCAATTTAAATCCAGAGCTAGTAATGGATTCGTGGCGAGGGATTCAATGGCCCGATGCGGAAATAGATTTTAGCCACCGCGGCAAGAGTAACACGTGCCTACAATAATTACAATGTTACAGTAAGACAAATTAATCTGTTGCCCCCCTACCCCCTCTTCCAGCTTTATACACAAGTACCAGGCACGAGTACCTTCAGAGCTTAGGGAATATGCATATATTTTTTTTACAGCTTCAATTGAAGCTGATTCATGTAACAAACAGATCACAAAAATCATTTTTTGAATAACTATAAAAATAACCAAGATATAAGCCAACAAAGATTTGTTCCTATCTCTTTCTAGAAAAACGGAATTTTACATGGAGTTTATATGGCCGCAGTGCACAATGACGTCACGGTGCACATCGGATCTCTCTGTCTAATTAGAAGTTTGAAATGCTTATAACTTCCGTATTCCTTGACCGATTTTAATTTTAATTTCCGTTTTGGTGCTCTCTTTTACGGTATTTTCATATTTTGATGAGAAATACGATTTTTAAAATCCATGCATATTCCCTATTATGTATCGTTGCATACATATCATTTTCTACAAGCTTAAAATGACAATGACAAAAATAAACAATCGCTCACTGTTCTTGTATACTTTCCTAGATTGTTCTGCTAACAAATTGCTTGTCAGCAAAGTTTTTTTCATTATTCCGATTGGTGTTAATAGTTTGTGAATTTTATTGCTGTTTACAAATTTTGAGAGTTACCATTCCAAACGAAACGCCATTTTGATGATATCCATTATTGAACGTAACCATGGTAACCAAATAACAAATCGATGGATATTAATTTTTAGTAACTTTATAAAAATGAATCCTTGAACACATAATAAGTCTCGAAATTAATTTCGTTTTAATATTCGTAATTTTAATTGATATTTAAATATTTTTGACAGTTTATTATACAAAAAGTGTCCACTATACGCCAAGACTAATATACGATATGTGCTCACCGGTTGCCATTAATTAAATAAATAATAATAATAATATCCGGAATGACCGTAACCATGGTAATAACAGTATACTTTTAATATAAACTGCACGACATTCAAGGGACATGAGAATAGGGACTTCATTTGTTTGTCTATGATTAAAAAAAACATTATTATTCGTGACACTGACACAGCACAAGTTTTGCCGCCATTTTTGTGGTCAAGTCGTCGGCTTCTGAACTCATCTGAGAGTACTTATGATATATTTGTAGGTAAAGTAGTGTATGTATGCAACTGTACATAATTAGCATACACCGGATTGACGGAGGCAAAATGTACCAGTGCTAGTGATTCATTAAATATCGACTAAATTTATCGATAGCTTTTTTCGTGACATGAATCTTACATTTTTGCAAAAGTAATTCGTACCTTTATCTTCGATAAAAGATCTTTTTTCTTTCGAGGTATTTTTAAACGAAATAAAAAACAAAACGGCTCTCAATTCGTCGGAATGCTAAAGAATATTGTTGTACTGAATAAATTTGTTATTCAATGTAATTTAAATGGTTGTCAAAAGTAACTCGAGTCCAGGGTCAATGTCAGATACTGATTCTTTATAGTTGGGATAAGTATAAATAAAAGAGTTTTGCACATAATTAAAAGGTATTCAAACTTGCCATTACTTATGATAATGATGGATGATTATAAATTGCTTTTTATCGATGCCGATAAACTTAGTCGACAGTTAGTGATTCACTAGCATTGGTACATTTTAGCCCTCGCCAATCTGGTGTTTGATAATTAATTAGGCCTTAAAACACTCGTGTGATCCTATTATGAAACTCGCTGAAAGCACAGTCGTATTTTAAGGCCTTTCATTATCCATCGCAGTTGCATTAAGTAATATTCTGGACCAGTTCTGGCACCGGTAAGTGAGGCATGATAGAATGCAGCTGTCCAATTCTTTTTTCATTACCCTAAATGTAACGTATATTCGGATATACTCGTAGGATCTCTTATTAAAAATATCAGTAGGGCTAAATTTATAAACGTGGTCAATTCCATCAAGCATTAGTCTAACAAGAATGGACGTTTATAAATTTACGTGTGTTCTAATTGGCTCTAGTTACCACTAAACCATGGTTTTATTTTAGACGGACTCTGGTCCAGTTCGATTTAGCTTACTGCGCTTCCGAATCGTTTTTAAATTAAATTACTTCTCCGCGGTTAAAGTCAGCGACAAAAGCTAAAGTAGATTTAGTCAAACTCGTTTGTCGCATTTAGGGTTGCCAGGTTTGTAAAAAAATATTAGGGATGGGAAATGTCGACGTTCAGTATCGACAGGACCTACATGATCCTTAAAGACTCGAACCGAGCGTCCAGCAGCAGCCTCATCACTATTATTGTGTTTAATAATTAACTAAAATATTGTCTTGAAATCTATAGGTAGTTTTTTCTTGTCAAATGAATACAAAGTTTAATTAACCTTCGTGTACTCAATTAATCGGAAAAAGATGGCCACTTTCTGCGTTAAGTTATATTCACTCACACAATAATTTATGTAATCATTTGTACAACAAAAACCACACTTCGATTTCCAGGCGATACTTTAGTTTATAGAAAACACAATGATTGACGAGGGCGTCATTGGACGGTCGGTGCAGTTTTTGATCGTAGGTATACACTATCAAACTAACCTAACAAACGCAGAATAAACCCGTTTAAAGTATTAATCCCTTTCTGTCCAATTCAAATGTCATAATGGCAGATAAGGACAGCGCATATTTCAAGCACACTTTTGCTTCTGTTTAGTCCATTAGAGAAAATACTCTTTTGCCGAAAAATTGTCCTTACGTGTAGTATCTATGGATTTATTTGTCTAATAAGTCCATGCGAGTTTCTATAAATAACTTGACATTGGCGAAATACATCTTAAAAGGGAGTGAAAGTCATTAATTAAAATTAGAATTAGAATATTTATAAATGAGAGGGTTAGTCTACTACTTTTGGAAATAACAGATTATCTTATCTTTGTGGTAAGAATGCCGACCAAAGCCTTGTCTGCTTTTTGAACAAGGAATTCCGGCCGGGGTGTCATATCTCGGCTATTTCGAGGCTACCGGCTAGCTAACAGCGCTAAAATTTCGATGAAAAGTACAGACAGATATAACTGCACCACCTTTAAATGGTTTCAGGATAGAGTCATGTGTATTTATTAAAAACGAGAGATCTGCAGACAGCCATCTTCAAGGATTAAACATTTAAAACGACTGAAATGCAATACAATAATAACACTGAGCTTTCGCCCCTCGGTTTACCTTTATAGGTTTTTTTTTAGGAAAATGCTGCATAGGACATTTTTTATTACTTATCAGTAGTTTAGATAACAATTATCATGTTTTTAACATCATAAATACTAACAACTCTAAGATGCTTTCAATGTTTTTTCATGTAATTATGTATAATATTTAATAAAATCCCAAACTCTTTTTTTAGCTTCCACCCCTGGTTTCATATGTAGAGCTTAAAAAAAATGTTATCAAATATCTGGTATCCTAAGTCTTAAACCAATACTGTGCAAACATTCGTGCATATCAAGTTGTCAAGCAAAAATCTTCTTTATTATGAATGCTACGATCATGCTGGCCATCCAGATCCCCAGACTTGTGTCAGCTTTCTGTTCTGAGCTGAAAAGTAAGTGCATTAGGCTAGATTACCTTCCGCAGCAAGTGATAGGTGGAAGCGATTTTGTAACCGTATGTTTTTTTTAATATGAGGGATTTAAACAAGCCTGTTGGTTACCTGATGGGACATAATCGAGGGGGAAAGGAAGGAGGAGAGGGAAAATCGGGCCACCAGTACTGTCACTTGACCAGACGAAACGCAGCAGAGGTACTGCAACTGCACGTCGATATTCTGTGAGAGGGTAGTACTACCCCGGTCGAGCCGGCCCATGCATACTACACCCAACCATAACGATTGATATACGGTGTGATACAAGGTGTCCCTATCCTCTAGACAAATACGAATATTACTAATATAGTAGGATTTAAACAAAACTGTAGAGGTATATCGTTCCAGTACCTAGTCACATTAGCCAAGCTTTTGGATAGCTCCGAAAAAAGCTGCTGGGCACCTGGACCCCATCGACCGAGGCTCTCGACACTGAAAAAAGTAAAATGTGCAGTCGAACTCATAAGTAGCCGTACCTTTTAGTACCTTTTCACAATAACGTATTAGGGTGGATCAAGTTTTTTCTGTTGTTATTCTGTCCCGTAAGCCAGGAGACAACAGTGATAGAGTTTCTTAGAAAAAAATTTATAATATATACTTCCAGCACACTCATGAGAAAGGCCATAAAAGAATGGGTGTGTAATTGCCAATAAAACAGTTTTTTTGTGGACTTATATACTATGGAGAAAAGTTGATTGACCCATTAAACTGAAATTGGTTTGAATTTAGTATATCCAAAGCTACGACAAGGGACTGAATAGTTCAGTTACTTATGATTTCGACCATACGTAGCTTGTTATTGGACCCGATTCTACGTGCACATCGCTTCCTTGCCATCGCTTAAAACTAAATTTTCTAATTTTAGGACATAGTTTAGACGGCAGATTTAACCAGTGCTATTCCAGAATGTCAAGCTGACAATGTATAAGACCGCCTAAAATAAGAAGCGTTAGATTCAAATTAGCGCTGTCATAGCGCTGTCATTTGATTATGACAGCTGCTCATAGAATTGCAAAGTGTTTTAGCGACACCTAAATAAAATTAGGAAGTTTAGAGGCCACTGTAGAATTGGGTCCATTATCTATATTTTTGTGCCAATAGCGTTTCGCTTAAGTGTCTGTCTTGGACCATATTTCGACCAGACAGCTATCCTTCAACCAGCAGGTAAATAATAGCCGTTCACCTTAACTATAAACGTATACAGTGCATTAAAGAATTAAATAACGTTCTAGTATATGACATGTATACGAGATGAGTAGAATGTAGAATAGATTAAAAACCTACGATAGATTGGTAACTCTTTCAAAAAAGATTACTATGAAAAAAGGTTTTTGACAGGTTCAATAAAAGCTGATTAATGAAACAGACAGTTTTCAGGATTAAATGGTTCTCATCTAACGAGTCCATTTTCAATATTTGAGAACCATAGAATAGTATACATGTATAAATTACCGCCAAAAAAAATTTTTTTTTCTTTCATTTATGTGCAAACCCTCTTTCAGTAATATCAAAGAATAAACTACGCAGAATGTTTATGTACTCGTACATTTTTACCTAATTCGCGGAACTATACGTAGACATAATAATAAAATGTACAGAATTCGGTTTGATAGATATTGAAATTCGAGTTTTGGAAGATTTTAAAAGATCTAAACTAATTAAGCAACCTAAACTAACACTTTTTTGTAATGAACGTCAAATTAAAAGTAATCCCTGTCGGCCACAGGAAAGTCGTAAATCGCCTCTTCGAATTCCGTTTGTAAAAATGACGGGACCGATGACATGCCTAATTTGAAAGTCCTGAACTGGTGAATGTTGCTTCATCCGTCCAAAGAACATAGTTTACGTGTACGACGCTCCATTAGCTCCCGTGTCCAATGATAGTGATAAGGGTGTCGATTTTCGTCACAAAGTATTGCAACATGGTGTATACCGAATGTTGCTCCAGCTCGTCTCGTACTCGTGGTTGGCTGTTTATCAAAATGCTCTAAAACTAATTCAGCCTGCCTGCCTGGTATCGACTGTGCTTGGACGTGCACTTCCAGTGGCTCGATGAATGGAGCCTATAGATTGTAGGTATTCTATAGGCTCTATTTGATATGTTAAGCAAACACTGGTACGAAGGTAGCTGTTGTTGTTCAGCGGGGGTTCCATCGATAAATTGTTGCACGATTTAATTTGCTTTCTTCATGGCCTACGCATAATATCATATCGTAATATTCCGAGTTAGAAGACATCGTCACTTTAGAAAAAACACGAAACAATAGTCATAGTCATAGTCGTATTCATTTATTGCTTTATGTTGTACAATTAGATCTTAAAAATACAGTAGGGACCTTCAACATAAACCCTGCAAGGGCACTGTAACAATTGTAGAATATCGATATGAAGATTGGGAATTGACAACATAACATTTATTCCGTCTTGTCGTTATTTTGAAGCCAGTACTTAAACATAATGACATCCTAGTATTAAGCTTTGTGAATGAAAAATCGAAAAACCATTAAAGTTGACAATTATTAAAATAGGTAGATATCGACCTGTCTGTTAAAATAATCATTGCTAACTCCGGTTCTTTGACATGTCATGACAGCTTACTAGGGTTGACAATATTTTTATATTGATAATTTAATATATTTTAACGAGGTATTTTGTAACACTTTGTATATAGTCAAGGGCAATGAAAAGTGGTCGCTTGCTGTAGAAACAATTTTACCGCAAAATGTCTTTATTAAAATTAAAACGTTAACATTTACATTACGCATGTATTCCTTCAAGCACAAAAACGCTACGTCCTATGGGATTCAATTTAAAGTCCAGCTTTATGTCCTTTGGGAATTAATTATACCTTTGTGATTGTTGAAAGGATACAAAGACTTGGATATATTGTTTGTGTAACTGTTTGTTTGCTCGAGTAAATACACGACGTCGAACCGCTTAGCGTTCTGGGGCCCTAGTCAAAATTCATATTTTTTTAAGGCATGGAGGATGCAAACATATCTGTGACCCAGAGACATTCGAAATCTCGAGATTACAGACTTAAGACTTGGACTTGTTTTTTTGGAGAGGAAATTTCATTACGCATCGTCCCCCCTGCTAGGGTAGCCAATGCGGGGGGGGGGGGGTTATGACGGACTCTCGACCACCTTAGTCTCCTGCTGAGGTGAAAGCATACCGTCTTAAACCTCTCCAGTGTTAACCTCCAATGGGCTGTTAACCGGGGCACTGTGGGCTGATGACTATGCACCACTGGGTGCCCCCCAGCCGCCCTAGCCTGTTTCTGGGGCACCAGCGCCAAAGGAGGGAGATCCTGACATGTAGGACCATAATGTGGGACCCGAGGCAGGAGCCCTAACTTAACTCCAGCATCTTTTCATAGGGTTAATTGAAGAGTAAAGTGTCCTCGAATAATCTGTCAACCGTAATGATTTTATTTGTGTTAGTTTTAAAATAATTATTGATTACTTTATTATCGTGTAATGTAATTTAGATACTTTTAAGTATTATTGTATATAATCATTGAAAAAAAATTACCTTCTGCTGGAGTTTCTTGCGGCGCTTCTTCTCCGCAATAATGGTCTTGTCCGAAGCGCTGGTAGATTCACTCCATGTTACCGACGTGTAAAAGAGCCCTCATGTGACCAATTTACTGAATAAACATTTTGAATTTTGAATTTGAATTTTGTACCATTAGAATTAAAGGAGAACATTCGTCAAGAAATCCAAACAATATCTCCGCTAGACAAAGATTTTTCAAAATTTACAAATTAAACTATATTGTTTATTTGAAAGCAAAACAATTGATTGTTTTAATTTTTTTAATTGCATTTTGCAATGGTCCACTTGTAAAAGAGTACCTAGTTTGACTGAATAATTAAAAGTAGGTAGCTAATTATTGATAGGCCTGTCAGTCACAGTGCACTGCTGGCCTTGCGACGGTGGCGCATACGAAGCCAGTCAGTCGTGAGATTTTATTGTGACAACGCGCGCGGTTTTGAATAGAAAAGAAACAAGCTGAGGTCTGTCAATCAACTAACGATTCTGTTTTCTATCGATTCGAAATGTATGATAATGGCGTAAACGGTCGACGCAATCTGTAATCAGAATACGCAATGCTATAAATTTTGTCGAATTTCGACAACCACTTGGCGCTGGGCATATTAACGAGGATTCCAGTATGCATCATATGCGCGTGCTGAAAATGCTGGAAGAATGGCAGCTGAAGGAGGTATGTGTTTATATATTTAATATAAGAAGTAGTTGCCTGTAAGTTTTAACGTAAGCCCTTCATAGTGCCATGTTAATTTTATATAATTTAATTTAGTGTTATATTTCGTTAATTGTATCGTGTTATGCATGGTCACTTGTTTGTGATTTTAGTTTCATATTGTTGTTTGCCTTCTGAATAGACGGATTAATCCATATTATTAAGAGGTACCTAGTTTTAATATCCAAGCGGGTCGAATTTAATCCCATTTTTTTTTTTTTTTTTTTTTTAATGTTTTTATCATTGTCATATTTTTTTAATTGTGTTATGTTATGCATGGTTACTTACGACTTTATAGTTCCTTATTTAGCCTAGTACTTAGCCTGTTAAATGTGTTAGTGTGTTATTGAGCCGCACCGGCACAAATGAGATTGTTTTACGCAAGCTGAGTTTGCCTATAATTGGGTAAACACCCTGTCACTCTTCCCTATACATATAATATTATAATTAAGTTAATGGTGTTATATCTGTTGGCGAACCTAATAAATAAATAAAATAAAATAAATATATTAAATAGGAATAATTAGGACTTGTAATCTTAATTAGTTTAAACATAAGCCGGTTTCGTAGTCAACAAGGAACCCTATGGCCAACACATAGGTACTATCAGTCGGACTGACAGGCCGAGAGGGACCCAGATATCTGTTAGAATGAGAGACGTATAGCTTAATAATAAGCTTTTTGTTTTTATCAAATAGCTGCGTCCCTCTCGGCCTGTCAGTCCGACTGATAGTCTGTGGTAGCCATTATAGTTTCACCGTCCGTCTGTCCGCGGCTTAACTGAAACTCTAGGTAACTTACAAAGCTGTAAAGCACAAGTGGGATTGTTTATAGTTTACTATTAAGTATATCTAATTCGAAAACTATTTTGAGGAATAGGGTTTTAAAGCTGTTCTGCATTGTTAAGTTTTTGAAATATTTATCTATTTCGGATATTTCAACAAAAGTATATTTAACCTTTGTTTGACTTTCGTTTTCGGCTTAAAGCCCTCTTAGGTGTATCATGCGGATTGACAATGACTTTTTATCATTAGATATCATTTAGATATGTAATTTCTAAGAAAATGCCAACCCAAATTTTAAATAATCATTATCATCCATAAAATGTCTGCTAAATAAATAAGGATATTAAAAAAAAACTATTAGACGACGCGTTGACCTAGTGGGTAGTAACCCTGCCTACGAATCTAGCAGTCTAGTTTGGGACTAGGTCAATTTGCTTGAGACGGTTTCCTGATATTTATCTGATATTTATTGGGTCAAATACAAAATGAATGAAATTGGTCTCTTAAGCTTTTTTTTTTTTTTTTTTATAGCATGGGAAGGAAACGAGCACACAGGCCACCTGATGGTAAGTGGATACTGTGACCCATAGACATTCGCATTCACAAGACTGCAAATGCGTTGCCTACCCTGAGGACTAAGATGGAATGCCTCTATGCTAGTCATTTCACCGGCTGTCTTATCCCCAAACCGGAACACAACGCCAGGAAATTTGGAGGATAGTTAACGAAGAAATAGGCACAAAAACCCGCCCAATGAATATAAACCTTAGAGACCCAACAACACAAATGATTATTACCGATAATGATATTCCTGACATGTTTAACTCACACTTTTTGAACATAGCCTCAAAACATGTCATCGACATTGATCGGCCCCTGAGCCAGCGGTACCTCCGCGGACACCTGCGCGACGCGGCCGTGCCCGCGCTCGTCCTGCCCGCCGTCACGAGGGGCATGCTGGACCAGGTGCTACAGTCCATGTTAAAAACGCGTAAAACTACCGACACTTATGACATTTCACTTGATATTTTATTATTTATTTGGCCGATTATTGGTGATATTTTAGTTAAATTAATTAATTTTATTTTTATTACTGGCGTATACCCTGATGTCCTTAAATGTACCAGAGTGTGTCCTGTGTATAAGGGAAAGGGAGACAGGTGTGACGTCAACAATTACAGGCCGATAACAATAGTCCCTACGATTTCTAAAATAGTGGAGTCAATCCTGTCGTCGCACATCATGAGCCACCTCGAGAATAACGACCTTTTGACGGACCGGCAATTTGCGTATCGGCAGAAGACCTCAACGACTGCGGCAGCGTGTAAAATATTTGACTGCATTGTTACTGGCCTGGATGAAAGGTACAAGGTAGCGGGTATTCTATGCGACTTGTCCAAGGCCTTTGATGTGATCAATCACGGAATGCTTTTGGACAAGTTGCATCACTACGGCATCACTAATATCAGCCACCGTCTACTCACGTCGTTCCTGTCCGGCCGTCAACAGGCAGTTAAGTTGTCCGCAAACGGCAAAAGAATGCAGTCTATGACCGGAAGTGTGGGTCTTGGGATCCCTCAAGGGTCGGCATTAGGGAACACGCTGTTTTTAATTTACGTCAATGACCTTCCGACAGCCATTACAGCTGGCCTTTCGGTGCTCTTTGCGGACGACACGACTGTCGTGGTTAGTGCGCGCACGTATGAACAGCTCGGGGAGAAAATTCATGGCGCGTGCCAGCAGTTGCAAACGTGGTTTTCGGCAAATGGTTTGATCTTAAACTTGTCGAAATCCAATACCATGGTTTTCTCAGGCCGAAGTGTCTCTCTTCCTACGTGCGTAGCAAACGGGCCGATGCCGATATGCAATGAGTGTAGGTTCTTGGGCTTCACACTTGACTCTAATCTTAATTGGAAGTGCCATGTCGACCAACTGTGTAATAGACTGAGTGGTGCAGTCTTTGCGTTGCGTAAACTGAAGAGACTTATTGCAAATGATGCGTTAAAACAGGTGTACTTTGCACAATTTCACTCTCTGATGTCGTACGGTACGCTCCTATGGGGAAACTCCACGGATGCCAACAGAATAATGCTTATGCAAAAGCGTGCCTTACGCACTTTAGCCGGGGTAAAACCTAGGCATTCTTGCAGGGGTCTTTTTGTTACGCACCGCATATTGACGCACTACTCGGTTTATGTATTTCAAATAGTAATGTTCGTAAGGAATAATATTTCATCCTTCGCACGGGTGAATATTCCTGGCAAGGAGCTCCGCCACACCGGGCGTTTGAGGACAGTTCCCCGTCGCATGGCACTTGCGGGTAAGAACCCGCGTGTCATCGGTCCCACATACTATGAGCGTCTGCCCGCCAAACTTAAAAATGTACCATCTGACGAAGCATTTAAACATCAGCTGAGAAACCCTTTATTGGATAATCCATTATACTCCGTTGACGAATATATGGAACTTAAATTATAAAATTATTATTGTTTGTTTGACCTTTATTACTTTTTGTATATTGACGTCGGAAACTGACCATTTATTAGTTATTAGTTGTTTATTAATGTTGCCTTTGATTATTTATGTGTTTTTATGTATTATTATTTTATTATTTGTATTAATGTTGACAATATCAATGTAATTTCATATTTTTTGACATGCAATGCAATCTATATTGTAACATTACATTGATGAATAAATAAACTAAACTAAACTAAACAACGATGCGAACACTGCTGCTTGGCGGTAGGTTAATGGATAAGATGGTGCTACCAACCCGGACGGACCCTGCACAAGGTCCTCCCACAAGTTACTTATTCTTTCGAACTAGAATGCGAAAACCGTGAGTTTTTTTGATCTATCTCAATTTAGACATTTTTATGGGTCTTATGCCTACTTGCCTCAAAAATTAAACATTGGGTTATGACAATAACTAGAGGTTAAGTTAACGTCAGATTCATATGAAAACTGTCATTTTAACTTATGTGCTGAGTTAAAATTTTGATGCAGGTGGCTTATTTAGCTATGATTTCACAGACAGATATACGAATACATAGACAAACAAACACACTCAAATAAAGGTTTTTATTCACTTTATAACCAGGAGTTCAGAGCCTGCATGGCTTTGTTTCAGCGGAGCACCGGCTTCCGGGATAAAATGGATTCAATTCATTTGATGATGGATATACACGGTAAGCTTATCTTATAACATGCGTCTTTTATTATCAGGTATTTAAAAAAATGAATAAGAAGACTGTTAATCTGTGCTGTCAATACCAAAGGTCATTACCAATAGAGTACAGAATGCTTCGAGTACTAAATTGCAGTTAGCCGCCTTTGGTATTTCGGTAGTACCCTACCCATGCCATATTGCGCCAACAATACTTCAGAATGACAAAGCTCAAACAAAATCTGCTAAATTTACACGTGGCTTGGAAACTTTCCTTCCCCATTTAAGCCTTAGGGGGCCGTCAGAGAAAACAATAGGTCAACTCTCAAGATAACTTAAGAAACGCCACGTACCGCTCCAATTTGAACTTTATCTTGCTTTGTGTAAGGTTAACATTTTAATGGCATGATCATGGAGTTGTAACCTTGTGTAATGGTTAATTTAACTGTCAGTAGGACGGACTGTAGCATTCAAGTTTGCCAAAATAACGTTGTAAAAGTGTTGTAATGGCCCAAGAAAAGCTTTAGTCGGCAGGGGATTGGTTAGGGGGGAGAAGTTTCTAATGTATGTAGCTATTTTAGTCACAAATATTATCTTTACCAGGCTTTATTTATTTGTGTTATTTCGTTAGTGTTTTTCTAGTTATTTGTACCCAAGGCGTACTTGAGGCTTACCGTCCGATACATCTAACAATGATCTTGTCGGAATGGTTGCGTTTATCGCGTGACAAAATATGGATAAACCCCGTCACTGTCGTGTTATCCAAGTGTCACGCGATAAAAACAACCATATCCCTGGACGGAAAAAAGGGGTACAGTTAGGGACGGAGTCCAATCAAGGACATATAGTGTAAATATACGACGAGATCTCGGGATCTGGTTTACTAGATAAAACTACATTGCTTTTTACATTTTATTGTATTATCATCGTTATGAATATTTGTTAGATCATTTTCACGAAAGAATTTTGACATAGTAGCGAATTTTCATATGGCGTCCCTTCATAATAGCGAATTTTCACTTAGCGTTATTTCATAGTAGCGAATTTTCACATAGCGTGTTTTGATAGTAGCTAATTTTCACACAGCGTTCTTTCATAATCATTTATGCAATATCTGTATTTTTGACAGACCGAAAGGCACTAGTTTTTCGTAAACGATCTGAATCGGTCTTCGGTCTTTTATGTCAGTAGCAATTGTTGACCGTATGAGGGAAACAGAGCGAACGAGTAAAGAGCACACGGCGCGGCGCTCAATGTGAACGAGACAACTAGTACCAATTTCAAAGCGTGACCTGATCAGATCTCTAGATTTGCTCCGGAGCTAAAGGAACTAAAAGACAGCACTAGTTCCTTTGACCGATTGACCGAGATCGGAGCGCTCCCTTTAAAGACGGAGCGGGCGCAACTCTATTTTTTAGGTTAATTAAAAAAAAAAATGCAACCTAGGTGCTCCAGAATCCTGGGTATTCTAGGTGGTAAAAACGATATCGCAGTTAATCTGTTATGGTATTGTTCTCAAAGTCACTCAGAGGGCTATGGAGAGGGCTATGCTCGGGGTTTCTCTGCGTGATAGAATCAGAAATGATGATATCCGCAGTAGAACTAAGGTTACCGACATAGCCCGAAGAATAGCTAAACTTAAGTGGCAGTGGGCGGGGCACATCGCTGGCAGGACTGATGGCCGATGGGGTCAGAAGGTTCTTGAGTGGCGTCCGCGGACCGGGAGACGAGCTGTAGGTAAGCCTCCAACAATATGGAATGACGACCTTGTAAGGATCGCGGGAACGCGGTGGATGCGAAAAGCACAAGACCGGTCTGAGTGGAGAGCCTTAGAGGAGGCCTATATCTATGATGGACGTCTTTCGGCTGACATGATGATGATGATGATTGTTATGACGTCAGCCGCCATTTCTGTCAAGTAAATAAGAGCTATCAAAACGGTGACAATACGATAACAGCTCAAACACGATATGGTTTTTGCCGTGTCGAAAAGAGGCCCTGTTCCAATGCCAACAGGTCGATCAGACGGTAAATGATCGCAGGCGCAGTTCAATATGGTGTATTGAACTATTTGAGCACTGTGAAGGTTACCTTATACGTGATGCTGATTGGACGACGACGAGCGTAGCGAGGAGGAGTGTTAGGTTGAACTGCAATAACTTACCGACCATACAATTAATAATGTTACCTGATAGTAGGGTATCCTTATCTGTCATTATGACACTTGAATTTGACAGAAAGGGACTAAACACATTAAGTAAAGTAGGTTTATTCCGTGGTTATTATATTGGTCTAAGATCCGACTAGGAGACGACCCTCACCCAGCTGTATTATTCGATAAAAATATTTTATATCAAATGTATCATGGTTAGTATATGGCGAATAGGTTGGCTGAAAAACTTCAATTTGTACAATTAATTTAAAAAAAAAAACAATTTGAAAAAATAACAATTGTTTGTTTAATGGCTTCATACTTCCGATTGGTATGTAATTTACATATTAAACAAGCAATTGCATTTTTTTTTAAATGTTTTTGTATATACAATATTAAATTTGAAATAACATTTTATCGAATAAACAGCTGGGTGAAGGTCGACTCATATTCGGATCTTTGACCATTATACAGTGTGTCTCTGACCTTGGGGCTTTAAATTCAACGACCGATTCTACTCGCTAAACTGAACTACTTTTGTTCTGCAACATGAAAAAATAACTTAAATTTAGATAACTAATTGATGTTAAAGTCTAATTGTAAAATCAGTGTATTACATACTGGCCATGTAATCACTATCTCATGGTACGGGGGCGACATTACCTTGGTACGAGTGCTAAAGGAAAATGGAGAATTGGATCGCGTACATTGAAAATTAGATTTAACTTGTATGATAAAAAATAAATTTAAACTGAACATATTTTTAACATCTTACAGAACAAAAGAAGTTTAGTTTCAGGAGTAGAAATGATCTATGCATTTAAAGCCCCAAGGTCAGAGGCACCCTGTATAATTATGACACTGACTGTAGCTAACTTTAAGAAATTAACTGCCGAAAGTATGACTTTAATGGTAAAAATTTCAATTCGATATTTCAATATATGAAATATTGATCAGCGTAATAACCGTTCAATATTTTGGACAGATGTTTTAACTTTAGATATATCTACGTTCGATATTTAAATACTCCAAGAAGTAGGTTCGATATTTAAATACTCCAACAAGTACGGTCGATATTTCAACCGTTTGATATTTCAACTTTCGACATTTTTGACTTCGATATTTAAACTTTAGATGTTTATAATAACTTTCTATATTCAAATACGTACACACAACATCACACCTAACCTAACTAACCATTAAAGACAGAGCAGAGAGAAAAAGAAAGAGATGTATATATGTGTATTATGTCAACTTCTATGCATTCTAGTGCGACTCTCTTTCATGCAATATTTCAGATTTCTGAAGTGTATAGCTAGTTGTGTTGCTGTGTGTACCCGTTAATTATACATCATGTGTTTTTTTGTAAATTATTAAATTACCATTTCCAATGACTTGTGTAATATTCATGCTCCAGCGAATACCAACTACAGCTAGCAGGTTAACCGCTAGTTAAGTTTAACTGGAGTATTACTCCAGAGGATAAACTTGCCCGGTTAAGCGCGTGACAAGTTGTAACTTAATCCATGAATAGTTCATTGTTATGGCTTAGAGCTGTCGCGAGGACATACTCATACTTATACTCATTCTTATACTCATACTCAAAATCGTATACTTACTGTATATGTAACTCGGTAACCATATTGCTTTGGACGTATAATTAGACTACTCATTGGATTTTAATGCAGTTTTCAGCAATAGAAAGAGTAATTCAAGAGGTTTATATTGTCGATGATACTGTAAAACCGCGTAACTAACAAATTTATGATAGAGCAAAATAAACCTTACTGTCTTATTAAAAAGGTGCATTTTACTCCTCAGTAAAAATGTTACTTACGAGGTTTTGCAGTTTCACTTACGTAATACATTCTGGTTTATGTACGGGTGCTACAGAAAACTAGCATAAAGCGAAGCGAGGGCGGGTCACTAGTTATTTTAACCAACGTCAAAAAAGGGGGAGGTTATACGTTCCACTGTATTTTTTTTGGAATTGAGGGAACTCCTCAAATATTGTAGGCAAACATATAGCGATTTTAGTATTTTTAGTGCCAAGTCTAGCATTTGCATTCCGAAAATATCACTTATGTCCAGCAGAACTCCTCAACGGAGCGACTACAACGAAGAATATTTACTTGTTGAAATATGACTATGACTTTCCCGCGGCGTTGCTTGCTAAAATAACTAACAAGTGGGACTACGTAACAGCCAGCGTAGTATGATCACTAAAAAGTATAAAATAAAATAAATGTTTTTAAAAACAAAAAACCGCCAGTTTTATGTAAATCATATTATTTCAAATTTTACTTATAACTTAAAACAAGATTACTTATTATGTACATACAGGGTGTCCCAGAAACCGACGTCAACCCGCCTAGGGCTGATAGAGCAGCTCATAAGCTATCGATTTAACCCCCATGTATGTTCAGCAATTGTTATTAGTTTCCGAGATATTGATCATTTTAATCGGAATTTTTGTCATTTTTCCTTATGTCCGTGCTACGAAATATCCCTAAATTCATGTATTAATTCATATTTTAATCAGTGTTTTCTTGAATGATTAGAATCACTGTAAAATAAGGAAGTTTTTAAAGCTACATGCCAATTTCTTTTTTATTACAAATGGTTGAGTAAACGCACAGAGTTACTTTCTCCATACTAAGAGAACCCTAAAAAAACAAACTTTGTGTGTTTTCTCAAAAAGTTGTAATGAAAAAAAAATTGGCACGTAGCTTTAAAAACTTCCTTATTTTACAGTGATTCTAATCATACAAGAAAACACTGAAAAAAATGTGAATCAATACATGAATTTAGGGTTGTTTCGTACCACGGACATAAGGAAAAATGGCAAAAACTCTGTTTTAAATGCTCAATATCTCGGAAACTAATAACAATTGCTGAACATACATAGGGGTTAAATCGATAGCTTTTGAGCTGCTCTATCAGCCCTAGGCGGTTTGACGTCGGTTTCTGGGACACCCTGTATACGTTATTATCATAAATTAATACCATTAGTTATTATTATTGGGTTGTCCATTTCTGGACAGAATCCTCCTCCCTGTTCCATTCACCTCTGTCAGCGGCTACTCAAGTCCAGACGCGATGCCTGCCTCGGCGACGGTGGCCAAGTAAATAACGTTGACAATATGATAACATATCTAAAGCAAAAAGGTTTTAACGATTGAAATAAAACTCCAGTTGTTAAAACTTTGACTACATTTAATTGATTTAATGTCACTGATCTATACATACATAATATATAATACTAGCTGATCCGTCAAACGTTGTTTTACCATGTATGTACAATTTAAGGGTGGACCACCCTTAACATTTACGAGGATGAAAAATAAAAAAAAAACAAAATTTCACGAGTTTAATTACAAACACCGTGACACGAGAATTTTATATATTAGACAAGAAGATTATAAAGCCTATGTCCGAGACAACGTACCTTTAAATTGGTGTAAGTTTTTGAAAAGGGTTAGTAGGTCTGGAGATTAGGTAACCACAATAAGTATATAAAAAAACTTACAAAACCTGCTTTCTATCTTTATAATCTCTACTACCACTAGCGCCTCGTTGTTCGTCGGTTTAAACGAATAATAAAACCAAAACATACCGTCAAAAATGCAGAAATAACTTCTTATAAAATACAGAAATCCATTTCCACATGACTTTTTTTCACAGCTTCAATAAAAACTGATTCATGTAATAAACAGGTGTTTTTTTTTTTTTATATTTTTCTCAACCAACCATCAAAAATAACCAAGATAAGCCAACACTTTAACTTGTGGGAGGACCTTGTGCTGGGTCCGTCCGGGTTGGTACCACCACCTTCTCCATTAACCTACCGCCAAGCAGCAGTGTTTGCATTGTTGTGTTCCGGTTTGGGGATAAGACGGTGAAATGATTTCTTTCTAGCAAAACCAAATTTAACATAGAGTTTATATAACCGACCAGTTAGTTACATGACGTCGTGAGTGCATATTATGATCTCTCGGTCTAATCGCCGTCTAATTAGCACTTTAAAATGCTTATGTCATTCGAATTTCTTGCCCAATTAACTCATCAAATCGTTATGTGACTTTTATACTACTTTTGTATTATTATAATAGACAATAGGTACAACGGTACTTCGGCATACAAAATCCAGTAAAGAAGCTCTGCTGTCCATGTATTTTTAAGTTACTACACTAAAAATACCCCGTGCGGTTTCCGGGTAAGAATAGTGCCACTCTATGTCTTCCCGTGAATGTTTAAGAGGCGACACAGGGAATAAAGGCTTGTAGTACTATTAGGAGATGGGCTTGCCACCTATCACTAATACGCCGGTAAACACTTTTAGCCTAATTGTGCAAAATGTGGTTCCAGAATTATCAAGACGTTTTTAGAGTTGTAGGTAATTCTGTAGTAATTCTGTACTAAAATGATGCACGCAATCTTGTCCAAAGCTTAGCAACATACTTACTCACAACATATTCATACTTATACTCGCTTATTCATACTCAACGCGGTCCCTCCCCTAGTCGTTACGTTCAGTTAACTTAGCCTTGTCATAGTCATAACAATACGGCTTTATACAGGGTGCTTTTAACCAGACTGAAACTTGTAATGAATTTTGAGCTTACTTTCGCGCTTTGTCTGGTTTTGACGCTTGCTATTGCCTCGATGTTTAAGAGTGTTTTTTTGTAATGTTTATGATATATAAATACGACGGCACCTACAACTTAATCACTGAGCCAGTTTTAACCTTTTGAACGCCGTACGTCAAATACAAAATGCGTCACTCACACGCCAAACATGTTTGCTATGCTACGTAAATTACAACTTAATCCATACGAAACAAAGTCTCTTTTAATCTCTAACTTGTGTCGGCTGTGGCCGACGGTGGCGTCGCGTCAGTGGCACGACTTTCAGTTGTCGGCCAGAGCCGACTGTGGCGTTCAAAAGGTTAATGACATTTGGTATGAAGCCAGTGTGAACAAAGGGAAAAACATTAGATACTTACTTCTTATTTTGGAAAATTAGGAAGTTCACGAGGAAATAGCTACTCGTATAAGTAAATTCTATGAATAAAACAATTTGTCTGGTCTCGAAGAAGTCATGACATGAAATGACTTAGCTTCAAATACAAATACAAAATAATTTATTAGTCAAAAAAAATACAACATTTTACATAAAAGTAGATGTCCGTCAGAGACCAAACTAGGCTGAGCCTGTATCTAGGCCGTCTGCGAGTGCGGGTTACAAAATAGCTGAAGCAACAAATCTTTATCTTAAGAAACTACGAGTTATTATTTTTGGTTATACATTAATTACGAGCAATAGTTACAAATTCAAACATGTATGTGTGCTAATTTGTTTGTATACATGTCCTTGTGTGTGTGTGTGTGTGTGTGTGTGTGTGTGTGTGTGTGTGTGTGTGTGTGTGTGTGTGTGTGTGTGTGTGTGTGTGTGTGTGTGTGTGTGTGTGTGTGTGTGTGTGTGTGTGTGTGTGTGTGTGTATTTTTATAACTAACTAGCGGCCCGCCAGCAGCTTGCGAATTTCTAACTTTCCCAATGGATTTTTCAACTATTTTCTTTCACACAAACCTTGCCCTGACAATGACGTTCACAACAAAACAAAAAAGACAAGTCGGATCAGCCGTTCTCAAGTTGCGTGACCAGGAGAAAAAGGGGTTAATTTTTATATATATAGATTTACAATGAAAATCATTACAGTGTTTTTTACATAAATTTTGTTTATTTTATGCTTCAAATTTCGTTATTTTCCTTTTGTTATGCGCAAGAAGTATGTTATCACAAATTCTGAAAATAAGACTAGAAAAGGGTTAACGCCAGGCAGGTAAAACATCACCCTGTACTCGCAACCCTTTACAAAAGTAATTAGCATGGGGTAGAGCAATCAAAATTGTTCCTAAAAACGAGTCGTGATCACTCATTAATATTATATTAGCTTAAGTACGAACCCTTGCTCTCAAAAATATAATCTAAATGTAATTACTTTACGGTTTGTTTTGCCTAAGCCGCGGATTAACAAGACTTTAATGCTTGCAAGCATCTAAAACAACGTTAATCTGAATAAGTAGACTAGGTTTTAGCCGCGAGTTTGTTTGAGAAATTTGTTTGTGGCTGAGTGGCTAAAATATTATGAACATTATATATTCAATAGTTAAAAACGAATCTTAGTCGCACCTTAACCCCCGACGCAAAAAGTGGGGGTTGCACGAGTGCATAAAGATGTATACACTTTTAACTCGCCTGTATGTTTAACACTTGTATCTGTGTGGATGAACTGATTTGGATCAATTTTAATAGAAAGCTAGTTTTTTCAGAATTATTCTAAGCTAAGTTTCATTAAAATCGAGTTTGGGTCATTCTACTTTTCAGTGTACATTTTTTGTTATACTTAGTCCGATAAAAAGTATACCAAATTATGAATCCGCGTCTAAATAAATAACATAAACTTAGAATGTTTAAGTTTGACGGTTTCTAAAAAAACAACTCTTAAATTACTCAATTATCGTTAAAGAATCTTGGTAACTCAGTGGTAAATTGCACTGTTTCCATAGAAAAGGCGGGGACATCAACATCCACTGCGTTACTGACATTATAGTTATTACAAATAACTTTTTATGTATTAGGATAATTCTAAATATAAGCTTATTTACGTCCCTCTTCGAGTTTCAAGTTAGAAAAAGGTGCGATTCACCGTTTTTGAAATAAAAATTGTTTAGTGCAAATGTGACTAAAAATTTATGTACAGCGAAAAGTAGAATGGCCCGCTTGCCTTTTTTTAATGTATTTTTTCTCGTCTACCCCGTAGTGGCGTCGTTGGACAGGTCTTTCAAAAATATTGAGGGTTTGTTAAAACAACTTTTCAATTAAGGTATCCGTTTATGAAATATTAAGCTTTAAAGCGCTAATTTTTGTTAGAGTCAAGTGCCCCCCCCTACCGCCAAAACTACAAATACAAAAAATCTGAAAAATATCTGAAATGAAAGCACTTATAATTCATTTAATAGGAAAACTATCACCACTAAGCAAACTTCAGTGGTTCTACAGTTGGGTCGTTCTTCTTTTTTACCGACAATAGCCTGTCTCTCATCTTATTAAGCGTCTCATTAGAGTATGGATAAATATGTTTCTCGTGTTTAATATACGTCCATACTTTTATTTATGTAAGAGTACCAAATAATTGTGCTCTTTCTTTAACCCATGTTTTTTTAATAATATGGTTTTCCGTAGAATGCCGTGACAGAGTGGTCATCTAATACTTGGTCTCGGCTGAAAACGGCCACTCTGTCTCAGTGTTTCTGGTAAACAATATTAAAAAGAATAAAATATGAATGCAGGACAGGGAGCATTAATTAGTTTTAATAAAGAATAAATGCAACGTTTTTTTTAAATCGAACTCTGAAACCATAGTTATTGATAGTTCAAAAATCTAAAAAACCAAAAATCGACGGTTTATTGTCGGTAAAAAAGAAGAACGACCCAGTTACAAACGAAAACTAATTTGCGGTGTTGGTATGGGGATAACAGTTTTCCAACGGCAAAGTTGTTTGTCGCGAGTAGGGCTTCCAATCCCGGGATCCCGGGATACCGGTATCCCGGGATCCCGCGATATTTCATGTCTTTTTCAATACCGGTATTCATTAAGCAATACCGGGATCCCGCCCGCGGTATTAAAAATAAAAATGGAGAAATAAACCATTCGTTTATTTATATGGTTTATTAACTTTCGTGTGTTTCAATTGCTTCGTAACTTTTGTAAGTTACATGTAATGTAAGAGATATCGATACTCAGCCGTTCTCTGGTCATTGTTTTAGCAATACCGAAAAGAAACTGTTGACAATAAGGTTCTAACGGTACTTTCGCTCTGACTGCTGTCCTGCTTATATACATATGCCTCGCGTTTATCTTTTATCTTACTCTATGCTTTGCATAGCCCTTGCTAAAGGGAGTAAGTCAGTTGCCTGCTGGAGTTTGTCGTGTGTGGTCACGTGCCAGTCACATCACGTCACGTGCCAGTAAGTGTTAACCTATCCGACGGCGTCTCGACGACTCATTCTCTCTCATTCATTCGTCTTGATGTCGTCATTGTAAATAAATAATGTAAGTATTTCAATAACCTAGTTGTTTTGTATAATTCTATTGATCGACGTACGTTAATTCAGTATTAAATAATCGGGAAACAAAGACTTCTTCTGGTATTTGGAGTGCACTAAAAAAAAAAAAATTAGAAGGACCGATTATTTTACTTTCATATCTACAGAAAAATCACCAACCATGACAATATTAATAGGAAATACTTTAATTTTTACTTGTTTCAATTGTGATTCAATTACAAGGATGATTTAGTTTTACACTTATATACATTATATTTGTAACCTGAAAATTTTAAAACAAATAATTCATATTTTATCTAAGTTTGTTATTATAAATCAACCAGGTTTTGACGCTTTGTGCCAGAATCGAAAAACGCCAGATTCGCGGAACGCCAGATTCACAGAACGCTAGATTCGCATAATGGCAGATTTTCAGATTCGCAGTATACCAGATTCGCAGAATGCCAGATTCGCACGATGCCTCTATTCTGTACCTTTTGAGGTATGGAACTCTAATTAATCTTACTCTCTCTATTACAGTTATGTGAAAAATAAATCTGGCACTGTGCGAATCTGGCAATCTGCGAATCTGGCATTCTGCGAATCTGGCGTTCTGCGAATCTGGTACTATGCGAATCTGGCATTCTGCTAATCTGAAATCTGGCATCGTGCGAATCTGGCATTCTGCGAATCTGGTATACTGCGAATCTGAAAATCTGGCGTTCTGCGAATCTGGCGTTTTTCGATTCTGGTACAACGCGTCAAAACCATAAACCACCAAATTATAGTTTTATAAAACTAAAAAATATAAAAGCTAACATGATTATTAAGTACTATTGAATGTTTTTTTTTTTTTATAAAAGTATATATCGAAATTAATCTGCAAGTTTTATTTTTAATAAAAACTCAATTTTTATTACTTTTTCTTAATACCGGTCCGGGATCCCGGGATCCCGGTATTGAATAACGAATACCGGCATCAATACCGGTATTATGAAAAGTCCGGTATTTGGAAGCCCTAGTCGCGAGGTCTAATTTGTTTGTAGTAACGGCTTCGGAATCCTACACTGAGCTTGGTCCGACATGCTCTTGCTGTGTTTTTTTTATAATGGCGGTCCATCGCGGTATTTCGCATTGATTTCGCCAGTGTCAAGTGTGTAGAGTAAATCATTAAATATAATACAAAGCCTCAATCAGCCATCTTTCCTTCCCAAAAGTTACTGGAAGACTGATTTTGCATACACTCGGACTTGACAAAGCATGTATCATCATGAAAAGCTTCATTAAGGCTCTGTCATCCCGGCTCATAGACACCTCCGGAGTTCCTAGAGCTGGTGCTAACCTCTCCCAAAGGATTGGGCTAGCTATCCAGAGAGGTAATGCTGCCAGTGTCATAGGGGTGTTCTTTTTATAGTGATGATTATTATTTACATCTTTAATATTTAAGTAGCTTAGTTTTATTTTAATTTAAATAAGTTTAGTTTTAACTTTTAATTGTTAATGTAATATAATATAACTTAGTAATAAATAGCATGTATCATCATTATTCACGTCTATTACTTTTAACCAGAGGCCGGAATTTTCGTGGCATTTTTGAGCTGTCATAGTGACTTCCAATTTGGTATGTATCGATATATTAATCTTTAAAACAACTTTTAGTACCTTCGTAAACCAAATAGGGAAAAGCAAAGCATAAAAAACACTTAACTTGTTGCGATGATAGCCTTGATTTGGGAACTGATTAACAATAAAATAATATTGTTTTCCTTATTAATTAATAATAATAATTTCGAATTTTCATCTACCTAAGGGTTTTCTGAGATCGTTTTTATTGGCGAAAAGACCTGTTTACTTGTACTTTTTAAATTGATATTTATAGCAAACCGTGAATGTCCGGTTTTACCCACAAGAGCGTCCCGCGGCCGCTTACCTAGCCGTTATACGGAGTAGCACGATAAGGCGGATATTTTTGTCTCGCCACGCTCAACGGCTTGCGCGCCAATGCCGGGGCACGCGGCGTCAGTTCGCGGTGACGCTGAGAGTTTGGCCGACGGTCGCTGCCCGGCATAGTAACACGCGCGCGCTACTTCGTATTTACGTTAGATTGTCCATGAAAAAGGGTATTCTACGACCCCCCCCCTTTGTGTTTCTGTTAACAACTTTCATAAGTGATGTGTAATGTGTAAAGTTTACAATTTCAATAGACTCATTCCTTTACAATTCTCTTGACTTTTATTACCTCGAGGTAACCCCTCTCATATATGGCGCTCCAACGTTACATGTGACAATTTCTAATAGTGCAGTGAAAGAACGTACTTTCTTTTCCGCGTGTGTTATACCTACATAATGCCTAGAACAAGAATCAGAACGAGTAGTTTGAATCGGCTTGAAACCCCCCGATCAACTTCACCGCGCCGCCCGCCTGTCTCCAACGAAGATGGCGTCGCCGGCGTAGGTACCTCCGCTCCGATTTCCCCTGTTGCAACGGCACCGGCCGACATGAACATGACTATGTTCTCTAACGAAAGCGTGCAAACGATAATCACGTCGCTGCAACGTTCACAGACGGAAGCGTTTAAGGAACTTTTACAATCAGTGACGCGGGCGAATGCTTCCACGCCGGTATCTACCTACATGGCCCAAGGTCAAGGCACTCTGACCGGTTGCAAAGCAACGTTCTCTGGCCTACCGCAAGAATCCGTAGAAGCATTTATTGACGCCATCGAGGCATTTAGTGAATGTGCTCAAGTGTCGGATTTAAATATTCTGCGTGGACTGGCATATCTCCTTAAGCAGGAAGCAGCAACGTGGTGGCAGGGCGTGAAACAACAAATTTCAACGTGGTCGCAAGCAAAAGAAAACTTAATTAGTGCCTACGGAGATCGCCGCCCGCCACACCGTATATATATGGAAATATTTTCGTCGCCGCAATTAAAAGAAAACACCGATGTGTTTGTGGCACGAATCCGCTCTCTTTTAGCCCGCCTCCCAGAGGGAGATGTTTCAGAGAGCGCGCAGTTAGACATGACCTACGGACTCCTTAGCAACAGGATAAGGAAGAGAGTGCGGAGAGAGGACTTCGCAAGTTTTAAAGAGCTGCTTCGCCGAGCGAGAGGCGTGGAGGACTCCTTCGACGAGGGGGAGAGGAAGCCCGTCCCGCAGGTCACAAGCCGCGCGGCGAACTCGGGCCATCGCGCGCCTTTCATACCTACGGCCGCGGCACGCGCGCCCCACGGTAGCGGCGCGCCGTGCGCGGCCGCGCCGCCTCGCGCCCCCCCGCCCGCGCCCGCGCTGCCGCCAGCCGCACGCGCCCCGGGCGCCGGCGCCGGTACCTCCGCCGGTACCTCCGCCGCCGACGGTACGGTCAAAAAGCACCGCCCCGTCTGTGCTTACTGCAGAAAGTTTGGACACACCAAGGACCAGTGCCGTAAGCTTATGAACCTAGGTGAGTCCTTTTCTAATAATAACTCTGCGGATGTGCGAGCTATCAGTGATAACAGTGATCAAAGCTTTTATAGTGTCGAATCTCAATCGCGGTCGTGTTCTATTGAAGTGCGTAATAATAATAACAATAACAATCGGTGCACATCGCCACCGACCATTTCAAGACAATCTTCGCAAGATTCTTGTTCTAAGAATACCTACCTACCTATACCAACAAGTGATGCATGCAATAATCTGTGTCTATCTCAAAATAATAATTTTGAGAGTAACGTAACTTGTAATCATAGCGGTGTTTGTCATGAGCGTAATAATAATAATAATATTACTGCATGCAACACTATGGGCACGAAATGTTTGTGTTTTTCCGCACCTAAGGTTCGATGTGATAACAATGTTACATGTGTAACGAATTATATAAAGACAACGGAGACATCGACAACTAACCCTTATTCTTGTAACGAACATTATAGCCCCCGCAAAACATGCGAAGTACCTAGTTCGATTCTAGTTCCGACTTGTTCGATGGCGGATAGTTGTAGTTGTAAGTGTTGTATGCAAAACGAGCTTTTGACAAACACTCATAAACCACTTTTGTGCGAAAACGATATGGTACAGAAAGATCGTCAATATAAAAATAGCATGCCGGTGCCAAATTGTGTTAAGGTGCCGTGCGATGCTAATATTTTTAATATTTGTAAAAGTTTGCAAAACCGTGTTAAGGTGCCGTACGGTGACAATATTTTTAAAAATGATGAAACTTTACAGTTTAACCCTGTGAATACTCCGGACATGTCCTCTGGCATTATTTCCCCGTCCAGAGCATCGGAGGTTAACACGTTTTTGCAAACGTGTAGTGGTAACGCATTTGATAAGAAGTATGTTAATTCCAACACGCTTAACATTGATGAAAATTGCGATAATATGGTGAACTGTACTAACCCAAATTTGCTAAAAATAAAAAAACAGTGTAACTCACAAATTTTGATAAATGAGAATGTGTGTATAGATGTTTCTAGTAATAACGTTTTTTGTAATGGAGATTCATCAAGTGGTACCGGGGTTGCGGGACGCCCTAAAATTCGCGATTCCCGTCCTATCTTCAAAATTGGAATTTTAGGTGTAAACGGCACCGCTTTGATAGATACGGGGGCCAAGCATTGTATTGCAGGCCACACGCTATATGCTCTCCTTCTACGTCAGAACCATCCGCTCTGCTCCTCAATACAGAAAGTTAAGCTTGCTGACGGGATAGTGCGGACAATGGAGGTGTTTATCACCACGTTAGAGGTGCGACTAGAACAGGCAGTTATTACAATCCCATTCGTAATTTTTCCGCAGTCGACAAATAACGAGACGTTATTAGGTATCGATTTTATTACCGCTGCGGGAGTTGTTATTGATTTTCACAGCGAAATATGGTACTTCAGCAGTAGCAAAACAATTCAGCATAAACTGTGTTTTGAGCCTACTTCGCAAAGCGTGTCCTGTGCTGCTGCAGATGTCCTTAGGGAAGACGAGGGCGCTCACCTTAACCCAGCTGAGCGGCAGGCGCTCGCTGACGTCCTAACCACGCACGCACACGTCTTTAGAGCAGGGGGAGGACCGACACCGTATGCAGAGCATCGCATCGAAACAGGTGAGCACCCGCCGATAGCTGTACCACCTTATCGCCTCAATCCCTCTAAAAAGGAGCTGATGAAGAAAGAAATCGATAAGATGTTACAAGATGACATAATTGAGGATTGCGAGTCTGCTTGGAGTTCACCGGCGCTGTTGATACCTAAATCTAATGGCAGTATTCGTTTTTGCGTCGACTATCGGCGCCTAAACGCAGTCACCAAGTCCGACACCTACCCAATGCCACGTATCGACGATTTGTTGCAAAATACGAAGCAGGATTGCTACATGAGCACCTTGGACCTACGCTCATCATACTGGCAGGTAATGGTAAGAGAAGCTGACAGGGACAAAACGGCTTTCGTCTGCCCTTTAGGTACCTTTCGCTTTAAAAGAATGCCGTTTGGACTTAAAAACGCTCCGGCGACGTTCCAGCGCCTGATTGACCGTCTGCGTTCCTGCTCCGCGTTACAAGAGGTAACTATACTGGCCTATTTGGATGATCTTTTGATTATTTCTCAAGGGTACCAACGCCACCTGCAAGACCTCGAGGCAGTTTTCAAACGTCTGGCCGAATTCCAACTTCACGTTAATAGGGAGAAGTGCGCTTTTGCTAGAGAGAGCGTTAAATATCTCGGCCACGTTATAACACAGCAAGGTGTTTCCACCGATCCAGAGAAGGTGAGTGCTGTACTCGAGATGAAGGAACCAGGTAATTTGAAGCATTTGAGAACCTTTTTGCAGACGTGTTCCTGGTTCAGAAAGTTCGTACCGAACTTCTCCAAAGTCGCTGAACCTTTAACACGTTTAACTAGGAAAAGTCAAGTTTGGATTTGGGGCTCTGAGCAAATCCAAGCTTTTATCGAGCTAAAGCGTCTCTTGACCACAGCTCCGATTCTCGTTCAAGCCGATTTCAGTCACCAGTTTATTCTGCGCACAGACGCAAGTAATTACGCCCTAGGCGCGGTTTTACTACAGGGCGACGGAAACGAGGAAAGGCCGATAGAATACGCCAGTCGACTTCTCAACGCAGCGGAGCGCAATTATTCCACTACGGAGAGAGAGGCCCTCGCTGTGGTATGGGCTGTAGAGCGATTTCGACCTTACCTCGATGGCCAACCAGTCGTCATTGGTAGTGACCATCAACCTCTTCGTTGGCTGCTATCACTAAAATCACCTGCTGGCAGATTAGTACGTTGGGCCCTAAAGCTTCAATCTTTTGATATCCGCTTCCAATATACACCAGGGAAGGCGAACGTAGTGGCGGATACGCTTAGCAGACCCGTTTGTTCCAGTGAGTCGCGCGAAGATTGTGGCATCTGCTCTGTCATATGTGATCTTCCTACGAAGACCCCCAGCCAGCTTCGGCAGGATCAGATTTCAGACCCTATGGTAGAAAAGATTATCAAGGAGCTCGAAGGTACTGACGATGTAGCTATTCGAAGATGGTTAGAACGAGGATACCTCATGGACCAGGGTGTCCTTTTCCGCTACAATCCGGACTCTGAGAGCGAATGCCCTCAATTGGTAATCCCTGCAAGCCAAGTTGCAGAAATTTTAAAGGAGCTTCACGACTCCCCAACAGCCTGCCATCCAGGCGTTGACAGGACTTATCAAAAGGTAGCCGAGCTTTATTATTTTACAGGTATGCGGAGAATAATCACTGATTATGTCAAAGCCTGCATACACTGTCAACGTTACAAAGCCACGAATGCCAAACCATCAGGTCTTCTACAAACACCAGTTATGAACCAGCGTAATGAAGTGCTAGCCATGGATTTATTCGGTCCATTGCCAACAGGAGACCAAGGCGAACGGTGGATATTCCTTGTCGAGGACACGGCGACCCGTTGGACAGAACTGTACGCTCTAAAAGAAGCCACCGCTGAAGCCTGCGCTGTCATACTCATTGAAGAATATTTTATGCGCTTTGGTCTACCGCGTAGAATTATATCAGACAATGGAGTCCAATTCGTGTCTGCAGTTATGCGTCAATGCATGTCCGTTTTGGGCATAAAACAAAATCTCGTTCCATTATATCACGCAGAAGCGAACCCTGCGGAGCGTAAAAATCGCGACATGAAAGCGATGCTGGCGCAACTCGTGGAAGACAACCACGCTTCATGGCCGAAGAAGTTACCGGTGATTCGTTTCGCCTTGAATAGCGTCAAGTGCCGCACTACAGGCAAGTCACCCGCTTACTTGACTTTTGGCAGGGAAATGCGGTCACCCACAGAGGTTGTTCATGACCTTCGTGCCATCTTAGATAAGGATAATTTTGTCCCACAGATAACACCGTATCTCAGGAAATTCCTGAATTCCTTGTCGGGTGTACGCGAACGTGTGGAGACCCAACAAGACAAGATAAAGCACTACGCTGATACATCTCGCCGACCTTCCGAAGAATTCCAGGTAGGTGATTTAGTCCTTCTTAAGTCGCATCTGCTGAGCAATGCGTCCAAAGAGCTCACTGCCAAGTTCTTCCCGCGTCGCGATGGACCGTACCGAATAACTGAAAAGGTTAGTCCCACAACGTACACCATCGCAAATCCCGACCAGCCTGACATTGTTTTAGGGAAATATCATACTCGGGATCTTACCCGCTACCAAGGTAACGATAGCACCCCTCCAAAACCTGTCTTTCCTAAAAGGAATCGTGGGCGTCCAGCTAAGGCTGCTGAGGTGCTAGACCAGGAGCGAGGGCGTTCTCCAGGCCTAGAGGGGGAGCATATAGCAAACCGTGAATGTCCGGTTTTACCCACAAGAGCGTCCCGCGGCCGCTTACCTAGCCGTTATACGGAGTAGCACGATAAGGCGGATATTTTTGTCTCGCCACGCTCAACGGCTTGCGCGCCAATGCCGGGGCACGCGGCGTCAGTTCGCGGTGACGCTGAGAGTTTGGCCGACGGTCGCTGCCCGGCATAGTAACACGCGCGCGCTACTTCGTATTTACGTTAGATTGTCCATGAAAAAGGGTATTCTACGACCCCCCCCCTTTGTGTTTCTGTTAACAACTTTCATAAGTGATGTGTAATGTGTAAAGTTTACAATTTCAATAGACTCATTCCTTTACAATTCTCTTGACTTTTATTACCTCGAGGTAACCCCTCTCATATATTATTTTTGTGTTCAATGTTGGTATTGAGAAGTGCCACGAAAATTCCGGCTTCTGCTATAACTGCAACTGCAATGTAATAGTCGAAGCACTATATACTCTATTGGTAACCACATTAGATTTAAAACGCGTATACTATTATATGACTATGCATTAGCCGCCTTTTTTGGTATTACGGCAGGTATATCTGGTAACACTTTACCCGCCGCAAAGATGCGCCGAAATAAAAATAAAAACTCAAAACAAATGGTGAAGGACTTTTTGGCCGAACCATATATTCAAACCGAGGACAGATAGCCTTCTTCTTCTTTTCATTAATGGCGGTCCACCAAGTGATTTCGCCAGTGTCAGTGAGAATATAATCAGTAAATAGAACAGTAAATCACAATTAGCAAAAGTAAAAGCCGGGTGTTTTTCAATCGGCCATCTTCCCTCCCCGAAGGTTAACGGTAGCCCAGTTTTGAAATTAGATTCGACAGGCTTACACAGACACATTTTGCATGGGCAAATGTCAAATTTTAAGCCAAAGTAATCCTTATCTATTCGCGGTTTGAATTCAGCCATTAGTAGTCTGTGGGCAGCGGTAATATATTAAATATCGAATGGACAAAGTTCAACACTGGCCCTCATAACGTATTTTTCTCAAAAATGACCGGAAAACTTGACATTACTAACTCCATACTGAGACGCGAAGTACATAGTTTACAGACAGTTCCCAAATTAAAAAAAAATTACATTGCGTGCTCGCTACACAAGCCCGCAATGTTGCATACAAATTTCATTGTTATCTAGTTTGTAACTTTAAAAAAAGTGAAAACGGCCATAATAAAATGAGGGCACAAGTCTTATATACATATATCCATATTTTATTCAAAACGTAACTTTTTTTATCTGTGTCTGGAATAGCTTGAGTTTTTTTTTATAAAAAAGCTTGCGTTTCGCCTTGTCATAAACATAAAGGCGGTAAAGAGTAATGTTATTTCACGTGAAGTTTCTGTTTATATGCCATTTGTATATTGCGATTTTTGAGAAAAGCACTATATATGCCTCGGCAGGAACGGCAATTGCGGGCCTCGTATTTTTAAACGGACTCGCAAGCTCGTCCGTTTAAACCAATTCGGCCCGCAATTGCCTGCTTCACTGCCTAGGCAATAATGTACTATTGTTTCTTTTTTTGAACTTGTATACGGCCTGCTTGGTTCCTTTGGAAGCCAAATTTAAACAGTTACTTTTGGTTTTCCTCTGTTAATTAATGTTCTAATTATGTAGATATCGATAACCTTAGTGCCATCTAGGTATATTATTATAACTAAAGAATCAATCAACATTGAATTCGTATAATAACAATTAGTATACAAAATCAGTAAGAAAAAAGCATGAAAATAATACACAAGATTGAAATAAGGAAAGGCGTGGATGAAAAAGAGAAAATTACGCCCTACAAGTTGTGCTTCGAGTGACAGTTCGATTTGTTGTGAATTGTGAGGTAAATGGTTATGGTTTTACTGCCACAAACGTCATTTGCTAGTTTCCTTTAATTTGTACTTGTCCAAGCCTAAGTATCCTTGTAATAATAACTCACAGTTACCTTCAAAAGGATTTTTTTTAATGTGCTATGAAAGTTCGAACACAATTGCGCTTTTAAATTCGCCTCGAGCAAGAAAAATGGCTGTTAATAGTACAAAATTACATGTAATTTCCAATAAATTCTCCTTTGTAAGAAATCCCCTTTGAAACTGAAAAATATACGGGTGTATTCCAATTACAAGGATTTTAAAAAACTAAAGTATAGGGAATCTATTTTTATTGAACGAGGGGAATATATTGAATAGCCTTAAGGCTTGGGATTCCCGATTTTTTTACTTTTAAATTTATTATTATGAAGCTACTGACGTCACGCATACGACATCAATACTTCTTCGTTCATAAATATTATAATACTATTTATATTTTATAAAACAACACCATGTAGATATATTGACACACCTTTTAAAAGTTCCCAAAACTTCTTTAAGCACATCAAGTAAACTGCCGGTACAAAAGGGACTATTTTGGTAATAAAATAATAAAACAATCTAAGCTAGATTTGGTTTTAATTGTGCAATGCATTATTTATGCGATATTCGTTTGCCCTTAAGGCGATCCGTCTCTGGAATGAGCTCCCACTGAGCATCAGACAAAAGCCCCAAGCAAGTTAGCTTTCAAGCGGATGCTTCATAAGCATCTGCTGGAACAAGCGCAGTCGTAAATCGATTTAACACACAATGCCATATCTGTTTATTTATATATTTTATATGTATTATTAATATTATTGTAGTTATATTACGTATTTACGTATATTTATATTTTATATACCCGTATCTTGTATATATTTTATTTAATCAGTTTTATTTTCAACGTTTTTTTTTGTTTGCACCGATCTTCTTTTTCTGTTTCGCCTGCTGGTTGACTGGTAGAGAATGCAATTGGGCATTAAGTCCCCCATTTGTACTTTATTGTATTTAGTGCAAATAAATTTAAATAATAAAAAAAATACTACTGTTTTTTATTAACATCTCTTTTAGTTTTTATACCTAGACTAACTTAAAGTGCGTCGCTATCTAAAGTCATCGGTCTATTGTTAATTCAAAACAGCTCTCCGAATTATTAAAAAAAGTATTCAGAATATCTATTCTCAAAAACCACATTTACATGTAAACATGCTCATATTATTATATTTCCATCAATACAACGTGTCGCCATGTTGTTTTTCTCTTGCCACGCTAAAACTAAGGCACACCCTGTTGGTTGTACTTAGTAGCTAGTAGCCAATTCAAAAGTCTACACTAGCCATGAACTGCTAACGCACAGAGCACAGAACCGCGCCCCTACTAGAGACGGTATGCTCCAAACTTTCCATACAAATAAAGCGTGTCAGTGGGCGTCACCGTTTACTCACACTAGTGCACGCACTACTACATAAATGACATATCCGTATTGTCTTAGATGTCAACCATCTTTGCGCCACAAGAAAGTCACAAGTGCCTAATAGTGCTGCGGTGTGAGTCGATATTTTTATCGATATTTTAATGAGCCAAAATCGGACACATGGCTATTTTAAAAACAATACTTCGGCAATATTCAAAATTATTCATTATACCTTTAGGCATGCATTACCAACTATGCGCCAAAATAATAGAAATCATTTTATTGGGGTTGTTTATTAAAATCAAGATTATAAAAAACTTGAACCTGAGCGCCATCACTGCCCCAAAAATAAAACATTTTTTTTACAATAACTTCGTATTAATAAATTGGAGTTGCGTTTTTTTGTAAGGTAGTTCAGTCTGATGTCCACATATTTTTCCACATATTTATAAAGTGATTGATTTCACAAACATCATTTAGCAAACCGCTTTTTTTCCGAATCTGTACATATTTCAGGATTACTATGAAACTAACCTAACCTAAAGCGTTTTGACACGATAGTCCTAAAAAAAATCCAGAAATATTTTCAGTTCCGGAAAAAAGCAGTTTACCGAATTATATGTTTATGAAATGAATCAGTTTGTGAAAGTTTTACCTCGTTAAAAACAGGATGGAGTTTCATTGTTGGAATAGCATCAGAAGATAGCCATGTTCTGGTACTCCTTTTCGTGGTACTTCCAGCCTCGAAATGGTCTGAACAAATGGTACCATGTTTCTGAAGAAACCAGTTTAACTTTCCCGTCGCTAATATTCATTTATCTTTAATGTAAGCATCATTAGGAAACCTAAAAGGAACACTTAGTAAAGGAAAATTAATATTAAATTAACAATTTTAAATGGAATAAAAATTCATTGATACTTTATGGACATGGATGCACTCTATCGATATGACGCCATACACCGCTACACTTCACTAACGCATTTACTGGCGTCACTGGCTGGTGAGACTGCTTACGGCGCGGTGGAGGTTTTGTGTTCCAAGATAACCTCAAATCGCAATTTTCAAATAACCAAACATTGATTTTAAATACTTAATTGTGATATGATACGCCAGAATTTTGTTTATTCACGTTTTTACTTTGGTTATTACACCATATCACAGCACAATGAGGCATAATATCGCTTTTTTGATCATGTGCACTCTACAACGTCCAAATAGACACTGACGGCCTTTACCTCCATCAATTGCGCTCAGCGCAACTGCGAGGCACGAATATTGTCTTCACTGCCGTCTCTAGTAGAGGCGCGCGGTGACGATTCAGTGCTCTGTGTGCTAACGAAAATGATTTTCGAACACTCAAATCGAACATAACGGTTCGTCACGCGATCGTCCGGTGGCTCAGCTTTAGACGCGTTTCGGCGATTGGAAACAAAGGTAATTAGTAATTACCATTGATCGGATTTCACGGTGCCACACTGCGGGATATAGAGTAGAAATCTTAATATGGATATGACTAAAATCCCGGGATCTGGTTCGAAAAGAAAATGCGATTGTTGGGATATTTATAAATAGGCATTAGGATAGGATTTTAGACGTGTAAAGAAATCGATTAAACATATAAAATATTGAGAAAATAATTGTATGCTATTTCAATTTCATACAAACGAATAAAATATAATATCTGTGTGTAGTGTGGTGAACTGATAATGCGTACCGTGTTATATATTTTATTTATATTCATACCCAAAGACTATTTGGCAGATCAATTTTAAACAGAGTATAATAAAAACTAACTTTTTAAATTTTTTTACATACGTAAATTACTTTTGTCAAAATATTTATTTTACACGTTTAGATTGTATTGAAATTTATTTGAAGTAATAAAATCAGAATAATACTTAACAACATAAGTCCCGGAACCCCGGAGCGTATCCATATTAGCATAATGTTTGAGGTCATTCACCCCGTGTTGCACCGGGATATCCGATCATTGGTAATTACAGACATGCAAAACAAGCGGATAATTAAGTCCAACGACGACGTATAAAATATAATTATGTCTGTAAGGAATGTCCACCTAGCTATTATAGCGCGTCGATTTATGACCATTCTAGTACTTTGAAGTAATAAATTGCATGCAAAAGATCGTTACAATCAACTCCGACGATTAAAAATTACGATTAACGGTCATTTTCAAATGAAATTTTCCACTGTTCGATTGTTAAACGTCGAAACGCGGTAAAGTGAAAGGATGTATTTGAAAGCGGTTAAAAGTGTTTCATTAACAAAGTATTATGTTTAAATAGATAGATAGTTTAGACTTTGTTTGATTTATTATTAAGTTATTGTTATTGTTATTAAAAATGTATAGGTTTGACGTGAGCGGTCAGACGGTCGCGTCTTTTGCTTGCTTTTTTAATTACTTAAGTTAGTGTTAAGCTATTTGTCTAACCTCACAGGTTTTTTTTTATGGCATAGGAAAGCCAAGGAGCACACAGGCCACCTGATGGTAAGTGGAAACTGTGACCCATAGACATTCGCATTTACAAGACTGCAAATGCACTGCCAACCCTGAGGACTAAGATGGAATGCCTCTATGGTAGTCATTTCACCGGCTGTCTTATCCCCAAACCGGTACACAACAATGCGAACACTGCTACTTGGCGGTAGGTTAATGGATAAGATGGTGGTACCAACCCAGACGGACCCTGCACAAGGTCCTCCCACAAAAAAATATGCTTATAGAGGTTTGAGTCATTTTTTTATTTACTTACTGAGAAAAATAATAACAATATCAGTGTTTGCAAAGCTCGCTTCGGAGTTGTGGTAATGACGTCATTCAGTTTGAAAACGCCTTTTTTTACAATCTAGCCTATGACGTAGAAACCATGTGATTGCGATAACATGTAGATACTCGTATAATTGAGAATGGGAACTTTTTTAAAAGGTGTTCTGAAAACAGTCATGTTCAATCAAAAATGAAGTCATTCCAACCACACTGGTTAGCGAGTATAATATTTGATTAATAATAATCAAAAATAATGAAAAAAAATCGTCCCTTTGAGGCAAACTCTATAAACGTCAAAAACCTGATGTCCATGGCGTAAGATATATTTCACAAATATAATTCAAATTTTTAATATTTTAAATAAAACGCCGCAAATAAGGAACGACATAAAAATACAGTAAAATTTCTCACGGATAAAACTAATACATTAAAGAACGTCTCCATCGTCCAACAAAACATTAGACAAACATCGCATAACACTTCACGCGCAATTTGTACGAACCGTGCATACCCACAAACACTTAAAACCCCCTCGAAAATTACAATAGATATCTCAAAAGTGAAATAGAAGATAAGTACCTACTCTATCCCTGATCGACCATTTTAAACGAACCCTCTCGAAAACGAACACCAACTTAAATTTGCAGCGTACGCAATACCAAACGAAAAACCGATCCTCATAAAGCGGTAGAAAACCGAATTTGCGCGCGCCTGTCGGTCGTTATTTGGGGTAGGTTTTTGTTCAATGGTTTTTGGAGCCTCGATATCTGTCGCGTGGCACACACGTGTCTGATTTTTGGCCCCATCGGACTGAGTTTACATCACAATTTGTGTCAAGTTACTAATTGTTGGGAACGGTGGACTGACATGTTAATGCTCTTTTACCTTACGAAGTACGTAATCGAATTCGGATATTCAGACATGGCAACATTGGGTAACGGCTTAAAATACTCGGCTTAGGGAAATAATTGACACAAGCGAACGACACGTGCTGTGATTTAAAAAAATACGTAAACGTTTATTGATTGAGTGTAAAGAGTTCGTCGTTTCTTAGCATTACAAAAACAATACAGTTAGCACGGTGACTCACACAGAAAATCCCCGAACGAGGCAGACATTTTAAAACAAAGTGAATTAATCACCGTGTATTCTTTTGTGGATACTAAAAACTCAAATCAATGGCTCGACACGTCCAAAACATATGTCGAGTACACACCTCAACCGGTTAATATTTTATCACCCTACTAGTATGTACCGATACGAGTTGCCAATCTTTTTTCAGTGTCTTTGCATCTACAAACGTTATAATAGGCCGAGTCAATACGGAACGATTCGTCAATCGAAGAGTCAATGAATAACTAAGTCTTATTCCGCATTCAGACCGTAAATTGCATATTGGAGCTGTGATACTAGGAGTTTCCATCGGTGATATTATCAAGGAATATTCCTGCCGCGAATATTTTTTCCCCGTGTGGTTGCCGGGGTTAGAATTGTGCCACTCCATGTCTTCCCGTGGATGTCGTAAGAGGCGACTAAGGAAATATAGGCTCGTAGTACTGTTAGGCGATGGGCTTGCAACCTGTCACTAATATGCTGGTAAACATCTTAGCCTATCTATGCAAATTGTGGTTACTGAATTATCAACTAGTTTTTAAAGTTATAATTCTGTAGCTCTGCCTAGCCCACTCTGGGATTACAGGCGTGAAGGTATGTATGTATGTATGTATGTATATTCCTGCCGCATTTTAGAGTAGGTTCAAGCCAGGTAACACTGCATGTAAACCGCTTACTTACAAATGCAAAAAGTGATATTTCTACGCGCCTAACAGTTCACACTGCTAGATCAAAACAGTAGCAGTTCAAATGCAACTGTATTTTAAAATCAACTTTAATACAACTACTTTGAACTTGATACTAAACTAGCAAGGATTTTGAGTTCATTCTGTTTTGATTTAAAGCAAAGGTATTCTTCAACAAAGTACACGATTTATAATTAGGTAGAGGGGATACGCAATGAAACGGACGCGTTATGAAACGGACACTATTGATATCTTAAATAAATTGAACGAAAATATTCTTGTATTGATCGCGGGAACGCGGTGGATGCGAAAAGCACAAGACCGGTCTGAGTGGAGAGCTTTGGGGGAGGCCTATGTCCAGCAGTGGACGTCTTTCGGCTGACATGATGATGATGATGATTCTTGTATTTTGGTTGTTGGCATCACCGATGACCATAGATAAACACACAGTCCTAGCGGCCATTATTTAGTTCACTTTATCGAACTTTGTTGTTTGAATATCGTATATTTGCAAACTGATTTAAAATTCCATAAAAACTTAAGCTACAATTGTAATGATTGTACTTGTTGTGACATATTGTCAAGTCGATACGGAACGGTGAGATATATAATAGATATATATTTTTTATGGCATAGGAAGGCCAAAGAGCACACATGCCACCTGATGGTAAGTGGAATCTGTGACCCATAGACATTCACATTCACAAGACTTCAAATGTACTGCCAACGATGATGTGATGACTAAGATGGAATGCCTCTATGCTAGTCATTTCCCCGAACCGGAACACAACAATGCAAACACTGCTGGTTGGCGGTAGGTTAATGGATAAGGTACCAAACTGGACGGACCCTGCACAAGGTCCTCCCACAAGTTGACCCTGTTGCTAAAATTAGGCAGGTATATATTGGACTCGATTATATAGTGGCTATAACGTCCTAATTTTATTTAGGTGTCGCTATAACACTTTGCTATTCTATGAGCAGCTGTCATAATCAAAAGACACCGCTAATTTGAATTTGACGCTTCTTATTTTAGGCGGTCTTATACATTATCAGCTTGACATTCTGGAATAGCACTGGTTAAATCTACCGTCTAAACTAGGTCTTAAAATTAGATAATTTAGTTTTAAGCTATTTAAGCGAAGTGCGCGTAGAATCGGGTCCAATGTAATCCCTAATCGTTATCTCTCCTAATGCATCGCTTGTCCGAATTTGTATGTATGTGACAGCCGGTTTTTTTAGTGTTGTTATAATCAGTGATCGGATTTCACGGTGCAACACTGCGGGATATAGAGTAGAAATCTTAATATGGATATGACTAACATCCCGGGATCTGGTTCGAAAAGAAAATACGAATGTTGGGATATTTAAAAATCGGCATTAGGATAGGATTTTAGACGTGTAAAGAAATCGATGAAACATATTATAAAATATTGAGAAAATAATTGTATGCTATTTCAATTTCATACAATCTAATAAAATATATTATCTGTGTGTAGTGTGGTGAACTGATAATGCGTACCGTATTATATATTTTATTTATATTCATACCCAAATACTATTTGGCAGATCAATTTTAAACAGAGTATAATAAAAACTAACTTTTTTTATTTTTTTACATAGCTAAATTACTTTTGTCAAAATATTTATTTTACACGTTTAAATTGTATTGAAATTTATTTGAAGTAATAGAATCAGAATAATATTTAACAACATAAGTCCCGGAACCCCGGGGCATATCCATATTAGCATAATGTTTGAGGTCATTCACCCCGTGTTGCACGTGATCACTGGTTATAATATATCCCTTAACCTAAACGAGCCGCAGGTTTTGGTAAACTTAAATCTTAGTAAATACTGAAGAAAAAAACAACCCGCTATCTATGACGGCTCAAAAGAAACAGACGACAGGCGTAGCCATTTTAATAGGGTCCCGTTGGCCTACGGAACCCTAAAATGGATGTGGGGTTCCGTGCGTTACATACCAATTAACCCAATTATATACAATCAGTTTTTTATTAATGGCTCAGAAAATTATCTTACAGGCGAGCTAAATAATACTTGAAATTGATCTAAATCAATGGTGAATTATTGTATGTTAAATTCCATTTATATTTGTATGTAAAATGTTATTTCATAAATGAATTGAGGAAGCGTTAGTAGTGTCCATTCTTACTGAGGGCCTGTTGTTTGATCAGTAAAAGATAAAAGATAAATGATAATAGTACATTGTTGCCTAGGCGCGGAAAGTAAGGGTTTTCCTGACGAGGTGGTTAGCAGGCCGAGCAACAGCGAGGCCTGCTAAAATACGAGTCAGGAAATCCTCGTTTCCGCCGAGGCATACATAATGCTTTTCTCAAACATGTGAGGAAATAATACAAGTACATTTCTAAAAAGCAAGTAATTTAATTTCCTTAGATTTAGCGGGAAGCAGGTTTTGCCTAACCGAGGCAGCTTCAGATTTTAATATAGGCTGTGTGGTACCTATTTCGTCGTTTTCGTTGCTTGAGCTCATTTTTTATAGTAAGTATTTCACACAACAAATAGTTTAATATTCGGTTTCACAATTATATTATGCAGAATGACTGTCAATTGTTTTTAAATAATAACCATAGACATTGGAATGCAAATTCAAAAAGAAACACACGCACTGTGCTAAAAAAGCGAGCAGTTACCTTGGCTGTTTGGAATTTTTGTCTTGGTCCTTTTGTTTTTGTATGCAAATTGACAGCATTTTTAAGAAATATATGGACATGGACGGAAAGTGTTTTCATATGGTTTTTTTACTCCTAGGAGTAAAATGAGGCACTTTCCGTCCTTGTGTTTCAATCGGAAAACCGTTTTTTCCGAGCATGTTTGAGAAAAAGATGTTTATTACTCGTCAAAAATCTACCAGCGCTTCGCAAGAGACCACTGCTGAGAAGAAACGCCGCAAGAAACTCAACAGTCAGTCGTTTTTTAAATATTGCTTATGATATTATGCAATAATTAACTAAGCCTAGCATTATATAAAACAATGAATCTCACATAAAACAAAAAATAAATATATTTATGCGTAGTTGAACGGGAAAATGTGTTAAAACTTAGAATTTTCACAAGCACTAATAAGTAATAGTACTAATAAAAAAAAGGAATTATGCAAGTTATACTTACCTACGAGTATGACGGTGCAAGACAACCCACATAAAAAATCTCGATACATTCTCCTACAGAAACCGTGTCCCCTTACCCTTAATTTGGCAGTGTATGCCACAGTCAACATACTATAATGTTCACTTTTAATGTTTGGAATGTTTTTTTATTTTTTGCCGATTCAAAATCAAAAAGGGTTTGAATTCCTGACATTTTTTATTTTTTCCAAATAGTTAAACCAACTAATCGTTAGAAACCGTCTCTAATGGTTAAATCTCAAGGAAATGCGTCTTTTCGATTGCTTTTTCGAATTTTAACAATTAGTTCGAGTTAACTACTGATCAAACAACGGGCCCTAAGCTAGCGGTCCCGGGACTCCCGGGTATTATTCCCGGTATGGGCAAATATTTGTGTGAATGAATGAATAAGTTTATTTGTCAAAAGTGGGTGTACATCATGGTCTAAAGTTATATAACATAAGTCCACAATTTGCCAATGGACTAGCGTACAACTTTTAATCATATAAATTACATTATCTAGAACAATTTTGCAATTAACTTCACAAGAAACACAAAGTTAAATTAACTCACTTAGGAACTAAGTGATGAACACGAGTATTTGTTTCTGAGTCTTGCATGTTTTCTATGTATTGTCTAGTGTCTAGTACCCATAGTACAAGACATGTGTGACATAGTCCCCTGATATATGTCTTTTTTTGCACACTAACAGTATTCTACTAGGTAAAAACCAACTTGCTTTTGACAATAATGGCGGTCCAGTTAAATTGATACATCGTCAAAAGCAACGCGATTTTACCGTGTTGCATAGAGACCCAACACAGTGGTGAAAATCGTTTACGTTTAGTTTACCTACGTCATTTTCTTGGAACCGAGGGGTTATTATGACCAGGGATCGGAAATTCGGATCGATATTTACCTATACTTTCGCACCGGCTTTGTTGTTCAGTTGTATGGAGGCGGACTCAATCATAGAATTCATTACTAAAATTTCTGGGATTTAAAAATAAATAAATTGCACCGGCATTAATTCATAATCAATTATTTATATTAACTGTTTGAAGTTATTTTTCATGTATAGATTTACCAATGTTATTTAATTTACCTGTAACTCATTAAGATAACGAATTTATAGGAGCAAAAATGAATGTTTTATCCTACATGTAAAGTAATTATTATGTTAACATTTTGTAGAATCCCAGAATCCCGGAACTTATATTATTAAAATAATATTTTTAAGAAGCCGACGCCATGTTAGCCTATCTTTTTCCGGGATTTTGCCAACTTTAGGTAAATATCGATCCGAATTTCCGATCCCTGGTTATGACATAGCTATGCAGTTAAGTTTACGCTGAGAGAAAAGGACGGAGCTATATAACTGCTATAGCTCTGTGCTTTACACTCGCCGGAAATCAGTTATTTGAAACTGACTAAATATAGGTTTTGTAATCGCGTGGAACATTATAACTAGATTTTGACTTGACAGAAGCGCGTGGAGCTAACCCCATGTGCTTTTGTTTAGTCCATTAGAGAAATAGTACATTGTTGCCTAGGCGCGGAAAGTAAGGGTTTTCCTGACGAGGTGGTTAGCAGGCCGAGCAACAGCGAGGCCTGCTAAAATACGAGTCAGGAAATCCTCGTTTCCGCCGAGGCATACATAATGCTTTTCTCAAACATATGAGGAAATAATACAAATACATTTCTAAAAAGCAAGTAATTTAATTTCCTTAGATTTAGCGGGAAGCAGGTTTTGCCTAACCGAGGCAGCTTCAGATTTTAATATAGGCGGTGTAGTACCTATTTCGTCGCTTGAGCTCATTTTTTATAGTAAGTATTTCACACAACAAATAGTTTAATATTCGGTTTCACAATTATATTATGCAGAATGAACGAATGTTACCGACTGTCAATTGTTTTTAAATACTAACCATAGACATTGGAATGCAAATTCAAAAAGAAACACACGCACTGTGCTAAAAAAGCGAGCAGTTACCTTGGCTGTTTGGAATTTTTGTCTTGGTCCTTTTGATTTTGTATGCAAATTGACAGCATTTTTAAGAAAATATGGACATGGACGGAAAGTGTTTTCATATGGTTTTTTTTACTCCTAGGAGTAAAATGAGGCTCTTTCCGTCCTTGTGTTTCAATCGGAAAACCGTTTTTTCCGAGCATGTTTGAGAAAATATTATTTTACCGAACAATAGGGAATATGCATGTTTTTTTTTTACAGCGTCAATTGAAGCTGATTCATGTAACAAACAGATCAAAAAAATATTTTTTTGAATAACTATAAAAATAACCAAGATATATGCCAACAAAGATTTGTTCCTATCTCTTTCTAGAAAAACGGAATTTTACATGGAGTTTATATGGCCGCAGTGCACAATGACGTCACGGTGCACATCGGATCTCTCTGTCTAATTAGAAGTTTGAAATGCTTATAACTTCCGTATTTCTTGACCGATTTTAATTTTAATTTCCGTTTTGGTGATCTCTTTTACGGTATTTTCATATTTTGATGAGAAATGCGATTTTTAAAATCCATGCATATTCCCTATTGTCCTCGCAGCAGAAGTGAAATTGCAAAACTGCGTAAGTAATATTTTTGATTAGGAGCAAAATGCACCTTTTTAATAAGACGGTAAGGTTTATTTTTCCCTTTCATAAATTTGTTAGTTACGCGGTTTTGCGAAATCACCGATGAAATAAGAATTAGAATAACTAGATTTTTTATACTTACGTGTCTTAGGATCGAACCTACAACTGAATTATTAAATATCAGGGGACAATCTCACTCACTTGTACTATGGGTACTACGCAAAGATAAACTTACTCATATAGAAAAATACATAGAAAACACCCATGACTCAGGAGCAAATACTCACGCTAATCACATAAGCATTTGCGGGTACCGGGGATCGAACCCGGGACCGCTAGCTTCGTAGGCATGGTCACTACCGACTAGGCTACCGCGTCGTTAGGAAGAAGCTACAATATATATGCTGTAATTCAAGTAGACCTACAGCATTTGATAGTTTTCTCGATAAACAGATGGGATTTTTAAAAAGTGAACCCGCCTTGAATGACGGGCTATCATCCGAACGTAAGCTACCTTCTGCTGGAACCGTATTGTTTTTAGGTTATCTTAAGCATAGGTTAGGTTAGACTTGTAAGGGGGCCTGCGGGTGATAGATCGGGGGCCCATGTTGTGTTCCAGGGTGCCCTCAGCGGAGCAGGCGAACCTTCTAAAAGCCTCCCTGGGAAGGCGAGCCCAAAGGGCATCCACTATTGGGGGGCTACGTTTTGGTGCTATATCGGTCCCGTAGCCCCTCCTAAAGCGATTGACGCAACCTCGGGGGTTTTTAGTCTGTGCAAGTCAGACATAACCTGTCCTGGCCCCCGTCGGAGCGGGTATGCATAGACATATCCCGCGGGTCAAAAAAAAGGTTAGACTTGTAATAGTACATTACTACAGAGGCCGGCAATCCCTTTTCACGGCGAGGTATGTATAGTGCTTATCTCAATCATAAGCCAAGAAATAAAAAATAACCAGTGTGTAATAGGCATTAGCGCGGATATTTTTGTTCCGATAACCAAAAGAAACTGAAAAAAATAAATGTAGCTATTAGGCTGTTCATAAACACCCTTCCCGGCCTAGGCCTTCAATTTTGTATGATATTCCTTTACAGCTCTCTCGAGTTGCTCCGCCCGGAACGTGATACTTTGAAGACTAAAATAACTAACATAACGCCAACATTTCATTGCATGTTTTAGAAAAAAATATAACTTTAACACGTGTTATAGCATGTCGATGAGAATAAAATTCAGCGTATAAATAGAAATGAGTGTCCATGACATACGTAATGTTTCGTTAAAGTAACCCTATTTTGTACTGCTTCTCAAATAACCTCTGTAAGTGTAGACTACTGACAAGAAATCGAAGCGATTTAATTAAATATGTAAACTGTTGGTTGTCGAGACGGTGTAATCATCTACGCTCTCTATAAAGTCATTAGAAACACAAATTCAACCGTAATAGCCTGATATTATCCTGCATTAGCTCGATTAGCTGACTAGCATTCAAATGGCCACTTATAAAGTATTATTTTAATACAGTTGCTCAAGAAGTGGTACTTTTCGTAGCTGTATATCGTGCAGAGATTGAGTTTTTCGAACTAGTGATTTTTACTTTTCTCATTCGCACTAGTGCGTTTTACTTTTCCATTTTTTTTAATATACTAAGCCGTGCATTTAACCAAAGAATTTCTTTGCGTAACTAATATGTATATTCATGATCTTAAGATCAAGATCCTCTCGTTGCCCTTTAGAGAGTCAACGCCACAGAACTGTAGCATTTACCGGCTGTTTCCGTTACCTAGCTACCAAATGCTGGAACAATATTCCCCTGCCAATAAGACTTTTTACATCAAAGTACTCGTTTAAAAAACATTCTAGGGATTTACTTATTCAAAAACAATCCATTGGTATACTTAGCGGTTACTTGGTATCGGATTTTGCTGTTTAATACTCACACAGTTTGACAAAGCAACACACACGCGCGCACGCACGCACGCACACATACACTTTACACATATCACACCTAAATCCACGCACAAGCACCCAAACGCGTGACAGTATGTATAAGCATCATTAACTATCCTCCAGTTCTCCTTTTTGTTTGCTTATTGTTGCTCTGTCGATCCTCGGGGTTGTGGCAGAATACCAGTGTTTTGCTCACGTTGAGCAAAGTTATACGCTGAGCCATTACCCATTTGCCCTGCTGCAGCGCACACATTCTTTTGGCAATTTGTGTGTAATGTTAGTATCACTTTTCTTATTTTTTATCTTTTATTTTTTTATTGACCTGTGTGGTCACCGGGTTAGAATAGTGCCACTCCATGTCTTCTCTTGGATGTCGTAAGAGGCGACTAAGGGAATAATAAAGGCTTCTAGTACTCTTAGGCGATGGGCTTGCAACCTGTCACTAATACACTGGTAAACAATTTAGCCTGATTGTGCAAAACGTGGTTACAGAATTATCAACAACTTATTTAGGAGTGCTTGGTAATTCTGTAGCTCTGCCTACCCCACTCTGGGAATGAAGCCGTGAGTTTATGTATGTATGTATGTATTTTTGTCAATTGTGTGTGTGTTTTGTAGTACGCAAATAAACGTTTTATCTATCTATCAATCTATCTATCTTAAGAGTCTCCGAGCTAGGCTGCGGAATGACGGATGAACGAGGAAAATACAAGGGTCCCTAGTTTGACTTAAAAGGTCTCTATGTGCATCAGACAGGACCGAGGTCGTACAACAACGAGCGCCATTTTGTTCTCAAGGGAATATGTCACGTGCGTGTAACGTTGCAAATAGATTAGTTTTATCACAATTAGATTATTATATGGGTGTAGGTCGTTTCGTAGATTGGTATTCAATGAGAGATTGATTGTGTGTGTTTAATGAACAGTAAAAATCAATATTGCTTTTGTTAAGTTACGATATAGTTTTTAACTTAGCCAACTTTACTGTCAAGTCAATAATTACTGTCTTAACGTTGCTAATATAACATGTCTATAGCTATGTTAAAAAAAAGTGCACATATTTGACTAGAATACATAAAGTTGACTTTTTTATTGAGTCAGAAAAAAATATTTTCTCACACATGCTCGGAAATGTATGCGTTAATGTGCCGAAATGAAGACATGATGTTTCTTGTTTATGGCTCCCTACATTACTTCTTGACCTAGGCCAAGAAGAAAAATATCTTTTCATTACTTTTTGAGATATTTTGACTTCAGAGGATTCGATCCGTTTCGAGATAAATGGCTTTGTATGACACTGGTTCTAGCTTGTTTTCAGCAGTAACGATGAAACCGTTAGTTCTTATTTCCGATTTAAAATAATATCCCTGCCATAGATGTGGGTTGGTTCCTATGATACATACATACATACATAGGTACATTAAATCACGCCTGTTTCCCAGAGGGGTAGGCAGATACCACTTCTTTCCACTTGCTACGATCTTGAAAAAATTATTTCGTTTCTTCAACATTCATACATCGAGTCATGCACGCACGTCAGTTTCGGCTACTTAAGATTTCGCCCTTTTCCAGTATTTCTCCGATTTCTATGTGGTTCCTATGTGATTTTGAAATATCTTGCCACTTTAATTTTCCGGGTCCATTTTGCTGATTGACAGCCTACACCCTAAGGACCATTGTTTTGTGGATGGAGTCCTTTTCCCTTAACTATGCCTAGTTATTCATCATCTTTCTTAACCCCTAGTTAACAATAATCAAAGGTTTAATACATTAACATCCCCTTACTAACAAACAAATTGTTATAATCTGATATGTCACAGTCTCTGTAGGGTACTAAAACGACCCCTGCCAGCCACGCGCCACACCGATCAAATTATAACATACAATGCCACGATCCTAAATACAAAACAAAATGGACACCATTTGGTGTCGAGTTTTTAGGTTAAGTGAGATCTTGTTAACTGTAAGATTGCCAACGTTTTAGATTCTCTTATAAGCTTGGCTCGTTTTGGAGTCATGGTTTAGATGAGGGTTGGAAAGGTATGGGATTGGATATGATGGTTAATACAAGTGGAAGACAAATAAGCATAAGCTCTTTTGCCTCTAAGATCAAAAGCATTTTCAGGGTTCTGTAGCAAAATGGTTAAAAAGGAACCCCTATGGTGCGACTTGGTTGTTTGTCAGTCTGTATGTCACAGCAGGTTTTCTCAGAAACTATAAATGCTATCAATTTGAAATTTGGTATAGTTGTCCAATTTGCTTGAATTTTCTGGTATGTACTTTTTGATTTATAGCAGAAAATTTACAAAAAAACACCTTTCCCCTTATATCCGAAGTTTATTAATAAAAAAAACTGAAAAATCCTGGCGTATACATAATTATTTATATTTTTGCGGAAAATAAAATGAAGTGTTAATAATGTACAGTCTTTGAGAAATAACAAAATAAATTTAAAACCGGTTTTAAAATTAGGGCTAGTCAAAATGGACGTCGTTGCATAAAAAATGAAGTTCATAACTAGGGATCGGAAATTCGGATCGATATTTACCTATACTTTCGAACCGGCTTTGTTGTTCAGTTGTATGGAGGCGGACTCAATCATAGAATTCAAACCTAAATTTGGTGGGATTTCAAAATAAATAAATTGCACCGGCATTAATTCATAATCTTTTATATTAACTGTTTGAAGTTATTTTTCATGTAAAGGTTTACCAAATGTTATTTAATTTACCTGTAACTCATTAACCTAACGAATTTATAGGATCAACATTTTGTAGAATCCCAGAATCCCGGAACTTATATTATTAAAATAATATTTTTAAGAAGCCGACGCCATGTTTGCCTATCTTTTTCCGGGATTTTGCCAACTTTAGGTAAATATCGATCCGAATTTCCGATCCCTGTTCATAACCAAATAAGTATTTTCTTTTGCGGTTACCAAGCATATTACCTTAAACACGGAACCATCGGTGCGCGAATCCAACTCAAACTTGACCTGTTTTTATAATTATATAATAGCACTCTTGTTATTATTACGGCATAACAGTTTTTCGTGGTAAAAAAAATGATAATATTACCATCCCTTTTTAATAACTAAATGTCATCCGGTGGTTACTAAATCGGTAGCAAAATCATTCGACGGCACGTGCATGTTTATACCACTTCCGTTTCGGAGCACTTCCGGCAACGGTATGTACCGCTTTGATGGTTCCCTTTTAAAAAATTAACACAAATTTACCTAGTACCAAAGTAGACTGTAGATAGGCTTGTAGTCATCTACTATTATCATCATCACCATCAGCCGAAAGACGTCCACCGCTGGACATAGTCTCCCAAGGCTCTCCACTCAGACCGGTCTTGTGCTTTTCGCATCCACCGCGTTCCCGCGATCCTTACAAGGTCGTCACTCCATCTTGTTGGAACCTACAGCTCGTCTCCCTGTCCGCGGATGCCACTCAAGAACCTTCCAAGCCATCAGTACTGCGAGCGATGTGCCCCGCCCACTGCCACTTAAGTTCAGCTATTCTTCGGGCTATGTCGGTAACCTTAGTTCTCATGCGGATATCATCATTTTTGATGCCCTCTCCATAGCCCTCTGTAATCATCAGGGCAAATAATCATCATCACCATCAGCCGAAAGACGTCCACTGCTGGACAAAGGCCTTCCCTAAGGATCTCCACGATGGCTGGTTTTGTTCTGCTAGCATCCATCGGCTTCCATGGAGCGGAAGTTCGAAAGTGTTGGCAGGCATTCCACAAGGTGGACCGACGATCATGTACCTATAGGTAAAAGACAAATAAATATAATTATTTAGATACACTTTAAACAATCTAACGGAAAACAAATAATTTGCCTTTTCTGGGATTCGAACCCAGGACCGCAAGGTAGGCAGTCTCTACCATGTAGGCTAACGCGTTGTCGTTTATATAGGGAGTAGGTAATGCAATTTAACCGGTTATTAACAGATTTTGTATGACAAAATCCGTGTGTGTGTGTGTGTGTGTGTGTGTGTGTGTGTGTGTGTGTGTGTGTGTGTGTGTGTGTGTGTGTGTGTGTGTGTGTGTGTGTGTGTGTGTGTGTGTGCGTGTGCGTGTGGTAACCCGGGACTGTTAGCTTCGTAGGCTGAGTCACTCCAACTAGGCTAATGCGTCGTCAATGAGAATTATGACTAACCGTAAATCTACATACATACATACATACATAAACTCACGCCTTCATTCCCAGAGTGGGGTAGGCAGAGTTAAAGAATTACCAACAAGTCTAATACATACAGTTCCATATCTCTTAGAAGATGCTTCGGATTTGTACCTACTTGTCTCTCACTCGCTCTCATACGATCTTATTAAGAGCGAGTGAGACAGTGTAGCGAGTGTTTCAACACACGAGACGTATAATAACTTAAACAGACTGTCAAGCGCTCCATTTCAAAACCGAGTGGTAGAAAATATTCGAATGCGAAAATATTTCACGATTTATTTTCGAATGGTCCCAAATTCCATATTTTTGAGATTTTCACTCGAAACTGAGGGATTTACTAAATAGTATTGTTAGTTGGAACTTGTTTCATTATACGCAGAAAGTCGATGTTTTACCGGATTTTTTTATTCATATTTTAATTGCGAATAAATGTGTGAAGCTGACAAAAGAAGAAAGCATAACAAGCAATTTAATATTTCAGTCCGAATAAGATTTTTTTACGCTTGTTTTACAAATTCTTGACTGGTTATAAATGTAGGAAAAATGAAACGCTTTCTCGTCTGTGGATGTCTATGGCATTGTGCTAGGTTTGTTTATGCTTCGTGGGCACACACCCAACAGGTTTGAAAGATGTCAAACGATACTTTCTATTGATAGAATTCAAAACGAATGCCACCGACTCGTGTTCATATTTTCTATGGCTAGCAAGTTAAAAATACCATTTCATTGTTTTCTGTCACTTTCGAGTGCTCGAAAGTCAAAAATACCCCATGGTCACCAGCTCCGCTCATCCCAGCCTCAGAGGCAGGTTTGGGTAAGGTAGCCGACAATCCCTACACAAGTTACCACTATATGTTAATTCCAGTAGGTACATAAATGTAGATATAGAAATAATAATAAGAATATAATGTATATATAGGGACCATGCCGCGAGCGGACCTGTTAGAGGGGTGTTCTTTTTATAGTGGTGATTATTATTTATATCTTTAATATTTGAGTAGCTTAGTTTTATTTTAATTTGAGTAGCTTAGTTTAATTTTAATTTAAATAAGTTTAGATATAGACTTGTTGGTAATACTTTAGCTCTGCCTACCCCACTCTGGGAATGAAGGCGTGAGTTTATGTATGTATGTAGATATAGATAATCTTTTTTATGTTAATTATTTTTGGAGGGAGTGAGACAGATGCGAGGGAGGGATCTCTGCCGGATGTGGCCCCCCACCGGAAGTACCCGAGCCTTTCCGACAACAAAAGTAAGGGTAGCAGAGAAAACGGTTAACAACTAAAACTGTTAGTTGTTTAAAGAACTTTAGTGTTCAATAATATGACTACATTTGTTATCATTTAATTAGCATTGAGAGAATAATTGTTCAAGTAAGAACATGTATTAACTGTATTCTGACATATATGTTTTTTTAGGGTTGTTGGTAATACTGTAGCTCCTACCGTATTCTTGGAATGAAGGCATGAGTTTATGTATAGGTACAACATTTTTTTGATTTAAAGATCTAATCTACCACTTGGTCTCTATGGATGTACCTAATAATATGCCGAATTTTTCGTAAATAAAAAAATACTCGGTGTTTATTTCTGGCCGATTAATTAATGTATTTTGACAAAGCAGGTACACTTACAAAAACCTGCGGGCAATTGTATTCGAATTGACTTTGTGACGCCTGCTTTCAGAGCTGATATATGTGCCAAGCTGATATGCTGAGCTCTATCTAAGCGTTAAAATCCAAATTGTATTTCGCCGGTGATATTGCAAAACCGCGTAACTGACTAATTTATGATAAAGCAAAATAAACCTTACTGTCTCATTAAAAAGGTGCATTTTGCTCCTTATTTCAAATGTTACTTACGCGGTTTTGAAGTGTTACGTTTTTAAATCCGCCGCCATTACTAGCAAATATGAGCTATCAAAACTTGTTCATAAATCATATTTAATGATCGGTGTAAATGTTCTAAGTATATCAAGATTTGAATGTTATGTCATTATTACCAATAAAAAAAAAGTTTTCTCTTTATGGTTTGTACCTACTTTCTGTTTTTTTTTTTTTTTTGGAAATATGGAAGACAAACGAGCACACAGGCCACCTGATGGTAAGTGGAAACTGTGACCCATAGCCATTCGCATTCACAAGACTGCAAATGCGTTGCCAACCCTGAGGACTAAGATGGAATGCCTCTATGCTAGTCATTTCACCGGCTGTCTTATCCCCAAACCGGAACACAACAATGCGAACATTGCTGTTTGGCGGTAGGTTAATGGATAAGATGGTGGTAGCGATCCGGACGGACCCTGCACAAGGTCCTACCACCCGCAAAAAACAAACAAACAAATGTCTGTTTGTCAAATGTGAAAGTTTCTTATGAGAAATTCTCGGAAATTTCTAAGAATATTCTTAAAGTTTCTATCGAAAGAGAACATTTTCAATGCTCTAAAATGTTTCCGATAATAATCTCAGTAATTTCTGGAGAATGTTTCTTACCTTCTGAGAACGTTCTGCAACTTGTACAATGCTAACGGGTTGGCTTAAAGTAATGAGAATGTATTCAATTAACAATAGCAGGCAATAAAAAAATACAAAAAGGATTTTGACAGATATAATTAATAGAAAATATGTAAATTTTGTTAATAAGGCAAAAAAAGATTAACTGGTTTAATAAAAAATGTCCGCGAGGAAGTTATGACGTGAACGTGTCTATCGCCTACTTGGACGGCGTGAAAAATCTGAAGTGGTCTCTCATCACAAATTTGAAAATGTACCACCTTCTACAATTTAATGTTTGATCCACCACATGTTAGGACTAAAGATTTACCAAAAACGGGAAGACCTCCCATTCTTAATGATCGAGACCGCAAGTAGGTGGCAACGTTTGTACAAAACAAAGTGGGTCAGTCCCAGATAAGTTAGCTGTAAAATATGATGTTGTTCGTGGGCGAATAAGGAATATTTTAGAGAAATACGAGAAATATTTCGTACAATGTTGAACAGTTAAAGTGTCAAAAAATACCCAAATATTCCAACAAACAGCTTGAAGATATTCCAAAGAAGTGCAGGAAGTTGCGGAGAAAGTATCACTATGCAGGGAGCAGCCAGAATTGACTAAAAGAGCGTGACGTTCACTTTGTACCGAAGGATTCAAACCATCCGAACGTCCCTATAGCTCGTCCAATAGAGGATTATTTGGTAATTCTCAGTAGACTAGTTTACAGTGATGGGCGGGAAGCAAAATTACAGACTCAGTTGAAGCGCAAGGTACAAAAACAACTAATTAACTAAAAAATAAAAAAATAGATGTTGTCCAACGTATGATGAAAACGTTAAGAAGAAAGCTACGAAAAATTTAAGATGCGGGACTTTTTGCTGTATAGGAATGATTGATTATCATATTGGTTTTAGTTCGTTTTTATGTAATAAAAAGCTATATAACCCTAACAAGTGAAAAAATAAAAATAAAAACAGTTTTTGTAATTCTCATTACTTTAAGCCAACCCGTTAGTACCTACTACAATACATACCAAAGACGCTTATGTTTTTTCCGTTTTTACGATTGAACACCATCTTATACTTGAAAATACAGCCAAGCAGCAGTGTTCGCATTTTGATCTTTGATGTTTTTCATTTTACGTTATTTTGTGTTAAGTGTGTCACTATCCGTCACTTCACCAAGCGGTTCCAACGGAAGACCAGTGCTGGCTTTACGGCTAGCGAATGCTGAGTTGGGACCGTTTCGCAACTGTTTCTCTGTCTTGTTATTTTTGTATCTATGTACCTAATGTGGTTTTGTATTGTTGCGAATAAATGTCTCTTAATCTTTATCTTTATCTTTATCTCATTGTTGTGTTCCGGTATGGGGACAAGATAATCGGTTTACGGGGTGAAACCTGTCTTTGACATGTTAGGGCTAAGTCACATCTATCAGCGATTCGTGTTTTGTCTATAGAAAATAGTTACTTTGTATCATGATGTGTAGCTACGCATCCATTCTCATTTCGCATGCGCTCGCATTTTCATACAAAACATAAATTTTCTTTGGGCAAATTGAGAATTAGTGCTGATAGATGTGACTGTGTTTATCAACCTTTTATGTATGTTTGTTCCTTTGTGGCGATCTGGAAACTAAACGCGTAAACCGATCCTAATGATTCTCATGGCAATCGATTTGTCTTAATCTTGTGAGTGTCACTAAAGATATGACAGTAATCAAAATCCAATATGGCGGCGGCCAATCGCCATATTGTAAAAAAAGGCGACGAATTATGACAAGTAGGGTATCGTTGAATACGTATTTAAAAATCATATTTAGGTTACTTTCATAATTTTTCATTATGAGAGCATTTTTAAAAAAGTTTGTACATTTAATTCACGACTTCAATTTGCAAAAAAAATTGCAGGTTGTTAGAGTGAATGAAGCTGAGCCTAAATAACATAGTCTCCCAAAATGTCCTCATACACTTGTATGAAACTTTCCTTTTTGTTACCATGAACCAAAGAAAGTTAGTAACAAAAAAGGAAAGTTTCATACAAGTGTATGAGGACATTTTGGGAGACTATGTTATTTAGGCTCAGCTTCATTCACCCTACCAACCTGCAATTTTTTTGCAAATCGAAGTCGTAAACGAAATGTACAAACTTTTTTAGAAATGCTCATGAATGATCATCATTTAGTATTTATAACGATTTAAAGTTGGTTAGCAATATCGGGTTTTTGAAGCTTGCTTTTTACCCTACTGCCGAAGCAGAAGGGTAATGTTTTTATTAGCCTATAAGTGTATGTTTGTTTCTTTGTGGCGCTTTAGAAACTAAACGCGTATACGAATTTTGATGAGTCTTATATCAATCACTTTATCTTATACTTCTGAGTGTCACTAAAGATGTAACACTAATCTAAATCCAATATGGCGGCAACCAGACGCCATATCGTAAAAAATAAAAAGTCGACGAACTATGAAAAATTGGGTATCATTACATAGGTATTTGAAATTCATTATTTTAACATCAACTGTCAAAAAGACCTCACTTCACAGGCGCCATCTAGTGAAAAAACTGATGCGCGGAAACCCTCATTGGTGTGACATAGTCTCCTGATATGTATTTATTTAGCAGCAGTAGTGTTTTTACAGCTTGCTTTAAGTTATTATAGTTAATTTCACTCCTCTTCTTTTGCCGTTGCTACCAGCGCGGAGCTGAAAATAGTACCCTGAATTAAAATGATAATTATAATTAAAAGCAACGCTAGGCCCAATTAAGGAACTTCCCGCGTAACCCTAACGTTTTACAGTCTGCTTATAAAGGGGGTAATAATTCGTAATCTATGCTGAGTTTATAATTAATGAGACGCATTCAAAGGGGTGTTACCCGACTGCGGCAACAAGGGTTATGTTTTTGACTTGTATATACGTCCGACAATGTCCGCGATTTAAATGAGTTATACGTGGTTAGATTCGTATTAACCACTAGAGTGTCATAGGCTATATTAACAATTGGCGGAGTAAAAAATATATACATGATAAGTAACATTACATATTCTTTTATTCCACATATATCTCTGATTTTTTCATTTCTTGTTTCACACCACACATACTACGCAAAGAGCGCATTTCAACTGGATTTACACGACTTACATACTTCGATGGTTCGTACATTTGGAAAGGATGGATGAAAGAAGATTGACGAAAGAGATATCCAGATCGAGAATGAGTGGAAGGGGCCGCCCTAGGCGTACTTTTTTTAATCAAATCGGTGAAATACTGGATAAGGGCCGAATCTAAAGTAACAGAAACCGACGTGCATGCATGACTCGATGTATGAATGTTGAAGAAGCGAAAGAAATTTGTCAAGATCGTAGCAAGTGGAAAGAAGTGGTCTCTGCCTACCCCTCTGGGAAACAGGCGTGATTTAATGTATGTATGTATGTAAGTAACATTACTTTGACGACATTATCCAAACAGCAGTTGAGTTTTTTTAATCCTTTCTTTTCGTTAGACTTGTTGCTCGTATGAAAACATGCACAAATATCTAAAATATTTAAATTAAATAAGCACTTATAGCAAAAAACGTACTATATACAGTCAAATATTCGTAGGGTTCCGTACCAAAGTGGTAAAAAACCCTTATGGTGAGACTTTGGTGTCAGTCTGTATGTCACAGCAGTTTTTCTCTGAAACTGTTGCTATCAATTTGAAATAGTTGTATGACTTGCTCGCATTATGTTTTAGTAAAAAAAAAGATTATTTTTCGAATCGTTTGAATGAGAGGTTGAAATATTAAAGTGATTGGATTACTTACTTATAGCAAACGGGTTGTCATTAAAATGGGCAAAAATGTACAAAAAACGACCTTATCCCTATCTGTGATATGGACCAGTACCTAATACCTAGCGACTATATGAAAAAAAAAAGATTAAAGATGTTTACTCAGTAAGTAGGCCGCACGGGCACTGTATGTATTATTTTTCCAAGACATTTTTGCATTGTAACTTTTAGAATATACAAATTAATATCTGTATTGTCTATTCACTTTTCCGGTCATTTTAGAATTTTTAAAACGTACTATTTAACTAATGTGGGCGCCAATGGACGCTTGCTGCATTTGAAACGCTACGAATTCGTAGCAGAAGTAAACCGCTACGGTTCGTAGCGCGTGCATCAAGGCATATTATTTATATGTAAATCAATACAGCTCTATATGCTCGTTATAACTGTATAGAAACAGTGACTAAGTATATAATAATTAATGAACCATATTATTACAATATGGAAGCAAGATGTGAATGTTGGGTGTGGCAGAACAAGCATGTAAGTCGTGTAAATGCAGTTGCGCTCTTTGCGTAGTATGTGTGGTGTGAAACTGATTGATAAAGTAAGAAATGAAAAAATCAGACAGAAATGTGGAATAAAAGAAGATGTAGTGACTAAGATTGAAAAGGGCATGCTTCGATGGTTCGGTCATTAAGAAAGGATGGATGAAAGAAGATTGACGAAAGAGATATACAGATCGAAAGTGGGGTCGGAAGGGGCCGCCCAAGGCGTACTTTTTTGAATCAAATCGGAGAAATACTGGAAAAGGCCCGAATCTTAAGTACCCGAAACAGACGTGCGTGCATGACTCGATGTATGAATGTTGAAGAAGCGAAAGAAATCTGTCAAGATCGTAGCAAGTGGAAAGAAGTGGTCTCTGCCTACCCCTCTGGGAAACAGGCGTGATTTAATGTATGTATGTATGTATGATGGGAAAGAAAGCGGAGTAGGTAGAGATGAGGTTGTAGCTCGAGGAGAGTACTTTTTTTTTCGGTGTTTCACCGACATTCATTTCAGTTGTGTTGATTTCAGGTTATCTTAACTATAATTCACAAAGGTTAGGTTAGGTTAGACTTATAACCATCTCTAGATAACCAGAGGCAAGTTTTATAAAGCTACAAGTAACAATTTCACAGGTCGTAGCTAAGCTGGCAACACTTCTGAAATGGCTTGTAACCTGTATATTGTAATTTGTAGCTTTATAAAACAGGCTCCTGAAATCAACACGGGATCAGTAGAAGATAGCTTAATATTAAATGAAAATTCTGCGAAGTGATGCGTTCTCTGAAATGAAACTAGGATAAAAAAAAAGCATCTCTACTTTTCGGAAAGTACGTTCAGATAAAAATATATGTATTCAGTTCAGGATTCGAACCCGGTCGTATTGAAGAATAAAACTTACATCATTTATATTTGGATATTGATTGTGTAGATCATAATTGTTTAGCAACTCTCTAGTCATCTTAACTAATACCAACTTAAAAAAAATGCTTTATAGGGTAAAGTCACCAGTAGTCTGCCAGAGACATGTAGTCGGCCTGTGCCTATACTTAGTATGAGTAAGAAGAGTACGAAAGATATATTTCCTACTCTTCGCACGCATCTAAGGTTGACTACTGGTTTGTGGCTGACCACTGGTGAGTTTACCCTACTTTGGCTGTAAAGAAGGCTTGTCTGTTGTAGAGATATATTAGTTAAACACTACTCAATTCATTAGGGTAGATATCTCAATTTCAAATTTCATCTAAATCCGTTCAGCCGCTACCTACAGCATAAAGGTGTAACAAACTAACACTCTCACAAATACACCAAATTTCGCATTGATAATATATTCATATTCATATTCATATACTAGCTGTCCGCGCCCGGCACCGCCCGGTTTCATACAAACCTTATAAAAAATAGATAGTAGCCGATTCTCAGATCTACTGAATATGCTTATAAAATTTCATAAGAATCGGTCAAGCCGTTTCGGAGGAGTACGGTAACTAACATTGTGACATGGAAATTTTATATGTTAGATTTATTGCACTCATAATAATACATAATACACTTATATAGGTGATATTCGTACTCTATGGACCCTGTTGGGCGCAGCAATATAAGAGAGAGGAGGACTATCTAATTAATAATTAAATATTTCCATTTTTCTATTTATCTATATACCTATCTATCTGTTTATTATCTTAATAATTACTCAGTTATTTATTTTAAGCAGGATAATAGTAGTTTAAGGCCTAATTATGTGACTGTGAAACATCATATATTAAATGAATAAAACGCATTGTATTTTATACTTTTCCTTTAAATTCACTACATAAATATTCAAAACGCCTAGAAGTAACCAACATGACAATTGATCACAGCTTCAATAAATGCCGAGTCATGGAACAAACAGAAAAAAAAAAAAGTTTATATAGGCACAGGCACAGAACACGGGCTTCTTGCACGGGCTAGCTACTTACCTGCGAGCTTTCTACCCGGGGAAGCTTAGGGTGCGGCTCCACTGAGGCGGAGACGAGAGGAGCGGAGCGGAGCTGTGCCAATATTAACCAATAAAAGGCGCATGCGGTCACGTCGAGCGCGCCTTGCGTAGATTCCATTGGTTAATATTGGCACAGCTCCGCTCCGCTCCTCTCGTCTCCGCCTCAGTGGAGCCGCACCCTAGACTACGGTACGGCCTACAAACGTGAACCCGCACTGCTTTTCCCAGCTGTCACTTTCACTATCACTGTTCTTATTTCATTTAACGGTTTTTATTCAATGGGAATGGTTTAATCCACCAACATACGCAGAAACGCCAAATAGCAACCATTTTTTTTATTTTATTTTTTTTATAGCATGGGAAGGCAATCTAGCACACAGGCCACCTGATGGTAAGTGAAAACTGTGACCCATACACATTCGCATTCACAAGACTGCAAATGCGTTGCCAACCCTGAGGACTAAGATGGAATGCCTCTATGCTAGTCATTTCACCGGCTGTCTTATCCCCAAACCGGAACACAACGATGCGAACACTGCTGCTTGGCGGTAGGTTAATGGATAAGATGGTGGTACCAACCCGGACGGACCCTGCACAAGGTCCTCCCACAAGTAAATTTGTATCTACTACCTACAATAATATTAATTTGAGGCACCAATAAACCAGCCTGAACTTAATTTGTGTTTTATTTGGTAGAAACTAACCTAAAATATAAACATTACATGACGTCACGTCACGGCGCATATCGGATCATCATGTCAGCCGAAAGACGTCCACTGCTGGACATAGGCCTCCCCCAAGGTTCTCCACTCAGACCGGTCTTGTGCTTTTCGCATCCACCGCTTTCCCGCGATCCTTACAAGGTCGTCACTCCATCTTGTTGGAGGCCTACACATATCGGATATCTCTGTCTAATAGCTGTTTAAAATGCTTATATCATCCGGATTCGGGCCACACACAGGGAATCCTCGCGTAAGACCCAATACCATTCATTAATTATTATTTATTATGCATTAAGTTAAGTTTTTCCGAATAAACATTTTAATTTCCATTTAATTTCATTTTACTGGGCCGATTTTAATTTTTAATTCACTTTTGGTAATCTCTTTTACTCGTGCAGTATTTTCGTATTATGTTAAGAGAGGGGATTTAAAAATCCACGCGTATTCGCCATTACAATAACGCCAATAACGGCTACAATCGCAAAGTCCTAAGTATTTCACTATTTTTATTGGGTAGGCTTCGAGATTCTACATTCCACATTTGAAAATCCTTTAAACCAAAGCCTCGTTGGTATTCTGTAAGGTAAACGTCCCTTTGCTCGACGAGTAATTTGAAAATATTTATTGGCTTCGTAGTGCAGATACTTTACTTTTGTTTAATGGAATTTGTTTTAATCGGATTGTATGAGTAAATACAAGGTGCTTTGCTGGCAAATGTGTTCTTTACTTAAATTTGGCTTGTAAAATGTCAAAGCCAGAAAGATTTCTCATCACTAAAATGAGGTGGTTATAAAAGTAATATTAATATTATCTTATTTATCGCCATAGGGAATAAACATGTGTTTTTAAATCGCAAGAGTGAAATTGTAATTTAAATTGGCCAAGAAATACCCTTGATACAAGCATTTTAAACAGCTTGTTAGTCATCGCTTAGACAGAGAGATCCGTACGGCCATATAAATTCTGTTTTGCTAGAAAGATAGGAACAAATTTTTGGTTATTATTAAAGCTATTCAAAAAATGATTTCTCTCAACTGTTTCTTAAATGAATTAGCTTTTACTGAAGCTATGAAAACGTCACGAATATTATTTTTCTTTTTTTCATGGCCTAGGAAGGCAAATGAGCACACAGGCCACCTGATGGTAAGTGGAAACTGTGACCGATACACATTCGCATTAAGAAGACCGCAATCCTAAGACTGCAAATGCGTTGCCTACCCTGAGGACTAAGATGGAATGCCTCTACGCTTGTCATTTCACCGGCTGTCTTATCCCCAAACCGGAACACAACAATGCAAACACTGCTGCTTGGCGGTCCTTATTCAAAGTCCAGACTTAACAAGCGCTAGAACAGCGACAGGCACTTGGACGTTTACCTTACACGGACTGGCGAGTACACTCGGGGAAAAAAAACACGTCACGCGCTCCATCCGGCCTTTTTAATCGGACGGTGAGTGACGTCACATATACAGTATGGCGGATCGGTTGCACGACCGCTCGGCTGCAGGGGCTGAAAGGGTACAGCGGTTACATTAACGCCGTAAGCTGCAAGCTGAAGCGGAACTTGATATGGGTCCAAGTTGTGTACTGATTTTATAAAAGTACACAGTGATATAGAGATTATTTTTGTCAATCATTAGGCGAAACGGAAACCTAACGAAACGGGTACTTATATAAAATACAAATTTATGTAAATACATAATATAATAATAATAGATAAAAAATATATTAATAAACAGATAGGCGATGAGTGTTAAAGAGAGTGAATCTACTACCGCTTCGGACAAGACCATAATTACGGAGGAGAAACGCTGCAAGAAACTCCAACAGAAGGTCTTTTTTTCAATCATTAAATATAATAATACTTAAAAGTAAGTTATATAACAAGGTAATAAAGTAATACATATTTTTACCTACACCTATCACTTTCTAATTCGCCAAGGTAGATAGTGACAACATGTGAATTAAGGCGTCATATAATCACCATGTGAATTTTGAAATCTTGTGGATTGCATAAGTTAGAATTTCAACAAGGGGAAGCGACAATGTGAGGAAACCGATGGATGCAAGTGGCGCTGTACCGGTTCCTGTGGAAAACAACCTGCCTACGAAGCTGGCGGTCCCGGGTTTGATTCCCAGTCAGACAAAATACTTATTCGTGATGAGCGTGAGATATGTTTCTGTCTTGGATTTTTTTCATCCTATTTAAGTATTTATTTCTCTTTATACGTATTTACCCATAGTACATTCCTATCGTTTAGTTTGGTCACTAGATCAATTTGTGTGATATTGATTCCTGATATTTATTTCTTTATTAATTGACGATATTTATATTAAAACCGCTACCGCTTGTAACCTGGACCGATCCCCACAAACTCCCAAAGGAACCACAGGAGCGATAAAAGCCCCATGCATTATGAACAGTGGGCCGAAATCGAAAAATTAAAAACAACGCCATCTGCTGGCCGGTTGCGTAATTACAAGACAACACCAACCAAAAACGGCGTAAGCGCACAAACAATATGAGAACATACGACGTTTTGAATTTTACTCATGGCTGTTATGACGTACGTTAGCCGGGTTATGATCTTTGCTAATTATTCGCATGTTCGGGAGGGTTATAACTTGTAATTCGATCTGTTATCAACGCTTTTATTCTCTTATTGTTAACGTTGAAAATGCAATGACATGTGTAGGGTCGGATTAAGCGAAATTTGAGACAGCGTATTATTAGGGATAGGGTGACATAGTTATGAATGCAAATGTGTTTTTAAGTGACGCGTGTGATTGCGGTTTGGGTGCAGTGCTCGCCCCGTCTCACCTGGGGGTTTTTACGGATGGAAAAATATCTATGGCGATCCGAGGAAGGGTCAAGTGGGGTTAATCCGACAAAGGGATAAATGAGTTTTTTTTTGGGCTTCTTTATAGTACCGTAAAACGAGGTTACTTCGATTAACGGGGTGACTTTGATAGCAACTACCTTTCCACACGAACATGTATTTTTTGAGGAGTTTGAATACGCCTCCATAATTATTTTTTTCGCCATTGGCAGCGGCGATAGTTGTTCCTTAAAAAGTTAAAATAATGCGCGTGTTACTGACTATTTTCGTATAGAAAAAAATATGAATTGTTAGTGTGCTTTTTGCCTTGATTTTTGAGGTAAACAAACTTCAAATGTACGTATGTTTTGCAAAAACGCATGCTATTTGAATGGTAAGACACCATTCAAATAGCATGCGTTTTTGCAAAATAAATCTAATTAGTGGTATCGAAAAAGAACATAGCTCTTCTATATTTTCAGATTCAACGTGATTTTCAGCGGGTTTACTTCAGATATTCATTCAAATATTTAGTGTTTTCAAACCCCATTCGTAGTTTAACTTTGATCATAGTGTTTAAATTTTGTTTACGGGATTTTTTTTTCTAATAAATAAGTCGAAAAAACAAAAGAACCGATTATTGCATATTTTTATTTTATTATTTGGTCTTTTAGTTTCTATAAAAACTCGAGTTAAACTTTGAATTTGATCAAAGTAACCTGGTTTAAGTAGGAATCTAAATTTCTATAATATATGCAACGGATGCATAAATTACTATGATTTGTGTAATTAAAATCTTTGGAGTCATGTCCACGTTATTGCGAGTAGTCTTCGGTCCTTTAGGCTAGTAGCAATTGTTGAACGTATGAGTGAAACAGAGCGAGCGAGTAAAGAGCTCACGGCACGGCGCTCGGTGTGAACGAGACAACTAGTACCTATTTCAAAGCGTGTCTTGATCAGATCTCCAGATTTGCACCGGAGCTAAAGGACCTAAAGGAACTAAATGACTGAGCTAGTTCCTTTGACCGATTGACCGAGATCGGAGCGCTCCCTTTAAAGAAGGAGCGGGAGCAATTGGGACCAAAAAAAAAAGTCACGGTTTTTACATTCTAATTCGTAAGAATGGGTAATTTTAAGAGACCAATTTCATTAATTTTGTTTTTGACCCAATAGTTTGTTTTATAATATCTTTATTAATTTAACAGACATTTTATGGATGACATGATTATTTTAAATTTAGGCTGGCAGTAGACCCGATTCTCCGTGCACATCGCTTAAATAGCCTTAAACTAAATTGTCAAATTTCAAGACATAGTTTAGACGACAGATTAAACCAGTGCTATTCCAGAATGTCGAGCTGACAATGTATAAGACGGCCTAAAATAAAAAGCGTCAGATTCAAATAAGCGCTGTCATGGCGCTGTCATTTGATTATGACAGCTGCTCATAGAATAGCAAAGTGTATTAGCGACACCTACATAAAATTAGGAAGTTTAGAGGCCACTGTAGAATTGGGTCCATTTTCTAATAAATTACAACAATTCAATCATATCTAATGAATGATAAAAAGTGATTGTAATAGTTTATTAAAACATACTATTTCAAGCGGTTTCCGCCTAACCCGTAAAATACTCCTAGGAGGGCTTCACAACATTAACAAAATGATATATTTATAACAAGAATCAGTTGGTGAAATACAGTGTGTCTCTGACCTTGGGGCTTTAAATTCAACGATCGATTCTACTCGCTAAACTGAACTACTTTTGTTCTGCAACATGAAAAAATAACTTAAATTTAGATAACGAATTGATGTTAAAGTCTAATTGTAAAATCAGTGTATTACATACTGGCCATGTAATCACTATCTCATGGTACGGGGGCGACAATACCTTGGTACGGGGGCTAAAGGAAAATGGAGAATTGGATCGCGTACATTGAAAATTAGATTTAACTTGTATGATAAAAAATAAATTTAAACTGAACATATTTTTAACAACTTACAGAACAAAAGAAGTTTAGTTTCAGGAGTAGAAATGATCTATGCATTTAAAGCCCCAAGGTCAGAGGCACCCTGTATAGTTTAGCAACAGATTAGAAACTCATTATAACACTCGAACTATTGACCGATAATAACGATATGCTTTAATCAAAATGCAATAAAGACCCATTATTAAATCACCAGCATATCTTGATCTTTGATTATAAACCAAGAGTACCGTTGCAGGGGTCACCGCTTAATACCAAATGATCGATCCGAATAGCCGAGGATTTGCGATTCTGTTTCTAGTCCTCCATCGGGCAGGATTAACTCGACAGAGCGGACAGCCGGTTAATCCTGTCATCATATCGTATTATAAGGATCCGTGCACACCAGAAGCGGAGCGGGCAACTATTTGATCACTTTTTTGTACAAATAAAGAAATCAAAAAAAATCAAGGCGTATAAAAAGTGAGCGAGACATGACTGGACAAGGATACCCTTATACTTTTGCCAATTAGGTCTGTCCGTTTGTATTAAGTTTTTCTTAGAGACTCTTTGTAGGGTAAAGTCATTAGTACTCAGCCAGAACCTGTAGCCGGCCTATGCCTATACTTTGTATGAGTGAGAAGAGTACGAAAGATATATATTTCCTACTCTTCGCACTCATATAAGGTCGACTACAGGTCTCTGGCTGACCACTGGTGACTTTACCCTATGTACTACAAAATACTAAGCTGTAATTTGCCAGTTAAGTATTATCTACGAGTACTATTACGGCGACAAATTTGAAAAACCTTTTGGGATTCTTCTACTTTTTACTGATGTGTACAAACACAAACATGCAACAATGGCCCAATTTTCTTCCAAATTATGATACCTAACTGCTATTATTGCTAGGTTTTCTATAAACTCTGGCTTTACACTTGCTACAGCCATTATAATTTTAGAATTGTTGGTAATTCTGTAGCTCTGCCTACTCCACTCTGGGAATGAAAGCGTGAGTGTATAAATAAAAAAAAATAAAAAAAAACAGGGGACCATGTCACACCAATTGATCTAGTCCCAAACTAAGCTCTAGGCTTATACTATGGGTACTAGACAACGATATCAATACTTATATAGAGAAATATATACTTATATACATAGAAAACATCCATGACTCAGAAACAAATATTCGCGCTCATCACACAAATATCTGCCTTTACCGGGATTTGAACCCAGGACCGCTAGCTTCGTAGGCAGGGTCACTATCAACTAGGCCAGCGCATCGTCAAAACGTATGTACGTATGTACATTTTAAGGCGAGCGAATTCCACGCGAACGCGATGCGGAGCGACGCGGCGCGATAGAAACCAAGTCGACAGCTATTGAAGTGTCCTACGTGACCAATACAGGCGCGGGGTGCGGACGGCGCGACGCGAAACGATAGCCCACCGAACGAAGCAAAATCAGGGGAAAAAACAAAAATGTGGTGTTTAGGTGAAATTTGGCATAATGGTACGGAATGGTGTTTTAAACGACATACTAAAAGTACTGATGGGTGGGGGTGGAGCTATCGGGTGGAGTTTTAAAGGGCTCTTTTTTTAGTTTTTCGTAAATAACTCATAAACTGTGGGCTATAACAAAAAATGTTTTGAAACACAAGTAATCTACATAATATTCTCTACAAAAAAGATTCTTACAACTTTTTCTCTCTGATCAATATTTCATCATGTGATATGGGGGGAAGAGACAATAAAGAAATAAACACATTTCTTTAAGTATGCAAATAAAATTTCTTACTATCGTCTAAATCTAAAATACGTCTTCGTCATCATCATCGACGGTGACTTCGTTAGTGCATGAGCCGGAGCATACGCCGCAGATACTGGAGCAGGTAATTAGTATGTCGTTTAAAACACCATTCCCCACCGCTATGCCAAAATTCGCTTATACACGAGATTTTTCCCCTGATATGCCTATCATGCTCTTGGTTTTCGTTCGGTGGGCTACGAAGCGAACGCAATCAAACGGTTAGTTATTTTCTGCGCGAAACGGCGCGGCGTTTGTTGTCGGTGGCGGAGGTAGGTCGCACGTATTGCGCTATATTCGTGTTGAAATCGCGTCCACCGCATCGGATCGCCGACGTAGGATGTAGCCTTAGACTAATGTAAGTAGCGAATTTGGACAAAGCTACCATAGTTCTATGGTTTTACGGTAGGTATACACTTTACTCTGTAAATGAAAAAATAAAACATTACATTATATACAGGGCGAACGATATGAAGTGTTACCAAATTCAAAAGGCTACGATTTTTTTTTGTTGTCTTAAATTATTCATTATTAAGAAAAAAATGAGAAAATGATATCAAATTTTTAAGATTACTTTATTTTAACTCGATATGACCACCTTCTGCTGTCTATGGCCTTCAGACGGTAGAAAAATGAGTTGCACGCTGCACGAATGTGATCCTGCGGTATGCAATGGCAATTACGTACGATCGCTTTCTTCAATGCATCCATACTGGCATGTTTTCTTCTCCTCACCTTGCTCTCCACAATGGACCAGATAATAGAAGTCCATCGGGTTCGCGTTTGGGGAATTCGAAAGACATTGTGTGGACGAAATAAATTGTGGCACGCGTTGTTCAGCCATTCTTGGTTCACACGAGCTTTATGAGCCGGGGCCGAGTCTTGTTGTAATGTCCACGGTCTACTACCGAAATGTTTGCGTGCCCAAGGCTCCAACGCAGCTTCCAAAACATTTTCCCGATAGTAAGTCGCATTTACTTTGACACCAGGCTCGTTTTTGTGAATTTGGTAACACTTCATGTCGTTCGCCCTGTATTAAAAAAATTCGTACAAAGGTGAAACCAGCCAGGGTTACCTTGAGTTTGACAAAAATAACAGTGCATCGAGTAAGCAAGTGTATGAAATTTAGGAGACCAAACAAAAGTAACGTTTAGGAGATCATGCCGCGAGCGGACCTGCTAGAGGGGGTGTTATTTTTACAGTGGTGTTTTTTTTATCGTTAATATTTGAGTAGCTGAGTTTTATTTTAATTTAAATACGTTTGGTGTTAATTTTTAATATTATTATATTTATACATCAATATACATACTTAAACTTACATAAACTACATATATATACAGGACAGAGTTGGTATCATATTTAGAAGCTAGAGTCAAGCCAGTACTAGTATAATCGTTATTGAATTTTGTATGAATAATGCACCTGTAGGTGAAGTAAGACTAAATATGACCAAAAATCAAATATGGCAGCAAATTATGTACATCAATGAAACTTATATATTTTTTTATCTTGACACTAGGAATGAGGATCTGCCGATTCCTACCAAAATTTAGGCGTCCTATTCCCATTGGGGTGTATGGTTAGGGGGATTTTTTTCCAGGCTGGTGAATCGTCATCTTGCGTGTAATTTTTTGCGTTGAATTGAATTAGACCATACTTAAAGGTTCAATATTTTGCGAGCATGAAAGATTTTAGTTGGAAAAAACCGAAGTTCCGTACATGACACGGTTAACTCAATTCAAAATTTGGACCGCTGTTCCTTGCAAAAAGACTGTTTTTTTGTGACTTAACTAAAAATGTATAGTTTTCAGATTTTTCCCTATATTGGTAGTATAAGACGGTGTTACTTCCCAAATTTCATGGTCAACGGAAAGTACCCAATAAATTTTGATTCCCTGGAGAGCGACCGTATCTTTTTTTACGTTAACTTAGAAGTCTGTTTTTTTCACAGCTTCAAGGGACTGTAGACTTGAGTATATGGTTTTAATTGCAACTCGATACCTCAACGCGTTCCGGAGATAAAGGGTCTTGACTAGGGTTGCCAACTTTTTTTTAGGAAAATAACGGATATACCTCATTGAAGAGTATAAAAAAAGTAAATCCAAACAAAAAAAAAGTATTTTTCAAATTTATGTATGTAAACTGTTTATTGCACAAAAACAATTATAAAACATTTTTGCATAACTATAGATAATGTACAATATTTACTATATTTATTTTTATTTCTATTTTGTAGTGGTTCAATATTTTACTGTTAATAATGGGCTAATTGCATACAAAACATTATAGTGACTATTAGTATTTTCGATACTTTATTTTTATTCAAAAGAATAAAGTATAATGAAGCAAAATAACGTAAGATACGTTATTATAAAGAATGGTTGGCAACCCTAGTCTTGACGGACAGACAGACAGACAGACGGACAACAAAGTGATCCTATAAGGATTCCGTTTTTTAACTTTTACACTAGGTATAGTTTGTAACTATGAACATGTAAGTATAGAAGATAAAAAAAATGTTGACCCCAAATAAGTTAGGATGAGGGCAGGAGAATGATGACGATGATTTAGTAATACGTACTACGGCGGTTCGGAACCCTCAGTCCGTGAGTTCGACTCGCACTTGCCCAGTTTTTTAGCTTCCTAAACCTCTTAACTTAGTTACGCAAGAGCGGGGTTCGTGTAATGTGTCCAAGATGTCCACGACCGCCTCACATCGTACACGCCACGTAATTACCGGACACTAAGTAATCACAACGTGGTCACTGATGTGCCTTGTCAGTTTAACAACAGGTTAGAACTGGCTTGCGACAGATACGAGATTATTTAACGAGTGAAAGCGATAAGGTGCTAAAGAAAATTGTGTGCTTTTAAAACGTAGACCGTTTATCTTTTGTTTATTTACAGTTGAAATTAATTATTTTTAGTAATTTATTACATTTGGTGTGTTACTAAAAATCGGGGTACCATGTCACACAAATTGGCCGAGTCACAAACTAAGCTCTAGGTTTGTACTATGGGGTACTAGATAACGATGAATATACTTATGTAGAGAAATACAAAGAAAACCTCCAAGACAACAAATACTCACTCAAATCAAACAAACATTTGCCGATACTGGGAATCAAACTCTTCGCCGCTAGCTTCGTAGGCACGGTCAACTAGGCTACTTCATCGTCAAATGATATGTCATATCGCACCTCCGATAAAATAGCGTTCTAACTTGAAAAAATGAGATTTTGGGCTAAATATGCAGAAAGATAGGCAAATTTTCATTTTATTATCTCAAAAAGAGTCATAACTGTAGTGCGGCTAGTTTGCGATAGATGGCGTTTGTATCAGTTTAACATTGTCAATCTGTTGTATGGGGCCTCTTCGCGGGTGTTCTCTTTTAGTGTGCCATTTGAAGTTGTGACGGGCGGACGCCAAGCCCGTGCAAAATAATGTGATAACACGAAATAGTGCCGTTTCTTTTAACAAGTAAGTATCTTTTAACTTATTTTTTTTATGTAAAACAAAGTCCTAAGTTGAAGTGTAACTATGTTTGATGTTATAACACTATATTTTTTTCTCCAAAAGTGTTTTATCTCAACAGCAGTTTTTTTTTTTTAAATTATTTAAAATTCCTTGTAAAATAGGGTTATAAGTCGCAAATTCCTTAAGAATATGTTTAGTCTCTTAATATCACCTACTAAAGCATATAGTGAGCTTTAAAATTGTATATAACGCTCAAAGTTATTTTAAAAATTATATGCAGAAAAATATTTTTTTATAAATATAGCGACATATTTGACGTATACTGAAAATTACGCTATTTCAAGTTAGAACCCTATTTTATCGGAGGTGCGATATGATTCTATATTTACGCTAAATTAGGCATATGCTAAAGATTCAAAGATTAAAACGACTTCCATAATAAAAAATATTGTATAAAAATACACCGGACCTACAAAGAAAAAACCGGTCAAGTGCGAGTCGGATTCGTTCACCGCGGTTTTTTTTTTCACATCTTCAAGTATATGGTTTTAATTTCAATTCGATACCTTTACGCGTTCCGGAGATAAAGGGTCTTGACAGACTGACAGCCGAACAGCCGGACGGACCGACAGACGGACAACAAAGTGATCCTATAAGGTTTTCATTTTATTCTTTTGAAGTACATTTACATTTAGTCAGAAAAAACATTTATTCGTGACAAACAGACAAAAAACTCAACAAAACAACTAGACCAAAATACCTGTTGTCACGCAATGGTTCCAACTCAGCGATATGCTGGCGTTAAAACGCTGGCATTCCGTTGGAACGAAAGAGAATAAGCAAGAACAGGTATAAAAAATAAAGCTTCAATGAAATACGAGAAGGTGTCGTTTATTTTGATATTGTCATCTCTCTAATCCGCCATTTGTTTGCATTTGCAGGTTATCACCGTTTCCTCACGTCAAAAGGAAAAAAGAGGTCAAGTCTGAATTATATTCCGTTCTGAATTCGATTTCGTTCGGTAACCTTCGGCGAGGGAAGATGGCCGATTGAAAAACACTCGACTTTTACTTTTGTTAATATTGATTTACTGTTCGATTTACTGATTATGCTCTCACTGACACTGGCGGAGTCACATGGCGGACCGCCATTCTTTTAAAGAGTCATACCAAATTTGACGCTAGTATATGTTTCGCCGTTCTTACGATACTCATCATCATCATCATGTCAGCCGAAAGACGTCCACTGCTGGACATAGGCCTCCCCCAAGGCTCTCCCACTCAGACCGGTCTTGTGCTTTTCGCATCCACCGCGTTCCCGCGATCTTCAAAAGGTCGTCACTCCATCTTGTTGCAGGCCTACCTACAGCTCGTGTCCCGGTCCGCGGACGCCACTCAAGAACCTTCCGGCCCCATCGGCCATCAGTCCTGCGTGCGATGTGCCCCGCCCACTGCCACTTCAGTTTAGCTATTCTTCCGATACTACTAAAATAAAAATACGTTGAAACAGACGTTTCTTGTATAGGGACTCCATTTTATTTCACATTCTTTAAACCAAAAGACATAATAACTTAATAACACATTATGAAAAAAAATATCAACCCGTTATCTATTACGCACGGTTCAAAAAATACAATGGAGGCATATTAAAAGGGCCCCATTGGTCTACCTTTGGGATGTGGGACCCTAAAAAGGAATCCATTTTCACTTCGTTGTCCGCCTGTCTGTCCGTTAAGAAACTTTCTTAAAGCATGGTTCATGTAGAATTGGCACGCATAAATGAATTAAAAAAAAATGTTTCTAGAGTTCTTATTTCAAAAGTGACAATCATGGTTTGTTGACAACCTTTTGATGTTTAAATAGTGCAAAAATTATAGACTTTGATCAATGCGTTTAATAGTTATCGACAATGAAACTTGAAAAAAGGAAAGTAACTGTGAACAAATACTTGGAAAATCCATCGTGGTCTGGGTCGCAGGTAGCTAAGGCACTAAATTTCCACAAAAGTACTATTTGTAGAGTTATAAAACGATACAAGGAGACCCTGTCTTGCCGCCGAAAGACACAGATCAATCCTAAATCGGGTGCCAGGGACAGAGAACTTAAAAATAAAGTGTTGAGAGCAGTTGAACAAAATCCAGGGCTGTCCGATACGATCTATCCCCTAAATTTAAAAAAAATCGGAGTACTGTGAGACGGATTCGCCTTCGAGCTGGCTAAAAGAGCTATAAAGCTATTAAGAAGCCAAATCGCACCATGAAGCAGAACCTTCAAGTTAAAAAGCGAGCTCGCTTGTTGTATGACAAAGTTTTAACCAAATTCAAAGGGTGCTTCTTGATGGACGACGAAACCTATGTTAAACTCGATTTTAAGCAACTGCCCGGTTCAAAGTATTACTTGGCTGATGCTAGAGGAAGTGTTGAAGAAAATTATAAATTCGTTAAATTGGAGAAATTCGCAAAAAAACACATGATATGGCAAGGGATCTGTAGTTGTGGCTTAAAGACCAAAAATTTCGTTACGTCTTCTACAATGACGTCAGATGTTTACATGAAAGAGTGCCTGCAAAAACGAGTTATACCTTTCATTAGAAACCACCGTCTTCCTGTGAAGTTTTGGCCAGATTTAGCTAGCTGCCATTACTCAAAAAAGGTACTATAGTGTTATGAAACCTATCAGGTCGATTACGTGCCTCGTGACATGAATCCTCCAAATTGTCCACAGTTTCGACCAATTGAGAACTACTGGGCAATTATGAAAGGGAAACTCAAAAAGAGTGGCAAAATGGTCAAAGATGTAAATTCGTTGCGATCTACATGGAATCTTCAAGCCAAAAAAGTAGATAAAAGCACTGTTCAGAAGATGATGGGATCTATTACGAAGAAAGTTCGGAATTACATACATGGTTTTGACAACTGAATATTTTTAGTGAAAATGTAAAATAATAATACATATTTTTCAATTTATAAGACTAATTGTTTTATTTCATTAATTATTTTAAATTTTATAACCCTGGTAATATGTACCAATTCTAAATGAACTATGCTTTAGGAACACGTGTAGGCTTCAAAATATCAAATACTCAAGTGTTCCATTCCTTGGAGAAATCTACCTTCTAAGTCAACCGCAAACAAAAAAAGACACGGCCGTTGCCGCATATTTTGACAATCACAAGGGAATCAAAACCTTCAGTGCCCTTCTCGTTGACCTAGAATCGTGAAATTTGTCCAAAAGTCTCACAGCAAGTAAAGGAAAAAATGCGAAAACCGTCAAGTAATTACGTACCAGCCCAATGAAACCCTGAACCAACATAGAACTGTGTCACAATGACATTATAAAACAGTGACACTTGGTTCCTCCAACTTGAATCATAACGTCACTATGACACAGTTGACACAGTATGGCAGGCCGCATCATTGCGCCTGCGCGATAAACTTTTTTGCAGTTGGTAAACTGACCGCGACCAATGTATGGGGACAACAGTTTTCCAACGGCAAACTAATCTTTGTCCGCATTCCAGATTTTTTTTCAAACTAATCGGCCAAAAGTAAGTAGGGCACGACACATTTTTTTAATAGAGCTCCTATTTGCACTCGACTCTAAGAGGAGTCTTATGACACTTTGTTCATCGAACACTGGCCATCCGCTCAACCTCACGTGGACACAAATAACAAGGTTACATCTATTCTATCCGCAAAAGTGGACGTGCAGTTGCGAAAGAGATAGCATGATTCCGATGATTTATGACCTGACTCGCCACGTAATTTTGCGAAAGGTATAGACATACAGCAATTTCCGAACAAGTTTGAAGTAAAAGCCGAGCGACACTGCAGGGCGTAATTTATTTTTCTACTTCACATTCAGCCTTTATTTCCCACCCTCACAACTTTTTTTTCAGGGCTAGGTACCATTTTCACACAACAAAAAAATCAATATGTAATTGGGTTCGTTCATATTTTTAAATTACTCTAATTTGAATACCATTTCGAGGAATAGGGCTTTAAAACCGTTCTGCATTATTAACAGTGATGGGAAATAGGTGAGCTAAAATACCTATTCTTAGCGAGAGGACATAATATGGAGTGGTTACAACCGGATAAAAGTATATATTTTTTGGATTCCGGGTATTTGATATTTATCCGGGCACTGCGAATACTAGCCGTAATGTTGAACATACATTCTTTTCCTTATAGAATGTTTGTAAAGTTTGTAGTAAAAATGGTAACATTCCTGCCATAAAGTTAAAATTATAAGTAATCCGAAAATGTGAACGCCCATTTGCAAGTCATAAACAAACAATGCGTGGGAAAACCCAGATTATTAGTCCTGCTACTACTTTTTAGAAGTCTTGTACCTACATTCCTTCTTTTCTCTAGCCCTTTTTACTAAAAACTAACATTAAACATGCCGTACTTTAAACAAAACATGTCATGTTTTACATTACGATAATTACCCGAATAAATATCGAATACCCGGAACAGAAAAAAATAATAATTTTTATCCGGTTGTAACCACTCTATATTATGTCCTCTCGCGAAGAATAGGTATTTTAGCTCACCTATTTCCCATCACTGATTATTAAGTTTTTGAAATATTTATCTATTTCGGACATTTCGACATAGGTAAGTATATTTGACCTTTGTTTGACTTACGTTTTTGGCTTGAAGCCCTCCTATCTTACGGATTAGGCGAAAACCGCTTGAAATAGTATGTTTCATTCCACTATTACAATCACTTTTTATCATTGGATTTAATTTTTCCCCAAATTTCAAATAATCATGTCATCCATAAAATGTCTGCTAAATAAAAAACTATTGGATTAAATACAAAATTAATGATATTGGCCTCTTAAAATTACCTATTCTTTCGAATTAGAATGTAAAAATAGTGAGTAATTTTTATTTTTTTAAAACGGCGTAGGTATGTGATACTTATTCACAACATACATCAAAGACGATGTCATTGTCTCTAGCGCCAATTTTGTAAGGCTTAAATAAAGTTGCGGCCGGTTTAAATTTAAAATGCAAACTGCAGTACTCTAATGCTTTAAAGAGCAGTCAGATTTACAGCGCTAGGCTTAGTTGTTGATCGTGTTTAATAGCTTAAAATAAGTTTGGCCTTGTCGTCAATTAAGTTCGGAATGTAACATCGTAGCATTCAAGCAGATGAGAGGATTTTAAGTGCTTTTAAGTTGGTTAGTTAATTTTATCGAGTTGGTTTCTAGTAGGGCATGCGGTACCGGTACCATTCCCGGAACCGGGACTAAGATTTCCGGTACTGTGTCGGAACCGGGAATTCCCGGGATTTCGGTACTTTTCGGTACTGAGTAAATTATTTGTATTTTTTTTTTGTTTAATGGTCTTAGACATTAGTTAAGTAATAATTATTAATTATTTAATCCAGAACACGAGTTTACCAAATCAGAACAGCTATCTTTCTGACTACCATACTACCTGTCGGTCGGCCCGACCGGTTGGCCTTGGACTGGGTCGAGGCGTCGGGTCGAAGGGTGGGGCGACTGGGGTCTCATATAGCATCCGAATAAAACCGAGCTGGTGCGAATCGGCGAATTTTGAAAAGAGAAAATGACAATTAGTCTAGTCACAAACTCAGTACCGAAGGAACCGAAGAACCGGGATTTTTTTTTCGCCAGTACCGGTACCAGTTGAAATGATAATCCCCGGGATTTCCCGATCCTTTTAGTACCGGGAATTCCCGGGAGCATGCCCTAGTTTTTAGCCTTGTTTAACAAGTGTATTTTGTATGTTTCTGCGGCATTGGATGAACTGATTCGAACGCGGTTTTTTTTAACAGATAGCTACATTAACAAGGATTGTTTATTGATAAAAATAATGGGAATCAGTTAAGTAGTTTAGAATTAGCAGCCATGCAAAGCGTTCGCCAATGTTGGCTCGTGGATTTGACTTTGCATAATTGATTAAATACAAAAGCGACACAAATCAAAAATGTGTTCGTGTTGCATTAAAATCGGAATGCTATTTACTTTAAGTTTTAAATCTAACTATATTTGTTTTTGATTTGTGGCATTCTTACTGTTTATTTGTTTATTATTTTTAACAGTAGGTATATTTGCAGTATTTGTATGTTATAATGATAAAAGTGATAATGATTCATTTCGTAATTATCCCCTTATTCATATCCACTGCAAGTAGTCTACCTTTGTCTTAAAAAATTGCCATTGTGTAAAAGAGGAATTTATTTCTAGTCGTTGCCTAGGGAACAAACAGATGGACAAAAAAAAACGCAATTTATAACGTGACCATTGATAAAACTTATTATAGATCTATTATTATTTATTACCATGGCAACGCTCGTTATATAATTGCTGTCACGCTTCGGTTACGCTATAGGTATTCTGACACCTTTAACGATATCAAAATTCGCGAGTGAAAAAATCAAAATGGAGGTCACTTATCAATTTCATAAGATGATTGTTAATACTTAAATCGGAAACACACGACGCCCGATTAAAGCTCGCCATGCGTTATCGATCTCGCTATACCAATTGGGGTCCGACGCGGTCGTGTGGACGCGGGAGCCGCAGAAGTGAATGGGCCAATTATATAATTCAGTAATTCGCAGCGAGACGTAAACATGCGTGAGAAGGGGAAATGGGTGGGAGTGGGCGTGGCTTCTGACGTCAGCCGTTCAGTCGGTCAGAGTCCGGCGTACAGGCGGTCGCGCCGCAATTCGTGCGAACGGTAAAAAAAAACAGCCAAGATTTTCGACAGGCAGTACCACTCACCTTCAAAGGTGTTGAAATTGGAGGACGATCCGTGGGGGTCATGTGCCATGTACTCCCCGGAGAAGATGAAGGCGGGAGGGGGGCTCATGGGCCCCCCGGGCTGTTTCCCGGGGCGGTACAGCCCGACTTACCGGAGCCCCGACCCCAGAAGATGCGTGCCGAACCCATCAGTGAGTATTCATGAATTAAACTCAGAGTCAATTTTTGTAGGATTTTTTTTCCGGTTTTTTTGGTCGAGAAAAACACCGGTTTTTTATGAAGTTTTTCAGGTTGTTATTGCTATGCGATTATGTGTCGTGTCGCTCGCGTCTGCCATGGCGAGTGAATGGAGCTCCATTTTTTTGTTATTGTTTTTGTATTGGCGAATTTGTTATTAGGTCCATAATGCATATTTTTCTATATTCATGAGAATAACAACGTAATTTTGAATAATCAATTGAATTCAATATACACTTTTTTTCTTCTTATTATTGTTTTTAACTATGATATTATTTAATTCTACTTTAATTTTTAACGTCATTCGGTTTTTGTTTTAGAATGTTTTGTTGAATATTTTTTATGATATATTTTTTAAAATATTTTTATTACAAAATTTAATAGTATCTATGTATGTATTATGTACTTATGTATATATTAAATTGTATATATACAAATATTAAATTAAATGTAAGTATGTGTTATTTTCAAAAACATGTCCATTTCTTTCTGGTTAGTAAAACGGCCAACGGACTCGCGTTCGGAGTGTTACATACGTTTACAATATTAAATTCGGATATTGAATATATATATTTTTTAACTATTAATAAAATATATTATTAAGAGGTGTGTTACATGGGCACTCAGACGACGTCACAAAATTTGACGCCATTTCTGTTATAGGTACATTAATTAATTAATTATTATTATTTAATTAATTAAAATTCTGAAATATCATCTATGAACTCTGTCCGTCTGTTGTATTTATTGAATCAGTGTAACGCGATATTTTGTGATATGTAGAAAGTTTATACACACATAAAAAATGTGTAAGGATTAAAATTTCACAACATTATTTTTGTCTATATAACTATAATTATTAATTAATCAATTATCAGTTTCTAATGATTTATTGTGTATAGACCCAAACTGTATTTATTATTTTTCAAACTGTTATTATTACGACAAACATTGACGTTGCCGAGAGTTGATAGATTCTAGAAGTTTACTCAATTTAAATAATTAATTCATCTAAACGGAAATATGCAACGTTGCCAGCAAAGCCAGTATTATAAAGAAGTTAATTTGGCATTTTTCGTTATTTTTATATATTTAGGTTTTATTTAGTTAACCGACATCTTTAAAAGTTTAAACTGGTTTCCTACAATACCAAATTAATAATATTGGATTAAAATAATAAACCACACCATACATTTTAAAGTAAATCTAATAATCCGGTATATCAGAATTCGGGAATTAGTGGTTTTAAAGTGATAAGATAGCCATTAAATAGTAAAACAAAATTAAAACAAACAAACGCTTGAAAATAAAACATTAATCACTTGAATCTCATCAAACGCGAACAAACAAATTGCAAGAAACGCTCACAAAATATACCTACGTTGTAAATGATAAATTGCAGAAGCAACCGGAATTAACCGGAATTACGCAAGTATCGTTACAAGTTGGTAATCGTTGCCGACGGCGCTTATTGCAGTTGGATTGTTCGAGCCGCTTTTTATTAATACTTCAGTGCCAAAGTTTCCGGTTTCAAATGATATCGACACGGCGCGGAGCCGACGGCATTTGCATCATTTTTTCCTGCGTTTATTACAAAATGGAGTTTGGAAACGTTTATAATTTATAAAAAGGGCGTCAGGATAATTTGAGAGTATGCGATTCAATTTATTTTGGGTAAATTGTTAACTTATTCATAGGTTAATAAGTGGTTTTTTTAAATAGGTTTATTTTGTCAGAAGGCTAGGGTGCAAATGATTTTAAGTAAGTTAAGGAAAAATCTATTTGAATTGTGACACTATTGCGGTAAAAAATATTTTTTTTATGAATTCCTTTTTAAAATAGTGTCAGTGTTGGATTAAACGTATGTTGGTGTAAATAATTAATACCTAAATCATTTTATGTAGAGAGTGATAATACACGTGATTAATTTTCACTTTATATAAGCTGTAAAATACACATTATAAACGTTAGTTCCTGATTAATGATTTTCAATTAAATATAAACGATGTTTCCAATGCGAAGCCTGTAATAATATTTTAGCACTTAATTAATTAGTTATTTAAGATCGGTTTAATATCAAACAATAATTGTGTGTTTAAAGTTACTACAAATAAAAGTACTTTCATTTCAATTAGGCTTAAACCCATAAAATGAACATTTATGTTTGCATTCATAAAAAAAATTACACAACCCATAACTCGGTCGTTTTCTATTCTATCGTATGTATAAACTTTTTATAACGTTTTTACTGAGAAATAAACCTCATTTAAAAAGTAACTCTTTTGGTTTATTATGCAATAACTCGCATAGTTTATAGCTAATACAATACTTAAATTAAATTAAAATGAAGTATAAGCTAAATAATGGTGTATTCAATCGGTTTTTCGTCTTCGGTTTTGTGATTTCTGTTTTCCGACGGCGGGATTTACGGCGTAGCGCTACGCCGACAGAATACGCTTCGTAGCAAACTTATGCTTGAAATAAATAGAAGACACGTATTTGATGACGTTATATATTGATAAATCATTTAATACTAGCGAATACAATATTCTTAGATACGTTAAATACAAATAGTGGCCGTATTTGCATTTTTATCAGATTTATTTTAAATACGCAATTCACATTAGGTAGCTAATCTAATATAAGGTTTTTTTTTTGTCTTCTTTGATGCATAAAATTCACATAACACATAACAAATTACATTTTTTAAATTTTTTTATTTCCACGAACTTCGGTTAGCGATGCCTACATTTTTTTAACACGGACGATACTTAATTTATACAAATGTAATTATTGTCTAGTGAAAAAAAATTACTTATTATGTACTGTTGTATGTTTACCCTGCAGCAAATGCATTCAAAAACGAAATGAAAAGACACAATCGACTAACTCATTTTAAAGTGCAATTTTCAATAACCAGAAGCTACTTTCTGTTTTACCGCATTGAAAATAGCCTGCAATCAGTAGTGGGACTGTTCCTTTCATAGCGGCCGGAACTGGCTTGAAAATATCATTTTAAAACTTCAATTTTTGACGTATAGTAGCGGCAAATAATAAATCACTTTTGTACGATCTCATATGATTAGATTACATACAAATATTACTCACCAAAATTGACAACCAATCAAGAACTAGTAGACCAATTGTATTGTTATTCAATTCGTTAGCTAATTAAAAAAGGTTTTAAAATAAATAGCATTTAAAAAACCAGTGCCGATGCGTTCAAATTAATTTTACGAGATTTGTATGAACACGTCAGCAATGGTTTGTCCGCCATATTTCTTTGTTCATTTCATTAGTTAATATACCTAACACATATTTTTATATATAATTTGATTAAAACACGATTATCCCTGTTTTTTTTACGTATCTATAATTTACGTCAGTATTCAAGATTTTTTAATAATCTATTTGTCGAGCCCAGAATTTGTCTCGTTTAAATATACATTATGGACATGGCTTTTCCAATATAATATATTCAGTATTTTAAGCCTATTTCAGGTTGCAGACGTCGCGATGGAGCTGAGGCCTACAAAGTACGCCTTTTTTTAATAATATTAACAGGTAGGTGAGCAGAAACAACCGAACGTCTATATTATAAATTAAATAAAACTATTTTAATAACAGTAGCGTTTAATATTTTAATTTTATTGACTTGATTAGTTATATACATGTTTTCTACCAGGTCATACACGTAGTCGTATCCAAAGTATTGATTCGACCATTCTAAACAACAGACTATTTTTTTTTGGATACGCTAATTCAGTTTCCAATAAATTAAAAAAAAGGCTAATACGGTAAATTATTATGATTAAAAAAACCAAATACGTAACGTTTAAAATTTAAATATTATTTTAACAACATTTATAAGACTTCTCTATATTTATAACGTGAGTAACTTACAAAGATTATACTCTCGATAAAAAAATACTCGAAAAATACTAATGAAAAGCTCTCATCTAGAAAAAAATCGTTAATATTTACAGGTTATACAATTACAGGATTGTGACTGACCTTTATTTAAAATAAAAACAGTGACTGTGACATACTAGTAGACGGACAAACAGACAAACAGACTGAAAGAAAAACAGACATATATATATATCAGGGGACAGTCTCACACAAATTTACCTAGTCCCAAACTAAGCTCTAGGCTTGTACTATGGGTACTAGACAACGATATATAAATAATTATATAGAGAAAATACCTACTCGGAAATCAAACCCGGGTCCGCTAGCTTCGTAGGCAGTACCAACTAGGCTAGTTTTTCGAGTATGTACGTACCCAAACGACAATGCTTAGCACTTTACTGCACTGTCATAATAAACTTCAAACTTAACATCAAAAGACAAGTATGGTAATAACAATGGCAGTCACAATGACACGGTTCTAAGTATGCTCAATATTTTTATTAGGTGACTCTACAAAACCGTTAAGACCCAGAAAACTACCGCAAAAAACATAAAATCAATTTGTCTAATCTTTATTTAATATAATATAGGTACTACAATTAAACGTTAAAACTAAACTTATTTAAATTAAAATAAAACTAAGCTACTCAAATATTAAAGATGTAAATAATAATCACCAATATAAAAAGAACACCCCTCTAGCAGGTCCGCTCGCGGCATGGTCCCTATGACACTGGCTGCATTACCTCTCTGGATAGCTAGCCCAATCCTTTGGGCTTGGTCCCTATGATTTGATTTTGAGTATGATTCACTAATTTTAACGAAACCGAGTGTAAATAGTGGATTATATACCATAAGTATTAGGTACAAGGAACCGGCAACTCTTGCTTATAGCCTATTCTAAGCCGGATTACGATCTGGTGAACCCCTTTCAAATTCTTGTCAGAGGGGATAACGCTATAGTAACATTATATGTATGTCCCTTTCACGGGGCTAGACGAGATACAACGTAAGGCTTGCGATATTTTAAAAGCATACATTTAATATAGTTATCATTAAGTATCTTGTAACAATGCAAATGTTACGCAGTTTCCCTGAGCTGCATTTTGTAAACAAACAAGCTTATTTCCAAATTCAAATTAATAACACATCATTATATGGCTTCTTTACCTGTCAGGATAATACCATAGATTATTTGAGACTCTGTCAAGTGTTACCGACAATCAGTCAACAGATGGCGTTAGTAGTCATTATTTATTATCAATTCTATATTGTTAAAATTAGCGTCGACTTCATGTAAATAATCTTCTATTCGTAAATCACTTTAATTATTTGGGCGTTTCTTTTAAAGTTTGTACCTAGTTAAAGACTAAATAACGGAAAATTAAGGAACGTTAACTTTTCCACTGAGTTACGAAAATTAGCTATACTGTTATTAGGACAAATGGTAGTATCTCAGCCAACTCCTGTAGCAAGGGCAAGCATATTACTAACGGGTGAGGATTGAATCTACTTAGTTAATTGGCGTTGAGAACTAATTTTCGTAACTCAGCGGAAAAGTTAACATTTCTTAATTTTAGTCCCTAACTAGGTACATTTTTTTAATGGAATGCCCATCTATTAAATATTGTATTAATTATTTAACATAACTCATGACCTCATGAGGAAATAATTTGTATCTGCCGTGATACCAAAGGAGGCTAACTTAAAAGAGGGTCGTTATAAGTTTGGCGTGTGTGTGTGTGTGTGTGTGTGTGTGTGTCTGTCTGTGGCACCGTAGGTCTTAAGCCAATGAACCGATTCGGATGCGTTTTTTTATTTATTTAATGCACTTACCAATAGAGTAAGCATAGAATTATGAAAACTTGACCTGTTCGTTTTTAAATATAATAATTAACAATTAACAGTTAAAATTAAACTTTTTTAAATTAAAATAAAACTAAGCTACTCAAATATTAAAGATGTAAATAATACACATACATACATACATAAACTCACGCCTTCATTCCCGAGTGGGGTAGGCAGAGCTACAGAATTACCAAGCACTCTTAAATAAGTTGTTGATAATTCTGTAACCACGTTTTGCACAAAGAGGCTAAGATGTTTACCAGTGTATTAGTGACAGGTTGCAAGCCCATCGCCTAAGAGTACGAGAAGCCTTTATTATTCCCTTAGTCGCCTCTTACGACATCCACGAGAAGACATGGAGTGGCACTATTCTAACCCGGTGACCACACAGGAAATAATATACACCACTATAAAAAGAACTTCCCCAGTAGCAGGTCCGCTCGCAGCATGGTCCCTATGACACTGGCTGCATTACCTCTCTGGATAGCTAGCCCAAACCTTTGGGAGAGGTAAGCACCAGCTCTAGGATCTCCGGAGGTGTCTATGAGCCGGGATGACAGAGCCTATATCTACGACATATTCATGAGGGGAGAGAAACGTTATCGCATTGTATGGAAATTTTTAATTACAATTCTCTTAACGTTATGATTGAACTGCTGCAATTATCTTAAAGTGACAAGGTACTACAGTTCGCAGCAAGTTATAACGCTGACTATATATTATAACCTTGAACGAACCGCCTTTGACGGTGCATAGGCTCTAAATTATTTAATAAAATTATTTCGTTTTGATTATGTCATTTTTTTTGGCTTTCTATTAAGTTTGCCAGCACTCCTTAAATCCGTGATAGGACAACTAGCTTCTTAATAGCCTCCTAGCCTCCCATGTACTAAAAATAGTACATAATACGGCCATTGAAATAGAGATCTAGCGCAAAGAAAGTAAAGTTGAATTTCTTTTGTTTTTGTTACCACTGACAAATTAGAAAATTGACATTATTTCATTCACAATAAATTCATATTCCATTGACAAATTTCTTTGTATGGTTGGCCTTAGGAGGATAGATAATATTCATGACTTTTTTTCAGTTGAAAATACATTTTTATATTAGCAATATAAATAACCAAGATCCGACATAGATTTGCTCCTCTCTCTTTCTAACAAAACAGAATATAACATAGACTTTATATGGACTACGTGCGACATGATCTCCAGATCTAATCCATGTTTAGCAGTTTAACACCTTCGCTGCGGCAATTAAATATAACTGTAGTTAACCATACTTTGCAAGTGGTCGATCGACCTTATACCGCAGCGAACGTGTTAAAATGCTTCTATCACCCGTATTTCTTGGTGATCTTTGACGGTATTTTCATATTTTCATGCATGGAGGGAACGTAACCAAAATGTTAGTAATAGTAAAATTCTATTTGTTTTTAAATCCACTGTAATAACACAAATTCTGGAAAAAAAACAACCCGTTTTCTGTTACGGTTCAAAAGATGCTGCCTATTTATAGGGTCCAAATAGGCAGGGAACATATAGGCAGTTACCTATAAGTATATTCTAAGCCTAAAATACTAGACTAACAACCAACCAGAATATGAGTTTATTTCATTAAGAGACTTCTACTTAGTCTCTCAGGTTTCATACATTTCTTCACAGACTAGATCGTGCAGCCTAACAGACTAGAGACGGCAGAATACCTATTATTCTAGCCCTTAAAACGTATGAAATACCGACGCTTATTCAATAAATTTATCTGTGCTCATAGCTTAATTTCAAATCAAAACATACCTGTAATTAAATAACCGTAGATTATTCACAATTACCGAAAAAAAACAAATAAAACGGAGTGTTTTAGAATATTATTCACCAGCATTGCTGCAATAGTTGCATCTGTAGATGATACGGGTTCCCTCTGCTATACATAAGTTCAGCGTTCTCCCCTCTACCGTTTTATTTGAAGCTGGTCTTGAGAGTATCTATCCTTTCTCTTCCCACGCGTACAAACACGTATAAGCCTATTTCACCACGCCCGCGGCCCCATGAATAATATAAAAGCTTGCTAGCTATCTGCCTCGCTTGTTCTGGCGTCGCTGCCGGTATGCGAAAAAGAGAGCCGTGTATACGTATGTTCCCTGTTGGTAGTTTTATTTGGCCGGTTTTTATTGTGTTAATTTTCTTTTAATTTTGGATAATTATATCTCTTATTTCATTTTGCATGTTGAAAAAATGAAGTGGATTTAAGGTTTTAACGTGAGAATTCGTTTAAAGCGTGGAGATTCTAGAATGTGTCGGCTGTTTCGGGCATTAAGAGTATTTCATTTGAAGTGTGTTAAATAGTTTTGTTAATAAAGTTGGTTATTTGCGTTCGTCTTCGGAATACGGGCGGTTTATACCTCGCAACCTCGACTAGACCTCTCGGTTGTCGCTCAGTGCGTCTCTATTACTACCGACTAATTAGAAAGGGATATTCAAGCGGAAAAAAAGGCGCGGACAATTTGATTTACGTTTTTTCTTTTAGTTTTGTTAGACCAGCTGTTACTGAAATTTTTCTAGTTCGCTTTACAAAGCTACGCTATACGCTAGACGCTTTATAAATACTTATATTGTATAAAATAAGTCTGTTTCTACAATAAAAATCAAAAATATTTATGTGAAGATTTTTTTTTGTTGTTTTTGATGGTAACGTTATTAGTAAAAAAAAACCCTACTTTATCTGGGGTGATTCTTAGCTAGGTTTATGGACCATTTAAGAGAAATCAGCTGTTCCGGTAGGGTTGTAATTACTTAGAGGTTTAAAAAAAAAAAATCGCCGGAGCACTAGCAGCGGCTTTATGGAACCTTTTTAAAAATCAAATCATATCAATTCATTCATTTCATTGCATTTGCAATGGATACTATGGGATTTTGGTCAGCCGATATGAAAAGCTTTATAAAGGCTCTATCGTCCCGGCTCATAGACACCTCCGGAGATCCTAGAGCTGGTGCTTACCTCTCCCAAAGGATTGGGCTAGCTATCCAGAGAGGTAATACAGCCAGTGTCATAGACCATGCCGCGAGCGGACCTGCTAGAGGGGGTGTTTGTTTTATATTGGTGATTATTATTTACTTCATTAATATTTGAGTAGCTTAGTTTTATTTTATTTTAAATAAGTTTAGTTTTAACCCTTAGGTGCATACGGTATCAAAAATGATACAAGGCTTTTTTTTCGTATTTTTAACAAAATTCAGATAATTTAATTCCTTGTATTCTTAGACTACATTGTTGTTTTTCCATTTTGTGAGAAGAAGATAATTTTTACTACTTTTTGCATGGAGTATCAAAAATGATACCATTTATGTGTAAAATAATAAATAAAAATAAAAAATGAGTATGATTTTTTTAATTATTTTTCCCGTAATCTAAATGCATTTTTCTATTACATATCTGTTTTTCAAACGAAAATATTAAATCATGCAGCTAAGGGTTAACTTTTAATTGTAATGCTTCATTTCATTAAATTTAGACATGTTCCAATTAGGGAATGTAATTTAACCGGTTATTAACCGATTATGTATCAAAATAACCGGTTAAAACCGGCTATAACCGGTAATTTGTATTCCCTAGTTCCAATATATAGATTGCACAGTTTATGGTAATGAAAAAAAAAGAGCGTGACATAGTCAGGGCTTCTATTCAGTACGGTAATAACCATATCGTGTTTGAGCTGTTACCGTATTGTCACCGTTTTGATAGCTCTTATTTACTTGACAGTAATGGTGGCTGACGTCATAACAATACCATGACAGGTTAACTACGATATAGTTTTACCGCCTGGAACACCGGGCTTGTTTAGCTGAATTTGAGCTCACCCGTGGTCAGCTATGGAGTGATTTAGATACTTGACTACATTATCCAGTTAAAACAAAAAGCTTAGTCATAATTATATAAATAAATGTGAAATATTTGTGACAAACCGTGTTGTTAAGTTTATGCATACTTTTTAACCTTGTTTGTTCAATGTTTAATGAAAAATAAATGAACTTTCTGCTAAAGGGTAAAGTGCTAAAACGACGAAAAAAAAAGAGATTGCAATCAAAATGACGTCATTTTGACTACTAATCTAAAGCGTAGCAAACACTAAATAATAATTTAAAAATCAAACTTGTTATCAAATGGGAAGCTAAGCTACCCATCGAATTATAAGCAATGTGACGATGATAGGATAGTGAACCCTCTCTTAAGCAATTCGTTCTTAAACTCAACGCATTAAATATTAACCGGCACATTGAACTTGTACGTTGTCTCGTGTCTCTTCAGAGCGAAAAAAGCGCAAGGGCGTGCATTCTCAGCTTACTCTCTTTACCCGTTAAGTGAGCCCGCTCGTATGACTTCGCTCGCTCGATCGACCGTTCGACAATTTTTTATTGAGCAACACCTTTAAATACGCTTTGATATAAAAAACAAATAGTAAGGATTAGTAATATAGATAATACAAAGACGTGAGGCTTTTAATATGAATCTACTTAAAGTTGCTCCATAACATTTTCATCTCAAAAGTTTATTTTAACCATTAAAAGGAGTAAACTAACCACGAAAAAAAAAACAATCTGCAAAATTACAAGTCTTTGTATTATTTATTTATTACTGGATCAAAATATTTTTTAGGGTGCTTAATCAATTATTGTAGTTTAATTTGTTTAATTAAATTTGGAGTCATGTCCACATTATTGAGAGCTGTAATGAATGCATAAAATCCGATCTTCTGGTTTATGGTAAAGAAAACTCGCCTTAACCAACGCGAACTACTATAGATACTATAGTACTATCCTCGTAAGGCCCAGTGTGCAATAGGTTTATGTACATAACCAATGCAATTTACTTTGAACTCTGTTGCAATAAGAATAAGGTTTATTTTCATATGTTCATAAATTGAAAATGGCATTTTCGAACAATCGCAATTGAACTTTATTCCCTTGATTGTAGATTCAAAATCCCAGTTACAAAAAACTCCCATTTGGCAGTATGGTGGGCCTCTCGAGGCTATTCTCGTATCGCACATTCTTGATATTCCAGATCCTTTTGCCATTCACACAACTCATTCGCTTCAATTCTTTTCTCATCTCACCTGTGTGAAAAGCTCCTACCCATTATAAGATAGCCGAGCCGTTTAGCACCCTATTGATCCTATTGATGACCTTCACCGGGCTGTTCATTCAATAGAAAGTATTTATATCAAATTAGGCCTGTAACTAATAGGCGATAGGCTTGCAACCTGTCACTAATACGCAAGTAAACAAGCCTATTTGTGCAGAATGTGGTTAGGTTACAGAATAATCAACAAGTTTTTAAAGTTGTAGGTAATTCTGTAGCTCTGCCTACCCCACTCTGGGATTACAGGCGTGAAGGTATATATGTATATCCAATTAAGTTTGATACGCGATAGCTTGCTAGGTAGTGACCCTGCCTACGAAGCGAAGTCCCGTGTTTAATTCCCGGTATGGCCAAATATTCTTGATGAGCACGAGTTTTCTAGGTATTAAGGTATTTATTTCTCTATACACAGTGGGAACGAGTAACCCGACAAATTTTAACCATCGATTCTAGAGCCAATTTGTAGTATATAATGTGATATAACATGTAGCCCAATAACGCATAATTTCAGAGTTTTTAATTATTAAAAAAAAAACATAATTAATTGAATTTAAACTCTGTCACCTTAACGTAAAGCAATATTTTCTAAGAAAGATTCATCTTGTAAATAGCAATGTCATCAACGTACAACGTAAATTAATTTAATCACTTTCTTAGTAAATAATGCTTTAGGTATAGGTTCAAATTAAATTAACTATGGTTTTTTTTTTAAATAAATAATATCTTGGATATTATGCTTTATTGGACTACATGTTATATCACATTATATACTACAAATTGGCTCTAGAATCGATGTTTAAAATTTGTCGGGTTACTCGTTCCCACGGTGTATAAGTATTTAAATCGTTGAAAAAAACGGTGATGGTACGAAATCGCAGTGACGCATCGTATGCGTACCGTTTTTATCGCATGCCCTCCGCACCGCTGCTTAACGGTGCGTATATTACTGTGCGTCAAAAACGGCGCCATGTTGTTACTATGACCCCTTGTTTTGTTTACGCAACGACACCGTATTTTGATGCGTCACTGCGATTATAAAGCATTGAAATGAAATGAAATGAAATCTTTAATGTGTGTTAGATTCAGGTTAGTTACATTGATTGCTGTTATTGTTGCTTAATAAATAGTTTAGTCCCACTAAATCCTACCTTAATAGGTGTACAGATTTTTTATCCTCAATTAATACAATGTCAACAGTTAAGAAAAAAAAAAACGAATTATAATAACTGACATCAAAACATAAAATTATGATCTCTACCTAATTAAAATAAGTAAAAGTGAAATGTTTGCCAAATCCATAATTATTTTAAGTACGTATGATACACAGGCATCTGACGCAATAAGAACATTGGTGTGGGCGTACCTTTAAATGGGTTAATTAAGAACTAAATCAATTTCTCTCTTAGCTCAGTTCACACTAACATAACTTACCAAAGCAAAACAGGGGTGAGACGCTAGTTCCGCTGTAAATCAGTTTCCTGACGTGGGTTTGACCACAAACGGTCGGGTGTTCTGGGGAACAAATAAATTAAACTATAGAAACATATTAAATAATTTACTGGTAATAAACACTTCAACATAAATAACTATTTTAATACATTAACCTAGACTTTACTGAACAAAACACAAAGAAATATGAGCTTTTTAAACAGTACACAACAGTCGATCTTATCGCTATAAAAGTCTCTTCCAGACAACTTCAGGTAGAAGAGACGTAAAACGAAACAAGACAGCCGGTGAAATGACTAGCATAGAGGCATTCTATCTTAGTCCTAAGGGTTGGCAGTGCTGCAGTCTTAGGATTGCGGTCTTGTGAATGCGAATGTCTATGGGTCACAGTTTCCATCAGTGCTTCTTCTAGGCCATAAAAAAAATATTTTCAAACCATACATAAAAAATAACAGAATCAGACATAAAATAACCATATTTATTACCTAAATAAATACACCGAAAATGTCGAAGGATCAGAAATATCCCTGCATTATTTTTATATCTACTTTGCAATGTACATTCAAAAACACTAATATCTACAGCTATCGTAAATAGTTATATGTATACATAGACCTCCTTATCAGTAGCATAGGGGTGAGTAGATATTTTCGACGCCATGGGAACGTAATAAATGTAATAATACACCTTGTTTTTTTTGATTTACGATCACTTTAAGGGAACGTTCTTTAGGTCAAATAAAGTTAATTTCCCGAAGACAGACAAATGATAACTCTTACGGTTTTAAAGATATTTATTTTTAAATTTAATCATTTAATCACGTTGAACTGGTGTAAAAGGCTCTAAACTGTGTGTCTATGTCACGCCAACACTGACGTATTTGGCACTGACTAATAGTTAAGTCTAAAGGCCCTTTTAGAACGACCAAAGATACATTTAATTACTCTGTTGTAAACAGTTTTTTTTTTGGAATATTTAAACATCTAATCTACAACTTAGTTTCTATGGATGTACCAAGTAATATGCCGAAGTTATCGTAAATAAACAAAAAAACACTGTGTATATTTATGACAACTATGATTTTGACTGTGTACATTGTACTGAAAAGATATTTTTTATACACATTATTGAACGTCAACGTTTTGATAGCTTATTTACTAGACAATAATGACGGCCGAAAAAAACAATACCATAGCAGAGGCCCGAACGATTCTATTCGTTTCGTTTTTGAACCAATCACGTCACTGGCAGATGACGTGATACGAAGAGTCACGTGATCTAGCAGTGACGCGATTGGTTTAAAAACGAAACGAATAGAAACGCTAGTTGGCGTAATGCATCTTGGCTTAGTATAGAAGCACAGTGAAGTATTTTAAGGAAATACGTCTCGTTTAACGTAACGCCAGACATACGTGGGTAGCGGCTTTATTTTATACTGTTTTGAGATTAGATGGTCTATTTGCTACGCAAATATAAATAAGACTCCGTTTACCTCAGTTTTCTCTGTAAACATATTGAATACATGAGACGCGTGGGAGTAAGTCGGGGTATTACATCATCTTACATGTCCTGGTTCTAGAAATACCTCTTATCACATTGCAAAAATGGAACCATTATGGTGAGATTTTGGTGTCTCTCTGTCGTGTCACAGCAGTTTTTTCTCACTATACAAGCTATAAACTTGAAATTTGGTATAGAAAGTTGCTTGCCCGCATCTGTTGCAAAAATCATAATGACATATACATACATTAAATCACGCCTGTTTCCCAGTGGGGTAGGCAGAGACCACTTCTTTCCACTTTCTGACATTATATTTCTAAATATTTGAAAAGGGGTTTGGAGTAGGGGTTGAAAAATGAATGTGATTTTATTATAGCAAACGGGTTATCATATGAAAGGGCTAAATCTGCAAAATTCAAAACTATGTCTGACTCGCAGTTGTCCCGTTTTTTTTTGTATAGACGGACAACAAAGCCATCTTATTTCTTAGTAACTATGAGGTTTTGTGTTAGTATGGAACCCGAAAATGTATTATATTATATATTAAAGTTTCATATAATATTGGACAAGACGAACCTAAAGTAACTTATCATTTAATTATTGTGACTTATCATTTATCATTTGTATCGATAAATAATAATATATCTTTACAATTTAACACTGAACACAAAAATAAAACCATTTTTAAAATATCCAGAAAACCTTTGGCAGGGTAAGATGACAATTCGAAAATGACATCTGCAACTAAATTTAAAATTTATTAATCAGTTCCAAAACAAGGCTACCAACATCTAAGCTATAGCAGCTTTTTTAATTACATGTTTAACATATCATTTAGTGCTAACACTGCTATCAAGTTAGGTGTTTCATAGGCTATTCATTAAAAAAAAAAGTTCGGAGCTGGCTATTTTTAAGTTTAAAATATCGACATATACCTAATGAATTGTGAGTCGACAGAATAATGTTTCCATTATTAATCTTAAGACCTTGTTGTAACGTATTCAAGCAAATAAAGATTTCATTTCATTAAAAAAGTCGATAAATGAGAAGTCTCTATGACATCTCAAAAATGCCATGAAAATTCCGAGCTCGGGTAGACACCTTAAGCTGCCATAATAACCAGAGATCGGACAAATGGGTGTCATTACTCGCATTTTTTTTTTTTTTTTATATCATAGGAAGGCAAACGAGCACACAGGCCACCTGATGGTAAGTGGAAACTTACCATCAGGTGGCCTGTGTGCTCGTTTGCCTGACATGACTCCAAAGGTTTTTATTAAATTACATTATTTGATTTCTTACCTGAAACCTAATCTTGATTCTTTTGCAAGACAGTAATAAATAAAGAATACAAAGACGCGAGGAGTGGCCATTTATATTAATCTACTTAAGTTTGCCTCATTAACATCCTTGGATCACGAAAGAAGTTTTCACCTCGTAAGTTTATTTTAACCGTGAAAAGGAAAAATATGAAAATTACTGTTGATTTGCTAAATCTACAAGAGTTTGTATTATTTATTTATTACTGTCTTTCAAAGGATCAAAATATTTTTTAGGGTAAGTAATCAAATAATGTAATTTAATTTGTTTAATTAAAATCTTCGGGGTCATGTCCACATTATTGAGAGTAATGACACCCAATTCCGATCTCTGGAATAACAAAGAAGGCAGCTAACTATAGTAATAGCAAAAGCACTTTAAACTTTGTCTTTGTCCCGCGCCGACCACTCACGAAACGACTCGCAAATACCTGCTGATATCTGGTTCGTCTAGTGACTTACCGCCATGTTTGTTTACGTTTTTATTTAAAGAGACCATTAGTTGTGCTTTCGCAACCGAATGGAGTGGACGTGTATCTGTGCGCCGTTAGAGCTAGCGAGGTTAGTCTTTTTCGCGATGTATTTTGGTACCCTGTGAAATAATTTCGGTGGCGCGTAATTTCTGTACGTTAAATAAGTATGTTTTAGTTATTTTTTTGATATGTATAATATACCTTTATATACTAAATGAAACCCGTAATGCATCTTTTAATAAAGTATATAGTGCAACCGATATCTTTGAAAAACTGTTATGCCGTAATTTCTGTGGCGTAATTTCGGTGGCGTTTTTGGCCACCGAAATTACAAATGCCCACCGAAATTACAAGTCAAGTAAATTTTGTATAGGATTTTGTTAAAAACAGTCATAGATTTAGCATAAATGCGTAGCTAAAATTACATTTTATATAACGATGCTAATATTTATTTATTAATGATATTTAAAAATTTAATGATGTCTATAATCAGAACTATTTCAATTGACCTAAAATAAAAACTAAGTTCATGCGAAGACTATTTTTTAAAGTTAATTTCAAACAAACAGTATTGTTGTGAAGACTGAATTTGCATGTAAGTTTTTGATTGTTTTTATAGAGTTTATAAAACATGATTTAGGTAGGAAAGGTAATATTATAATGTTTTAAGCATTGTGCTTTATTACATAAAACGTTTTTTTAATGAAGAACGAATACTTAGAGACTGTCATTTAATTTCTACCAAACAATATTGTTGTGAAACCTGATTTTGCATGTAAGTTTTTGATTATTTTTCTAGAGTTTATAAAACGTGTTTTAGAGAGTTTTATAAATTAAGAAGACAAGAAGAATTTTATGAAAGACCAATTAAGCATTTGCCTTTCATAAAATTATATGGAACATTAACTACTTCTTGTCATTAACTTAACTATTGCATTGTTCATTAAATTAACTATTGCATTGTTCTTAAATTTGTTAAAAATATTTTGATTAAAAATATTGTTAAAAATCATGCTGAAGTTTAATTTAATTTGAATTACATATTTTAAAAGACTTGTAAGCTTGTAAATTTACGATGTAATTTCGGTGGCACCGTTGTAATTTTCGGTGGCGCAAAAAAAAAAAATAGTTTTTAACTAAAATAATAGCTTCAGAATGGTGCCTCATACAGCATTTCGATTAAAATTTTAATCTCTTTATAGTCATTATATAAATTATCACCAAACGATGAAAAAAAAATGTGCCACCGAAATTCCGAAAAAACGTCCATCTCAAAAATTCACCCATTAATTGATATAACAAAAGGCTTTAAATTTTCGATAATTTAATGTGCTTTTAGTAACAGAGGCTAGAATATTTTAGTTATTTGATTTTGGCGGATACTGTGGATTTATAACGATGGTCTATTTTAACACGACTGCCCAAAAAAAGGAAGTGTAAAGTTTCAGAGTTCATGTATGTATGGATGTATGTACGATTCTGTTAACATTGAAAAAAAAATGTTAATTAATAACGTACGTAGGTATATAAAAGTTGAAGTCGGGTTTTCAAAGCTTGCTTATCATTTATTATTAGTGTTGATAGAACCTTGAACAAGGTCCGTCCTTATTGCAGCTACCATGTTATCCTTTATCCGTCAAGCAGCAGTGTTCGCGTTGTTGTGTTCCGCTGTGGGAATAAAAACTGAAATTAATCGTTTCGCAGTTTTAGGATTTGCGGTATGGATTGTAGTTTTTTTAAATGACAGAAGCCATGCTGCCAAATTGAAAATGCACGCTAAAATGTGTTTTGTACGCTCTGACGAGACTATTTAAACTCGCCGCTACCTTTGAAAGTCGAAGTTAGAAATTACGCTCCATCCCTTTCTTTCGATCTAGTCAGGAATGACGAGTGACAGGGATGGAGATGGGGCTAACGTTACTTCGAACTGCGATTTTCAGTGTCCTGTGTGCTCGTTTGCCTTCTCCAAATCATAAAGCTCCCCTCCTAAATAAAAAGAGCCCATGCGCAAATAGGATAGAGCAAAAAAAAACTCACAGTTTTTACATTCTAATTCGAAAGAATAGGTAATTTTAAGAGACCAATTTCATTAATTTTGTATTTGACCCAATAGTTTTGTTTTAATATCTTTAGTTATTTAGCAGACATTTTATGGATGACATGATTATTTTAAATTTGGGGCATTTTCTAATAAATTAAAACAATTAAATGATAAAAAGTGATTGTAATAGTGTAGTAAAACATACTATCTCAAGCGGTTTTCATCTAACCCGTAAGATACACCTAATGAGGGCGTCAAGCCAAAAACGAAAGTCAAACAAAGGTCAAATCTACTTTTATTGAAATGTTCGAGATAGATAAATATTTCAAAAACTTGATAATGCAGAACGGCTTTAAAACCCTATTCCGCGAATTGTTTTTCAAATTAGAGTAAGTAATTTTAAAAATATGAACAATCCCAATTTGTTAGTTAAAGTAAAATCAACCCCATGTTAAGAAATAAGGTTACTACTACATGCGCGGTTCTATAAGACATACGTCCTTTTTTCTAATGAGGGCAGAATACTTGTTTATTTGACTGGTGCATAATGAGAGGCGAGTTTCATAATAAGATCACACGAGTGTTTTAGGGTGAATCCACTTTTAAGGTACTCCTTTTCTTTTGCGGTATTAAAACTTCCCTTGTGACTTATGGTTACTAATAATAATGAATATTAAAATCAGACCTCACATGTTAAACACCTCAAATATTTTTTAAGCCTCGAAAAAACCTGGTAACTCAGGGGATAATGCACATTTTCCAAACAAAACCTAGGGACAACATTGTCCGCTGCGTTACCAAGTATAATATAATTATTTAAAACTGTCCTATTTGAAATCAAATAATTACAAATTTTGAATTAATAAGCATGTAAGCCACATCATTAACAAAGATATAATTTTTCTCATAAACATAATTTGTGAAACATGTCGAAAAATGGGGAGTACCTTAGAATTTGATTCACTCTTTAATGCCTAATTATCTTTACAGTTGCATACATAACTTTATTTACATGCATATCATAAGTTTTCTACAATATATGAGAAACCCGTATCTGTGGTTGACCCCGTAACTGTATCATAATGATTAAGTACATTAAAGTATTGATCACCGATACCGTTTGCTGGTGAGACTAGTTACACAAAAACTTAAGTAAAAGTCCTCTTGCATGTAGTTGTGTACAAAACTGATATGGAATATAGGTCAAATTTCAAATATAGAATGTCGAACGGTCTAGACACATGATTGTGTTCAGATGTAGAACAATAATGTAAGAGGACCTTTGCTTAAGTTTATTACCGCCAGCATGCTAGGGTGCTTTAATAAGACTTTGTGCATAACATCAGTATTAATTATCAAACAATTAAACACATATTATTGTTATTTTATCTTGCTTGTAAAATGACAATAACAAAATAAATACTAGACATTCACAATAATTACGCCGCCCCAACACATCGTAAAAGTCCGATTTCACGTTAATTTTGGTAAAATCCGTCGAACATATCGTCGGTGATACGGCAAAAACGTAACTAACAAATTTATACATACATACCTTCACGCCTGTTATCCCAGAGTGGGCTAGGCAGAGCTACAGAATTACAACTTTAATAACTGGTTGATAATTCAGTAACCACAATTTGCACAAATAAGCTAAGATGTTAACCAGCGTATTCGTGACAGGTTGCAAGCCCATCGCCTAACAGTACTACAAGCCTATATTCCCTTAGTCGCCTCTTACGACATCCGCGGGAAGACATGGAGTGGCACTATTCTACCCCGGCAACCACACGACAAATTTATGATAAAGCAAAATTAACCTTAGTGTCTTATTAAAAAGGTGCATTTTGCTCCTTATTTAAAATGTTACTTACGCGGTTCTGCAGTTACACCGACGACATGGTATGTAGATTTGATCAAAGAGAAGCGCCGTCAACGATCCACGAAATAGTATAAGCATTTTAAATTTAATGTGGTAACCATTAGAGTATAGAATGGTTCGACTACTACAGTGCAGTTAGCCGCCTTCTTTGGACGGCAGCATTGGTTTCTTTGGAATAGATGGGCCAGTACTGTGATATGATATGAAAAGCTGTAATGGAAACCAAATAGGTTTGACAAAAAGGAAGATTTTAAAACCAAAGGCTTTGTAATGCTAATGATGCGAACATTTCGTCTCGTTAGCTAAGCCTTATGCCGTTAGCTTTGAAAGGAGTGGTCGCCATCGGAGGTTTTAATCCATCGCTTATTCTTTATACGAATATATAATCAAAATTCCTATAATTTCGTATTCATTAATAATTATTATAGAACAGTTATGACCATGGCAACGCTCATTATAGAATTGTTTTTACGCTTCGTTTACGCTATATATACGCGGTAGCGGTTTGTATTAGGTGCGAGAGTAGAAAAATAGTATTAGAAGAGTACAACAAATATTTAAAGTTCGACAAACCATTTAGTCAAGAAGAGTCAGGGAAAACCCAAACATACATGCACCGTTAAGTTCATTCATCTTTGCATTGTATATAAAACAAACGCTAAGATCTTTATAATTACGCAACAGATTTTAATGCTGTTTTTATTAATAGATATCACTATGTTACTTGTGGGAGGACCTTGTGCAGGGTCCGTCCGGGTTGGTACCACCATCTTATCCATTAACCTACCGCCAAGCAGCAGTGTTCGCATTGTTGTGTTCCGGTTTAGGGATAAGACAGCCGGTGAAATTACTAGCATAGAGGCATTCCATCTTCGTCCTCAGGGTTGGCAGCGCATTTGCAGTCTTAGGATTGCGGTCTTGTGAATGCGAATGTCTATGGGTCACAGTTTCCACTTACCATCAGGTGGCCTGTGTGCTCGTTTGCATTCCTATGATATAAAAAAAAAAAAAACCAAGAAGTAAGTTTTTATGTAAGTATAATACACCCGCGATTTTGTAAGCGTGTTACAGACATCTCACATGAACAGTAGCGTAGCGAGGACCCGAAAACCATTATCTTGTATCTTTGGCAGTCGTTAATCTGTAACTAAAAAAAAAGGAGTTGAAGATATCTTATTAGAGCATTTCTAAAAAAGTTTGTACATTTCATTCACGACTTCAATTTGCAAAAAAAATTGCTGGTTGGTAGAGTCAATGAAGCTGAGCCTAAATAACATAGTCTCCCAAAATGTCCTCATATATTTGTATGAAACTTTCCTTTTTTGTTACCATGAACTTAAGAAAGTTAGTAACAAAAAAGGAAAGTTTCATAAGGAAGGAAAGTTTTAGGCTCAGCTTCATTGACTCTACCAACCTGCAATTTTTTTTGCAAATCGAAGTCGTAAATGAAATGTACAAACTTATTTAGAAATGCTCTTTAATGTTTCATACTATGTAGCATCCAGTTTAACTTTTATTTTCAAGATGGCGTTACAAGCTAACCTAAAAACGCACTCATGGTGCGTTCCTATATTAAAAACCGTTGGTAAAATTGTGACGTCTCGTTAAAATTTGACACATTTTGTACGTAGCAAATGTCATAACGCTACTGCCCGTAAGGCAAACGATTCGTTTCTTGAATATAGGAACCGGGCATCAGTCAGCAAAGATTAAACCGTTCGTTATAGACGTTAAATTCACAATTTCGAAATCGGAACGTGTGTGTCACTAGAGCAATTAAAAAATAAATTAGCCCAAAAAAATACTAATTAAATGAAAATTAAATCAAATGAAAAAAAGAGAGGACCCGTGGCAAAGTACCACAGAGGCTGGCTGCATTGCCTCCCTGTATACAAACCAGGGAGCGCTTACCCACCGTCCACCTCCTGAGACCACCTGTGCATTTTAGGAGACCTTAACGACGGAGCTCGCTCCTACTTCTAGGTTTTTTTGGCCCTTCAGGCCTTCTGAAAAACTAACCTAAACTTACCTTTTAATTTTGGCCGGTTTAGGTACTCCCCGTAATCCATTTAGGCGGACAATGGGCAAGTCGCTAAACAACGCAATACAATTACACTTGATATCGATTTTTCAACAGGGATCGTCACCCTATCAACTCGAGCCGTTCAGTATCATTTGTATGAAACTGTCTACTGCAACGCAGACTAATCGGAATCGTAACGTAGTCGCCTCACCTAGTAGCGGAAAGGCAAGGCGGTGACGATCCCTTTCCGAGTTGATATGTGTGCTGTGACCTTAACTAGGCTATAATGGCGGCCGACTTAAAGAATACGATGAAAAAGGGATAAAAACAATGTATACAGAGACTCGTCGAAGTAATCCACCAAAATAAGAAATCCCTTTGGTCGTACCAACTTCATGCACTTCCATTACTTTTTCATTTTGAATTACAACACTTCAGTGGCTGCAACTCGGAGCACGAATCAATTCATACTAACAGCTTTGCATAGATCGGATGCTAGTATTTTCACCTGCCGCAGAAAAATAAACCCAATTTAAGAAAGCATAAGGTTTACAAACAGGCTTCAGGGTTTGCGTGCACGTTAAAACCTACTTTAACATGGAGGGCATACGATGAAAATTGCTTTAAGGAAATCCACTAAACAAAAGAGTCTTTGTGTATTCCGCACTATTGTCAAGCCAACGTAAAGGAGAATGTTGCGTGAAACTTACCCCGCAGCCTTACAGAATTGACTAGTTAAGCACATGGAACGTGTACGCGATTTCGGTCTTTATATACGCGAGCCGAGTGAGAGGAATAATAAAAATATTTGTATGAAACGACGTGACTCGTGAATTATTCATGGATTCTTAGTTCTGGTAAGAGAATATTCGACTTTGAGTTGGCGAAATATCTATTACAAGATAAATAAAGTTGATTTGTTTCTAGTTATTTTTAGCAAGAGGGAAAGTATTCCGGGTTAAGCTTAAATCTTAGTATTTATTTTTAACGCTCAACAAATTAGGCATTTATGTGTTTAATGTGCATATTTGTGCACTTATAAAAAACTTTGTTACTTCTAATTTTTATTAATTCCATACGAGGCTAACAAGACGTTAGATAAGATTAAGGGCGATGTTTGTTGGAAACCCAACACGATTATACCTAAGTGTGAACGTAGCCCTTAAGTAGTCTATGTTATCGATAGTCTACTATGACTACGGCGATTCGCGGCTATGATCGGGCGCTTCTAGAATCAAACACGCACCGAGTGGTTATGGATGTGATAAATGTTGTGGACTTCAACACATTTTCCTGCTAACGCATAAATATATTTATTTTTTGTTTTATGTGACATTCATTGTTTTATATAATGCTAGGTTAAGTTTATTATTGTATAATATCATGAGCAATATTTAAAAAACGACTGACTGTTGAGTTTCTTGCGGCGATTCTTCTCGGCAGGGTCTCTTACGAAGCGCTGGTAGATTCGTGTGAAAGTGTCTGTGCGGCCTACTTACTGAATAAACATCTTTTATCTTTTAATAATTAAGCTATAGCTATCAGCTTTGCTTGAAATAAATAATATCCTAACTATTTTATTAATGTTTTGTCAGGAAAAAAATCTCTCTTCGCTCTCAATTTTGAGTGTGTCTCCGTGTTCGTTTGTGGCGCGCCACGTTTTTAGGGTTCCGTACTCAAAGGGTAAAAACGAGACCTTATTGCTAAGACTCCGCTGTTTGTCCGTCTGTCTGTCACCAGGCTGTATCTCACGAACCGTGATAGCTAGACAGTTGAAATTTTCACAGAAGATGTATTTCTATAGCCGCTTTAACAACAAATAATAAATGTTTAAGGAGGCCATACAACAAACGTGTTTTTTTGCCGTTTTTTGCTAATGTTGTATAGATAATGGTACGGAACCCTTCGCGCGCAAATCCAACTCGCACTTGGCGGGTATTAATAAAACAGCTGTTTCATATCGCTTCGGGTAATCTAAGTTACAAAAATTTGGTACATGGCAACATCTTGGGTTGGAACGACGTAGTACTCAAAGTGACACTTTGAGCTGCCGGTGTCAAGAGCGAGTCGATTTCGCATAGTAGGTATTATTTTATTACATTTGATTTAATATTCATTAGAGTTTATATTATAACTAGGGTTAGGATTTTGGTGGCATTTTGTGGTTTTAGAATCCATGGAGCCGCTATTTCCTTATTATTATAATACATGACTCTTTGATTTTGACCTTCAGTATGGTCAATTTTGAAAATTAACTAATTACATTTTTATTTCGGTTTTTCCGTCCCTACTAATATTTGCTTGATTGTAACGCTTTCACAGCAGTGATATCCTCCATACCAAAATTCTTTTAAATTGGTTTAGCGGTTAATATTAATTTAATTAATAATTAATTAATTTTAAAATATTAATATACTAAAGGTCAAAATCAAAGTCGTATGTATCACAATACATAGAAAATAGCGACTCCATGGATTCTAGAACCACGATTTGCCACCAAAAGTCCTAACTCGAATTATAACAGTAAGCGCGAGTCCAATTCACACTTGCCCGTTTTGATTTGTTTCCTTTTTTTTGGATTGTACTAAAAAAAACCATTTGCCGCTTGTGTTTTGACGTTTTTACAGTAATCCTAAAATAGAAATGCGTTCAAAAGAACGATTCTTGTATATGGACCATCTTAACCTCTTTTTTACAAAATCTGAGTTCCTTCTGTTCTTTTTTTTCCATTCCTCTCTCTATCTATTTGACGACACGCTGGCCTAGTTGGTAGTGACCCTGCCTACGAAGCTAGTGGTCCTGGGTTCAAATCCCGGTAAGGGCAGATATTTGTGTGATGAGCGCGAATATTTGTTCCTGAGTCATGGATGTTTACTATGTATTTAAGTATATATTTCTCTATATAAGTATTTATATCATTGTCTAGTACCCATAATACAAGCCTAGAGCTTAGTATGGGACTAGGTCAATTGGTGTGACTTTGTCCTCTGATATTTATTTATTTATTTATTTATCTCTCTCGCAAGACTTTGGTGTGTTTTCCTGCGGAAACTACGCAGGTTATATGATATATTTTGTAATGTTATATTTATAGATTTATATAATGCTAGACTAAGTATACCATTGTAATATTAAATATTAGAAAATGACTGACTGCCGAGTTTCTTCCGGCGTTGCTTCTCAGCAGTGGTCTCCTCTTGTGAAGCGCTGGTAGATTCTTGACCTGTAAAAGTGCCATCTTTATCTTTATCTACCGCATAATACCATAATTATACTGGAAAAAAAAAAACCGCTATCGCGGGAGCAAAAACAAATCTATTAAAGAACACATATAACAGAATGTCGGTTCAGTATAAACGGAATATTCTGCCTATACACTCTAAGCCTCTAAGAAGTTCTTGCACGAAATTTTCGCTGGAAACAGTCAATTAAACTTGTCTTACACTGAGTAAACGCTTTTATAAAACAACGTGTCAGCTTTAATAATAATAAAAAAGTCAAATATTGTTGTCCAGAACTAGTTTAATTTCTTTAAATATATTTCATATTTAATTTAGATATATTTTTGTATCTTTTTGAACATATCAAATCAATCAAGAATGACAAATGTCTTAAGTAGCAGGAAAAGTGACTGAAGAGGTTGAGGTTAGGATTGCGTATCTAATCTCTTTAAATATGTACTACTAATCAAAAATACGGAGATAAGACATTTGAAATAAAATGATACATTTTGAACTCGTAGGTATAAACGTTTCTCGATACGAGTGTCACATCTGTTAATGACTATTTGTCATAATCTTTGACTACTGTCAAATCGTTTTTGCTCCCGCGATAACGATGTATGCTCATAATGGTTCAAAAAAATACAGCTCTTTACAATTATTACGGACGGACAGCGCCAGCTGGGTCCCGTGTGAACCCGTACGGAACCCTGAAAATTACTCTAAGAATTGCCACAAACTATTTCAGAGCGGACCGTCGAGTACATTCTAATTGCTCGGCTGCATCATTAAGCATTCTATTTGCAGGTGATAAGTGTAGTCGTTGATGGTTCACTATGTAGCAATATAATATAAGTAGACCATGTTACCTTGTCGCACTGACGTTGCTTTTTTTTTGGGATTGAATATTTATTTTATCGATCATCGAAATGTTGATTGTGTTACTTTGAGTTATAATGCCATGTCACTGATGAGTCAAAGACAATAAGATAAAGATAGAGACATTTATTCAGTAAGTAGGCCGCACGGGCACTTTTACACGTCAAGAATCTACCAGCGCTTCACAAGAGGAGACACGCCGCAAGAAACTCAGCAGTCAGTCATTTTTTAAATATATTTAAAATTACAATGGTACCTACTACTTATTCTAGCATTAATATTAGGTTTTTTTTTTATCAAATAATCTGTGTAGTTTTCGCAGGAAAACACACCAAAATCTTACGAGAGAGACAAAGGGAGAAAAGGAAAAATTAACACCTACCTATAAGACGGTGCAAGACGACCACATAAGATTGATATGTTTTCCTACATCAACGGTGTCCCCTAGAAAAGATAAAGCTTTGAATTTGTTTTTTTTTATTAATGATTAAGTTTCGGGTTTAGGCCAAGCATTTTTGTCTTTTAGATAGTCCTCGATCCTATAATACGCTTTAGACATTAACGACTTTTTCAAGTAATTTTTAAGTGCTAGAAAGGGTAACTTTAAAATCACTACTAAAAACTGTTTATCACAATTTTTTCACAAACGCCAATATTAAACAAACACTTACAAAGAACTGCTAGGGATTGCGGCATGTGACATGCAGTTGCAAATATGTACCTAAATTATTTATACAATTTAACAACGATTGAGATTATCTGCTTATTTTTAATTAAAAAGAAATCCTACGCCATATTGACATTAAGCAGAGGTTTAAAAGTAGGGTTGCCATCTCTAAAATTTGGAAAAGAGGACAAGACGCGTGAAAAACCCGGATTTTAGAGTCCGAAAGCCGGACATGTCAACAAGATCTTTTGAACATATTCAATGTAATAAAAAAACAGTTGAAAATGTCATAAATCACCTTTTTTATTCATTCATTATTTTAATAAAACAGAATCATATTACAATTTGTTACAAATTGTTTATTATAAATCAGCTTTTTTAATTCTTGAAATAAGAAAACAAAACCTTATTAAAATATTAAACAGAAACATACATTTAATAGATTAAAATCTTAAAAGTACCTACTTAGACCATTCTAGTATTCAGTCTTACAATATTTGAGGTAACTCTTTTAGCTATAGTTCTATTATTATCTGCTTTACTTTTTATCAGCAGTCATTTATATAACAAAATATACCTATTTTAGCAGAAAATAATCTAAATTCAGTCTTCTTAAATATTAAACAACAAAACAGAACATTTTTAAAGTTTAGACCTACAGCAATGTAGGTAAGTTACATTATTAAAATTTTAAAACAAAATAATCAATCCTATTACCTATACCTACTTATTTTCATCAACTTAAAGTTTTGATCAACAACCATATTTTAAATAGTTTTTACTCAATAAAAACAATCATAACTTTAACTACAAAAATAAAAAGCAATTATTGCACTCATAATTAGGTACATGATTTGTCTATCTAGCTATTAAAGCAAAACGCTCAGCCTCTTGCCTATTTACTTCTCAGTTTTTTTGTATTTATCATTTTTTCCGATAGCTTTTAGAATATCTTCCCTTTTTAAAAGTAATTTATAAAAATCAGTGCAGCTGTATTCTTGGAAATTGAATTTAATTTTAATTATTGAAGAAATTGTTTCTACGCTTAGTAAATTTCTTTCTTTCGTCCATTGTTGTGTAATTAATGAGAATACCCTCTCCACGTTGGCATTATTGCAAAAAAAATATTGCGCAATTTTCAGCAATTCCGAATATAAATTCGCATTTGGCGTTTTAAAAAATTGTACCCAAAGTTGATTGGAATTTAAAAGCTTATCTTGTTCAGTTAAGTTTTGGCAAAAAGCCTTTAAATTCACCCACTCGTCAATTAATTTTGCGTCGTCAATGTCTATGTTTTTATCTTTTAAATAGAGGACAGTGTCTTCAATAAAAGTCCACTCTGTGTTGTTATTAATTTTCGGCAAAAACATCCAATCAAATTTCTCAAATTGTTTTAAAGGTTTCATCCATTCTTCAATATATCTTTTAATTTCATTGTAGAAGTCATGTGTGCATTTTTTAAACTCTTGTTTCCTGTTTTCATCTTCTTTATTTATAATACTCTGAACGTTCAGCGGCACAAAATTTTCCTTAATTCGGTCATCTAAACTTTTTGTTATGGAAGCAAGTATGCTTTTTGTTTCAAGAATTGAATTATCGCCTTTCTCTAATGTCTGTATTTTTGTGTGAATGGTGTGCATAATTGAGTGTATAAGGAACAGGTATGCTTCCGAGAAAGGATTTTCGAAAAACTGTTTAATTAAAACAGGTGGCCTTTCTATGCTTTCAAAATAAGTAAGTAAAGGACGGTAGAGCTTCAGAATTCGCTCGATAGCTGGAAACAGGCTTAGCCAACGCGTTTTGGAATGATACAGAAGCTGTTTATATTCGACCTCAGCCGTTTCGCAGAATTCTTTAAGAGCTTCGGTTCGTACTGTGTAAATGGAAAAAAAATTATAAATTTTTAAGACGATGGATTCTATGTCTACTGCCAGTAAATCACATCCGTGGTGCACTGCGTTGTTAATGACATGTGCAGAGCAACCCACACCAACCAAGTTTGGGTTTAGATTTTCCTTCAGCTTGTGGAAAACATTATTTATTCCATATCTTTCTATCCCACCGAAGTTTGTATTGCAATTATCTCCACCAAAAGCAATACATTTAGACAAAAGATCATGCCGGCGAAGCTGTGTTATTATCAGTTCAGTAATAGTGTCAGATGTCTCGTTTTTAGTGTTTTCAATTTCAAGCACCTTTGTAGTGATTCCATTTTTTTTTACATCAAAATATTGAATAACCAGTGGGAATAATTTTGTGCTTCCGTGATTACTAGCATCAGTAGCCACACTTATGAATGGTACATGTTGTAAATCAGTCTTAAGTTGTTCAACCGAAAAAGGGCTTAGCACTCCGGTGGCGATCGCAGTTGCTTTTGTTCGATTGCACGTAACTTTTTTTGCAGTATCTGACGCCGAAAATATTTCGCGGTTGAGAGCACAAGTGCAGTCCAATGAATTAAAAGACATATGATGGCTTACTGTATGATAGACGAGAGCGCCTTCTGCTGCTGAAATAAGGAGGTCCTCCGATGTCGATCTCACAAAATATGTTGCAATATTCGAAGTACTTGATTGATTTTTTAAATTTGTTTTGTGTTTCAGCGTACTTAAATGCTCATTCAAGTCTGTAACGCCTTTGTTTGCGATTGAAATACTCGTAGAACAAACGACACAAAACGCTTCCCAGTCATATCTTCCTTTTTTAAACATCGGCAACTTACTTTCCAAATCACTGTTAAATAGGCATTTACGCTTAGGCATTTTGGTGTCTAATCTGAAAAGAATAAAATAAGTACCTAAAAATATAGTCAATAGAGAATTTCGAAACAAAGGGGTAAAATTAGAACTATAACAATTACTAGTCACCCACGACTTTGTTAGTAAAATAGCATATTTGAAAATCTGTAGAAAGAATAGAAAATTCTAAGCAAATAAAAATTAAACTTTCAAGAAGCAAAATGATACTGCATCTTGACTTAAGTAATATTATTATATTTTTGGATAAAAAGTAGCTTAAGTACTTATCTGTCTGTTCGTGTAAAAAGGTTACAAAAACAGATAGACAAAGCATTCAGAAGAGCAGTGTCACACTGCCTGTAAAAATTAAACTACGATATTTAAGAAAAATATTCTTTGCTTACCACATGTACCTACGTAAGTTCACCCGCTTAACTGGAACGACGCAATGTCTACATTCGTCAAACCGTCGCTGCGGAGTGCGGGACGCGGGTCGCGAATTCGAACAAACGAACGGCGAACCGTGGCAACCGTGACGGGAGGGGTGGGGGAACGGCGTCGGTTGATCGTGGTGTGCGGTGCGAGCATAGTGCGTGTCTCGCGGGCGGCCCAATTTTTTTTTATTTATTTATTTTTTAAAACCCGGTCTACAAATGAAATCTTCCCCGGACGCTCCCCGGATGCCCTCTAAACTAGGACAAATCCGGGGAAACCCGGACGGATGGCAACCCTATTTAAAAGGCGAAAAATCTATGACATTGTTGCATTACGTAAACTACAAATATCGATATAGAGACAGTCGATAAAATAAACACTCAATCTCTACACAAAAGTGACATCAGTGCGACAAAATAACTGGGTCTAAATTTATGACTAGGTTGAGTATTAGAGCCGTGAGAGCGCAGCGTTGTGCCCCTTGAAATCTCGACAAACTTTTCATCGAATTTCATTTCATCGAAAACGATTCATAGAATATTCAGTATAAATATTATCTCTTGCAGTATTATGGCTTCATCGACTATTCATTATGAATTAAAACAATTATTAGAACAACGGTAGGTACAAGGATTTTTAAATGCTTAATAATAAATTTCATAAACTATTCAAGAGACAGAACAACTCAATATCGATGTTTATTTCTTAGACGTATCATTTATAGCTATTTAATTTTATTCTGGATTACATATTTTAACGAAAATATACAAACCCGATCAAGATAAAAAAACACTACATATAATTACTATTACTAAAAACTAGTTTGAATTGCAACACATTGTATGTAAACAGAAGTTTGTTATGCGACAGAGTACAAATAGGTGCGACGACGAGCGAAGCGAGGAGGAGTTTGTTAGGTGAAGTGGGACCTAATAGATCAGTCAAAACTGATTTGTTTTATTCCAAAATATGCCACACACTCACAATGCCAGAAATCTAGGTTCAAAAAGGCTAGTTGTTAACAGAAGAAATAAACAATAATAACCTAAAATTAAACTTTAATTTAAATAAGTTTAGTTTTAACTTTCAATTGTACTAACTGATTACATTGTATATACTACGTAATAAAGGGTAAGTAGCTCATAATAACCTCAAAATTATCTGTGCATAATGAGAAAGCCTTGATTTTCAAACATGTAAAATTTACAATATAAAATGAAATATTGGATAATAAAGTATGAAATAAAGCTCTGTGACATAAAGTATCTCGTAAATAATATTCATACACATTAAAAATAGGTGATTTAAAAATAAATCATTTAATTGTTCGATGTAAAGAATACTTATTCAATCAAATGAAAATAAGTGAAACGTTGACTTTGAACTGAAATTCCATTAAAAGTAGGTCGATATTTCAAGGTAAGCCTAAAATCCTCCAATAGGAGAGCTGCGCTTAGCGAGTCTAGGAAAAACTAAGCAATCCTATTGGTGGATTTCTTGCGCAGCTCGCACAGCTTTGGTGGATACCTAACCTTTGGTTTTAAAGGTAAGGTAGTAGCCGGGTAAAGAAGGGTGTAATTAGTTTCAGGCGTGTTTATCTCAGTGTTTGTCTCTCCTCTCTGTCTCTCAAACCCATAAGAACCCATAAGAGATGAACTCGTATAGAAGGGCTAACCAATATTTCAGGGCCACATAGCTAAATATATAAAGATAACGATGACCGATTAACAACTATTCAGAACTTGTCACAGCTTCAATAACTTCTTCTTCAAGTACCTCTCCAACTAGTGAAGGTTGGCTACTAACTTCTGCAATTGTTGTCTGTCCTTAGCGAGTCGAAACAGTTCAGATGCGCTCGCTATTCCAGTCCACTCTCGGATGTTGCGGAGCCACAACTTCTTTCTCCGACCAACTCGCCGTTTACCGTCAACCTTGCCTATCATTATAAGTTGCAAAAAGTCATATCTATCATGCCTAAGCACGTGACCGAGATATGCAGATTTCGCCTCTTAATGACAGACAAAAGTTCCCGTTTCTGCTTAGCTCGCCGCAGAACCTCCACATTTGTGACTTTGTGCGTCCAGCTTATTCTCAACGTACGCCTGTATGCCCACATTTCAAATTCTTTGATACGTATCCTGAGGTCTTCTTTAATTGTCCATGACTCGCATCCATACAGGGGACCGATTTTTGACATTCGAGTGTTCGATTTCAAAACCGAGCGGTAGAAAATATTCGAATGCGAAAATCTTTCACGATTTATTTTCGAATGGTCCCAAATTCCGTATTTTTGACATTTTCACTCGAAAGTGAGGGATTGACTAAATAGTATTGTTAAGTTGGAACTTGTTTCATTATACGCAGAAAGTCGATGTTACCGGTTTTTTTTATTCATATTTTTATTGCGAATAAATGTGTGAAGCTAACAAAATATGAAATCACAACAAACAATTTAATATTTCAGTGCCAATAAGATTTTTAACGCTTATTTTATAAGTGGATGTGTCTGTGGATGTCTATGGCATTGTGCTAGGTTTGTTTATGCTTCTTGTGCTTCCCGGCATACATACCCAAGTTGGGTAACCCAACAGGTTTGAAAGATGTCAAATGATACTTTCTATTGATATAATTTAAAACAAATGCCACGGACCACTCGTATTCATATTTTCTATCGCTCGCGTCAAAAATACCATTTCATTGTTTTTTGTCACTTTCGAGTGAAATTTTCGAGCGCTCGAAAGTCAAAAATCGGTCCCCAGAACTATAGGGCTAACGTAGCAGTGCAACAGTCGAGTACGCAAGTTGATCTTTAAACTTCGGCAGCACAATACGGATCTCATAGTATTGAAGACACTACGAGCAACCTCCACGCGGGTTCTTATTTCCAAAAGTGCACAAAGACCACTTGATGGTAAGTGAAATTGTGGCCCATATACATTCGCATTCACAAGACCGCCAATGCACTGCCAACCCTGAGGATTAAGATGGAATGCCTCTATGCTAGTCATTTCACCGGCTGTCTTATCCCCAAACCGGAACACAATAATGCGAACACTGCTGCTTGGCGGTAGGTTAATGGATAAGATGGTGGTACCAACCCGGACGGGCCCTGCACAAGGTCCTCCCACAAGTAAAAGTACTTCTACTTATGTACTCTTAATACTCAATACTCAATCATTTATTGCATACCACAATATTAGCTTACAGGATATTAGGTTAACTTAAGTTTTAGTTGTTATATATAATAAAACTTAATTGTAGACCCTGATGGGCACCGCAAAATTGGTGAGGAGAGGATGACTTGAATACGTATAGTCTGTGAGTATCTCTCTCAATAGATCGCCCTGACACTGTGATAATCGAGTCAATATTGAGATTCCTAAACGCAATAACTTAAAGCAACCCAATTTAAATCATATTCAAAAACATAACCTAAAAGTATTCAAACAGCCGAAATAAATATAACGATAACCTTCTCAACGAACTGAGAACTTACGCGTCCTGAGCCCCCTCGTAAAAAGCGGGAGAGAAATCATAAAATATATGATAACCCATACCCGTTCGCACTTGTGATTCGATGAATAATTTCAAGTATAATACATAAAGTTTTCTGGTGCGATGCATCCGAATGTGGAGTAGGGGCCGGATTGGGTCATACTTTTACAATGACAAGTCGTTAAAAGATTTTTCGTGGAATGATTAGTGAGCCATGTTTACTTGGAAGATTATGCAAAAATATACCCTATTTTAAAAGCTGAGATTCTGCAAGCTAAAAACTTATTGCTTTTGACGTTTTTCTTAATTGTAAACGTTTTGACAGCTCTTATTATCTTGACAGTAGAGCAATATGGGTTTACCGAGTCAAATAGAGAGCCATATTGTATTTGATATTTTAGTTTTAGGGCTGTCAAATTTGACTGTATTACAGCAGGACATAACTAAGATGGAGCGCCGATCAAGCAATTATAGACTCTTCGTCAACGGTGTAAGCGCTTCGACGCGCGCCTTGTTAATTGTGTCGTGCTGTACTAAGCCTTTCTGTCTGTACATCTTAACTTAGAGCTGTATCTTTTTAACACGTTGTTTTTAGGGTTCCGTACCCAAAGGGTAAAGACGGGACCCTATTCCTCAGACTCCGCTGTCCGTCTGTCTGTCACCAGGTTGTATCTCACGAACTGTGATAGTTAGACAGTTGAAATTTCGATGATATATTTCTGTTGCCGCTATAACAACAAATACTAAAGACAAAATAAAATATTTATTTTTTATAGATACGTACTCCGACTCCCACTTGGCGGTTTTTTTTTTAAGTATTTGTTTTATACCGATGGATAACTGATACATTTTAATATATTATTTTTACAAAAAGTGTCCATCTAACCATCACTGTTATTAGTACATCGTCAAAACTGCAATACATACATACAAACGTTAAATTTAATGAAAAAAACAAATATATAAACAGGTTTTTTTTTATGGCATGTAGAAGACAAACGAGCACACAGGCCTCCTGATGGTAAGTGGAAACTGTGACCCATAGACATTCGCATTCACAAGACTGCAATGCAATCCTAAGACTGCAAATGCGTTGCCAACCCTGAGGACTAAGATGGAATGCCTCTATGCTAGTCATTTCACCGGCTGTCTTATCCCCAAACCGGAACACAACAATGCGAACATTGCTGTTTGGCGGTAGCCGGTAGGTTAATGGATAAGATGGTGGTAGCGATCCGGACGGACCCTGCACAAGGTCCTACCACCCGCAGAACAGGTAAAGCAGTGTAATTAATTATTCCCAACACATTACTTACGTCCACTTGTTTTTTTTGTACCTATAATTATCTTGAACATTATAGGTTAATAATTTTAGGGTGGCTTCAAAAATACAGAACATGATGTTATTTGTTAAGGTTACATGCCCCAAGTGACCCTATTAATTTGCCAAATTAGAGTATTTTAGTACTAAGAGCCTCTGAGCTAGGCTGCGGACGGACGGACGGACGGACATGGCGAAACTATAAGAGTTCCTAGTTTGACTACGGAACCCTAAAAATTGACAACATTTCATTTTGGTGACACCTGCAAATTACTATACGAATCGAAAGGGTTTTGTCTCCTGAACACGGCAAAATATTTATTTAGATTTATTTTTCTTTATTGACAAAATTACAAGTAAGTTAAAAAAAAAACAAGTTTTAACAATACTATGCCTGAATAGATATAATACCATTGCCTTTTTCACGAGAAAAAAAGCTGTCATACTTCAAATTTGACATTGACACTATTGACAGATGGATAGATCTTAAGATCGGTTGACCACCATTATTAAAAAGAAAAACTTTTTTTTTATACAGATTGGACTAACGTAATATGTCCATTGTGTCGTAGAAATGAAGTTACGCCCTTTTAGAATAAGAACATCTTAATAAATTAATAATAAAATAATTATACATCCTAGGGAAAAAATAAAACTATTAGTGTCTTCCTCCTTCCAAACAGTATCTATAAAACGAATAAAATTAAAGTCTTGAAAATATGAAATCTTGTCAATTATGTGTGAAACCTAAAGATGATTTTTTAATATCTATTCAACGATACTTGTCATAATTCGTCTGTTCGAAATGGTTGCCGCCATTTTTAGGGTGTCCGTGCCTCAAAAGAATAAAACGGAACCCTTTTAGGATCACGTTGCTGTCTGTCTCTGTCCGTCCATCCGTGAGTCTGCCTATCTGTGAAGACCCGTTATCTCCGAAACGCGCAAATGTATCGAATTGAAATTAAAACCATATACTCAGGTCAACAGTCTCTTGAAGCTGTAAAAAAATGAAACTTCTAAGTTAACGTAAAAAAAAATACGGCTGTATTTGCCGCAAAAATAGTTATTTGTTATACAAGTGGGGAAAGTTGTATTTTACCTGCGAGTGTTCATTTGAAACACGAGCTAGCGAAAGGATTCTATGATTGACCACGAGCGAAGCGAGTGGTTCAAAAATAGAATCCTGAGCGTAGCAAGTGTTTCAAGACACGAGACGTAAAATAACTTTTCACCCGTGTATAACACAAAACTTTTCACCTCACTACAGCGAGGAAACTAAGAAAATGGTTTGTACTGTAAGCTCAATTCCGCATTTTGCACGGTTTCCTGTAATTCCACGGGTGTTAATACGTCTTTATCACTCGAATCACTCATTTTTAATTACAAAACAAACTAGAAAAACATGCGAATATTTTAACGTTGACGGCTTTATAGAAAAGTTTTGACGTAAGTTTTTTTTTTATTATTTCGGATGCGTTTTGTTTGCACATCGACTTATTTGGACTGTCAGAACATTTTATCCGTTTTTAAAACAAGAATGAAGGTTAATTTTGAATGCTGATATTTATGAATTAAAATAAAATAGTAAGACTGTATTTAGTGTTTTTTACTCGATGCAATTCATTAATTGTGTAGTTAAAAATTCAGCACTTGTAAGGTTTTACGTTTGGTTAGCTGTCAAAATATCACTTAACCTGCCTTCACATGTCAAAACTCTTCCCTCTCTTGTGGATAAAAAGCGATTTCCTCAATATATCGCACCTTTGCGACAAAACTGTGCTATCTCCAAAGTTGTGATTTGCCCAGATGTCACAGTTTTGTCGCAAAGGTGCGATATATCAAAGAAACAAAAAGGGCTTTCCGAGCTAGTGAGATGAAAACGTATATTTCGACACTCTTAATTGAATCAAAATATAGGGTATTTTTCGTTGTCCTAGAACTATGAAATTTGCCAAGTATACCGTCTTATCCGCCTGAGGCCCAACGAAAAATTCAGCATGTAGTCCCTACGGCCCGTAGTTCTACCAGTAGTACTATTGTTTTATACTCATTCAGACCCAAGTACTTAAACGACAAACTGGCGGGTTTTCTATTTAGTCCTACTGACTACACAACTGTCGAAGGAGCTGGGTCTGAATGACAAAGTTAATAAGTACTATGGGTAGGTTATACTACCAATAGGGAATATGCATGTTTTTTTTTACAGCTTCAATTGAAGCTGATTCATGTAACAAACAGATCACAAAAATCATTTTTTGAATAACTATAAAAATAACCAAGATATAAGCCAACAAAGATTTGTTCCTATCTCTTTCTAGAAAAACGGAATTTTACATGGAGTTTATATGGCCGCAGTGCACAATGACGTCACGGTGCACATCGGATCTCTCTGTCTAATTAGAAGTTTGAAATGCTTATAACTTCCGTATTTCTTGACCGATTTTAATTTTAATTTCCGTTTTGGTGATCTCTTTTACGGTATTTTCATATTTTGATGAGAAATGCGATTTTTAAAATCCATGCATATTCCCTATATAGGGAAAAATCTGAACACATACACATATTTACATTTTTTATTAAATCACAAAAAAACAACAGCATCTTTATGCAAGGCATGGCGGTCCAAATTTTGAATTCAGTTAACCGCGTCATGTGCGGGACCCTCGTTGGGCGTCCGACTCGCACTTGGCCAGTTTTTTTTATTACTATCATTAGGCATCGGAGTTTTTATCGCACGGTAAGACTAATAGCAAGCTATGGAGTCGTCATTTGCCATAAATCTAAAGTCTTATTCATATTCACACTCATTTATTTACGGTTTTAAAGATATTTAATTTTTAAATTTAATCAGTTAATCACGTTGAACTGGTGTAAAAGGCTCTTAGTTGTGAGTATGTCACGCCAACATTGACGTATTTGACACTGACTATGAGTTAACTCTAAAGGCCCTTTTAGAATGACCAAAGATACAACATTTAATTACTTTGTTCTAAACAGAAATAAAAATATTTTTTTCAATATTTAAAAATCGAATCTACCACTTAGTTTCTATGGATGTACCTAGTAACATGCCGAAGTTATCGTAAATCAAAAAAAACACGGTGTATAGGCTGATAAACACATGACCCTCCTTTAAATAAAATAAATAAATATCAGGGACAATGTCACACCAATTGACCTTGTCCCAAACTAAGCTCTAGGCTTGTGCTATGGGTACTAGACGACGATATAAATACTTATATAGAGAAATATATACTTAAATACATAGAAAACATCCATGACTCAGGTAAAAATATTCGCGCTCATCACACAAATATCTGCCCTTACCGGGATTTGAACCCAGGACCACTAGCTTCGTAGGCAGGGTCACTACCAACTAGGCCAGCGCGTCGTCAAACAAACTTGGCAGTCGGGTAAATAAAAATCAAAACGAATACTCCATCGAGAAGTTATTAATAATGCGGTAGCACAATTGATTAGTTGGTTGGCAGGCAACCTAGCAAATCGAACTGTCGTAATTTTATAAAACATCGCGAACGCGGCCAGTCATGCCCGTCGACCAACTTGGAGACGTGTTCGTCTGCACTATGGACCTAAAAACAGAACCGGAAGAGCTTGATGAAAAGGTAAAATACTTTCCGACCACTAACCAAGTACTAGGATACCATAATATGTAATTGTAACAAATGTAATTGCCAAAAAGATAAATAAATTCAAGCCAGGAGGCGTAAGAGCTTGTTTTAAAATATTATTTCTCTATAGACCAACCGTTTTTAACCGATTTAAACTATGTTTACATGATGCTGCGGGTTACTTTATTTAACTTTAGTCATTAACAATATCAGAACTACTTCTTGACTTGCAAAGTGTGACCCAAACACTTGAACGTCATTTATTGTCGTAATTGTTTCGATATGTAGGTTACTTCGCGTTCCAGGCCTGAACATCAATGCAATTGTTTATAATTACATAATTATACGACCAAGGCGTAGACAACCATTAAAGTCGAATTAATATAATAGCAACCAGCAAATATTAAGCTTTCCATTATTGATCTGGACAGGTAGAGCTTTACGCTGTGGTAACGTTATATAAATGCTTAGTTTGTCTTCAAAGTTTTCTTTCGTCGCTCACGGGTTGCATTTTCGCGTAATTTATTCTTGTTTTTATTTTGAGTGCGTATAGTCGATGGTTTTATTTTTAATAAGGTTTATGACGAATGTATGAATGTTGAAGAAGCTAAAGAAATTTGTCAAGATCGTAGCAAGTGGAAAGAAGTGGTCTCTGCCTACCCCTCTGGGAAACAGGCGTGATTTAATGTATGTGATTTACTTGTGGGAGGACCTTGTGCAGGGTCCGTCCGGGTTGGTACCACCATCTTATCCATTAACCTACCGCCAAGCAGCAGTGTTCGCATTGTTGTGTTCCGGTATGGGGATAAGACAGCCGGTGAAATGACTAGCATAGAGGCATTCCATCTTAGTCCTGAGGGTTGGCAACGCATTTGCAGTCTTGTGAATGCGAATGTCTATGGGTCACAGTTTCCACTTACCATCAGGTGGCCTGTGTGCTCGTTTGCCTTCCCATGCTATAAAAAAAAAAACTATGTAAGACGAAGACGAAAGTCTAGCCATCATACCTACTTTCTTAATAAACCTAGCACTGAACTCCCGGAGTTAACAACCTCGGAAATCTAGCTCAGTTCTGAACCTACTATGGTTTAATAAATGAGAAGTCTCGCCAACTTAGAATTAAACGGAACCCCGGGGGACTTAAGGCTGAATGGGGCTTCGTTGTGCCAAGATTATGGCGGTCTGCCTGAAACCTGGAATTTTAAAGTTGAATTTAAATTGAGAGACATTGTCATGCAATTACGTGGAGTTTGGTGTTGTAAGGTATATAAGAGACGTGGAAACCTTTAGAGCTTAGATAGGAATAGGTTATTGTAGTACTAGTTGTGCCTGCGACTTCGCGTGAGAATCTCAACAACAACATTGTGTCTAAAGCATCCCCGGGGTTTATTGAGTACCCCATAATGCATCATCAGAACTTACAATTAATTGTAGCATATTTCATGCCTTGTATGCGCCTAAAGACGTAGAATTCATTAAGTTATGATTTTTCATCTATTACCGTTTTTTTTTACAAATGAAAACTATAACGTGTTTCTGTGGCTCTTAAGCTCCCTGAAGTATTTTTTCTCAAATATCTTGATTCAAATTTTTATTTCTACATTTTTAGAAATACAAAATCAAACCGATAATTAGGAGCTTGGTTTAATAAACTAACTGCCGCACTCAGAGACGTCAATTAAATTTAATGCTTGTTTAAAGTTGTTGCTGTCACTTTCTCTGTTATAGCAGTAGAATAAGACAACACGTCACTAAACAAGCATTAATTTTAATTGACGTCTCTGAGTGCGGCAGTTAGTCACTTAACTATTTTTAACAATAAAGATGCGACCCCACCGCTGCTTAAAATACGGAGACGGTACGGAATCGCAGCGACGCATCGCATCCGTACGGTTTTTATCGCATGGCCTCCACACCGCTGCTCAAAATACGGTGTCGTTGCGTAAACAAAAGACGGGGTCATAGTAACAATATGGCGCCGTTATTGACGCACCGTTAAGCAGCGGTAATAATAATAATAATACATTTATTTACCCCGTGTGGTTGCCGGGTTAGAATAGTGCCACTCCATGTCTTCCCGTGGATGTCGTGAGAGGCGACTAAGGGAATAAAGGCTTGTAGTACTGTTAGGCGATGGGCTTGCAACCTGTCACTAATATGCTGGTAAACATCTTAGCCTAATTGTGCAAAATGTGGTTACAGAATTATCAACCAATATTTAGAGTTGTTGGTAATTCTGTAGCTCTGCCTACCCCACTCTGGGAATGAAGGCGTGAGTTTATGTTTATGTATGTAATTTATTTATTTGCCAGTAAACACAACAACCAAAACAGGATCGGTACAATAAGTATGTAGCTAATTATATTTGAATACTTAGGTATTGTGTTACTATATAACGTGAGTGTGATAAGACAATGTTCCTTACTCCCCGTACTTGTTAACACTGTATCACGGTGGAGGGCATGCGATAAAAACGGTACGCATACGACACGTCACTGCGATTCCGTACCGTCACCGTTTTTTAAGCATTGGTGTGGACATACCTTAATCGCAGAATATTTTATTTAGATTTCTCTTGTTCTTGACTGACACTATAAATTAGAGTTCAAGGATTGTGAAACAGTGCTTAAATCACGTACAGTCTGTAAGCACTTAGAAGAGGTTTTGGTGTAGTACTTCTCTCTCACTCTCTCTTAATAAGATCGTATGAGAGCGAGTGAGAGAGAATGCCTCTTCTAAGTGCTCACAGACTGTAGCTGTCAAAGAAGTCCATATAAAAGCTCCGGGCGTTTCTCACCCACTAAATGAAGTCCGATTTCCTCGTTTTCTGAGTTGCAGTTGTTATGAAAAACAAGCTTTGTACGTTTCCGTTTATTTTAAAATGTATTTCTTTTCATTATTCTATTCGGAAGCCTTGCCAAGATGCAAGCGGTGCTAACTTTTGTTTTATTTCTACTTTAAATGTATGGAGTTGAAATAAGCGGTATACGCGGTCTCTCATCAGCTTAGTAGTATAGCACTTTACCTTAGTAATAGTTTAGTAGTTTAGTAGTTATACATCAGCGTAGCTTTTTTATTTATTTATTTATTTAAACTTTAAGGCATTCTCTACCAGTCAACCACTAGGCCAAACAGAGAATAGTAGAGGTGGGTGCGAGCATGTCAGCAAGAGCCTTTACTGGCTTTCAAAATCACAATCAATACATAAAGAATAAATAAACTTAGCATACATCATCATCATCATGTCAGCCGAAAGACGTCCACTGCTGGACATAGGCCTCCCCCAAGGCTCTCCACCCAGACCGGTCTTGTGCTTTTCGCATCCACCGTTTTCCCGCGATCCTTACAAGGTCGTCACTCCATCTTGTTGGAGGCCTACCCACAGCTCGTGTCCCGGTCCGCGGACCAGAAACATACATACATAAATAATTGTTCCTGCTTATAAAACATTGCTGCAAAGCTTAGCTAGTAGATTCACTCTATATTACAGACGTGTAAAAAAGCCCTCATGTGGCAAATTTACTGAATAAATACATACATACATATCTACGCCTTCATTACCAAAGTGGGGTAGGCAGAGCTACAGAATTACCAACAACTCTAAAATCTTATTGATAAGTCTGTAACCACAATTTGCACAATTAGGCTAAGATTTATAACAGTGTATATTAGTGACAGGTAGCAAGCCCATCGCCTAACAGTACTACAAGCCTTTATTCCCTTAGTCGCCTCTTACGACTTCCACGGGAAGACATGGAGTGGCACAATTCTAAGCCGGCAACCACACGGCAATAATAACGGCTGAATAACTATTTATTATATATATACTAGGCCTATATTTATTTCATTAATTGTACATGTAGACTTGACGTTAAATGTATTTTTTTAAACGTGCCACCACGCTGCCTAACTTTTCGGCCCTCCTTCGCTCCGCTCCAGTTTCCATGGCGTGTGGAACCGTGTGACCTCACACGTGTTTGTACCCAAATAACGGATAATTTGCCATCGACCAAAGGGGTGGATGGACAAATGGACCGTCGACGGTAGGTATAATATAACCCATCTATACAGGGTGGCCCATTTAGATCGGTCAGTACGGGCAAGTCTGTAACTATAAGACATACGAAAATCTGTTCTTAGGAACCATGTCATCGATTTTAGTGACGAGTAGTATTGCATACATAGATTTAAAAAAAACTAACACTCGGTTCGGTAATCGAACCCGGTCGTATTGAAAAATAAAACTTACATTATGTCTATTTGGATATCGATTGTGTAGATCATAATCAGTGAATAAGATATTTGAGCTGAAGCCCTTAATGTTGCTATGCCCAACAGGGTTCATAATTAAGTTATATATTAATTACTTACTGTAATAGCTTAAGTTAGCCTGTCAACTGATAACACAATGTTTATTGCATTCCACGCAATAAACATTAGAGTATTGAGTATTGAATGTCACTATGAAACTTGATGCATAAAATGAATAAAAGGCATTGGACGAGTAGGTACTTCATATCCTTTAAATTCACCACCTAAATATACATAACGCAATAGTAAAATCGGTACCTAAACGAGTTGAATATTGCAACTGCAAGGGATATGAAATACAATGCATTTTATTCATTTTATACATCATGTTTCACAGTAACATGCATGCACACGAATGAAAGATTTTTTTTATCCATGTATGCAGTTTTTCTTGTCAATAAAATCAATGACATGGTTCCTAAGAACAGATCTTCGTATGTCTTATAGTTATATACTTGCCCATACTGACCGATCTAAATGGGCCACCCTGTATAGAAAGAATACGGGTCAATGACATCTGTGGCAAGACAAGATGCATTCGGGGAGACTGTATATCATAGTTTCGACTACGTACTCTCGGAATATCAGGCTATCGAATGTTCGTTGGCTCGACTGTTATTGGATCGAATATTCGCTAGATCGAAATACTTGTGGCCAAAATAGGTACAATCGACAAAACGTATTTTAGAATTGTATGGTTTCGATCAGTGGTGTATCGAAAGTTCACTAGCTCGACTGTTATTGTAACGCATATTCCCTAGATCGAAATACTTGTGGCCGAAATAGGTATGTACAATCTACAAAACTTAATCTAGAATTATATGGTTTCGATAAGTCATGTGTCTAATTTTCTGTAGTCACATCAATACTGAGTCCACCTGCAGGATCGACATTCGTTGAGTCTTTTTAAGTCTAATATGTGATATCTATTGAAAATTCGTACGTTCTTCTTCTGTGAGATGACCATTCCATTCCATTGAACCTCAATTTCGATTTGACGATTTATTGCTGCTACGCTTTTCGACCCATCGAATATTCGATACAGTAACAGTCGAGCCAATAAACATTCGTTGCTAAGATCTTCTGTGAGATGACAATCGGAACCTCAATTTCGATTTGACGATTTATTGTTCCTACACTTTTCGACCCATCGAATATTCGATCCAGTCACAGTCAAGCCAATGAACATTCGATAGTATGATATTCCGAGAGTACGTAGTCGAAACTATGATATACAGTCGTCAAAAAACAACCTTTTACATAAAAAAAGACTAACTTACTTAAAGATGTCCGTCAGAGACCAAACTTCGCTGAGCCTGTATCTTGGCCGTCTGCGAGTGTGGTTTACAAAATAGCCAAAATAGGGTAGGCAGAGCTACATAATTACCAACAACTCTAATAACTTGTTGATAATTCTGTAACCGCATTTTGCACAATCAGGCTAAGATGTTTCCCAGTGTATTAGTGACAGGTTGCAAGCCCATCGCCTAACAGTACTACAAGCCTTTATTCCCTTAGTCGCCTCTTACAAATTCCACGGGAAGACATGGAGTGGCACTATTCTATCCCGGAAACCACACGGATCATAATAATAATAATCGTTTAATCCAGAACTAAATTCCATAATAAGTAAGTTAGAAAATGTTAGTAGCAATTACATTAAGATAAAATAAAATAAAATACAAGAAAATAAAAATCAAATCTCGTTAGTAGTAAATAAATTATTAAAATTAAAAAAAAAAAACTTAACAAATCTTTATCTTAAGAAACTACGAGTTATTATTATTGGTTTATTAATAACGAGCTATAGGTACAAATTCATACGTGTATGTGTGCTAATTTGTTTGTATGCATGTCCTTGTGTGTTTGTGTGTGTGTGTGTATGTGTATTTTTGTACGGGTGAGGATTTATTTTATCTTAGTGGCTTTAATGATGTCTTCAGTGTCACGTAGCTCTGTGTGATTAACCATATTTCCACTATTCTCGGTGTCAGACGGTCTCAAGCGCCTAGATCAATAACACTTTGATAGTTTTCGATAACCATTTACACGATTGTTAAGCAACTTAGGCCTTTGAAAATAGAAGTTCGAACTTAGCTCCATCCCTGTCACTCGTGATTCGAGACTAAATCGAGAGAAAGAAGAGCTAATGTAACGTCGAACTTCTATTTTCACAGTAGCTCTTGTCTAGCCACTCCGGATGTCTATGGTGCTGATAGACTTGAGAACGAGCTAGAATTAATGAAATCGAGATTTTTAATTAAAGATTATTTGCCAGTAAAATTATCTGACATTTACTCATACAATCAGATTCGTTATTTTTTTAAATAAAAATTAACGTTATGGTCGCTATAGAAAACAAGGTCATTAACGACACAATCGGCAGAGAAATTGAGTAATATAGGTACTCACAATAAAATACTTGAAGTCGAATTAAGAAGTTTCTCCTTTTTTTTTGTAGTCAGCTGAGATAATCTTTACATTTATTTTTTGTAATTTTTAACGTATTTATAATCATGTTCAGCTACAGTTTTGCAATGGATCTGCTTTTAGATGCATCTCAGAAGAAAACGTAATATGTGACACAATATGTAATATGCAAAACTAGGTTTATTTTTGATTGAGTTACTTACACCAGTGTGTGTGGTTGCCGGGTTAGAAAAGTGCCACTCCATGTCTTCCCGTGGATGTCGTAAGGGTATATAGGCTTCTAGTACTGTTAGGCGATGGGCTTGCAACCTGTCACTAATATACTAGTAAACATCTTAGCCTATTTGTGCAAATTGTGGGTACTGAATTATCAGCAACTTTTTAAAGTTGTAATTCTGTAGCTCTGCCTAGCCCAATGGGGATTACAGACGTGAAGGTATGTATGTATGAGTTACTTACATATAATATAATATAAAAACGAAACCAAAAAAACTGTGAAATCGCTGCCTCATCGCTAAAAAGATGTACTTATACTCTTACTTAAACTCTGCAAGAAAAAAACCTAACACAAAATTCGATAGAACAAAAAAATAAAAATAAATTTACCTCCTTGACACGTTAGATGCCACGCAATAGTAATTGTATGTAACTTGAACACACCATCGTGTCACTGGCAGTGAAATTGTTAACGGTAGCGCACCTGTACAGGGGCTCGGAACCTTTTCTGACAGTAATTAGAAGCACGTGCTGTGGTCAGCGCTTTTGGGACACTGCTTCCTGCACGCGATGCCCAGGGGTAGGCAACTGTTTGGTTTGAAAACAATTTTCACGTTTTTGTCTACTTGTTACAAGCACGGACTTTTTTTTGCCACATTTTATTGTCATCGCTTTATTCTAAATAACTGTCTTTAAAAAAAAAAAAGACGACAGTGTAAACTTAAAAAAATCCGAGTGGTAATTGGGGAAGACCGAAAAAAGTAACTCACGGTTTTTACATTCTAATTCGAAAGAGTAGGTAATTTTAGAGACCAAATTCATTAATTTTGTATTAGTCCCAATAGTTTTGTTTTAATATCTTTATTTATTTAGCCGACATTTTATGGATGACATGATTATTTTAAATTTAGGTTGGCATTTTCCAATAAATTACAACAATTAAATGATATCTAATGATAAAAAGTGATTCTAATAGTGTAATGAAACATACTATTTCAAGCGGTTTTCACCTAAGGAGGCTTCAAGCCAAAAACGAAAGTCAAACAAAGGTCAAATATACTTTTATCGAAATGTTCGAAATATATAAATATTTCAAAAACGTAAAAATACAGAACGGCTTTAAAACGCTATTCATCGAAATGTTTTTCAAATTAGAGTAATAAAAAAAAAATTAACAATATTAATTATATCTAAAGACTACTCGTTCGTCAACATAAATGTACCAAATCTTTATGAAAACAAAATAATACAGCTCTATAAAGCATCCATCGTTTTAAAATATAAAGAACAAACCTTTCAAACATCAAAACACAAACTTCTCAAGTCTAAACAAATTTGTGACGTCACTTTTCACACGCCTCGCCAATCCGTTAAAGATATCAGCGTCATCTTTATCCTATTAATCCAACGCCACGCTGACGCATTCCCGATACGGCTCAAGCAAATCCACTCACCAAAATCTTGACCAGATCGATGCGACACTTATAAAAAGGAAGCGCTCGAAACAAAATCCACCTAAGCCTCAAGAAAAAATATTTTCTTTCGAAACGTAAGTTTTTCTTACCAAACAAACTTCTTGTTACCGTCCGTAAACTGTCTAGCACGCCTTCAGCTTTTGTTTTAAGGTTTATTTTCGTTTGGTTTGTTGAGTTGGAGTTTTTATTGTCGCATAGGGGACGTTAGGGTTGTCACCAGCTATCAATAGCGGGTCTAAACTGACGTGTAGGGTGGCTTAAATCGATAAACAGTGTTCGGGACTTAGGCCCGGGTCTATTGGAGGCTTGACAGGCTGTCTCAAGTTATATCGTGAATAAAACATATTGTTCGTTGGGTTTGCCGAATTAACCTGATTAATGTGAGCAAATTGTAGAGAAGAAATGGATAGTATGAAAATGGGGATTTATAGGTACATACTACTTTTGAAGAAGTCAAAGTAGTACGTGATATTATTAATCTGATGTATTAAAAGATTTTTGTTATTTAAAATGAAGTTTTGTCATTTTAAAATGCATTATTTTAAATAATTTAAAATGTTTATTATTTTTCACAATATAAAAAACCCTAGCAAAATCTTTTTTTTAAGATACACCGTTGTTATGAACTGTTTCAGAGTAAAGAAAGCCATACAAATTACTGCCCACTTAAAATAGCTTACCGATTTCGCTAATGAACTGAAACCCTAGCAAAATAACAGTTTGAATAGTCCGTAATTTCAGAAATCAGTGTAAACAACCCCTTCATTCAATCCAATATAAAATTAATCCGATTTCAATCAGAATCGTAAAACACATCCGGGAAGGTTGACGAGCCCTGCCCGGAAACGCGTAGTTAGGCAAGATGGCGGGATCCACCAAACTTCCGTTCGCAAACACATCAAGTGCATACAGCTCATAATAATGGCGCATACAAACTTACTGTTAAGGTTAAAAGATGGCGCTAGTGTAGCGCAATGCATAGAATTCAATATGAGGGGTGGTTGACTTCGGTTTTCGCCGTCTGTATTTGTAAATTTGTTTTTTTTCTACCCCATTTTTTATTAGCCGGACATCTGTTATGATTTTTCGAGGGTGATTGTTATGACATATTAAGTGTATGAGTTGACATTAGCGGTAGAGTACCGGCCGTTTTGCGTGATTCATGCTTTTGTTTTAGTATGGGGAAATTGGAGAGTAAAATAGACTCCTTAAATTGGTAGTGCTAACTTTTTTAATTTTTAATACCAATTCTAAAATTTTGGATTCAAGTCTTTTTTGACAATTTAAGAGACAGCCGTACTTAGAGTCATATTAGGCACAAATATCCTAATATTAAACGATCTTTTGAACCTAATTAAATCTATAAAAACAAATAATACCAATCAAATTTTAAACAGCGTTTCCCAAACTTATTGTATATATGTATAAAATAACAGTGTATCATTAAATATTCCTCTTCAAAACGGAACTAAGTTATCCGTACGAATACAAGGTGAGTTGAGGTCCAAAGTGTTAAACTCACCACCTCACGATCTTGCGTCTAAACCTAACTATAGTAACTATAGGCTGCCTAAGATTTCAACTAGCGCTTAAGTATACTTTAGTACTTAAACTTCAACTTACGTCTTAATCTTTTAATCCTTAATATAAGGCTAATACAACAAATCCTAGATTAAAGCTGTTGAAGTTTACACAGGCTTATTACTTAGTTCGGTTCCTACAAGTAAATCGAAGGCTTACTGATCTAATGCATGCACTTAAACAACGGCTTATGGTTGCGTTTGTCGCGTGATTAAATGTGGATAGCATCCGTATACATAAAACGTGTCAAAAAGAGACAGATGTTTCATATTAAGCCCCGACGTATTATTTTATCGAAACCCCTTTCAACGTGTCAAAGTGCTCGCCGCATATATCCTGAAAACGCCAAGCATACAGCATAAACTAGCGTTCCAAGAAATGATAAAATCGATGGAGATTCGGATGGCCACGTGATTTATCACAACGCTCGAGTTATTTACATTTTAAGTTATAGAAAAGAAAAACTTTGGGAGCGTTTGCATCTTGGTTAGGGCCTCTGGAGTTTTGGGAGCCCGGAATACCTAATTACTTACTATCAGAGCTGGGGCCTGTTCCAGAAAACGACTGCATTTAATAAATCTGCACTTAGCAAATCCACGATAAATCAAAGTGCAGATTAAACGTTTTCCAGAAATCACGTTGCGTACTTCAAAAATTCTGCAACGATTCTGTTCCTTAAAGCTGCTTTGCAAATCCAAGAACACATAAAATGCGGAGTGAACGTGTTCCTAGAACTCTTTTCAACACTACAGAATTCACAAACTGCGGAAATTTGGATTATGATTCCAGTAAAAATTACGATTTATTTGGAAATTCAGCTATTGGGCGAATGTTTCACCCATTCAGCCAATGATATCACTTGTAAAAATATTTGTAACTAATACTATAGCACTCTGTTTATTGTAAAAAATATTATATAACCTTTTAATCCTAAAAAATCCCATATTATATAAGCAACATAAATTAACATAAATACAACTGTGAACTTAACATATTTTATATTTGTTTTTTACTTTCATACATGGTGAAAATGAATGAAGAGTACTTAGTTCGAGTTTGCAATACTATTGCACCCTTCAAATTTGAAGAGCGGAGTTAAAATTTCATCAATACAAATACGAAAAATACTTTGCAAATCCACAAATCCACAATGCATTTGACTCTAGCTCTTCAACTCTGCATTGTTTTGTGGAACAGGAATACTTCACACCACAAATCGCACTCTTTAAATGTATTTCTATTCCACAAAGCTAATGAAGAGTTTGAGGCAGAATCAAATGCAGAGTCATTTGACTCAGCTTCTTCAACTCTTCGATAAATTTGTGGAATGCAGAGTTGCAGACTGTCTTTCTGGAACGGGCCCCTGATACGTCATAAACCGCCTAACAGATTTAATAACACCATCTCAGCTTTATATACTGAGTGACATAATCATTGTTATTCTACAAGTATTGTCTAAAATCTTCCCGTCGAAAACGCTTTTCACAATAGAAACGTCTTTTTTGTTAAACCAAAGATGTGTATTGAATTCTGTAAATGTCAATTTTAATGGATGTTAGGCGAGAATATTTAAGAATAAACAATACATAAAACATCCGAATTATCTAAATACTCGAATAATTAACTCCAAATGCACGCAGTTCAATCAGTGAGTAAAAGCGAAAGTCACTTTCAAATTCATATAACATTGAAATAAACAAGGCCCAGATCTACACGTTAAACCTTTTTGATTTTGAAGTGTTATCGTTAGACCCCGCTATCGGAGGAGCAAAATGGTAGCTGTCAAGTTCTTAGGGATGGGTAAAAATATTCATGATGTCGATATCGATATTCTTACTTTTTCTGTACAATTAGTTTTATATATGTACCTATACCATTTTTTTGACTACAATTTAACATGTTTTTTTTGGAATCCATGATAATCATTGTCATCAGAAATATAAATAAAAATAAATAGAGCTCAGATATATTGGGTTTATTGCAGAGAAACTGAAAAAAAACTGATCGTTCATAAACAATACGATATCCCTTTAAGAGACATTTATTAATTATTTAATTTTAATTAATTTATGAATGGTGCGTGCTATGAAGATAACGATAATTTCTTAGTAATGATGAAATATTGAAGATTTTTTTTTATAAAAATGAAAAATGTTTAACACATTCATTTTGTAATTATTTAGTCCTGTTTTCTAAAATAAACACGTTTAATTAAAGTCCTAGGCTCTCATTATGGCAAAGAAAAACGATATATAGCTATAATTATCGACATATAGCTAGTATTTCAAAATAATTTTTACCCATCCCTAAGAACTTGACAGCTACCATTTTGCACCTCCGATAGCGGGGTCTAGTTATCGTATTATTTCTCGTCGTTACGCTAGCTATTATTAACTTGACAGTAATGGAGGCAGAGTGACATTACAAGCAATACGACAACATGTCTAAGACATTATTTTAATCCCCAGTAGAATAGAGAGCAGAATGGGACTGAAGTATAAACCAAATAAACTTCACAGTGAGCTAAAGCTAAAAAAGCATATTTATAACTCACAACGACTTTTAACCAATTCACGTCGCTTGCTGTGGACAACGACAAACCAGAAACGGAAAAGCTTTCGCATTTAATAATGCTACGGAAATACTTGGCTACGTCTACTTTAATTTCCACACTCACTGTTAAACTTAAAATAACAAATAAATTCCATCTCGTCAAGCTCCAAACATTTAGCGGTTACAATAATGAATTAAATTAAATCCCCGCTCACTATAAAAAGGCCAAGTTTCGACTCAGACGTCTGACGGTCCGCGCTGTCAATCAATTACATTTAACCACAGCGGCTGACCCGTTGCAACCACTTTGTAGGAGCTGAGCTGGGCTCAAATGAACCTGGTTTGATGTCTAGTGGAATTTTCGTAGCGTAGAACGCTACGCAGCTTCAAATCCTGTGCCCCGCCTACTATCGATCGCGGCACGCCCACTCGACTTGAAATTTCGTGTACGACGAGACCCATTCCGCTTTAGGTGCTTGGTTTTGAATGTTGGCTGTATTTTGCCAAGGGTTGGGCGCCCCTGGATTTTTGTGGATAGCTTTGGCTGGTTGGGTTTTTTAAAAATCGAACGAATGGGTGAATGATTGAATTCTAACTAACGGCCAGAGGACGATGTTTATGACATGTATGTATGTATAAATGTGGTTACAAAATTATCAAGAATAAATAAAAATAATAAATAAATATCAGGGGACAATCTCACACAAATTGACCTAGTTCCAAACTAAGCTCTAGGCTTGTACTATGGGTACTAGGCAACGATAAACTTACTTATATAGAGAAATACATACTTAAATACATAGAAAACACCCAAGACTCAGGAACAAATACTCGCGCTCATCACATAAGCATTTGCGGGTACCGGGGATCGAACCCGGGACCGCTAGCTTCGTAGGCAGGGTCACTACCGACTAGGCTTAAAGGCTAGGCTAGGCTTAGGTAAAAACTTGTTGGTACCTAATTCTTTAGCTCTGCTTACCCCACTCTGGGAATGAAGGCGTGAGTTTATGTATGTATGTATGTATGTATATGTTGAGTTCTTCATTCCTTCGTAGAGACTGAACGGTTTTTCGATAAACGACGTGTCATTCGATTCGCTATAGCGTCGCGAGTGTCCATCGTTATATAAAAAATATACAGATTCATACCATATTATGGTTATAATCAGACAATAATATCACAGTAATTGTTTATGTTTATTATATTATTATTATACAAAGGAACGTCCGTCAGTTATTAAGCGAAGAATAATTTTTTGGCCAAATGTTGACCATTCCTATAGGATAGTCAAAATTTAAACTATAACATACACTCAGGGACAAAAAAACGGGTGAGAGTGCGTTTTTCATACAAACGAGGCTATTTTTAAGCCTTGGTTCCTTGCCAGGGGTTGTTTTGAAGTTTAATGTTGGATACTCCAAGGTTCAATAGAGGAGGTCAAATGTTGATACCTACCTAACTTATCGCACAATCAGTTAATACCACACACATCCAGAGAGTTTGGGTCAGCATTTGGATTTCCTTACATTTTATTGCCATTTTAGATGTTTTTCTGAACATGATCAATTCCGGCGTTAGCCGCAGATACAATCAGTTGGTTATCCTAGGCACTCTGGAAGTCCTGTATCGATGCTCGGTGTATCCATCATCAGATTTCACTAAAAGCATCCCCTGGCGAGGAACCAAGGCTTCAAAATAGCCTCTTTAGTATGAAAAACGCGCTCTGATCCGTTTTTTTTGTCCCTGAGTGTAGATACATTATTTGTTTGTTTGTATGGTAAGTTTCATTGCTCTAAGTATAATATAAACAAGTTACCTTTAAATAAAAATAAATTAAAAATTAATTATGTAAGACCTCGTTGTGTCTCATAGTCATTATTTTTAGTTTAAAAAAAAAGATTGATTACAATATTAAATAATAATGTAATTTATTTTTAACTAATATCTTGATTGTTAAAATGCCCTTCTGCTAGAGTTTCCCGCAATTATGGTCTTGTCCGATTTGTCCGAAGCGCTAGTAGATTCACTCCATATTACCGACGTGTAGAAGAGCTCTCATGTGGCCAATTTACTGAATAAAAAGCAAAAAGTCCGATTCCAGTGGACTTACAGCTATAAAGAGAAATAATTACTTAAATACACAGAAAACTCTGGAAAAAATACTCATCTCACAAATATCTTACCGGGATTTGAACCCTGGACCGCTACCTTTGAAGGCAGAGTCAATACCAAATAGGCTAAAGTGATGTAAAATTTATGTTTAAGAACTCTACGTTGTAATAATACATGGTTGATTTAAAAAAGCTAAACTAAACGAAACTATATCACTCATGTAGGTATAGAGGCCGGAATTATCGTAGCGTTTTTGATCTGTCATAGGAACTTCTTGTCTATCTAATTCAATGTAGTCTTAGGGCCGTATTTATAAACTCATCTTGACTGAGATGCCCGTCACAAGATATGTCAAAGTAAACGTCAAGCCATAGAATGTCAAGTCTCAATGCAGTCTTAGGATTGCAGTCTTGGGATTGCGGTCTTAGGATTACGGTCTTAGGATTAAAGTCTTAGGATTACGGTCTTATGATTGCGGTCTTAAGATTGCGGTCTTAAGATTGCGGTCTCAGAATTGCGGTCTTAGGATTGCAGTCTTAGGATTGCGGTCTTAGGATTGCAGTCTTAGGATTGCGGTCTTACGATAGCAGTCTTGGAATTGCGGTCTTAGTATTGCAGTCTTAGGATTGCAATCTTAGGATTGCAGTCTTAGGATTGCAGTCTTAGGGTTGCAGTCTTGAGTCTGTATTCTTGCGAATGCAAAAGTTTAAACTGTCTCAGATCCTACTTACTATCGGTCTGTGGGTTCCCTTGCCTAATCTTTGTCTCACGCAAAACAATAAAAAATAAAATGCGTATTTCGAGGATCCAATCCGACACCAATAGGGAATAGTCATGTCTTTTTTTTAAGAGTGCCTACCTTCAAAAATAACAAAGATATAAGCCAACAATGATTTGTTCCTATCCCTTTCTAGCAAAACAGAATTTAACATGGAGGTGTGTGACGTTACATGACGTCACACGGCGTATCAAATCTCTGTGTAATCGCTGTCTAATTTGCAGTTGAAAATGCTCTATTACGTTATATTCATATCTTGTAAAAAAATGAGATTAAAAAAACCATGTATCCCTGTTGCATGTCAGGCGATCCACACACGGCTAACCCACACACCTACAAACGTAAGCTTAAGTGATTTAACTACCCCATATTTATACCTAGGCCTGCCACCCTCCAGCCATAACAATTACCTTGTAACTGTTATGGTTATAGGTACCGCTAATGCTGATACAACCCTAGAAGGCAATCACGTCATTAATAGGGGATGGGATATCTGGGATATTCTGCCGTAGTAACCAAGAAGGTTAACTGTAATGTAGTCAGAGCATTATAGACTCTATTGGTTAGCTCATTTGATTTATAATGCTATTAGTATGCAGTTCGTTAAACCGTCTTGTTCATACGATTTTTAACAAAGATTACTTCTTTAATCAGCGAATAGCTGAAAGAAAGGAAAAAACGGAACCCTTATAGGGTCACTTTGCTGGCCGTCTGTATGTTTGTCAAGAACCTTTATCTCCGGAACGCGTGTAGGCATCGAGTTGAAATTAAAACCATATACTCAAGTCTTACAAGGTCGTCACTCCATCTTGTTGGAACCCTACCCACAGCTCGTCTCCTGGTCCGCGGACGCCACTCAAGAACCTTGTAAGGATGCGGGAAAGCGGTGGATGCGAAAAGTACAAGACCCGTCTGAGTGGAGAGCCTTGGGGGAGGCCTGGAGTTTCTTGCGGCGCTTCTTCTCCGCAATGATGGTCTTGTCTGAAGCGCTAGTAGATTCACTACATATTACCAACGTGTAGAAGAGCCCTCATGTGGCCAATTTACTGAATAAATATTTTGAATATTGAATTTTGAATTTGCCTATGTCCAGCAGTGGACATCTTTCGGCTGACATGATGGTGATAATGACTCAAGTCTACAGTTTCTTGAGCTGTAAAAAAATCAAACTTCTAAGCTTACGTAAAAAAATTGATATGGCCGTTTATGCCGCAAAAAACGTATATTTTGACGCTCTCAAGGGAACCAAAATGTATAGGGTATTTTCCGTTGATCTAGAACTATGAAACTTGGCAAGTAATACCGGCTTATACTACTAATATCTGAAAACTGTACATCATCATTATCATCATGTCAGCCGAATGACGTCCACTGCTGGACATAGGCCTCCCCCAAGGCTCTCCACTCATACCGGTCTTGTGCTTTTCGCATCCACCGCTTTCCCGCAATCCTTACAAGGTCGTCACTCCATCTTGTTGGAGGCCTACCCACAACTCGTGTCCCGGTCCGCGGATGCCACTCAAGAAGCTTCTGACCCCATCGACCATCAGTCCTGCGTGCGATGTGCCCCGCCCACTACCACTTCAGTTTAGCTATTCTTCGGGCTACGTCGGTAACCTTAGTTCTACTGCGGATATCATCATTTCTGATTCTATCACGCAGAGAAACCCCGAGCATAGCCCTCTCCATAGCCCTCTGAGTGACCTTGAGCTTTCTTATGAGGCCCATTGTTAGCGCCCACGTCTCTGATCCATAGATCATCACTGGCAACACACAAGTCTTTAACCAGTGTGTGTTGCCAGTGAAAACTATACATTCTTAATTAAATTCCAAAAAAAATACAGACGCTGTTTTTTTTGGAATTTACAAGGACCGGTCCTTGTGGTCCAAATTTTGAATTGAGTTAACCGTCGGTTGAGTTCGTGTCATGTGCGGAACCGTCGGTGGGCGAATCCGAGGTCCGAGGACTTGCCCTCGTCAGGATTAATTTTTTTAGGTAGTGGCTCTTTCCAAAGGAACCCAAAATATACTTAATTTATGGATCTTGGAATCCTTCGGACAGAGTTGCGACCTTTTTAACATAACATTTGGTGGCGATTTTGGCCCTAAGACCGTTAGCACTAAAACACTACAATATACAGTCAAATTGGTTAAATATTTTTGAAGTTACTGTCTGACTTCAGAAGTTTTTTTTTACCACTTGTGGATTAAAAAGTTGTCTACGCTAACACACTCAATTAAATTGTCTATCAAACTTTTCCGTTGTGACACTAAAATTAGCCATACAATTGTAGGAATACTTTTCGTCGCGCAACGTAACTTTTTTCGACTTCGTTGTTTGTATGGTTAACTGCGCTTAACTATGGTTTACCTTTTCGGTGCTTACCCTTGTGTGAAAAAAATACACGAGTATTTTTGCCGATCAGTGTAGTTATGATAGATGTTTATAATAGAACTAGCTTTTGCCCGCGACTACGTCCGCATTTCATCCCTCCTTTTAAACCTCTTTCAACCCTTTTTTCGCAATCAAAAGTAGCCTATGTCCTTTCTCAGGCTCTAGACTATCTATCTGTATACCAAATTTCATTTAAATCAGTTCAGTAGTTTTAGCGTGAAAGCGAGACAGACAGACAGACAGAGTTACTTTCGCATTTATAATATTATAGTTAGAATAGTTAGGATTACAGTAAAAAAACACTATTGTATCCTGTTACTTTTGTAGGGTGCTAATCAGGGCCTAATTATTAGTACTAAGCTTGTTTTGTCTGCCTTTTCTTATTTATAAGTTCATACAAAAACCATGAATTCAGTGACATCATGTATTCCTTTAATAAAAAATGCCACATACCGATTATTGCCTTAAGAAACTTTAGTAAAAGGTAATAGAGGTGATAATTCAACGATCATTAGGATCCATTCTAATTCTGTTCTTTTCTTGTTTCTTCTATTTTTAATATCTATGAGTTGTAGTCTGTTTTTATTAAATACATACAATGAATTTGAATTTAATAATTACCTTTCGTGAAAGCATGAAAATCCGTTCAGTAGTTTTTGAGATCATCACGAGCACACATACAACTGTCCACGTACTTCTGCACCTGACGTACACCTGTACAGAGGGGCTATTATCTAACACACTCGCAATCGCAATGGGCTTCAAAGCGGAACAATTATTTTCATGTATTATTTCACACCGGTTTCTCCATTCTACTCTGTAAATCCATATTGCTTTTGACGTGTTATGGTGTTGTTTTTAACTCTGCCGTCATTACTGTCAAGTAAATAAGAGCTATCAACACGTTGACAATAAGACAAGACGGAAGAAGCTATAAGGTTACCGTGAACAATCTCAGCCCAGGTCCTCCATTCTACTTGGTAAACCCATAATGCCTTTAATATGCTATCGTATTCATATTCGACTTAACTCACCATAACACGTAAATCGAGAATAAACCGGGTGTAAAACCTTTTCCTTCTTGTGTTGTCCGTAAAAACTCTGGCAGTTACAAAAGAACAATAACCGTGTTCATTTTTCAAATGAATTTAAATAAGCCGATCTAGCTTTCGAACGCTTATGTGCCCGGCCTTAATTACAGTTCTGTTGCGGGCATAATACGGCGCACCTGTGCCTTCCCACGCAACTTGGGCTGTAAAAAAAATTACAAAGCACTCAGCTCTCAATTATACGGGCATAATCGCGTCGCTCTCGAGACTTTCAGACAATCTTAAATCATGCTCCCTTAAATTCAGTAGGGCGTTAGGGTGGATGCACAATGCGGTTTAAAAAAACATCCATTGAACGTATCGGTTTTTTTTTTTAGCATTTCAGATTTGAAATCCAGTTGTATAATATAATAATACAACTGGATTTTATTTAAGGATTACTAACAGATAATATAAAATAATACATACACAAATAGTCATCATAATATATGATGCTTACCTAATTATAGCTAATTCCAGTATATTGAGGATTACAGTTAATTAGTAATATAATAGTATTAACAAACAAGCTAAATTACGTATCAAAGACGTCGTCGTATTTTTTTTTCAATAAAAATAGTTGTATAATTGTGTTATCAAGATAAAAAGTTTTTTTTTATTTGGCATGTGAATGGTTAAACTAAAAAATAAATAACTTAGTTTTACAGTTGTGAAAATAGGCATGTCGTTTTCATGTTGAACTAGACAAAAACCGGATTTATTCTGTTTATGATTATACTATTTAAAAAAAACTGTTTTTATACCATAAGTACTTATATGAATAATGACAGAAGTTATTTAATAAAATAAAAAAACCGTAACAACGGTATTTTTAAAGCACGCTATTGAGCACGTCCCCTTACAACTCGGTTCTTAAGACGCCGTCCGAGACCTTAAGCGGGAGCGAGACGCGAGATATGGAAATGAGCGAGCAAAATAGCCAATGAGGGGTCTTAAAGTAATTCGTAGATATTGTTTAATGCTTTTTTGGGGGACCAAAATGGATCGAGGATTTACGGAATTAATAATTAGTTCACTTCGCTGGGGTGGGTTAGACAAAATGGGAAGATGAGTTATGTGTTCACCAGGTTATGTGTGATGGATTTAGTGGAGGTAATGCGAACCTAAATCGACCTAGGGAGCTTATGTAGGGTTCCCTGCAACAAAGGGAATCCTTATAGGATCACTTTGCTGTCCGTCAGTCTGTCTGTCAAGACCCTTTCTCCCGGGAACGCGTGGTATCGACTTGAAATTAAAACTATATGAAGGGTCCACGGAATGTCTAGTTACTTTAGTAACTTTTCAAGATATCGCGATTTGAAAGTTAGGAACCATGTCATTTTGTACGTAATTTTCGTGTAGAGGTTTTTTGAAGAGTGAAAAGATACAAGTTATATGAAGATTTATATCTGAATCTGAGTGGTAGGTAATAGTTCATTTCGTCCTCTACATTTTGAAATTCAAAACACATTTTCAAAAAAAAGTGACTAGTCATGTTCTTTCCGTGGACCCTTCATATACTCAAGTTAAGCAAATCAAATTTCTAAGTCTTGCATTTGCGGTGGAGACCATGGGACCTTGGTCAGCCGATATGAAAAGCTTTATTAAGGCTCTGTCATCCCGGCTCATAGACACCTCCGGAGATCCTAGAGCTGGTGCTTACCTCTCCCAAAGGATTGGGCTAGCTATAGTAGCTATCCAGTTCTAACTAGGAACTAAGGAAGTTTTTAAAGCTACATGACAAGTTTTTTTATAATAACTTTTTGAGCAAACGCACAGAGTTACTTTCTCCATACTAAGATAACCCCGTTTGTTTTTCACCTAGTATGGAAAAGCAAACTTGGTGCGTTTACTCAAAAAGTTGTAATGAAATGAAATTTGTCATGTAGCCTTAAAAACTTCCTTCGTTCATAGTGATTCTAATCATGCAAGAAAACACTGATTTTTTTAAAATTAATACCTGAATTTAGGGGTTCTTCGTAGCACGGACATAAGGAAACATAACAAAAATTCCGATTAGAATGATCAATATCTCGGAAACTAATATCAATTGCTGAACATACATGGGCGTTAAATCGATAGCTTATGAGCTATTCTATCACCCCCTTAAAGCTTTGCACTAGGGAATGCAATTTAATCGGTTATTAACCGTTTTTGTATGAAAATAACCGGTTAAAAGCTATGACTATAGTGGCCCTAAACGGTACTTTTACTTATTAGGGAGCCTGAGTGATCGATTGATTTAAAAAAAACATCAGTGTAATACAAAAAACCTATACTTATTACTGGCACGTAATTTTATATAACATAAAAAGCCACTAATAGCATAATTTAGAAACTATTAACTTAAACGTACGTTACGTGGTAGAAACGAATATATTTGAATTCAAAAATAGGAAAATCGTAGTGCCGTGACTACAAAGAAGGTAGCTAATTACATAGTATAAGCATTTTCAATTTAATTCTGTCTCCAATAAAGTATAGATTGCTTCGACTACATTGCAGTGATGCCGCCATTTTCACCGGTAATTTTTGTAATTGTGAAACTTTCTTGGTATCCTTTGCAAGGTTGGATAAAAGTTTTATATTACACTGTGTGTTTAAGCGGAAGCTCGAAATTAGTTCGATTATAGGAAGTAATGGAAATTACTACTACGACAAGATCATTAGCGCTGAAGTATATGATGATGACGGCTATCAGTAGCCGGCGTCTTAATCCGCGTAGAAATTATCCATCGGTCTTCTCTTAGTACATACAAAACGGGTTGGCTTATTTTTATTATTATTTAATGGCAACCGGTCGCAATATTGAGCTACAATTTCCGCCATTTTACATTTACATTTCAAAAAAAATCATAAGGCAACGTTGTACGGTGATCTTTTAGCCTCCGTGAAGCTATGTAGGTAGAACTGACCAGACCAGATGAGATTTTCTTGGAGCAATCCTTCCAAAGGCGATACGTGTTCAAACTTGAATTCTTCATGATACTACACATTTGAATGTTAATTTACTGCATATTAATACATCATTACTATCCATTAAACAACAAAATAAGCAAAAAAATGGAAACATTTAAGAAAGCGACACCATCTTGTCAAAAACCCGACGAGAATCTTCACGGGTTGGCTTAAAGTAATGAAAAGGTATTCAATTGACGATAGCAGGCAATCAATAAATACAAAAAGGATTTTGACAGCTATAATAAATAGAAAATACGTCAATATTTCTAAAAAGGCAAAAAAAGATTAGCTGGTTTTATAAAAAATGGCCGCCAGGAAGTTATTACGTGAAAATGTCTATCGCCTACTTGGACGGCGAGAAAATCTGAAAATGTACCCCCATCTACAATTGAATGTTTAATGCAGCGATAGGAACTTGGTATTAGGACTTAAGATTTACTAAAATCGGGAAGACCACATTCTTAATGATCGAGACCGGGGGAAAGTGGCTACGTTTGCACAAAACAAAGTTGGTGAGTCGCAGCTAAGTTAGCTGTAAAATATGATGTTTTTCGTGGGTGAATAAGGAATATTTAAGAGAAATACAATGTTTAAGAGTTAAAGTGTCAAAAACAAATATTTCGACAAATGAAGGAAGTATCACTATGCAGGGAGCACCCAAAATTGACTAAAAGAGCGTGACGTTCATATAGTTCGTCTAAACGAGATTTTTTTGGTAATTCAAAAAATGTAATTCCACTTACTATGATGCCGACAAATTTTCCTCGCTTCCTCCACTGTCATAAGTCTCTTCATAAACGTGGGACGGTTTAGAGTACCCTGACCTGGCCCTGTCTTAATTCGTCCCCGATTCGATCATGGAACATTTGCATTGGACTTACCTGTTTTGTTCATCTCACTTATGTCGGGTTCCTATATTCAATCCGAGGATAGATAAGGCTTACCTCGGGTTAAAATTTGACATTTGCCCATACAAAATGTGTCAAATTTTAATCCGAAGTAACCCTATCTGTCCGCGGATTGAATATAGGAACCGGACGTTAATCAACTATCTCCAACCAAAACTACTTCAGCATTCCTTCCTGCCCTTAGTATCTGTTATTTTTCCAGGATACGAAGTATCCTATGTCAATCCCTCTCAAGCTGAATAAGGTAGCCTTCTTCTGTGTACTCTTCAACACAATTTCTTCTACCTGATCGAAACGGAGAGGCTGAACTGTTTTTTTTATGGCATGTGTCAGGCACACAAACACTCAGGCTATGGTATCTGTGACGCTTAGACATTAGAATTATTAAGACTGCAACCCTAACACTTCAAATACGTTTCCAACCCTGAGTAAATGTAGAATACTTCTATGCTTGTAATTTAATTGACAGTAAAAGCCATTATGTTTTACTGAGTAGAACATAGCCCGATGTAGTTATAATATGAGTTAACGCGTACCTAAGTCCCGCATTTAATTTATAACAGTAAGTACGAGTAATAACTTAATTTGTACCTGTGTTCTACTTAATAATTACCCGACTTCCAAGAAGGGTTATGTAATGCAATGTTTTATTTTTCTGCGCGGACGCAGTCAATTTGCAGTAAGAGGATTACTGCAAATTAACTGCGTCCAAGCAGAAAAATAAAACATTGCCCATGTCACTTAAGTATAATGTAGCCGATTAATGGTGAAAGATTTTTTGAAATCGGTCCAGTTAATATTAATATTCGTTACAAACATACAGTGTAATATTTCTGATAAATTCGTACAAATATTGCTAGTTCACTAGAAAGGGGTGAGACTAGTAACAAAAACAACCTTATTAACTGGCACCTCTAAAAACCTCCCTGTAATTATAAAAAAAAGTCACCCCTCGGAGGGGGGACCCTTATTAGTGACGCCATTTAGCCCTCGCTCAAAGGGTAGCATAAATAATTAAACAGAACCCAGCAGGAAGATGTCACAGTCTGTGCGGCAGGTTTTAGACGATTTTGCCGTTAGAACGGGAGTAGCAATTAAAATGTCCAAGGAAAGGAAAAGTAAGTTTCTGCCAAAATTTTCATTTTTGGGACAGGCTTTTATTGCTGTTCTGTGGCACATCCGACTCCATCATCAGATCAGCTCGACGGTATCATAATATGGCATTGTCATCGGGTTTACTCATGTATTCCAAATTTCAGCCCATTCCATTGACGGGAACTGTTTCAAAATCGACTTGCAAAATTCCAGGACAAACAAGTGAAGTTAAATAATAGTAGATTATGCAACTGATGCATAATGAGAGGCCTTAAAATATGAGTGTGGTTTCGGTAACGCTCGTTCCATAATAGTATCACACGAGTGTTTTTAGGCCTAATTATGTACAGTTGCATACACTATGATAAAATTATGATAATGTGTGTAGATAAAGATCTACACACCACATTATCATAAGTTTAGAATAAAATTATCCTACTTTCGTAACAGCAAAAAACAACCAACAAATGACAACAATAATGGCGGCAATTCGTGTCTCCGTTAAGAATGATGTGTTTAAATCATAGACAAACGAATGAAGTCCCTATTCTCAAGTCACTCAAGATCAATACTGAATTGAAGTTTCGAGTCGATAGCTGTTCTTATATCTATGAATACTAGAATAGAGACCCTCTTGATGTTTGAGAGCTGTTCCAAATTTAAACTCATAACGTTACAAAAATATCACAGACAAGAAAGTTGTCATAGTAAATTCGGTTGTTTGGCTGGTCATTTCCTACAGGTTTTGAACGCATAATAGAGGACTTATGATATGTGTGTAGATAAAAGCTTTTAAAAAAACCGAACTACGTTTCAATTGACAACATTTCATTTTGGTGACACATGCAAATTACTATACGAATCGAAAGGGTTTTGCCTCCTGAACACGGCAAAATATTTATTTAGATTTATTTTTCTTTATTGACAAAATTACAAGTAAGTTAAAAAAAAACGAGTTTTACCAATACTATGCCTGAATAGATATAATACCATTGCCTTTTTCACGAGAAAAAAAGCTGTCATACTTCAAGTTTGACATTGACACTATTGACAGATGGATACATACTTGAGATCGGTTGACCGCCATTATTAAAAAGAAAAACTTTTTATTTATACAGATTGGACTAACGTAATATGTCCATTGTGTCGTAGAAATGAAGTTACGCCCTTTAAGAATAAGAACATCTTAATAAACTAATAATAAAATAATTATACAGCCTAGGGAAAAAATAAAACTATTAGTGTCTTCCTCCTCCCAAACAGTAGGTATCTATAAAACGAATAAAATTAAAGTCATGAAAATATGAAATCTTGTCAATTAAACATTATAAATGAGAAATTTTGTACGTTAGTTTGTACGTCCTTGACGCTGCGAAGGCTGGAGGACCTTGGACGAAATTTGAAATAGACATAGCTTATGCCATACATAAGGTAGGTATGTATAACGTAGGCTACTTTTCATCCCGGAAAATAAAAGTTCTCGAGGGGATATCGTTGAAATCGCAAGCGGGCGCAGAAAATAAATGGGGCTCGCGCACTGAGGGTTCCGTCCACACCGTACACTAGGTATTATTATATTCTAATTTGAATTCGACGTCGAATCGAATCAGTGACAGCCCAACACACTCTTGACCATTTTTTAGTTTTTTTTTTATTTCTTCAGGGTTTGTAATAATCATACCAAAGGATCATGGGCATTTTTGTATGGAAATTAGATGTGGCACCAACAGAATTTAAATCTTTATATTTAAAATGAACTTAGTGAAAACATCATTTCTTATTATGGCCGAATATACCTAGCTCACCGGAGAACAAAAATATGATCACTTGAAAACATTAACAAATCGAGAGTTTATTTGTCGTACAGATAAATATACCATTTATAAGATACATTAAATACCTACACAAAAAAATAATTCGTGTAATTTTTTCAGTTAAGTAACTTTACCGAAGGCTATGTTGATGATAGAGTTCTACGAGATACTTTGTAATCTTGCGAGTAACGAATATTTTTAAATAAGTATACTTTTTTAGACAAGTTCTGGAGAAGCACGAAATTTGTTGATTGATATTGAACGTAACCATGGTAACCAAATAACAAATCGAAGGATAGTAATCATCTATTTTTAGTAAATGATAAAAAAATATTTAAACACTTAATAATTAAATTTGTTTTTAATTGGGGTTAACATAATTTGTCAAGTGTTCACTAAACGCCCGGACTGATATCCGGCACGATCGTATCGTATCCATGGATGTATGTATAACAATGCTATAATAATTATTATAGAACTGTTATTACCATGGAAACGCTCATTATAGAATTGTTTTCACGCCTCAATGGTATTCTGATGCCATTAACGATATCAATATTAGCGGTTAATAGTACGCGAGTAAAAAAAGTAGTTTAGAAACGCTTACTAATACGAATATTATTGTTTTAAATACTGTCGAGTGAACGAAAGTATAAGGCTGCCTAATTGGAAAAAAATATAACTCACGGTTTTTACATTCTAATTCGAAAGAATGAGTAATTTTAAGAGACCAATTTCATTAATTTTGTATTTGACCCAATAGTTTTGTTTTAATATCTTTAGTTATTTAGCAGACATTTTATGGATGACATGATTATGTTAAAATTAGGATGGCATTTTCAAATAAATAACAACGATTAAATGATATCTATTCATAAAAAGTGATTGTTATAGTGTATTATAACATACTATTTCCAGCGGTTTTCGCCTAGCCCGTAAGATACACCTACGAGGGCTTATACCTTTGTCAAAATATCCGAAATAAATAAATGTTCAAAAAACTTAATAATGCAGAACGGCTTTAAAACCTTATTCCTCGAAATGGTTATCGACTTAGAGTAATTTGTAAAAATATGAACAATTCCAATTGAGAACACACGCGCTATAATCTGTTTTTTTCGCTCTGACGGGACTGTGGTACCAATAATGGACTCTTAACCCTTAATTAAATTATTATAAGCAGTGATGGGAAATAGGTGAGCTAAAATACCTATTCTATTGCGAGAGGACATAATATGGAGTGGTTACAACCGGATAAAAGTATATATTTTTTGGATTCCGGGTATTTGATATTTATCCGTGCACTGCGAATACTAGCCGTAATGTTGAACATACATTCTTTTCCTTATAGAATGTTTGTAAAGTTTGTAGTAAAAATGGTAACATTCCTGCCATAAAGTTAAAATTATAAGTAATCCGAAAATGTGAACGCCCATTTGCAAGTCATAAACAAACAATGCGTGGGAAAACCCATATTATTAGTCCTGCTACTACTTTTTAGAAATCTTGTACATTCCTTCTTTTCTCTAGCCCTTTTTACTAAAAACTAACATTAAACATGCCGTACTTTAAGCAAAACATGTCATGTTTTACATTACGATAATTACCCGAATAAATATCGAATACCCGGAACAGAAAAAAATAATATTTTTTATCCGGTTGTAACCACTCTATATTATGTCCTCTCGCGAAGAATAGGTATTTTAGCTCACCTATTTCCCATCACTGATTATAAGGTTATTAATTGATTGTCTCAAAATAAATGAATAACCCTTATCTTCTGAACCATAATAATCTTGGTTCCGTCACCCTACTTAAACTCGCCGCTGCGATATTCACTCGTCTGTCTGTCCGACCGCCGTTTTTGAGACAATCACATCCCTGTTAAGTATTTTATAGTATACTAATCAAAACAAAATAGAGGCCACGATATGTTCTGCATACAAAATAACTATGTTCGGAGAATTATTATAAGGAATGTTAACTTTTATTTTTTGAAATTAGTATCATTCGAAAGCTGCAATGTTTAACTAACTTACAAAATGTGCTTTTTTTAAATCAATCGTTTCGTTTTTACCCTGTGTATGGTTTTAAAAAAAATTGCATATTTTTGCTCATTTTGTATGAATTTTAAAAATTGTTTTAAAAAACCACCCGCAGTGTAAAAACAAAACAAGTGACAAAAAATAAAAAACAGCCTGTAAGTTGAACATTGCAGCTTTCGAATGGTAGTCAATTCAAAATTAACAGGTTAAGATTAAGATTCGTTATAATAATCCTTCTCCGAAAACAGTTCTTTTGTATGTAGAACATAGCGTGGCCCCTATTTCGTTTTGATTAGTATAGCTTTGCTTTACCAAGTAAAATAGGAGCCCTTTATAGTAATTAACAAACGTTAACGACGTAAATTTACGGTAAATCGCTATACATATGGAAATTATTGCTCGTAAACTTTACGTACAACAAATCTCCCTCTTGGGCGATTAGCACACTGAATTTTCATCGTCCTTACGATTTCACTCGCAGGCCCGACTTTAAAAAAGTAATTTAGTTGAAACTCTACTGAGCAGCAGTACTTCTCGGTCACCAAGAGGCAAACCCTTATATAAACCAGGGGAACGTGACGCTTGTGAGAGCTAATCTACAGCCAGCGCCATCTATCGAGCTGCGGCGCATCTGGGCACGCTGTTGAGGAAAAAAGTGAATTTAAAGATTCATAATAATTCATAATTATTTATTGATCTCTTTACAAATGACATACAAAAAAAGAAAAAAGAACATAGTTTGCACAGATTAGAGAGATTTTGCGCTTACCCAATACAAAATACAGTGGTTCCTACACTAGGCACAGCCTGTGTCGTAGGTAACCAATAGGGAATATGCATGGATTTTAAAAATCGCATTTCTCATCAAAATATGAAAATACCGTAAAAGAGATCACCAAAACGGAAATTAAAATTAAAATCGGTCAAGAAATACGGAAGTTATAAGCATTTCAAACTTCTAATTAGACAGAGAGATCCGATGTGCACCGTGACGTCATTGTGCACTGCGGCCATATAAACTCCATGTAAAATTCCGTTTTTCTAGAAAGAGATAGGAACAAATCTTTGTTGGCTTATATCTTGGTTATTTTTATAGTTATTCAAAAAATGATTTTTGTGATCTGTTTGTTACATGAATCAGCTTCAATTGAAGCTGTAAAAAAAAAACATGCATATTCCCTATTGCTGTTTGAGTTGCCAAAATGATGCGAAATGAGAACAAAAAAAATGAAAAAGTTTGGGAATTATATAAAACAAACAAATACTAAAGAAGGCTGTTTAAGTTAAGGTTATAGATTTTTTTAAATGTGTAGATTAAACCAAACAGCAATGTCCGCATTGTTGTGTTCCGGTTTGGGGATAAGACAGCCGGTGAAATGACTAGCATAGAGGCATTCCATCTTAGTCCTCAGGGTTGGCAACGCATTTGCAGTTTTAGGATTGCATTGCAGTCTTGTGAATGCGAATGTCTATGGGTCACAGTTTCCACTTACCATCAGGTGGCCTGTGTGCTCGTTTGTCTTCTCTATGGCATAAAAAAAAAAAACAATAAATAGGCTTTGAACCAAGTACTTTATCCATTGATACCTTATCTCATAAAACCAGGCTAGAGCATGTCAGACCATGCTCAATGTAGGGTTCCGAAGACGTTACCACAAACAAATTTGACCTCGCGACAAACTTAACTTTGCCGATGGAAAACTGTTTTCCCCATACATCGACACAGGTCGCGGTCAGTTTACCAACACCCCAAATAAGTTTTTGGTATGTATAAACATTTTAACCGTTATACAGGGTGTACAATCCAAATGGGTCAGTATGGAGAAGTCGGAAACTATGAGAGATAGCGAGATCTGTTCTTAGGAACCATGACGTCGATTTTAGATTTAATAATAATTACATTCAAACTTTTTTATTAACTCTCACACATAACCGGGAATCGAACCTGGTCAAAATCAATGTGTATAAATTCTGCAAGTCGCAAGAAGCACAACACTAATGGAATCTTGTTTAAAGAATTGAAAGAAAAACGAAAATCAACACGAGGAGGTTATGAAAAGCCATGTTTCATTTGAAGTTAATTCCAAAAACAGTATTCCATTTTCAAATTTTAAATGAATTGGTACGCCCGCTGAACAAATGCGTTCTAATTTTAAATAAACGCTATTTGTAATGCATAATACCGATGCAGATAAGATATGCATAAGTGGTCTCTTCAGATAATTGATGATCGATTCATATTATTCACGACTTTTTGCAAATTAATAAAACTGTGGGCACTTTAGTCTAATTTACTGTCAGTTTTTACACAAGATTTCATAGCCAAATTTGGTCCTTTTTACTTAACGCGGTTACAAAAAATATTGACCAGGTTCGATTCCCGGTTATGTATGAGAGTTAATAAAAAAAATTGAATGTAATTATTATTAAATCTAAAATCGACGTCATGGTTCCTAAGAACAGATCTCGCTATCTCTCATAGTTTCCGACTTCACCATACTGGCCCATTTGGATTGTACACCCTGTATAGTGACTCAAGAACCACTGAAGTCTACTTAGCAGTGATACTTTTCTTATTAAATTCATTATAATATGTGGATTCATTTCAGATATTTTTCTGATTTTTAGTATTTGTAATTTTGGCAGTAGAAGGAGGGGGGGGGGGCACTTGACTCTAACAAAAATTAACGCTTTAAAGCTTAATATTTCATAAACGGACACCTTAATCGTAAAATTGATTTCACAAACCCGCAATATACTCGTAGACGAGAAAAATAAATACATCCCAAAATTACGCGTAGGGGAGATACACTAAAAAAATATATTTACACAGGTTTTATTTTACCATTTTGTTAGCGTGACTAATATGTATAATTATGCCAAATTACAGCTTTCTAGTACTAAGAGTCTCTGAGCTATGCTGCGGACGGACGGACGGACGGACGGACATGTCGAAACTATAGGGGTTCCTAGTTTGACTACGGGACCCTAACAATTATCTTAAGTTAAGTTTTCCATACAGAAGCACATACTTCGTTTTACTGCTGTTTTTGATTGTGAAAGTGGTAAGTACGCCACGATTTGCATTGCCCAATAATAGCAAAAACCCAAGGATTTTGACAAAAAAATACAACACTGCGTTTTGAATTCAATTATTTACAAGGGGTTTTTACCATTTCAGAAATCGAGGATTCATTCCTTTTTTGGTCATATTCTTATCTCGGTAGATTACGTTTTGACCAGTTTGAGTTGTGTATCTCAAAGTAAATGATTTATTAAATTACTTAATTACGCAAAGTAGTAGTAGTAGTGGTAGTAGTAAACTAACTTACACGCTGTGTTTTTTTTAAATCAATCGTTTTGTTTTAACAGTGCGTGTGGTTTTAAAAAAAAAAAGCATATTTTTGCTCATTTTGCACACGGTAAAAACAAAACAAGAGAAAAAAAAAACTCATCTTGTAAGTTGAACACTGCAGCAGCTTTCGAATGGTAGTAAATTCAAAAATTACAGGGTAAGATTTGTTATAATAATCCTTCTCCGAAAACAGTTCTTTTGTATGTAGAACATAGCGTGGCCCCTATATTCATCATAAATAATAAATATCAGGAAACAATCTCACACATATTGACCTAGTCCCAAACTAAGCTCTAGGCTTGTACTATGGGTACTAGACAACGATAAACATACTTATATGGAGAAATATATAGTTAAATACATAGAAAACACCCATGACTCGGGAACAAATATTCGCGTTCATCACACAAATATCTGCCCTTACCGGGATTTGAACCCAGGACCGCTAGCTTCGTAGGCAGGGTCACTACCAACTAGGCCAGCGCGTCGTCCAAATATTGTTTTGATTAGTATATATGTGTACTAGCGACCCGCCCGCGGCTTCGCCCGCGTGGAATGTATTATACATATAAACCTTCCTTAAGAATCACTCTATCTATTAAAAAAAACCGCATCAAAATCCGTTGCGTAGTTTTAAAGATTTAAGCATACATAGGGACAGACAGCGCAAGCGACTTTGTTTTATACTATGTAGTGATATTATATTTTTAAATTTTAGGAAATCCTTAAGTAGCAATTTTCTTTTAAGAGTTGCTAGAAAATAAATCGAAAGCGTAGAACTTTTAATAATTGTTTTTCTTAAAAACATCTTCAGAAACATAGTAGTCACCTTTGGGTCATTACATTTTGACTGTGTAAAGGATAATGGACAAAATACACCCAGCTCCGCCAGCCATATATTGAATATGACTCAAAACATCTAACAAAAATAATAATAATAATAATAATAATAATAATAATAATAAATTTTGTTTCAGGCAACGAGGCCCATAGTTACAAATACCTTATAGACTAACATACATAAAAATATAAAACTTAAAACTAACACCGAGGTGACAAAACAACGTGGTTCTGTTTTGCCAAACTTGGCGTGATGGTCGCGGCTGTCGGTAGGTTGCCCCGAAACCGCCGAAACACGACACCATTCGGCCAGAAGTCAGGACACTCGACGGTTCCCAGCATAAACCGCGGCACGCGCACTACAAACGAACTGAAGTGCACGTAGCGAAGCGACCGCAGCTGGAACACCGTCAGACTGCATCCAACCTTCTGACGGACGTACTCCACCACGTCGTCTCGCGTGGTAGAGTGGTGCAGGCGGGACACGTAGAGCGCCGTGTTCGGTATAGCTGCCCGCAGCTCGGAACTGGGGTCCGTTACTGCAGTACCACACCGAGTCTTATGAGGCTTCCTGCGTGATTTGCTGTGCTGCACCAATGTGAATCCTTATCCACACCGGTACGAGGGAGCTCCTTCACGGAAGCTGGAGCTCTCTTCTTCGACGCCTTAACAGGCGCTCCAGGCCGCCTAAGTTCAGCGGCCTTGCCGGCTGCGTCAGCGTAGCTGCGGGCAGCCGGCGGGGTGGCGGGGGCGGATAATGATAGATACATACATACCTACATGCCTTCACGCCTTCATTCCTAGAGTGGGGTAGGCAGAGCTATAGAATTACCAACAACTCTAAAAACTTGTTGATAATCCTGTAACCACATTTTGCACAATTAGGCTTACCTGCGTATTAGTGACAGGTTGCAAGCCCATCGCCTAACAGTACTACAAGCCTTTATTCCCTTAATCTCCTCTTACGACATCCACGGGAAGACATGGAGTGGCACTATTCTAACCCAGCAACCACACGGGTTTCTCATAATGATAGATCGTAATGATAATTAAACACTGTTATAGTACATTACTGGCAAGACCAGTAAGTGAGCGTTCCTGAACGAGTATGAGTTAGAAGGCCGAGCCGCCAGGCGAGGCTTTTTATACATACGAGTCCAGGATGGCTCTTACTGGTTGAGGCTTGTATAATGCTTTTCTCATAAATGAAAGAAAGTTTAACAACAAATTCGTTTAATTAATATTGAAGGTTACATTCATATTAGGTCAAAAAAATAACTCCCGGTTTTTACATTCAAATTCGAAAGAATAGGTAATTTTAAGATTTCAATTTCATTAATTTTAAATTTTACTCAATAGCTTTTTTAAATATCTTTAATTATTTAGTAGGCATTTTATGGATGACATGATTAATTTAAACTTGGGTTGGCATTTACTAAGAAATTACAACAATTAAATGATATCTAATGATAAAAATTGATTGTAATAGTGTATTAAAACATACTATTTCAAGCGGTTTTCGCCTGACCCGTAAGACGCACCTAGGAGGGCTTCAAGTTAAAAATAAAAGTCAAACAAAGGTTAAATATACCTACTTTTGTCGAAATATCCGTAAAAGAGTAGTATATCAAAACCTTAATAATGCAGAACGGCTTTAAAACCCTATTCCTCGAAATGGTTTTCGAATTAGAGTAATTATAAAAATATGAACCATCCCAATTACTGATAGATATTGTGATCGATTTCGTGCATACTTTTTCTGCGACGCGTTAAGTGTCACAGACTATAAAATTACTGTTTAAGGCTCTAAAAATATATCTATCTCATAAAATGTCATACCAAAAACAGAGACAGATATATACGAGGGTGCATTGAAAAGTTCTGAGCCTAAGGTTGAATATAATAAAAAAAACTAAAAAAAAAACTGGCAGGTCAAAGTGCCATATTTAGTCGCCATTATGCACTATCTTTTGTTTTTTTCCTGTCACAATTTTGCATTTTATGCTGGAACTGCTACATAAGGTCACTGATTTTTCAAGTAATGGACAAAATTGAGCACCGTTCTGTCATAAAATATTTGCAAAAGAAGGGTTTAACACCAAAACAAATATTTGAAGATATGAATCAAACATAAGGGCAATCTGCTCCATCGTATGCTACCATAAAAAGATGGGTAGCTGGTTTCAAACGTGGCCGGGAGACTGTTCAAGACGAGCCTAGGAGTGGGCGGCCGTTGACGGCTACTACGGATGAAAATGTCAATAAAATATTAGATGCGATAATGAAGGACAGGCGATTGAAGATTGTGGAGATAGCGGAAGCAATGGGTATTTCTTATGAGCGGGCACAGGACATCATCACCGATGTTCTTGGATTTTCTAAGGTGTCAACCAGGTGGGTGCCTAGACTGGTTTCAGTCGAAAACAAACGAGTACGTGTTACAATTTCCCAAGATTATTTATGTATGTTTCAACGTGACCCCGAAGATTTTCTCAATCGTTTTATAACTATGGACGAGACATGGGTCCACCACAGTACACCAGAATCGAAAGAACAATCCAGGCAATGGAAAATACCAGGTTCACCACCACCCAAAAAAACCAAGGTCATTTTGTCAGCTAATAAGGTAATGGCCTCAGTTTTCTGGGATTGCAGGGGGGTTATCATGAATATCATGATAGACTATCTCGAAAAGGGCAAAACAATAAATTCGGACTACTATTGTGCTCTTTTACGTCGTCTGCGTGAGGATTTAAATATAAAGAGACCTGGAATGCTGTTGAAAAAAGTACTGTTTCACCAAGACAACGCTCGCGTTCACACTTCGGCGAAATCAATGGCACAAATATATGATTGTGGATTTGTAGTGCTGCCGCATCCCCCTTACTCGCCGGATCTAGCTCCTTCCGATTATCATCTCTTCCCAAACCACAAAAAACACTTGGGAGGACAAAGATTTTCGACAAATATGGAGGTACAAGAAGCAGTAGACTCATATTTTAACGACCTCAGCGATTCTTTTTTTTTTGATGGGATAATGAAGTAGGAGGCGAGGTGGACTAAGTGCATTGACCTTCATGGAGAATATGTCAAAAAATAAAATTGTTATAAAAAGTGAGCCCGTTACTTTTTTTTACCAGGCTCAGAACTTTTCAATCCACCCTCGTATTTGGAGCCTCCCTCATATGACCATGTCATAATGGCTAAACTCTTATCTGTGTTTGGTACTGTTTTTTTTCTAAGCAGATCTAAAGAGGATGACCTACTGTCCAGTAAGTAAAATACACACTTACTTACTGGACAGTAGGAGATACCAAATTTAAAATCTCGCTTCTTACTGGACAGTTGTGAATAAGTCTCCGGTAGAGTTCACTTTCTCGATACTTTTTAGAGATTTTATGGCAACATTAGATACATACCATTTCTGAGAAAAATATATTTTTTAGTTTATTTTTGCCTATTTGCTATTCGTTATTATTGCCTACCATTTTGTAAATTTGAAATAACTTTAGAACTGCATTATATTGTCTTGAGCCTTGTAACTCACACGTTTTGTTTGTATCGGCTGTGGGCATCGATTAACGTTCAAATATGTCTTTAAAACAAATGACCTATATTTGTCATGCAACGTTTCTTTACGCCGCGACTGTTTTTAATAGGGTTGCCACTCGATTTGTAATGTAATACAGATAGTAAATAAAAATATGCGATTGCCTTTTTAATAGACAAATTACAAACTAATCGAAAGTATGAAGCCGATAGAATATGCAAACGTTAGGTTTAACGCAAATTATTAGTACCGTAAAATGTGCCTACTTTGCTCCCCCACGGGTAATCTTGCTCCATCGTTATATTGAGGTATTCTGTATTGTTAATCATTCTAGTGCTTTCATTCACTGCGCAGCTGGATGTATACATCAATTATTTTTAGAAAAATCGTCATCGGCCTTGTCTTATAAGTAACATACAAAAAAGTCACTATGGAGCATAGTTACCCATGGGGGAGCAAAGTAGGCACATTTTACGGTACCTACTTACCTGTTATGATGGGAAAAACCTAACGTTTGCATATTCTATAGGCTTCATACTGATTGATTTGGTACTGATACTGTACAGGTTGATAAAAAAAAAAGTTAAAAAACAATAGGGAATATGCATGTTTTTTTTTTACAGCTTCAATTGAAGCTGATTCATGTAACAAACAGATCACAAAAATCATTTTTTGAATAACTATAAAAATAACCAAGATATAAGCCAACAAAGATTTGTTCCTATCTCTTTCTAGAAAAACGGAATTTTACATGGAGTTTATATGGCCGCAGTGCACAATGACGTCACGGTGCACATCGGATCTCTCTGTCTAATTAGAAGTTTGAAATGCTTATAACTTCCGTATTTCTTGACCGATTTTAATTTTAATTTCCGTTTTGGTGATCTGTTTTACGGTATTTTCATATTTTGATGAGGAATGCGATTTTTAAAATCCATGCATATTCCCTATTCGCCATATGCTTACCATTTTATATTTGATATAAAATACTTTTTATCGACTTAACCGCTGGGTTAAGGTTGTCTCCTATTCGGATCCGCTACTATTATATTATAAGTCTGTTCAATGCAAAACCGACTCTGTTAGGTTAGGTACAGAAATGTTACTGCAATAACATCTTTGCAATCGATAAGTAGGTATTTAAATCGTAAGAACTTAAGCCCTTGTAATTTTTATATTACAACTTTAAGTAATGAACATATTTTTTATGACTTTCGACGAATAACTGTGGAACTGAAAATTATACTTTCTAATTATGACTTTCGGCCATTATGATTTACTGTAAAAAAAGCTTCGATTTCAATAAAAAAATAAGTAGGTATCTAAGTAATATATAATTGAATACATTATAACTAAAACAAAAAACCACCACTAGGAAGCTACATAATCCCTGACCAAAACCTTTACATAGTATAGGTATAAATAAATAATAAATAAAAATACATATCGGGGGACTATGTCACACCAATTGACCTAGTCCCAAACTAAGCTTTAGGCTCGTACTGTGGGTACTAGACAACGATATAAATAATTATATAGAGAAATATATACTTGTAATTCTGTAGCTCGGCCTAACCCACTCTGGGATGACAGGCGTGACGGTATGTATGTATGTATGTATGTATGTATAGCCTGACAAGTTCCTATTTAGCCCTGATGTAGTGTCGCTACAAACAGCTTACATATGGCAATTATACGTGTACGTCATGAATAGTCGGGACAGTGAGTATTGGCATCGTGCAAGAACGAGTGAGATATATACAATTAAGTACTTGTAGATTGTGAAACTATGTTTTCATGTAATCGGAAGAGCATGTCTAGTTGATAATTAAATATGAATAATTACCTATCCGTCAAAATCCGATTCTAAATATTCGACATCCATATATTCATCAGATTCTGGCTCCGATGTATTTTCACTTTCGTCCGTTGAAGAGTCACTTTCAGGACCACCAACCTCGATTATAAATCTTTCGGTCTGTGATTCGATTATAGGACCTTTTGTCCTATATCCGTCTTCTATTTTTTTTACGTGTTCGCAGCATTTACTCCAATTTTCTATAGTCACTTCCTAAGTAATAACGAAGTCTAAAAGTAAGCTATATATTCTTAATTGTAGCACTACAGACGCCTTGAATGAGAAAAAAAATAAAATTTAATAATTAATATACATATTTAGTACCAAGCTAACCAATTCATGACAATCGCACTATGAATATCATACCCGACATGTCAACAACTAATTTCAAAACATTGTTTATTGGAATGCTGCTGAATCCTTCGTCCTTTTTCTGCCGCAACCATTTGAATGTATTTATAATAATGTTTTTTGCATCGTGGTGAAATTACTTGGGCATTTTGATTTTAAAATCGATTTGTTTACATCGGTGACATTCAATGACTTCCAACGTCCGTTGTCAAAAAAAAACGTTGCCATTTAAATAAATTAGTTCCACTGAAAATCCGCAACATGGCGAGGGCTAAAAAGGAACTTGTCAGGCTTTATATACTTATATACATAGAAAACACCCATGACTCGGAAACAAATGGGATTTGAACCCAGGACCGCCAGTTTCGTAGGCAGGGTCACTAACAACTAAGCCAGCGCTTCGTCAAACAACCACAAACAGCGTTTTTTCCCACCGTCTCTGTCTCTCTGCATACCTTTTTTTGGCGAAAATCCGTTAATTTTGAGATTAACTTTTTTTTTTGTTGTAACCCTAGATATTATAGGCTGAAAAATAGTTATTTATTTAAGAAAAAGTCTTGTAGCTTAGTAACCGGTGCATGAAAACAACTTTAACTCGTTCATATTTAATCTACACATGCGCTAAACGTGTCGTTAGTAAGGAAATATACAGGCGATTGCTTACTCTGAAGTGTAACTTAGCGCTCAGCTGTTCCGTCCACAACCATGTCGTACCAATATGATCTTACTTTGTACAAGACGTATAAATTTCCTTCAGTCCTTCGTCGAGCTCTTACTGGAGAACGAGTGAGTGACTAATATTTAATAACATACATACATACATATCCTCACGCCTGTAATCCCAGAGCGGGGTAGGCAGAGCCACAGAAATACCCACAACTTCAAAAACTTGCTGATAATTCTGTGACCACATTCTGCACAAATAGGCTAAGATGTTTACCAGCGTATTAGTGACAGGTTGCAAGCCCATCGCCTAATAGTACTAAGCCTTTATTCCCTTAGTCGCCTCTTACGACATCCACGGGATGACATGGAGTGGCACTATTCTAACCCGGCAACCACACGGGATAATATTTAATTAATTAAAACAATTAGGGCAATTGCGTGAATTGGGTCTCACAGAGAAATTTATGATTGCCTAAAACTTAGCATTAGATGACGCCTCTATTTAGTGTTCCAAAGGACTCGAGCCTTTTAGCTCTTTTTTTTAAGCCTGGCTTCGATTTTAACGCCTAGAGGGCTAAAAGCCTATAAAGCTCTTTAGCCCACAAGCCTTGTTATATTCGGCAGCCTTGACTCTCGGAGCTCGTAACCTTAATAAAAGGCTATATATTTTTAGACTTAGTCCTTGTCAAAATATTGTAACTTAAAAATATTTTTGCCTCCAAGCTTCTTTAGGCTCGGAGGCTAAAATATTTTTGAGTTTATAAAAATATTTTTAACGATTTTTTTGAGTTTAATTATTAGTTGTATAGCAGCAACAGAAATACACAACTGATTTTTACGAATATGATCCGAACTGCGACTGCATTCATAAAAGTTAAATAGTTTATAAGGCTCAGCTCGGCTCAAGTTAGCGGCTACTACCTTAAAAAAAGGCTTAAACCTTTAAAAAAGCTAAAACCCAAAAAAAGGCTTTTAAGACTACGGCCTTATTAAAATCACTAGCTCTTTGAGACCCATTCCATTAAGCCAGCTCTAAAAAGACATCCGGAGCTTTAAAATTCGGGCTAAAAAGGCTCGAGTCCTATGGAACACTACCTCTATTTATGTATATTCTGTTGATAATTTGTGCAGATCTAGTGAATAATCTTCCATCGTTTTTGTCGGGGATGTTCGCGATCTTGCTTTCTCAATTAGCTTGAGTACCCGTCAATAAGCCAACTGAGATAGCAAGATAAATACGAAATTGTCCGACAAAAAAGGATGGCAATTAAGAATTATGCATTACACGTGACGTGTATATCGTTTTTGATACTTTTTTGTCCAAATCCAAAGTCATCGAAAAACCTTTACTTTCGATATGTTTTAATTATTGTGAGTAGTTATTGAGATTTATAATCAAACCTAGGAATATACGGGGCAAAATTAAATGACAGCTAGGGATTGCCTTTATCGATAAACTCAATTATCGATGCTTTTTCCATATACTAGTGATCGCCCCCACCATTGTTTGTAAGTGTGTATTTTTTATTTTGTTTTGCCCCTACCTCTTCCACCGAAATTGAAGTCTTTTAGCCATCTGAAATGGATTTATCATTCGAGACGGAGAAAATTAACGCCTTTTTTACAATAGTAAATGGGACAGTAGTTCTAAAATATACAATGAAGAAAAAAATTAATGAAGGTTCAAAAATCCTTTTAAAACAAAGAATAACCAGAATTATGTTGATATTTTATTTTATTTTCATACTTTCAATTTAAATTATTTTTAAAAACAAAATTTGGAGCGATCACTAGTATATGGGAAAAGCATCGATAATTGAGTTTATCGACTTAGGCAATCCCTAGCTATCATTTAATTTTGCCCCGTATATTCCTAGGTCTGTTTATAATTGATCAACTGTACTCTTAATAAGTGTGGTGTAAGTATATATAGGACCCGATTCTATTCGAAAACTAAATTGTCTAATTTTAATACATAGTTTAGACGGCAGATTTAACCAGTGCTATTCCAGAATGTCGAGCTGACAATGTACAAGACCGGCTAAAATAAGAAGCGTCAGATTCAAATAAGCGCTGTCATGGCGCTGTCATTTGATTATGACAGCTGCTCATAGAATAGCAAAGTGTATTAGCGACACCTAAATAAAATTAGTAAGTTTAGAGGCCACTGTAGAATCGAGTCCATAGTTTATATAAGTTTAAGTATTTATATAGATAGATGTATGAATATACATTTATTATATTATAATATTATATGACGAGGCGCTGGCCTAATTGGCCTTGCCTACGAAGCTAGCGGTCCTGGGTTCAAATCCCGGTAAGGACATTTTTATTTGTGTGATGAACGCGAATATTTATTCCTGAATCATGGATGTTTTATATGTATTTAATTATGTATTTCTCTGTATATAATCATTTATATCGTTGTCTAGTACCCATAGTACAGCCTAGCGCTTAGTTTGGGACTTGGTCAATTGGTGTGACATAGTCCCCTGACATTTTTATTTATTTTTATCCTGTATCTATTTTTGTAGATATTTAAATGTATTTATTTTTATAATTAGGTTTTTTGGTTAGTTTATTATTCATGCTCTTTTCCTAAATAAAGTTGTACACTTGCCTACTCGATGCACCATCTTTCACTTCTCTCTATCTCTCAAGGGTAAGCTGGAAGAGATCAATTAAAGGGAAAAGCTTGCGATTTTTTTTAAATCCCTCTTTTGTTTTCGTTTCGTACAATAAACATACATGTTGACATACCTACGTACATAACATGTTACCTACTATACGTAAGTTGCACAGTTTTTTTAAGCAATCGGGATTTTTGAGTTTATAAATGTATTTGACGATGCGATAGCCTAGTTGGTAGTGACCCTGCCTGCGAAGCTAGCGGTCTCGGGTTCGATTACCGTCATGGGCAAATATTAATGTTATGAGCGCGAGTATTTGTTTCTGTGTCATGTATGTTTTCTATGTATTTAAGTATTTATTCCTCTATATCATTTAGGAGCACTTTGGGGATTTCTCGAAAAGTGGATTTCTCAAAACGGGGATATCGCAAAATGTGGAGTTCGCAAAACGGGGATTTCTCAAAATGGGGAGTTCGTGAAACGGGGACGTGTACACTCAGGTAAAAAATGTGTTGATTATGTCGCACGCTGAATTTAGCCCTTATTCCTCGTCGTGCCACCAACTTGTTCCACCAGTGGTACGACGAGGAATGAATTTAACAGAGTCGACGGAGCTCCACTTACGCGGAGCTCCTATTTCTGGGTGGTTTTGGCCCTCCGGGCCTGCTGCAAAACTAACATAACCTAAACCTACGATGGCTACGATGACATTTTCACCTCACTTACATAATTATATTAGTTATATTATGCTACATGAAATACAAACAATCGTATTAGAGCTGATTGTACTTTATATCCCCGTTTCGCGAATTCCCCATTTTGAGAAATCCCCGTTTTGCGAACTCCACATTTTGCGATATCCCCATTTTGAGAAATCCACTTTTCGAGAAATCCCCAAAGTGCTCCTAAACCCTCTATCTAAGTATTTATATCGTTGTCTAGTACGCATAGTACAAGCCTAGAGCTTAGTTTGGGACTAGGGCAATTTGCTTAAGATCGTCCCTTGATATTTATTTATTATTTATTCATTAAATTAGACTGTTTATAAAATCCAGTGCCACAAAGTCTAACCGCTATATAAAAATGACGCCTTACGGAGTCCTTGTAGTTCCATTGTCACGATAACCTCAAAATGAATAATTCAATCTTGATTTGTGATGTTAGTAATTTGGAATATCTCAAATTGTGCGTTACGCCTAGCTTAATATAATGACAGGCTTATGTTATATATTATTCAATATACGCCGCCATATGAGCTTAAAAATCACGCAAAGGATGCTCCGTATATTAGGTACATATAGCCATCGCTTCGTTTTCCGTAACACCAGTGGGGTTATTATGACATAGCTATGCATCTCATTTTACGGCGAGTGTGAAGGACGGAGCTATATCAGTTGAATAGCTGTGTCCTTTTCTCTCAGCGTAAACAGAACTGCATAGTTATGTCATAATAACCCCACTGTACCTAATTCATAATTGTCTTAACATCATCATCATCATCATGTCAGCTGAAAGACGTCCACTGCTGGACATAGGCCTCCCCCAAGGCTCTCCACTCAGACCGGTCTTGTGCTTTTCGCATCCACCGCGTTCCCGCGATCCTTACAAGGTCGTCACTCCATCTTGTTGGAGGCCTACCCACAGCTCGTGTCCCGGTCCGCGGACGCCACTCAAGAACCTTCTGACCGCATCGGCCGTCAGTCCTGCGAGCGATGTGCCCCGCCCACTGCCACTTCAGTTTAGCTATTCTTCGGGCTATGTCGGTAACCTTAGTTCTCCTGCGGATATCATCATTTCTGATTCTATCACGCAGAGAAACCCCAAGCATAGCCCTCTCTATAGCCCTCTGAGTGACCTTGAGCTTTCTTATGAGGCCCATCGTTAGCGCCCACGTCTCGGATCCGTAAGTCATCACTGGCAACACACACTGGTCAAAGACACGTGTTAACATACATAAATACTTTCCTCTTGAATTACTCTGACTATTCTTAAAGACAACATGTAAATAAGATGTTAATTAATGTTTAAAAGACATCCTGTGTCTCTTTTCAACACGGTAAATACCATATCGTGTTTGAGCTGTTATCGTATTGTCACCGTTTTGATAGCTCTTATTTACTTGACAGTAATGGCGGCTGACGTCATAACTAGGGAATACAAATAACCAGTTAAAACCGGTTTTAACTGGTTATTTTCATACAAAATCGGTTAATAACCGGTTACATTGCAATCCCTAGTCATAACAATACCATAACAGATTAACTACGATATCGTTTTTACCGCCTAAAATACCGGCCCGGAAACATCATGGTTGCAGCGTAATAGCGTCCGATGAAATTAAATTAAAATTAAATATTATTGAAATCGCAGTGTCAGTGTGATTGTAGAGAAAAAGGCTAATTAAATGCGAGGTATTCAATGAGACGATATAAATAATGTAAGCAAACTGACCGTTACTGCGTTATATTGCGATAGCGAGCGTTATTATATCCGTCCTTATTTCTCGTATAGTGTATTTCTATGGAACTTGCTAACTATGTAAACAAAAGACTTAACTTTGTTTTCTCACTGTTTCTCCTTGAATTTTCACACCACCTCATCAAACACCGTTGAAACCATAAACTATAAAAACGGTCGTTACTGTAAAATACAAAATCTCCAAATATATAACTCTATCTTGGATATTTCATTAAAAGTTTAAATTAAAAATATTTATTCAGTAAAGAGAATTATCAACAACTTATTTAAGAGTTGGTAATTCTGTAGCTCTGCCTACCCCACTCTGGGATTGAAGGCGTGAGTTTATGTATGTATGTATTCAGTAAAAGTATCAAGATTCATCAGCAACATGCTTCGTCAAGAGTTTTAATGGTTTCATAAGTTAGGTTATTAGGACCTGATGGAATGACGTTTTTGTTTCTTTTAAATTCTACAATTGTCTATGATAGGTAGTGTTGTGGCTAAAGTTGGCGATATATTAAGGCCCCTACACATTTCCTTACTCACGCTGATCACACTCACAGATGATATAACGGCACCTTTTGTAATAAATACTGGTGATATATCATCTTCAAGTAGGTACCGATTTTTCTTCAGATCGTGATTAAACAAATTAGAAATAAGTAACTCCTTGTTTTTTACTTTCGGTATTTTATTATTCGTTATGGTTTGACATAAGTAAAGGAGATTGCCCATCACTAGTAAATTCATCATTCAGAGACAATTTCAATATGGCGGTTTGTTTACGTAGTTAGCAAGTTCCATAGAATTAGAGTTTACGCAATAATATCTTCAGTTGGTCTGTCTGTGACGGCTGTCGTTGCGTGATCTGTGGTACAGGAAAGCTGCCAGTACAGAAGTAGTCAACATTATCGCCGCCATTTTGTTAAATTCATTCCTGTTTGGATTGCGTTCGAAGTGATACGATTTTTTAATGCTTGTTTACAGTCTTTATCTCGTCTTGTTGACCTTACTTTAGGCTCGGTTTATGGCGTGCGTCAAAGCTCTTATGCCTTTGAACAAGAGTCTATAATTGCTTATTCCGTCACCACGTCAATTGTGTCTTGCTGAATCTGATAGTGGCATTATGCTTAAAATGAAAGCTTGTTCAACTAGGGCAGTTTATATATGGATAAACTGTGGATAACACGAAATGTGGATAAAACCTCCGTCACTTTCTGACACGTATCCGCATTTTGACACTAGACAAACGCAACCTTAGGTACCAGGCCTGCTGACGCCATTTATACGGATACGGATAAGTAGGCCTTAAAAACGTCAACTTCCGCTATCTCCACAGCAAAAACGTCAACCTAAATTTATGTGTGTGTGTATGACCTAACTATACCATAATGTGCATGCGAATATTTTTGTATTTGAACGAACCCGGATTTTTTATTTCAGAGTCGGATTTTGGAGGATGCATCTCTAATGTGCAACTCCTGGTCACCAAGACATAATGTAAGTACCATTGCCTAAGTACCTCAGCCCTTTATACTTTTGCTTTACCATGGTGCAGGAAAAAAAAAAAATTTTTAATACTTTGTTTTATTCAAATTCAAACTCATTTATTTTTAAAAATACAGTTAATTACTTGGTCTTATTGAATTAATTATTGCACTTGTCTTTAGGAAGCAAGCGAGCGTACATAAATGTTTTTTATCTTATTGCTAATTAAATAGTTACTAATATAAAAAATGGTACCTAGTCACATACTTCAACAATTATATAAAATATTTTAGCCATTTTAATCATTTATCCCGACAGCATCTTAATTCACCTGGGAGCCTAATAAGGCTGCGATTGTCGCGTACCAAAATGTGGATGAAACATCTGTCACTTTCTAACACGTAAGTACCTTTATGACACCGAGAGTGACGGAGGCATTATCCATATTTTGTCACGCGATAAACACAACCCTACTAGGCCCGCTGTTAACTCTGTCCCATTATATAAAAACAAAGTGTAACTTTAAACTATGTAACCTATATTATATACTACTAATATTATAAATTAATATTATTAGTTGGTTGCAACGGATTTGAATGAAATCGATATACCCTGGATCAACGGGCGGCTGCTCGTGTCTGAAAATTGAAAAGTTCACGAGGGAGTAAAAATAATAGAAGTCTACGTGGACAAAGTCGCGGACAGAAGCTAGTAACTTATATGTCTGTAAATATTTGAAACTGCAATATTAACTCTATGAAGGCTTATACTTGTCCTAAAAAAAGTCTCAATATGTTTCGTGAAATATACACACTAAAAAAATAAAAAAATGGTATTTGATACGTTGGAAAAGTAAGTTGTTTATGGCACTTAACATAATCATTGTTAAGTTAACTTAACAACCACAAACGAAGGACGTATTCCACAATTGATTTACTTATCCATTTAGCTTTTATTTTAATGTCCGCTGACAAAGGCCGAGGCCATTGATTGACATGCTAATACCTTCATAAATCGATCAAGTTACTTGTAAATTCTATTTGTGTTCTGAGAGCTCGTTCCCACTATGTCGTGTGTCGGATTCCGATTTTAATCGGGTGTCGGCGCGTCTGTTTCACGCGCCACGACCGCAGCTGGTGCCATTGGTTTGGTTGGATTCTGTACACGATGGACGTCGACGAAGCTTTTGTTGTGATGTATTATTTGCGAAGGACACGAAAGACAGCTAAAAATAGAAGATATCGGGTGCACCCAATTCTGAGGGAAAGATTTACTTTGGGAATATTTCAGAACTTAATAACAGCTTGCGCGCCAAAATGTGCATGCGATCAGCAGCAGCGACACGCGGGCGGCACAGGGGGTGCGGCGCGGGCGGGGTCGGCCCGACATCCGGCAAATGTGAACAGTCTCATATGCGATCATATGCGAGCGTTGATCCGACACGATTTTTTTCCGGACGGGAGGGCTGGCAAAACAAACGATATGTTTTTTCGGATACGACACGAAATCGTTGTCGGACGAGTGTGAATAGTTTCATATAAAATGTTCTGCCGCTACGACACACGATAAAAAATCGTCCCGACAGACGACATAGTGGGAACGAGCTCTTAGTTCCGTTAATCTAACTTCGCTGGCCTTCGGCTGGCCGCGGCCTCCAAGGGTCCTTACATTATTACTGCTAATACAAGCACTTATTTCACATGTACCACCTTCAGAAAAATATAGGATTCTCTTGGGATTTTTGACAAGATGGCATCTCTTTCTTAATTGTTTTTATTTTTTTGCATATTTCGTTGTTTAATGGACAGTAATGATGTATAAATATGCAGTAAATTAACATTCAAATGTGCAGTATAATGCAGAATTCAAGTTCGAACACGTATCGCCTTTGGAAGGATTGCTCCAAGTAAATCCCATCTGGTCTTCGTAAAGTTCTACCTACATCGCTTCACGGAGGCTAGATGATCACCGTACAACGTTGCCTTATGTTTTTTTTGATATGTAAAATTAAAATATAAACTTGACATTGGCAGAAATGGGTGCTCGATATTGCGACCGGTTGCCATTTAATAAATAAATAATAATAATAATATTATAGGAATCTAACACGAAAATAAAATTTCTGAATTAGGTCACTATTTGTTCCGAAGGTTTTTTTTTTATATCATAGGAAGGCGAACGAGCACACAGGCCACCTGATGGTAAGTGGAAACTGTGACCCATAGACTTTCGCATTCACAAGACTGCAAATGCACTGCCAACCCTGAGGACTAAGATGGAATGCCTCTATGCTAGTTATTTCACCGGCTGTCTTATCCCCAAACCGGAACACAACAATGCAAACACTGCTGCTTGTATGTTAATGGATAAGATGGTGGTACCAACCCGGACGGAACCTGCACAAGGTCCTCCCACAAGTAAATAAGGTGCGATTTGGACAAGCACTTTCTAATTTGCCTAGAGAAGTGACAGCACGCTACATACGACAGTTTATTCAATCAATAATAATTATAATAATTATGGCTAATAGCTGGTGCGGCGTACATAAACGTTGGCTGGTTTATCTGTTCCACTATCGCGTTATTTAAATGAGCAGTGGCCCTAAAGTAGCGGCATTTCCTAAAATATTGACAGCCAGTCTTAAAAATCTTTCTTTCTTTGCCCCCGCGGCGACTTGAACAGCTACTACCGCGGGGATATGGCGTTTCCACGTGAAGTGATTTCGCCAGTGTCAAGTATATATAAGTATTAATCAATATAGTAATAAAACACAATCCAATCTTCTCAACGTTGTACGGTGATTTGTAAGTCAGAGGTCAAGATAGTTTTAACCTCTGCACTACTGCGAGTCCACTTGAAACGAGAAGAAAGATGCCAGATACACGAAATAAGTCCAAGTCTTCAATCACTGTGCGACACAAAGGTATAAAAAGTACAAATCACTATCAGAAAAGAACTTTGAACACCTAATTACCCAAAAATTAAAGTCTAAAACAAATTACACGTCCGCCATCTTTTAACGTTGCAAATGGCCCTGACAGCAAGTATAAAGGAACAGATGTCACACTTCATTATTGCAGGTACCGGAATGGTGATGTATCGCTGTAATGTACCGAAACGCATTTCGCAACTAGCTAAATCTTGAGATTATTTTCATTTGATCGCTATTTAGTTTTCATCGTTTTAATCATAACTAACCAGATATCAGATGATAACAGTGACGATTGTTCTTCAAGGAGTATTAGTGATTTAACTGAGTCGGCTGAAAATACAATAAAATAAATACTTTAATCATGGAAAATGGCTTTTTATTATTATGCGTATATTTCTTTAAAAGACTTTTTTTAAATATACTTCTCGCACTTCGCTGATTTTAATATGTAGAATGGAGTTTTCACAAAACTAATTGTCAGCTGTCAAAAGTGCCATCACTCGGTGCTCTACTTTAGTAAGGTTACGTTTATCACGTGACAAAATGTGGATAAAGCCCTCGCTCTCGTACTCGCATCGTGTCAAGAAGTGACGGATTTTTAATCCACATTTTGTCACGCGATAAACGCAGACAAAAGTCCCTGTTTTCTATATAAATATATACAGTGCCTATGAGTTCGGGAGTTTAAATGTTGGTATCGATTCTCCTAAAGTGCTGATTTGTTTGAAAATTGAAAAACCTCTGAAAAGTTTATGTAAGTTGAATTTTGTAAAGTACATATACACACATAAACTCACGCCTTCGTTCCCAGAGAGCGGTAGGCAGAGCTACAGAATTACCTACAACTTTAAAAACTTGTTGATAATTCTGTAACTACATTTTGCACAATTAGGCTAAGATGTTTACCAGCGTATTCGTGACAGGTGGCAAGCCCATCGCCTAACAGTACTACAAGCCTTTATTCCCTTAGTCGCGTCTTACGACATCCACGGGACGACGACATGGAGTAGCAGTATTCTAATTGCAACCACACGGGTATTATGCAAAATGTTATAATTTGTCATGAAATATTTGAGATGATATTTAAAAAAACAAAATTGCACAGCGAAATAACTAAATATTCATCAAAAGGGTAGTTTGGTATGCGTTTATATTTTGTTATGCAGAGTATTCTGTTACAAATGGCGTTCGGTCGGTCGAAAGAGTGAACGCGGAGCAGCTTGTATAAACCGGCAAGTTTAAGTAGTCCAGTCAAAGCGTACAAAATACATTTTAGCGCGTGCATTCTCGAAGCCCTGCTGCCTTATTGAGAATGCACACGAGAAAATGTGTTTTATACGCTCTATCGGAACTACCTACTTCAAGTCACCTGTCACTGTTTCACTCGTTTGAACGACCGAACGCCGTTTTAAAAAGAATAACACTCCCATTCCGTATTTTTTCGTGGTGCTGTTTTTATTTATTGCTGTGCAATTAAAAATATCTCTATGTTTTGTAATTAATTCCCCCCCAATCAAAAACCTTCATATGCCTGCCTGAAACACCAATTTGTATTTGTACACTTTAGTTTATTAAAAAACGCAATAATACTCGTAGTAATGACGGTGCCGATGGACGCTCGGTGCAGTCTTGGAAACTAAAAACTAAGCTACGTGCTAGGACGAATCTAACGACACATATTCATCGAAAACGGGCCATCTCTTTAATAAAACCTTTACAAGGGAACAACAATAGATAATATTATTTTCTCAAACATGCTATGTAATGTCGGCGTTATGTTAGTTAGTTTAGGCTTCAAAGTGCCACGTTCCCGACGGAACAACTCGAGAGAACTGTAAAGGAATTTCATACAAAATTGAAGGCCTAGGCCGGGAAGTAATTTTTTTTAATTTTAATATGGCCATGACAGCTGGTTTTATGAACAGGCTGAATAGCTGAAAATCGTTTTTTTTTTGTATCTGTGTGGTTCGGACCAAAAATATCCGCGTTAATGCCTATTACACAAATGTTTTTTGAGTGATGTTTTTTTTTTATTTCATTGCATATGTTTGAGAAAAGCACTATACATACCTCGCCGTGAAAAGGGGTTGCCAGCCTCGTAACTATCCGACCTCGCTTCGCTCGGCCGTCTATATGAACTCGGCCTGCAACCACCTACTTCCCGGCGTCTGTAGTAATGTACTATTACACTTATAGAGAATTCATATTATGATCGTCAAAGAAGTAAAACAAAAAAAGATGTACCGTTAAATGTGCCTACTTTGCTGCCATGAGGGAGCAGGGTAACTATGTCCCATAGTGAGTATTTCGTTTGTTATCTATAATACGTATAATAAGTACAGGTCGATGACCAATTTTCTAAAAAGAATCGATGTATACATCCAGCCGCGCTGTGAATGAAAGCAATAGAATGATTTACAATACAGATTACCTCAATATAGCGATGGAGCATAGTTACCCGCGGCGCGGGGGAGCTAAGTAGGCACATTTTACGGTAGCAAAAGCCAATGTCAAAACGGCTTTATATATTAACACCAAATAATAATAAAAACAAGTCACAATGTTATATGCACAAATGGTAAAAAAAAAAATAGATAAAAGATGTTTATTCAGTAAGTAGGCCGCACGGGCACTTTTACACGTCAAAAATCTACCAGCGCTTCGCAAGAAACCACTGCTGAGAAGAAACGCCGCAAGAAACTCAACAGTAAGTCGTTTTTTAAATATTGCTAATGATATTATACAATAATAAACTTAACCTACATTATATATAAAACAATGAATCTCATATAAAACCAAAAATTAATATATTCATGCGTAGTTGAGCAGCAAAATGTGTCAAAACTCAGAATTGTCACAAAACTAATAAGCAACAGTAATAAAAAAATTGAAAGTGTACAAGTTATACTTACCTGTGACGGTGCAAAACAACCTGCATAAAAGTTTCTATACATTCTCCTACAGAAACCGTGTCCCCTAGACAATATACAATGTTTACATATTTTTATGACTTAGTTATTATTAAATTACTTAGGTGTTGGCCAAGCATTTTTATCTGTTAGATAGTCTTCGACCCTATAGTAAGCTTTAGACATCAACGACTTTTTCAAGTAAGTTTTAAGTACTGGAAATGGTAACTTTAAAACAACGTCAGGTAAAATAAAACAATTTCAAACGTATTGGTATTAAAGTCAACATTCAGCGTCAATAAATTCACTTACAGAGTAAAATGCATTATCCAACAAAGGGTTTTTTAATTGACGCTTCAATGTTTCGTCACTCGACATACATACGTACATTAAAGGTACAGTCAACTACAAAAAGACGTAGCCAATTTTTCACCTTATTGCATTGTAATAAGTTCCAAAACTGGATACATCTCTGTCTCTGATGACATTAATTATATATCATCTGGCTCCACGATTTAGCACTTTCGATTTTATATTGACATTTAAATCATTATTTATTTAGTATGACGTAAACTAATTGAATTTAAAATGATTTATATTTAATATCCGTAATCTAAGGCAAGGTGACTTTTTTACGGGATGGGAAGGTAGGTAGGCAGGTTAGGTTATAAATAAGCTAGTCTGAGGATTCCTTAGTAACACCGGTTATATAAACGCGATGGATAAAGCACCCATCCTTGTCGCACTTACATACTCGTCAGAAAGTGACCGATGTTTTATCCTTTTAAACTTTCCTTCAACGGATGCTTTATAAATAATTTTTCACGATTTAAACGCAGCCATACCTATGTACATAGTAATTAAGTAGCTCAATAGTTATACAACTGCCAACAACACTAAACAATTTCCAATTATGATACTCATTGTAATGAATATTGGCATAATCATTAAATATTCAATAAGTGAAACTCATGCGGGTATTAATAAAGCTATTTGAAGTGGTAATTGAAAAATGACAAAACCTTTGATTTGCGTAAATGGAAAACGCATTAAGGGATTAAATTTATGTTGAATAATAATAATGATGAAGCTTTTGATGTGAGATTAACTGAGTGTGCATTCTGGTTACTTCGTTGGTCTTTGTAGGTTTTAGTGGCGGTAAGAGCTTTCGCCGGGTCCGTCTGAATCTTATTCTACACCTTTTTTTTTCACGTTGAGGAAATGCAACAAAACAACTCCCATTGACGGACACACAGGCAGACAGCTTACCTTATGGGAGGGGGTCACCGTGGCGTCATCAATGCGTTGCCGGTCGGTCATTTAGTGATACCCTTTTTAAAACCGGGCAAGAGCATGTCGGACCATGCTTACTGATGTGCCAAAGGAAACTTTCCAAAATTGCGGAAAATTTCATGTAGGAAAATTTCGGAAACTTCTCACAATTTTGTATGGGGATTGAAACTTTCCGTTTCTTAAATTTAAATTTCCTATGTTTCTTGAGAAAGTTTCCGGAAATTTCTTGCAACTTTTCCAACTTTTTGGAAACTTCCCGCAACTTGCACATCAGTCCATGCTCAGTGTAGGGTTCCGAAGCCGTTACTACAAACAAATTAGACCTCGCGACAAACTTAACTTTGCTGTAGGAAAACTGTTATCCCCATACATCGACATTGGTCGCGGTCAGTTTACCAACACCGCAAATGAATTTTCGGTAGGTAAAAACATTTAAACCGTTTATAACTCAGGAACCAATGAAGTCTACTTAGTAGTGATAGTTTTCCTATTAAATTCATTATATGTGCTTTCATTTAAGATATTTGTCAGATTTTTTGTATTTGTAGTTTCGGCTGTATGACTCTAACAAAAATTAGCGCTTCAGTGCTTAATATTTCATAAACGGATAACTTTATGGAAAATTTATTTTAACAAACCAGCAATATTTTTGAAAGACCTTTCCAACGACACCCCATGCTATGGGGTGGATGGGGAAAAAAAACATCCCCACGTTACATTTAGGGGAGGTACGCTAAAATATATTTTTTTTAAAGATTTTATGTTACCCCTTTGTTGGCATGACTAATGTGTATATGTATGCCAAATTACAGCTTTCTAGTACTAAGAGTCTCTGAGCTACGCTGCGGACGGACGGACGGACGGACATGGCGAAACTATAAGGGTCCCTAGTTTGACTACGGAACCCTAAAAAGCCCCATATTATAGCGCATTGGGAAAGTCCCAACTCGTATTTTTACCCTGACACTAAGATTACAGTAGACTAGGCAAGAACCATATAGTTGTTTCAAGTGACATACAAACTTTTTACCCTTTATAACGGTGAGCTAGTAAACTCAACAATGAACAATACCCAGTTGAGTTAAGGGTTATAATGCTGTGTAGATCACTGACATTTAACTGCATTTCCAACCAGTTAATTAACCTCTTTGTAACATCGTGATATGCCAATAGATTACAAGGAACATCTTTTATTTATAGCGTTTCAGGCATAGGATGTTTTCAATCCTTTACAAAAAAATAGGGGTGTTTTCAGTTAAACATGTGTATGTGTTTGTCTGTGTGTCTGTGTACCTGTTGGTCTATCTGTGGCATCGTAGTTCCTAAATATTTGAACCGATTTGGACGTGTTTTTTTTAATGACAGCCAGCTTATTGCCGTCTAACGGCAAAACGCTGCAAATCGAAAACACTAGTTTCGATAAAAAAACGCGTTTTAAGGTTATTAATAGGGTAAGGATTTTGGTGGCATTTCGTGGTTTCAGAATCCATGGAGCCGTTATTTCCTAATTATTATAATACATGACACATTGATTTTGACCTTCAGTATGGTCATATTTCAAAATGAACCAATTACATTTTTATTTCGTCTTTTCCGTTCCTACTAATATTTGCTTGTCTGTAACGCTTTCACAGCAGAGATATCTACCATACCATAAGTCATTTAAATTGGTTTAGCGGTTTATGAATAAATTAATTTTAAAATATTAAAATACCGAAGGTCAAAATCAAAGTGGTATGTATCACAATAAATAGAAAATAGCGACTCAATGGATTCTAGAACCACGATTTGCCACCAAAAGTCCTAACTCTAGTTATTAAATTTCACGCAGCAGTGTTCGCATTGTTGTGTTCCGGTTTGGGGATAAGATAGCCGGTGAAATGACTAGCATAGGCATTCCATCTTAGTCCTCAGGGTTGGTAGTGCATTTGGAGTCTTGTGAATGCGAATGTCTATGGGTCACAGTTTCCGCTTACCATCTGGTGGCCTGTGTGCTCGTTTGCCTTGCTATGCCATAAAAAAAAACGCTAGACATCACCTATTTATTCTCACTCTGTTCCCGCATGAATTGATGGTGATAGAGAAAAAGCAAACCGCTGCAAGTGGTCCGTTCCTCGTTCCGAAGCAGTGGCCATTTAGTACTTACAGCAATGTTCTGTTGTGATCAGATGGCATTAACGATATTGGTATCACAATTCTGCCCTTCTAAGCAAATAGGTAGTACCCCAAAATCAATAACCAAAGCAATTTTAGTTCTCTTCTCTTAGGAAAAAGGTTGATATTGATACAGGAATTTAATCTGACATACTGCGTATTAGCTTAAGCGGGCAGAATCTTATGCAGAGTTACCACGTTTTGTCATTTTCCTACCTAAAGTAGAACATTATTTTTTAAAGTTCTTTTATAGGTATGATAGAAGCAATCACGAGGAATCATTTGATGCATGTTGCCACAAAACGCTTTTACTCGAGTTGCAGCGTTTTTCCTTTGGACGGCAGATTAGTCGGAGTAGTTTGGGAGTTTTAAGAGATTTTAGCTCTGAAAGTAGAGGAAGGGTAGCGGAGGATTTATGTATATAATAGTAATATTATTTGTGGATTGTTGCCGGGTTCTTTATTTGATTGTTTCAACACTTTTACTCTAAGCAAAAAGAGCAATGCCACACGAGCGATGTTGGTGCGTTGCGATTTCTACAAAAAACGCCGCGATTATTTCAATGCAGTGGCAACGCTCGCGTTGCAACCCTAAATGTTTGCGTTAATAACAAGAACTGTATGAATTTTGATGCAGTTTCCACCATAATTAAAAAATATATTTTGAAAATACAAAAATACATAATTTATATATAAATATACAGTAAGATTTAACAAGTCTAAAAACAGTAAGATTTAAATTCTCTCACTTGAGAAAATACAATTTTAAACGTATATCTAAGGTTAACAACATTCAACTCAACTCAAATCTTATAAATCTTTGGCAATAATACTCGTAATTATAACTATTAATTTATGAATATTTACAACCGTATTACACTGACATATTATCCGTGTAAACCCGGGGCTGGTCGCTAGTATATTAAATACACCTTCTAAACATAGTCGGATAATACTCCGCCATTTTGTCTAATCTACGTATCAAGCGGTACATGCCAACTTAGTAATGCGGGTGGCGGAATCGGGAACTAGACAGGCTTGCCAACAATATAGTTCTTGTGGGGCGATGGTGGCGCCCTCACCTAAAGCCGGGTATCACGTATCACAAACGAATCAACGGATGAGAGGGTACCAGTGAGTAGAGAAGTGCTAAGAGAATATTTATTATGAATTATTTGCACGGTTTGGTATTGTGATTAGTGTTTATTTGTTTGTTTAATGTTTGTTGCCCTGAAATACGTACATACATACAAGTCTTTGGCAGCCGAGTATTAACGAATATTTGACTTTTACGATTGGCTTGACGTCCTTGTAACAGCCTGCCTTTTCATCAACATTTAATTTTATGCATACATACAATACCTACATTAAATCACGCCTGTTTCCCATAGGGATAGGCAGAGACCACTTCTTTCCACTTGCTACGATCTTGACCAATTTCTTTCGCTTCTTCCACATTCTTACATCGAGTCATGCATGCACGTCGGTTTCGGGTACTTAAGATTCGGCCCTTCTCCAGTATTTCTCCGATTTGATTCGAAAAAGTACGCATAGGGCGGCCCCTTCCGACGCTTCCACTTACTTTCGATGTGTATTTCTCTTTCGTCAATCTAATTCATTCGTCATTTTATAAATTAGTATTATTTCAAAGTAGTTATACTGCTACGTAAATACATAAACTCACGCGTTCAATCCCAGAGTGGGGTAGGCTGAGCTACAGAATTAACAACAACTCTAAAAACTTGTTAATTATTCTGTAACCGCATTTTGAACCTGCTATTTCTATTCCAAATTATATACAAATCTGACCACTCATTTTAGCTCGAAGGAATAATACAAGCTCACAAATTATTGTTTTTAACATTAGCGTGATTACGATGCAAAGTTATTGTTCATGCCTTAACAATCCTGTTAACACTCATTTCTCTGTGCACTTCAATTAATGTTGCAACTATGACGTTCCTCCACAGATAAGTCGAACAAATAAGTCCGGTAATAAGTGGCCCGGAAACTACCACTTACGGGAGCCTAATAACAACTTTATAGCCCCCAATGCACTCCAGCAATCTTGGAATTATGAACATAAACTGGCGTTATTGCTGGGAATGAAAGAGAATATAATACTTGCAGTGCTAATAAAATATCATGTACTTACTTTTGTTTCCTGTAAGCTTTAGCTGTAGGTTTTGCAGTTTGGCGAACATGAAAGTAGAAATTTATTGCATGTACCTTTGAAAACCCAGTCTTGCAAACAGAGTTCCGTACCATGCAGAAAACTTATTGTATGACCCCCTTATTATTTTTATTATGTACATACACTTTATGAGAACTTTGACCCTCTTATTCATAAACCTATTTTGGTCAAATGTAAATGTCACTATGACTGATAAGGACGCAGCAAGTTGGCACGCATTGGGTAGGTACGCATCCTTAAAAACGACTCATGATTAATTTATATAAAAAATCTATAAGTTGACAATATTTTGGGACATAAATGTGTGATATTAGCCGTATATGGTTATTAATACGTATTAATAAAACAGGCTTCTGAAAACAACGGTTTTATGTTACTCGTAAAAGCAAAACAAACACACTTTAATACATTTTATATTATAACGCTTATGTGCGTGTCAGTCCTTAACGTATTAGCATGATGCGCTCTTAGGCGGACGATTACGCCCCATATTACGAGGCTTACGCTGCTCGGTAATGTGCTAAGCCTTCAGCACGACTTCAAAGACTGGGGTAAGCCGTGGGGTAAGGGTAACACGGGTTGGGCAAGTTTGGGGGAAAGTGAAAATGAACATTTTAAAACGTGAAACTAAGGGTTGTTTAGGACATTGTATTATAGGTAGGGTTTTTCTAGTGACCATTGCTTTGCTCGTTTCAACGAAAATAGGATTTATTACTCAAAGTAAATGAAAATGTCTATTAGTAGGTACGGCATGTATATCTTATCCTGTTTGTGCAGAATGTGGTTACTGAATTTTCAACAAGATTTTAAAGTTGTACAAACTAAGCTCTAGGCTTGTACTATGGGTACTAGGCAACGATATACTTACGTACGTAGATAAATACATACTTAAATACATAAAAAACAACCAAGACTCTGGAACAAATACCGCTCATCACACAAATATTTGTCCATACCGGGGATCGAACCCGGGAGCGCTAGCTTCGTAGGCAGGGTCACTACCGACTAGGCTGTCGCGTCGTCAATGTTGACAAACATTAATAAAATAAAAAAAGTATTATTATTAAAAAATAACCTTTAACAGATGATTTAAAAATAAATCTTATTAAGCTGATAAATTAAAAATAAAATCAACAAACTGTCACTAAGCACTGGGTTTTTCTAGTTAGATTCCTTTCCAAATTTCATCCAAATCCATCCAGCACACACACACACACAACCTTTCCCATTTATAATATAAAATAGGTTTTAATCGTAGCCGTCCTCTAGTATAAGTTTACTTGTGGGAGGACCTTGTGCAGGGTCCGTCCGGGTTGGTACCACCATCTTATCCATTAACCTACCGCCAAGCAGCAGTGTTCACATTGTTGTGTTCCGGTTTGGGGATAAGACAGCCGGTGAAATGACTAGCATAGAGGCATTCCATCTTAGTCCTCAGGGTTGGCGGTGCATTTGCAGTCTTGTGAATGCGAATGTCTATGGGTCACAGTTTCCACTTACCATCAGGTGGCCTGTGTGCTCGATTGCCTTCCTACGCCATAAAATAAAATAAAATAAATAAATAATTATTTTATCTTACGAAATATCAATAACAATTTATAAAAATAAAAGAAACGATTTCTCATAATAAAAAAATACCCTATACTACGTTGCGCGATTGCGTTAGGTACTATAGTCCATTCCATTGTTTCCCCCCGGAGTGACAGATCCCTTGACAGCTGTGAGTCTAAGTGAGCATCAATGTCAGCTGTTAATCTCTACGCTTTAAAAAATGAGCGGCAATCGTCCGTGGGAAGACGGCGTTTGTGCCTATTAGTGTCGAGTTACGAGTGCTAAATTATAAGAGGTAGCGGAATAAATTAAAGGCATATTTTAAATTATGTAATGCTTGTAGAAATCTTAATTGAGACGTGATTAAGTGACAATAGTTATTTTTTTAAATAGAATTATTTATGAATGTAGCTTTGACATAAATAGATATAGCCCAACCAACATCTACCCTATAACTAAATTATTCATGCCGTAGTACCTAAGTAGTTAAATATCGAATTATTAATGAATGCATGCTTGCATAAAACCAGGTTTAAATTTTGTATTTTGCTGCAAGCAACATTATATTTGTACCCCACTCTGGGAATGAAGGCGTGAAGGTATGTATGTATGTATGTACCTAAGGGTAAAACATAGTGATACGATATAATTTTTAACAACCTGTAATTTATACCTATTTTTTGACATAAATTAATTTGAATTTGAATATATAGCTATGTCATAATAATCCCTCAGGTCAAAAACATTATGATTTTTACCGTGTCGCATAGAGGCAAGCGTGTCAAAACAAAATCGCTCCAGCGTATCCCTAACACCACGCAAAACGTAATTATCGAGGTGCCATTTTACCATGTATTATAGTAATTATTATTTGTCTCACTCTCCCTTGCTCCCGTGCTCCCTTGCAATAGAATACGGCTGAAGATGTCTACAGATTAGCAATCTCGTTCCCTGCCGGGACTTGGGTAGCGTATGAGTTATTGATTCGCCCAGGGTGTCGGGGGTACGGAACGGGTTCGATATGATTCTGTTACTGAGTATCTATTTGATATAGGGTTGTCACTGCGTAATTGTTTTTTTTATGTAATTGTGAAGGGTCAAATGGTGTTGGGTTACGTGTCTATTAAATTATGGAAGGATTGAAGTGAGTAATTTTAGTTGTTAATAAATTAAGTTTAAAATTAAACAAAATGCAAGCTTTAAAAAAACCGACTGTTGCTAATAAACTTCAAATCGTTATAGATCCTAAATATCATAATTTGATCGACTTTTGCGTCCGTTTAAAAACAAGTTAGCTGGTTTTAAATGTTTTAAAAGACAGTTTACATTCCGTTCGTTTTTAAGTTCGCTAGTTTGATAAAATTCAGTCTTTGTTGGACCAACTTAATAATAACTTCGCTGCTGTAATCAATAAACTCAATTGTTTATAATTTTAGAATCTCCATTAAACAGACCAATTTATAGGAAAGCAGAACTACAGGTCTTACTTGTCGCAAGTTTTTTTTTTTTAACGGCAATTTTTTTATTAATTTCTTTGATAGGGTCTTAATGCAAATTTAATCAGCTATCTTTCACAGCAAACAAAACTAAAAAAATGTAATAAATGTGGCCGTGGCATCGAAAATGGCGAACCAGGGTACCGCATATCCAAAATTTTGAAAAGTTGGGATATCTCGTTTTTGGTCCGATTTTTACTAAACATGATTTGTCATATTTTGGCCACTCCTTAGCTGAGCTATCCAGCTCTGTAAGGTTGGCCACTATCTCCCGGACACCTTGTATATTTTTTATTTCCCCAATTTCACATTTAAATAATTTTATCTTAGCCTATGACAGTCTAGTGGTTAATAAGAACATAACCACAATAACTTATTCAAATCGGTTACATACATACATAAACTCACGCCTTCGTTCCCAGAGTGGGGTAGGCAGAGCTACAGAATTACCCACAACTCTAAAAACTTGTTGATAATTCTGTAACCACATTTTGCACAACTAGGCTAAGATTAAAAGCTATTAGCTTAGAAAGAATGGACTTTTTCATCGGGGGGTTTTGTCTATCTAACACAGTGGTTCTTAACCTTTGAGTCATGAGGGACCATTTTACCAAATTTCTGTCTTGCCAGGGACCACACAGTTGGTTACGTATATATAATATTTGTCTCTATCTATGAATTCTATGCTGTATTATATTAATCTATAATAATTAATAAATAAAACATGTATAATTTTAGGACTAACATGCATTTATTTATTATTTCGCAAAAATAAAAAATAAAGTTACAGATTTAAATTTAATGTGATTTTTGTGATTGCATTCTCTTTACTAACTCCTGAATCCTTGGTTCAGTGCTACTCAAAGCTAAACGCATGTCGGCAGTGGCATCCGACCGATTCCGGTGGTTATTTTTAATAATCAGAAGCGACGAAAACCCCTGCTCACATAGATACGTCGATGAAAATAAAGTTAAGTAACGTATAGCAATGTCGCGTATTGCCTTCGGACTTATGCTTGGCGCGGTTTGCGTTGTGTTGACTCTACTCATCACGTCACGTCACTTGTTTATTACGATGTCTTCGTGGACCACTTGCCATGCCTCCAGGGACCACCAGTGGTCCGCGGACCACCGGTTAAGAACCACTGATCTAACAGTAATAAAGTGTATGTAAATCTAAGCTAAAAACCACAACTAGAAAACCTGCTTTCAAATAAAAAAAAACGCATCCAAATCAGTTCACCAGTTTAGGAGTTACAGTGCCACATACACACATACATACACACGTCCAACTTATAATACCCTCTTTTTGCGTTCGGGGTTACAAAACACAACCTCCCTTCTCGCGCAGTCGGATAACAAAAAATTGTCTTTACGGTGAATCGAACTCAGTTAGTTTCATAGGTAGGATCACTCAATACTTACCTACTAAGCTTACTGCTAGGTTTACACGGGCTTAGTACTTGCCATTAGTGTAGGTGGTTAGGGACTTATATGCACAGTGACAAGTGCCAAGTAACCGTCTACACAGTGGTGTTAGAGAATGGTATTAGTTTACAAGATCTCGCAATGGATTATCGCCGCCGACTATAGTTTTGCGGAATGTTTTTAGGCATTACTCTGATATTATTTTAATGGCTATGATACAAGATCTGCAAGCAGAAGCGTTAAAAAATAAGCGTTTATGGACAAGACTGTGGTTACTGAGAAGAGAAGAAAATTTAATTGTAGTTTCCGAATTCCATCTTTCCGACGTCATAATTATGTTTTTTGCGGGATATTAGACTGAGAAAACAAAGTAAACAAAACACTTCAGCAGCTTTGAGTAGGTAATCTACTAATCACTAATCAAATTGCACTTGTCATTAAATGTTTACACCACTCGACAAGTGCCAAGTATTAGTAGATTTTTAGCTGTGGGTAGGTGCTTGTCGCTTAGTAAATAGGAACGGCTTCTAATTACTTGCACTTGCAGTTGCACTAATACTAAGCACTTATACAACATGTTTACACACATGTGACAAGTGTAAATGACAAGTACTAAGCATTAGCTACTAAGCCCGTGTAAACCCAGCATACTGCATTGTCAAATCGATAATTGAATACAAAACGGACACATTCCATAGTAATTTTCTCTTGCATTGAAAATCTTATACAAACAGCTTCTAATTTTAAAATGCGACACTGACTGATTTTGGAATGTGTCCGTTTTGTATTCAATGAACAAAATATTCGATGCAAAGTCGAGTGTTGCTTTAACAAAAGCATTAGGTTTCCAACAGTAAAATTATAAAGGTAATATTTACTTTGCAAACATTTATTTAGTCCAGCAGTTGCAATACTTGCAATGTTGTTCAAAATGGCGGACGTGTATGTTATTCGATTTATTTATCCGTACCAACAAATAATTTTAATGACAAACGAAATACACATTATTATTATTTGATAACGTCTAAAATTAGAGGTCGGCAACCTGCATTCATGAAATTAAAAGTTTACATTTCAATATAACGCAACCCAATTAAAGAGCGCGTAAAAAGCACTCCTGATGATAAGAACATTTTAATTTATTTGTATTATTCCATAAAATAAAATCATTTTTAGAGTTACATGTGCTGTGAAGAATGAACTCTGAAGACGGTATGAGTCAAAATGCTCGTTTCTTTTTTCGTTTCTATATTTAGCTAATATAACCAAGTTGTACTGAATATTTCTGTAAGCGATGAATTTTTTATACGACCAATTCGGTCTTCTTGACACATAGACTGCAAAAAGGTCGTTGTCTCTTATAAATAATGCAGATAACTTTTTAAATATGCGTAACTCTGGATACGAGGTTCTTAGCTATTAGGGGTACGCGTATTATCCTACTTACTTTAAAAAAAGATGATACGGAGCTGTCGTATTTTTTAGGGGATAAAGTTGATTTTGCTTTGGCTATTATATTGTTGATACTTTTTTTGGTCTTAATAGGATAGCATTTACTTTATTGGTACTTATACAAGTATCAGCTAAATTATGGTTTCTTTGTCTGACACGTGACACTTAAGTTTGAAAGTATAACAGGTGAATAAATGGATAATGTGTGTATTAAGAATTAAACTTTGATCTACGTTCGTTAATATCTAAATGCCGTTGGAATAGGTACGCTATATAAGCATATAGTTACGGTCAGGCATACTCGCGGTCCTCATTTAAAGACAATTTTGACTTGTTCTTCGCAGCTAGCTAATCCTAAGGCATCCAGGTCGTTACGCGTCGAATGCGCAAACTAATATCACCGTAAAGGTAGTGGATCGGGAAAGCAGTGATACAGTCAGCAGCAGAAATAAGTGGATATTATCTCTTATTTTCTTGACAATAGAATCGTGTAGGTATTTATAATTTTAAGCACTTAGACTGCCCAACTACTTTTGCTACTGAGATAAAAAAAAATGGCTTGGAGTATGCAAACATGCACACCGGCCACCCGATCGTAAGTCTGTAATCCTAAGACCGCAAATGTGTTGCCAACCCTGAGGACTAAGATAGAAGGCCTCTATTATAGCAATGTCACTGGTCGTCTTATTTCCACACGGAAACAACACAATTTGAACCAGTCTTCGCTGCTTGGTGGTAGTTAAGATAAAATACGTTTACATTTTTTCACCTTTTTTTTTTTTTTAAACTTTATTGCACAATACGTCATGTAAAAAGTACAAATTGCGGACTTAATTCCTAAAGGCATTCTGTACCAGTCAACCTCATGGTTAAAACAGAGAATACATGGTGCAAACAGTGTTGAAAATGAATTAAATACCTAGTTGATACTACAAATGTATAGAATACATACATACATACCTCTACGCCTTCATTCCCAGAGTGGGGTAGGCAGAGCTACAGAATTACCAACAACTCTAAAAACTTGTTGATAACTCTGTAACCACAATTTGCATAATTAGGCTAAGATGTTTAACAGTATAATTATATTAGTGACAGGTAGCAAGCCCATCGCCTAACAGTACTACAAGCCTTTATTCCCTTAGACGCCTCTTACGACTTCCATGGGAAGACATGGAGTGGCACAATTGTAAGCTGGCAACCACACGGCGATGTATAGAATACATAAATAATAATAAGTTCATATAAAACATACATATAATACCTACTCAAATACATACGAAAACGATATGTGACGAAGACCTTATTCCATTGCTATAAAAATAATTATAGAAGATTATTCTCTACCCCTTTTTATCATATTTCATGAAAGAATACATGAGCTGCTTCGAAAAAAAAATATGTTGATTATTTATCGTGTTTTTTGGGCTCTAGATTTACGTAAAAATATTCGGGAAAATATGCTCATGTTGCTCGGTTTGTAACGCGTCGTTAATTGACAACATTTAAAAAAAAAAAGCGTTATTGTTTTTTCGCGTTTATAATAGCTGGTTAAAAATTAGACTACCCGTATTTCTTGGTTTTTCTTTATTTAACTTAAATTCGTCGTTAATAATTTATTAAAGAAATAGTCATTAAAAAGACCGTATATACAAAGTTAGGAATACTGATGTCGTGATCTTAGACTGATATAAAATTTAAAAAAGTAACTTTAAACAGTAAACAAAACTGACTGTCATGTCATGTCAATCATTCGCTGCCGTTCGTTCACAAATTTGCTATTTTGCATAATTTAATTAATTACGTAATTTGTAGACGCCATTAAAATAAATAAACTATTTTGCGTAGAATTGAAAGCGTGTCGTCAGAATCAAGTAATCCGTCAGATAGATAAACAATGAACATGACAGTTGTATATTTTTTTGAATTCCTTTGGTAATAAATGGACTAAGGGCACTATAAGTGTATTCCTGACATTCACAATCCAACTTTTTTTACTGCTTTTCCTAAATATAAAAAAAACTACTGCATAAAAAAATCCCAAGATATTTTTACTGTAATCAGCAGTGCAAAATCTAGAAACGGTATTTTATTTTACTACCTTAGCACAAAATGAATTGTTGTCAATTGACGTGACGACCTGTTTTTGTTTTTCATTCAAATTTTCGTTCGAAATAGTTACAAAATGAGGTATTTTAAAGGGAGAAACCTCTTCGCACGCCCAATAAATTCGGCCTATTGAAATGCACCCCGTATCCCGCCACTGGCAAATCGAAAAACAAACTATCTACTTTAAAGTGGTGGCCGCTATAAAATTGTCCATTTGGAAGTCAGGGGCAGACTGGAGGCCAGGGATAGTCATAAATAATTTAGCGTAATACAGAAAACCGAAGGTTGCGCGCTCATGACTAGTTGATGCGGCCCTGTGAATTAGTTGGAAGTTTTTTTTAATTTAAGACGCTTTTTGTTAAAAGTGGTAAAAAATTAATCGGTCGGTACAATTTTTCGAGATTGTTTTATTACAGTGTTACCCTCTTATTCGAAGTGTGCTTCAAATATGATTTGTCCTAATCTGTCATTGTGTTTTTTTTTTTTGTTTTTTTTATAGCCTTGGAAGGCAAACGAGCACACAGGCCACCTGATGGTAAGTGGAAACTGTGACCCATAGACATTCGCATTCACAAGACCGCAATCCTAAGACTGCAAATGCGTTGCCAACCCTGAGGACGAAGATGGAATGCCTCTATGCTAGTAATTTCACCGGCTGTCTTATCCCCAAACCGGAACACAACGATGCGAACACTGCTGCTTGGCGGTAGGTTAATGGATAAGATGGTGGTACCAACCCGGACGGACCCTGCACAAGGTCCTCCCACAAGTAATTTTGATTTTTTGTTGTGATTTTGAATTTGACAGAAAGAGACAAACATGTTATTATGACATAGCTATGCAGTTAATTTTACGGCGAGCGTAAAGGGCAGAGCTATAGCAGTTGTATAGCTCTGTCTTCTTCCCTCAGCTTTCTCTAAATTTCTTTTTTCTATACATAAATAAGTAAGGTGAATTGGGGTAATTTTGACACGTTTTTGGGTGAGGGTATTTTCCTGTTTGGACTCGAAACTCACAGTCGGTGCATTCTTAATTAATAATTACAACTGATGTAATTTTTGTCACGTTGGATTTATAGTTCAACGAAAACCCCTTTTTGAAACGGTTACATAGGTTTCATAATGTAATTAGCTCCTCATGCCTCGCAGAGCAAAAATGCCTAAATCGAAATCAGCAGGCCTAGAAAGATTGCGTTTATCGCATAACAACGACTTTTTACTTGTGGGAGGACCTTGTGCAGGGTCCGTCCGGGTTGGTACCACTATCTTATCCATTAACCTACCGCCAAGCAGCAGTGTTCGCATTGTTGTATTCCGGTTTGGGGATAAGACAGCCGGTGAAATTACTAGCATAGAGGCATTCCATCTTCGTCCTCAGGGTTGGCAACGCATTTGCAGTCTTAGGATTGCGGTCTTGTGAATGCGAATGTCTATGGGTCACAGTTTCCACTTACCATCAGGTGGCCTGTGTGCTCGTTTGTCTTCCTATGATATAAAAAAAAAAAAAAAACAAAATGTGGTCAAAGCATCCGTCACTCTCGTACTTATAATAGTGTCAGAAAGAGACGGATGTTTTACACAGTAGGTACATAGGTAATGAAATAATAAGATTATCAGACTGTCTTTTAAAAAGCCTCTGAGTGGCAGTAGGAAAATCAAATTAATAACGTCATGTGGGGTAAGTGCGTCAACGGGGTACGTTAGACAAACTATTTTTTTTTGGAGATATTGTTGATTTGCGGACTTGCCCCGTAAACGCACTTGCACCAGGTGGGGTAAGAGCGTCAACGGAGTAAGTGTCACAAACCATATATTTTTAGGACATATTGTTGGTTTGACAAACTTACCCCGTAGATGCTTTTACTTTTCAAGAACTGTGTTTCTGCTTCCCATCGGCCAAATCATATTTCCTGATATAGCTTCGGCTACGCGCCCTCTCTTCGAAGTTTTCCAAGACCCTTTGATTACAAACGCCATCTCTCATGCCAATAGGCCCTGAATAATCTTCTGTCCTGTAATGTGGAATATTTGAATATTTTGCCCCACCTTACTTTAATAACCTTCATCATCATCATCATGTCAGCCGAAAGACGTCCATTACTGGACATAGGCCTCCCCCAAGGCTCTCCACTCAGACCGTTCCCGCGACCTAACCTTATAACCTTATACCTACCTAACTACTAAAATAATAAACTAAATTATTTAAACACGTAAACCCGACTGCAAAAACATGCCGTGAAGTCAAGCCCTAGACGAGATGCATTCGGCGTTCATTATCATTATCAAAAATGTATAGGATTGACGTGAGCTGTCAGACGGTCGCGTCGAGCGTCTAAAGCAACTCCAAAGTTTTCGCAAATCGTTTACGCTAGCGTTCAACTTGTCTAGCCTCACCGAAAACAGAAGAACTTATTAAAATTAAACTAAACTCATCATCATCATCATGTCAGCCGAAAGACGTCTAGTGCTTTTCGCATCCACCGCTTTCCCGCGATCCTTACAAGGTCGTCACTCCATCTTGTTGGAGGCCTACCTACAGCTCGTCACGCGGTCCGCGGACGCCACTCAAGAACCTTCTGATCCCATCGGCCATCAGTCCTGTGAGTGATGTGCCCCGCCCACTGCCACTTCAGTTTAGCTATTCTTTGGGCTATGTAGCCCGAAACTAAACTACTCAAATTAAAATTAAACTAAGCTACTCAAATATTAAGATGTAAATAATAATCACCACTATAAAAAGAACACCGTCTAGCAGGTCCGCTCGCGGCATGGTCCATATGACACTGGCTGCATTACCTCTCTGGATAGCTAGCCCAATCTTTTGGGAGAGGTAAGCACCAGCCCTGGGATCTCCGGAGGTGTCTATGAGCCGCGATGACAGAGCCATTTCATTTTCATTGTATTTTTGATCACGTTGTCCATTATTGAGGTTGGAAACACGAATAAACATTCGATAGAGCCGGTGTCATTACCCTGTGCCGGACAGCATGGGTATTAATATAATGGAAATGGAATTTTCCCGTGAAATATGAATCACGAGAGTCAGTGACGTGCGGTCGTTCGGCTAATTTCTTATTCAAGTGACAAGCAGCCGGAATCTGACAGGTGTAAAATTAGAATCCTCAAAATGGCAGACGCGGTAAAGCGCATACTACTCACTTACAGATTACCTGGGCGGAGATTCTAGGCGGTTCAATAATATCATAAAGTATTTAACCTGTTATATTAGTTTCAATAAAGACCTGGTAAGTGTCCATGTTATGGGGTGGAATTAGTGTTCCAAAAGACTCGAGCCTTTTAGCTCTTTTTTTTAGCCTGGCTTCGATTTTAACGCCTAGAGGGCTAAAAGCCTATAAAGCTCTTTAGCCCACAAGCCTTGTTATATTCGGCAACCTTGGCTCTCGGAGCTCGTAACCTTAATTAAAGGCTATATATTTTTAGACTTAAAGTCCTTGTCAAAATATTGAAACTTAAATATATTTTTGCCTCCAAGCTTCTTTAGGCTCGGAGGCTAAAATATTTTTGAGTTTATAAAAATATTTTTTAATGATTTTTTTGAGTTTAATTATTAATTGTATGTATAGCAGCAACAGAAATACACAACTGATTTTTACGAATATGATCCGAACTGCGACTGCATTTATAAAAGTTAAATATTTTATAAGGCTCAGCTCGGCTCAAGTTAGCGGCTACAACCTTAAAAAAAGGCTTAAGCCTTTAAAAAAGCTAAATCCCAAAAAAAAAGGCTATAGCCTTTTTTAAGACTACGGCCTTATTAAAATCACTAGCTCTTTGAAACCCATTCCATTAAGCCAGCTCTAAAAAGACCTCCGTTGCTTTAAAATTCGGGCTAAAAAGGCTCGAGTCCTATGGAACACTAGGTGGAATTGGAATAAAAAAATAAAAAATAAACTAGTTGTGCTGCTTTTACCCGTGCTGGAGGTTAACAAAAAGACAAGGATAGATTATCGCAATAGAAACAATTACACTCCGAAAGATAATCAGAAATTCGTTCATTCGCGGGCGTTTTCATCGTGTCCAATTTCTGACATAACATTGAGTTGTATTAGGGTTTTTCTTTTCACATAAAATAATGAATCGCTATAAAATTAACCAAGATATAATTTATATGGCCGACCTGTCACAATGACGTCACGGTGCCCTTCGGATCGCTCTCTCTAATAAAATTAGCAGTTGGAAATGCTTGTACGGACGGGTATCATCCACTTCTTTGCCGATTTTAATTTTAATTTCACTTTTGGTGATCTTTTGCGGTATTATCATATTTTATTGAGGAATGCGATTTTAAAATCCGTGCATATTCGAAATTACCATGACAACCTAAATAAATCTGTCACTCAGCAGATATTTGGGCATTTTTTTTCAAAGTTGTACCAACAGATTTGTGATGATTTTTTTTCGAACTTATTAATTGTTTAACTTTAAGGGTGTTGAAGCATTTTTAGTAGTCTTACTGCCGCACTCAGAGACGTCAATTAAATGTAATGCTTTGTTTAGTGACGTGTTGTCTTATTCTATTGCTATAGCAAAGAAAGTGACAGCAGCAACTTCAATCAAGCATTAAATTTAATTGACGTCTCTGAGTGCGGCAGTTAGGTATCTTAATTTAGCAATGGTTTTGTAAAACATACGGAAATTAAATTTATACAGCGATTTCAAAGTGGCTCGGGCTCATATTTGTTTCCCTTCCGTTACCATATACATTTATTGATATAAATTGAAAGAAAGTAAAATGGGGATAAACAAATGCTTTACTTACTTGAAAATATAGTAAGTTATGAAAATAAGTTTTATTTTTAAAACATTATGAACTAATTTGAAAGAAATTACGATTATTGTAACTATTTCGTTACCAGACGACCAAAACTACTTACAATTTTCTTTACCAGTTGGACGTTATGAGGTTTACCCGACAAATTTATTTATACGTGGATACTTTAGTAAAAAGTTTATCCATATAATACACAAATTGCAATGTTTATCAATTGGGGATTTAATAATAAAATAAAATGTTAATTATTTTCAAAGGACGGTAACGAAAATAATGGTAACGAAATCATAAGGCTGCAGTTATACCAAGATCACAAATCCACAAAAGCTTTATTAACCCGACTGACCAAAGCAAAATGAGGGTTATGGTTATCGCATATTTATAGTGGTTACATTTTAGACTTTCCTGACCAATACTGATTATTGAGAGACAAATTATGAGCAACTGCAATGGTATTAGGTTGGTACCTATTCTTTGGTGGATGCTTCATTTTTCGGGATAGTTTGATAGTTGCAATTTTTCTTGCCTTTATATTTTTTTTTATTCTCGCCACGTCCTTTTTTCTTTGGATTTCATATTTAATAGGGTCATTTTTAATCCTTTCCCGATACCGTTTTTGTTTTTCGGCAGCTGTGAGAGGAGCCATTGCTATAACAAATGTAGGTAGTTTAGTCGTATTATTTAAATTTAATTGAGATATCTGCGGTGTAATGTTATTGCAACTACGCAGCAGATTAAAAATAACACGTTGCATTATTCTAAAGACAATTTTGCAAACCGTATAAGATGATTTACTTTTGTGGTACAAATAAATTTACCTATGTAAATACTATAATTTATTCAAATGTGATCTCAGTGTAAACATAACTTTATGTTTCCATTCCGTTACTTTTTAGATTTCCCTTATACATGACTGCCGACATGGCAACGAAAAGGGAAGTAACGGGAGTAATGTTTTGCACTTTGAAATACAAATTAAATATGCATTCGATCTTGATTGTAAAGATATTTTAGTGAAATTGAGTTTAGATATAAACAATTATTTAGGTAAATGTATCACAACAACATAAAGATAAAGATTTTACCTTCAAATCTTGGTAACGGAGTGGTGGAACCCATTTTGAACCACGCAAAGCACGACACTTCAACACACATTTTTTTCGTTTACTGACCGTTTGAAGACAAATATTGTGCTGCTACGTGAAAACTAAAGTTTCTAGATGAAAATAAAAATATATTTTGGTAATAAAAATGATACCTTAAGCCTAATATCCGGTAACGGAAAGGGGGAATTCCCCTTATGTCGAATGTGGTGGACACGATTTAAACTAGTTTTTTGTTAAATATTAACTCTAAAGGAGACAAATTAAGGGCGTTTTTAGTAAATTTACATATTAGACTCCCAAAAACAAGTGTTCTCATGTACGACAAAAGTTTCCAAACTTGTTTATTTGACGTTCGAAAATGTAACACCAGGCCTGGACGCGGAAAAAATTGGGGGTCTTAGGGAACAAAAATAACAAAAAAACTGTAAATTTAACGTTATTGAATACTTCTAGTAGCATCATTTTAAACGTAAGAGTATTGTTTATCTGGTAATTTAGCTACAAGTCAAAGTTTTTAACATAATCATGTAAAAAATATTAAATGAAGTTGTCGGACACGTGAAAAACGCTAGGTACACTAGAAAAAAAAAAATTGCCCATTTACATGAAGGGTCCACGGAAAGAACATGTCCAGTAAATTTTTTTGAAAATGAGTTTTGAATCTCAAAATGTAGAGGACGAAACTTACCACTCAGATTCAGATATAAATCTTCATATAACTTGTATCTCTTCACTCTTAAAAAACCTCTACACGTAAATTACGTACAAAATGACATGGTTCCTAATTTTCAAATCGCGATATCTCTAAAAGTTACTTATGTGACTAGCTAGACATGTTCTTTCCGTGGACCCTTCACATGGCCGTGCATAGGCCGTGCCTAGGGCATGCTCCCGGGAATTCCCGGTACTAAAAGGACCGGGAATTCCCGGGAATTATCATTTCAACTGGTACCGGTACTGGCGAAAAAAAAACCCGGTTCTTCGGTTTCTTCGGTACTGAGTTTGTGACTAGACTAATTGTCATTTTTTCTTTTCAAAACTACGTGCGGGCCTGGTGACGCTTTCCCCCAGCCGATTCGCACAAGCTTGGTTTTATTCGGATGCGATATGAGATCGGCATCGCTCGGCCCGCCCCAGTCGCCCAACCCTTCGACCTGACGCCTCGATCCAATCCAAGGCCAACCGGTCGGGCCAACCGACAGGTAGTCAGGTAGTCAGAAATATAGCTGTTCTGATTTGGTAAACTCGTGCTCTGGATTAAATAATTAATAATTATCACTTAACTGGTGTCTAATTTAAAAAAATAACCATTAAACAAAAAAAAGACAAATAATTTTCTCAGTACCGAAAAGTACCAAAATCCCGGGAATTCCCGGTTTTGACTCAGTACCGGAAATCTTAGTCCCGGTTCCGGGAATGGTACCGGTACCGCATGCCCTACGTGCCACGTGACCTGTTTTTAACAATATGGCGTCGCTTGAATATAGACGTAGACGTAGGTAGCTTAGCTGTCCGTAGGTAGGCTCAATGAAACCCTGACCAACTATAGAACGGTGTCACAGTGACATTGTAAAACAATTTGTTTGATACTTCTTACGAGTTGAATCATAACGTTACTGTGGCACAGCTCTATGGTGGGTGAGGGTTCATAGAGGCAATCAATTTAAAAGCCGTATTACAACGTATAAATAAGTTCATCAGATTACATATATTTCATATTAATAGTTAATACATGTAAGAGGCGACTAAGGGAATTAAGGCTTGTAGTACTGTTAGGCGATGGGCTTGCTACCTGTCACTAATATACACTGTTAAACATCTTAGCCTAATTGTGCAAATTGTGGTTACAGAGTTATCAACAAGTTTTTAGAGTTTTTGGTAATTCTGTAGCTCTGCCTACCCCACCCTGGGAATGAAGGCGTGAAGGTATGTATGTGTATGTGTACTTGTTATATAAAATCAAGTGGTCGAGTTTTTATTGTTTTGTACACTTGTAACATACAAATACATAAACTCACGCCTTCATTCCCAGAGTGGGGTAGGCAGAGCTAAAGAATTACCAACAAGTCTTAAAACTTGTTGATAATTCTGTAACCACATTTTGCACAAGTAGCCTAAGATGTTTCCCAGTGTATTAGTGACAGGTTGCAAGCCCATCGCCTAACAGTACTACAATCCTTTATTCCCTTAGTCGCTTCTAACGACTTCCACGGGAAGACATGGAGTGGTACTATTCTAGCCTGGCAACCACACGGCACTTGTAAAACAAAGTTTATTTCGCAGGGTGACATTTTTGGCGGGCTTAACGACGGTCTACTCAGCCGTGCTGAGGCGCTGGCTGCCGTGGACATAGGCAAGCACCAGTCTGGGCCCCAGGCTGGCCAGCTACCCCAGCTGAAGCATGACATGGTCTACCACCACGGGGTGGGGGGCCCGCCCCCCCACAACAGCCGCCCGCATCAGGTATCATTGTTTAATATAGTAACGCATCTTGGTGGTTGGTTCAGAGATAATTTAGAAGCAATACGGAACATTCATAACCAGACATAGGAATATTTGGGGCAAAATTAAATGACAGTTAGGGATTGACTATATCGATAAACTAAATTATCGATGCTTTTCCCATATACTAGTGGTCGCTCCAAGTTTTGTTTGTATTTTTTTTTTCATTAAAAGTATGAAAATAAAACCAAATAGAAACCAAATTCTGGTTATATTTTATATTTTTGGATCTTCACTCATAATCATCATACTTTTTTCCTCATTGTGTATTTCAGAATTACTGTCCCATTGACATTGTTAAAATAAACAATCAGAATTTGTTCCAAATTTTCGAGCGTTAATTTTCTTCGTCTCGATTGATGAATCCATTTCAGGTAGCTTTTAGCTATTTGAATAGCCTTTTGAATGTCTGTGTCACTTACACACTTAGGGGTAAAACCTAATTGAAAAATACACACTTACAAACAAAACTTGGAGCGAACACTAGTATATGGGAAAAGCATCGATAATTTAGTTTATCGATATAGGCAATCCCTAGCTGTCATTTAATTTTGCCCCAAATATTCCTATGTCTGTTCATAACTTTATCACAGCTTCATACATAAAAGCGGACTCATGTAACAAACACTTGAGAGAAATCAAGTTCTGGGACAGCGTGTCTAGAACAATATAAGAATGCTCTGACGGATCCACTTATGCTCACAGCTATATTTCGTTGACTCAATCAAGAACCACTTAGCAGATCTTGAGTCTGACGCACGTGTTTAGGATACTTCAAGGCAATGTTAAGTCATAGAAAACTGACATCTAACGCGTCTTGAGATAGGCATCCTCTTGTGCTAATACACGGATCCGTACTCAGAATATGGACGACATTTTGAATTGTTTAAGCTTACGTTTTGTCTTTTTGTTTTTTAATGTATTTATATTTATATTTTATTGGTATGTATATTTGTGTATATCATGTAAGTACCTTCCGTAAGTACGTTTTGCATTTGCATATTATTGTTTTGTAAATAATGTTCTTTGCTTTGTTTTCTGTCTTTCTTTTTTTGTGCATCACTTTTGTTAGTTTCTGTATGATTATTTGGTTGACTGGTATATAATGTCATTAGGCATTAAGTCCACGATTTGTACTTTTTTTTAAACGACTTCGAAATGCCTGTCTTTTTTAACGTTTGTTACCTCAGACCTTGGACTGGGTGAACCAATTTATGTTTTTTTTTTGAAAGCTGATGCTTCCCGCACCGGTGATGATGGAATCCATGAGGAATCGACGGAACTCTTCAAAATGTATAGGCACACCTATAGCGATTTTGGTATTGTTCATTGTAACTGGCATATTTGCTTCACTGTATACTGGCTACTTTGAAAAAACCTTGAATCTTATATTTCGAGACGTACGATTTTGAACTTAAACATGAAGAGAATTAAGTTCAAACTAATGTATCTCAAAATATCTGATACGACTTTTTTTAAAGTAGTAACGATGTATGCATGATAACTAATATTATATAAACGACGTCATCTAAACAGTGGCTGGGTTTCAGCTCTCCAGTCTTGTCTCCTCACTTACTATACGGAGGGTTAAAACGCAATAAATAGAAATTGTGCTATATCTGGCAATGTACAGGTCGCTTGTGTAAATGTTTTACAGAAGTTATGAAATCTTCTCAAGAGATTACTGAGAATATTATCGGAATTGAGAGCGTCGATGATTCCATTTCCATACAAAATTTAAGAATGTTCTTAGAAATTTCCGAGAATTTCTCATAAGAAACTTTCACAATTTGAGAGGTTACTAAACTTTTCGGTACAATGCTAGCTGTACGTTTTGTTTTCTGCATTTGACGTGACAGTTTTCCTTAACTTGGCATTAACTTCGCCGAGTTTGAGATGGGAATCTCACTCGAGGTCGGTTTACTAATACTATACATTAGATAACTCGTTTCTGCCAGCGACTCTGTCCGCGTAGAATACTAAATTTCGACATGCCACGAGAAGCTTTTACTTTTCCGGGTTAAAAAGTAGGTAGCCTAGGTGGTATTCCAGGATAAAATCTATGTGTGTGTGGCTTGCAACCTGTCACTAATACGCTGGTAAACATCTTAGCCTATTTGTGCAAAATGTAGTTACAGAGTTATCAACAAGTTTTTAGAGTTGTAGGTAATTCTGTAGCTCTGCCTACCCCTCCCCGGGAACGAAGGCGTGAGTTTATGTATGTATGTATGTAATCTATGTGTGTAAATTCATACAGCCTCTGTTCTGGTGTTATTGAGTAACAAACAGCTTTCGCATATATAATATTTGCCGTGTGGTTGCCGGGTTAGAATAGTGCCACTCTATGTCTTCCCGCAGATGTCGTAAGAGGCGACTAAGGGAATAAAGGCTTGTAGTACTGTTAGGCGATGGGCTTGCAACCTGTCACTAATACGCTGGTAAACATCTTAGCCTACTTGTGCAAAATGTGGTTATAGAATTATCAAGTACTTTTAAGACTTGTTGGTAATTCTTTAGCTCTGCCTACCCCACTCTGGGAATGAAGGCGTCAGTTTATGTATGTATGTAGTTTGAGATACTTAAAGCAAGCTTTAACCCGACAGTTGCTAACCAAATAAATTGTTATAAATCCTAAATGATCATTCGAAATGAAAAATGATTAAAGAAAGCCAAAGATGATTTTTACTTACCTATTCAACGGTACCCTATGTGTCACAATTGACAACACTTCAAAAAAAAAGCATTATTGTTTTTTCGCGTTTATAATAGCTGGTTAAAAATTAGACTACCCGTATTTCTTGGTTTTTCTTTCTTTAACTTAAATTCGTCGTTAATAATTTATTAAAGAAATAGTCATTAAAAAGACCGTATATACAAAGTTAGGAATACTGATGTCGTGATCTTAGCCTGATATAAAATAAAAATAAAGTAACTTTAAACATAAACAGAACTGACTGTCATGTCATGTCACTCACTTGTCAATCATTCGCTGCCGTTCGTTCACAAATTTGTTATTTTGCGTAATTTAATTAATTACGTAATTTGTAGACGCCATTAAAATAAATAAACTGTTTTGCGTAGAATCGAAAGCGTGTCGTTAGAATCAAGTAATCCGTCAGACAACATGACAGTTGTATATTTTTTTGAATTCCTTTGGTAATAAATGGACTAAGGGCACTATAAGTGTATTCCTAACATTCACAATCCAACTTTTTTTACTGTTTTTCCTAATGATAAAAAAACTACTGCATAAAAAAATCCAAAGATATTTTTACTGTAATCAGCAGTGTAAAATCTAGAAACGGTATTTTATTTTACTACCTTAGCACAAAATGAATTGTTGTCAATTCGTAGACTTCGTTCTTTTCATTTTTATAATATGACGTCTAGTTCCCGCCATATTGAATTTTTATTACTGTCATATCTTTAGTGACACTCACAAGATTAACACAAATCGATTGACATAATAATAATCAAAATCGGTACACGCGTTTAGTTTCTAGAGCGCCACATAGGAACAAACATATCTATACACTTTCGACAGTTGGGTAAAAAGACCAGTGGACACTAGTTTAACGATTCACTTGTAAATTGAAATCAAACCAATATCACATAACACTAAGTAACCATTTTATTTCCTCGAGCAATGTCCAAACCAATCCCATTTCCCATGAGCTGTTAACACTTTATTCTTATTTCCGTTTAAACCCTCCAAATATCATTTTAAAGTGATAAAATCAAACTGGATACTCCCCGGTACATACCAATCATGTATATCGAACTGGGATGTATAAAAATAAAGGATATCATAAACTTTGGTGACTCCCCTGTCATAAATAATCATAAACTAAATGCAGTTTGTCTATGCCGAGTGTCTATGGTAGTTGAGGGGCTTGTAGGTTGGTTACCTTTGTAAGAAGGATACGAAAGTTTTTTGAAATAAGAACTTGTGTTTCGGATTTCGAGGTTTTGTATGAAGTAACTTTTAATTCAAGTAATAAAAAAATATGCGTATTTCATTTGAAAATAACTAGCTTCTGCCCGCGACTTCGCCCGCATGGATTTATAATATCGTTATTCCATCGGGAACTTTAAAATTTACCAAATCTGCGAAGCCGATGCAGCGTGAAGAAGTAACAAACTAACACTAACACACACACACACACACACACAAACTTTCGCATTTAACATAATTATATTTTTAAAGTAGGATGTACTCATAAAAAAGATTGAAATAAAATAACGTCGGTTTTGTAGAAAGAATTAAATAATCATCTTTCACAGCATTATTGATTTAATATGTATAAATATAAATCATGCATGTCATAAAAATCAATGTTAAGATAAAATATAATGTCAAAGGCATCAATCCCTCCCAATTTAAATAACCCCTCGAATATCTTTGAATGTAATTCCAACAAAAATACCCACTTGACGGTCGAAAATATTTTCCCTGGCAACATTAACATCTACAGTACACGCCTCACCAGATGGAAATCTTAAGGCTGCATATGTACGAGGGTGAAATCCGTTGGGAGTTGCCATGCTTAGGGGGAATTCTTCCGAATATACACTATAAAAACGTAATATCATGCTCTACCATATTGTAAGCCCTTATGTTCATATGGTCGCATTATTTTTATGTTTGTGTATAATTTTGCCGTTGGAACGCTTTTTCGTACAATAAAGAACAGTGGAGTTTGACTCTTGTTTAATGGTTTTATATAGGATTAAGTAATTAATTTATACTGAATACATATGTTTAGTCTTATATATTTTATACCTTTATAGTCTTTAATACCTATATTTTCCACTACTCATCTCTTAAAATGTTACTTTAGTCTCTACATGTCCGGCCTAAAGATCCTTATGAACTTACGATATATTTAATAAGACACAAACAAAGACAGAAAAATAATATAGCTGATTATATTTGCGGCTTTTGCTATAATAACTCTTGGACCGCGGGGTCCGGAGACACGGAAACTTAATGAATTATAAAATAAACTAATCCGTGCCTCTGGTGATCTAGCTGGCCAGCAATAGCTATCCAACGAGGAAATGCAGCCAGCATTATGGGCACCATTCCCGGTGGCAGTGGCCCAGGGGACATTAGTACATTATCGTAATTACTTAGGATAAGTTATTTAATTTAATTTTAGTATTTATTTCTTTAGGTTATATTTTTATCGAAGCCTAGTAACACAATACAAGCATAGAGCTTAGGGACTAGATCAATTTGTATAAAATTGTCTCCTGAGATCATTAGTTTGATATTTATTGAGTACAAGCCTAAAAGTTTAGGTCTATGAAAGCTTTAATTCCATAAGAAACCTTTCAAAAGTTAACATAACCAAATAATCCAACGCTTAACAGCATTAAGAAACTGTCACTGCCTCCCTATCAATCGAAAACAGGTTTGAACCCACGAAACGCGTTGTTTATTACCACTGAGCCGCTGGCGCCAATTCGGGCCTCTAATTTGTAAATATAGTGCAGGGGTGTACCCTTGAATGTTTCGCTGGGGGCTTCGGGGCCGTCGGGTGGCAACACTAAAATTTGTACAAATTGAATTTCCATCCAGTTACAGATAGGCAGCTTGATTTTTATAGTTTTACGGTGATTGTATTTGGTTTCTGGTTGTTTACGAGTATAGCTTGTTAAATAAGTGTTATGAAAAGCGAGCTTTGGAAATTCGAGTGTATTTTTTAGAATAGAATAGAATAGAATAACCTTATCACCATACCTGGGATAACTCGGGCAAGTTCTAGGGATTTGATATCGATAAAAAAGATGTCGATACAATATTTATATATTTAACGTGTCGCGTGACATTGTATTTTTTCTGGAGAAAACTGTCATTACATTTAGAGCAAAATATTTTTTACTCACGTAGTTGTATGTCAGGATATTCACAAATCCACGAGTTAATATAATTATCGCGTGGGCGTGGATGTTTCTTGGGCGGCATGATTATTTTGGACTTTGTAACAAACGTAGCGGAATATTACCTACCTCGTATATTATTCTTACTCTAAGATATGAATGGTACTGACAGTAAATAGTCATTTTGATTGAAATGACATTCGCATACTTTTATTATCTTAAGAGGCTCGATATCAGATATGACATCGAACCTCTTTACAGTAATCGAGAATGTTCAATGTGCACATGTATTAATTTAATTATATCGACATTTTTTTTATCGATATCAAATCCCTAGAACTTGCCCCGAGTTATCCCAGGTATGCTTATCACTTTATTGTCGTATAGTGGGGCTAGATGCTAACTTAAAAGATTTTCGAAAACTTACGAAATGTATACGAATTGACGTTGGCCCTCGACGCGAGCGTCTGGCAGCGTCAATCCTACATTTTACTCTATTCTACAAAGCAAAACCAGGATAAAACACTTAGTAACTGGCCTCTAAAATACCAGTTACTGGCACCTAGTGATTGTTGAATCATCGTCTCTATTACCTTACGTCAATAATCGGTAGGCGGCCAACAATAGGTCAGTTTACCGGTGTCCTGCCGTTTGACCAAAAGTCATTTGGCAAAATTACACTTGAAAAACAACGTTTTGCAAAAAAATGTTAAGTCAATTGATCATTTTACTACTAGTCATTTTACAAATGACTTACTTTTCCAAATGATCAACAGTTAAATTTACATTTTACGAGGAAGACGAATCAGGGCATAACCGACTCGGATAGGTTAGGTTAGAAGGCAAAGGCGGGAGCTTGGCTCAGCTTTGGCCTCCGAGGTTGTTTTTTTTCTGCCCAGAAATAGGTAAACTAATTGCTAAACGTTCAATTGCTAAGTGAGTTTTTGTAAGATGATACTTTTGTCAAATGTCTCGTTTGCCAAATGATCATTTGGTGAAACGTTGTTTGTCAATGACCATTTGTCAATAATTTTTTGGTTAAATATTAGTGAACCCAGTTTACCCCATATCGTCTTTGACGTGTTATGGAACTGTCAATATAACGATAGCTCTTACTTGACAGTAATAAGAATAATAATCATTTATCTCGAGCAACGACGCCCATAATTACGAATACCTTATAGACTAACTTGTAACAATATAATAATATAACTTGAAACTAACACCGAGGTGACAGAACAACGTGGTCCTGTTTGGCCAAAATTGGCATCATGGTCGCTAGCGGTAGGTTGCCCCGAAACTGCTGCAAATGACACATTTTGGCCAGAAGACGGGACACTCGACGCGGCCCGCGGTTTACAAACGAATCGAAGTGCACGTAGCGAAGCGACCGCAGCTGAAACACCATCAGACTGCGTCCAAGCTTCTGACAGACGTACTCCACCACGTCTCCGTTGCAAACGGCCGCCGAGTAAATGACTACCTAAGCCGCTATTCTAGGCGTTACAATCCAAATCTTATTTGAAGGCTCCACGGAAAGAACATGTCTAGTCACGTTTTTTTGAAAATGAGTTTTAAATCTCAGAATGTAGAGGACGAAATGAACTATTACCTACCATTCAAATTTAGATATAAATCTTCATATAACTTGTATCTTTTGACTCTTAAAAAAACCTCTAAACGAAAATTACGTACAAAATGACATGGTTCCTAACTTTCAAATAGCGATATCTCAAAAAGTTGCTAATGTGACTAGATATGTTCTTTCCGTGGACCCTTAATTTGTTCTGTTATGGTGTTATTTTAACTCTGTCGCCATTACTGCCAAGTAAATAGAAATAGAATAGAACAATCGTGACCTAATTAAGAAATTTAAATTTTCGAATTTGATCCCTATAATAATAAATTTATGTCTTGAAATTTGAAAGCTGAAATTTTGAATTAGGTAGGTCACTATTGTTCTGAATGTGCGATAAGTACGAGAGTGAAGGATTATCCACATATCGTTCATTGAATACAAAACGGACACATTCCAAAATCAGTCAGTGTTGCATTTTAAAATTAGAAGCTGTTCGTATAAGATTTTAAATGCAAGAGAAAAATATTTTGAAATGTGTCCGTTTTGTATTCAATGAGCGATTTTGTCACGCGTTAAACGCAACCTTACTCGGCCGGGTAACGCATCAAAGGTAAATGGTTTTAACCTGTACAACCGAGGGCCTGGTTTAAACCTGTTATGTAGGTAATACCGTTAGGTAGGTAATAGGTTATGTAGGTGGGTTATTTTACGTGTGGGAGGACCTTGAGCAGGGCACGTCCGGGTTGGTACCACCATCTTAATTAACCTACCGCCAAGCAGCAGTGTTCGCATTGTTGTGTTCCGGTTTGGGGACAAGACAGCCGGGGAAATGACTAGCATAGAGGCATTCCATCTTAGTCCTCAGGGTTGGCAACGCATTGCAGTCTTAGGATTGCGGTCTTGTGAATGCGAATGTCTATGGGTCTCAGTTTCCACTTACCATCAGGTGGCCTGTGTGCTCGTAAGCCTTCCTATGCGAAAAAAAAAAAACCTTTTTACGGTACCCTAAAAACTGTCCCTAATATCTCAGTAGGTATGCGACGCTGTCCGTCCGTCCCGGGGGGACAGTGAATTGGCATGAAATTCGTGTAGGTCTACCCTTTGTCTGTTTGTTTTACTTTCCCAAACACACTAGACACGAGACAACGGCCACGCGAGGTTTAATACCAAAGAAATAGAGTTCTATAATATTTTTATGACACACTTATCGCGTTTTACCATGATACCATAATAAAAAAAAACAGGGATTATTGGAAACTAAATGGTGAATAAGCTTCTGTCAAATATTTCATGTTTGGAATAAACTCTTGCTGCCTGTATTTTTAAACCGATTTCGCGACGAATAGTAGAGTTATGTGTTTATTAACCTATACATATACTATGTTTGTATGTATGTTTTTTTTTGCTTTGGAAAACAGGCGTGATTTAATGTATATTCATATATTAAAAAAAATGACGAATTATGAACGACGAAACGCGGGAACGCGGTGGATGCGAAAAGCACAAGACCGGTCTGAGTGGAGAGCCTTGGGGGAGGCCTATGTCCAGCAGTGGACGTCTTTCGGCTGACCTGATTGATTGATTGATTGATTGATTGACGAATTATGACAAAATGGGGTATCGTTGATTATAGATTTAGAAAATAATCTAATAAAATAATCTGTAAGTTTCATTTATCATTTTTAATTTTTAATGATCATTTAGGAGTTATAACGATTTAAAATTGGTTAATAACAGTTGGGTTTTTTAAAGCTTGTTTTTTTATTGTTACCATCTGCGAGTCAAAACAAACACCGTGAGCCCACGTTAAGTATAACGGAGGTCTTGTCGCTACTTTCCGACTCCATCATATCAGATCAGGAACGTTCTATTTACACATTTTACAGTTAATGGGTTCCGGGAAAAAATACATTTCTACAAACGAAACAGCGAAACAGAGGGCAAATGTTTTTCGACACATCAATAGATTACCGTATATTTTGAATAGATTAATCATAAGTATCATAACATCCTTACAAGGTCGTCACTCCGTCTTGTTGGAGGCCTACCTACAGCTCGTCTCCCGTTCCGCGGACGCCACTCAAGAACCTTCTGACCCAGCCATCAGACCTGCGTGCGATGTGCCCCGCCCACTGCCACTTCAGTTTAGCTATTCTTCGGGCTACGTCGGTAACCTTAGTTCTACTGCGGATATCATCATTTCTGATTCTATCACGCAGAGAAACCCCGAGCATAGCCCTCTCGATAGCGCTCTGAGTGACTTTGAGTTTCCTTATGAGGCCCATTGTTAGCGCCCACGTCTCAGTACGTAAGTCATCACTGGCAACACACACTGGTCAAAAACCTTTCACTTCAAATACTGCGGTAATTAGGACGAAAAGGTGTTACCCAACGCTTTCCTGAACGCGGCCCATTCGACGAGTGACCTCTTTCTCAAAGTTGGTCCTACCTAACTGGACCGTTTGTCCCATGTAAATATAGTCGTCAACAACTTCGAGCGCAGAGCCTCCGACTCTTACGGGAACGCGGTGGATGCGAAAAGCACAAGACCGGTCCGAGTGGAGAGCCTTGGGGGAGGCCTATGTCTAACAGTGGACGTCTTACATACCACTTTTATAAATGTCCGCTCAACTAAAAAACATGAGTTTTTTAAGCCCTTTTCAATAATCATCAACACAATTTCGCAACACATTATTCACAATTAAACTTCAAAACAATATAATATTGACCTACATATCAAGCGGATGTTAAAGCACCCTACGCTCAAATCCACTCAGATCACACTTAAACAATGAAATTACCCTATAGTCGTCCATATAGCGTGCTCCACAGGGTTCATTATCGATTAACGCAGGGACCTTCTGCTCATTCCCGTCCACTTACACGCTATTGTATAGGGCTGCGCGTGCTCATCATATTTGTCTGCTTTTAGTAGGGGTGAGGAGTGGCCATGAAAACAGCGGGCGGTTGAAGCTAGAAATAAATATTAAATATACGAATATACGGGGTTATTTTTAAGTCGACCTATTCCCCTCTAGGGGTTATGGGAGAGGTCATTTGCAATTATTTTGCTCCCATAATACCCTCTGCAAAAGTGAACCATTTCTGAGATAATTTAAATTTAAGTTTTTTACTAAAACGATTCTTCAAAAAATTATAAAAAAAAATGTAGCACTGTAAATCATTTTTTTTAAAAAGCTTTGAACAAGGTAAAATTGCTGTTCTTATGCAATATTAAAAGAAGAATTATCTGTACACGTTTAAGGATGCGAGACCAAAAAGTAAAAAAAATATAATATATTTGTTGATCAGTTTATCCAAAATAAATATCATAAATAATAATTAACTAATTTACTAACTTTTGCGTAGGGTATTATGGGACAAAAATAATTGTAAATGATCACCCCCATAGTCTCAAGAGGGGAATAGGTCTACTAACCAATAACCCTGTATAACGTATAGTATATAGGTACCTTAAGTTTTTTAATAACTAGTATAAGCATTTTATATTTAATACCAGTAGAGTATAGAATGCTTTGATTATACACTGTAGTAAGCCGCCTTTTTTGGTAATACGGCTGCACTTTGGAGGTCATGGGAGTACTTACAGCAGTAGACGAGATGGTCATGGTAAAAAAAAAACGGCCAAGTGTGACTCAGACTCGCCCATGAAGGGTTCCGTAGAAACAATTTTATTAAACCTTAATCGACGTGTTAAAAAAAAACTACTTACTAGATCTCGTTCAAACCAATTTTCGGTGGAAGTTTGCATGGTAATGTACATAATATTTTTTTTAGTTTTATCATTCTCTTATTTTAGAAGTTACAGGGGGACGACACACATTTTGTGTCTCCCCGAAAGTGTCTCTCGCGCAAAATATTCAGTATAGAAAAAAAAAGAAAATAAAGAGAACCCTCAATATGATTTTTGAAGTCTTATCCATAGACACCCGATACTCCTGAGCTGAGGTATCCAGCCCTGTAAGGTTGGCCACTATTTCCCGGACACCCTGTAGATGATCTCGCTAGTTTAGTGGCCCTACGCGTTGTGAATTTAAGCCACTTGTTCAAATCATAACGTTGTGAACTTATGATACAAATCACTATTAAAGGAAAATAATTTATTTAATATCTACTCGCAATCGCACGTAGGGCGGTGATAGTGCGATATTTAGAGTATCGATAGTTTGATGCTGACTTATCGATAAGATTTAGTTTAATTTATTAAATCGAGTGATCTGCCTGAAAATCGGTTTTCAGGAGCTCTATTTTACTGCCAATGCCATAAAATTGTATTGATGACTTCTTACTCATATTAATTTTTATTACAACATAAAAACAGTTTATTTTAAATGATATTGTTACTCGATGATTTTTTCCACTGTCCTTCTCAATCAAATAGTTTATTTATTTTTCTACGCGTAAATTGATTACTTAACTAATTTCTACATGATTAAATAATTAACGACTAATGGTTACTGATTTCAATAAAACCATTTGAAATCATACTCTATGTAGCGTGACGTCATTTTGGCGTCAACATCTTAAAAAGTACAAGCCCAGCCTATGAATCTATGGAGTCAATTGTTTAAAAATTTGCGTCAGTATTTTTTCTATGACATACTTACATACATAAACTCACGCCTTCGTTCCCGGAGAGGGGCAGGCAGAGCTACAGAATTACCAACAACTCTAAAAACTTGTTGATAATTCTGTAACCACATTTTGCACAATTAGGCTAAGATTTTTACCAGCGTATTAGTGACAGGCTTCAAGCCCATCGCCTGCCAGTACTACAAGGCTTTATTTCCTTAATCGCCCTTTACGACATCCACAGGAAGACATGGAGTGGCACTATACTATACTATTAAATTCTACAGAACAGAAGTACTCCGCTATAGACAAGGAGGCGATGGCAATTATATTCGGTATAACTAAATTTTATAACTACACTTATGGCCGACCTTTTGAATTAGAAACGGACAATGCCGCTTTAGTTAGAATTGTAATTGTTATTAGTATTAGCTTGTGATAACTAAGTAAGGTATGAAGTTATAGTTATAGATTCACATGTTATAAAATTGTACCTTAACCATTCGTAGGACTTCGTGAGATGTGCACAATAGGTGTGATGCCAAGAATGAGTTAATGTGCAACAGTTATGGTGGTGGAGAGTGTGGTATTTGTGTTCTCTCTCTCTCTTCCCGCTCTCGCTCTCTCCTGGTTGACTGTCATACGGTTAAATGTTCGCTCCGTAATTAAATACATTAGTTAATCAATCTAGTGTTTTACTGGGGACACGACAAATTGGCGTTGGGTATTTTTCTCTGACTTGTTGTATATTTAGACGTTTGAGACAAGCATCTCAACTAAGAACGGTATATTATTATTACCTTAAGTAGTCTCGCGTTCTGATGGTATTAGGCGCAGCTACAAGGAGAAGTTTCAACAACGTCACACGTAAAGTTTTACAATACACATTATTAACATACGTTGACGGGATAACTTAACTTTGTCGGTTAGTAATTGATGAAAAGAGGCTCTTTCAAAGTGAGCGATGAATTGTTGAATAATTATAAACCTGATACCTAGGTGATTTCCTAAGAGGATAGTGAACTGACGCTCAAATCGTGTAGCTGGCGAAATTTGTCTTTGATTTTGGGGAATATGGAAAAGTCAAATGGGGCTTTATTAGGGGTTGTATGGAGGACTTTGTCAACGTCCAGAGGGCTGCACTGAAATTTAGTGAATCTAATACCAACGAATTCATTATGCCACTTACAAGCCTTCAAAGATAACTTGCCCGGTTGTTAGCAATTTGTCGAAGAATTTCATTAAGGACTCCTTACGTTACGAGTCATTTCGGGTTATTCCTGACTAATTTAATAGTGTCTTACAGTTTACATATGAGTCGCGAGATATCAAGTATAATTGCTGTTTGAGATATTTACTGAGCGTTAAACATATATCAAGGGTATAAGTGAGACCAAATTCGAGCTCACTATCATAAGATTGTATTTGAAATTCATACTGATATTATAACTCCGTTTTTTTTTTTTCTGTTACCACGGCTCTGCGCCTCTACTGAAGTACGGTACTTTTAATTCCGGTAAATTGTACAGGTTTAGGGTTCCGTAGACAAACTAGGAACCCTCGTAGTTTCGCCATGTCCTTCCGCAGCTTAGCTCAGAGACTCTTTGTTCTAGAAAGCTATTATTTGGCATGAATATTCATATTTACTCCGACAAAGTGGTAAAAAAAAATCTGAATAAAAATATTTTTAGGTATCTCCCCTACGATACTAATTATCATGGATGTTTTTTTTTTCTCTTGTACCCTATGTTGTGGGGAGTCGTTATATAGGCCTTTTAAAAATGTTGTGAGCTTCAAACAATTTTTTATTAGGGGACCTATTTGTAAAATATTAAGATTAAAAAAGTGATCCTTTTTGTTAGAGTCAATTGTCCCCCCCTCCCTTTAGCCAACTACATTACAAGTACCAAAAAATACAAGTACACAAAATCTGAAAAATATCTTAAATGCTAGCACATAATATAAAACGATTGTTTAAGGAATAGTATCACGACTAACGGCCGAACCCTATATTCAAACCGCGGATAAGGCTTACTTCGGATTGTAATTTGACATTTGCCAATACAAAATGTGTAACATTTTAATCCGAAGTAAGCCCATCTATCCGCGTTTTGAATTGAAGGTTACTGAGCTACAGGCGATAAAGTGTTTATACCTACAAAAATCATCTAAGACAGCACCAAATAACTTAAAATAAATAATTCATTCATACTTGTTGTTTTTTGACATAGTTTTGTGCAACGGCTTCGGAACCCTACACTGAGCATGGTCAGACATGCACATGCACGGTTTTTTTAAGCTATTGCATAGCTTCTATCGCGGGCCTTGAGCGCGGGGACCGAATCCAGAAATTCCGTAACGAAAAAACCTCACGCTCCCCACTCCGACGGGCAAGGAGGTGTGGCTTGAAGGCCGTGCATCGTCTAACGTCGTTTCAGTTCGGCAGTCTTCGACACGGCGTTGTGTGCGTTTGTACGACATGCAATAGCTTTACCGCGGCAGTCCCCGAGTGCCACACGTCTTTTTTTATTTAATTCTCAAATAAAAGATAACAAAATATCGAGCGTGTCCCATCACTACTTCGAATGGGGAGAGAGGGGTGTGCTATTGTACAATGACACACGCAAACCCCATCCCATTGGGGTGACAGAGAACACATCGGAAATCGCTTTTTGATGCACCTGTGAGGATTTGCCACAAGTGGCTTTTCAATTTTATTACGTAGTTCGGGGGCACCGCTATCAGAAACATTTCAAAACAATGAGGCTAGCCAAGTTGCTTAAAACTAAAGTAACGCTTTTCAACGTCAAAATGTATGAAATTGATCTAGGCACTCTATGCGACCGTCTGACAGCTTACGCCAATTCTATTAACATATTGAATAGCGATAACAAACGAGAGAGAACGTTGCGAGAACGTTATCGTTGTCGAAAATGTCTAGGATTGACGTGAGCTGAAATAATTACTCGCGGTTTTATATTCTAGTTCGAAATGGGTAATTTTAAGAGACCAATTTCATTCATTTTGTATTTGATTTAATGGTTTTGTGTTAATATCTTTATACACCGTGGGCCCGAATGACCCGAAAGATTTTAACAGCGTATTCCTGAACTTATTTCGCGTTAAAAATGCCGTATCAAGTTGGTTCCAATTCGACTAGCTTTTGAGATATGTCTATATTTATAAACTATGTTAGTATAACATTTTTGACTCCATATAACCTTAGGGTCCTTAGGGTCACTCAGGCCCACGGTGTATATTTAGCAGACATTTTATAGATGACATGATTACTAGTTTTAATTTGGCTTGGCATTTTCTAATAAGCTACAACATTTCAATGATATCTAATGATAAAAAGTGATTGTAATAGTGTATTAAAACATACTATTTCAAGCGGTTTTCGAAAGTCAAACATAGATAAATATTTAAAAAAAAAACGCTTTTAAAATCCCTATTCCTCGAAATGGTATCCGAATTAGAACAATTGTAATAATAAGAACAATCTCACATAATATGATAACAACGTTGTATTCTGCGATCTGCATCTAAATAACCATAACGCCTTTGTGTCTGTCCATATTTCCTTGAGACTGTTAAATGCGAAAACACCATTAGTAACAAAATCCTCGATAGTATTATTTTTCAAACATTACATCTTACATTTCTTTATTGTATCAATTGTGGCGTATTTTTTCGTTCTTCCTTCCTGCCAATTGTCTGCGATTCAACTAGGAGACTTGCAAAGCTGTAATTTGCCAAAGTTATACATTCAAATTACGCCGACACAGTGGTTAAAGTTTTTTTTTTTAAAACCTAAGTAAAGCATAGGTTTTTATCCTTTGTGACATCAAGAGTGGTATCAATGGAACGCTTTAAAAAAATGTATTTTCTTGTATTTGTGGCTCGGGAACCCAGACTAAGACTGATCTTATATGCTCTTACGCAGTTTTTGAAATGAAAATAGTTTGATCTAAAGGTGGGTGGTCATAAATGTTTAATGTGATATTCATTGTTTATAATACTAGGTTAAGTTTATTATTGTATAATATCATAAGCAACATTTAAAAAACGACTGACTGTTGAGTTCCTTGCGGCGTTTCTTCTCAGCAGTGGTATCTTGTGTAACGCTGGTAGATTTTTGTCGTGTAAAAGTGCCCGTGCGGCCTACTTACTGAATAAAAGTCTTATATCTTCTATCTTTTTTTTTTTATTAATAAACGTCTTTAAGGCTACAATATGTTTCTACGTTATTTTTATTGCGCAATATAATTGAATCGTTTGTATTCCAACAATTAATGTTATCAGGCAATAATATTGCTTATTATTATTGACGGGCTAACGAGAGGCAGAGACTAGAATATAAAATAATGCACAATACCCTACATGGTGCGAAGAACAACATTGAGTAATATAATTTAAACTAGCTCAAATACTTCTTCAATCACTGCGCTTTCAATACTAACCTTGTACGGTCAATGACAATTCGTCGGTGATACTACCATCCGCGTTAGTAACAAGTTTATGATAGAGCAAAATAATCTTTTCTGTCTTATTAAAAAGGTGCCTTTTGTTCCTTATTTAAAATGTTACTTACGCAGTTAGGCATTTTATCTTGATTCATATTTTTCACTATTTCGCCAAATTCGAGTATGAGAAGACTTTGAACTTATTAAAGAAATAACCAAGAACAAGTATAGGTTATAATTTATTGATTATACCTCGATGACAAGTGTCTGAATTCACTTCTTAAATGCTATTGACTATAGTATAATTTGTGTGAGATCGTCGTTTTTACACGACAGCCCTTTTTTTATTATTCATTACTTAACTTTAAGTTTAACTTCGTAGGTAGGTACTTTAATACCGCACAAAAACAATTATGTTCTGCCATTATTTTCCGTGCAACTAGTCCTAACAGGCCATAAGTCCGTTATCTCGGTGCGAGGGTCCCTGGGGGCCGTAGATCACTATTACATGGGGAAACGGGGGAGCGTTGGAACACATTTATTTACCTATACTGTTTTGTGGACCGAAATGGGAATTACATTTGCATTGTACTCCTTATTTCTCAATTTTCTGGAAATATCAAAGTATAAACAACATTTTTATTACAGAATACCTTCGGTGCTAACTGTACTGCTGTAATACCATTTTCAATAAAAAAATGTTATTGAACAGTAGGCATTTTGAGGTTATTTCCACAGCCTAAAAATTGTCTATATACAATCACTGAAAATAGCGATAATTCTCCATTCACAAACACAAAAAGTAAAGTGAAAAAAATCATTATATCCCTAGAGATTATAAGGAGCTTTAGTCACGGTGTCCAGAGACTAAAGTAATATTTTAAGAGCATGAGAAGTGAAAAAATATTTTACAATTAGGGAAGAGAACGAAATATATATTTCCCACTATTCGCACTCATATAAGGTCGAGTACTGGTCTCTGGCTGAGCACTGGTGACTTTACCCTACTATGTAAGCCGTAAGTAAAGTAAGCCGCCTTCTTTCGTCGTAAGTAAGTGTAGTGTCGTGTATATCCAATAACTAATTTGTTAAAGACAAGCTAAAGTCCTCAGCTGGGTTCTTGAGGAGTCTCTTGTCTCTAATTGGTGCAATCGTGTCTATACGCGGTGTTCCACTTGAGATGAAAATTCCTTGCATTTTGTGAGACAGTGCTGCAGTGTTATCGCTTTTGAGCATGAGTTTATTCAAACGATTATCGCCCTGAAGGTAGAATACCGCAAACGCAGGGGATAGTACAACATAATTTGGTGTGTGCAAGATTTTGGTGTGTTTTCCTACTGAAACCACTCAGGTTATTTGATATATTTTTTAATTTAATATTTATAGATTTATATAATGCTTGACTAAGTATACCATTGTAACATTAGATATATTTAAAAAATGACTGACTGCCGAGTTTCTTGCGGCGTTTCTTCTCAGCAGTGGTCTCCTCTTGAGAAGCGCTGGTAGATTCTTGACGTGTAAAAGTGCCCGTGCCCGTACTAACTCAATAAATGTCTTTATCTTTATCTTAATAGTTCATTGTGGTGTCCGATCGACCTTTCAGTTTCGACCAAAAAACTAGTTTCGGCTGCAATCCGGCCGAAGCTATGATCGAAACCGAAAGTTTGGGAGATTTTGCGCTGGTTTTGCTGTTAGGTGGACGCACAAGTATTACGTCCGTACTCACAGTCGTGTATAGACTTGCTTTCCATAGCGTCAATGACACGTTTAAAGGGTTCTGTAGTCAAACTAGGAACTAGGGCTTGAATTCCGGAATTCCGGAATTTCGGAGATTTTTTCTATATTTCAATTCCGGAATTGAGCTACACTCAATATCGAAATTCCGGAATTGAACAAAGACAGTTTTAATACTTTTAATTGTATTAGATGTTTATTTAAAATCATTATTTTACGAAATAACCACAACAAAAAGTAGTTCAATTGCAAATATTTTTATTTTCGGCTCCGCTTAATGTTCAGGTAATGTTTTATGGTCCTAAGTCAGAGCGAGACGAAATCATTAGAACCCGTTAAAATCCTATTTCTGTCTCACATTGTTCTTTCACCTAAACAATAATAAATACAATCAGTTCCTAGTGCAAACCTGTTAATGAAAGTTGTGTTGTAAAGTTGTGACTTGTGGCTTCGTGACAGTTGCGAGAGTATTTCATATTTTAAGTGTGTGTGACATGCGTGCGGCATCAAAGAACAATGTAAGAATTATTTACCTTGATTATTTGCAAAACCGTTATTTTTTTGTAACTACTTATTTATTGAGGCATGATTATGTTTTAAACTATATAGCATTTAAAATATTTCCTTACTGACGATTTCTGTCGTCAATCTAAGTTGCATGTGTTATTAGTATTACACAACACACACTGTATATTATATTTGATTGTTTGATGATGATGTTTTGTAGGGTCTGTATCTAAGTAAATAAAACTAAAAATAATTAAATGCTGTCGAGTCCTGGGGCCCGTTTCACGAAGCTACTTATTTAATATGTACCTAATCGTAATTATGTTGATTAGTTTTGCCTAATATTAACACTTTTAAATAAATAAATAATAAATATCAGGGGACAATGTCACACCACACCAATTAACCTAGTCCCAATTTAAGCTCTAGGCTTGTATTATGGGTACTAGACAATGATATAAATACTTATATAGAGAAATATATACTTAAATACATAGTAAACATCCATGACTCAGGAACAAATATTCGCGCTCATCACACAAATATCTGCCCTTACCGGGATTTGAACCCAGGACCGCTAGCTTCGTAGGCAGGGTCACTACCAAGTACTACCAACTAGGCCAGCGCGTCGTCAAAACTTTTGTAAATTATTATAATAACTATATGTTTTGTTTGAGTGAAAATGTTTGTGATTATTAATTTTGTTTTAAGAAAAAAACGACTGATTACGTCTGTTCATTATTAGTACATAAATGTTGATTACAATTTTTAGTTTTATTTTGCCCTACATTGAAAGAATCACAAAAAAGCAATGAAATCATCAATTCCGGAACTAGTTCCGGAATTCCGGAATTGAAGGCTAATCTCGAAAATCAATTCCGGAATTGAAAACCGTCCGATATTGCATGCCCCACTAGGAACCCTCATAGTTTCGCCATGTCCGTCCGCAGCCTAGCTCAGAGACTCTTAGTAGTAGGAAGCTGCAATTTGGCATGAATATACATATTTGTATTCTGTGGCCGCCATAACAACAAATACTACAAACAGGATAACAAAAAAACTTGTATGGGGTTACAAGAAACGTGATATTTTTGATATTTTTGTTAATAACGGCAACTGTTTCTTGGAAAGGAAAACGTTCAGACCTAGTTTTGCACAATATCTTCAACATATACAAAAATTGTGAACATCGGACTATAGTGTATTTCTATGGAACTTGCTAACTATGTAAACAAATGACTTAAATTTGTTTTGTCACTGTTTCTCCTTGAATTTTCACACCACCTCATCAAACACCATTGAAACCATAAACTATTGAAACGGTCGTTACTGTAAAATACAAAATCAACAAATATATAACTCTATCTTGGATATTTCATTAAAAGTTTAAATGGTTTCATAAGTTAGGTTATTAGGACCTGATGGAATGACGTTTTTGTTTCTTTTAAATTCTACAATAAAATTGTCTATGATGGGTAGTGTTGTGGCTAAAGTGGCAATATATTAAGGCCCCTACACATTACCTTACTCACGCTGATCACACTCACAGATGATATAACGGCACCTTTTGTAATAAATACTGGTGATATATCATCTTCAAGTACCGATTTTTCTTCGGATCGTGATTAAACAAATTAGAAATAAGTAACTACTTGTTTTTTACTTTTGGTATTTTATTATTTGATATGGTTTGACATAAGTAAAGGAGTTTTATGTTTGTTTTATGTTTTTTATTTGGAAAACAAACAGAGTAAAACGTACATAATAAACTTACTTACTAGACCTTAAACAAAACATGCGTCTTACTCCTCTACAGTTTCCACTAAGACATGATTATACTAGATTTAGGAGTATTGGCCATCACTAGTAAATTCATCATTCAGAGACAATTTCAATATGGCGGTTTGTTTACATAGTTAGCAAGTTCCATAGAATTAGACTTTAGGTTTTAAGGGAATAGAAATATTATCACATTTGGTGTGGACATTTTTAGTCTGACAATTGTAATGGTATTACCATCCAATTGCGTTATTATTAATATTTGCGCGAAAGTAATGGGCATCGACTTAATAATAAAAGCGTTCTAATGAAGTAATTATTATGATAAGATATTCAGGAAGCTACACTTGACTCCAGCGCTCCAAAGCTTAAGATTTCTAAACCGATACCTTCATCGTAAAATTGTTTTCACAAACCAATTTTTGAAAGACGAGAAAAAAAAACATCCCCAAGTTACATGTAGGGGAGGTACACTAAAAAAATAATCTTTAACAGGGTTTATTTTACCACTTTGTTGGCGTGACTAATATGTATATTTATACCACATTACAGCTTTCTAGTACTAAGAGGCTGCAAATGGACAGACGGTCTTAGGAATCATGGGTTCCTAGTTTGACTACAAAACCCTAAAAATCAGCTCTTATTAAATTTTTAGTCTATTGATTACAAATAAACATTTTCACCCTCGTTAACTCTACCGTATGAATAATAATCATTACGCTTCCAAACTTAAAACGATTATCACTAAATAATAAGTACATTATTTTCCCTTATACCGTAGGGTGCACACAAAGCCGCCCCAGCAAATATTGATGTAGAAAAAAATATAGCGCGCAATAACAAACTTTATATCGTAGTTGTGAATAATGTTTCTTTTGTGCTCTAGTGCAAACACTTGTCAACCCTTGTGACTTTGATTAGGTGAACAGGAACATTGTGTTTCAAATGATCTTTTGCCAGAGCACATGCGTGCAATCTAGCTCTGGTGTTTGGAATGCTCCACGTTTTAGGGGGACGTTGAAGTGTTCTTGAGTTGGCAATTTGTTGTAAGTATTTTTTAACAGTAGAATTGACAGTTGTTTAGTTAAATATTACAAAAAAATAAGTTAGTTTTTGCGTCGGTTTTTTGTTTTTTGAAACATTCATTTTATTTTATACTTTTTGTAGTCCTACTTCTCAATTAATAAGAAACTATAGAGCATATATTGAGGCGACTAAGGGAATAAAGGCTTGTAGTACTGTTGGGCGATGGGCTTGCTACCTGTCACTAATACACTGTTAAACATCTTAGCCTAATTGTGCAAATTGTGGTTACAGAGTTATCAACAAGTTTTTAGAGCTGTTGGTAATTCTGTAGCTCTGCCTACCCCACTCTGGGAACGAAGGCGAGAAGGTATGTATGTATAGAAAACTTCAATATCGCCGCAAGCAACTCTGTGGGAAACCTAAATATGCTTCGTCATAGTCGCTCAACTATCTTAATCAAAATATCTTGTCGCCACCCTTGAAATATATACCGTTTAGGAGTACCGGTGGCCATCTGTGGTCTTCATCATCAGTTTCACTAAATACAATGAAAAATACCAAAATCGCTTTAGGTATCGCTAATTTTGAAGAGTTCCGGCGATTACTCATGGACTCCATCATCAGATCTTCATTTAGACAAAAAAAAAATCATCAAAATCGGATCACCCAGTCAAAAGTGTAGAGGTAGGTTACAAAAAAAAACAGACGAATTATTGTAAATATACAATAAAATAATTACATTGAAAAAAAACATTAGCAGAGTAAAATACAAGAACAATCATTTATTAAGTGACAAGTGTCAAAAAGAATACAAACACATATCGAGTTCTGATCAGCCAGGATTAACCGGTTAAATAAAACCTCCAACACGCTCTCTTAATCCTTGATGACCAGCTCCAACAATTCATTTGTAAAACAACTGTGTTTACAATTTGGCAAAGCTTTAGTTAGTATATCAGCTATCATAAATTCGGTTGGCGTATATCTTAATTCTATCACTTTATTATAAACAGCCTCACGAAAATAGTGATATCTTATATCAACATGCTTTGTACGTTTGTGAAAGACAGGATTGTTTGCGAGTTTGGCAGCTGACTGGTTATCACTATGCAAAATCACTATTGTAAATATATAATTACATAGAAAAAAACATTAGCAGAGTAAAATACAAGAACAATCATTTATTAAGTGACAAGTGACAAAAAGAATACAAACACATATCGAGTTCTGATCAGCCAGGATTAACCGGTTAAATAAAACCTCCAACACGAATTGAGGACCTCCTCTTTTTTTGAAATCGTTTCAAAAAGCTGGTTTGATAGGCCTAAGAAAGATCACCGTCAATTTTTTTTTTTTTTCCTCACCCAATAAATCGGCTAAGGGTGAGTGAAACTCGCATACGTAGACTTCCGTATCATTCTAGTATGGTGCCCCCATTTTTTTATAATTATTCTTTCATGAGATACAGCCCACTGATGGACGCATAAACAGGCAGACAGCAAAGGCTTAACAATTGACAACATTTCAAAAAAAAAAGCGTTATTTATTTTTCGCGTTTATAATAGCTGGTTCAAAATTAGACTACCCGTATTTCTCAGTTTTTCTTTATTTAACTTAAATTCGTTGTTAATAATTTATTAAAGAAATAGTCATTAAAAAGACCGTATATCCAAAGTTAGGAATACTGATGTCGTGATCTTAGCATGACATAAAATAAAAAAAGTAACTTTAAACAGATACAGAACTGACTGTCATGTCATGTCACTCACTTGTCAATCATTCGCTGCCGTTCGTTCACAAATTTGTTATTTTGCGTAATTTAATTAATTACATAATTTGTAGACGCCATTAAAATAAATAAACTATTTTTCGTTTACTGTTTTGCATCTGTTTTGAGTTTCATTCGTCAGACAGATGAAAAATGAACATGACAGTTGTATATATTTTTTTTTTAATAAATGGACTAATGGTGTATTCCTATCATTTACAATCCAACTTTTTATAATGTTTTTCCTAAATATAAAAAACTACTGCATAAAAAAATCCAAAGATATTTTTACTGTAATCAGCAGTGTAAAATCTAGAAACGGTATTTTATTTTACTACCTTAGCACATAATGAATTGTTGTCAATTGTGTTCCGGCAACACTTTGGGTACGGAAGTCTAAAAATATAAAATAACCTCATAACCCCATAACCTCTCTCTTTGGCAATCTGGTACAAAGTCAAATTAGATATTTAATTAGCTTGAGTCTTACAAATATCTCAACTCATTTGTGAAATTAACCATCAATTTTTCAAATGCAATAGTCATTTTGAGAGACCTTATATCAACGCTTGCTGCCCGCCAAAAGAAAAAGGTATAAAGGAGTATGAAGTCCTTATGCGTATAATACTCATGTGTTGTATGTGTACATACATCTCAGAGGCTAGTAAAGCAATTACCAAAACAGTCGTAAATACACCACCATCCGATAGCCACATCTTTCTGTACTAAAATGTCTACAACCTGAATTAAATTTTACTTTAGTGAAGTTATGGTTGACTATGGAATCGGACTGTTAAGTGAGTTACGACTAAGCAATAGAGATACCGTTTCTCAAGATAAGCATTTACAGGCAAAAAACTAAGCGCATTTCAATAATTAAAACTTCGTCGGTAAATAATTTGATTAATAAGAGTATTTGCAATGAGTACGAAGCAAGGTTCACGTATTCGAAAACACCGTAGCACTTTTGACGCTGCTGGTAAGAATTAACCCTTAATTTGGCAATGTGCATCACAGTGAACATACTATAATGTTCACTTTTAATGTTTGGAATGTTTTTTAATTTTTTTGCTGATTCAAAATCAAAAAGGGTTTGAATTCTGACATTTTTATTTTTGCCTAATTAAGGGTTAAGAAATTCCCTAGAACGAGATTTACTCACGCCTTCATTCCCAGAGTGGGATAGGCAGAGCTAAAGAATTACCAACAAGTCTTTAAACTTCTTGATAATTCTGTAACAATATTTTGCATAAGTAGGCTAAGATGTTTCCCAGTGTATTAGTGACAGGTGGCAAGCCCATCGCCTAAAGGTTAAAGTAAAAGAGTACAAGCCCTTATTCCTTTAGTCGCCTCTTACGACATCCACGGGAAGACATGGAGTGGCACTATTCTAACCCGGCAACCACACGGTAAACAAATTGTACAGGAATATTGGAATTCGTTTATAAATGAGCACGATCAGCTTGTAAAATGTGTGCCTAAAGATACAAGACCTGATATTCCTAGTACTGAAGACTTAAATATTTATCAAGAGTTGTACTCGTGTATTCGTTCTGATTTGAAGAAACTTCTACTGATTTATACTAAGAAGGACAAAGCACAAGCGGTCGTTAAACCAGAAGAAATTCGACAAGAAAGCAAAAAGACGGTTAACTTCTTTTGAGGGTATTTTTGAAGAATGGCTAACGTATGCGTGACGATGTTTATGTCACCTTTTCCAGCAATGGCAATTTGAAAAAGGAAGATAATTTAAAAAGGATAGAAGAGAAAAGGTTACAATGAATGTAACTGAAGAATTTAGAACAAATGAAAATAAACAAGTGATAGTGAACTCAATTTTGAAAGGGTTGCTTATGCAAAAGAAGATCTGTCAACCAACAACCAATAATATAGACACTGTTAATCGTACAGAAACTCAACCCAGAGACGTGTATAAAATGGGAAGATTTTTTTGCCACGGAAGTTCAGAAAGGTTGCTATGATTTGGATATATTTCTGGGATGTTAATTAAAAATACTGGAAGTGGATGAAGCAAGAATAGTCTGCAAGTACCAAGTCTTTCAACGATACCAAGCAAATATGACACATTATATCGTTGCAAAGTTCTTACAAAACAGCAACCCGCAGAGATTTGCCGTTACGCAAGAAAATATCCTCTCTACATCTATTGTCGTATCATCAAGGTCATAAAGGAATGACAATCAAGTCACCAAATCATGGCAATTTCCAAACCCGTCAAAAAAAAGGTCGAATTGAGAACTTCCTCCTTTTTTTTAACTCTTTTTAAAAGCCACAGGCATGGCATCGCATTGAACTGTCTTCCCATTTCACGGCACCGTCACTCAATAACGAGAACAACAATTCCACTCAATAACGAGGACACCAATCCCACTCCAACCGTCTGCCTACACTTGGAAGCAAACGTACGTAAAAAAACCGATCAAGAGCATGTCTGACCATGCTCAGTGTATAGGTTCCGAAAGCCGTTAGTTCACAAAAACTACATTAAAAAACAACAAGTATGTACTAATTCTCAATTTAAATTTATTTCGCCGGTATCTGTCGCTATCTGATGTCGACTTAACCGTGATAGTTTTCCTTTAAAATTCGTTATATACACTTTCGTTGAAGATATTTTTCAGATTTTTTGTAATTGTAGTTTTGGCTGTAGGGGGGGGGGGGGACATGCCACCCCACCCTATGAGGTAGAAGATAAAAAAAAACATCCCCACGTTACGTGTAGGGGAGATACAGTCAAGGGCATTAATATCTCTACAGTCATCGCGTCAAATATGATATAAGGTGTATAGATAATTTTGACGTCTTGGGAACGTATATATATTTATGCCGTCTACTGTAAACTAAAAAAAAAATACTATTACCTACCTATGGTATGGGAAAAGGTCCACTGGTGTGACATGGTCCCCCGATTTATTTATTTTATTTATTTAATAAATTAAATTACCTATACCTTTACCTTTTAATATCTTTAATTTCGGTGGATAGTTTTTTCAAAAATGTTAAAAGTAACATCACCTAAAACTCACCATCGCATTGATTCAATTATAACATTTCAATCCGTGTTGCTTTGATGTTAAAGAAAACAAACAAATTGAACAAACTTTCGCAGTACTTTAGGGTAAAGATTGACTTTGGGGGACGTCTGCTAATAAGAAATAATTATCAACTTAGAGTTAGCAAACAAATAAAATGGTTTATTATGTTTTTAGGTAAGTTACTCAGAGTATTCTAAAAATTACTGGGTTTGGACAAATCAGACTGCATGACCATCCATTATTATAAATATTAGAGAACAATTTCAGGTATCTAATGAAAGATCTCTCTACCGCTTATGTCAATTCCATAAAATTTGAGTCGATATTAATGTGAGATGTTATTCTCTTAAAAACGGCGTTCGGTCGGTCGAACGAGTGAACAAGTGAACGCGGCAGTGGTCAGCCAGACCTGTGTAGTCAGCCTCTGCCTATACTTTGTATGAGTGGGAAGAGTACTAAATATATATGGCTGACCACATTGCCTATACACTGGCGAGTTTAAATAGTCCCATCAGAGCGTACAAAACACATTAAAATATTATACCTGTAGTGATTCACCATCATCTTCATATAAAACCTAAAACAACATCGAAACAGCGAGCATTTATTTGTAGAATACTTCTGAGCCTATTTAATTTAATCGTATGGCACTGTCCAGGAATAATCCTTTCCATCGTTTTTTGTCGGATAAGTTTGTATTATCTTGCTTTCTCAATTAACTTCAACAATGTGCCAACTGAGAAAGCAAGATTAATACGAAGTTATCCGACAAAAAACGATGGAGAAGGATTATTCACTACATCTGTAACTGCAACTAACGGCCCAGCCAGGACTTTTGGTTTCGGTGGAGGCTGTGGTGACTAGCCGTAACCAGAGAAAAACCGAATACAGCACGCCACTAGGCGATTTTTATGTCTTTATTTCACCACCATCGCCGACACTAAAATTATTGTTACACCGTAAATTTATAACTATAATAAAGCAATCGACTAGCCGTTGACAGTACGATAAAACGAATTACAAAAAGCATTTCTTTTCACAGATGGGCCACCACGGCATGGAGTCCCTCGAAATGCTAGATCCTCTCACCTCTTCATCAATGACGACGCTAGCCCCCATGGGAGAAGTCGCACCGCCACACCACCAGCTACACGGCTACGGGATGAACCACGTAATGAACCACCACCACCACGGCGGCTCTTTAGGTCACGCACCTCCTTCGCACCTTGCACACCCTTCAGCAGCCCTACACCCTGATACAGACACAGATCCTCGTGAGTTGGAAGCATTTGCAGAGCGCTTCAAACAGCGAAGAATCAAACTTGGCGTTACCCAAGCTGATGTTGGCAAGGCATTGGCAAATCTAAAGCTACCTGGAGTAGGGGCATTGTCGCAAAGCACTATATGCCGCTTTGAGAGTCTCACGCTTAGCCATAATAATATGATAGCGCTGAAGCCGATATTGCAAGCGTGGTTGGAAGAAGCGGAAGCACAAGCTAAGAATAAGCGACGTGATCCTGATGCTCCTAGCGTTTTGCCAGCGGGGGAGAAGAAACGCAAGCGTACGTCTATAGCAGCGCCGGAGAAGAGGAGTCTGGAGGCGTACTTTGCAGTTCAGCCTCGTCCATCAGGGGAGAAGATCGCGGCTATAGCGGAGAAACTGGATTTGAAGAAGAACGTAGTGAGGGTATGGTTCTGTAATCAGCGGCAAAAACAGAAACGGATGAAGTTCGCCGCGCAACACTGACCGTCGGGCGGCGGAGCGGCTTTGCTGTACCCGGGAACCGGGTACGGTTACTAGCCGCCCCGCCCGGGCCGGGCCAGCAGACCACGACCCAGGGAGGAGGATCCCAGGTCCCCCATTCGTGAGCAATAATGATAACTTTCGATCTCATTCTTTTAAACACATCTCAATTTGATAGCATAGCTCTCCGTTATTCAATGACTTCTCATATATTTTTCGAGACACAGGGTATATATTTGATTATATACATATCATAACAGTAACTAGAGGTCGCTTCATCATACAGTTTTTGCCGTTTTGATGTTTTACTTGACATCATTGTACATGAGGAAAAATTGGAATTCAGGATTTTTAAGAGAATGTGCCTTGCAAATATCAATATTCTGTGTTTAATATTAAAATAACTTGGTCGCTTTGAGTAGTGGAGGCACCGCAGCCACAGGCGGTAGAGGGAGCGAGTCGCGAGTCGCTCGCTGCTTATGCCGTGCGTCGATTATAGAGGTAACATGTAAATATACAATGTCAAATTAAATTTTATGCAAGACGTACTCGGCGCTATCCGAATTGGCTTAATATTGTAAAATAGTTCTAGATACTTCGGCAGAATTGTGTACATTAGCGGCAAAAGAACGCTACATAATGATATTCTCTAACCTTATTTAACGGCATACCGACCGAATTGTGAATAATGGTACTACCTCTTTTGTTGTTATAGTTTCCTTGTTACCTTTGTAATCAATGCACAGAATGCGATCTATCAGGGTTCTTTGACAGTCAAATGCAATCAGATGCCTCTAAAGCGGAGCTAGGTTGCGTACTTGCACCAATCTTCTTATCTTACTTGGTATTTCGACTGTCAAACAATTCTTTAGTCATTCTGTTCTGATGCTAATCTGTACAAAGAATAAATATAAGGGTATATAGTATACTTTCTATTTTTAGTTGTAGATAGTTCTTGGTAGTTCATGTTTTTATATTTAACGTTTTTAATTATAAAATGCATTTCACGAAACGGCACAATTAATAAACTAAGAAGTTACTAGCGGAGTTTAGCCAAAATAGTTTTAAAACATTTGTAAATATCACATTTTGGGTCTACAGTCTAGGCATTTAGTATTACTATAGTTTTTACCTACGTAAGGAGGTCTAGTACAACGCGAATGGATTCATGCTTATTTTTATTTAATGCCAAAATTAATGATTACGATAATTTCGTGGCCAAATCTCATTAAAAGAACCATTGAAAAATTTACATATTTTTTTAGGTATAATATGAATCGTTACTGTAAATTCAAAATTTCGACGTAAAAACTTTCGAGACACACCTAGAGTTGCGTAAATATATAGGTAAATACGGGTGTTTACTGTTAATTTTAGGTAAATACCTAATTACGCTAACCGACCCAAAGAAGATGCATGGTAAAAATCATAAACTTTGATATGTGAGTCCGTCTGAAGAAGTAAAAAAGACATGTTGGAGAAACCATGTTATTCCTATTTGTTTTTATCATAATGTTGAATTTTGGGGATGAATGACCTATTTTCCAACATAATTATACTGTCCAGCGACCTGCTGCCCTTGTTTCGCATCGATTTATGTCATGTTTCTGTAACAACCAGAATTTATTTCACAAAAAACTTTTGTGGAAAATTTATAACTGATGGTGAAAACCGTATTAAAGTCCGTCGTGTAGTTTGAGAGATCCACGCGTACAGACGGACAGACAGTTGGAAGCGACTGTGTTTTATACATACAGAAGAGTTTGGTCTGAAACAAAGCCACTGATCTTTACTCATACACTGGACTGGCTAATAATTGAAGCACTTTGAATTGACCGCCATTTTGCGAAGGTTAACATCAGCACAGTATGAACAAACCAGTAAAACACTTTTGGCAAGGGTACGTCGACTTGCTTGTATGTGTGCGTCTTATATGTACGCACCACAAGCCGGTGATGTGGATGTGATATAAGGCTGATAGCACTGATTAACACTGAATCAGTCGTGCCTGAGCCACCTGTGAGAATAGTCCCTGTAACGTGCTTCTTTATGGCGAAAGTTAAATAACTTGAAAAAATACGGTTTTTAATTTGTTTTCAATCGTATGTAGGTTAATTACTAAATTTAATTATGGCTTCTCGAGGGTTCCATGTTTATTTCATCGAGATCTGTTCGTAGGATCCATGGAAAGTAAACGGAACTACTTTATAATTAAAAGCCGGTTTATTATATATTTTGTGAACTTACTCGAAAGTAATGTTAGAGGAACATTGACAATAACGCCACTTAACTAGTCATTTTTAATACCCATTATTACTATCGATAAGGGCGCTTTGAATTGACTCAAAAAAAGAGTTATTGCGTATGTAACAGCCAGTCCCGTGTAGTAATAGGTCAGTTAAGAAGGCACAGACTAGGTGACAGAATAAATTGAGGTTTAAATAGGTTTAAACATGTCTTGTTACGCACTAAAACTTACACAAAACTTTCAAATAACGTAATGTTAATTATTACAATGAGAACGTATCCACGGCATGAATTTAATGTGGCCACGGCTTATGAAATTAACAAAAAAAAATAAAAAAGTTTGCGAATTATAAATAGTATTTTTAAAAAATATTTTGTAAATATAGAATCATAAGATATAAGTATTAAACACGTGCAATCTAGACATCGGTAATTATTATAACTGCTAGGAATTAATTTTAATTATTGACTTACCATATAATTATGGCTACGGCTTTCTGTGACGAACGGGTCATTGAACCACAGACAAAAAAATCTATGCTTATTATATTGATGGCGCTACCGTCGCAAATTACTATGAAAATACGGTTAGTTCATATTTTTCCCACCGATATTAAAAACTGTGTGTTATTTTTATCAGATGAATGTTTACGAAAATTCCGAAGGTTCGCGATGATCCCCGAAGTCATTTAAAGCCGAGCTGTTAACGCTTTATTCTGATTCTAGTCAATTTTATTTGTTCTAGTCTATTTGAGTTTGTTTTTTTTAAGCGAAGCTCCTAAAATGCCTTGTCACAAATTAAAGTAGTGTGGTATTATTTCGTTTCCTGTAGGATTAAGGGTTTTCAGATGAAAATGGTGTTAGTGTGGTAGCAGTCTTGTTACTTTTTTTTTAAGTGAAGTATATAGGTCACATTTTGCAAACAGTAAACGTAGCTATTATTAATGATATAAACACAGTTAATTAAAATACTTATATCAATTGGGACACTGCAATCCTCATCGCAAGCATCATCAATATCATCATTTTTGTGTTAGTACAGAGATGGGCATTAATCGATTAACTTTTTAGTCAACTAATCAATCGATTAAAAAATCAATCGTCACAAAATTAATCGCGATTAAATTAATCGTCGCATGATACGATTGACGATTGATCAATCGTCATGTTAATCGACTAAATGTCACGATTAATTTTCGACTAAATATTAGAAGACAGCACAGCACGTTGAAAAAATAGTCTATATATCTATATATAGTATATGTCTTTTACTTTCTTGGAACTCATTCTAGTTGGTTTGCTGTGTGATGTGATATAAATATTTAAAAACTTGTTCCAGTGACACAAGATTGTTTTTACCCTCTAAAGGTTACCTAGAAAAGGGTTTACGAAGTCCAAAAAATAAAAATAACTTATTTATTACTGATATCAATCGAAAGAAAATTAATCAATCGATTAAAAATTTAGTCGTTGCCATTTAATCGACGATTAATTTAGTCGCGATTAAATTAGTCGAAACTCTTACGATTAAGATTGATCAATCGTCATTTTTAATCGTTAGTCGCGATTAAATAGGTTAATCTTAATCGTTAATCGTTAGTCGATTAAAATTTGCCCATCTCTTTAGTAATGCAAAAGCTGTGTAATAGTTTTTGGCAAATGTGCCATTTGGACTGAAATTGGTACGATGATCCAATTTTTACCGTTGAAGAGCCGCTTTGTATGGAAAGTTTCTTTTTCGTAAAATATGGGATATATGTTTTTACTTAGATCTTAGTTTGGGTCCTCAATCTTTGCAAGATTGTCCCCTATTTTATTTTTATTATTTATTTAATCTGGCAATGTCACTTGATTCATTAGTTTCATTACATTCTGAGAAATGCTCTGTTGTTAATTTTTGATAGGCATGAAATCTTAATAGGCGATAAAAGCGGCCGCCATTTTAAAAGATCTGCCAGCGCGATGGCGCCATATTTGATCAAAATGTACTTTTCTTTATACAATAACTCTAACTAGTTTCACAGCTAAAATTAAATCTATTATCATCAAAAATAGCATATTATGTTATGTTACAATAAATATGTTAATATTTAATTGTAATTACAGTAACGATCCCGGGGCCTATGCGAGATGTATAACGTTAGAAAGTTTCGATAAACTGACAACAAAAAAGACAGTGATGCAAGACAAGTTGCCTAACGTTAACAAAAGTTGACAAAATGTATAGCGTCCGTGATACTGCAACAGAGCGTAACTAAAAAAAATATAATAGAGCAAAATAAACCTTACAGTCTTTTTAACAAGGTGCACTTTGCTCCTAATTTAAAATGTTACTTACGCGGTTTTGCACACCGACGATAGAATTGACGAAGGCGCTTGACGCGTCCGTCTGACAGCTTACGTCAACCCTCCGTCAACCCTATACATTTTTAATTACGAAAACAAACGAATGCATCTTGTCAAAGGCTTCAGGATTAACCTAGCTAGACGATTTGTCGCGCCGCTTATGTCATGTCCATACATTATGTAAACCTAAGGTGTAAACTTTTTCAGTATTGGCACGAATCGCACATGTGGCAACATTTTTGTACATTTTAAGTTATCAGCAGGGAGCGAAACTTTGGTGCCGGTGACGTCATTATGACGCAAATTCACATATAGGATGCTTTTATTATAAACAATATTGCGACACCGCACTGATTATTAATAATTCTATTATGATTGTGTAAATATTTTAATAATGGCAAAGACGATACGAATAAAATATTTTGTTGGAGCATGTAATTCTAACGAAAAATATTATTTACACAAGGAAATGAAATACATTTCTTAAATGAAATTTCGAAGTATGCAGAACGCTTAAAATTCAAATATAACATCCCATGTGCTTGGTTGTTTTTTTTTTTCTAAATTGGTAACTTTTGCTGATATAACATTTTTTCATTATTTACAATCTGAAAAGGAAACTTCTGCAAATACGGCTGTACAAACTACATGGCGACTTCGCTCAAGCGAAACAATAATGTTTCGGTTATATTTACAATTTACTAATAAATAAACAATTCAATATAAATTTGTTATTGTCTTGGACAATCTTCTATTTAATATGACAATGACTGTCAATTATCTTTTTTATAAGTACCGGCCGTCTCAACTCAAGTGTCAATATTGGTACAGTACAGAGGCCAATAAGTTATTAGTAGATAAAAACACTCTGTATGTAGCTTGACGTCATACGCCTGTCATCGGCACCAAAGTTTCGCTCCCTGGTTATCAGTGCGGTTAGCACCAGTTGCCTGCGACTTGTTTGTCACTCGGATCTCTCTTTCTATCTAGACAGAGACGCACAGAGCGACAAGCGAGAAAATACAACTTGTGCTATCTGTGCCAGTCTGTAAAATAAGGGAATCAAAACTAATGCAAATCACACTGTATCTATGTAATAAGATTATTCTAAATTGGTACAAAAGCCACATTGAATAATGAAATATTTAATTAATATTAATGTTTTTTATTTTTAAGGGGTACAAATGGTGCCACGGAATAATAATTGACCTACGAGTCTAGCCTTAATAGTTCAAAATCTATACAACAATTTGTACAGTTCGCTCGCGAGTTGAACGCCGACCATATTAATGTGATAGTACGGGACGGCGCTATACAGTGTAGTACACACTGCAGACGCGAGAGGAGAGGCGGGGCGCCCCCCACCTCAGGCCCCGAATGCATTCAACTCGCTTGCGGCCTGTAGGCAAAGAATTTACGTCAAATTTCAAATACAGAATACATAGACGTTTACAACGACATGAAACATTAAGAAAAACTAATGGTCTGTGTTTTACTGTTCCAACAGCATTTGATTGTAAGGTGAAAATGTTGCTACTAGTATCTTTAACAGCGATCGGCCATCTTTTTTTTTATGAAACACGAGTGAGAAATATACCGTCAGTAGCGAGAGCAAGTGTGATAGATATAGTCAGACGAGCGCTGTTAAGAAGCTTGGAGTAGGCTCTATTGTACTATGTAAAAATTGCTTTTGATTTGTTATTATATTGTAAACAATACGGTAGTTCTTATTTACTTGCCAGTACTAGCGGCTGAGTAAAATCATGTGATAACATGTCAAAAACAATATGGTTTTACCGGGTAAAATAGTCTCGTACTGTCGAGTACATAAATATGTGTACGCATTAGTACCTTCTCTATTTACTATCATGTTTAGACTGCCATATACCAATGCTCACAGCTATTAAGAAGATTGTAAAGCTAATTTCCATACAAAATGCGTAAACGTTTCTCTCCCGTTAAGCCTACTCCAAATTTTACTATTTTTGAATAAGTTGTAGACATCATGTACGCTTTCCTTTCCACGAAAATACTTCTTAGAATGAAACTTTAAAAAGCCAAATGCTAGTAAAGTACAGACCTAGTTCATTATAATAACTACAACATATTCAAAAATCGTGAAAATCGGACTTGATTTAGGGGGTGAGAAACGTTAACGGCCGGAGCCAAATTTGTGTATAATTTTTTGACAGCTGGGTCGTTCTTCTATTTTACCGACAATAAACCGTCGATTATCGGTTTTTTAGATTTTTGAACTATCAATAACTATGGTTTCAGAGTTCGATTTAAAAAAAAGTTGCATTTATTCTTTATTAAAACTAATTAATGCTTCCTGTCCTGCATTAATATTTTATTATTTTTTATATGGTTTACCAGAAACACTGACAGAGTGGCCGTTTTCAGCCGAGACCAAGCATTAGATGACCACTCTGTCACGGCATTCTACGGAAAACCATATTATTAAAAAAACGTGGGTTAAAGAAAGAGCACAATTATTTGGTATACTCTTACATAAATAAAAGTATGGACGTAGGTATATTAAAAACGAAAATCATAATTATCCGTACTCTAATGAGACGCTTAATAAGATGAGAGACAGGCTATTGTCGGTAAAAAAGAAGAACGACCCAGCTACGCGATTTTAGCAGCGTTTCACAAGCCTTTTAAAGAGACAAGGTACTAAAGTGTACACATATTAATGTACTCGACTAGGCGGTTTATTATCTGTGGTGCCCTGAAGAGACTCGACTGCTATTGCACACTCTATCTTTAAGTAGACCGGTTTTCTAAGCAATGTTAATGAATTTACGCTAAGTTTTGTAAATCGGATATAAGTTAATGTAGAACATAGATTCTCTCGCAATTATTAATTAATTACTGTTATTAATAACTAAAAGCAACAATCTTATTTCGGAAACCAATAAACAATACATTGAATATAGAAAAATTAGTAACTTTATCGTTTCATTGTGGCCTGCTTTTCTCCTGAAACAACACTAGGACTCAATTTGCTTTACTGTTATAGTCTTTATTATTTCTACTGAGCCGATCTTCTACACAAAGGCCATTGTTTGAGTACAATACTATTATCTTTCTTTGTGTCCATAACCACAAGCCGATTACATAAAAAAAAGTTAGAACTACATTGAATGTACATTGAATTATCAACCCTATCCTCTTAGTCAGTAGGTTTAAAATGTAAAGTGTCAGGATACAGATATAAGTCTTGTGTAGATGATAGTATTGTGTAAAGAATAAGCTCAATTCAAATAATAAAGACTTATGTATGTATGTATGTAAACTCTTTATTGTACAAACAGAAAATAACAAATCAAAAATAAACAGAAACAAAAAAGGTATGTACAAAGGCGAACTTATCCCTATAAGGGATCTCTTCCAGTTAACCTTTGAGCGATTGAGAGAAGAATAAAAACAACGGATGGCTAAACGTACAACGTATTAAAGATACAGAAGATTAAAATAATAATAGCAAATAAATATGTAGGTATAATAAATATATATACTAAATAGGATAAATAAATAAATATATACATTGTATGTATATAAATATATGTATATAAATATATATATATATATACATATATAAATAATTTTTATAAGTATGAAAGGAAGAAAGGACATACAGTCTTAGATCAGGAACAAGAGTCAAGCCAGTACCTCTTCAGCCTAGATCTAAGTGAAGCAACAGATTGTGATTGCCTGATATCAGTTGGAAGGCTATTCCATAAACGAACAGAATGTACCGAGAAGGATTTAGAGTAAGATTTGGATTTGCTAGCAGGAAAAGCCAGGAGTAGGTTGGCACTCGAGCGTAAGCGGTTCTGGGACCCGGTAGCCAAGAAAGAGAACCGTTCGACAAGGTAAGGAGGGGATTGAGGATTGAAAAGGATATTAAATAGCAACGACAGGACATGAACATTCCTACGCGATCTAATGGGCAACCATTTAAGCTGAGTGCGGAAATCAGACACATGGTCAAATTTCCGCAAGCCAAATATGTACCGAATGCACACGTTCTGAAGCCGTTCCAGCTTATTGAGCAGCTCTTCAGTTGCGTCAATGTATGCGATGTCGCCATAGTCGAATAAAGGGAGTAGAAGAGATTGTGCAAGAGTAATCTTGGTGCGAAGGGGCAGAAAATTCTGTAGGCGCCTAAGGGAGTGGAGAGATCTAAAGAGCTTTCGACTAACTTCAGAAACCTGAGCCGACCAGGAAAGGGTCTGATCCATTGTGAGACCCAAATTTTTGACAGTGGAAGAAAAAGGAATAATAGTACCGTCGAATATCAAATCCGGACACACAAGGTCAGACAACTTTGCAATAAAATGTGGACTACCGACAACAATTGCTTGCGATTTCCTCGCGTTGATTTTTAGCCCGTAGTTAGCTGCCCAATCTCGAATACTAGCTAGGTCAGAGTTTATTAGGCTTATTAAGGAGGGAAAATCATCAATACCAGCCGAGGCATAAATCTGCAAATCGTCTGCATAAAGGTGATAGCAAGATTGGAGAGAAGCAGTGATGCCATTAATAAATATGGAGAACAGAAGCGGGGATAGCACAGCTCCCTGGGGGACACCAGCGGACAAATCCCTCCAAGAAGAGACAGCATCATCTACCTTGACAAGCTGGCGCCTCCCAAGGAGATATGATTGGAACCACGAGAGAGCTGTAGTAGAGAGATTTAATGTTTTGAGGATACCGAGGAGGATTTCAAAGTCTACGGTGTTAAAAGCACTGCTAAAGTCCAATAAGACCAGAACAGTGAGTTTTCTGTGTTCTATATTAAGTCGAATGTCGTCGGTGACCTTGACCAAGGCAGTGACAGTGCTATGCCCGGGGCGGAACCCAGATTGGAACAAATTAAAAAGTTTGTGAAAGTTAAGAAAGCGAGACAGTTTTCTATTTATAAAATGTTCTATAATTTTTGATAGGACTGGAAGAATTGAAATAGGTCGATAGTCGGAAAAGGAAGAGGGATTTGAGGTCTTGGGAAGAGGAATAACGTGAGCAGATTTCCACGAAGAAGGAAAACTGCCCGAAGACAAAGAAAAGTTAATAATTTTGGATAGGATGGGAGCAATAGGTTCCGCCACGAGCATAAGCATGTCCAAACCCACACCGTCTTCACCAACGGCCTTCGTCCTAATATTTTTTAAAATATTTAATGTTTCTTCCGTCGAAATGAAGCCTAGGTCGAAGGGGGGAAAGTCGGGGTGAGGAGTGTTGGCGAGAAGAGATAAAGTCTGTTTTTTTAGAGACGGGTCCAAGACAACCGGAGAAGTGCTAAAGTGATTGTTGAGGGAATTGAGGTCAAGTTTAACATTAGAAGAGTTTTGTTGAGGTTTGCCCACCCCTAAAGACTTAAGAAACTTGCATAATTTAGGATAGGGACAACTCTCTATACGTTCGTGAATGTAGCGGCGCCTAGCATCTCTACACCTACGACTGCAGCGGTTACGCAAGAGAACATAGTTTTGGTGATTTTCATCCGACGGGTTATGTCGCAGCTTCAAACGGGCCCGGTTCCTCTTAGCCATTAGAGACTTAATATCGGAAGTAAGCCACGGCGCGGGGTAATGCTTAACCCGCAAAGGCTTTAAAGGTGCGTGACGGTCGAAAATCGCAAGCAATTTGACGGTAAAGGCTTCAAGTTTCAGGTCAACACTGTCGAGAGCATCAATGGACTGCCAGTCGACATCTTGGACATCAGAGAGCAGAGCCTCTCGATCCACATTACCAAGATTACGGCAAAGAATAAATTTATGCCTGCGTTTTGGGGGTCGGATTCTAAAGGAAGCAAAGATTAAATCGTGATTTGAGAAGGCAGCAGCGTTAAACTGACCGTGAAGAGAAACAAGGTTAGGAGAAGAAGTAATGATAAGATCTAAAAGAGAGGGGGGGCCATTATGAGGGAAGTGCGTAGGGCTGAGAGGAAGAATACTCATATTCAAGGAATTTGTGAGAGATTGAAGTTTGGAGGACCGAAAGTCGTTTTTAACGAGACATGTATTAAGGTCACCCATTAGGATGGTGTGATCGAACTGCGGAACAAGATCTCCCAAAGTCATCTCAAGAGCATCAAAGTAGTTTATGTTCGAGGAGGGACTGTAATATACTCCGAGAAGGACTTTAGAGTGATGTAATGAGACACTAAGAAACAGATACTCAGGGGATTTAGAATAAAGAGAAGCAACAATTTCGCGGGCAAGATCACTCTTTAAGTAGATTGCAACACCGCCACCCCGAACAGTACCGTGTCCACTATCATTGGGTCCAGTCCTGTCGTTGCGAATTAACTGATAGCCAGGAAGAGGGTAGAGTGCAGAAGGAAGAGATGGCTTCAGCCAAGATTCGGAAATCAAGATGGCATGAATGTTTTTGCAAGAGAAAGAAGAAAGTAGGTCGGGGAAGTGAGCTGGATATCTGTATCCTTTACATTTTAAACCTACTGACCTAGAGGATAGGGTTGATAATTCAATGTACATTCAATGTAGTTCTAACTTTTTTTTATGTAATCGGTTTGTGGTTACGGACACAAAGAAAGATTGTTTGTTTGTGATGTATTGGACACAAACAATGGCCTTTGTGTAGAAGATCAGCTCAGTTCAAATAATAAAGACCTAAAATGACCTAATTTTGTTCGCCATGGGTAACTCCTCCTAAGCAAATAAACAGTATCTCAAAATCAATAACCAAAGCATTTTTAGTTCTCTACTCTTAATAATAAGGTAGATATTGCTACGGGGGTGTAATCTGACTTACTGCGTATTAGCTTACAAGGGCAGAACTAGGCTCCATAGTGACTCTATCATTTGTTATTTATAGACCTAGAGATTTTCCTAGCACGAACGACGTATTGTTAGTGCTTGACACAATAAAAACATCGACCATCTTGTTATCGATAAGTCCACTTCAATGTCGTCGAGCTATTTTCATTGAAGTATGTGCCTAAAATATTAATAAATTGAAAGTTTTGTTATTAACTTATTATTCTTATCTTACTTTTTAAAACACACCACATTGTTATATATAATATGACATAATGATTATATTTTTTTCCTTATTGAAATGATTTTGCTGTTTTCTTATTAGGCACTTCGATGAGCTTTCATTTTGATTATTTTCTTAATAACTATATTATAATGATGTACTTACAATTATTTCCTCTATGACGTTGAAGTAGTGGTTATCGATAGCAGGATTGTCGATGTTTTTACTGTGTCAAGCACTAACAACACGTCGTTCGTGCTAGGAAAATCTCTAGGTCTAGTTATTTATTAGTCAAATCAGCCGCGCAGTGAATGAAAGCAATATAATAATTCACAATCCAGATTATTACCCGTGGGGGAGCAAAGTAGGTACATATATTACGGTACTAAAATCGGTTAACGATTCGACTTTTCTAGTCTATTATCGGCTAGAACCGGAGACGATAATTACACAAAATACATTGCTGCGATTTCTATTGGGTAGTACTCAACTTAAAGTATCGTAAACGCAATGTATATCGCCATGATGACATTACGTAGGAGAAACTGCAAAAACGCGTAAGTAACATTTTAAATTAGGAGCAAAATGCACCTTTTTAATAAGACAGTAAGGTTTATTTTGCTCTATCATAAATTTGATAGTTACGCGTTTGCAGTATCACCGACGATTAGGCAGACATTAGACTTACCGCATGTTTTACAATCGTAAAGTTTAGCCCTTTCTCTGTCTTACACTTGAAAATAGACGAGAGAGCCAAATTTAAATGACAGATTTTACTTGTCGATTGTGAAGCAGGTCCTTAAGAAGCGATATAAACATGCATTATTTATTGAGTACCCATGTCATCCATGGGAAACCGCTGGATGACAGCAGCAGAGGACCCATCGTTGTGGAAAACCTTGGGGATGGCCTTTGTTCAGCAGTGGACGTCTTGCGGCTGATAATGATTATGATATTGATGACCTATACTATATTAGATCAGGATATAAGGATTATTATTATTTACTTATTTAATGGCAACCGGTCCCAATATCGAGCAATATATTTTTTTTTTTATGGCGTAGGAAGGCAATCGAGCACACAGGCCACCTGATGGTAAGTGGAAACTGTGACCCATAGACATTCGCATTCACAAGCCTGCAAATGCACTGCCAACCCTGAGGACTAAGATGGAATGCCTCTATGCTAGTCATTTCACCGGCTGTCTTATCCCCAAACCGGAACACAACAATGTGAACACTGCTGCTTGGCGGTAGGTTAATGGATAAGATAGTGGTACCAACCCGGACGGACCCTGCACAAGGTCCTCCCACAAGTAAAATTTCTGCCAATGTCAAGTTTATATTTTCCATTTACATATCAAAAGAAAATCATAAGGCAACGTTGCACGGTGATCCTCTAGCCTCCGTGAAGTGATGTAGGTAGAACTTTACGAAGACCAGATGGGATTTTCTTGGAGCAATCCTTCCAAAGGCGATACGTGTTTAAACTTGAATTCTTCATGATACTACACATTTGAAGGTTAATTTACTGCATATTAATACATCATTACTATCCATTAAACTACAAAATATGCAAAAAAATGGAAACAATTAAGAAAGGGACGCCATCTTGTCAAAAACACCAAGAGAATCCGGATATAAGGAATTTAAGAATTTATAAAAAAATACAAACTATTTTTCTTATTCAATATAAAGGTTGTATAAGTTAAGAGCTATAAGAAGGTTTGTTCATATCCTTCTGTTGTAATACACTCGCGGTCAAATAATACGGGTCAGAGTGCGTTTTTCATACTAAAGAGGCTATTTCGAAGCCTTGGTTCCTCGCCAGGGGATGCTTTTAGAGAAATCTGATGATAGATACCCCGAGCATCGATACAGGACTTCCAGAGTGCCTAGGATAGCCAACTGATTGATGCCCGGTTTCTGAAGTACTTTTATCGGTGGTTTATCTGTCCGTAAACGCTATTGGTCCGTTAACTTTGACAACTGCGTTTCCGAACAACGACTCAAAGATAAACTCCGTTTTAACTAGGTTTAACTTAACTGACCAAAGTTTGCCGTTTATCGGCTCCATAACTATTTGACGTTTTTTACGATTGAAGTTTTTGTTTTCGAAGTATCAACTGTCAATTTTTGTTCATACAGCCACTGGCAAATAAACTAGGTATTTAAATTTTCGTTATCATTTATTTATTAATTACTATAAAGTGGCTAAGTTTTCTCAAATTATTATTTTTACAAAAATTAACCGGAATTGATGTTGAATTAAGGCATTAACAGCAGTCTACGTATGACAAACTATTAAGATCCATCTAGCGGCAGCGGAAGGAACTATTTATCGGTCAATAGTTATCGAACTGTTCGTAGAGCACTCAGAAACGCACGAAGAGATAAACGTCGTTTAACCTAAACATAACTTTAACGGATCAATAGCTATTAAGGGCCACTTGCACAGAAAATTTAACACTGGGTTAAGACACTAACTCGAGTTAGTCAACGTCAGATTCATACGAAAACTGTCATTTTAACTCGAGTTAGTGTCCTAACCCAGTGTTAAAATTTTGATGCAAGTGGCCCTAAAGGTTTAACTAGTGACTTCAGAAACCGGGCATGAATCTGTGGTTAACGCCGGAATTGTGCATGTTCAGAAAAACATCTAAAATGGCAATAAAATGTAAGGAAATCTAAATGCTGACCCAAACTCTCTCGCTGTGGTGTTAACTGATTGTGCGATCAATTAGGTATCTTAAGCACTTTTGACGTCTTCTATTGAACCTCGGGAGTATCCACCATTAAACCTCACTCAAAACAACCCCTGGCAAGGAACCAAGGCTTCGAAATAGCCTCGTTTGTATGAAAAACGCACTCTGACCCGTATTATTTGACCGAGAGTGTATCTGTAATTTGAAATACAGTGCGATAGATATAAGAAGATGCTTTGGGTTTGTAGTTGTCTCCCAATCGCGCTCATACGCTCTTATTAAGAGCTAATGAGAGAGAAGTACAAATCCGAAGCACTTTCTAAGTGCTCACAGACTGTACTCTATGTGAAAAACGAGGGATACCGACAATAACCGAAGATAGCCGAATGGTGAACTTATTTTAATTGTGTTGTAAACATGTTTTTTTACCGGCGTACTATAAACCGCTAATTTTGATATCGTTAGTGGTATTAGAATACCACCTATAACGGTACCGAAGCGGGAAAAAAAATCTATAATGAGCGTTGTCATGGTAATTACAGTTCTATCACAATTATTATAAAATTGTTATTAACATGGTTACTGTCATTTTGGATATTAGTGTTGGCGTTTAGTGAACCCTCGACAGCCTAATTTGTTTAATAATCCGTTAAATCCATAAAATCTTTTAACAACAGTCAAAATTACGTACATAGAAACAAATTATAATTTTTATTTTATTAAGTTACTAAAATAAATGAATATCCATCGATTTGTTATTTGGTTACCATGGTTACGTTCTATAATAGATATCAACAAAATGGCGTTTTGTTTGACATTTCTACTTTTATGATAAATTTTCAGAACTGTTTCAGTAATGAAACTAATAACAGTAATTTGTCAGCAGAAAAATTGAGGAAAGTATACAAGAAAAGTTAGCGATTGTTTGTTCTGGCATTATCATTTGAAATTTGTAGAAAAAGTAATGTATGCGACGGTACATAATTTGCTCTCGCTCGCGTTCTAAGCTCAGCACTCATATGCAGCATCATTATGTACTAGATACATAAATAACTAAAATCCTAATGTCAACGATATGAAAGCCTTTTATGCACTAGTCAGTAATATCGACCGAAAAACAATACGACGAGAATACGACACGTGTAGAGAGAAAATTAATGTAAAGGTCAGAAGGTACCGCCCTAGTACGACACGTATAAGTACGAGGAACGTATTTAGAGTTAAAAAATAAGCAACTGCGAATATTGCATGTTTTTTTCTATAAATTTACTACCCGGCCGTTTTGGGTGCTTTTGATTTAGCCCTTATTCAGCACATCGCGAATCTGATCACTGCATTTGCGTATAAAGCTTCCCCTAGTAACATCTCCACTCACTCGACGAATATTTAACAACTTCAATTGTTTAGCACCTATAGAACCCTGTCGCAGAAAGGCAATCGTTAATTTGGTCGCGATTTAATTCTTTAGTCTTGACGCTGTTAATAAGACAAGGTTATATGTGTGTGCAGCATTTAAAGTGCATAGGGTTGGTGAATGTAGAGCAAGCGAAAGTTGTATGATTAGCCGATGCTCCTCGCGCTCCACAGTCTGCCTACTTAATTGTGAAACTGGCGTGAAGTTATTTATGTATGTTACTAACATAAATGTTCGTCCTAGTTTTACACCACCCTCCACCCCTACTAGCAATGGAGGAAGCTAGATGCATTAACACTAACGCATCCGACCACTTTCCAACAAGTGAAATTGAAAGCATTTGAAAATTCCATCTGCTGTTGCAGGGTTAGATGAATTTAGCCTCTGAAATATTTATACCACGGAATACGGCCACTTTCGATCTTTTCTAGAAGTTTTAATGCACCTAAATATAGTAATTAAATGAGACAGATATTATTTACTAGGATTAAAAAATTCAATAATACTGATTAGATAGTATAATTTTGGGTTACCTAATGATTCGCCGACAATTATTAGGCAGATTATTGATTATCATACAACGTAGAGTAACGGTACGCCGATGGATTGGTTCGTAGATGTATTGTTTCGCAGACTAACTTTTCGTAACTCAACCTTTAGCACCTATTTTAGTTGTCTTATGAGCAGTGATCGGGGTTTTGGATGCGACTTGGGGTGAATAACCTCAATCATTATGCTAGTATGGATATGCCGCGGGATTCCGGGCTTTCGTGTGGTTTGAGAAAGGACAGTATTTTCGTCATATTATTACATTACATATTGATTGCTTATACATTTTAATAAAATCATTTATTTCAAATATTTAGCATAATTATTATTTTTTATTACTTTTGGTCTCTATAAAATTAAATTAACAAAACATTATTTTTTCAATGTTCCCTAATGTTAACCTATTTCGTTTAACATCTAAAACCTGGGATCCTGCCTTTTTGCCAAAATTATTTTGGTAAAATTTCATTACCCAAACAAATTTTCGCAACTGTTTTTTTGCCAATGCAATCTTTGGCATAACTATAATACGCTAATTTTCATTTCGTCAAATTTTCATTAAGCAGAGTTTAACTTCGGATACAGACATTTAGGCATTTGGTCTTTTAGCAAATGCTTTATTAAGGCAAAAAACATTACATAATAAACATTTAGGCAAATGAATTGGTATGACAAAACATATAAAGACAAAAATCGGAGTTTGTTTGAGTAATATAATATTGGTAAAACGGCACGATCCCATATATACAAAATGCACTGCTATTTTCACAAATACATTTATTTGTGTATTACAACTGGATTTGTAACTTACAACTTTAAGTTTGTTGCAATGCTCATTAGCGTTTTTTGTAAGTTTATGTGCTTGAATTTGTCTGAAAAAAGTTTAAAGTTGAAGTAATAATTTTGAACAACAGTAAGAATTTAGTACCGAATTGCTGCCAGGTAAGTAGGTTAGGATAGGTTAGAACTTTGACCCCCAACAAAAACGAACTGCTACAAGAACAGTAGGTTAGGTTAGGTTACAACTGCGACCATAATAGCGCGCGAGCCGAGCGAGCAAAGCGAGCGTGCCGCGGCAGCGGCCGGCGAAGCGCCAGAACGCAACTGCTGCCAGGTAAGTAGGTTATAGGTTACAAATTCTACCAGTAAACTAGGTTAAGTTAGGTTAGAATGACCCCCAAAATAAATTCACCATTTTTATACCATACAAATCATTTGCCTTATTTTGTTTTGCGTAAAATATGTTATGCCTACTAAAACGTTTGACTAAATGAAATTTAGTCAAATGTCCAGTTGGTAAGCCAGTCAATGACTAAACATTCATGTGCCAAACATTAGGTTTGCGTAACTATTATTTGTGAATAGTTAATTTGGCAAACAATTATTTGGCAAATGAAATTTTACGAAAAAAATATTGGGAAGTGATAATTTGTCAAACTTAATTTGATAAAACAAAGGTGATCCCTAAAACCCATTTATAAGCCGAAAACGATCTTTCTACTTCAACTGATGTTAGCGGGGCGAATTTGTATAAAGAAATTTCATCGGATGCGGATTCGTGTGATATTTGTTCGGCGTATGTTCTGATATCATCTAAATCAGGATTTGGAGCCATGACTGCTTCTATATTATTATCTATACGTAAGCTATTACTCCAACTTATAACTGTCCGGACTTCATCAAATATTTTTATGGCATCGATGATTGACGTATCTCGTTCCTGTAGTTTGACTAAGGCGATCTTGATTAGCAGACAACGTATCGCCGAGTAACGATACGCCGATGGATTTGTTCGTAGATGTATTGTTTCGCAGACTAACGTTTCGTAACTCAACCTTTGGCAGTTATTTTAGTTGGCTTATGAGTCAGTAAGCTGAACAACTTATTGGCAGAAATTCTTTTAGTCTATTAATCACTACACATTTTGAATGTTTGCTCGAACAACTTTTCGCTTTTAAACGGTTGAACTGATATTCATCATCAAATCAACTTTAAGTAACGGCTCGGTTTATTAATAGCTTAACTATTTTTAAATTGACTTTGTTGTGTTTGTTATTTTCTGGGCAGATGAAAAAAAAACCTCGAAGGCCAAGGCGCAAGGCACCACCATAAAAATGCAACAGTTGTACAGTTAACTGAAAAAAATCCGAAACAAAAATCGACTGAACCTTAAATCTACTAAACAATAATGATGCCATGTCACAACTGTGCTTATCATGTTTCGACGAACAGTTGTTCGGTAAAATGAAACAATTACGAATCAAACAATCGACTAAACGTAACTCTGCGTATCGCTTTACTGTCTATCGACTACTCGGCGAAACAAATAATAGGCGTAACGAAATAATACCAAACGTTACTCGGCCAAAAGATAGGTCTGCCAATAGTTATCTGCGAAACAAACATCTGCCTAATTAAACTCGGTGAAACGACAGGTCACCATAATTTTGTAGTATATAATCTAATTTGCTGTGTGGTTGCCGTCCGCCTAGAATAGTGCCACTCCATGTCTTCCTGTGGAAGTCGTAAGAGGCGACTAAGGGATTAAAGGCTGTGGTATTGTTAGGCGATGGGCTTGCAACCTGTCACTAATATACACATCGTAAACCTATTAGCCTGTTTTTGCAAAATGTGGTTATAGAATTAACAACAAATTGTTAGAGTTGTCGGTAATTCTGTAGCGCTGCCTACCCCGCTCTGGGATGAAGGCGTGATGGTATGGATGTATGTATGTAATCTAATTGGCTTACACTTTATTTAATCTACTTACTCGAAGTTATCAAAACTGACTGAGGGTGTTTAACCGACTTCAAAAATGGAGGAGCGTTATACGTTCCACTGTATGTTTTGTATGTTCACCGATTTCTCCGTCAATTGTGGACCGATTTTAAAAAGTATTTTTTGGTTTGATAGAGCATACTTTCGAAGTGGTCCCATTGTCACCAAATCTGAATTTGATGTAGGGATCACTGAGGAATTCAGGGAACTCCTCAAATATTGTAAGCGAACATGTAGCGATTTTAATTTAGTCTAGCATTTGCCTTTAAAAAGTATAATTTAGTGAAGTGGAACTGATGATGAAGACCACAGATGGCCACCGGAACTCCTTAACGGTACCTATTTCAAGGGTGGCGATAAAATATCTCGATTAAGATAGTTGAGGGACTATAACAAATAAAACATTTAATTGATTTAAGATGACTATGACTTTCCCGCGGCGTTTCTTGCGGCGAGCTTGACATGTCTTAATGTTTCATACCAATTAAGAAGTGGGACTAACAGTTTATTATGATCACTAAAAAGTATAAAATTAAAAAAATGTTTTTAAAAAAAAAAACCTTGTATGAAGGTATAACTTTTTTTAAATGGTAGGTAAGTATACGTCAGTCAAACTGAATTCGGCGACTCACAATATTTTTACCAAAAGCCGGCATCAGTACAAGCTTTGAAACAAACGCCAAAAAAAAAAAAACATCGTTGTATTCAGATTTACACATACATATTCTCGTACTGTAATTAACCTATTCTATCTAAGTATATATGGCAAGTCTAGACACACGACCTACATTACTCAAATAGAAGCTCTAGCCAACTAACAACAAACCAACTCTAGTCTCTGGTAAATATCTCCGGCACTTTAGAAGGTTCTGACACCTACTACCGCTCAGGGCCCGTAGTATGGCCACCTTTGTCGCGGTGGATAAAGCACCATACTATACTCTGCGCAAAATCAAGTGGCGAGTCGGGCAATAAACGTCAGTTACCTTCCTTTTTGTGCCTACCGCTACACACTATTGATGCACGGCCCGCTCCATAAGGCCGTGAAGGTGCGAAAGAGAGCATTATTCCGATGATTTATGGCGTTGCGTCGATGAGAGTTGTTAGTTAATACGCACGCAACAAAACGCAGAGACAAATGCCCAGAGGCCCTTGCCAAGAGGACGCTAACGTTTTTAAACCAATCGATTAGAAACATTTTAACGGTTACCGAACCTTAGTTCTACAGCGGATATCATCATTTCTGATTCTATCACGAAATAAACCTCGAGCTTAGCTCTCTCCATAGCCCTCTGAGTGACTTTGAGCTTCATTATGAGGCCCACAGGCAAAGTATACTGTTCTGAGGAGCTCTGGATACGCAAAATCTTAGGAGTCGGAACACAAACATGAGCTTGGGTACGCGACACCTCAGGGACTCTATGTGCTGGCGCCAGGTTAAAGTGGCTGTCTAAAATTATATGTCTTAAATTATTAAGTATTTGAATACACTGGTGCGCATGCTTACTGCAGGCATTAGGAACTCGGCATTCCGCGGATCAATCTTAAAAATGTGGATAAAACATCTGTTATTTTTGACAAGTATAATGTACAGATGTAGTGCATAATTGTTTTCCATCGTATTTTCACGGAAACGTACGAACGTGTCTTGCTATTTCAGTCGGTCGCAGTACAAATAGTACTGAGGTTGACTGAAGAAGCATGACAAATACGAAAGTTTCCGAGAGAATACGATCGAAAACAATTATGCACTACATCTGTACTAGATTATCGGAAGCTTTATGGTGACATACAAGCTATATTTGTGTTACAAATTCGGCCCATTATTCGTTCTATTTACAACTTAAACTCCCGTGAATTATTTATACATAATCATAATAATCCCAGAGTGGGCTAAGCAGAGCTACCAGAATAACAACTTTAAAAAGTTGTTGATAATTCAGTAACCACAATTTGCACAAATAGGCTATGATGTTTAGCAGCATATTAGTGACAGGTTGCAAGCCCATCGACATGAATTATTTATTTTAATAAGAAAATTGATTCTTTAAAAAAAAACTGATATACATAATTTAAATAGGAACTAGAAATAAAAATAAACTCGCTATTCGAAAATTCCGCGTCCGTAATAGTATTTTATGTAACTGCCGTAACTGGTACATAAAGAGGGTCCTTAAAACACGAGTGTGGTTTTGTGAAACGAGCCGAAGGCGAGTTTCATAATAACATCACACGAGTTTTTTAAGGCCTAATTATGTACAGTTGCATACATTACTTTATCTACACACATATTATAAGTACTCTTTCCGGATTTTAAAAACAGGCGGCAGAACAAACAAATGGCGGCAAAGCTAACCTGTGTCACGAATATGTTTTTTTTTTTTTAAATCATAGACTAACTAACAAAGTCCCTATTCTAATGTCACTCGACATCAAAACGGCGTACGACACTTTACTTAAAATATACCGAGTCGACGTTTAATAGATACTAGAATTGACCCCCTGTTTGAATTGTGTTGGTTTTGGAAGATGTTCCAAATTTAAACAACATTACTTTATCAAAAGTTGTATCGTAATTTTAACTTTACAGTACAGCTACAGATAAGAAAAAATATCATAGTAAAATTGTATCTTGTAATGATGGTCATTGTCTACGGATTCTGAACGCATTACAGAGGACTTATGATATGAGTGTAGATAAAGTATATAAATCATTTGTTGGTCAATGCATTCGTTTCTATAATAAATTACCTGACGTAGTTTTAAAGTTACCTTTTCCAGCACTTAAAAATTACTTGCAAAAGTCGTTAATGTCTAAAGCGTATAAATATAATGTATAAATGATAGGATCGAGGACTATCTATCTAATAGACAAAAATGCTTGGCCTAAACCCGAAACTTAATCAATTTTTTTTTTCAAATTCAAAAGCTTTATCTTGTCTACACCGGACACCGTTGATGTAGGAAAACATAATTATCAATCTTACGTGGTTGTCTTGCACCGTCTTATATGTATACTTACACATAAGTAGTACAGTAAGTAGGTGTTAATTTTATCCTTTTCTCCCTCTATCTCTCTCGTAAGATTTTGGTGTGTTTTCCTGCGGGAACTACACAGGTTATTTGATATATATATATATTTTATTTTTATTTATTTAATATTAGGTAATAGATTTATGTAATGCTAGACGAAGTAGTACCATTGTAATATTAAATGTGTTTAAAAAATGACTGACTGCTGAGATTCTTGCGGCGTTTCTACTCAGCAGTGGTCTCCTCATGTGAAGCGCTGGTAGATTCTCGGCGTTAAAAAGTGCCCGTGCGGCCTACTTACTGGATAAACGTATTTTATCTTTATCTTTTATCTTTAAACAACATTTAATATAAACAGTTATTTGAGCTAGTTTTTTGTATTTGTAATAAAGACGTTCGTTGGAACCCTTTTTTGAACATGCTTTTGTCCGGCTTTTTTAAATACACTCATGGTGATCTTGTCTTGTTGTAAGTATTTGGATATAACAATCGTTTAATTAAGTTTCTTTCACATAAATGTTTCTTTCGACTCCATCATCAGATCAGCTCTTTGATACCATAATTGCATTGTCATCGGGTTAACATGAGAGGTCATTTTAGCCCATTCCAACTACGGATTCACAATTGACTTGCATTTTTTGAATTGCATTTTCTGTAAAATCTGCGCTGCGGCTAGGGCTTGCAATTCGAATATTCGAATATTCGAATAATTCGAATATTCGGTTCTATCTGATATTCGAATAATGCGGTGAATAGTATTCGAATATTCGAATATTTATGGTTATTTGGACAGGCGGATGTAAGATGTAACATCGCCCGGGGTTGGTCGGCTGTCTCTGTCTCACTCCCCCATAATCATCTAATAAGTGCATTAAAAGATGATTCTATCGATGCTCTTAGCTTCCTTAGGTCGTACTATCAAGGAAATCGTCATTGAAATCATTTAGTTCAATTTGTTTATTTTAATTACATTGTGTTTATTTTTATTGTAGCAATATTTAGTATGTAATATTAGTATGTGATTTGATTTATGATCTCATGATTATTTTTGTTTATTTGATTAGATTACCATTTTAATTACTTTTGTTGTTGTTGTTGATTCTGTCTTTTTTATTTAATTATTCTAAATCGTTGCTATTTGTAACTTTAGTATATTTTCTGAAGAATTATCTAAATTCAAGTTATTTTGTTTTGATGATTTATGATTCACGATTTTTTTACTTATTTTAATCACTTCGTTGATTACTTTTTTTACTTTGTAAAATTGTATTGTAATAGTGTAGTCTAGTTTGAATGTAAGGTAGCAGAGAGAATTCACAAATATCATTATTGTTTCGTGTTGATTAGGTATGTACATTAATAATTTAACACATACATATATTACGCGTTGGTAATTATTTTCTTTTAATTTTGTTGTTGATTCTGTCTTTTTTAATTGAAGTACATAATCTTTGTGCATTTGATACTAAATGGTTGCTTTTCGTACATTCAGTTGTTTTTAACACAATAATATTAAATTAAAGTTTTTTATTCATTCTATAAAGCCAAGGACATATTATTTATTAAAGATGTTTATGTTGAGCTTTCAGACTGATAATCAAGCATCGGAAATTCGGATCGATATTTACCTATACTTTCGCGCCGGCTTCGTTGTTCAGTTGTATGGAGATGGACTCAATCATATAATTCATAATAAAATTTCCGGGATTTCAAAATAAATAAATTACACCGGCATTAATTCATAATTATTTATTTATATTAACTGTTTCAAGTTATTTTCCATGTATATGTTTAACCAAATGTTATTTAATTTACCTGTAACTTATTAACCTAACAAATTTATAGGAGCAAAACAGAATGTTTTATCCTACATGTAAAGTAATTATTATATTAACGTTTTGTAGAATCCCAGAATCCCAGAACTTAAATTATTAAAATAATATTTTTAAGAAGCCGACGCTATGTTTGCCTATCTTCTTCCGGGATTTTGCCAACTTTAGGTAAATATCGATCCGAATTTCCGATCCCTACTGATAATAAATGAAAATAAGCATTTAAGCCTGTTTTTTCTTTAATTTTTAGGATTATTCGAATAATATTCGAATTATTCGAATATGTCCAAATTAAAAGTAGAATATTCGAATATCTGAATCTATCGAATATTTGCAAGCCCTAGCTGCGGCCTACTACTGAATAAATGTCTATATCTTAGCCGTGTGGTTGCCGGCTTAGAATTGTGCCACTCCATGTCTTCCCATAGAAGTCGTAAGAGGCGACTAAGGGAAAAAACGCTTGTAGTACTGTTAGGCGATGGGCTCGCTACCTGTCACTAATATACACTGTTAAACATCTTAGCCTAATTGTGCAAAATGTGGTTACAGAGTTATCAACAAGTTTTTAGAGTCGTGGGTAATTCGATTGGAAAAAAAAAACGGGTAGGCAAATAAAGTACACCTAAAATTTTGCTCTCATATTTATATTTCTAAACTAATTATACACAATCGAAAAACAACAGCTTTTTCTGACTTAATGAGTTAATTTAGCTCTAATTGCCGCCTTCAGCTAATTTCCTTCTCTCATATCTATCAACTAAGTGATTTATCACCATCTGCACTTCACTTCACTTCACCTTTGTTTGTCTTCACTTCCTTGGCACTATGGACACCCTGAGTCAACTCAAGAAGAGCATGGAAGAAATGAAGGAGTTCTTCACAGCCAGGATGACCTCATTCGAGAGCACCGCCTCGCACACCAACACTGACCAAGCCCCACTTGATAATTTTAAAATATTTAAATCACTCATCTGGAAGGCAGTATCGAACCTGCAGGTGCAGATGGAAATGGTGGCTCATTCTTTGGAGGATATGGAGATGAGGTCTCGGGTCAAGGTACTGCTACTGCATGGCATTCCGGAAGTAGCAAACGAAAATGCAAAGGAGACTGCCGTCACTATTTGCAACCAAAGTCTGCAGGTCCACAGTGTCTCAGCGCAATCATTTCAGGTGTGTCATCGCCTTGGAAGGCTCAAAGATCATGCAAAGCCACGACCCCTCCTTCTGCGCTTTGCTTCTCTTGAGCAGCGGAACCTTGTATGGTCCTCAAAGACCAAGCTTAAGGGCTCTGGTATAACAATGTCGGAGTTCCTGACCAGTACGAGGCACTCGGTGTTTATGGAGGCACGGCGGATACACGGGGTGAAGAACAGCTGGACGAGCGATGGGCGGATTGTCGTACTATGCGGCGACGGCTCTCGTCAGCGAGTCACGACCCTGGCTGAGCTCAGAGTGCTGCCTGCTCCGGTGTCCTCGACGGGAGACGGAGCTCCGTCATCATCAACTCCAGTGCAGGAGCCCGCCAAGCCGCCCGCGCAGCGTGTCAGGCAGCCCAAACGGACAGTGACCGTAGCCAAGCTTAAGTAATATTTTGTTGATAACCTCTTTCACTTTCTTTTTCTATTCTTGTTATTATGTTGGTAGTTATTTGTGCAGTGTTTACGTAACTTCCCATTCCTCATTCTGTATTTCTACCTTCACTTTGATTTACTATTTTTCTTAACTTCTATTATTTATATATTTTTTTTATTTTTTTTGCCCCCGCGGCGACTTGAACAGCTACTACCGCAGCGATATTATGGCGTTTCCACGTGAAGTGATTTCGCCAGTGTCAAGGTTTATATGAGTATAAATCAATATAGCAATAAAACACAATCCAATCTTCTCTAGGAAGATTGGGGGCAACGTTGTACGGTGATTTGTAGGTCAGAGGTCAAGATAGTTTTAACCTCTGCACCACTGCGAGTCCACTTGAAACGAGAAGAAAGATGCCAGATACACGAAATAAGTCCAAGTCTTCAATCACTGTGCGACACAAAGGCATAAAAAGTACAAATCACTATCAGAAAAGAACTTTGAACACCTAATTACCCAAAAATTAAAGTCTGAAACAAATTACACGTCCGCCATCTTTTAACGTTGCAAATGGCCTATAATATTTTTATTCGCACATCATGACGTTTGACGTTGAGAGTTGGTTGACAGTTGTACGGATGGGCCGATGTGCGGTTTTGCGTTTTGTTCATGCTGTCATCGTCGATGTTTGTAGATCATCGCAGGAAGTTATGTTTCATTGATTAATATTTTAAATTCATATTATATATTTTAAAAAAAATCCTTGTTTGTATCTATAATAGCTGACGGCGAGTGATTGAGTTGAAAGTTTGATTGTCTGTTGCTGATCTTTTTTTGTTTTTTTTTTTTTGTTTTTAGTCTTAATATTGTAAAACTTTACTAGCTAGTGTTATACATATACTTATATTTATATATTTTTTTTTTTAACTGTTATATATTTATTTAAGCTTACATGTCCGACGTTTTCGGCGCTAGTCATGATAGCGAATTTTTTTTCTTGTCTTCGTCAAGCCTCTACGACTCGCTAAGTGATTTATCTGATATGCCAGATCTCGGTGACCGATTGCACACCATTTTCCCCACTTCTTTAAAACACTTTAACGTTGTCCACATCAATGCACAGAGTGTACCAGCTCACTTTCCTGACCTACTTTCAACCTTTTCTGATAAAAACATTCACGCCATACTCATTTCTGAGACATGGCTAAAGCCATCCCTCTCATCTACCCTCTATCCTTTACCCGGTTACCAATTAATTCGCAACGACAGGACTGGGTTCAAAGATGGCGGTTTGAGTACTGTTCGCGGAGGTGGTGTTGCCATTTATTTAAAAGACGACATCGTTTGCGAAATTGTGACTGAGTCCCCATCCATGTACTCAAAGTCACCGGAATACTTATTTCTCAGCGTTTCCTTAAACCATACGAAATTACTTCTCGGAGTTTATTACAGTCCATCGTCCAGCATAAGCTATTTCGATGCATTGGACAATACGTTATCTGACCTCTGTCCACAATTCGATCATAGCGTAATCATGGGCGATTTTAATACTTGTCTCATTAAAAACGACCTTCGCTCTTCTAAACTTCAGTCTCTAGTAAATTCATTGAATCTCAGTATTCTCCCTCTCAGTCCCACTCATTTCCCTCATAATGGCCCCCCTTCTCTTTTAGATATTATTATAACCTCATCCCCTGATTTTGTCTCATTTCACGGCCAGTATAATGCTGCAGCCTTTTCCAACCACGACCTTATCTACGCCTCTTTCAAAATTCGCCCCCCGAAACGTAGACACAAATTTGTCCTTCGTCGTAATCTTGGCGACATTAATCTGCAGGCCCTGCTCTCCGATCTTCACAACGCTGATTGGCAGTCTATCGAAACTTGCACTGACATCGACCTTAAACTTGACATTTTAAACAGCACATTGCTCGCGATATACGACCGACACGCCCCTCTGAAGCCGATGCGCGTCAAGCATTATCCTGCGCCGTGGCTGACCGCGGATATCAAAGCCCTCATGGTGAAGAGGAACCGCGCCCGCGTGAGGTTGCGCCATGATCCGTCTGAGAAAAGTCATCATAACTATGTCACCCTGCGTAATCGCTGCAACAAGAAGTGCCGGGAAGCAAGACGTCGTTATATCCATGAGTCTATTCAGAATTGTCCCCCCCATAAATTATGGAATTTTTTAAAGTCACTAGGGGTAGGCAAATCTCAAACTCACTCTTCTAGTCATAAAATGAATCTCAACGCCCTGAATAAGCATTTTAGCTCTTCTCCGGTCACTTTAGACCCTTCCGTAAAGAATAATACACTATCTCTTCTTGCTAATGCCCCGAACCCCGACTTTCCCCCTTTTGATTTAGGATTTATTACTCCGAAGGAGACCATAGACCTTTTGAAGTCTATAAAAACCAAGGCCGTCGGTGAAGATGGCCTAAGCTTAGACATGCTCATGCTGGTGGCGGATTCTATTGCTCCTATCCTTTCCAACATTATCAACTTCTCCTTCTCTTCGGGCGGTTTTCCTACATTGTGGAAACTTGCTCATGTCCTTCCTCTTCCAAAAGTATCAAAACCTGCGTCCTTGTCCGATTATCGTCCTATTTCTATTCTCCCTGTACTTTCCAAAATAATAGAGCACTTTGTTAATCAAAGACTGTCTCGTTTTCTAAATATGCACAATCTTTTTAATCCCTTTCAATCTGGTTTCCGCCCCGGGCATAGCACGGTCACTGCTTTGGTTAAGGTCACCGACGACATTCGCTTAAACATAGATAATAAACATCTGACTGTCCTGGTTTTGTTAGATTTCAGTAGTGCTTTCAACACAGTTGATTTCAATATTCTTCTCGGCATCCTCAAGACCCTAAATTTGTCTTTTTCGGCCCTTACATGGTTTGAGTCATACCTCCTTGGAAGGCGCCAGCGTGTTAAGATGGATGAAAATCATTCTGATTGGAATACTCTCTCTGCTGGTGTCCCTCAGGGGGCTGTGCTCTCTCCTCTTCTTTTTTCGATTTTCATTAATGGTATAACGACGTCCCTTCTTTCTTCATATCACTTGTACGCTGACGATTTGCAGATTTATGCGGGGGCTAGTTTTGATGACTTCCCTTCCCTGATTGACCTTATCAACGACGATCTTGCCACGATCCAGAAATGGGCCACTAATTTTGGACTAAAGGTCAATGCAAAGAAGTCGCAGGCCATCGTTGTTGGAAGTCCCCACTACATCTCGAAGCTGTCTGACGTTGCGATACCCAATTTGGTGTTTGACGGTACCATAATTCCCTTTTCCTCTACAGTTAAAAACTTGGGTATCGCAATAGATCAGACACTTTCCTGGTCAACTCAGGTTACCGATGTCAGCCGCAAGCTCTTCGCTTCACTCCATTCTCTCAGGCGTCTGCAGAATTTTCTCCCTCAACAAACCAAGATTACTTTAGCCCAATCACTTCTTCTTCCTCTTCTAGACTACGCTGACGTTGCTTATATGGACCTCTCAGAACCGCTTCTTGATAAACTTGAGCGACTCCAAAACGTGTGCTTTCGGTACATTTTCGGCCTACGTAAATACGATCACGTCTCCCACTACCGTGCACAGCTAAACTGGTTACCTATTCGTTTTCGCCGAAACGTTCACATCTTGTCGCTGCTTTTCAATACTATTTTTAATTCTCGTGCTCCCTTCTACCTTTCTGAGCGATTTAGGTTCATGGCCTCCGGCTCCCAAAACCGGTTGCGCTCAAAGGCCAATCTAACCCTCGCATTCCCATCCCACAATTCCAAATCCTACTCCAAATCCTTCTCGGTACATTCTGTCAGATTGTGGAATCGGCTACCGACTGGCATTAGGCAATCACAAACGGTAGATTCCCTAAAAGGAAAATTAAAGAAGTTCTGGCTTGACTCTAGCTCCTAAATATTAATTATCCTCTAGGTACGTAAAATGTAGTTTATGTATGTACATTTAACTATTAATATATATTTCTGTATCTATTTATGTAGGTATTTGAATGTAGTTTAATTTTAATTTTATTTATATAAGTTTTATTGGTTACTTGATGTGTTATATTCTTCTTCTTGTACACTTGTTTACTCGTTGCACAACCTTTCACTCTTCTCAATCTCTCAAGGGTTAGCTGGAAGAGATCCCTTAAAGGGATAAGTTCGCCTTTGTACATATTTTTATATTAATTGTATTGTTCTGTTTTTTCTTATGTACAATAAAGTGTTTACATACATACATACATAATTCTGTAGCTCTGGATACCCCACTCTGGGAATGAAGGCGTGAAGGTATGTATGTATGTATCTTTATCTTTTTGTCACGCGATAAACACAACCATATTTACTAGAGCCATTGGACCTTCTCTACGATACTTTAGTTACTAACGAAAATACTTACCACTCGACTATACCGACGCAGTCCAAACCAGACTCAAAGGCGAGTGTACACCTCAGTCCCCAGGGACAAGTGACGTATCGTGCAGGCAGGCACTAATTCACCTAGCAAGTGGACACCGACCTTTATACCCTCCTTGCTAAAACGGTGTATGTGCTAGAGAAACACGTTGCATATACTTCCTTTTGTGAAACGAGGGGTGATAGTTTGGGTATAAGATTGAAGATATAATTAAAGGCAAATATGGTGCGGCCTGTAAACACCAACTACACTCAGGGACAAAATTAAAGGTACGTAAAAAAAAATGTTTTTAATTGCTCCCTGATGCATTTGTTTTCGTCTTTTGTTCTAATTCAATGCAATTTTTTGATTATTTCAATTTGTTTTTGATAAATGATTATTTTCTTGTACGTTAATAATTAACGTTTTAAGGACTTCAATCAAATATGGCCACAGAAAACGACGTCAATAATCCAAGTGTTTTTTTTCAAAGTCGGTGGTCATGTTTTCTTTCTTTTTAAGTTACAAAATCCATTTTAGGGTTTTGTAGTCAACCAGGAACCCTAATAGTTTCGCCATGTTCGTCTTTCTTTATCTCTTTATAATAATTTAATATTAATAGCTTTATATAATGCTAGACTAAGTAGTAGTTACCTACCATTGTAATATTAAATAGGTTTAAAAAATACGGTTGATTTTTTTGCGGCGTTTCTTTTCAGCAGTGGTCTCCTCTTGTGAAGCGCTGGTAGATTCTTGACGTGTAAAAGTGCCCGTGCTTACTAAATAAATTTATTTTATTTTTATCTTGTATCTTTAAACAACATTGAATAAATACAGTTATTTGAGCTAGTTTTTGTGTTTGTAATAAAGGCGTTAGAACCCTTCTTTGAACATGCTTTTGTCCGGCTTTTTTAAATTCACTCATGTGATCTTGTCTTGTTGTAAGTATTTAGATATACAGGGCGAACGATATGAAGTGTTACCAAATTCTAAAGGCTACGATTTTTTTTTGTTGTCTTAAATTATTCATTATTAAGAAAAAAATTAGAAAAAGATATCAAATTTTTAAGATTACTTTATTTTAACTCGATATGACCACCTTCTGCTGTCTATGGCCTTCAGACGGTAGAAAAATGAGTTGCACGCTGCACGAATGTGATCCTGCGGTATGCAATGGCAATTACGTACGATCGCTTTCTTCAATGCATCCATACTGGCATGTTTTCTTCTCCTCACCTTGCTCTCCACAATGGACCAAATAATAGAAGTCCATCGGGTTCGCGTTTGGGGAATTCGAAAGACATTGTGTGGACGAAATAAATTGTGGCACGCGTTGTTCAGCCATTCTTGGTTCACACGAGCTTTATGAGCCGGGGCCGAGTCTTGTTGTAATGTCCACGGTCTACTACCGAAATGTTTGCGTGCCCAAGGCTCCAACGCAGCTTCCAAAACATTTTCCCGATAGTAAGTCGCATTTACTTTGACACCAGGCTCGATTTTGTGAATTTGGTAACACTTCATGTCGTTCACCCTGTATCAATCGTTTAATTAAGGTTCTATCACATAAATGTTTCTTTCGACTCCATCATCAGATCAGCTCTTTGATACCATAATTGCATTGTCATCGGGTTTATATGAGAGGTAATTTTAGCCCATTCCATCTACGGATTCACAACTGACTTGCATTTTTTGAAGCAGACAACTTAACAAGTAGTGCTAGTTAAAAAGAAGCTTGTAAAAGTTAACAAAACATCAACCCTCTAATATAACGCACCCCCAATACTAATAACGCCCGCGGCGCCGTTCGCAAAGCCAACTTAAACTACCTGCAAACTCGATATTAATTGAAGTTTGTTAATCTGTCGATTTATTTTAATTTAATTTAGTTTCTCGCCGCTTGGGGGCGTTGGTTCAACTGGTTTAAACCGGTTACTTACTTGAAATGAATTAACTCACAACAACTTTCCAACGATTGTCAACTTTAAATAGAAACAGCAACGGTTTAAAATTGAATTTAATCTTATTTAGAGTTGTGGCGTTCTTTTTGAAAAGAGGCGATGTTTTTTTAACGGTCCCCTATTCTAATAGCTTTAGGGTTCGATGTTGGTTTCAATTTGACTAGCGAATGTGTAGATTTTACGTAAGAAGCTTAGAAGTACACAACGCCCATGCTTGAGAACTAAACTGCAGTATACTTCTTATGCAGTTTTGTTTCTTTTTAAAAACAAAGGAATGTTTCCTTTCTGTAAAATGAGCTACTAAAGGATTTAAGGTAGTTCCCCTCCAGGGCCCATAGATTTTTACCACCCTGTATATGTCACTCGTGTGTCATAAAAAAACTAAGATTGCCGATCACAATTAAGAAAATAGTAACACTGTAAGTAGGTTGTTTAACTTGTTATTTATGAATACAGTGGAGCTTTTGTCTATCGCACTTACAATCATTACCGGACGAAACTTTGTCTGTTAAAATTCGTCAAGCCATTTAGGCCGCAGAGCGTGCCCAGAAATAGACATACATACATACTCCTTCTGACGCAGTCAAATAAAAAGAAAGTTTCCGGTGAATTGAGTACCTCCTCTGTATTAAATATAAAATATTTGTCCTTAGTTCCATACACTTTTGCCAACGCAAGGAAAAGTATTTTAGTTACTACACGCCTTAAAAAATCCATTAGCTTTTAAATTCATAATTATTTTAATTATCTTCTAAACGACGCTTTGACGACTTAGTTAGAGTAGAGTACAGTCGACTTCAAAGAAAATTACCCACTTCCTTGTCACAATACAATAAGGTGAAAAAGTAGTTACATCTCTTTGTGGTCCACGGAACAGCGATGCTACAACTTTAGATAAATGAAAAGGAAGCTTTAAAAGCCGAGAGCATTTTTTATACTGTCTTTGCCGATATACTACCCATTAATAGAGCTGGCGAGCATGTCGGTATTATGATTTGCACACGTTTTATCGAGGGGGATTGCAGTATAGATCAGTACGAATCCAATCAATTAAGATCCTATGTATTTGCTTAAAAAAAGGGGGAATTCAATCATTTGCACATGTATGAATCCGGGGTTCATGGTCAAAAACATCTTGGAAACGAAGAAAATAGAAGGGGCAGACGTACAGGGCTCTGCAATATCATGGGACGGAGTTGTATTAAAAAAAAAAAACATTTATGCACTGTTCTCATTGCGCCCATTCGACTTTGATGACTTTCACTGTTTTTTATTTGTACACCTGTTTAGGATTCACGCAATCAAGGGAAAGTTATTGTGATTGCTTACAGTTTTTTTTTATTGTCTGTAAATTAGGTTTTTTACAATAAGTAATCAAATATAAAAGTAAATTAAAATTACTAATACAAAAAATAAACATTATAAAAATCTAACCTACGGGTGCCGCCGATTTTCAAGGTTTTCAGAAGAAATCCAAACATGAATCCGAGAGGGAGACATGTGCGCATGATATAAGCACACATTTTTTTAACTTTATTGGAACGTTGTCAATTTACAGCGCGGCGTCACCATGGTAGCAGACGAGGTCCTTGGTGTTTCTTAGGGTATAATTAACGCTATTAATAGCGTCTGCCACGTATGCTGATAATATCGTTTTGCTCCTTAATTATATGTTAATAATTTAGAATGGCTGTTTCAATCTTAACAGCATGCTATGTTACCCGGGACGATGAAAGGTTTCTAACGATAATACGTACATCTAAATCGGCCCAGGCATTTAGAATGTATGGTGAAATAAAGAAAGGTCACACGTAAAATTGAGTCGCTTCACTTCAAACTCGGATATCTCCGAATTTGAAGTTAACGAATTTAAAACTTAATTTGTTTGAAAAAAGACGCAAATTCCTTTTGCATGACCCGAGTTTGAAGTGAAGCAACTCAATTTAAAAATTAAATTTACTGGGGAAAAGAGACCCTCATATTGATTTATTTAGTTAATTTTAATGATTTACATCTTTAATAGAGTAGCTTAGTTTTATTTTAATTTGAGTCAGCCATCATGTCAGCCGAAAGACGTCCACTGCTAGACATAGGCCTCCCCCAAGGCTCTACACTCAGACTGGTCTTGTGCTTTTCGCATCCACCGCGATCCCGCAATCCTAACAAGGTCGTCCCTCCATCTTGTTGGAGGCCTACCTACAGCTCGTCTCCCGGTCCGCGGACGCCACTCAAGAACCTTCTGACCCCATCGGCCATCAGTCCTGCCATTTGAGTAGCTTAGTTTAATTTAAATTTTAATAAGTTTAGTTTTAACTTTGTGTGTGTTTTCCGGGTTAGAATAGTGGCCATTCGTGTCTTCCCGTGGATGTCGTAAGAGGCGACTAAGGGAATAAAGGCTCGTAGTACAGTTAGGCGATGGGCTTGCAACCTGTCACTAATACACTGGTAAACATCTTAGGCTGAAGCCAGACGAGCGTATTTTTTGAGTTGTGAGTCGCGTAATTTCTGCTCCTCCATTCAGTTTCATAGTAGTAGTAGTAGTATGATGAATGGAAGAGCAGAAATTACGCGACTCACAACTCAAAAAATACGCTCGTCTGGCTTCAGCCTTAGCCTAATTGTGCAAAATATGTTTATAGAATTATCAACAAGTTTTTAGAGTTGTTGGTAATTCTGTAGCTCTGCCTACTTCACTCTGGGAACGAAGTTTATGTATGTATGTAGTTTTAACTTTTAATTGTTCGATATTTATATTAAATAAATTATTCTTAATACCAACAACCGCTATATCTTTGTTTAGTATAATAAAACATTATCCGCCAAAAGGTAACTATAATCAGCTTCAGGACAAGCGTGATTTATCGGCACCCTCCCTGAATTTAGGGGGACCCGGAGCATTGATTTATTTAGCATTGGTACCGTTTGGGTACCAGGTATGGCACTTAGAGTCCGATCGCGGAGGGTCGTTCCAGACGTCACCGTTAATTAACCGACTTCACAAAAGGAAGTTCTATGTCGACATTTAATTGTTTAAATACGACTATGAATTTCCCGCAGCGTTAAATGCTTGAAATTTTCATATCAACTAATGCCCGGTTCCTATATTCAAGAAACGAATCGTTTTCTTTACGGGCAGTAGCTTTATGACATTTGCTACGTACAAAATGTGTCAAATTTTAACGAGACTTCACAATTCTACCAACGGTTCTGAATATAGGAACGCACCATAAGAAGCGGGACTGCATAACATGTTATAATGATCACTAAATAATAAATGATATAAAAAAAATCAAAAATACCGTCTTCATTAACGTAAAAAATATCTTCTTGTAAAATAGTAGGTAATCTACTCACAACATTTCTAACCAAAAGCTGACTTCAGTTGGACTGACCTATTACCTACCTTGTAATGTAACCTACTTTTAAGTATTATTGTATTTAATAATTGAAAATATGACCTCCTGCTGGAGTTTCTTGCGGCGCTTCTTCTCCGGAATGATGGTCTTGTCCGAAGCGCTAGTAGATTCACTCCATATAACCGAAGTGTAAAAAAGCCCTCATGTGGCCAATTTACTGAATAAATGTTTTGAATTTTGAATTATACCAATTTACAGCAGTAATTTCATTTTCCATCACTTAAAAATTACTTGAAAAAGTTGTTAATGTCTAAAGCGTATTATAGGATCGAGGACTATCTAATAGAAAAAAATGCTTGGCCTAAACCCGAAACTTAGTCAATAATATTTTTTTCGATGCATAATCTTTATCTTGTCTAGGGGACACTGTTGACGTAGGAAAACATATCAATCTTATGTGGTCGTCTTGCACTTTTTTTCTTTTTTTTTTCCTTTCTCTCTTGTAAGATTTTGGTGTGTTTTCCTGCGGAAACTACGTAGGTTATTTGATATATGTTTTAATGAAATATTTAAAGATTTATATAATACTAGACTCCTCAGAGACGTCAATTAAATTTAATGCTTGTTTAGCGAAAGCGTTTTTTTTGTACACTCCTTCAGGGCTGTATGTATAACTACGTAAGTATTTGCCCTTAACGTTTCTGAACGAAACATTTGTATAATCTGTGGAGTCCGCCCGCCATCCGCTTAAAAAAAGTTCAAGTAATTCGTAATAATAGTTGTGCTGACTTGTGTATTTATTTACTCGCAAATGTGATGAAAAACATTGTATGTTTCACGGGCGGTACGGGAATTACGAACCTCGACTCAGAAAGCCCTCAGTCTTCGACTTAGGGCTTCTACTAGAGCCTCGATCGTAATTCCTTACTTACCGACCTTAATACACAATGTACTAAAAACATAAAACCTTCCTTTTTAATCACTATCGATTGATGAAAATCACATTAAGATCTGTTGCATAGTTTGAAAGGTCTAAGCGAACATACAGACGGGCAGACGGCGGGAAACGACTATGTTTTACATTAAGAGTAGGTATGTATATTAACTACTTTCAAACAACTTTTAACTTGTGGGAGGACCTCGTGCAGGGTCCGTCCGGGTTGGTACCAGTACCACCATCTTATCAATTAACCTACCGCCAAGCAGCAGTGTTCGCATTGTTGTGTTCCGATTTGGGGATAAGACAGCCGGTGAAATGACTAGCATAGAGGCATTCCATCTGAGTCCTCAGGGTTTGCAGTGCATTTGCAGTCTTGTGAATGCGAATGTCCTTGGGTCACAGTTTCCACTTACCATCAGGTGGCCTGTGTGCTCGTTTGCCTTCCTACGCCATAAAATAAAAAAAAAATCAGTGAAAAACGCAACGACTTTAATTAACAAAAGTGGTCCCGGTTGACTCGACTTGTTTGGATCAATTTAACTAAATTGGTTATTTTAGCAACGAAGTGAAAGAGTTTTTGTCATAAAAACACCTTTTTTAGACAAGTTTTTGTAGCAAACAATTTTTTTGAAGGCTTAAAATTTGCCATAATTCATTAAAAAAAAAAAAATTTTTTTACTATATTATGGCGTAATGGCGTATGGTTGCCGCCATATTTTTTTTTTATTACTGTCATATCTTTAGTGTCACTCACAAAATCAAGAATCCTTCGGCAGTCGGCTATAAAATGAAACGGTTTTGATCATCTTAGACATAACGTTAAAATTACTTGGACTACCTACGATTGTAAATAATCACTATTGCATCGAAATGAGCATTAATTAATCCACTAATGTCGGGTTCCTATATTCAATCCGAGGATAGATAAGGCTTACCTCGGGTTAAAATTTGACATTTGCCCATACAAAATGTGTCAAATTTTAATCCGAAGTAAGCCTATCTGTCCGCGGATTGAATATAGGAACCGGGCATTAGAGTTGATTTATCTATCCCCGGATAGCAAATAAGCATCTCATTTTTTTAGATCTATCTTTTTCTTTCATACGAGAGAGGAAGGATGGAGATAATTTTAAATATCGCAGATATGTTTATTTAGTTTTTTTTTATGGCATAGAGATGACAAACGAGCACACAGGCCACCTGATGGTAAAAGGAAACTGTGACCCATAGACATTCGCATTCACAAGACTGCAATACAATCCTAAGACTGCAAATGCGTTGCCAACCCTGAGGACCAAGATGGAATGCCTCTATGCTAGTCATTTCACCAGCTGTCTTATCCCCAAACCGGAACACAACAATGCGAACATTGCTGTTTGGCGGTAGGTTAATGGATAAGATGGTGGTTGCGATCCGGACGGACCCTGCACAAGGTCCTACCACCCGTAACTGCCGCAACCGCAGATGTTGCATAAACTGGGTCTAAATGGCATAGACGGCTATCAGTTCACTTCGTTTTATAATTAAAAGTCTTAAAAAACAATGAACTGCCTTCAAAACCGCAAACAATGTTTTCTCTTCGTTTCAAATGGTCCAACTGAAGCTGGCGTTCCAATGTTTTACGGTTCCGTAACCAAAGGGTAAAAACGGGACCCTAATACTCAGACTCCGCTGTCCGTCTGTCCGTCCGTCTGTCACCAGGCTGTGTCTCACGAACCGTGATAGCTAGCCAGTTGAAATATTTACAGATGATGTATTTCTGTTTCAGCTTTAACAACAAATACCAAAAAAATTGGGGGTTCCCATACAACAAACGTATTTTTTTATAGATAAAGGTACGGAACCCTTCGTGGGCAACAAATCGCATTTGGCCGGTTTTTTTTATCCAAAAGCCTACTTTAGTTTGACTGGAGATTGTTTGAAGTTCCGTTTTTAAAGGCGGCTCATTGTTTTTTAAAACAAATATTTATCGTAAATATTAGACCGTGTTAGTTACTTCACTTCCGTCTGTTGCATCCAAAATTTTATCTTAACTGTTCCTTTTTAGTGTAAAATTTTACGCTGGCTCATTTATTATACCAACTATTCGGTTGTGGAACTCTTTTCTTTTAAAATTAAGACTCTCAAAGCTTTTATAAGTGCACCTGCTATTTTTCCAATAGAAATCCTCCTTTTCTTTTAATATTATAATATAAGTTTTCCATGCTGTTATAATTTCTGGTGTTCAATAAAGAATATTTGTATTGTATTGTTGTTTGTAACGTATGTTTTTTTGAAAAAAGAACACTTTTTTCGGTTGACTTTAAATCGTGAGTCGAATCTGGAAGAAGCCGCACCTTGCGGGTGATACGTTTTATTTTGCGAAAGGCGAGCGTGGCTGGATTGAGGGACATATCTGATTCTTTTGCACAGGGTTGCCACTTTTGCTGGTGGGAAAACTAAATATTTGGTCTTATCTATTAACCTACCGCCAAGCAGCAGTGTTCGCATTGTTGTGTTCCGGTTTGGGGATAAGACAGCCGGTGAAATGACTAGCATAGAGGCATTCCATCTTAGCCCTCAGGGTTGGCAGTGCATTTGCAGTCTTAGGATTGCGAATATCTAAGAGTCACAGGTTCACTTACCATCAGGTGGTCTGTGTGCTCGTACGCCTTCTCTATGAAAAAATAATAATATATATATATTGCCGTGTGGTTGCCGGGTTAGAATAGTGCCACTCTATGACTTCCCGTGGATGTCGTAAGAGGCGACTAAGGGAATAAAGGCTTGTAGTGCTGTTAGGCGATGGGCTTGCCACCTGTCACTAATACACTGGGAAACATCTTAGCCCAATTGTGCAAAATGTGGTTACAGAATTATCAAGAAGTTTAAGTCTAAAGCTCTGAGTTTATGTATGTGTATGTACCTATGTATTTATTTATTTATTCATAAAATAAATTTGTACGTTAACAGCTAAAGCCAAAACAGCATAAACTTACAGCTAAGTATTTAGTCTAACTAAACTGACGTCATTCTATCGTGCTCTTGGGCATTTCTCCTTCTATCACTCTCTTGCACACTATCGTCAGTTGCCCAATCGGACTCGCAAACAGATCGCACTGTGGCGCCGCCTCGAGCACGGAGTTGAGTTTTAAATCAACGTCCCATTTTACACATTTAACTGCCCATTAAAGACAGAAGTGAGAAAATGTAGAAAGAGATCATCATGTCATCATGTCAGCCGAAAGACGTCCACTGCTGGACATAGGCCTCCCCCAAGGCTCTCCACTCAGACCGGTCTTGTGCTTTTCGCATCCACCGCGTTCCCGCGATCCTTACAAGGTCGTCACTCCATCTTGTTGGAGGCCTACCTACAGCTCGTCTCCCGGTCCGCGGACTCCACTCAAGCACCTTCTGACCCCAACGGCCATCAGTCCTGCGCGCGATGTGCCCCGCCCACTGCCACTTCAGTTTAGCTATTCTTCGGGCTATGTCGGTAACCTTAGTTCTCCTGCGGATATCATCATTTCTGATTCTATCACGCAGAGAAACCCCGAGCATAGCCCTCTCCATAGCCCTCTAAGTGACCTTGAGCTTTCTTATGAGGCCCATTGTGGTCATCATAGAAAGAGATAAATACAGATTTTACATAAGAGTCTCATGTGCACGACGGAGACAATTTCCCTCTGTTCATCTCCATCTTCATTGGTGACTCAGCTGTAATCAATCACTATATTACTCGGCTGATAAGAAGTAAATTCTGACACATTGCACACCATTAAGTTTCTGAGGTCTGTTAGGTCATTTTCACATCTCGTTCTTTCATGATCGCTAATTTAATTATTCGTCTTTCTTCATGTAGTGTTTATTCATAAAGCGTTATTTAATGTTCGGTGACTTTAATATTCGCATTTTTTCCGTTCCCATTTTTTTCCCAATCGCAAATTTTTCTTAGTAATTACTTTGTAATACGTAGAAGTAGGACGCTACGCGGAGCTCCGTCGACTCTGTTAAATGAGGTTGGGAAAAAATATATTTATTAAAATACTGATCGACGCAGACAAAGTCACGCGCAGTAGCTTTTTTTTAACTTAATACTTGGTTCTTGACTGTAATGTTAGAATTATTTTCTAACGCCTGGCAACCCTAATTCTGTTTAACTTGGGTATTTTAAAATTTACTCGCAACACTGAATGCGTTCTAAACTTCGATATTTTATGTATTACCGACCTTGTAAGGTTAGTTTTTTATCTGCCTGGGTCTAGGCCGTCTTCTCTTCCGAAAGGGACACCCAAAAATATATTCAATTTATCAATTTAATCTTGATCATTGCGTGATTAAGTCCTAATTGTACATCTAAACATCTACATTTTTTTAAATTTATGATCCCTCTTTAATGCTCAACTAAGTCATATCACTTTTAATCACGTCTTCAATGTCATATGCATACATCGTTATCGCGGGAGCAAAAACGATTTGACAGTAGTCAAAGATTATGACAAATAGGCAATAACAGAAGTGACACTCGTATCGAGAAACGTTTATACCTACGAGATCAAAATGTATCATATTATTTCAAATATCTTACCTCCGTATTTGACTTGATTAGTAGTACATATTTAAAGAGATTAGATACGCAATCCTAACCTCAACCTCTTCAGTCACTTTTCCTGCTACTTTAGACATTTGTCATTCTTGATTTATTTGATATGTACAAAAAGATACAAAAATATATCTAAATTAAATATGAAATATATTTAAAGAAATTAAACTATGATTCTGTGGCTCTGCCTGCCCCACTCTGGGAATGAAGGCGTGAAGGTATGTATGTAAACTACTTAGTTCTGGAAAAAAATACTTGACTTTTATATTATTTTATTAAAGCTGACACGTTGACTTATAAAAGCGTTTACACATTGTAAGACAAGTGTAATTGACTGTTTCCAGCGAAAATTTCGTGCAAGATATGAAGAACTTCTTAGAGGCTTAGAGTGTACATACATACATACATACCTTCACGCCTGTAATCCCAGAGTGGGGTAGGCAGAGCTACCGAATTACCTACAACTGGCAGAATATTCCGTTTATACTGAACCGACCATCTGTTATATCTGTTCTTTAAAAGATTTGTTTTTGCTCCCGCGATAACGATGTACATTATGTCAAACTCAAAACTAAATACTCGAAATTATCACACAATTATTTGCCCTCACCAGGAATCGAACGTGTCGTACGTTCGATTCCTACACTATATACTAGACCAACCGTGTCAACTAATACAATACAGGATGTTTGATAGCTAGGTGGCTTTTAGGGGATGATAGAGCAGCTCATAAGCTATCGATTTAACCCCCACGTATGTTTAGCAATTGTTATTAATTTCCAAGATATTGATCATTTTAATCGGATTCTTTGGTCGTTTTTCTTTATGTCCGTGTTCCGAAAACCTAAATTCATGTATTAATTAATATTTTATCAGTATTTTCTTGTATGATTAGAATCACTATGAACGAAGAAAGTTTTTAAAGCTACATAACAAGTTTCTTTATAATAACTTTTTGAGCAAATGCCCAGAGTTACTTTCTCCATAATTACAGATCCCCGCGTTTGTTTTTCACCTCGTATGGAAAACCAAACTTTATGCGTTTACTCAAAAAGTTGTAATGAAATGAAATTTGGCATGTAGCTTTATAAACTTCCTTAGTTCATAGTGATTCTAATCATGCAATGAAAAACTGTTTTTACAAAAAATAATACATGAATTTAGGGATTTTTCGTAACATAAGGAAAAATTACAAAAATTCCGATTAATATGATCAATATCTAGGAAACTAATATCAATTGCTGAACATAATATATGGGGGTTAAATCGATAGCTTTTGAAAGAAAAAGAAAGAAAGAAAATCATTTATTCGTGACATGCATAACAAAGAACAGATTGACACATACAAGAAGAAAGTAGCCACGAAATGGTCCCAACTCGGCGTAATGCTGGCATTAAAGTCTATGAGCTGCTCTATCACCCCTTAAAGCTTTGCACCTAGCTACCAAACACCCTGTATAACTACATGTATTTGGTAAAATCTAAACCTCAATTTTGTAGCCAACGGATCGCTTCCCGCTCCTAGGTATACATTGACACATACAAGAAGAAAGTAGCCACGAAATGGTCCCAACTCGGCGTAATGCTGGCATTAAAGTCTATGAGCGGCTCTATCACCCCTTAAAGCTTTGCACCTAGCTACCAAACTTCCTGTATAACTACATGTATTTGGTAAAATCTAAATCTCAATTTTGTAGCCAACGGATCGCTTCCCGCTCCTAGGTATACATATAGTAAAGCTATAGCTACAACCGCAAGCAATGCCGGGTGAAACGGGGTAGTTTGTAACGTATACTGTACTGTTCTGTTTGCCTTTATCGCCGGAGGCTCCCTTCTCGACTTGTTATCAATAAAAGACTAAGTAGCCGCAGATAGGTCATTTCAAAATGTACACGCACGTTCAAATAGTGTTCATTCTTAATTGTCTAATATAGTAAACCAGTTTCTAACCTCAAAATGAATCTTTTGCGTCTTTAACTGGCATTTTAGTTAGCATTTTGGACATCCAAAAAATATACGGCTGGGTTTTTTGAATTTAAAATAAGTAGCTGCTTTAGCCAAAAAAAAGGTATATTTTGAGGTTAGACAGTTGTTTCTTATATTAGACAAGTAATAATGAACACGGTATACAATGAACGATGATGTAACCGTGTCACTGAGCATGATAAAGACCCAATCTAATGACACAAGATTTATAATTCGATGCATACCCGCACGCTCAAGGGACGTCATGGGCCTTTAACCTACCGTTACACAGCAGTGTGAAATTACTAGCATAGAGGCATTCCGTCTTAGTTAGTAGTTGAAAACGCATTTGCGGTCTTAGGAGTGCAGTCTTAAGATCTAAGTTCCTTCCCCATAAAAAACCAAGTACACAAAAAAAAAAACAGTATATTAAACCGAAAAAACTTGAACATTCACTGCTTTGTACAATACTATTATGAGCCTAAGTACCGATTTCACCATACAATGTTAAATTTAATCAATGTTAATCGACTGTTAGTTCATACTTTTTGACATTCGTTCATACAATAAGTGGTTAATATCGTTTGGAAAAATTGCTACCGTAAAACCTGGTAACTATGGTCCAAAATCTTCCAACTATGGTCCACAATCAATGACCAAAAGTACAAGTTCCCATTATCTTTAGTTAAGGAAACGTGTTTTTTATAGACATTTCTTGTTGACTAAAGTTTTAAAATCTATGAGGAATTAAAGAAATTAGACTTGGACCACAGTTGAAGTACTGGACCATGGTTACCAGGTTTTACGGTACTACAAATCAAAAGCATATGATACGCGTACCTTTTATAATCGAAGTCCGTGTGTTTTTGCTCTACTGTTAGTACATTATTTTTTACATGGCTACAAACTTAGCGACGCCGTTCAGGAATTTAGTTACCTCACTTATGAGTTTTAAGTGTTAGAAATTAGAAAAATGGAAGAAAACAAAAAATAACAGATAAATATGCACAAGAAGAAAATACCCACGAAATGGCCCCAACTCAGCGTAATCCTTGCATTAAAGTCAGCGCTGGTCTTCCGTTGGAACCATCAGGTGAAACCACGGATGGGAACACACACACAATTATATGAAGACAAAACGTAAACTATAAAAAGAAAGAAAAATCTTAAAATTCCAAAAACCGCAAGCGTGTCCTATGCTCTCCTTTATATGGCTTATAATTACGAACCACAGCTGTCACATGGATCATCCTAGATTAAACAGAAGTATAAAATGTCGCATTTCATTTTGAACCGAGTGTCGCGTCTGCCTCTCACCTCTTTCCACTTCGTATTCAGATCGGCCTATTGTGCAACAAACATTATTTGGCTAATCCAACAGCGCTGTTGGCTGAGCGGTCTAATTGGAATGAGCTGTTTGCCGACCGGCCGGCAACGCGCCATTGTTACTGTCTGCCAGTAATTATTGATCATTGATCTTTGATACTGTTGACTGTTTGCGATGCAACATCTTAATGTTAATATGACATTAGCCTATAGTGCCCGGGCAATAACAAGTCAATTCTGACAGCTGTCAGTACAAATTATAAACTCAAACTTAAGGATCATGCATATTTAATACTAGCAGGTTTTATGCAGGTTGTCTTGCACCGGCACAGGTAAGTATAACTTGTATAATTTCTATTTTTTTTTATTACTGTTACAACTACGCATGAATATTTTAATTTTTTGGTTTGATGTGAGATTGTTTTATATAATGCAAGGTTAAGTTTATTATTGTATAATATCATTAGCAATATTTAAAAAACGACTGACTGTTGAGTTGCTTGCGGCGTTTCTTCTCAGCAGTGGTCTCTTGCGAAGCGCTGGTAGATTTTTGACGTGTAAAAGTACCCGAGCGGCCTACTTACTGAATAAACATCTTTTATCATTTTTTTAAGCGACTCTCTTTGCTTCTGTTTATGTGAGTTATTATAACACCCGTACATAATCTAAACGACGACGTGCTGGCCTAGTTAGTATCCATGCTATGTCCTATTCCAAGACCTAACCTATGTGTGTGCCTTGTTTCATCCCAATCTGTTCAGTGGTTGAAGCTTTGCTTATGTAGCAACATCCAAACATCTAAAACTTCTCATAATGGGGTAAACTGCCCTATTATTAGCCACCTACCAATTACTGGCCCCATGAACTTTAACATAAGGTAATAGAGACGATAATTCAACCATCACTAGGCGCCAGTAACTGGTATTTTAGAGGCCAGTTATTAGGTGTTTTACCCTATATAATCTTCTTCTTTACATAGCAACTGCTTAAAATAAAATGAAAATGCAATCGAACATTATAGTAGTGATCATTGGAGCTGGCCGAGTCCGGCTTAGTTGGTTAACAAAGCCAACAAACACAATGGCTTTGTTTGACTGATGGATCTACGAGATAAGACTCGGCCAGCTCCAATGATCACAACTATACTTGTATGCATTATTACCTTGGATTGGATCCTACGTAGGGTCTTGGTGGCATAAGTGGTAATACGCCTGCATCTCGGCCCGGATAGCCAGAGGAGATGGGTTCGAAGGGTGCAGACCTACCATACCCCTGGGGTAGGGTGGGACTGAACCATGCCACCGTAGAAGTGCTGGATAAGAGGTAGGTTTAGGTTACGTTAGATTTTCAGCTGGCCCGAAGGGCCAAAACTCCTAGGAATAGGAGCTCCGCGAAAGCGGAGCTCCGTCGACTCTGTTAAATTGGATTTTAAAACATTAAAACCTGAAAGCATATTATAGTGCAAAGCACTACGGTGGTATGGTTCAGTCCCACCCTACCCCCAGGGGAATAGCTAGGGGGGTATGGTGGGTCTGACATGGGTTCGAATACCATCTAAGACCGAATTTTTTCGGTTTAATATAGTTTAAAACAACGAAACTCTTTTAATATGACTATATATTTATTTTCTTTTCTGTTGCTAGCGTTTGATGTGTAAAAGTGTCCCAAGGACCTCCGTAAAGTCGGGCGGGCCGCGGAGTAAAAATAGTATGAGCAGCGCTTACGCGTGTGGACTCTACCTGTGGTCCCATAAGCAAGGCAAACAGTTTGCGGCCTCTTGCTTGCCCTTCCATATTTTACAGTTCGCCAAACGCAAATTGGCAAACTGACAACATGGGGAGGGCAGACAGCAAGCCACAAACTCAGCCTTATTACTCTTAGCAACTTACCGCCCAGTTCTTTAACGAATTGTTACCTGGTGAGCTAAAATTGCCCTGCGGCAGACGGTGAAACGACAAAACGGCAGAGATAAAATACACTTTTTATGCCGAAGAGCAGGCAAGCGAGCACACAGGACACCTGAAAGTAGTGTCTGAACATCCATTTGTATTCTCAAGAATATGATCGAAAGACTGCAATTTTAAGGCCGGGAATACAAGTGTATTTCTTCTCTGACTGTAAAATTATGCGTTGCCAACCTTGAGGACGAAATGCCTCTATGCTAGGTGAAAATACTGCTGCAGGGTAAGATAGTGGCAGATCCACAAGGTCTTATTACCACTACAACACCACGCCCTGGATCCTGACTTTTACAAACTTTAATTTCCCAAAAACGTGTTTGTGCAAACCATTAAATATTACAAAGGTTACATGGGCTTGCTAAATAGGTGAGGTTAGACTTTTCACCAGGAAAAATAGTTAAATAATGTAGCGGGAAATATCTCTTTGCGAAATGAAAGTTTGTCAAATAATAGCTCTTCGGTGAATATGGTCTATATTATTAAAGGATTGAGAAGCGAGTTGTCTAGAACTAACAGGTTAACGTTCAGAACACTGGTTGCTTGATGCCAATTGGTCTGAAAGGATCATTGGCATTCTTTTTTTTCTTGCTGAACCATCTGATCCTGAGCCACAGGCAGGGCTGTCTTTGAAGTCAACTTTTTCACCAATTCCGCTTGACAGTCGGCGCTTCCTTTCCGCTTTTTCGAAAAGCTGTTATAGGTACAGAGAGTATGGGTCGAGTAGTGTATGACCCCGTTCTTCAAGCCGTTATTCCAAGGTAGCACACCGTTTTCATTTGATGCTATTTCCGTTTTCGATCCGAAAGTAATCTTCCGAAGCAGGTCGCACCTCGCTTTACTCCCTGAATAAGGATCAGATTTAACGCATACCAATTTCTTGCTTCTCAGAAACACTTTGTTTATCTGTAGCTGTGAGTACTTAAAGTTCATATTATCCTGTGGTGTTTTTTCTTCAGACTTGGGAGGTTTCGACGTTGAGCTAACTGAACATTTAGGACATTTCCTGGATAATGTCTGGGATACGGACACAAACAGACTTCCACCAATTCTTCTATAATGCGACAACATGTTCAATTTGATAGTATCTTGTGTATGCTTCTTTCGTCGAATTTAATTCCTGACAGTGACAGTTTTCTGTGACCTTTAAGATACGGGAATAATTTCTCAGACTGATATGTAATTATTAATCTGAGGAAGAATTAGTGAGAGTCTTCTTCTTTTTTTTATTAATGATTGTCCACCGCAGTAGCCAAAGTAATTTGAAAATGGTGGACAATGCTCACAGACTAGTAAAGGACACCTTGAAAATTTAAGGTGGTTCGTACCACAGAGAAGGTACTTTTGTATGTATATACCGTGCGTGGGGCCATCTGCTCAATATTGTGAATTAAATTTGGTCTTGCTATGATATCATTCATGTGATAATATTGATAACTTAAAAAAAGGAAATTTATTTACTTTTGTAATTTAAAAAATACATTATGGTTTATTACAATGCTAAAATTGTGTAAGTTTTGGCGTTTTGCATTACGTCAATATGACACCGTAAGTCTTGTAATTTGCTGTCTTGTAATTTTTTGACACTGTGCAAAGAAAATAGCTGTGGCTGTCATTAAAGAGAACAAGAAGAAATTTAAATTTCATGAAGAAAACGTTTCAACTTATTTATTAAGATTTTGTCTTTAAATGTGTGATGTCAGTAGTGAAGAGCAATTACGTCAAGTGGCTTTAACTCCCATTATAAAGTTCGTATCGAAGAGTGATGTGAGGGAGTGAAATAGAGAAAAAATGTACTTGTCAATAGATGTAACTTGACGATACGAACTTTAAAACGGATAATAAAGCCACTCGACGTAATTGCCCCACTGAACTAATAGCCCCGCTTGGCCTTATTTCAAGTAGTTGGGTCAAACTGATTCAAAAACTAGGTATCTTATCAGACTAAGTTTTAACGTACAATTCCATGAATGGTCGAACTTTTTATATCATGGATGCTAAACTGGGCACGTCTCTTTGTCTGTTAGACGTCGCTGAACTGATTTAGATGAACAAAGTACGTCGATAAACGGTTGCGAAGGTTTCTTTTAATGTAAAAAACAAGGCAGAAGAGGTGATCATCGCGACTAGTGATGGGCGGCTTGTAGGTTTCAAAAGTTAAACTTTCGCTTAAATTTCTGCAAATCTCTGTAAGTTTCAAAATTGAAACTTTCACCTAAAATTTCATGTAATATTCCGAAAGTTACCAAAGTGAAATCGTTTAATTTCTGAAAGTTACTAATTTTTACGTAAGTAACGGATTTTTTTAAAGAAATTTTTAATGAAATTTACTTGTGTCACAATCATTTTCATCTAATTATGCTACTTTCAAAAGCTTTCATTTTTCGCAGTTAAGGAAAGTTTTATAATGTTTCAGAAATCACGAGTTGCCCCTAGGGAATGAAAATAACCGGTTATAATCGGTTTTAACCGGTTATTTTCATACAAAATCGGTTAATAACCGGTTAAATTGCATTCCCTAGTTGCCACTGTGTATAAACATATCAAGTAAAACAAATGGCAGATTTCTCAAGAAAATAGCTCGGTTTCAAGTAGTTTTGAACTTCAGTCTATGGTGAATCAATCGGGCACAACTACCGCTTGGCCACGCGGCTACTGTCACTTGTTATCGAATTTTCGAATCACTATTCGCTCTACCGTATTGCCGTGTGGTTGCCGGCTTAGAATAGTGCCACTCCATGTCTTCCCGTGGAAGTCGTAAGGGGCGACTAAGGGAATAAAGGCTTGTAGTAGGTACTGTTAGGCGATGGGCTTGCTACCTGTCACTAATATAGACTGTTAAAGATCTTAGCCTACTTGTGCAAATTGTGGTTACAGAGTTATCAACAAGTTTTTAGAGTTGTTGGTAATTCTGTAGCTCTGCCTACCCCACTCTGGGAATGAAGGCGTGAAGGTATGTATGTATGTATGTATTCGCTCTACTGATGTCAGAAGTTACTGAAAATTGAAATGAAATTTAAGTGAAATTTATGCGGAAATTTCTCTCTCAGAGAAATCTTACATCTGTAATTTTAAACAGTTGAAATATTTCACCGTAAAGGAAACGTATGAAATGTTTCAGAAATCACCCATCGCTAATCGCGACCCATACCTAAACCCGCAACACAAGAGGAGTAACAGTGCGCAGCCGGTTTAAAAAAAAAGAATAGACTCGCGTTTTGTAGGTTCGGAAATACAGCCGAGTGCGTGGGAAACAGGTATCTCGTTCAATCATTTAATCATTTTACTTGTGGGAGGACCTTGGGCAGGGTCCGTCCGGGTTGGTACCACCATCTTATCCATTATCCTACCGCCAAGCAGCAGTGTTCGCATTGTTGTGTTCCAGTTTGGGGATAAGACAGCCGGTGAAATGATAGAGGCATTCCATCTTAGTCCTCACGGTTGGCAACGCATTTGCAGTCTTGTGAATGCGAATGTCTATGGGTCACAGTTTCCATTTACAATCAGGTGGCCTGTGTGTAAGTACCTCTTTCGTCAGTTCTTAAGCTCCAGTCCCGGGACATTTAACAGCATTTATCAGTTTACCAGTCTATAGGTATATGTGTTTATTCCTTTGTGGCGCTCTAGAAACTAAACGCGTGGATCGATTTTGATGATACTTATGACAATCAATGTGTCTTGATCTTGTGAGAGTGGCACAATAAATAAAATTATGTGGCGGCAACCAGATGCGATTGTAAAAATGAATAAGAAAACGTCGACGAAGTATGACAAGTGGGATATCGTTGAATAGGTATTGAAAAAGCATCTTTAGGTTTCTTACATCATTTTTCATTTTGAATGATAATTTAGGATTTATAATGATTTAAAGTTGGTTGGTTGGTACACAACAGTTGGATTTTTTAAAGCTTGCTTTGTGTTATTATTATTTATATAGGTACTTAACGTTTTAAGTAACAGTGTTTAAAGCCATAATTTTACTTAGTTAACATGTACCAACAATAGTTGATATAAATGATAAAACGTAATTAATTTACAATACAACATTTTATTTTCCATGTCAATCTTGACAACCATAAAAACAATGAGAACTAAAACTTTCCTCTAATATGTAAAAAGGTTTAGGTTATAGCATTCCTCATCATCCTCATTTAAAGCTCCTCAATGAGGCGTCTCGGGGCTCTAATAGTTCTCATGCTCCTGCGTGGTGCTTCAGGAGCTGTGTTGTTATCCAGAGCATGTGCATTCAGGGGTGTAGGTGCGGGTGCTATTGTATTCGACATTGCTGGTGTTTCTGGTGTGCTTGAACCAGGGATTGTAAAACCGGTGAAATTGAATACCTGTATATAAATTGTCAAACGATTACCGCTAAAATAATAATACCTATATTCGAGTTAGAGGTAATGTTGTCATTCCGCTTTTGTCTTTTTCACTATGTATGCACTATTTTCAGTATTCTTTACCTCTATTTAATATCGGTATTCGTTGCTCTTGATAGATAAGGTGTCAAGTAGACATTATGACTGAAGCACAACAAATAGGTGTAACATAACTCAATAGCATTGTTGGCTAACACTGGTTGAAATGTCTGCTAGTACTGAACAAATAAATTGATTTGCGACGTATTTCAAATTGAACCGATTTAGGGGAAATCTGGTTTGAAGATGGTTTATGACCCTGGAAAGGACGTCGGATTGGATTTTCGCTATTTTGTTTGGAAACGGCCTGAACGAGCCCAAGCCTATAGGACTACTTGGGAAAATAAATTATATTTTGTCCTATGACCTCATTGTTCCATAGAACAAATAGGGGTGGCGGTCTGGTCGCATAACAACTATTGTCATAATATCGATTGTCATAACACTTTACGCATAAAGTTAATGCTCATAATTTTGGCATAAATTATACTAGGCATAATTGTTCCTTGTCATAATTGTACGGAGTCATAATTGGTTTAATCATAATGTAGAAAGGCATACATTTATTAAGTCAAAATATTAATATAATATAAAGTTAGTGCCAAAACCGACTCGGATCGCGGATAGGTTAGGGTTATTTTTTTATAAAAGAGCGGAAAAAGTTTATTTATATAGCCATACCATTATAAAGTATGGTTAAATAATTTTATGCGCATCAAATTTATGCGCGTTACACAATATGTTCTTAAACATTATGATTAAAAACTTTATGCGCATGACAATTTACAGTTATGCGCAATGATGAGTATGACGAATCCTTGTATGCCCATCAAAAATATGACTAAACTTTATGCAACCCGACCCCTACCCAACAAATAGGAATCATAATAAAGTCCAAAATTCGAAGTTCGTATTGTACTGTTCGGCAGCTCTCAAAGATGAGTAGGTATGTTATGTTAACAAGAAAACGAGAGGGACAGTATTATACGAACTAAAACTTAGATTTCGATCTTAGGAGTACGTGGGCGAGGTATGGGCGGACTCTCTATTTTTGATTTTGTCTTTTAACTAAATATGAGAGCAAAAAAAGAAAATAAAAGCATTCCGTTTATCCACAAATTGGTGAAAAACATGGAGAAAAACTACATGAAAATCTTGTATATTATAATGTACTGTGAAGCAGAACCATAAAATAATAGATGAAAGATCAAATGACACGTCAATGACGTCACGATCAAAATGAAAAGGACAAACCGATCATTCGCACCTCTAAAACAACAATGACGTAACTGCAACTTTTTCGAAAAATTACTTAATGATGGAGAACGGTCTAAAATCGATCAAAATATTGAGTGGGACATCGACTTTCAAGTAATTCGTCAAGATACCGCTAGGGGGAGATGTGTCGTTGGGTCATTGGAGCTGCCCTTGAAGTGTACATCGACTGATTGGTCAGTTGTTAGCGGGAAGCGGAGAGAGTACGTTGCTTCAAGAGGCTACAACGACGTAAAGGTATTTACGCCACCCTTTTTAAAATTACTTACGGAACAACATTGACCTAATTGTGTGTTACGTCATTGTAACACGCATTTTAAAAAAATCGGTTAGGTATTTGGAGCAATATTGACATTTCATACAGTAAGGTCATTGTTGTTTTAAAACATTGTATTTTTCAATTGTATTTAACGTCATTGTACCACGAATAATTAAAAAGTATATTTAATATTTGGTACAATATTGACGTTGTATACAATTAGGACATTGTTGTCCAAAAAAAATTTTTATTTTCACAACGTGTTTAACGTCATTGTAGCACGAATAATAAAATATCTGTTTAATATTTGGTACAATATCGACATTTAATACAATTAGGGCGATGTTGAATTCTTATTACCTGTATCACACCCTTTAGACATGCTTATAACTAAAACTATAATTGATGGATTCAAAAAACTTTAATTTCGTTATTCAATTATTTATACAAACTAACGTTTAAATATATTTTGCGGACTAGATTAAGAGATTTTAATGTGAGTTATGGGTCAATGTTTGACATTTACGTCGTTATTCCCTCTTAATCGTTGAGGTTTTGTAACTATCTTAGAACAACATCGACGTAAATGTACGAACCCCCTGAATTAAATATTAATAGAAAAAAAACTACATCACAAAATCCAATTATATTCTACTAAAAAGTAGCTCAATTTATTCCAGAACTATTTTATTGCATAAAATATCTAAGAATTCCTAACAAAATATAGTTATACTGATCGCTAATAAAAAAAATCGATTTTTGCGTTTATCTCGAAAACTTGAAATTTGCATTTACGTCATTGTTGTTTTGGAGGTGCGATATGTCAGAATGGTAATCTTTTCGTTGATTGTCATAATTCAAAATTAGAAAACTTGCTTGTTTGTACACTGACAGGTATTACGGGTAATGGTTTTATTGGTAAAGTATCAAATAGAGGTAATGTTGTCAATTGTCGAAACCGCTATTACATTTCAATACCGGTTTTGATTATACCGCTTATTAGAGCTTTAGTGATATAAATACCAAAATGCAATTATAACCGGTTATACCTTATTTAAAACCGGTAGTAAGAATACCGGTAACGATCCCTGGCTTGAACTTCCAGTAGGTGTAAGAAAAGGTGTGTTTATGGTTTGATCACGTCCCGTCGCTTCTTCAGTCATACGTGGTCTTATGTGATCTGCATGCCTACGCCTTAATATTCCATCTGGTGTTTGTATGATGTACGAGTATTTATGTGTCCTTTCTTTAACAACCGCAGGGCTCCATGTGGAATCAATCCTGGGGCTCTAGACAAGATGCATTACGCCGAGTCGCTTTTCTGTTCGTTTCGTTTTTAAACCAATCGCGTCACTGCTAGATCACGTGACTTTTCGTATTACGTGATCTAGCAGTGACGCGATTGGTTTAAAAACGAAACGAACAGAAAAGCGACTCGGCGTAATGCATCTTGTCTAGGGCCCCTGGTCTTCACGAACACATTGTCGCTAGGCAAATGTTTTTGATCTCGATGTTGGTTTTCCATCGCGATGTTAGCTCGAACATGTCGATGTTGCAACATTCTTTTCGTACTGGGACGGGCATTATCTAGAGTACTCGTTAACTGCCGCCCGAACATCATGTATGCTGGAGATCTCATCGTTGTATTGTGTGGAGTGTTTCTATATGTAAACAAAAAATCTCGCAGTCGTTCCGTCATGTTACCAGAATGACCTCCCTCTGACAAACGCGTTTTAAAAGTACGAACCAATCGCTCAGCTAATCCATTAGTCCGGGGATGGTACGGGGATGATGTTATATGTGATATGCCTCTTTCCTTGCAATAAGTTTTGAATGCCTCCGATGTAAACTGTGGGCCATTATCCGACACTATTATTTCAGGTAAACCAAATGTTGTAAAGATGTCATTGAGTTCATCACACAGTTTGTCAGTTGTTGTTCTGTTCATTGGTCGTACTTCTATCCATTTTGATAATGCATCGCACAGTACCAACCAATATTTTCCTTGAAAGGGTCCGGCAAAATCTATATGAACTCTTTGCCATACGTTATCGGGTATTGACCATGAAAAAATTGGTAGTTCAGGATTGTTTGGTCTGGTTTCTTGGCATGCGTTGCATCTTTTTACATAGCCGTCAATATCTTCTTCAATGGATGGCCACCAGACATAAAAACGTACTAGTGCTCTCATAGCGGAAATACCTGGATGGCCTCTGTGGAGGTACTTAAGTGTTATTTTTCTGAGTGAGTGTGGTATGACGATCCTTCCTCCCCACATTACAATGTTATTCTCTACAGATAGTTCGTTGCGTTTTTTAAAATATGCTTGTAGTAAATGGTCGCCATATTTGTACATGCTCCAATTTGTATTTATACAATTTATAACTGTTTTGAGTGTAGTGTCTTTCTTAGTGTGTTCTTTGATGGTATCTTCGTTTATACATATGTCTTCGAACTTCGTTTCATGTATATGTTTGATGATTCTGTTAATTGTGCGTTCTGACTTCGATGGTTCTTCATAAGGGTTTGGCATTCTGGATAGGAAGTCTGCGAGTATGTTATTCTCTCCTTTAGTATAAACAATGTCATAGTTGTAGCTGCCAATTGTTAAAGCCCATCTTACCAGCCTGTTATTAACAATTTTGGGTAAATTTCGATTCGTTCCCAGAATGTATATGAGTGGTTTGTGATCTGTTATTAACGTAAATTTTGATCCCCTTAGATATTGATCGAATTTTTTAATTCCAAAGAATATTGCTAGGGCCTCTCGATCGATCACAGAGTACTTGCTTTCTGCTGGGTTTAGTTTCCTTGATGCAAACGCTATGGGTTGCTCTTTGTTACTTTGTTTGTGGAACAACACGGCTGCTACTCCCTTTTCGGAAGCATCACAAGCTAAATATAAACGATGTTTATCATTATAAGCGATAAGAGGTCCGGATTTTACTATACATTCTTTTGTTTGTTCAAATATGTTTTTTTCACGTTTTGTCCATTTCCACTTTTGTTTGTTCCCTGTAAGCGCATGTAAGTCTGCACAAATACCGTGAATTTGAGGTATGAACCTTTCGTAAAAGTTTACCAATCCTAGGAACGACCTCAATTCTTTGGTGTTTTGGGGAGGTGTTGCTTGGATAATAGCTTCTATTTTGGCTTTTGTTGGTTTTATGCCATGTTTACTAATTGTATGTCCAAGGTACTCGATTTCAGGTAGGAGAAATGAACATTTCTTAAGATTAACTTTCATTCCAGCTTCCTTGAGTTTGCAAAGAACTAGTGATAGTGTTCTAAGGTGTTCTTCATCATTTGTTCCCGTTATTGCGATATCATCGAAATATATTGCTATATTAGGTATGTTATTTAGTAGTTTCTCAAGATAATGTTGGAAAATTGAAGGGGCAGTTGTTATTCCAAATGGCATACGATTATATTGAAAATAACCTTTATGTGTTGATATTGTTAGATTTTTTTTTGATTCCGGTGCTATTTTGAATTGCAGATATGCGTCCTTTAGGTCAATTTTGGAATATTTTTGCCCATCGGCAAGTCGTTGCCTTATATGGTCAAAATGTGGTACTGGATAGGTGTGGGTTACCAGAGCTGGGTTAAGGGTTGTTCTATAGTCTCCACATATTCTTATTTGCCCATTAGGTTTGACAATATTGACGGTTGGAGTAGCCCATTCAATTGGCGTTTCATTTGGGTCTATTGGTTCTATAATACCTTCTTTTGTTAGCCGTTCCAGTTCCATTTCCACGTTCTTCCTTAAACTAAATTTGATCGGTCTTGATGGGAAATGTTTAGGCTCTATTTCTGGTTTTACATGGATCTTTACTTCGTAGTTCTTCACCTCTCCCAATTGGTTATCGAATAAATCTTTGTTTTCATCAATGATCTGTTTAAGTGAAATATGATTCTTTATTGAATATACTGAACTAGGAAACGTCATGTTGAACATTTCACTCCATTGTAACCCAAAGAGCATGGGGCTTGCGTTCTTGATCACGACTACTGGTAAAATTCTTTGCTGTTTCTGTATTTCAACAGTCACTTCTGCTAGTCCTTTGGGTTTAAGTTTGTGATCACCATAGGCTTTTAATTTAGGTCCCTTTGTAAGTTTTGGTGATCCTATTTCTCTCCAGAATGATGTACTTATAATTGAATATATGGATCCGGTGTCCCAATCCATAGTACATTTGGTTCCATTTATTTTGGTATCAATTTTTTTGCATCTTATATAGTTACTTTTTGTGATGACTTTGTTTACGTGAGTGCCATCATCATCTTCATCACTATCATCTGAAAATGTTTTTCTTGTAGGTTTTTTGTTTGAATACGTACTTCTTGTGACTCGGTTTACATTATATTTATTAGGTCCCGATCGAAACGATAAATAAGCTCTTCCGGTCTTTATGCAACAACTTTCGAAATGGCCTTTTATTTGACACGCTGTACAGGTGTGGTCTTTAGCTACACAGTTTTGAGTTTCATGTAAATCATTTCTCCCGCACCTCTTGCACTGGGATTTTGAAAGTTGTCTCTTTTTTGTGTCATTTCTAAATTGATCTTTCGTTTGAATGCGTTGTACTGATAGTGCCGTCGGGTCTTGCTCCACGTTGAGGGGGTTATCGTTTTCGGCCAGTTCTCTTGATAAAGCTACTGCAAAGATTTGATCGAATGTGATTTCTATAGTTTTGCCATCGTTTGTTCGTTCTTGAAGGTCTGGCCACTTTTGTTTTAGATCTATTTCCAGTATGTCGTGGTTTAAGCCCGTGGCAAATCGATCACGTAATTGGCGTTCTAAGACATCACCTTCATAGCCGCAGTGCTTACTCAATTCCTTTAATTTATTGGCGTACGTTTCCATTGATTCGTGTTCTTTTCGAATACAGTTCCAAAACTCCACCAACGCCTTGAAACGTGTTGTTTTTTTGTGGTAAAGACAGTATAATTTCTCTTTAATTTCGTAATAGGTTGTGTTTTCCAAAGTGTTCTTAAAGGCTATTTTGATTTGATGAAATATTTCTGGTGGTAAACATGTTATGAGTAAATCTTTTTTCATTAGTTGATATTCACTGCCATAGATGGTGCACTTTTGTTCAAAATATTCAATAAAATTTTCAACCGTGGACGTTTTCGGGTTAAATTTTTCATGTACAAAATTATTGATTTTTTTGCATCGTTCGTTATTGTTATGCTTTGATGTTGTAGCCGTTGGCGTTGAAATGTTTTGCGCTGCTGCTGTTTGCGCCGTTAGGGCGACTCGTAAAAGATCAGATATTTGTTGTTGTTGGCTCATATGAGCCTCCATGAACTGTTTGAACTGTTCCGCGTTCATTTTCGACATTCAGTTTTTTAAATCCTCGTCGCCAGTTGATGTATGTATGTATGTATGTATGTATGTATGTAACATGTACCAACAGTGAATCTTAAGGGGCTACCATGAACAGATGACCTTCGATCTGAAGGTCTAAACTTTCAGTTGTTGTTAAAATCTATTGTTAACTGGTAGATTCTTGACGTGTAAAAGTGCCTGTGTGGCCTACTTACTGAAAAAATGTCTTTAATCTTTATTTGCATTAACACAGCTGTTCTAAACTAGCTGCCATCTCAATTTTTCTTTTAAAGTCACTGATATCGAGATTTATGCTATCAAAGTTTGACATTTTTACCCCAAAAAAGTAGTTTCACTTTAGAAAAAAATCCTTCGATGATTTATTACTTTTATTAGTTATATTAATGAAGAATATTTAGTAGTAGGTACAATATGAATTGTCACCAGGATGAAAAAGTTACATCCAATATTGTGTTTTTATAGTCATGTTTGTAAAATATTATGAAAAATAACCATGTTTTTTTTTAATTTTGTTTTGACGTCAGCCGCCATTACTGTCAGGTAAATAAGAGCTGTCAAAACGGTGACAGTACGATAACAGCTCAAATACGATATAGTTTTTACCGGATTGAATAGAGGCCCTGTCCGCTTGCAGTTTCTTGTCGACCGCACACCAACTGCAATCTAGCTGGACGGTTGTTTTGCAGTTGGGTCATACACAGATTTAGGTTACCGTCTTTCGTGTGGACATACCCAAAGTTAACGTTTTTAAGAGCAAATTTTCTGGCTGAAGCCACATCTTCACAAACGCCGTCAGGTCTACTTTAGTCCTAGCAACTAAAAACATTACTTATATGCACACAAGCCTTTAACTATTGACCACAGGAGAGAAAACTTTTGTTTTTGCGAGTGTGTATGACCCAGTTACGTCAGCAGTTGTTTAGGTTGAGAAAAAGGGACAGAGCTATAGCAGTTACATAGCTGCTATTCAGTTCTATTGCCGACGTATTGCAGTTGCTCCAACTGCAACATGACTGCATTACAACTTTGCAGCTAGCTTGCAGTCGGTGTGCGATCGACCGGACTGCACGCCAATTGCAGGCAGACTGCACGGTTGTTGTTAGTAAAACAAAACATAACATGTACAAAAATGCAAATGTCTCACAACGCAGTTCTCCCGTAAAATGTTGTGAAATTGAACGTAAACCAAATCAATCAGGTTAATAAAATTCAGTACCTACCTATCTATAGGAACAGTTATCCAACCACTTCGTTCATTTCCAAAACACCATAATTTGAAAATACCAGATTACACTTTATACCAGATTCCCAAATCACCAGATTCAAAATAAGGATAAATTTATTGTACTTGCCCAAGCTTTTGAATCTGGTGACTTGGGAATCTAGTATTTTGGGAATGAGCGAACCACTTTGTAGCTGGCAAAAAAATTAGGCAACCATATCAATATTACATTTTTTTACTTCTTTGATATATAGAGTAACTTGGCAATTGCACAAGGCAAAATAAAAAGAAACAAGATACTTTTTCATATAACGGCGGTGAATTCACTGTTTTCTTATGTTTGTTTCCATTTGTTATCGGGGTTTAAAGGCTCAGCTTTCCTTTGGATCTCATTCTTCCATGGTTCCTTCGGATTCTTTACCGTCATGTAGCTGATGTGGTCGATCACGGGGCTTCTAAGCCTTGGGAACCCTTTCGGTTCCTCATGGTCATCAGGAACGCTCTCATTGTCCTGGTTTGTTGAGTAGTTTCTCGTCAAGGTTTTGTGCGTGCATAATTCCGGGGCTAATGCTGTCAAACCAACGCGTGAACAGCAAGGAACTGGACATCGATACACGCCTGGGTTGAAGCCGTTTGGCCAATGTAGTTGCTTACTCTTTGTCTCGACCATATGAGACACTGTTGTGGTAGTTTTATCACGTGATTCAAATCCAAGTTTGTAGATGAGAACGTATCGGTAGATTATGTAGCTCGCAGAGTCGCTTTTTGTGCCGCTGGAACTCCCGCATTCCTTTGGTATCTGAACTGCCGTATTGTTTTCTGTGGACAGCGAAGTTTTAATTTTCTCCTTGGACATTTTTTTAAATGGCGTGACCCAGCTGACGGGGACGAAAAGCATCCTTCCTACCGATAGGCAACGTAAGGGCCACATTTTGGTAAAGCCTTGAAAATGTACGAATTATTTTGCGGGTTTATAATGGTTTTGTTTCAAAACATTTTACGTTTGTTTTCAGCACGGAAATTTTTGTTAACTTGATGGTTGGGTTTGAGTTCTTTTTGGTTTTGACATGTATGAAGTGAAGTTCAGTTTGTGATTGGTGACGTATAAGATGTTCTTTTTTTTCTTCTTCTTTAAATTAATGGCGGTTGACCAAGTGATTTCGCCAGTGTTAGTGAGAGAGTAAAATCAGTAAATAGAACAGTAAATCAAAATTAACAAAAGTAGAAGCCGGACATTTTTCAATCGGCCGTCTTCCCCCCGTAGATTTCCGGAAGACCTGTTCTTTTTCTAATTAATGAGTAAAATCGTGTTTTTTTTTTATACCAGCCAGCCAGGCCAAACCGTTTTAATAACTAAGGGTGGTGTTTGGAATGAAATTGAAAATATCAGACCCTTCAGACCTGTGCTCCAGACCTTCATTACAAGACAGTTAGGGAGTCCCTACATCGATAAACTCAATTATCGATGCTTTTTCCGTATACAAGTGATTGCTCCCAGCATTGTATGTATTTTTTGTAAGTATTGCTCTAAAGACGAGTACGAAGTTCACACAGCATATTTAAAAAAAATGTTATGCCGTTGTTTGCCGTTACCGTTATAGTCATTTAGCCACCTGAAATACATATAATGGGTCCATATTGGCTCCCCTTGGTCCCCTTTTTTTCGTAATAAAGTCTTGACAGTTTTTGACAGACAGACAGTCCCAGATACGCAGTCCAAACTGTACCGTGTAAAGGCCGCTATTACGGCGTTAAACACATTAAGGACCGTATTAATAAACTCATCTTGGCTGATATGCTCGTCACAAGATACGTCAAAGTAAATTTCAAGCTGTCCAATACCCTTTACTCCAATATGTTCAACTATCTGTACAACCAGTTGAACATATTGGATGACTTTTCTCCAATTTTTTCAACTTCAAAATGTTGTTGAAATCATTGGACTGAAAATTATAATAAGTTCAATCCCACACATTCTTATTTCAATAAGACCGTGTCGACGGAGCTCCGCTAACGCGGAGCTCCTATTTCTAGGTGGTTTGGCCCTCCGGGCCTGCTGCAAAACTAACATAACCTAAACCTACCTAGGTTTTGGTTAATAAAAATATTATGATTGAACTTGTTGTAATTTTCAGTCCAATTAGTTCAACTAATATTTAAAGTTGAAAAAAATGGAGGAAAGTTGTCCAATATTTTGTTGAACATATAGTTGAACATATTGGAGTAAACTAATACCGACATTATAGACGCATCTTGAGACGAGCATTACAGTCGAGATCACGGGTTTCACAGATTTTGCTCACTTCAGTTTATTAATAAGACTAACTGCCGCACTCAGAAATTTAATGCTTGACTTAAGCTGTCACTTTCTTTGCTACAGCCACAGCTACAGCAATAGAATAGGACTACATGTCACTAAACCAGCATTAAATTTAATTCACGTCTCTGAGTGAGGCAGTTAGGGCCTTTTCACAATCGACGAGTAAATTTATCTACCATTTAAAGTTGGCTCTCTGTCTAATTTACAAGTGTAAGATAGAGAAAGGGCTAAATTTACCTGTCAATTATGCTTTACTTATTGATTTTGAAACAGGCGGTAATTAAGATAGTTCGTCTATTACTCTTTTTACTGTCTTTGGTTTTGGGTGTGGTTTTTGGGTAGGGGTAAAGAAAAATAATATGATAATTATACAGTAAATCACAAATTTTATTCCATTCTCTCACATTTTATTAGATACTGCTAATTTTACATCGGTTTTTTAGGGTACCGTACCCAAAGGGTATAAATGGGACCCTATCACTAAGACTCCGCTGTCCGTCCGTCTGTCTGTCACCAGGCTGTATCTCACGAACCCTGATAGCTAGACAGTTGAAATTTTCACACATGATGTATCTCTGTTGCTGCTATAACAACAAATACTAAAAACAAAATAAAATACATATTAAAGGGGGCTATACAACAAACGTAATTTTTTACCGATAATGGTACGGAACCCTTCGCGCACTTGGCCGGTTTTTGATAATAAAAATCAAACTTAAATGCATAAAGTTATTGGCACTTAGGTCTTTCCGGTTCCAGTTAAACTCATTAGAATATGTATCAGAGCGAGAAAAACAAACTCCAAGGTTTTATGACCTATCTCAAGTAAGCACAAGTTGTTTTTTTTTTTTTTTTTTTTTTATATATCATAGGAAGGCAAACGAGCACACAGGCCACCTGATGGTAAGTGGAAACTGTGACCCATAGACATTCGCATTCACAAGACCGCAATCCACAATGATATTAGTGTAAGGACCAAAAAGTTGAACCATGGTTAAACGCACCATAACCATACAAACAACGAAGTCGAAAAAAGTTACCCTAGCCACGTTGTGCGACGAAAAGTATCCCTTTTTTTTTTTTATGTAGCATGGGAAGGTAAACGAGCACACAGGCCACCTGATGGTAAGTGGAAACTGTGACCCATAGACATTCGCATTCGCCTCAGGAGCACGCTGTTAAAAAAATTCGTGATACTCAAGCCCACGGTTTATAGTGATTATGTGCAAATAAGAGTTTAAGAACATAAATACACTTTTTTTTTTAATATAGCATGGGAAGGCAAACGAGCACACAGGCCACCTGATGGTAAGTGGAAACTGTGACCCATAGACATTCGCATTCGCAAGACTGCAAATGCACTGCCAACCCTGAGGACCAAGATGGAATGCCTCTATGCTAGTCATTTCACCGGCTGTCTTATCCCCAAACCGGAACACAACGATGCGAACACTGCTGCTTGGCGGTAGGTTAATGGATAAGATGGTGTTACCAACCCGGACGGACCCTGCACAAGGTCCTCCCACAATTGTATGGCTAATTTTCGTGTCACAGCGGAAAAGTATCACAGAAAATTTCATTGAGTCAGTTAGCATGGCCAACTGTCTGGTCCTTACACACTTGCGTATCAAAAATCAAAATTTGTCAAAGTTCTGTCGTTAATATAAATATACAAATCTCAAGAAAATAAAGCTGATTTACCCAGCTTGTAACGTTTAATAAAACATATTATTATAGGTCCATAATGTTCGGGTAAAATAATTTGCTCCAAACTCATAATTAAACATGATCTAAAATCACATGCTATAACATATAATAACAACCACACAGTATCATTTCAAAATTTCTAACAATCCAAAATCTGAAACATTCGAAATCTATTTTATTAAACATCTATATAATTATTATCAAAACCATAAATCTGGTAGCTTCTCTTTCTAACACATGAGACCTTACAAAGAAATATTGAGATGTAAAAACCTATGATTCTCGAATTCGTAATAGTTAAAGCTATAAAACTTTCCAGAGAAATAGGAGTTTACAGAGCTCCGCCAAGCGGAGCTCCTATTTCTGAGTGTATTTCCCCAACGGGCCCGCTGCGAAACGAATCTGACCTAAACCCACCTCTCTTCCGCAGTTGTTGGCCGGTTTAGAGATTTTATAAATTAGAGGTAACATTGTTACATATTCCGACTATTATGCCACATGAACACTACAACAAATGTGCATTTGACCTAATGATTTTGATTTTATAGATAAGTTTCAAGATTCATATTTCGACTAAATTTAGATTTTGGACCGTTATAAATTATAATTTTAGTTCACGTGAGTTTGTAGCAAAATTAGAGATTTTGAAATTATAACATTTGATTTTAGATCAAGTATTCGATTTCAATTACGGGAGCTTATAATTTAGGTTGACGTTGGATTTCATTCTGCATTTGCTTCCACAGATTAAATAGTCCAGATCGATGCTTTGGATCAATAGGATGTGGATATGGATCCCCTGTAGTTCCTTCTTTCTTTCCCAAACCAGGTGATATCGCGGCTCGTTGACATTTCGAAAACTCTCTGGAATTATAATCTTCGGGCACAAATCGCATTCTGGCTAGAATGTTTTTATTGGAACTATACATGCCAAGCCGTCTTGTTAGTTGATAATTTTAAAGAATCTTGCGCTGGTTTTGTAGTTATTTCAAATCAACAAGGGGAACTTTTTTTACCTATTTCAGGTTTTATTTTAACTTGACGTTGTCATTTTTAAGCCTTCTTTACATTGTCCAGTATTTTATCCTAGTCCACTGGATTCCAGCTACTGGCTCCGACGTACTAATACAATTACACTAGACAGTAGCAAACAAAATAGCAGTTAATTTTGTGCCAATTTAAAGCGCCCCTACCAAGAGGTTGCTAGGAGCTGGGAATAGGGAATACGCATGAATTTTTTTAATCGCATTTCTCATCAAACTATGAAAAAAAACCGTAAAAGAGATCACCAAAAGAGAAATTTAATTTAAAATCGGCTAAGGAATACGGATGATAGAAGCATTTTAAACTACTAATTAGCAGTGATGGGAAATAGGTGAGCTAAAATACCTATTCTTTGCGAGAGGACATAATATGGAGTGGTTACAACCGGATAAAAGTATATATTTTTTGGATTCCGGGTATTTGATATTTATCCGGGCACTGCGAATACTAGCCGTAATGTTGAACATACATTCTTTTCCTTATAGAATGTTTGTAAAGTTGATAGTAAAAATGGTAACATTCCTGCCATAAAGTTAAAATTATAAGTAATCCGAAAATGTGAACGCCCATTTGCAAGTCATAAACAAACAATGCGTGGGAAAACCCATATTATTAGTCCTGCTACTACTTTTTAGAAATCTTGTACATTCCTTCTTTTCTCTAGCCCTTTTTACTAAAAACTAACATTAAACATGCCGTACTTTAAAAAAAACATGTCATGTTTTACATTACGATAATTACCCGAATAAATATCGAATACCCGGAACAGAAAAAAATAATAATTTTTATCCGGTTGTAACCATTCTATATTATGTCCTCTCGCGAAGAATAGGTATTTTAGCTCACCTATTTCCCATCACTGCTAATTAGACAGCTATTAGACAAAGAGATTCATTACGCCGTGTGAAGTCATGTAACACGTCGGCCATATAAACTCTATGTTAAATTATGTGTTCCTTGAAAGAGAGGAACAAATCTTTATTGGGTTATATCTTGGTTGTTTTTATAGCTATTCAAAAAATGATTTTTCTCAATTACTGGTTACATGGATCAGCTTTTATTAAAAGTCATAAAGGGGTTTATTTATTATTATAATACAATTAAAAGTTAAAACTAAACTTATTTAAATTAAAATTAAACTAAGCTACTCAAATATTAAAGATGTAAATAATAATCACCACTATAAAAAGAACACCCCCTCTAACAGGTCCGCTCGCGGCATGGTCCCTATGACACTGGCTGCATTACCTCTCTGGATAGCTAGCCCAATCCTTTGGAAGAGGTAAGCACCAGCTCTAGGATCTCTGGAGGTGGCTAATAGGCGGGATGACAGAGCCTTCATAACATAAAGCTTTTCATGTCAGCTGACCAAGGACCCATGGTCTCCACTGCAAGTGCCACAAATTCGTAATTATTTAATAAAGATGAATATTTGCGGCGCTTGATGGTTTGGGCCTGATCAGCTGCTGCACCAGCCCGATTACGGGTTGACTGGACGTGGGAAAGGGCGAATGTGTCAACACACGTCGCGTCCCATACCAGTGCCCTGCCCAGTTTAAGTCATACTTACATAAATATTCCCTATAAAAAAATATTGTTAAGTTACAATATCATTGTCTCATCATTCGTTCCAAATATGCTGCTATGAACTGCGGTAACAGCTTCAAAATGGCGTCGAGAATTGGTCAAGACCCATAGACATTCGCATTCACAAGACTGCAATGCAATCCTACGAATGCAAATGCGTTGCCAACCCTGAGGACTAAGATGGAATGCCTCTATGCTAGTAATTTCACCGGCTGTCTTATCCCCAAACCGGAACACAACAATGCGAACACTGCTGTTTGGCGGTAGGTTAATGGATAAGATGGTGGTAGCGATCCGGACGGACCCTGCACAAGGTCCTACCACCCGCAACTTTTAAACTTTCTTTAATTTTTTACTTATAAATCCGCTCTAAAAGCACGTAAAATTCTGAAATAAAACATGATTACGATGGAGTAAGGACAGACGGACAGACAGGCACAGTAAGTTGCTATTAATATCACGTCGTCAATAACCAGTCGAGTGTACAATCGACTTGGACTTTGGACCTTATTACAATCCTATAATACATCTCTTTTTAGTCCACTGTACATGTATTATAGGTACTCCTGCTTTTTCTCATTCAAATAATAACAGTAAAAAAATCACGTTTATTTTAATATCGTAAATAGTATTGAAAATGTGTTAAAATATTACAATTTTTGTAATTAGTTCCATAATGAACTAATTTATTACAGGAAAGCGATTCCTGTGTATCACAGCGATAGACAAATAATTTATTTTTCTCAAAAATTACCGGAAAAGTTGACATTACTAACTCCATACTGAGACACGAAGTACAAAGTTTACAGACAGTTCCTAGATAAAAAAAAAATACATTGCGTGCTCGCTACACAAGCCCGCAATGTTGCATACAAATTTCATTGTTATCTAGTTTGTAACTTTTTAAAAAGTGAAAACGGCCATAATAAAATGAGGGCACTCGCAAGCTCGTCCGTTTAAATCAATACTCGGCCCACAATTGCCTGCTTCACTGCCTAGGCAATAATGTACTATTTCACCCTAGCACCTCAAGAAGGTTGTGTTACGGTTTGTTTCTCCTGCATGACTGGATCAAATATACTGGACCAATGTAAACAAGGCTTCTTCATAGATCTCTATGGTTTCACTTTGAATCGGTGCAACGAGCCAGTGACATTAAGGTATTTTCTAATGAGGTCAATGCAAAGAAGGTAGATTGGTCAAGGTAAAGAGGTTGTATTATGAAAAATCCTTATCGTATAGTCCGGTGATCATGAACCGGTCATGTAGGGAGTTCCTATATCGATAAATTCAATTATCACTGTTTTTTTTTATATCTAGTGATCGCCCCAAATATTGTATGTTATTTGTAAGTGAGCATTTCTAAAAAAGTTTGTACATTTCATTTACGACTTCGATTTGCAAAAAAAATTGCAGGTTAGTAGGGTGAATGACGCTGAGCCTAAATAACATAGTCTCCCAAAATGTCCTCATACATTTGTATGAAACTTTCCTTTTTTGTTACTAACTTTCTTTGGTTCATGGCAACAAAAAAGGAAAGTTTCATACAAATGTATGAGGACATTTTGGGAGACTATGTTATTTAGGCTCAGCTTCATTCACTCTACCAACCTGCAATTTTTTTTGCAAATTGAAGTCGTGAATGAAATGTACAAACTTTTTTAGAAATGCTCAAGTAATGTTCTGAAGAAGAGTATGAAGTACACACAGCATATTAAAAAAAATAGAAGTCATTTAGCCACCTGATATGGATTTATCATCCAAGACGCCCGAAAATTTGGAATAAATTGTGATCGTTTATTCTAACAATTAATAGATGGTTCGGGTAGCTTTTTTTATGGCATAGGAAGTCAAACGAGCACACAGGCCACCTGATGGTAAGTGGAAACTGTGACCCATCGACCTTCGCATTCACAAGACCGCAAATGCACTGCCAACCCTGAGGACTAAGATGGAATGCCTCTATGCTAGGCATTTCACCGGCTGTCTTATCCCCAACCTAGAACACAACAATGCGAACACTGCTGTTTCGCGGAAGGTAGGGGATGGGAAGATAGTGATGAAAACAAAAATATTATGAGTACAGTTTCAAGAATCGTTTTATATTAAGAAAAAGATAACGTTGTTATTTTGTCTCCTGAATTCCTGTCTGATAATCAGATAGTACTCCAGGAAGCAAAAGTGTATGACAGGTAGAGAGTTCCTATATCGATAAACTTAATTATCGATGCTTATCGTTCTATTTATACTAGGGATTAATTTTGTTTGTAATTACATACATACATACCTTCACACCTGTAATCCCAGAGCGGGGTAGGCAGAGCTACAGAATTACCCACAACTTTAAAAACCTAATTAAAGTGTAAAAATTTAACAAAATAATAACGCAATTACCTTCTTTTTTTTTCAAAACAATTTTTGATACTTTACTCATCATGTTTTTTTTTTCATAAGGTCATACACATGACATATGTCTCGTCTTCTATTGTTAAAAAATAACGATCAAAATTTGTACCAAATTTTCTGGCGTTAATCGTCTCCGCCTTGGCTGATAAATAGGTAACGACCAAAAAGTTTGCGCGCTAACTAACTCAATTAAAATTTCTATGAAACTTTACCGTTGTCACATGAAAGTTAGACATACAGTTGAAGGGATAATTTTCATCGCACAACAGAACTTTTTTCTTGGATTTTTGTATGGTTAACTGCCCAAATCTATTTCAGGTGGCTTAATGTCTTCCATTTCCGAGGATGTAATAGGGGCGTATATTTTTATCAATATATGCTGTGTGAACTTAGCATACTCGTCTTCAGATCAATACTTAAAAAAAATACATACAATGCTGGGGGCAATCACTAGTATATGGAAAAAGCATCGATAATTAAGTTTATCGATGTAGAAACTCCCTAACTGTCATAAAATGTTGCCCCTGAATTCCTTTATCGGGAGGCCATTTGCAACGTTAAAAGATGGCGGACGTGTAATTTGTTTTAGACTTTAATTTTTGGGTAATTGGGTGTTCAAAGTTCTTTTCTGATAGTGATTTGTACTTTTTATGCCTTTGTGTCGCACAGTGATTGAAGACTTGGACTTATTTCGTGTATCTGGCATCTTTCTTCTCGTTTCAAGTGGACTCGCAGTGGTGCAGAGGTTAAAACTATCTTGACCTCTGACCTACAAATCACCGTACAACGTTGCCCCCAATCTTCCTAGAGAAGATTGGATTGTGTTTTATTGCTATATTGTTTTATACTCATATAAACCTTGACACTGGCGAAATCACTTCACGTGGAAACGCCATTATCCCTGCGGTAGTAGCTGTTCAAGTCGCCGCGGGGGCAAAAAAAAAAAAAATCCTATGTCTGATAATGATAGAAGCAGAGTCCCCCTCACCAAACTTGACATTGGCGAAATCACTGTGGAACGCCATAAAGAAAAAAGAAGATTATAATGATAGTCGGTACTCGTCCCGTAACAGAAATTTGATAGCTCTTTTTCATCAACTGTTATTGTTCAGTATAGAGGCCGTGTTGGTTACACTCCTTGATGCATTTTAATGTATTAAACCAAGAGTCATAGGCTTTATTATGAAAACAATGTCAGTCTAATGCTGCAGTAGTAATTGACTTCATCATCATCATTTAAGACGAAAAAAATCCAATACTTGACAGACCTTTCCCGAGCTATCTATTTTTTTTTATGGCATACGTAGGCAAACAAGCACACAGGCAACCTAATGGTAAGTGGACACTGTGACCCATAGACATTCGCATTCACAAGACCGCATATTCACTGCCAACCCTGAGGACATAAATGGAATGCCTCTATGCTAGTCATTTCACCGGCTCTCTTATCCCCAAATCGGAACACAGCAATGCGAACACTGCTGCTTGGCGATAGGTTAACGGATAAGATGGTGGTACCAACCCGGACGGACCCTAAACAAGGTCCTGCCACAACTCTCTAATACTTACTTACTTGAAATGAAATTTAAATAAAAAAACAGTTTACAAGCTTATAAATGTCTTAACGTCTTATTCATACTTTTATCTTTCATTACGGTCAAAATGGTCTCCTCTCCGCTTTATGCCCTGAATGCCGTTGGACTCAGTGACGCTGGTTTTCAGTGAGACCAGGGTGTGTATAATATGTATCACAAGCGTGTGATGAGGTTATTTGCTTTTCATTAAACCAAAAAGTAGTGAGACAAATTGACTGACATGCAATCGACGAGGGAAGGGAAAGCAAAAGCGCGCACATGCATTTTGTATACGTTGAATCATTTATTTTGTCCTCAATAACAAACGACCACCAATCACTATATTTGCGTAACGTAACTTCGAGAGAATCCGCGAATCGCAATGTCTGACACATATCTACTGCTAGGTAGCCGCAGCGAAAAAATTAAAAAAAAAACAAAATATTTATTCAGTAAATTGGCCACATGAGGGCTCTTCGACACGTCGGTAGGTAATATGGTGTGAATTTAGTAGCGCTTCGGACAAGACCATCATTGTTGAGAAGAAGCGCCGCGAGAAACTCCAGCAGAAGATTTTTTTTATCAATTATTACATACATACATATACATGTGTCTGGTACAGTCAACAGCATAAATACATACATACATACATACCTTCACGCCTTTATTCCCAGAGTGGGGTAGGCAGAGCTACAGAATTACCAACAACTCTAAAAACTTATTAATAACTATGTTACCACATTTTGCACAGGTAGGCTAAGATGTTTAAAATCATTAGATCATTTCTTTACAAATGTAGGTCAATAAAATAAAGTTAATAGTACATTGTGTATTAAGGTCGGTAAGTAAGGAATTACGATCGAGGCTCTAGTAGAAGCCCGAAGTCGAAGACTGAGGGCTTTCTGAGTCGAGGTTCGTAATTCCTGTACCGACCGTGAAACATACAATGTTTTTCATCACATTTGCGAGTAAATAAATAAAATTATAGGACAGAAAACACTTATAATACTTACACAAGTCAGCACAACTATTATTACGAATTACTTGAACTTTTTTTAAGCGGATGACGGGCGGACTCCACAGATTATACAAATGTTTCGTTCAGAAACGTTAAGGGCAAATACTTACGTAGGTATACATACAGCCCTGAAGGAGTGTAAAAAAAACGACGTTTTGATACAGAAAACTATTAAAATCGATTATTAAGAACATTAATTGAGTATTTAAGTAACATGTAGCGAGATTGCAATGAAATTCCTGTTTAAATAACATTTTAAGACAATTTTTCAATTGCGTGTAAACTCTTTGCTTGAACTTGCATGACCTGTGTGCTGTGCTATAAATTAAAAAAAAATTACTTACCGACCTTGGGTTTCATGGTAAATAAAAAGGTCGAGGGTTTTATATGGGGCATTGCGGCCAAGTTAACCTGTATGTTTAGATACTGTTTACGTGCAAGTGTGATGAAAAAATAATGACTAGGAGATCTACACGACGAGGTCCCTACGTCAGGAACGATAATTAAAATAACTAAACTGGAAAACAGGTCCTTGCAAGCGTGAACAGACCTCTCACAGAGAGCACCCGTTCACGAGTATGACGCGTATCTCAGCCATCGCCTCTAACCATGTGTTCGGGAAGGTGGCGACCCGATCAACGACCACACAAATACATGAAGTAGTTATAAAACTCTCGGTTTTCGAGTCAGCGTAACATTCAATCCTTTTTTTGACACACATAAGGTGGAGTTTCCCAATAGAAAATCCAATAACAATTTCAATATGTCAAATGCCATTGACCAGGCAATAACAAACTTATGTTTTACAAGCCAAAACTCACCTATTTCGACTTCCACATACTAATAGACACAACACTGAATCAGAAATATTTTAGACCAACAGCACGAATAACTTTGCTTCAAGGTACTTACAAATCGCGTGTGGCGCTTCTTAATATGCTATTCGTACAACATATGTTAAGGGAATAAAGTCTTTATGTAGTTGTTATAAGGTGGTGTTTGTGGAAGTTAGGGGGTGGATTCTTCAGCAGCGGAAAAATCACTGGCGTGCCCAGTAAAGAATTCACTCGAAAAAACTGGTAATGAGGCGAGGTCATCAAAGTTTCATACGATAGGGGTGGGAAATGGAAGCAAGTTTATCGATATCGACATCGGAACAGGGTGGCGAGGAAAAACACATGAATAGAGACAGTAATAAATTAATGCAAATATTACCTACAAATGAGAAAGTGCCTGTGTGCGTTATAAAAACACTGTAACAAAGACCCAGAACAGTACCTGCTACACACAGGTGGACTTCAGTTTTTTTTTAAATAAGAATAATAACGGTTAAATCACACACGTTTACGAAAAAAATACCATCTGTCTCATTCTAATTCGTGTCATGAATTACTAATGCAAGATGCCATCTTATATTATCTTATCTTACTGATGGGCCCTTTGGATACACTTCGACCCTTAAGAATATTTTGTGCAATTACCCTCTTACACACCCAGCTGATCGAGTGTGCAGGTTTCTTTACAATGTTTTCCCTTCACCGTAAGAGCATCGTGTAATGCACTTAAGTTAGAAAAACTCGATGGTACATGGTGACCGCGGGGGTTCGAACTCAGTACCTTACGATCACGAGTCGACCTAAGCCATTAGACCACCGACGCTCTACAAAAGATGCCATTGCATTATTTAAATCCGAAGAGTTTTGTGAAAATAAACGGTCAATTTACTTAATCTAAAAAAAAAGTTTTTATTTTTATCGACAATTAAATAATACTTGCCCCAGCACTAGTGTACTGCAACTTTCCGATCTGGCGTTGAAGACGCTACAGCAACGTTACAGTTTTCAACTTATACTATATATACCTTACCTATAGTATACCTTCAATACAAAAACTTTTGTTAGTGGAATTGTTATGAACTGTTTTTTACCCGTGACCTAAAAAGAGGGATGGTATAAGCCGACTAATTTAGAGCACGTTCTAGGGATTTGATATCGATAAATGTGTCGATATACTATGTTCGTACATGTGCTCATTGGTTACGACACTAAAAAAGTGTCTTAAAGGTGAAGAAATCACAATATCCTGCATGAATCGGAAAACGGCTTGATTTAAAAATTGCTTTGTTGAGAGGTAAGTACCTACACTACATACTTACGAAAAGTCATAATTTCGAATGCAATATTTTTATCGACTTTATTTTTTAATATCTCTTATAAATGAATTCTATCCTTAACTAAATTGAGAAATTATATTACCTATGCGTTTAATATAAAACAGCTTCTGCAAAACGTAGCTAACCGAAAAATCAATATTTAGAAGAAAAAATCGAAATTTTCACTGGCTAGCTGAGACTTCCGCTTGTAATTTATAATTCGAAGATGGTGGTACCAACCCGGACGGACCCTGCACAAGGTCCTCCCACAAGTAAACTTACTTAAGTGATTTGATTCTTAAGAATTGAATTAAAATATCACATTGCCAGTTCTATAGTGGCCTATGATTCAAATAGGTGAAGTGTTGCGTACACTCAACATAAAGGGTTGAGTCCACTTTCACAACTAAGATTTCATAACTGGTTATGAATAAGGATTTTTATTCACTGTTTCATAACCAGTTATTAAACAAGACTTTTTTTCCTGTTTCATAATCAGAAACTATGTAGGTAGGTTTAGGTTATGTTAGCTTTGCAGCAGGCCCGGAGGGCCAAGCCACCCAGAAATAGCTCCGCGTGAGCGGAGCTCCGTCGACACTGTCCAATTGATTTTAAATAAGAGTGGTATCTAAGTTCTGGTTATGAAAATGGAAAAAAAGTCTTGTTTAATAACTGGTTATGAAACAGTGACTGAAAATCCTTATTCATAACCAGTTAAGCAATCTTAGTTATGAAAGTGGACGAAACGGCAGACGGTTTTCGCTCGTTGCTTGTGCTTTTTAATGTGATCATTAAAAGAACAAAGATTGTATGGAAAAAATTATATTTTACAAAATACTTAAAACAATGGCTAAATTATTCCGTAGACCATCAATGAGGTTTCATAGACCAACGATTTTAAAATGACTTCTCATTTACACGACCTTCAGATGGGATTACTCACTTAGACGTCTTAAAAAGGAGAGATTTAATTCGATGAAGATAATACGGTCTTTGATAAAATGGTCGTCATTTTAAAAGGGTTGTAAATCTAAAAAAAACCATGCAAAATGCGATGTTTTTCTTCCGTTAAAGAAAATCCGATTTTTTAGATTTTTGAATATGTTGTAGATATCATAAAAAACTAGGTCTGTACGTTTTCATATCCAACAAAATAAATATCTTGAAAAGGAACAAAAGGAATAGAAAAAGGAAACGTACATACCTAGTTTCTTATAACAGCTATAACATATTCGTAAATATTAAAAATCGAACTTAATTTAGTGGGTGAAAAACATTATCGCGCGGAAAACTTTGACAGCTACGCGATTTAAGCATGAAGTTTATATCGCTGACTAGTGGAACCTCAGCTGGTCGTCTAACAGCTGCTTAAGATTCCTCATAATGTCATTTATCTGTCCTGTCTAACTTAAAACCATGCTAACCTTGGATGATAGACCAAATCACAGGGTGGAGTCCACATTGGCCAAGTTATAGATGACATACTGGTGATGAAAATACTTGCTCGATTCCCCACGAGCGAATCTTCTGTCTTCAGAGCGACGTATTATGCTCCTAGATTGTTCAAGCTCAAGATACATTAGGCATTAGCACTGGCTTCTCCAGAATATTGATCAGCTCTTATATGACACGCCGTCAACATGCTAAGAAGATGTCATACATGTTCCGCTTTTTCCCTACGGTTTAGTCTTCAGCGTTTCAACTTGGCTAATAGTAACTATCGTTTCTATTACTTGGGTTGAGCGGCTCCGCTTTCCTCCTCATAGCTGGAGGATACTGAGGCGCAAATTGAGGCCTTGGCGGAGCGGGCATAGTATTATCCTGCAAACTCTGCCATCCTGGGTGTATTCCGTAGTTCTCCTGTCTAAACGGCAGAGGATAACCACCAGGCCCTTGCGGCATATGATACGAAGGGTATCCCGTGGAATAGTGCCTGGCGCCAATACCGCTTGAGGATTTTGATTTGATATTGTTACAAAGGGTTAGAATGGCGTCTTGTAAACAGCTGCTTGGCCCCGGCGAATTCCTATCCAATCCCATAATTGGAAAACCGTAGTATAATTTTGGTGGCGTGGTACCATACATATTTTCTAATCTGGGATCACTGTTATTCACTATTGGTGATCCGTTCATTCTATCTAATGGGAAACAAGGCATGTCCCGTATTGCCAGGGTGGCCAGCATGAGTTGTTCCTTCGTGCACCTTAATAGGTCCCTGGATGGAGACAATTTCTTAGGGATGAAGAAGTTTCGAGCTACGGCGACTCTATTGCAAATTCGTGACATGTTGAATTATTTTATAGATTTCGCTGTTCTTTGCGTTAATATTTTACTCTATTTTATTTTAGAATAATTTAGCCACTGTTTCAGTTTGTTGTTCGTCGTTGCTACATTTTTGACTGGTGATAATACTGATAATATTCTCTTTAATGACAATCGTCGTAAGTATTTTTTGTTTTCGGCTGAGAAAAATGTATTCGGCCAGTACCAGGTATATAGCACTAATGCAAACTCGACCTTAGACCTGGGTATACCAGGATAATAGAATTAAAAATACCTATGAGGATATCTCTTTGTGCCACTTCATGTCTTCCCGTGGAAGTCGTAAGAGTCGCCTCTTACTAAGGGAAGAAAGGCTTGTAGTACTGTTAGGCGATGGGCTTGCTACCTGTCACTAATATACACTGTTAAACATCTTAGCCTTATTGTGCAAAATGTAGTTACAGAGTTATCAACAAGTTTTAGAGTTCTGGGAATGAAGGCGTGAAGGTATGTATGTATGTAATTAAAAATGGCAAAACAAACTTATCTCGTCTTTTGTTCATTTTGAAGTACGGTTTCTATGTTACACTAGGTATGTTAGTAATTACTAATTATTCTATGCACAAGATGTTAGTTAAGGCCTTTACAAAGCGTAGTACTTACTTACTTCGGAGCTTAAAGGTGCATACATTACGGTCCGTCAAAATTGACGCCATGTAATTACTATGACCAGGGGTCGTACTTTAGGTGCCGATGACGTCAAAATTACGAAATTTTACACACAGAGTGCTCTGCTTTCATTTGGCAGGTGTTTAGGTATGTATTAACGGGTACAAATAAAATGAAAAATAAGAAGCGCTAAAATTATTAAAGATAAATACAGCTTAATCTCAATCAATATACGAAATAAATCACGGCAGCATGTTTTTTTCTCCACTCATTATTTAAAAATGGCAACTAGAAATAATTTTCTTTAATAAATGTTAAAACCATAATTGTATTTATGACTACTAAATCAAATTAAGTTTTATTTCAACATTAGAACAGTATTTTTAATGATATTGTTACTCGATAAATTTTGCCACTGTCCTCAATCAAGTAGGTATTTTTCAATGCGTTAATAGATTAGGTACTTAACTCATTTTTACATGATTGAATGAATGACGACTAATGGTTAATAATTACGATAAAACCTTTTGGAATCATACTTTATGTAGCGTCACGTCATTTTTACGTCAACGGCATGAAAAGTACGGGCCCTGACTATGACCCATTCTTATGTCAATGCAACGTCACCGTATTTTAGCCGTCGATCTGGTCGCACCAAAATACGCTCTCTGTCTAAAAGTTTTAAAACTCGACCTTGGCGAAATACAACTTCTTAAAAAAAGTAGGTAGTAAAAGCTGTATAGACCATTCATTGAGAAAAAAAAACTTATTTTCTGGTCATCGGGTAAAATGCTGTCAAATCAAAAATGTTTGCACTTACACAGGGTGTGCACGAAACGAGACAATGCAGCAAAAATGCTTAGTCTCCATTACAGGTTTTTACACGAAATCCCCCAAGCGCGCACGATTCGGATTTCACCCAATTCGGGCCGGCTTAATTCGTTTTGGGAGCTACTTCGTTACCCCGGCAATTAACTAAAGTTTCCAGATTAACTGCTATGTTTTTCCACACAGTTTACCAACTGCAGTTGAGCTGTTCGCTCCTGAAATGTGATTAGTTCAGCGGCTCCCTCGTAACTGGTGCCGGGCGTTTTTCGCAGTCGTCCACCTTTAGTTTTACCACGGACAGTGAGGTATTTGCTAATTTCGGTGTTACAAATTTGTTTCAGCTACTTAATTATTTGGCGGTTGGTTAGTAATTTTAACAGTTTGGTTAACTTCCTGTTGGGGTCTGTTTTTTGGTGCTTGAGAGTGGTGTTGGGTTATAGGATGAAGTGTGGTTAGCGGTGTTATGCCAAGTTTAAATTATGAACGTATTACGTCGAATCTGAGAAATAAATTGATAGACTTTGAATGATTGATGAGGGTTCTGGAAGTGTGTATGTAAAACATTAGTAGTGTGATACTTGTGGGAGGACCTTGTGCAGGGTCCGTCCGGGTTGGTACCACTATCTTATCCATTAACCTACCGCCAAGCAGCAGTGTTCGCATCGTTGTGTTCCGGTTTGGGGATAAGACAGCCGGTGTAATGACTAGCATAGAGGCATTCCATCTTAGTCCTCAGGGTTGGCAACGCATTTGCAGTCTTGTGAATGCGAATGTCTATGGGTCACAGTTTCCACTTACCATCAGGTGGCCTGTGTGCTCGTTTGCCTTCCCATGCTATAAAAAAAAAAAGTGTACTTATGTTCTTAAACTCTTATTTGCACATAATCACTATAAACAGTGGGCTTGAGTATCACGATTTTTTTTAACAGCGTGTTCCTGAGGTCCTTGCCAAGATGCATTACGCTATCTAACGCGTCTATGCGTTTCGTTTTTAAACCAATCGCATCACTGGTAGATCACGTGACTTGTCGTATCACGTCATCTACCCGTGACGCGATTGGTTTAAAAACGAAACGAATAGAAACGCTAGTATCTGTTATTATCAGTTTTAAATATGGGGAACCCCCAAAATTTATTGGGTGTTTTCTATATATGTGTAAAAATCTTAATGCGGTTCATACGGAAAAAAGTGGCTGTGTCATACGGACGGACAGACAGACAGACATGACGAATCCATAAGGGTTCCTGTTTTTTGCATTTTATGCCGATTTAAATAGGTAACATAAAGTTTTAGTTTATATAATTTATTTGAGACGAGTAGAATCATTAAATAAAGCCGAACGGCAGCGCAAATTAAGACAGCGGGCGGAACTAACTGAGACGAGAACTCACCACGAAGCATTGAAATTTATCTACCAACCCGAGTGTGGTGTCACTGTTTGATAAACCAGGCATACGGAATTCATTTTTGAGACATTTAATGAACCCGATTCTACGCGCACATCGCTTAAATAGCGTTAAACTAAATTCTCTAATTTTAAGACATAGTTTAGACGGCAGATTTTAACCAGTGCTATTCTAGAATGTCAAGCTGACAATGTATAGGACCGCCTAAAATAAGAAGCGTCAGATTCAAATTAGCGCTGTCATGGCGCTGTCATTTGATAATGACAGCTGCTCATAGAATAGCAAAGTGTTTTAGCGACACCTAAATAAAATTAGGAAGTTTAGAGGCCACTGTAGAATCGGGTCCATTGCCTGCTCAATAAACGGCTATCAACCGCCTGATGTGCAAACATTATTTTCTTAAAAGCTAACCTTAAAATGTCCAATATGGCGCGAGTTTCGCAACTAATTAATAAAACATCAACTGCTTAATCAAAATGAAAAAAAGTTGTAAAAAAACAGGCGACGTAACGGGGCGTGAATTGGTGAATTTGGTCAATTTTCGGCTGAATGAACGTCGCCCCTGTCCAAGTGCCTTTAAAAAAGCGGCCAGGCGCGAACTTGCATAGGGTGGCGGGCGTTCCGGCAAATAATATTTAGTTACATATACAGGGTGGTTGGTAGCTAGGTGCAGAGCTTTAAGGGGGTGGTGGAGCAGCTTATAAGCTATCGATTTAACCCCCATGTATGTTAGCAATGGCTATTAGTTTCCGAGATATTGATTATTTTAATCGGATTTTTTGTAATTTTTCCTTATGTCCTGTTCCTGTTACGAAAGACCCCTAAATTCATGTATTAATTTTATAAAAATGATTTGAATCACTTTAATGAAATAAGGATGTTTTTAAAGCTACATGACAAGTTTTTTTAATAATAACTTTTTGAGGAAACGCACAGAGTTACTTTCTCCATACTAAAAGAACCCCGCGTTTGTTTTTCACCTAGTATGGAAAAACGAACTTTACGCGTTTACTTAAAAAGTTGAAATGAAATGAAATTTGTCATGTAGCTTTTAAAACTTCCTTAGTTCATAGTGATTCTCTGTATTAATTTATTTTAAAATGGTTTTCCATATTCGTCAGTATTGAAGATAGGTGAAAATATCCACTTTAAATTACGGAACGTTCTCTCAACTTCCACAGCTGCTCAACGGGGCATTCTTAAAATATTTATAATGTCTCAAAGCCAATTTCTGATTCATGTCGGTTACCTTTTATAAGACTGGTTACTTTTTTCATGGTGTCGTAACCAGTATTTTTCCTAGAACCATCCTTAACTTTTTGCAAATACTTATATTATCTTAAGAGGCTTGATATCAGGGGCCCCAGACAAGATGCATTACGCCAACTCGCTTTTCTATTCGTTTCGTTTTTAAACCAATCGCGTCACTGCTAGATCACGTGACTTTTCGTATCACGTCATCTACAAGTGAAGCGATTGGTTTAAAAACGAAACGAATAGAAAAGCGAGTTGGCGTAATGCATCTTGTCTGGGGCCCCAGATATCGAACCTTTTTGTAGTAATCGAGAATTTTCAATGAGCTCATGTATATCGACATATGCCCCGGGTTTAGCACAGGTATAATTATGATCTACATCGTGTTCTTAAAATGAAAATATTTTTGAATTGCAATTAACTGATCGGGCTACAATTGAATGTAGTTCCTAATCCCTACTATAGTATGTATTTCCGACTTCCTAGTACCATATCTATTAACCTACCGCCAAGCAGTGTCCGCATTGTCTTGGCGGGGATAAGACATCCGGTGCAATGACCAGCTTATAAGTCTCACAGCTAGATCAAAACAGTAGTAACTCAAAACACAACTGTATTTCAAAATCAACTTTAATACAACGGCTTTGAGCTTGAAACAAAACAATCAAGGATTTTGAGTTGCAGTGCGAAGTATTCCGACTTTGTCCTTAGGCTTAGGGTTACACTTACAATCGTAGGATTGCATTCTTTAGATAGTTTTCTTAAGACAAATGTCATTGAGACTCGTCCCACCTACATCACGTGGCCTATATGCTCGTTTTTATTCTCCATTGTCCAAAACAAATAATGGAATGGTTTTTAAAGTTACTTTAAACTAATCCACTCGAATATTAAAGATATAAATAATAATAGATAATAATGGATGGAATAATAATGGATGGATGGACGTAGATGGACCTTGTAAGGATCGCGGGAACGCGGTGGATGCGAAAAGCACAGGACCGGTCTGAGTGGAGAGCCTTGGGGGAGGCCTATGTCCAGCAGTGGACGTCTTTTGGCTGACATGATGAAATAATAATCACCACTATAAAAAGAACACGCCCTCTAGCGGGTCCGCTCGCGGCATGGTCCCTATGACACTGGCTGCATTGCCTCTCCGCACAGCTAAATAGCCCTAGTTTTTATAGTATATTTGTTATACAAGTGGGGAAAGTTGTATTTTACCTGCGAGTGTTCATTTGAAACACGAGCTAGCAAAAGGATTCTATGATTGACCACGAGCGAAGCGAGTGGTTCAAAAATAGAATCCTGAGCGTAGCAAGTGTTTCAAGACACGAGACGTAAAATAACTTTTCACCTCACTACAGCGAGGAAACTAAGAAAAGGGTTTGTACTGTAAGCTCAGTTCCGCATTTTGCACGGTTTTCTGTAATTCCACAGGTGTTAATACGTCTTTATCACTCGAATCACTCATTTATAATAACAAAACAAACTAGAAAAACATGCGAATATTTAACGTTGACTACAGCGAGCAAACTAAGAAAATGGTTTGTACTGTAAGCTCAATTCCGCATTTTGCACGGTTTCCTGTAATTCCACGGGTGTCAATACGTCTTTATCACTCAAATCACTCATTTTTAATAACAAAACATTCTAACCCGGCAACGATACGGGATTCAGATAAATAATGTCAATGCGGTTGTCAAATTGATCTCCGTTTAAAATAATTTTTAAAATAATGTCCGCAATTGTATTTCCTAAAATAATAAAACGTTCTGTTGTGGACTTGTGGAACGTTTCTGGATCCTTATTGAGTCTTTACGCGGGGTTTTTATCCCGTTATTTTTCATGATTCGTCCAACGTTTTGAATTTGACGTTGGGACGCTGTTGTTGCTACGCGACGTGCACCTGTCTACGGAAACCTGTGTGTTTTTGTGTTGTGACCGTTGGTGAAAAATTTCAAAACGTGTTTCTTTTATACCTATTACATTTTTAAATGTATTCGGCTGGACCTTCAGAATTTTTAGAATGTTCAATTTGTTTAGATAGTAAGTTATATAAGGGTAGACGTGGTTTAAATATTCATTGTGCCAAAGTTCATGTCCCCAATATTACTAGTGTTGACTCTCCACGTCCTAACAATGTGTCTCACGGCATCCAGCCTAGTTTTTCAGCCCTCCCTAGGGATTCTTCAAGACCCCTCTGCGAACGGTTGGCATTCTTAAAATCGAACACGAAAGTGGTTAAGAGGGTTCCGAAGGGAGCTCGTGAAGCCTTGGCTAGAAGTCTGTCGGTGTGTTTGGCAAAGGTAGTGGCTGATAATAACTCTAGTGTTTGGGAAAATCTACTTACTTTTATATATAAGAATTTACATATCCCAGTTGATAAAGGTAAACAATCTTTAACTTCCATAATAAAAAAAAATATATGTAGTCCTGATTTTTTGACAGTTTCAGCTGACCCTTTACCTTTTTCTTCTTCTTCCAACCGCATTATCAAACAAATAGAAAATAAAGTTTCGGATGGTGACATAAAAGGTGCCGCGAAACTCCTTTTTTCCAGCGACACCTTAGCCAATCCTTCTCCTACAGTACTCTCCGCCCTTAAAGACAAACACCCGGCTGCTTCGTCGGTTCTACAGCTACCCCCACCGCTACCCGTCACTCAACTGCCTCTGCAAATTTCTGTTTCAGCTACTTTTCAAGCAATCCGCTCCTTTCCTAACGGTTCGGCAGCTGGTCTTGACGGCATTTCCCCCCAACATCTGAAGGATTTGACTTGCCATTCAGTGGGCGACGCTGGTGAGTCTCTTCTTAAAGAACTAACCGCCCTCATTAATTTAATGCTGTCTGGAGAAATTTGCAGTGACATAGCTCCCGTTCTTTACGGGGCTAATCTAATTGCCTTAAAGAAGAAAGATGGCGGCATTCGCCCCATAGCGGTGGGAAGTTCGCTGCGTCGTTTGGCTTCAAAATTGTGCTGTCGTGAGTTTCAAACCCGTCTTACTGAGAAATTTAAACCAAAACAACTGGGTTTCGGTGTTAGAGGCGGGTGTGAGGCTGCGATTCATGCAACTCGTACTTTTTTAGAAAATCAAAATTTCGAAGTGCTTTTAAAAATTGATGTAAAAAATGCATTCAACTCGGTTGATAGGTCTGCTCTATTACGTGAAATTCAAAAAGAATTACCTGAGATTTATGGTTATTTATTACAGTGTTATGGAACTCCTTCAAAATTGATGTTTGGAAACGACGAAATTTTATCTTGCGTGGGCTGTCAACAGGGGGACCCGCTTGGACCAGTCATTTTCAGTTTGGCTATTAACCCAATTATCTCACAACTTACTTCGGATTTAAATATTTGGTACTTGGACGACGGTACGTTAGGGGGAAAAGGATCTTCCGTTCAAAATGACCTAAAATCTATTATTGACCGTTTTTCTGAAATCGGCCTTTCTCTTAATTATGATAAATGTGAAATTTTCGTTTCTGAGAGTTTTTCCCCCGACATCCGAAACGGACTTATCAATACTTTTAATTCGCTATTGCCTAATATCTCTATTTTGTCTCGTACCTCTTTGTCTTTACTTGGAGCTCCAATTTTTGAAGATGCTATCCCCTCTACTCTAAATTCAAAATTAAATAAATTTCATCAATCCTCGGATTTACTTTTTAAAATAACTCCTCACATTGCTTTGTACATCTTACGACTATGCCTTTTTACTACGACTATGCCCCATTTGGAAATTTACTAATCTCTCTTCAGATATTGATAACGTTTTGAAAGTAACTATTAGCAAAATTTTAAATATCTAGACACGCGGGAGCGTGTCAAGCCAAGTTCAAGAAACAGAACTGGCGAGGCGCACCGTGTGTAATATTACACGAACCATTTGGAGCCACTTTTGACCCCCTCATAAATCAAAAACTATTTTACATAAACGTATCAAATTTTGCTCATATATTGAGACTTGCGAGATACATATGTGTTCTAAATTTCATAAGCTTATCTCAAACGGTTATTTAGATATTAATGTCCAAAATTCCTCATTTTTATCATTGACTGACCTATAGACCAAAACTCTAACCCAGTTCCAGATGACCTAGAGAGTTAAAATTTGGTATGCAGATAGGTAATTAGATGAATACAAAGGAATAAATAAAAAACTGGCAATTTTTAAATAATTAGATTTTATTATGAACGCTTAACATAAATACCTAATATTACTTAGGGTACCTACGTTATTAACTGGGATTAATTATTATTTTTATATTTAGCGCACATCAATAGTGTAAAATCATTACCTACTCATAAATAATGATAAAATAATAGGCATTTAGATTTTCGGTATATACACGACGCGCGCGCGCCGAGTGACGCCGGAGCGGCGCGGGCGCTGTGACGATCGAATCGAACCGTTGACGCGAACGTGGCCGAGCGAGCGGCAGCCGCGCTCACAAGCGCGAGCGCCGGCTTGCTGTCCGTCCGGTTGTCTCTCGATATCTGACCTATAAGGTTGCAATTTATGCTGCGAAATTGCTAAGTTTTCTTAAGGAAAACTTATAATTTGTAGTAATATTATTATTACAATTTCTTTAATAAGTTGGTACCTACGTACGTATAGTATTATAGTATAGGCTATAGTTTAAATAAATAATAATTTTATAGTTATAAGTAGGGAGGTGTATATACTTATTATTATTACAATTCCTATAATAAGTGGGTACGTAGGTTTAGTATAGTATAGGCAATAGTTTAAATAAATAATAATTGTATTTTTTAGTAAGTAGGTAAGTTAAGTATAGTTAAAAGTAAGTAGGTGTATATACCTACTTAACTCTGAGTTTGAGAACTTGTTGATAGTAGCAAATAGTTTTATCTTTTTATTACGTAGGTAGGTACCCACCAAAAACATAAATGTAAAAAAGGAGAGCCAAGTTCAATACAAAAATTATTCTCTGCTGTGGGCTTGGCAATGCAATTGTTTTATATTTATAAAGTCTACTTTTAGTTTTGAATTTGTCCTTTTAAAAGGACCCACGGCGTTACGAGGATATGTACTTACCTACAAAAAGTAATGATATCCCACCAAAAACATAAATGTAAAAAAGGAGAGCCAAGTTCAATACAAAAATTATTCTCTGCTGTGGGCTTCGCCGCAAAAAGAATGGAGATCTGAGATTGAGTGCCAAGTTCTATGCAAAATCCAAATATGTAGTCTAAGGGCTCACTTGGCTGGTTTTCCCATACTAATTATATAGCCTTCGCATGTTCTAAACCTGTTACCTTTCGGTTCTTATTTTATTATTCCGAAAATTTGGCTTGCTGGTAGAAACTACCCATCGAACATAAGGCTCTTCCATGACTGTGTAAAAGTAGGTACTTAATAATAATTCGTATGGGAAAACCAGCCAAGTCAGCCCTTAGACTACATATTTGGATTTTGCATAGAACTTGGCACTCAATCTCAGATCTCCATTCTTTTTGCGGCGAAGCCCACAGCAGAGAATAATTTTTGTATTGAACTTGGCTCTCCTTTTTTACATTTATGTTTTTGGTGGGATTTCTTTTTCACCTTCTAGTTGGGTTCAAGCTACACTCCCTGTGAAGTTTGATGGTCTTGGTATTCGTACCTCTAGTGACCTGGCACTCCCTGCCTTTCTGTCTTCTGTCCACAGCACTTTCGCCCTCATCGGTGGGATTCTTAATGTTCCCAACCTCACCGTTGAACAGATATCGTGTTTGTCGGATGCAGAGAAGTTTTGGAGTGCCAGTAACCCCGGGGAAATTTCCCGTGTCGAAAAGACCAGTCAAGCCGCTTGGGACTTAATTTGTGTAAAATCTATTCATTTCAACCTCTTAAGTTGCCAAATTACTTCCGAGCGGGCCCGTTTGTTAGCGGTTTCCGAACCAGAGTCGGGACACTGGCTTCATGCCCTTCCTTCTAGGAACCTCGGGTCACTTTTAGATAATAATTGTTTGAGAATTGCCATCTGCCTTCGACTCGGCCTGAAAATTTGTGAACCTCATCCTTGTAGCCGCTGTTCTCAGCCCGTGGATGAACTGGGTCGTCACGGCCTTTGCTGCCAGATGAGTGCCGGGCGTTTTTTTAGGCATGCGTCGCTCAATGACCTTGTCCGTCGGGCCCTTATTTCTGTATCTATTCCCTCAATTCTGGAACCTCCAGGTTTGTCGTCTTCGGACGGGAAGAGGCCCGACGGATGTACTCTAGTGCCGTGGCACCTGGGACGACCTTTAACATGGGACTGTACATGTGTAGACACGTTAGCCTCGTCTCATGTTCAAGGCTCCGCTGGCACTCCTGGATATGCTGCTGACAATGCCCAAATTCTAAAACGCCGCAAATACGCCTTTTTAATTTCAAATTACGTATTTGCGGCCCTCGCCATCGAAACTTTTGGTCCGTGGTCTACTGACATGAAAAAATTCGTCAAGGAGGTGTCGGAAAAACTGGTGCATGTCTGTGGCGATCTTCGGGCCGGTTCCTTTTTTGCCCAGAGGCTGAGTCTAGCGGTGCAGAGAGGAAACGCTGCGAGTGTCTTAGGCTCGATGCCACAAGTGAGTTCGTTGGAGGGGTTCGATTTGTTTTAATTTATTTTTATTTTAGTTAATATTTGTATTTTATGATATGTTATGATGTACATATGTTGTGTTGAAATAAACAAACTAGAAAAACATGCGAATATTTTAACGTTGAAGGCTTAATAGAAAAGTTTTGACGTAAGTTTTTTAGTTTTATTATTTCGGATGCGTTTTATTTGCACATCGACTTGACTGGACTGGACTGTCAGAACATTTTATCCGTTTTTAAAACAAGAATGAAGGTTAATTTTGAATGCTGATATTTATGAATTAAAATAAAGTAGTAAGACTGTATTTAGTGTTTTTTACTCGATGCAATTCATTAATTGTGATGTTATAAATTCAGCACTTGTAAGGTTTTACGTTTGGTTAGCTGTCAAATATCACTTAAGCTGCCTTCAAATGTCAAAACTCTTCCCTCACTTGTGGATAAAAAGCTATTTTCTCAATAGATATCAAACAAACAAAAAGGGCTTTCCGAGCTAGTGAGATGAAAAATATATTTCTATCCGGTAATTTTATCGTCATTAGTTCCTATGCATCTTATTTGTCCTAAAACCATTTCCGCCTGAATTTTAAAACTTTTTAGTGTTGTTATAATGCAACCGTAACCTAACCATCAGATATAGGTTAAGAAGTTGTCAGACTCAGGTGAAAACCAGTTTAGAACAAATAATAATTCCCACCAAAGAAGCGTTAGGACAAACGTAATTAGAGATTCCGAGGGACACCCATAATATAAATTGTCTTCTGAGTGTCAAGTGAAACAGGGTTTAAATCTAGTATACTCCGTTTATGTACGTACCTGTGCTAACTCGGGGTAAGTAGGTACCTATACTAGAGTGATGTATCAAAATAATTTATCGACAAAAAATATATCGATGTTACTGTCAACATCTAAATGTTATTCAACATCAGATTCATTCAGTAACAGATTTTACGTGACGCGTGACGTTATATATTTTCGGGTGAAAACCGATATTGCTGTTAACGGAAAACTTTGACTCACGTAGTTGTATGTCAGGATATTCAGTAAGCCATGAGTTAATTATAATATTCACGTGGGCGAGGGTTTTTCTTGGGCGGCATGATAATTTTGGACTTTGTAACAATCGTAGCGGAATATTAATGAATTAATTATTACGAATGGCGCTGACAGTAAATTGTCATTTTGATTGATATGACATCTGCATAGTTTTGTTATCTTAAAAGGCTCGATATCAGATATGATTTCGAACCTTTTTATAGTAATAAGATAAGATAAGAAAATTTAATGGTAAAAATTATAATTTACATGTCACATTTATAATAACTAATATATACCTACAGTCATTTTGATATAAGTGATTAATTCGATTTTAAAGTTATATGATTCAGTATTGATAATTGTACAATAAGTAAAAAAACAAAACAGTATTTTAGTCTATAATAACCGTAATTTGAGAGACAGCTGTCAATAATATGGGTATGTTAATGTATCGAGAATTTTCAATAAGCACATGTATATCGACCTCTTTTTTATCGATATCTAATCCCTAAAACGTGCCCCGAGTTAGCACAGGTGAAAAACTTCTTCTTTCTTTGCCCCCGCGGCGACTTGAACAGCTACTACCGCGGGGATATGGCGTTTCCGTGAAGTGATTTCGCCAGTGTCA